>JAIOJX010000028.1:168824071-170296571 GCA_022376925.1 Tragulus kanchil
AAAAAAAAAAAAAAAAAAAAAAAAAAGATCTCTTGACTTCTTTCTTCACCTGAAAAAACTGCATCAATATAAAATAAATATAATTGTATTTCTAGTTATTTAGGAAGTTGCCCTGTAGGGTCATTAACATCTTTTAAGCATGTTACCATTGCTAGGGAGGAATTGTATTACCCTAATTCCTACCCAAACTGCTAACAGAAACAGTGATGATAAGAATCAAGTTCATATCCAAAAGTGTGTGGTTATTTAGTATTCATTATTCAGCACTGTGGAAGACTTTGAAGAACTTCTGCCTGGAAAGTTGAGAAAGCCATTACAGAGCAATGAAAGTACTCACAAAGACTTGAAGGATCTAAGGATGTCAAATTGGCAAAGATGTGGGAAGTGTCTTTCTAGAGAAGAAGGGAAATTAATAAAATTACATGCAGAGGCAAGTAGACTTTGATTTTTAAGGATTTCTACAACTCTAGAGAATGTAAGGGTTTTAACATGGCTTATAATGAGTTTCAATATTAACTCTTTCCAAGGAACTATATTCTCCAGTCATTTATATCAATTTCTATCTATATAGACTATAATCTGGAGAAAATACATATGGTAAATAAACTTTCCTTGTTAGAATCAATTTCCCTAAATTACAAGATAGTATAAGTTTTCTATAATTGAAGATAGCAAAAAGGAAAAATTAATAGCTTCAAGTTGAAATTCTGTGAGGAAACTTAACTGAGTCAAATTGTGAAATTCCGCTATTTGTGTTATGATACTTCTTTTATGATTATATTATGCAATCCATGTTTATGCTCTTTATAATCACTAAGGCTTTTTTTCATAGCTCCTTCTTTATCTTTTCAAAGTTTCAAGAAAATCACAAGTAGAGTGCAGGCAAAAAAATAAATTCAAAAGAAAAATAAAATGCCAATAAATAATTTAATATGAAAGAAAACAATTTAGAATGCAGCATGAACAACTAGGGTCACTAGAAAGTAAAGACAAACAGTTTGAAGGATTAAAGGAAGAATGAATACATAAATACAGACGTTTTTATTTATCTTCCCATTCATCCACTAACCCATCCATTTATCCATCCATCCACTTGACTCCAAGGTCTGTTTCTGATCCAGATTCATAATTTCAGATACAGTTTGGAAGACTCTATCAGGACTTTACAAGTTTCTGTCTTAGGAAATTCAAAGCATCAGAATTCATTTAATTTCTCAAGCAACAAACTCAGAACAGTTCTTGATTAAATATTCTCCTTTGCCACTCATACAAAATTGATCAAGTCATTTTGATTTTACATTTGAAAGGTCTCATCAATGTTCTTTTTTTTTCTGAACCACTGCATAGATCATCTCTTATATGGATTACTGACATAGAATTGTGGCAGTGTTTTGATTTTACTTCACAGAGCCCTTCCAATTCTTATTTATGGATATGCAATATATTTTTCTTTCTTTTATTTATTTATTTTAAAACATTTATTTATTTATTTGGGGGGGGGGTTTGGAAAGGGAGTGGGGAGGGCAGGCCGCTTCTATTGGTCTTTCATTTGTCTATTTTCATCCGTCTTTGTTCCTTGACCCATGTGGGCCTCCCATCGCAGTGGCCTCTGTTGTCACAGAGCACCAGCTCTAGGCGCATGCGCTCCACAGAGCTCCGGCTCGGTCATTCGACACATTGGTCCAGCCGCTCCACGGCACTTGGGATCTTCCCAGGCCAGGGATCGAACTGGCGCCCCTTGCACTGCAAGGCGGTGTCCTTACCCACTGGACCACCAGGGAAGCCCTTTTTTCTTTCTTTTAAAGAAATAAATCTTCCAAGTACACAAGATACAGGGTATAACAGGAACTATATTTAAAAATTGTTAAAATTGTATTTGTTTCAGAAGTTTTTAAAAATTTTTTCAGAAATGAAGTGCTGCTGATAAACCAAATACATTTTTATTCCTTTGTGCTTTCATTACCTTCCCACCCTTCACACACAAACACAGTGCCCTAAAGTTAGTAAGCGTCCTTTTTACCACCTATAAAAATACATTACTCAGCCATACAAAAGAATGCCATTTGCAGCAACATGGATAGGCTTATAGATCACCATACTAAGTGAAGTAAGTCAGAGGAAGACAAATGCCATACGATATCGCTTATTTGTGAAATCTAGAAAAAATTGATGCATATGAACTTATTTACAAAACAGAAATAGACTCACAAGCATCGGGTTATTTGTGAAATCTATTGTGCCAATTCATTTTCAGATACAGTTTGGAAGACTCTATCAGGACTTTACAAGTTTCTGTCTTAGGAAATTCAAAGCATCAGAATTCATTTAATTTCTCAAGCAACAAACTCAGAACAGTTCTTGATTAAATATTCTCCTTTGCCACTCATACAAAATTGATCAAGTCATTTTGATTTTACATTTGAAAGGTCTCATCAATGTTCTTTTTTTTTCTGAACCACTGCATAGATCATCTCTTATATGGATTACTGACATAGAATTGTGGCAGTGTTTTGATTTTACTTCACAGAGCCCTTCCAATTCTTATTTATGGATATGCAATATATTTTTCTTTCTTTTATTTATTTATTTTTAAAACATTTATTTATTTATTTGGGGGGGGGGTTGGGAAGGGAGTGGGGAGGGCAGGCCGCTTCTATTGGTCTTTCATTTGTCTATTTTCATCCGTCTTTGTTCCTTGACCCATGTGGGCCTCCCATCGCAGTGGCCTCTGTTGTCACAGAGCACCAGCTCTAGGCGCATGCGCTCCACAGAGCTCCGGCTCGGTCATTCGACACATTGGTCCAGCCGCTCCACGGCACTTGGGATCTTCCCAGGCCAGGGATCGAACTGGCGCCCCTTGCACTGCAAGGCGGTGTCCTTACCCACTGGACCACCAGGGAAGCCCTTTTTTCTTTCTTTTAAAGAAATAAATCTTCCAAGTACACAAGATACAGGGTATAACAGGAACTATATTTAAAAATTGTTAAAATTGTATTTGTTTCAGAAGTTTTTAAAAATTTTTTCAGAAATGAAGTGCTGCTGATAAACCAAATACATTTTTATTCCTTTGTGCTTTCATTACCTTCCCACCCTTCACACACAAACACAGTGCCCTAAAGTTAGTAAGCGTCCTTTTTACCACCTATAAAAATACATTACTCAGCCATACAAAAGAATGCCATTTGCAGCAACATGGATAGGCTTATAGATCACCATACTAAGTGAAGTAAGTCAGAGGAAGACAAATGCCATACGATATCGCTTATTTGTGAAATCTAGAAAAAATTGATGCATATGAACTTATTTACAAAACAGAAATAGACTCACAAGCATGTAAAAACATAGGTTTGCTGCATACCTGAATGTAACACAGCATTGTAAATTAACTATGTATGTGAGGTGTTACTTGTTCACGCATGTCTGACTCTTTGTGATTCCATGGACTGTAGCCCACCAGGTTTCTCTGTCCATCGAAGTAGACATTTCCTTCTCTAGAGGGTCTTCCCAACCCAGGAACAGAACCCAGTCCTCCTGCATTGCAGGTAGATTCTTTACCATCTGAGCTAGTAGGGAATACTTCAATTAGAAAATGGCTTAAAACTATTGTATCCTATGTGTATACACCCAGAGCAATGTTCTGCATAGTTCTGTGTATTCTTAAAATAAAACTACATGGTATACCATCATGCATATTCTTTTGCCTCTTGTTTTTTTTATTCAATGTTACTTCATATTATGTCAACACTAAGCATTTTTCATTCAACAGTGTAATGTATTTATGTTGATGCAGTTTATTTGAAATACTACCTAGTATTTATTCTATCTTCTTATCTTCCTGATTATTTATTTTCAATATTTTACTTTCAGCTTTCTATTAAGCAAGCAAATAACCTAGTTGGCTATATTGGTAGTATTATTAGAAGTAGTAGTACCTGTCAATGATTATGTAAATTTATGAACATCTTCATCAATTTTTTTTTTTGTTCATTTCTCCTCCCATACCACTCTGTTTTGTGTTAATTTTCTTGTTAGTGAAATGTCTTTTGAAAGTAATAAATTCTGAAGTCTTTGAGAATTTGACTGAAAGTACTATTCTCTCTCTCTCTGAGTCCATGGCGCTCATTTTACTTTGGCACATGGTATCAGTTCATTGTTCTCCGGAATTTTTTTTTTTTTACTTTTAGCCTATTTGTTTATTTCGATACCCTACTTTTTTTTTCTGAGATATTTCTAAGACTTATAAATTGTTAGTGTTCTATATTTCTTAAACTCAAGAAGATTTGGGCCATTTTTTGTGATGAATATTGCCTTTCACACTTTCTTTTATAGAATTTTATTAGTCACATATTGGAAAAACTGAATGTATCCTCTATGATTCAAACTACTTTTGAGTTTTTTTCCAAAATTTCAAGACTTTAATCTCTTTTTGAAAACATAGGTTTGCTGCATACCTGAATGTAACACAGCATTGTAAATTAACTATGTATGTGAGGTGTTACTTGTTCACGCATGTCTGACTCTTTGTGATTCCATGGACTGTAGCCCACCAGGTTTCTCTGTCCATCGAAGTAGACATTTCCTTCTCTAGAGGGTCTTCCCAACCCAGGAACAGAACCCAGTCCTCCTGCATTGCAGGTAGATTCTTTACCATCTGAGCTAGTAGGGAATACTTCAATTAGAAAATGGCTTAAAACTATTGTATCCTATGTGTATACACCCAGAGCAATGTTCTGCATAGTTCTGTGTATTCTTAAAATAAAACTACATGGTATACCATCATGCATATTCTTTTGCCTCTTGTTTTTTTTATTCAATGTTACTTCATATTATGTCAACACTAAGCATTTTTCATTCAACAGTGTAATGTATTTATGTTGATGCAGTTTATTTGAAATACTACCTAGTATTTATTCTATCTTCTTATCTTCCTGATTATTTATTTTCAATATTTTACTTTCAGCTTTCTATTAAGCAAGCAAATAACCTAGTTGGCTATATTGGTAGTATTATTAGAAGTAGTAGTACCTGTCAATGATTATGTAAATTTATGAACATCTTCATCAATTTTTTTTTTTGTTCATTTCTCCTCCCATACCACTCTGTTTTGTGTTAATTTTCTTGTTAGTGAAATGTCTTTTGAAAGTAATAAATTCTGAAGTCTTTGAGAATTTGACTGAAAGTACTATTCTCTCTCTCTCTGAGTCCATGGCGCTCATTTTACTTTGGCACATGGTATCAGTTCATTGTTCTCCGGAATTTTTTTTTTTTTACTTTTAGCCTATTTGTTTATTTCGATACCCTACTTTTTTTTTCTGAGATATTTCTAAGACTTATAAATTGTTAGTGTTCTATATTTCTTAAACTCAAGAAGATTTGGGCCATTTTTTGTGATGAATATTGCCTTTCACACTTTCTTTTATAGAATTTTATTAGTCACATATTGGAAAAACTGAATGTATCCTCTATGATTCAAACTACTTTTGAGTCCATAACTTTATCTCTTTGAGCTATATTTTAAAATATTTTTTTTCAAGATCACCTGAAAATATAAACCTTCTCCTGGTTTATATTCTCAGTGGAAATTATCATCTGTCTTTAAAACATAGTTATTTACTGTGTTACAGCTTCTAAATTGAGGGGCTATATATTTAATTTCTTAACGTTGCATCTCTTCCTACCTTAAACTTGGCTCTTCTTTCACAGTTCAGTACTTTCATTGTGCTTTCTCTTCTATTTTTAATTGTCATAATCATTTACCAGTTGAGTATTCAAATTTCAATTTAGACTGTAACATTATTTCCATTTAGAGTTCTTCTCTTTGCTGTATCTTCCAACTCTTCCCTAAGGTGATAAGTCTCCTCATCTGTTACGCACTTTATTAGAATTCTTTGGCCTCTGTTGAATCTGAAGTGTTCTGACATGGGAGGCTCTGTACAGTGGTTTATTTCTTCCGTAGCTATAGGAGTTATTGGATATGGTAGTCAGAGTTCTAAATGGCCCCCATAACTTTTGTCTTCTGATGCTACCCTATGATTATGTTTTAGTATTACACGTGATGGTTTGTTTATATGCCAACTTCGCTAGGCTATAGTTCATAGTTGTTCACTGAAACAAAAATTTAGGAGTTCCCCTGAAGGTATTTGTATATGTTATTAAAGTCCATAATTAGCTGACTTTAAATTAATGAGATTATCCTAGCTAGTCTGCGTGGGACTGATTTAATCAGTCTAAAGGCCTTAAGAGCAGAACTGAGACTATCCAAAGGAAATTCTGCCTGTGGACTACCATTCCAATCTGCCTGTCCTGACAACCTGTCCAATGAACTACAGACTTTCATAACCAATCCCCACATTCACATATGCCAACTACTTACGATCAATCCCTTAATATATATCTCTTCTTCTGTTTCTCTGTTTGAACACAGACTGACATATTGATAAATAAATTTTTCAGATATAATTCAAGATAGAAAAGGAACACTTACTTCAACTCTACTGTAAGGAGGTACATAATTCTGCTAAAAGCTTGAATGAGCCTTGAAGCAGTTTTTTCCCCAAAATGTCCAGATAAGAGCTCAGCCTAGCTGAACCTTTGATTCTGACCTTTATGACCCTAAGCAGAGAACACAGCTTGGTCTGCCAGGTCTGTTGGCCTATGGCATTAAATTAGGGGTTTCCCTGATAGTTCAGCGGGTAATGTAGGAGACACAGGAGACATGGATTTGATCTCTGGCTTGGGAAGATCCCCAGAGGAGGAAATGGCAACCCACTCCAGTATTTTTGCCTGAAAAATCCCATGGACAGAGGAGCCTGGTGGGCTACAGTCCATGGGGCCGCACAGAGTTGGACACAATAAATAAGAATGGTTTTAAGCTACTATTGCTGCTGTTTAGTAACTAAGTAGTGTCTGGTCTAAATAATAGAAGTGGTTTAGACCAGCATTCATATCCTTATTGATTTCTTAGATTAGCATTCCATACCATGGCTAGTATAATGTTAACCTGGTTTACTTATGCATGACCCAGGCTTGAATTTACATTTCTGGTGTGTGACTATTTCTACCCTTAGCCTCTGGCAGGCTGAATCGTTGTCTTATTTTTTTTTTCCCAGAGTTCTAAATGGCCCCCATAACTTTTGTCTTCTGATGCTACCCTATGATTATGTTTTAGTATTACACGTGATGGTTTGTTTATATGCCAACTTCGCTAGGCTATAGTTCATAGTTGTTCACTGAAACAAAAATTTAGGAGTTCCCCTGAAGGTATTTGTATATGTTATTAAAGTCCATAATTAGCTGACTTTAAATTAATGAGATTATCCTAGCTAGTCTGCGTGGGACTGATTTAATCAGTCTAAAGGCCTTAAGAGCAGAACTGAGACTATCCAAAGGAAATTCTGCCTGTGGACTACCATTCCAATCTGCCTGTCCTGACAACCTGTCCAATGAACTACAGACTTTCATAACCAATCCCCACATTCACATATGCCAACTACTTACGATCAATCCCTTAATATATATCTCTTCTTCTGTTTCTCTGTTTGAACACAGACTGACATATTGATAAATAAATTTTTCAGATATAATTCAAGATAGAAAAGGAACACTTACTTCAACTCTACTGTAAGGAGGTACATAATTCTGCTAAAAGCTTGAATGAGCCTTGAAGCAGTTTTTTCCCCAAAATGTCCAGATAAGAGCTCAGCCTAGCTGAACCTTTGATTCTGACCTTTATGACCCTAAGCAGAGAACACAGCTTGGTCTGCCAGGTCTGTTGGCCTATGGCATTAAATTAGGGGTTTCCCTGATAGTTCAGCGGGTAATGTAGGAGACACAGGAGACATGGATTTGATCTCTGGCTTGGGAAGATCCCCAGAGGAGGAAATGGCAACCCACTCCAGTATTTTTGCCTGAAAAATCCCATGGACAGAGGAGCCTGGTGGGCTACAGTCCATGGGGCCGCACAGAGTTGGACACAATAAATAAGAATGGTTTTAAGCTACTATTGCTGCTGTTTAGTAACTAAGTAGTGTCTGGTCTAAATAATAGAAGTGGTTTAGACCAGCATTCATATCCTTATTGATTTCTTAGATTAGCATTCCATACCATGGCTAGTATAATGTTAACCTGGTTTACTTATGCATGACCCAGGCTTGAATTTACATTTCTGGTGTGTGACTATTTCTACCCTTAGCCTCTGGCAGGCTGCATTATTCCTTGTAGTTTCTTCACTTAGTGGTGGATAAAATGTGACTTTTTTTTTTTTTATGAAATAGGCAGCTGTTGGCTTTATGAAGGACCTCAGCTCCAGATCCACTTACATCTTTCAGAACTTTTACAATTAATGTTTAAAAAAAACCTCTTTCATACAATAATTTTTAGGGCTAGTTTAAGACTTCTTTAGGAAGAAAACGGATCTGGAAAGAATGGAAAAAATAGAAGTGATCTTTTTTAACAGAAAAAAAAAATAAAATAGAAAACAAAACACTATGTTTAAATTTAGTCAAGTTTACCTTTATATAAATTTAGAATTAATCTGGTACCAAGACTTAATTTGGCTTTTTCTTTGTTAAGAAAACACACTTTCTTCGTTCACTTGCCTTTGATAATAGACTTGCATTTATTTACCTATTAACTGATTTGTTCTCTGAAATTCATTGTCACTTTGGCTATGCTACCAATGAATGGGTAGAACCTTACTAAGTTAGCTTCCCATGATATAACTGAAATCTTAAATTCTAAAGTTAAAAGGACTATTTCCTTTCAAATATCTCTATGACAGGCCATTCTGCACACAGATATTGTCACAGATCCTGAAACTTTAAAATTCGAGAACCCAGCCACTGACTCAGACAAGCTGCTGTTTGAGCTGACAGAAATTATCTGTGGAGCAATCTCTTCCTCATCAGCCAAAGACTCCCACCCTACGATTTCTCTCTCTCTCTCCCTCAATTCCTTCACAGACTTTCTAGATTATTTAGCAAAAGTGTCTTCTCTGGTACCCCTTCCCCAGGACCTTGAAATCTGCTGCCTTTGGCTCCAGGGGACCTTCCAGGACTTAACCCCAACCCAGACCTTCTTCTATACCTTCCGCCTTCCCTTCCTTGTCCTAAGGGATAAAAAAACCTAAGCTCAATAATCTCAATATTTCTCTTCCTTGTGGCTGCCTCACATCCCAACATTTCTTTACAAAGGAACTTAAGGTCAATTATCTAAACCTAAGCTCAATAATCTCAGTATTCCTCTTCCTTCTGGCTGCCTTGCACCCCAACATTTCTTTACCAAAATATCTAAATCAGACTGTTCTTCCAACCACTAGCTTTTTAAAATCTCATAATCCCTCTCTATCCTCTCTATCCTCTGCCTGCTGCTCATCTGTCTTCACTTATCCCAAGCCACAAACCGGGCCTTCCCACCTCCCCTGGCACCTGGCTCACCTCTGCCTCAACATTTATCTTACATATGAGGCTCTTTATGCGTCTCCTCACCGACCTGGCTTTTTTGGGACTAATGCCTACATGTGTCTTCCTACAAATTGACTCATGTCAACCTTATTGCCATGCCTTATAAATTTTTTTTAAGAAATTTCTGATCAACAGAGTCACTGCCATCTCTCGTGCAGCAACTCAAAAACATGTCAAGGCCATGCCCCTCCTCCAGACTCTAAACCCCCCACCACTGACACCCCTTGGTCATGCAGGAAGTAGCCAGATATGATAACATCACGCCTGTTCCTTCCTTTACACCTTTACAGTCTGGACTGATGGAGGTGAAGACTGCAAAGGCTGCTTTGGCCCTGCCCTCCCCGCAGTCTCTTCCTGCCCTGACCTGTGTGGACGCAAGGCTTTCCTACCTGGCATAAAGCTTTGCTACCTGTGTGCTCATGTCAGTACCAGTCCCTCCTCTGGCCGCCCCCCCCTGGTTACACCCAGATACTTAAGGTCAATCCCTCGTGCCACTGACCTCCCTTTCCCCTTCTTCCTTCATCTCCCCCTTAGACCCTTCCACCTTGGACCCTTCGCCCTGGCCATCCACACTCTCTCCACTCTCATGGCCCCCTTCTCTCTCTGACCCCCCTTGCTCTCCCTCTGCTTGTCTCTCTCTCCTGGTCATGTCTGTGTAGCCAGATCCCTCGTGGTGGCTCCTACCTAAGCCCAATATGAATGAACCTGATCCTTCCTGGAAAAAACACAACAGCAAGAACAATGAAAAAAAATACATATAATTGTAAGAAAAATCACAAGGGGACAAAATGAGGCTAGAATCCAGTTTCATAATCAATGAATTCCTTGGCACAAATGTTTCAGAATTTAGCACTTTTCCAACTTGACAAAGGGGTGTGTGTGTCTATGTGTGTGTGTGTGTGTGTGTGTGTGTGTGTGTGTTACTAAGTCATGTCCTACTCTTTGCGACCCCATGGACTGTAGCCAGTCAGGCACTTCTGTCCACGGCATTCTCCAGGCAAGAATACTAGAGTGAGTAGCCATTCCCTTCTCCACGGGACCTTCCCAAGCCAGGGAAAGCATTGCAGGCAGATTCGTAACCATCTGACCTACTTAGAAAGCCCCTGACAAAGGTACTCCAGGGCATTTACCATATATTGAACATGTAATACCTATTCTAAGCCTGAGTCAGTGCCCTATGCTCAAAGACATTTGAGTGAAGTATATCAGTATTTAAGTGCAAAATAAAGAATATAAATATCTTCATATAAGTTCACAGTTTCACTGCTGTTCATTCAAGTTAAGGCAGAGTTACCACCAAAAGAGCAAAATAAATATTAAGACTGATCAACAGAGTCACTGCCATCTCGTGCAGCAACTCTAAGGCCATGCCTCCTCCAGACTCTAAAGCCCCCACCACTGACACCCCTTGGTCATGCAGGAAGTAGCCAGATATGATAACATCACGCCTGTTCCTTCCTTTACACCTTTACAGTCTGGACTGATGGAGGTGAAGACTGCAAAGGCTGCTTTGGCCCTGCCCTCCCCGCAGTCTCTTCCTGCCCTGACCTGTGTGGACGCAAGGCTTTCCTACCTGGCATAAAGCTTTGCTACCTGTGTGCTCATGTCAGTACCAGTCCCTCCTCTGGCCGCCCCCCCCTGGTTACACCCAGATACTTAAGGTCAATCCCTCGTGCCACTGACCTCCCTTTCCCCTTCTTCCTTCATCTCCCCCTTAGACCCTTCCACCTTGGACCCTTCGCCCTGGCCATCCACACTCTCTCCACTCTCATGGCCCCCTTCTCTCTCTGACCCCCCTTGCTCTCCCTCTGCTTGTCTCTCTCTCCTGGTCATGTCTGTGTAGCCAGATCCCTCGTGGTGGCTCCTACCTAAGCCCAATATGAATGAACCTGATCCTTCCTGGAAAAAACACAACAGCAAGAACAATGAAAAAAAATACATATAATTGTAAGAAAAATCACAAGGGGACAAAATGAGGCTAGAATCCAGTTTCATAATCAATGAATTCCTTGGCACAAATGTTTCAGAATTTAGCACTTTTCCAACTTGACAAAGGGGTGTGTGTGTCTATGTGTGTGTGTGTGTGTGTGTGTGTGTGTGTGTGTTACTAAGTCATGTCCTACTCTTTGCGACCCCATGGACTGTAGCCAGTCAGGCACTTCTGTCCACGGCATTCTCCAGGCAAGAATACTAGAGTGAGTAGCCATTCCCTTCTCCACGGGACCTTCCCAAGCCAGGGAAAGCATTGCAGGCAGATTCGTAACCATCTGACCTACTTAGAAAGCCCCTGACAAAGGTACTCCAGGGCATTTACCATATATTGAACATGTAATACCTATTCTAAGCCTGAGTCAGTGCCCTATGCTCAAAGACATTTGAGTGAAGTATATCAGTATTTAAGTGCAAAAATAAAGAATATAAATATCTTCATATAAGTTCACACGAAGTTTCACTGCTGTTCATTCAAGTTAAGGCAGAGTTTACCACCAAAAAGAGCAAAATAAATATTAAGACTTGGGAGTGCTCAGGTTTTAGACTTTTAATAAGAGATTTTAGATGTGTATAAACACTCAGTGGAAAGTGTTACTAGAATTAAAAAAAATCAGATCCAAAAAACTGTGGATAAAAGCAGTATCTGTCCATAAACAATAATGAAAATTTGACCACAGGATTTTCCTGATAATTACAGATTTTTTTTTTTTTTTTTTGAGAGAGAACTTGACTAGACCCACTACTTTTATTTAGGCTTAGCACTTGGAATTTTTTAAAGGCTATCCTGCAACTATTAGTACTAATAAATATTGTAATGTCAAACAGTATCCAAACCATTAGGTTATTTGGCCAAAGGCTGTCTCACAGATCCTTTGAATTCTGTTTTCCTTGGGGATAACAGCAATGTTTGTTTGTAATTGGACACTGTCATTCTAAAGAGGGCTCTATATTCACGGATGCCACGAGAACTGAAAGAAATCTGATTTATAGCTTAGTAAAAAAAAAGTCATTTACTTTTTTTGTTGTTCTGCAAAGGCAATTAGACCAGGGGAGAAGCTGCACATAATTCTGGAATAGTGCTGAATGGAGAGCCTGTGTGTGTTTGCGTGTATGAGTAGCATTTTAAAGCAGATGTCAATAAATAATCTTTTCATTTATTTTAATTCTTTCAAAGAGACTGACATTAGGAAAAGAAGAATAGGAGAAAGCTTTGTAAAGAGCACAGCTGTCATCAATCTATGCTTTTCATCCCTGTCACTTTTAATTCCAGGATACACGGTTGTGTCTTAACTGATCCTCCATTCAAACTCTGTGTTTAGAGTATTTGCAATGACAAAGAGCTTAAATCTACCACATCTTGATCTTCTACTAACAGTGTTTGTCACAATTCAAATAAACATTTACCTCCTGTGCTAAGTGGTTTTCTTGATAATCTCTGGCCTTTGTTCTGACTGACTTCTGTTCTCCTGAGACTGATCTCTCCGTTTTCTGTTTTCCTTAATCTAACTACACCAACTCAGTCAACAGAATATAAACCATTTCTATTAAAACAATTTTTGGAATCACCCCTCCTCTAATTTTTACTTAGTTTCTCTTATCACTTGTGCTTTCCCTTCAGAAAGGTTAGTCGTCATCCTCTTGGGTGACAAATGGATGGAAGTACTGATGGCAACAGCAATGGGCTGCAGTGGGAGTTAATTATGCTCTGGTGCGTGTCTTTCATTAAGGTGCTGTTTCCTTCACTGGAGCTCTCAATAAAGCATTACGCAAAGGGCTCTTTAGGAGTCTGGGCAGGGAGGGGCTGTCTATCAGGCAGTTCCGGGTGGGATGTAGTGTTGCAGCCTGTGAGGTGGCATTAATGAGGCTGAGTAATGCAACTTGACAAGGCCTGATGAATGGGACTCTCTGGGGGAATGGTCTGACAAATGTAGGCTCCGTGACAAGCATAGTTTTCTAAACAATGCGAGGCTTCATTTATCAGTGGATTGGTTATGAAAAAGACTTAGTTCAAAAGGAGGATTGGGATTTAATGAAGAAACTGTCTTCAGTGGTTAGAAGTGGTATGAGTTGATGGTATTATCAATGAAGGATTTATTGGTAATTATGCTTTTCATCCTGTGACATCAGAGAAATCTTTGGCTAGATAGTATGACTCAGAAATTGCCTAATGGCAAATTGGAGTGGAAAAAAAAAGTGCTACCTCCTGGACTTAACATCTTTGTTAAGTCTGAAGATTCCAAATATATCTGGATATTCCCAGAATGGCGCTGATACCATGTAATGGCTCTGGCTTCTAAAATATGCTTTATCACCATGATCTTGACTAATGCTTTTTATCTTCAGTTTAGAAGAGTTTTCTGGATTTTTTTTGTAATGCCCCATAGCGAATGAATATAAGCCTTGCAAGACATTTTGAAAAGAGATACTCTTCTGTTTGTCTACATTGGAAACTAGAAATTTAACTATAATGGTTGCAATGATTTTACTAGATGGGGTTTCACTAGTAACAGAGATTAAAGGTATTTAAATTAAGACCTTATGGAGATAATGACATTTTGTTGAGGGAGATTATGAAATACTCATACAGAATGAAGGAAAGAGTTAGTACACTTGATTTAGATTTGTCTTGAGTTCTTCTTTTAGAAAAGTTCTTCTTTTCTAAACAACTTACAACAACCCTTAACCACTGCACTTAATGAAGCTGTTCTTATCAGAACACTGCCTTGTTCCACATCATTTATGTTGGGATGTCAGCTTCTTATATTTCTAGGCCCTTGTTATTAAGATTTTCATATGACTATAGCTTTTCAAGGCATCAGTTTTGGTATCCTCATGTATGCTTTTCAAAATGTAGGCCCCAGCCTGAGTCTATGATGTGGCAACTCTCTATTAACCTTTGTGGTACATGAATATGTCAACTGGTGGCTTTTGTGGTATCAACATCATCATCTTAATTAATATTATGATTAGTTTTGGTGGAACAATACAGGAATATATGTTTGTAAAGTCTCTATTTCCTTGAAGAATGAGAAGGAAAGTGATACACAATTACCAGGAGTCATGGAAGCAATGAAGTTTTCTATGCAACACTACTAAATATACCCACCTTTCCCTCCTTCCTCACAGGTAAAAAAGTAGGATTGCCACAATGCAGTTAATTTTTAAATTTTGTACACTGTTTTCAAGACCAATCCTATGCTTAAAATAGCATGATGTGTTGATAGATACACAGCTGTTTCTCTAAAACAATTCCTCAATTTATTTGCAAGTCAGCTAATCCTTTGTCCCCTTTTGCTTCTATTTTGAAGCCCCATTTGTATTTAAAAGTTTTTGAAATATGAAGATGATGATAATCATAACATGCTTCTGTGAAGTTCAAATTCTACAAATTCTTTCATTAATGTCACAGAATTCATCTCTCATAATACTTAAAGCAAGGAGGAGACTTTAAAATCTACAGATACAAAGGAGAGGTGAGTTGCAGAAAATAAATGAGAATTGACAAAGAAAATTCATATAGTTCTGAGTTGAAGTATCCTGATTAACCTACACATCTACATTAAATTCTTTCAAGCCTGAATTTAAGCCTCTAAACAACTATTTTATTACATGTCTTTAACCTAAAATCTCCCTAAAGTTAATGAAATTTTTGAATCTTGAAAAAAGTGTGAAACTAGAATGCAGTGTTCATTTTGCCATTTCAGTGTCTCTTCACTTTTTTTCTGGTAGTGTAGAAGGTTTGGCACTTCCTCTGTGCTTGTCTAATTACCACTTTCTCTTGGCATTTAGCCCAGTTAGTTTTATTTCCTTATACAGAGCATCCTAAATAGAGGAGGATTATTTTGAGATCTTTACAGTGAACAGATGAAATTTTTCTTAGGTGACTGCTATCACTTCTAATTCAAAGCCTTCTTCTTATAAATCATTGATAAAGAAACACATTTGGCCAATTTAGAAGATGAAGTGTGTGTTAGTCGCTCAGTCATAACCAACTCTTCGTGACACCATGGACTATCACCCACCAGGCTCCTCCGTTCATGAAATTCTCCAGGCAAGAATACTGGAATGAGTTACCATTTCTTTTCCAAAGAATCTTCCCAACCCAAGGAACAAACCCACATCTCTTGAATTACAGGCATACTTTTAACCATCTGAGTCACTGGAAAAGTAATGTCAATTTAGCAATTTTGTGTGTGTGTGTGAATGAGGGGTCAGATAAAATAAAGATAATCTCTAGGTGGAATATTAGAAGGTCAAAATAATTTTTCTTTATTACAGTGGCTTTTCATAAGCTTTGATACCTCTCTTTTTCATTACATATTAATGTATTTCAAGAATATATATGGAGGACAAAAACAAAGCAAAACCTATTTATCTCACACTACCCCTAAGAAACCCACTGAGTGGCTTTTTGTTAATCTGTGTTTTATCATATGTCACCATGCTACTCACATGAAAATCTTTAGAGCTGGAGACTTGAATTAAAGAAATATAATGTGAATAGAGACATAATATCGCCAACTTCATAATCTGCATATCTGACATTAAACACACACACATACACATTCATGGAATCTTGTCCTATTCAAATTCTTATACCAAAATAATTAATTTTGATAAGTGCCCAAATGTTTATCTGAATTATAGAGTAAAAATGTGAGAATAGAAAATGTTGAAAATAGGAAAAAGGTCTATATTGTACCATAACTGAGCTTTTCTAAAAATGTATTCACTCTTTCCTTGGCCTTTCATGAAGAAGCAAAACTCAGTGGATGTAGGGGGACATAGATTTATTATGTAACTTTGGAATCATAGCTTACCATTTTTCTGAAATTAGCTCTGAGACATGTTGATTAACAAAAACAATTTAAATTTAAGACATGTAGGTATGTTTTGGTAACTTGCTAGTTCTGAGGGAAAATTAGCAATGAGTTAGACAGTTGAACATACAAACACATACATACATGCAGAAAATTTCAATATACTATTTTTATTTTTTGCTAATTAACTCCTGGGGCAAGTAATTTCAGAAGGTTTCTGTCTTAATATTCAGGACATCTAAGGTTAATTATTTTATAGTTGGAGCTATTATAAGGTTATAGAATTTCACAAATTATCATAGTAGTGTATATATCATGCATGGTACATAACCATGTCGTACAATCATCACCATTTAGGTACAGAAAGCAAAAGGAATTTTAATCCTGTGACATATATTTTGCTAGTGTGAACTAGCACAACTAAGGGGTGGGGAAGTAGGTATGGCTGAAACAGTAAGTAATGGGAGGAGATTGAAAAAGTCCAAAGTGATATGTAAAATGGAACAGAATTCACATCTACACCATTTCAGCATTTTTTACATTAAAATATCATCATTGTTTCTGCAAGGAGGAAAGGTATATTATTTTGAAGGCTCCCTCTACTTTCAATTTAATCTCTTCTAGGTGCAGATTCCACTCCTCTGACAGCATCACAGTGCTCATTATGTACCTCAAGTCATCAAGCCGAGGTTAGGAGAGACTAAGCCTGTTCCCTGAAGCAATTTCTTTCAGCAATGCTGCTAGAGCATAGTTCAGAATTATCTTTAATATGAATGAGAAGCTGGAGCCACTTGAATAGGCAGATGGAGTTTTGTTTTTTCCCTCTAGACCATGAACCTGTCTGCTTCTTTTTTCAAAGTACATTCATCATCTTGGTTGCTATTTTGTCTAACTTTGTTCTGCCATTCTTTCCAATTACTCAGTTTAGTTTATCCATTCCAGGTTAGCTAATTGGCTTTGCTTAGCCCTCCTTTTCACACATTTCCATTCCATTCCACATGTAATTCAAGTCCCATTAGCCCCCACTTCATTTAAACCAACATAGGGCTCCTGGGAGTATAGAGGGCTGCTGGAAACAGGTGCAATTGGCCAGATGGCTGCCTTGCCAAGAGGGCGGAGCAGACTAAGCAGCTCCCTTGCCAAATTCAGACTGTCAGGCTGAGAGAGCTAAAAGGGTTAGCAGAGGGCTAAACCTGGATTTAATTGCTATAGTTCTGCTGTTGGTTTCCTCTTAGACTCCAAATGCACATTCTCTTCAGGCTTAAAGCCAACTTTAAGAAACAATCAAGTTGCTTATAAAGCATGAGACCACCACTATAATGTATGCTGCCAAGATATTCCTTGGTTCTATTTTGAAAGAAGTAAGACCCGTTCTAGAGAATATTTGGCTGCCAGTTTGCCTGTGTGAACATTTATTTTCATACTCTATTTGTTACTCCCTGAGACTGTCTCCCAATGTGTATATATCATGCATGGTACATAACCATGTCGTACAATCATCACCATTTAGGTACAGAAAGCAAAAGGAATTTTAATCCTGTGACATATATTTTGCTAGTGTGAACTAGCACAACTAAGGGGTGGGGAAGTAGGTATGGCTGAAACAGTAAGTAATGGGAGGAGATTGAAAAAGTCCAAAGTGATATGTAAAATGGAACAGAATTCACATCTACACCATTTCAGCATTTTTTACATTAAAATATCATCATTGTTTCTGCAAGGAGGAAAGGTATATTATTTTGAAGGCTCCCTCTACTTTCAATTTAATCTCTTCTAGGTGCAGATTCCACTCCTCTGACAGCATCACAGTGCTCATTATGTACCTCAAGTCATCAAGCCGAGGTTAGGAGAGACTAAGCCTGTTCCCTGAAGCAATTTCTTTCAGCAATGCTGCTAGAGCATAGTTCAGAATTATCTTTAATATGAATGAGAAGCTGGAGCCACTTGAATAGGCAGATGGAGTTTTGTTTTTTCCCTCTAGACCATGAACCTGTCTGCTTCTTTTTTCAAAGTACATTCATCATCTTGGTTGCTATTTTGTCTAACTTTGTTCTGCCATTCTTTCCAATTACTCAGTTTAGTTTATCCATTCCAGGTTAGCTAATTGGCTTTGCTTAGCCCTCCTTTTCACACATTTCCATTCCATTCCACATGTAATTCAAGTCCCATTAGCCCCCACTTCATTTAAACCAACATAGGGCTCCTGGGAGTATAGAGGGCTGCTGGAAACAGGTGCAATTGGCCAGATGGCTGCCTTGCCAAGAGGGCGGAGCAGACTAAGCAGCTCCCTTGCCAAATTCAGACTGTCAGGCTGAGAGAGCTAAAAGGGTTAGCAGAGGGCTAAACCTGGATTTAATTGCTATAGTTCTGCTGTTGGTTTCCTCTTAGACTCCAAATGCACATTCTCTTCAGGCTTAAAGCCAACTTTAAGAAACAATCAAGTTGCTTATAAAGCATGAGACCACCACTATAATGTATGCTGCCAAGATATTCCTTGGTTCTATTTTGAAAGAAGTAAGACCCGTTCTAGAGAATATTTGGCTGCCAGTTTGCCTGTGTGAACATTTATTTTCATACTCTATTTGTTACTCCCTGAGACTGTCTCCCAATGTTCAACTCAGAGGGCACAGATTCTGAACCTTGGATTACACCCGAATCTATTTTCTCCTTTATTGGCCAGGATGGAAAAAATAATCATGTGGATGTTGCTCACTGAAAATTCATGGTACCTAGTACCAAAACAACTCTAACCCAGTGAGTTTTTTTTCACTTTTTCTAGATTATTCCACATACATAAAAAATGTTTAAATCCTGCCATTAAATCCAGACTCTGACTACTTCATTTTTATAAACTAACTGGACCTCTATTTCTTATTATCCATTAGCCACATATTCTTCCATATCTGACTTTGTTTCACATGACTCTGATAGTATTTATTTAACGGACATCACTTGCCTTGTAATTTCCATTCTGAGTTAGTTTCTGCTTTCAATCCCCATTTTTCTGAACTTGAAGCAATGAACATTAAGTCCACATAAATTTCCATGGCAATTTTTATTTGTGCTTTTGAAACAGCATGTTTTTGATTTCCATTTAACCCTCTGGCCTCGTCATTTCATTTCTGTTTTTTCTTAATGCATTCTACACACCTGGGTATCATTTAAGACACTCTTTCCACCCTCTAATTTATTTCTATATCATTTTCCACAGCAACTAACTGTGCTGCAGCCTACAATAACTCTACCTATGTCCCAATTTCTAAGTACTGATTCCAATAACAAGGTTTTAATTTTCACCAATTTTAGGACTAGTATATTTTCAGGACTGGCTGCCTTGCCAAGAGGGCGGAGCAGACTAAGCAGCTCCCTTGCCAAATTCAGACTGTCAGGCTGAGAGAGCTAAAAGGGTTAGCAGAGGGCTAAACCTGGATTTAATTGCTATAGTTCTGCTGTTGGTTTCCTCTTAGACTCCAAATGCACATTCTCTTCAGGCTTAAAGCCAACTTTAAGAAACAATCAAGTTGCTTATAAAGCATGAGACCACCACTATAATGTATGCTGCCAAGATATTCCTTGGTTCTATTTTGAAAGAAGTAAGACCCGTTCTAGAGAATATTTGGCTGCCAGTTTGCCTGTGTGAACATTTATTTTCATACTCTATTTGTTACTCCCTGAGACTGTCTCCCAATGTTCAACTCAGAGGGCACAGATTCTGAACCTTGGATTACACCCGAATCTATTTTCTCCTTTATTGGCCAGGATGGAAAAAATAATCATGTGGATGTTGCTCACTGAAAATTCATGGTACCTAGTACCAAAACAACTCTAACCCAGTGAGTTTTTTTTCACTTTTTCTAGATTATTCCACATACATAAAAAATGTTTAAATCCTGCCATTAAATCCAGACTCTGACTACTTCATTTTTATAAACTAACTGGACCTCTATTTCTTATTATCCATTAGCCACATATTCTTCCATATCTGACTTTGTTTCACATGACTCTGATAGTATTTATTTAACGGACATCACTTGCCTTGTAATTTCCATTCTGAGTTAGTTTCTGCTTTCAATCCCCATTTTTCTGAACTTGAAGCAATGAACATTAAGTCCACATAAATTTCCATGGCAATTTTTATTTGTGCTTTTGAAACAGCATGTTTTTGATTTCCATTTAACCCTCTGGCCTCGTCATTTCATTTCTGTTTTTTCTTAATGCATTCTACACACCTGGGTATCATTTAAGACACTCTTTCCACCCTCTAATTTATTTCTATATCATTTTCCACAGCAACTAACTGTGCTGCAGCCTACAATAACTCTACCTATGTCCCAATTTCTAAGTACTGATTCCAATAACAAGGTTTTAATTTTCACCAATTTTAGGACTAGTATATTTTCAGGACTGGCCCCACAGTTTCTTTGTTTTATTATTTTTTTCAGTTCTCTGAGTTCAAGGGCTATTATTCTTTTTTATTTTTTCTGTATTATCTTGTAAACTGCCTCACCTCCATTATTTTTTCCCCTCAACTTGTTCAGTTCTACTGCTAAAAATTCGGGTCTGAATTATCATTACGATATCCTTGAACTATTACAATGGATACCATCTAAAAATAATGGATACTAAAAACAACAAAGCTGAGTAGTATGCAACATTTATTTTGTGGTAGGTATCTTTCTAGTTGATTCAGTGCATTTTGTTGTTCAGACTTCACAATATCCCTATGAAGTATTATTACACTGGAGTACAGAGAAATTATGCAGCTTGTTTCATGATTATAGAGCTGCTGAAAGATGGGACTTGAACATGGGATTTCTAAGAAGTGCATCTACTTTCCTTCTGTGTCTGCACTGATCTGGACAACATGTTTTTAGAACAATAGAGGACTTTGGTGGCTTAGAGCCTCCAGTAAAAAAAGAAGAAAAATCCCACTTAACAAAATACTATCTACACAAATTAATTTGTAACTGTCTTACCAGAACCCTGGTTTTCTTTGTCTCAGCCTTCCTTAAAAGTCCTCTAGGACTCTGGGACTACCCTTAGGAAAAATTTGTCCTAAAGGAGGAAACAGGTCAGTCTTTAGCAGGAACACAGGTATGTGGGATGAATTTTTCCTCAAATAAAGATCTTTGTTTTAAAGCATAAAGCTAAAAACAGGGAAGCCCGGCATGCTGCAGTCCATGGGGTCACACAGTCGGACACGACTGAGCCACTGAACAACAAAAGATACATTTTTTTTAATCCTGAATTCACTAGTTATTATCTTGCCCCAGTACTACAATTTTTTAGTTTGTTAATCTCCTTACATCACAATTTTTTTGTGCCATTTTGTTTTCAAAAGTGTCACCTCCTTCTCTGCTTCTTGAAGGATAAAATTCAATGCTGTCCTATTACTCAAAACCATCTGCAAACTATGTACAACGTTTCCTCTATTTTTCTCCCAAAATATACTTACCACCTTAACCAGAGGATTCTTGTCATTTTCGACATTTCATAATATGTCTTTTTTCACTCCAGTCCAAAAACTTGGTATAATAATCCCAACTCTGTGTGTTGAAATTCTACTCATTTTCTAAGAGTTAGATCGTAGTTTTATGCTCTTCATCTCTTAGCCAGAAACAAACTTTTTCACTTCTCAGTCTTCATTGTATCATGTACTTTTCTTATTGCATTATCACATAGTGGTTTGACCTTTTGTTTTCTCTTTATGTACCTTTCTTTTCTTTCTTTCTTTAATTTCATTTATTTTTAGATGTGTTGGGTCTTTGTTGCTGCCCGGGCTTTAGTTGTGGTGAGTTGGGGGCTACTATCTAGTTATGGCATGTGGTCTTCTCATTGCAGTGGCATCTACTGCTGCAGAGCATGGGCACTAGGGCTCATGGGCTTCAGTGGTTGTGACTCCTGTGCTCCAGAGCACCATCTCAATAGTTGTGGTACATGGGCTGAGTTGCTCTGTGGCACATGGGATATTCCCTAATCAGGGATTAATAAGTGCATCTACTTTCCTTCTGTGTCTGCACTGATCTGGACAACATGTTTTTAGAACAATAGAGGACTTTGGTGGCTTAGAGCCTCCAGTAAAAAAAGAAGAAAAATCCCACTTAACAAAATACTATCTACACAAATTAATTTGTAACTGTCTTACCAGAACCCTGGTTTTCTTTGTCTCAGCCTTCCTTAAAAGTCCTCTAGGACTCTGGGACTACCCTTAGGAAAAATTTGTCCTAAAGGAGGAAACAGGTCAGTCTTTAGCAGGAACACAGGTATGTGGGATGAATTTTTCCTCAAATAAAGATCTTTGTTTTAAAGCATAAAGCTAAAAACAGGGAAGCCCGGCATGCTGCAGTCCATGGGGTCACACAGTCGGACACGACTGAGCCACTGAACAACAAAAGATACATTTTTTTTAATCCTGAATTCACTAGTTATTATCTTGCCCCAGTACTACAATTTTTTAGTTTGTTAATCTCCTTACATCACAATTTTTTTGTGCCATTTTGTTTTCAAAAGTGTCACCTCCTTCTCTGCTTCTTGAAGGATAAAATTCAATGCTGTCCTATTACTCAAAACCATCTGCAAACTATGTACAACGTTTCCTCTATTTTTCTCCCAAAATATACTTACCACCTTAACCAGAGGATTCTTGTCATTTCGACATTTCATAATATGTCTTTTTTCACTCCAGTCCAAAAACTTGGTATAATAATCCCAACTCTGTGTGTTGAAATTCTACTCATTTTCTAAGAGTTAGATCGTAGTTTTATGCTCTTCATCTCTTAGCCAGAAACAAACTTTTTCACTTCTCAGTCTTCATTGTATCATGTACTTTTCTTATTGCATTATCACATAGTGGTTTGACCTTTTGTTTTCTCTTTATGTACCTTTCTTTTCTTTCTTTCTTTAATTTCATTTATTTTTAGATGTGTTGGGTCTTTGTTGCTGCCCGGGCTTTAGTTGTGGTGAGTTGGGGGCTACTATCTAGTTATGGCATGTGGTCTTCTCATTGCAGTGGCATCTACTGCTGCAGAGCATGGGCACTAGGGCTCATGGGCTTCAGTGGTTGTGACTCCTGTGCTCCAGAGCACCATCTCAATAGTTGTGGTACATGGGCTGAGTTGCTCTGTGGCACATGGGATATTCCCTAATCAGGGATTAATAAGTGCTATCATTAGTATGTCAGTTAATAATATGCTTTGAGGAAAACTCCAAACCTGTCATCATATGATGTTAATAAGGTAGCAATTAAGAAATTTCAGGGAATCTATATCTAAATTTCATCCTTGAAATAACCAACATGGTAGTTATCTTGACTCTTACTTTATAGGTGAAGAAACTAAGCTTGAAGATCCAGAGAGAAATGCAGAGTTCAGGTATTCCTGACTCCAAAGCCATATTCTGCCAGTCTTCCTTTTTATATATATCCATAACAAATTTTCAATAAGATTCATTGAACTGCCTTCTAAATTAATTCTTTCTTCTGTGTTCCCTCCTTCACCTCTTAATTCCAATCTTGTATCAATTCATAAATTGATTTCTAGACTATGCTTGTAACTGACTACTTCCCTACAAAATTTCCACCATTATATACTGTTTCCTAGGCATAGTACCCTGACTCATTTTCCATAAAGTGTTATGCTTGCATCATATTTTTCCTAGTCAACTAGCTATAAAATAAGCTTGAATAATTTTTCAATGATCAATTTTGCCACATCTAAACCGGGAATCATATCATAGTGTCTCATAAAATTGCAAGTGTGAAATGGATGCTAAAAGCATGCTATGCTCATAGAGTAAGCATTTCATACATTTTAGTCTTTATTATCATTTACATCAAGTTTTAGAACTACCATGGCTAACATCATTTTACAGAGAAAGAAAATGAGATAAGAGATTTGCCTAAATCAACCAGAAAGTTAGGATTGGGTCTAAGCATAAGATCCTGACCCAATACTAATTTTTCTTCCTATACAAAAATTTCTTGACTCACCTTTCCCAACTATTACCTTTCTCACTGTCTATCATGTATCTCCTCTTTTGCATCACAGTACATCCATCTGTACAATTTATTTTGTCATTTGTGCTTTGAAAGCTTTCTAAAGCTATTTTAGTCATCAGTCTTCTCCAACTCTTAGGTCCAATTCAAATAACACCTACTTTCAGATATTTTCCATGAAAATTTCAGGTCATACAGATCTTCTATGCCTAATTATCTAAGGTTTATTTATATATTTCACTTATTGTATAATTTTTTTTAAATGGGAACAATGGGATTAATAAGTGCTATCATTAGTATGTCAGTTAAAATCTTCCAATGTCATCATATGATGTTAATAAGGTAGCAATTAAGAAATTTCAGGGAATCTATATCTAAATTTCATCCTTGAAATAACCAACATGGTAGTTATCTTGACTCTTACTTTATAGGTGAAGAAACTAAGCTTGAAGATCCAGAGAGAAATGCAGAGTTCAGGTATTCCTGACTCCAAAGCCATATTCTGCCAGTCTTCCTTTTTATATATATCCATAACAAATTTTCAATAAGATTCATTGAACTGCCTTCTAAATTAATTCTTTCTTCTGTGTTCCCTCCTTCACCTCTTAATTCCAATCTTGTATCAATTCATAAATTGATTTCTAGACTATGCTTGTAACTGACTACTTCCCTACAAAATTTCCACCATTATATACTGTTTCCTAGGCATAGTACCCTGACTCATTTTCCATAAAGTGTTATGCTTGCATCATATTTTTCCTAGTCAACTAGCTATAAAATAAGCTTGAATAATTTTTCAATGATCAATTTTGCCACATCTAAACCGGGAATCATATCATAGTGTCTCATAAAATTGCAAGTGTGAAATGGATGCTAAAAGCATGCTATGCTCATAGAGTAAGCATTTCATACATTTTAGTCTTTATTATCATTTACATCAAGTTTTAGAACTACCATGGCTAACATCATTTTACAGAGAAAGAAAATGAGATAAGAGATTTGCCTAAATCAACCAGAAAGTTAGGATTGGGTCTAAGCATAAGATCCTGACCCAATACTAATTTTTCTTCCTATACAAAAATTTCTTGACTCACCTTTCCCAACTATTACCTTTCTCACTGTCTATCATGTATCTCCTCTTTTGCATCACAGTACATCCATCTGTACAATTTATTTTGTCATTTGTGCTTTGAAAGCTTTCTAAAGCTATTTTAGTCATCAGTCTTCTCCAACTCTTAGGTCCAATTCAAATAACACCTACTTTCAGATATTTTCCATGAAAATTTCAGGTCATACAGATCTTCTATGCCTAATTATCTAAGGTTTATTTATATATTTTTCACTTATTGTATAATTATATGTTGTTTGTTTTATAAATGTTTCATAGTGTGTGATATGGATTTGAATTTTATATAAGAAACTTCTAACACCCAAAACTGGTTGAAGCTAAAAGGATTATTTGATGTCCTGTCTTGCTGAGACCTTTTTATCATCATTACAACAACACTTGGTTTGTTATTCCATATGTTATTCTAGACTATTTTAGAGCAGGTATATTTGAGTTTGGGGCCTTTTATATGGTTTTTCCAGTAGTCAAGTAGGGATGTGAGAGATGGACATACAGAAGGCTGAGCACCAAAGAATTGATGCTTTTCAATTCTGGGGCTGGTGAAGACTCTTGAGACTTCCTTGGACAGAAAGGAGATCAAACCAACCCAAAAGGAAATCAACACTGAATATTTGTTGAAATGACTGATGCTAAAACTGAAATTCCAGTACTTTGGCAACCGGATGTGAGGAGCCAACTCATTGGAAAAGGCCCTGATGTTGGGAAAGACTGAGATAGGAGGAGAAAAGAGAGTCAGAGGATGAGATGGTTGGATGGCATCACTGACTCAATGGGCATAAGTTTGAGAAACTTCAGGAGATAATAAAGGACAGGAATGTCTGGCATGCTGCAGTTATCGTGGTCACAAATAGCTGGACATGACTTAGAGACTGAACAATAAAAAATATGAATGTATGTGAGATACATTTTTCAATATTGCTTTCTGTAACTGTTCAAAAGTCAAACTTTGAGTTCAAAGTTGTCATCAACTCTCTAGCAAAAGCTGAATTCACTGGGCTTCCTAATTTGTTACTTCTCTAGAGATTTGTGTAACACTGAAACATGAAAATGTTTATCCTCCAAAATATATTTTCTAAAGTAGCCCGGGATCACTGCCAGATATCCCAGGATTTTTTTCTTTCCTATCTCAATGCACTTCATTTTACCTCTGCCTGCAACAGAGGAAGAGTTATAAAAACTACCCTGAAGTTTGGGGCAATTGTCAGCTCAAGTTATCTTCAGAGCTTTGCTGATTAACCATTTTATGCTGACCATCAGTCAGCCCAAGACTACATTATCAACAGAAGACAAAGGATAGTCGTAATTGTCATTACTTATGGTAAAATATTTTCTACTTCCCATTTATTCATCTGTAAACTGCTGTAAGGACTTATTCATTCATTTTCATTTTCTGTCTATACTAGCTCTTAAAATAAGCAATTCTTCAAGTTTTGAATAAGAATATTAAATCTTAGCATTATTCTTCAGTAGTGGAATTATGGGCAATTTTAAATGTAATACATTATATGAGACTTTAAAAATAAATATGAAGTGACTTTACAATCTGAACAAAGCTATTTTAATTTTGATAAAACATGTTTTTTACATATTATTATCTAGTTGAAGTAGTATTTCATGCTATACATTTTAAATATATCTCCATGTTTTTTTCTTCTTGAAATATTTTAGATATCTCCTTGTGCAATATTTAATATATTGACATTTGTTAAAATTGCTCATTTTCATCACTTTTAGTCTTAACAGGATAAAGCTCAGAAATTTTAAACAGGGACATTTTTATGGCCACATTGTTTTATGGTCCCAAGACATGCTACTAATTGCTCCAATGTCATTCATTGACTAATTGCAAAAGTATTTAATGTCCAGAAAGAAAAATTCATTGGGTTGCCCATAGATACTTTTAAATTAATGGCAGAGAAACATATCCTGAAATTAGAACTTTCAATTACAAAAGTAGAAGATTCACAGAAAAATTGATTTTTGATTTCTTAAATCTTAACTATTAGACATAGACAGACTTGGAATGAATGCAGAATGCTTCCAATGAATTAGATCTATCTTAAAAAATGATTTAATGACTTAACAAATCCAAGCTGAGGTGGGATTGTTCAAACATCTCTAGCAAAAGCTGAATTCACTGGGCTTCCTAATTTGTTACTTCTCTAGAGATTTGTGTAACACTGAAACATGAAAATGTTTATCCTCCAAAATATATTTTCTAAAGTAGCCCGGGATCACTGCCAGATATCCCAGGATTTTTTTCTTTCCTATCTCAATGCACTTCATTTTACCTCTGCCTGCAACAGAGGAAGAGTTATAAAAACTACCCTGAAGTTTGGGGCAATTGTCAGCTCAAGTTATCTTCAGAGCTTTGCTGATTAACCATTTTATGCTGACCATCAGTCAGCCCAAGACTACATTATCAACAGAAGACAAAGGATAGTCGTAATTGTCATTACTTATGGTAAAATATTTTCTACTTCCCATTTATTCATCTGTAAACTGCTGTAAGGACTTATTCATTCATTTTCATTTTCTGTCTATACTAGCTCTTAAAATAAGCAATTCTTCAAGTTTTGAATAAGAATATTAAATCTTAGCATTATTCTTCAGTAGTGGAATTATGGGCAATTTTAAATGTAATACATTATATGAGACTTTAAAAATAAATATGAAGTGACTTTACAATCTGAACAAAGCTATTTTAATTTTGATAAAACATGTTTTTTACATATTATTATCTAGTTGAAGTAGTATTTCATGCTATACATTTTAAATATATCTCCATGTTTTTTTCTTCTTGAAATATTTTAGATATCTCCTTGTGCAATATTTAATATATTGACATTTGTTAAAATTGCTCATTTTCATCACTTTTAGTCTTAACAGGATAAAGCTCAGAAATTTTAAACAGGGACATTTTTATGGCCACATTGTTTTATGGTCCCAAGACATGCTACTAATTGCTCCAATGTCATTCATTGACTAATTGCAAAAGTATTTAATGTCCAGAAAGAAAAATTCATTGGGTTGCCCATAGATACTTTTAAATTAATGGCAGAGAAACATATCCTGAAATTAGAACTTTCAATTACAAAAGTAGAAGATTCACAGAAAAATTGATTTTTGATTTCTTAAATCTTAACTATTAGACATAGACAGACTTGGAATGAATGCAGAATGCTTCCAATGAATTAGATCTATCTTAGGAATAGATAAAAGCTTGACTTGCCTCTGGAAGAAGGTTGATCCTAATAACAAATCCAAGCTGAGGTGGGAAGACAGTGCCCAAATTTCTGAGTCAAGACTTAGAGGAACTATGGTATTAGAAACTCTAAGAGGTTAAAGGTAATCTGAGAGCATAGAAAACATCTCAGAGTAAAGATCAGAAAAACTACTAGCTTCTTAGACATAGTGCTCTTCAACTGAGATGATAAAGCAGTAGAATTGTAAGTACTGAGAGACAGGAAGGGTGAGTGTAGACTCTCAGGTGGCATGTTAGGGTCAGGACCTCCCATTGTGGGGAACAGGAAACCTTTGAATTGTTTCTGTAACATTTGAGGGAACCCTGAAAGTGGCTAAAAATGAGCCAACAGGTTCAAAACAATTTCAGAGAGTGAATGTAGTACAAACGTGGACACCACATCTAGCAACAAAGAGTGCCAATATTTGACAATAGGAACCAAGTTGGATGTGACCCTCAGTGGAGGCCAGGGTGGATGCAGATAGCACTGAATCTACATTCCTCTAGTGCAAGAGTTATATACAATCACTTCCAAAGAGCTCCACTCAGCAAAATGCTAAGTTAATTGAATGATACTAAGTGTTAGCCTTGATATGACTGAATTTACCTCGGATGGGTTGGATCAACACTGTATACCTGGCAATGTCAACTCTAGAAGTAAAACAGTTTTATTCAATTCATTTGTGACCACAGAAACAGATTTACAGTAAATCTAATATAGCTGAAAACCCAGAGCCTCTCACTTGCTCCTCTTCCAATGCTCCAAGAAGAATTCTAGCAATTTGCAAAAGACTTTAGCCACAATTGCATAAGACAGCTGCCTCTTTCCACTCTGACTTTCCTCTGAGCACATTCCTTCCTGGCCCAGAATCCAATTAAGGGTAAACTCATTTAAGAGGAAATTGCATTGGAGATACTTTAAATTAACAAGAACAAAAAATTTTTGGAATAAAAAATTGTTTTGATTTCTTAAATCTTAACTATTAGACATAGACAGACTTGGAATGAATGCAGAATGCTTCCAATGAATTAGATCTATCTTAGGAATAGATAAAAGCTTGACTTGCCTCTGGAAGAAGGTTGATCCTAATAACAAATCCAAGCTGAGGTGGGAAGACAGTGCCCAAATTTCTGAGTCAAGACTTAGAGGAACTATGGTATTAGAAACTCTAAGAGGTTAAAGGTAATCTGAGAGCATAGAAAACATCTCAGAGTAAAGATCAGAAAACTACTAGCTTCTTAGACATAGTGCTCTTCAACTGAGATGATAAAGCAGTAGAATTGTAAGTACTGAGAGACAGGAAGGGTGAGTGTAGACTCTCAGGTGGCATGTTAGGGTCAGGACCTCCCATTGTGGGGAACAGGAAACCTTTGAATTGTTTCTGTAACATTTGAGGGAACCCTGAAAGTGGCTAAAAATGAGCCAACAGGTTCAAAACAATTTCAGAGAGTGAATGTAGTACAAACGTGGACACCACATCTAGCAACAAAGAGTGCCAATATTTGACAATAGGAACCAAGTTGGATGTGACCCTCAGTGGAGGCCAGGGTGGATGCAGATAGCACTGAATCTACATTCCTCTAGTGCAAGAGTTATATACAATCACTTCCAAAGAGCTCCACTCAGCAAAATGCTAAGTTAATTGAATGATACTAAGTGTTAGCCTTGATATGACTGAATTTACCTCGGATGGGTTGGATCAACACTGTATACCTGGCAATGTCAACTCTAGAAGTAAAACAGTTTTATTCAATTCATTTGTGACCACAGAAACAGATTTACAGTAAATCTAATATAGCTGAAAACCCAGAGCCTCTCACTTGCTCCTCTTCCAATGCTCCAAGAAGAATTCTAGCAATTTGCAAAAGACTTTAGCCACAATTGCATAAGACAGCTGCCTCTTTCCACTCTGACTTTCCTCTGAGCACATTCCTTCCTGGCCCAGAATCCAATTAAGGGTAAACTCATTTAAGAGGAAATTGCATTGGAGATACATTTAGTTTAGGCTTAATGAGATTTATGCATGTAGTTCACATTCCCTTCCATAAAGGGTTAAGTTAGTGCTGGTATCCCATGGTGCCAAAGCACACGTGTTATGCATGGTTATAATGTGTATGTTTGTGGTTAGGAGTCATATTGTGAGATGAATGAGTCCTACAATACCAGGCACTAGAAATATGTAGGCTATGGAGGCAAAACAGGTTGAACATTTAAGGAGAAGACTCAGTTCTCCCTTATGCTTATTCATTGAATAAACTATTTTTATTATTGCACATATAACTAATAACACAGTATCTATTACTATAAATGCATTTATACAGTATAGAAATAAGAGAATTCCTAATTTTTAGAAAACAGACCTGTAGGCATACCATGGAGCACATCAGTGTGCAAAGAATCATGTATTTTCCGTGCTTTTATAATAAAGTGCACCCTCACATTACATTTCTTGGTGAACTGCAAAGCCGGAACTTTTCTAAACAATTCATAATAAACAGTTCAATCACTTAGACAAAAAGTCTGAGTCTTTTTCTATATTCTCTATAGAAAATGGTATAAAGTCATTAATGTATGCAGAAGCTATAAAAATATACCGCTAGTATTTTAGAGAAAATATATAGGCATGACAATTCATTAGTAGAGATACTGTGTTATTACTTTCCTGAAGTTTATAATGTCTACGGCATGTACTGGCTGTTTTTTTTTTTTTTAATTTTGTGAATTTTATTCTAGTTTCAAAAACTTATATGTCCAATTTTGCATTTTAATTTGTGTTATTTTCTTCTCAAATACCCCTGTTTCCAATTATATACACTTTGAGCCTTCTAAATCTGTGACCAGAAGTATCATCATATTTACTCATAATTGAATGTAAGGTCCATGAGAATAGGCACTGTTTTTCCTTTGTACACTGCCATATGTTGAAATCATGATCTGAAATATGAAAGGTACTAAATCAAGATTTATGAGATGAATACTGGTCACTATTTAAATTATACTTCTAAGCTGTAGAATGTTTTATTTGTCCCTATTCAGTAGACTTGCTCCATTCAGTTTCCTGTATTAAATTTTTCCCACAAATACCATGATATTTAGATAGAAAAAAATTAAAAAAAAATTCCTTGCAAAACTCTAGTATTTTAAAAAGAATTTACTCTCTGCAGTAGTGGTGGATTCAGTTTAGAAAATATGCAAATGCATATTTCCTGTACTCAGGAAAGTATGGGGGTGAGGAAAAGGTAAAAAAAAAAAAAATACTAAAGACAAAACAGGACAGATTATTACAAGGGTATGATAAAGGTGAGAAAGAAAAAAATTTGAATGTGGAAACAGCTGAACTCAATTTTTATTTTCACCTTAAGAGGAATTCAAAGAGAATATTTAAAAAAATCACTTTTCACATTTATCCAAATAGACAATGTATGTTATAGTCTACACACAAATGTTGGAAAAATACCACCTTCAGCTTTGAATAATATTTATTGAGTGACAAAATTACCAAGAGGGATAAATAGTTAAAATGGCAGGCTAGCTCATTTTATGCACAGGTGAAAAGAAGAACCACATGTTGCAAAACTGAAATACTAAATGAAGCTGTAATGTGTGGGTACTGGGCCACAGATGTTAGGATGTTACTTGTTGAGACTGAACTCAATAGACTATACTCAACAAATCATGGAGATTCAAAATTTGGAGGTTCTGATTCAACTAAAATATTATGATTGGGACTTCTCTGGTGGTCCAGTGGGTAAGGACACCACTTTGCAATGCAAGGGGTACTGGCTCAATTCCAGGCCTGGGAGGATCCCATATGCGGCAGAGTGGCTGGACCTAATGTGTCCAGTTGCTGAGCTGGAGCTCTGGAGTGCATGCACCCAGAGCCAGTGCACTGAGATGAGAGAGGGAGGCCACTGTGATGAGAGGCCCACACAGGCCAAAGAACAGGGATAAATAAATGAAAGATCAATGGAAGTGGCCAAAAAAAAGTGAAAAAAAATATTATGATTGAAGAGAGCTTTAGAATAGTAGCTTCTATTTGTCCAACTCTAATTTGAGATTATACTCTTGAATATGGTTAAGCTTACACAAATAAAATAGCTTGTTTAAATTTTTAAAAACTAATTTTTTAAATTGTTAAGAGTAAATTGGTTCATTTCCTTCTCTTATCCCAGGCTTCCTGAAGTTACATTGTACTTCAGTGCACCACTTTCTTGGTGCTAAAAAAGTGTCCATATTGCTTAAGGAAACTATTATCTCCCTCTGTGTTAGTAGAATCATACACAGAGATTCTTTCTCATCTTCTCTTTCTTTCTCAAATCTCATATTTATGCATATGTATCTGTTTTTATGTATCTGTTGAATAGTAGTGCTTATGAAGTTCAGGCTTTTGCATTATTTTTACTGAAAAAAAATATAGTTGATAGATTACATTGTGTCAGTTTCAGGTATACAGCATGATTCAGTAGTTTTGTAGATTATATTTCATTAGATGTTATTAAAAGATAATAGGTATAATTCTCTATGCTAACCTATAAATCCTGTTGCTTATCTATTTTATATATAGCAGTCTGGGTGTTGATCCTGTACCCCTAACTTGTCCTTCCCACTTTCCCTCTCCCCTCCGGTAACCACAGTTCTCTTTTCTATGTCTGTGAGCCTGTTTCTATTTGTTTAATACTTTTCCAAATGGAAATATTTTTAATTTATTTTGCTACTTTGGATAGTTTAACACATTTATAACCAATACTTTCTTAAGTCTTTGATTATACAGTGATTCATATCAACCTTGATTACACACACACAAAAAACTAAACAGAGAAACATCTAATCATGAACTGTTCCGAATCCTTAAGTTAGCTTATTTCTGCTTCAGGAAAATGTGACTTAATAAAATGGAGATAACACCATCCACTGCTTTCAGGTCTCAAGTGAAAATCAGGCAATGGCGATGAAAGTACAGTATTTAGAGTTCTTTTGAGAATAAGTCTGTGTAACATTTGAGACATAACTATTAATGATTAAGTTATAAATATGCTTTAATCTTTACTGAGCATCTGCTATATTCTCAGGACACACAGTGTGCTAAATACATTTTAGTCATCCTTGAATTTTACTTTCAGAACTCTGAAATGCAGACATTAATATTAACCTTGTTTTACCAAAAAACAAATTGAATCTGAGATTGAAATAAAATAGCTTGTTTAAATTTTTAAAAACTAATTTTTTAAATTGTTAAGAGTAAATTGGTTCATTTCCTTCTCTTATCCCAGGCTTCCTGAAGTTACATTGTACTTCAGTGCACCACTTTCTTGGTGCTAAAAAAGTGTCCATATTGCTTAAGGAAACTATTATCTCCCTCTGTGTTAGTAGAATCATACACAGAGATTCTTTCTCATCTTCTCTTTCTTTCTCAAATCTCATATTTATGCATATGTATCTGTTTTTATGTATCTGTTGAATAGTAGTGCTTATGAAGTTCAGGCTTTTGCATTATTTTTACTGAAAAAAAATATAGTTGATAGATTACATTGTGTCAGTTTCAGGTATACAGCATGATTCAGTAGTTTTGTAGATTATATTTCATTAGATGTTATTAAAAGATAATAGGTATAATTCTCTATGCTAACCTATAAATCCTGTTGCTTATCTATTTTATATATAGCAGTCTGGGTGTTGATCCTGTACCCCTAACTTGTCCTTCCCACTTTCCCTCTCCCCTCCGGTAACCACAGTTCTCTTTTCTATGTCTGTGAGCCTGTTTCTATTTGTTTAATACTTTTCCAAATGGAAATATTTTTAATTTATTTTGCTACTTTGGATAGTTTAACACATTTATAACCAATACTTTCTTAAGTCTTTGATTATACAGTGATTCATATCAACCTTGATTACACACACACAAAAAACTAAACAGAGAAACATCTAATCATGAACTGTTCCGAATCCTTAAGTTAGCTTATTTCTGCTTCAGGAAAATGTGACTTAATAAAATGGAGATAACACCATCCACTGCTTTCAGGTCTCAAGTGAAAATCAGGCAATGGCGATGAAAGTACAGTATTTAGAGTTCTTTTGAGAATAAGTCTGTGTAACATTTGAGACATAACTATTAATGATTAAGTTATAAATATGCTTTAATCTTTACTGAGCATCTGCTATATTCTCAGGACACACAGTGTGCTAAATACATTTTAGTCATCCTTGAATTTTACTTTCAGAACTCTGAAATGCAGACATTAATATTAACCTTGTTTTACCAAAAAACAAATTGAATCTGAGATTGAAATAAATTGTCTTAAGATTTAGCAAGCAAATTTTAGATACAGTAATTGAACCTTGGTCAACCTAATCTCAAAGGATAATTTCTTAATTGTTTCCCAACTTAAGATGCCAACGTGACTTCAATTATTTCAGCAGTCACGTTATTATCTTAATGTTCTGAGAAAAAAGTAGCACTTTTCACCCATGATATCTCAGATATGAATTTTGAGACTAATATCAAAGCCATTTAACTTTAAAAAGTGAAATAATTTCAAAATAAATGTTAAATAATAGTAAAGATGACAGCCAGATTTAGTAAAATAAAGAAAGTGGTATTTGATTGATGGAACTTTAGGAAATTCTAGAATGACCTCTTGTGCATCTCCAGTCATTAGGATTACTAAGAGGGTTCTATTCAGAACTGTCACTAGAGGAAATTGGTGAGATTATAGTTACAGTATCTACTATAATCCAGGAACAGTTTATTAGAGTTTTGTCCTCATGATGTTCTTGGGTTACCAGGGAACAATGCTCCATGTATTTGGAATTCATTTCCCCTTTTCAACTTTACCTGACCTATGTTCATTACTTAAATACCATGCTGTCTGGGATACTATCACACAACTTTCCTCTATAGGTTAACTTTTTTACTATAACAGCAGTATTTATTACCCAAACTATACGAGTGAATAATTACAGTTATTTCAGGCATTGTGTCACAGCCAGAATTTTATTTATGATTAGGAAGGTTAGGTCCTTCTGATGCTCCCTAAATCATGCCAGGTAATTGTGATGTCAAACTGGTTGTGAAGGTGACTTTCTTTTCACGACCAATAGAAGTCGCATCACTTTGAGGCATATGTTGGTTTCATCTCAGGACAAAGAAAATTATTTCACTTAAATGGGAAGTAAATGTTTAATGACAACTTCTATATTATTATTTTAACGTGTCAACGTATGAAGTATTTAGAGTTCTTTTGAGAATAAGTCTGTGTAACATTTGAGACATAACTATTAATGATTAAGTTATAAATATGCTTTAATCTTTACTGAGCATCTGCTATATTCTCAGGACACACAGTGTGCTAAATACATTTTAGTCATCCTTGAATTTTACTTTCAGAACTCTGAAATGCAGACATTAATATTAACCTTGTTTTACCAAAAAACAAATTGAATCTGAGATTGAAATAAATTGTCTTAAGATTTAGCAAGCAAATTTTAGATACAGTAATTGAACCTTGGTCAACCTAATCTCAAAGGATAATTTCTTAATTGTTTCCCAACTTAAGATGCCAACGTGACTTCAATTATTTCAGCAGTCACGTTATTATCTTAATGTTCTGAGAAAAAAGTAGCACTTTTCACCCATGATATCTCAGATATGAATTTTGAGACTAATATCAAAGCCATTTAACTTTAAAAAGTGAAATAATTTCAAAATAAATGTTAAATAATAGTAAAGATGACAGCCAGATTTAGTAAAATAAAGAAAGTGGTATTTGATTGATGGAACTTTAGGAAATTCTAGAATGACCTCTTGTGCATCTCCAGTCATTAGGATTACTAAGAGGGTTCTATTCAGAACTGTCACTAGAGGAAATTGGTGAGATTATAGTTACAGTATCTACTATAATCCAGGAACAGTTTATTAGAGTTTTGTCCTCATGATGTTCTTGGGTTACCAGGGAACAATGCTCCATGTATTTGGAATTCATTTCCCCTTTTCAACTTTACCTGACCTATGTTCATTACTTAAATACCATGCTGTCTGGGATACTATCACACAACTTTCCTCTATAGGTTAACTTTTTTACTATAACAGCAGTATTTATTACCCAAACTATACGAGTGAATAATTACAGTTATTTCAGGCATTGTGTCACAGCCAGAATTTTATTTATGATTAGGAAGGTTAGGTCCTTCTGATGCTCCCTAAATCATGCCAGGTAATTGTGATGTCAAACTGGTTGTGAAGGTGACTTTCTTTTCACGACCAATAGAAGTCGCATCACTTTGAGGCATATGTTGGTTTCATCTCAGGACAAAGAAAATTATTTCACTTAAATGGGAAGTAAATGTTTAATGACAACTTCATATAATTATTTAGTTTTAAATCGTGTCAACAAGTATGAAGATATATTGAGCAGCAGTTGTATACCGTCCATTATTCTAAGTACTGATGATACAAAGAAGTAGGCCCTGTCCTTTCTCTAGATTTTTTTTTTTTCCCGAATGAGTGTGTGTGTGTGTGTGTGTGTTTGTGTGTGTTCTGAGATGAGATGAAGTAGAAGTAAGTAGGACTAGTAGGACTAGAGGAGAAACAAATAGATATTTAAGCTGCAGGGCTATAAGCCAAGCCTGATGTGTCTCTTAGTACAGAATATAGGCCAGGGATGCTTAAAGAAGGATTCCTGAGGGAAGTACGGCCTGAGTTGACTTTTCAAGGAAATGTAAGAGTAAGACAAGCAAATAAGGAAAAAGATCATTCAGGGCAGAGGAAACAGAATACACAAGGACATGGAAGATAAAAAGCTGTCACCTTTGGGAAAGAGCAAAAAGGTCCCTGTTGGAAAAATTATCTTGACTGGGATTTAAACCCACACTCTCTTTTCCTACACTGTGTAATGCCATATGCTCTTGAAAGGCTACAATCTTGGAGTATGTAATCTACTTTAAAAAATCCATCCTTGACACTGAAGCTTATGATTATTAATATAAAACTGATGAAATTAACTATTGCATTTAATTAATGACTCACTCTTACAATCCTGAATCCCTCGGAAGCATGCTGATTTAAAATGTAATGAATGTAATAAAAGGTAAAAGCCAAATAAATTTATTTATTTATTTAATAAATATTTAGTAAGTATCAACAATATGGGATAAAATTGTGCTGTGGAGAGATGCAATGATAAACAAGCTATGTACTGTGCATCTAAATACATGAAAATATAATAATAAAAGTGATCTTCCTTGAGTTAAAAATACAGGAAACAAATAGTAAAAATTTCTCAATATAATCCTGGCTTTACTTAATAAAAGTGGACTGTTTCGGCTATTATCACAGATATCCTCATCTGTTTAGCAGTTTTATTCCTATGATCATGCCAGGTAATTGTGATGTCAAACTGTTTGTGATGCTTTCTTTTCACGACCAATAGAAGTCGCATCACTTTGAGGCATATGTTGGTTTCATCTCAGGACAAAGAAAATTATTTCACTTAAATGGGAAGTAAATGTTTAATGACAACTTCATATAATTATTTAGTTTTAAATCGTGTCAACAAGTATGAAGATATATTGAGCAGCAGTTGTATACCGTCCATTATTCTAAGTACTGATGATACAAAGAAGTAGGCCCTGTCCTTTCTCTAGATTTTTTTTTTTTCCCGAATGAGTGTGTGTGTGTGTGTGTGTGTTTGTGTGTGTTCTGAGATGAGATGAAGTAGAAGTAAGTAGGACTAGTAGGACTAGAGGAGAAACAAATAGATATTTAAGCTGCAGGGCTATAAGCCAAGCCTGATGTGTCTCTTAGTACAGAATATAGGCCAGGGATGCTTAAAGAAGGATTCCTGAGGGAAGTACGGCCTGAGTTGACTTTTCAAGGAAATGTAAGAGTAAGACAAGCAAATAAGGAAAAAGATCATTCAGGGCAGAGGAAACAGAATACACAAGGACATGGAAGATAAAAAGCTGTCACCTTTGGGAAAGAGCAAAAAGGTCCCTGTTGGAAAAATTATCTTGACTGGGATTTAAACCCACACTCTCTTTTCCTACACTGTGTAATGCCATATGCTCTTGAAAGGCTACAATCTTGGAGTATGTAATCTACTTTAAAAAATCCATCCTTGACACTGAAGCTTATGATTATTAATATAAAACTGATGAAATTAACTATTGCATTTAATTAATGACTCACTCTTACAATCCTGAATCCCTCGGAAGCATGCTGATTTAAAATGTAATGAATGTAATAAAAGGTAAAAGCCAAATAAATTTATTTATTTATTTAATAAATATTTAGTAAGTATCAACAATATGGGATAAAATTGTGCTGTGGAGAGATGCAATGATAAACAAGCTATGTACTGTGCATCTAAATACATGAAAATATAATAATAAAAGTGATCTTCCTTGAGTTAAAAATACAGGAAACAAATAGTAAAAATTTCTCAATATAATCCTGGCTTTACTTAATAAAAGTGGACTGTTTCGGCTATTATCACAGATATCCTCATCTGTTTAGCAGTTTTATTCCTATGATAAAGTGGACATAAATCAGTCTTGATAGTATTATTTTATAAAATCATTTAGTGTCTTAATCTTGACTTTTTCCTCATTAGAAACTTTCTTACAGCAATTTTTCTATTCCATCTATAAATAAAACGTTTTGACAAAATCCAGGTAGATTCTGAATCTCTTGGCTGTTCTAATTCCCATTTTCACTTAATAATACTATATTGTATGTGATCAAGCAGAAGATTGTGATTTAATGCTTACAACTATTCTCTGAGGCCTCACTACTGCGCTAGGAACTAATACAGACCAATCTGTATTGCAAACTAGTACAAAGGATTGAAAATGGACTATGAAAGACTCAGAAGAAAGGGTAGTAAGCCTTTGTTGCTTCTCCAATCAGCCACTATCTTTATCTTATTAATTGTATTAGGTTGTTAATTACAATCAGACATAGAAAATAGAACAGCACATAATGTGCTATATGTATCACAGTCCATCAACAATATGTTAGCATGCATCTCTAAAGAATATCTCTTAAAAAATAAAAGCATAAACATTTAAACATTTGTAGTAACTACTTAACATCATTGAGTATATGCCTAAATGTTCAAAGCTCCAATTATCTCATATGTGTTATTTTTATCAATAACTGTTTGAATCAGGATCAAAATAAGGACCACACATTGCAAATGGTCAATATGTTTTGTGTGTGTGTGTGTGTGTATGTGTATGTGTGACTCTTTGTGATTCATACACTGAAGCCCACCTGACTTCTTTGTCCATGGGATTCTTCAGGCACGAATACTGGAGTGGGTTGCCATGCCCTCTTCCAACATGTTGCTTAAGTCTTTAATCTATAAGGATCTCCTTCAGTTTTATTTTTCTCACTTGCAATTTAAGTGTAGCAAAAAGGAACCTTGGTGCTTACTGCATTCCTGTGGTGTCACTTGACATGTTCATTAGTCATATCATTAAATTAGCATTTAGATCTAAAGATGTCTTTTAAATTAGATTTCTCCCACATTTTATTTTTTGACAAGATTATTCCATAGCTGTATGTTCTATCAAGAGATACAAAATCTAGTCATCTTTCTTTTTTGTGATGTCAGCAACTAGAGATGCTTAATACCTAGGTCTAAATTACCCTCAGAAAAATCAATTTATCTTTGTAACTTTGTTTGAAGGAAATATTGTATTCTTCATATTTTCATCAACTGAATTTAGAAAAAGAAAAAAGGATGTATATGTTATTTATTCTTCCAGAAAGAAGAAAGAGTGAATGAGGGGAGGTAAAAGGAGAGAGAGGGGTTAATATCAATGTAAAAAAATTATTACTCTTAGGAATCTAGTAACTGTTAATATCAAACACACACACATCAGTCACATTATTTCACTGATGCTATAGAAATTCTAATGAACAGAAGCCATTATTTTAAAACAAATGCTATAGTATATATTTTTAAGTCTCATGAGATCTCAGCACCATGAAGATTACTTTTGTAGCTTAAAGGTTGTTTCTACTTATATCTGCTTACTGTAATATTGAATAAAGTAAAGCACAAAAGGCACTATGTCACATGAATCCATAATTACAGTCATACAGAAAGTCAATTGTCAAAATGAGAGTTTAGCTAACACATAACATCATTGAGTATATGCCTAAATGTTCAAAGCTCCAATTATCTCATATGTGTTATTTTTATCAATAACTGTTTGAATCAGGATCAAAATAAGGACCACACATTGCAAATGGTCAATATGTTTTGTGTGTGTGTGTGTGTGTGTATGTGTATGTGTGACTCTTTGTGATTCATACACTGAAGCCCACCTGACTTCTTTGTCCATGGGATTCTTCAGGCACGAATACTGGAGTGGGTTGCCATGCCCTCTTCCAACATGTTGCTTAAGTCTTTAATCTATAAGGATCTCCTTCAGTTTTATTTTTCTCACTTGCAATTTAAGTGTAGCAAAAAGGAACCTTGGTGCTTACTGCATTCCTGTGGTGTCACTTGACATGTTCATTAGTCATATCATTAAATTAGCATTTAGATCTAAAGATGTCTTTTAAATTAGATTTCTCCCACATTTTATTTTTTGACAAGATTATTCCATAGCTGTATGTTCTATCAAGAGATACAAAATCTAGTCATCTTTCTTTTTTGTGATGTCAGCAACTAGAGATGCTTAATACCTAGGTCTAAATTACCCTCAGAAAAATCAATTTATCTTTGTAACTTTGTTTGAAGGAAATATTGTATTCTTCATATTTTCATCAACTGAATTTAGAAAAAGAAAAAAGGATGTATATGTTATTTATTCTTCCAGAAAGAAGAAAGAGTGAATGAGGGGAGGTAAAAGGAGAGAGAGGGGTTAATATCAATGTAAAAAAATTATTACTCTTAGGAATCTAGTAACTGTTAATATCAAACACACACACACATCAGTCACATTATTTCACTGATGCTATAGAAATTCTAATGAACAGAAGCCATTATTTTAAAACAAATGCTATAGTATATATTTTTAAGTCTCATGAGATCTCAGCACCATGAAGATTACTTTTGTAGCTTAAAGGTTGTTTCTACTTATATCTGCTTACTGTAATATTGAATAAAGTAAAGCACAAAAGGCACTATGTCACATGAATCCATAATTACAGTCATACAGAAAGTCAATTGTCAAAATGAGAGTTTAGCTAACACATAGTTGGGTTCCATTTTACATAAAATGTTAGAATCTTCCCTAAACGAATAAAAGAAGCATAGGCAGAGATACAATGAAGAGAGAACTCAAATTAGGGCAAATGATTATTTTTAAAAAGCTTCATAGGGGCTTCCCTGGTGGTCCAGTGGGTAAGGACACCGCCTTGCAGTGCAAGGGGCGCCGGTTCGATCCCTGGCCTGGGAAGATCCCACGTGCCGCGGAGCGGCTGGACTGATGTGTCCAATCACCGAGCCGGAGCTCCGGAGCGCATGTGCCCAGAGCCGGCGCTCTGCAACGACAGACGCCGCCGCGATGAGAATAAAGACTGATGAAAACAGACAAATGAAAGACCAATAGAAGTGGCCCGCCTGCTCCCTTCCCTCCCCAAACCGCCCCCCAAAAGAATAAATAAATAAATAAATCTTTAAAAAAAAAAAAAGAAATATAAGGCCCAACATTAAAAAAAAAAAAAAAAAAAGCTTCAAGGGAGACTGAAAGGCATTCAAATGGAAGGTGATGAAATGGAAATGGTCAGTAGCCTCGTTTGGACAGAGTGGTGGATAAGAGATGGGTAAAGATCTGCTGTAAATGTGGATGGAGACCATGGCTCCATGGCTAAGTATACTGAGTTTGGAACTAGATATTCTAGAGCACAAATTTTAGCACAGCTTCTAAGTAGTGGTGTGTCTATAATAGTCTGGGTCTTCCTTGAAGCATATACCTGCAAGAGCTGACTGAAGTAAATGCCTGAGAGAAATCAGAGGAGATCGAGAAAGTTGTCAGACCATGATTGAGGTCTACCACCTGTTAAAGAGAAGGAGAAGAAAGGAGGGAAGGTTTTCCTGAGCAGTGTATCTCAGGAAGTTTCTATAAAATTGAGAGTACTTGAGCCAAACTTGTTTGTCAGAGGAGTCCTATTTCTCCTGGTCAATGACAAGGAACAGTCCTTAGAAACTGTGACTTTGGTGCACAATGGAGATGGATTTAAGAGTTCAGCAACAGGACCATGGTCAGTTATACTCCCTACCCCGAAGGATACATTTTTTGTTTTTTGTAGCTAACTTTCTGAGTTACATCTCTAACATTTAACAAGAGGAAATAAATTTATGTTCTAGATTTGTTGACAATTAAATGAGCACATATCTATAACATGGAAAAAAGATTACAGCTTAGAAGTTGTTTTGGTTTCAGTTGCTTGATGTTGGTAGCTTTGATGATTATGGTAAATAAATGTAGGGAAAGAATTTTCATTTAATTGGGCTAAAAATCAAAAATTCATAGTTTTCTTGGCAAAAAAAAATGTGATATTATCGAATTGTAATACAGGAATGAAAAAGCACTTACTGAGAGAGAAGTGTCAGAAGAACAGGGAAAACTAAACCATCATGTCACTGGATTTAGGAAGCAGTGGGAAGGATACACTGTTAGTATGCGCAAGAACTCTACTGGACAGCTGTCATATTAAATAAGGCAATATATTAGGAGATAACAAAATCTTGAACTCAAAGGTTGGCTATAATCATGGGAAAAAAAGGAAAATAGAAATGAAACACAGAAGGATTCATTTACGGTCAGGCTATCTAAGCAGATGTATTAGGTTAGAGGAAGGAAGATGCAAACTTTATCATCACTATATCAAGGAAGTATCTTAAGAATATTGCCTGGGGGTTAAAAAGTTTTAAACAATTAAAAAGTTTAAGTTTTATTGTGAATCCACTTACATTTTAGATTTTTGAAACTGTGGTGTTAGCAAGTTATTCCTATCTAAAAATGAAGATGAACCTCCTAGGAATAAGTTAGATCATTGGTAAACAGACGACTTGGGACTCAATAGAGTAGAAATGAATTTATGACTAAGAAAATGTCTATGGTCATCAAGAAAATAAACGTAGAGTACAGTGAAGTGAAACCAAAGTCAGGACATTTAGTTACTTCCTATTTGGCTAGTAGGTAGGGATAGGGCTTTGAAAGGTAGAGGAAGAAATAGTAAATTCAGAAATAGAGGAGACAGGCCGAGTCCAGGGCTGGACATGGGTGGAGACAGGGTGAATGAGGGGGCAGTTATGGAGGAAGCACTTGTTTGTCAGAGGAGTCCTATTTCTCCTGGTCAATGACAAGGAACAGTCCTTAGAAACTGTGACTTTGGTGCACAATGGAGATGGATTTAAGAGTTCAGCAACAGGACCATGGTCAGTTATACTCCCTACCCCGAAGGATACATTTTTTGTTTTTTGTAGCTAACTTTCTGAGTTACATCTCTAACATTTAACAAGAGGAAATAAATTTATGTTCTAGATTTGTTGACAATTAAATGAGCACATATCTATAACATGGAAAAAAGATTACAGCTTAGAAGTTGTTTTGGTTTCAGTTGCTTGATGTTGGTAGCTTTGATGATTATGGTAAATAAATGTAGGGAAAGAATTTTCATTTAATTGGGCTAAAAATCAAAAATTCATAGTTTTCTTGGCAAAAAAAAATGTGATATTATCGAATTGTAATACAGGAATGAAAAAGCACTTACTGAGAGAGAAGTGTCAGAAGAACAGGGAAAACTAAACCATCATGTCACTGGATTTAGGAAGCAGTGGGAAGGATACACTGTTAGTATGCGCAAGAACTCTACTGGACAGCTGTCATATTAAATAAGGCAATATATTAGGAGATAACAAAATCTTGAACTCAAAGGTTGGCTATAATCATGGGAAAAAAAGGAAAATAGAAATGAAACACAGAAGGATTCATTTACGGTCAGGCTATCTAAGCAGATGTATTAGGTTAGAGGAAGGAAGATGCAAACTTTATCATCACTATATCAAGGAAGTATCTTAAGAATATTGCCTGGGGGTTAAAAAGTTTTAAACAATTAAAAAGTTTAAGTTTTATTGTGAATCCACTTACATTTTAGATTTTTGAAACTGTGGTGTTAGCAAGTTATTCCTATCTAAAAATGAAGATGAACCTCCTAGGAATAAGTTAGATCATTGGTAAACAGACGACTTGGGACTCAATAGAGTAGAAATGAATTTATGACTAAGAAAATGTCTATGGTCATCAAGAAAATAAACGTAGAGTACAGTGAAGTGAAACCAAAGTCAGGACATTTAGTTACTTCCTATTTGGCTAGTAGGTAGGGATAGGGCTTTGAAAGGTAGAGGGAAGAAATAGTAAATTCAGAAATTTAGGAGACAGTCCGAGTCCAGGCCTGGACATGGGTGGAGACAGGGTGAATGAGGGGGCAGTTATGGAGGAAGCAGTCTCTATGGGGAAGTGCCCAGAGGAGGCACAGGGAAAGTAGTAGGATTCGGTGGTCTGAGATTAAGATTTAAGCTGGTGGGGCAGGAGAACTGGTGAGCAGAAGAAATGAGTCTAAGCACACAAGCAATTTTATGTGCCAGAACAGATAACTATTGGGCTATAGAATTTGTAATTGCTTCTTTGCTTGATGTGAAGGCATGATTCATTGGAAAAGACCCTGACGCTGGGGAAAATAGAAGGCTGAAGGAGAAGGGGACAACAGAGGATGAGATGGTTGGATGGCATCACTGACCCAATGGACAAGAGTCTGAGCAAATTCTGGGGGATAATGAAGCACAGGGAAGCCTGGCGTGTTGTAGTCCATGGGGCTGCAAAGATTCAGACAGGACAGAGTGAGTGAACAACCATAAAGGAAGTTCCACCATAATGACCCTTTGGAGCTAGGAAAACCATCACAAGACCTAAGGCTTTGGCTGATCGTTAACTTCCAATTATGGTCTCTATTTTATATAGTGAAATGATGTACCTCTCCTTAGCTAATCTCTCCCTGGTGTGTATCCACAGTATTTAATGTCTTCTAACACAGTCATGTTCAATATAAATATGTCTATAAACATTGAACTTTCAAAATCTTATTTGTTTATCCCATTACTTCAGTACCTGACAGAGTTTTTAAATGTAACTCAGCAATTTCTTACAAAATCCTAAATCTGTCTTTTTTAAAAAGTTGAAAAGGGAAAAAAAAAAACCAGGAAGCAAATGGTGAATACTGACCAGGAAAATATTTCAAGGAATACTTCAATGCTGGAAATCAGAATAGAAGATGTATGAAATAAAAATTTTAGTTAAAATCGTTTAGTGATCTTTGAAATGACACTTTCATTAGGTACAGAATTCTAAGTATATAAGATAAGTCAACATTGTGGAAGACAAGCTGGAAGAGGTCATGGAAACCACCCCAGTACTCTTGCCTGGAGAATTTCATGGACAGTGGAGCCCGGCAGGCTATATTCCATGGCTTCACAAAGAGTCAGACACAGCGAAAACAACTAAGCACACAAACAAGTAGGCACACGCACTTTGAAGACAAGGAACCAAGGGTGCACTCATTTTCTAAGACTGCTAACAGAAAATGGAAAGAAAGTGATAAAACTAAGTAGTCTGGGGGCAGCAACATTCAGAGAACTATGTATTTTTGTTTATTTTTCTCAAGGGGTTGCTTGCTGTTCATCCCAAGCATATTTTCAGGCAGAGGAGAAGAAAATACCTGAAAATGAAAATTTAAAGAAACACATGTAGATAGATAAATAATTTAAAGGCCATATTTGTTAAATCAAAGCCCCAGTGAAGACAAAACAATGAGTAGGATTAGAGCACAGGCAGAAGGCTCAGCCTTGATTAAAGAAGATTATTTCTTTCTTACAGATTGTGAAATGGAAAAGAGGGAGAAACTACAGAGTTTCTAGAAATCAGAAAGAAGGAAAATGAGCATTTGCTTCTAAGGAGTGTTAAGTTTCTCAGTAAATTAGGGAGTATTATCATTACTCCTTTTCTAATCAGTAATATAGCTTCCTTACTTTGGTAAATACCACTACCAGCCTCAATGCACTGACTATATTTATCCTGCAGGTGCTCTTTAAAATGCCTGGAGACTTTTCTCCTCATTCCTGACACTATTAATGAAATGATTCCATTAAGACATAAATTAGGCTAATATTCTATTGAATTAATTTATCTAGATTGAATCTGATTACTTAGGAATCATGATAATCACTCTGGAAGCATTTGAATAAAATAATCCAATTAACTTAATAAATTCTTAATTTACTCTTGCATTCCAGATATAATTAAGAAATCAGTTTAACCCATTAATATGGGCTTAGTAACTCAGTTTGTCAAATGAAGATAAATCAACAAACAAAAATGTCAGTCATAAGAACTTCATAAACATGATCAAGTCATATATTCATATAGAGTAATGCACATTACATGCATGCATGCTAAGTCACTTCAATCATGGCCAACTCTTGTTAAGCCCAGAACAAGTAAAATAAGCAACAGGAAGACAAGTGGAAGAGGTCATGGAAACCACCCCAGTACTCTTGCCTGGAGAATTTCATGGACAGTGGAGCCCGGCAGGCTATATTCCATGGCTTCACAAAGAGTCAGACACAGCGAAAACAACTAAGCACACAAACAAGTAGGCACACGCACTTTGAAGACAAGGAACCAAGGGTGCACTCATTTTCTAAGACTGCTAACAGAAAATGGAAAGAAAGTGATAAAACTAAGTAGTCTGGGGGCAGCAACATTCAGAGAACTATGTATTTTTGTTTATTTTTCTCAAGGGGTTGCTTGCTGTTCATCCCAAGCATATTTTCAGGCAGAGGAGAAGAAAATACCTGAAAATGAAAATTTAAAGAAACACATGTAGATAGATAAATAATTTAAAGGCCATATTTGTTAAATCAAAGCCCCAGTGAAGACAAAACAATGAGTAGGATTAGAGCACAGGCAGAAGGCTCAGCCTTGATTAAAGAAGATTATTTCTTTCTTACAGATTGTGAAATGGAAAAGAGGGAGAAACTACAGAGTTTCTAGAAATCAGAAAGAAGGAAAATGAGCATTTGCTTCTAAGGAGTGTTAAGTTTCTCAGTAAATTAGGGAGTATTATCATTACTCCTTTTCTAATCAGTAATATAGCTTCCTTACTTTGGTAAATACCACTACCAGCCTCAATGCACTGACTATATTTATCCTGCAGGTGCTCTTTAAAATGCCTGGAGACTTTTCTCCTCATTCCTGACACTATTAATGAAATGATTCCATTAAGACATAAATTAGGCTAATATTCTATTGAATTAATTTATCTAGATTGAATCTGATTACTTAGGAATCATGATAATCACTCTGGAAGCATTTGAATAAAATAATCCAATTAACTTAATAAATTCTTAATTTACTCTTGCATTCCAGATATAATTAAGAAATCAGTTTAACCCATTAATATGGGCTTAGTAACTCAGTTTGTCAAATGAAGATAAATCAACAAACAAAAATGTCAGTCATAAGAACTTCATAAACATGATCAAGTCATATATTCATATAGAGTAATGCACATTACATGCATGCATGCTAAGTCACTTCAATCATGGCCAACTCTTGTTAAGCCCATGGACTGTAGTTGTACTTGTATGCCAGGTTCCTCTGTTCCTGCGTTTCTCCAGGCAAGAATACTAGAGTGGGTAGCCATGCCTTCCTCTAGAGGATCTTCCCAATCCAGGGATTAAATCCATGTCTCTTACATCTCCTGCACTGGCAGGCAGGTTCTTTGCCATTTACACCACCTGAAAGATCAAACCAGTCAATTCTAAAGGAAGTCAAACCTAAATAGTCATTGGAAGGACTGATGCTGAAGCTGAAGCTCCAATAGTCTGGCCACCTGAGGCAAAGAGACAATTCGCTGGAAAAGACTGTGACGCTGGGAAATACTGAGGGGAGGAGGAGGAGGGGGCGACAGAGGATGAGATGGTTGGATGGCACTGATTCAATGGACATGATTTTGAGCAAATTCTGGGAGACAGTAAAGAACAGGGAAGTCTGGCATGCTGCAGTCCATGGGTCCCAGAGAGTTGAACATGACTGAGAGAGTGAACAACATGTATTTATATTCACAAATATCAGGAAAAGTAATTATTTATTGGCAAATACCCTGATGTTGGGAACAGATGGCAGAAGGAGAAGGGGATGATAGAGAATGAGATAGATAGATGGCTGCATTGAATCAATGAACATGAATCTGAGCAAGCTCTGAGAGATGGTGAAGGACAGAGAAGCATGGCATACTGCAGTCCATAGGATCGCAAAGAGTCAGACATGACTGAACTACTGAACTGCACTGAACTGAGTTATGCATGATAATAATAGAATTATTACTATTTTATATTTGAAGTAACATTTATTTTCAAGTAAAATTTTGATTTAACAAGTTAGAAGTAGCTAATTTTGATTCTACTTATATAATAGTGAATACTATTGTATATTAAATCACTTTCTTTCCTCAAGAGCTCTATATATTAAGAACTGCTATCAATAAACTAGTACACTGATATTAGTCCTTCTGGTATATTCTCCCAGGGAAATTCAATAGCGGCTGTGTGTAGAGACATAATAAGATGAAAATATTTATATTTTCTTTTTAAACTAGAATAGCCCATGCTAGTCTTCATTAGAGATGTGACTCAACCAAGATAAAGTTCAAGTAACAGAAAAAAGCACATCTCCTTGACAAGATCACCTTCAGCACTTTTTAACCATAATTTGCAGATGATACGGCAACTCTTCCTGAACAAAAGAATTATAGGACTACTGACACTCTGTGATGAAGAATATCACTACTTCAGAAATTGGAAGCTTTCGTGAACTACACTTTGAAAAGTCACATGTATTCCAAAAAAGCACAAAGCGTCCCCTGTGTTCAGGTACTCCAGTAACAAACACTTAAACCTAAAAATCACGGGGAATGGAACACAGGCATTTCTTTTATCTGAGGACTTGACAAGAGAAATAATGCCTGATAATCATTGAAAGGTAACACATAACACAAGGAGTTAAATTGAGAAGTCAGGGGGAAAAGTAGGTGCACAAACCTGAGGTCAGAGTTCGTGACTTAGTTAATAATTAATTCAAAAACATTACCCTACATTGTGTCGAGCAAATTCTGGGAGACAGTAAAGAACAGGGAAGTCTGGCATGCTGCAGTCCATGGGTCCCAGAGAGTTGAACATGACTGAGAGAGTGAACAACATGTATTTATATTCACAAATATCAGGAAAAGTAATTATTTATTGGCAAATACCCTGATGTTGGGAACAGATGGCAGAAGGAGAAGGGGATGATAGAGAATGAGATAGATAGATGGCTGCATTGAATCAATGAACATGAATCTGAGCAAGCTCTGAGAGATGGTGAAGGACAGAGAAGCATGGCATACTGCAGTCCATAGGATCGCAAAGAGTCAGACATGACTGAACTACTGAACTGCACTGAACTGAGTTATGCATGATAATAATAGAATTATTACTATTTTATATTTGAAGTAACATTTATTTTCAAGTAAAATTTTGATTTAACAAGTTAGAAGTAGCTAATTTTGATTCTACTTATATAATAGTGAATACTATTGTATATTAAATCACTTTCTTTCCTCAAGAGCTCTATATATTAAGAACTGCTATCAATAAACTAGTACACTGATATTAGTCCTTCTGGTATATTCTCCCAGGGAAATTCAATAGCGGCTGTGTGTAGAGACATAATAAGATGAAAATATTTATATTTTCTTTTTAAACTAGAATAGCCCATGCTAGTCTTCATTAGAGATGTGACTCAACCAAGATAAAGTTCAAGTAACAGAAAAAAGCACATCTCCTTGACAAGATCACCTTCAGCACTTTTTAACCATAATTTGCAGATGATACGGCAACTCTTCCTGAACAAAAGAATTATAGGACTACTGACACTCTGTGATGAAGAATATCACTACTTCAGAAATTGGAAGCTTTCGTGAACTACACTTTGAAAAGTCACATGTATTCCAAAAAAGCACAAAGCGTCCCCTGTGTTCAGGTACTCCAGTAACAAACACTTAAACCTAAAAATCACGGGGAATGGAACACAGGCATTTCTTTTATCTGAGGACTTGACAAGAGAAATAATGCCTGATAATCATTGAAAGGTAACACATAACACAAGGAGTTAAATTGAGAAGTCAGGGGGAAAAGTAGGTGCACAAACCTGAGGTCAGAGTTCGTGACTTAGTTAATAATTAATTCAAAAACATTACCCTACATTGTGTCTTCCTTTTAGGCTAACAATCTTGGCATCATTGTTGTCTTTGGCAGCTGTTATCAACAACCCTACAAATGTATCTCTGCTTCTATTCTCAGAAAAACTCCTCTTCATTCTTGGGGGAGATACCTTACAAAGCCCAAATAGTCATCTAAATAGAATGAGCATCAGAGTCACAAGAATGCTGGATTCTGAATCATCCCTCTGCTATGCTTTAAGGCTTCTTGTCAGAGAGGAAAGACAGCTGTTTCTTCTGCTTCATTTCCCTTCTCTGTATCACTCTCACAATTCCCCAAATAAAACGAAAACGAGCCACAAGCATAACCTCATGGCAACAGTGTCCAGTCAAAGAGAAAAGTGAATCTTCATAGAGGACATTAGGAGCAGCCCAGCACACTGGCTCAGCTTGTTTGCTACTGACTTATGGTGTCATAAGAACTCTCAACCTCTGCTAGCGCCCTTCTATTATGGAGTTAAGGATCTAGAAGTTCGGGAACATCAGAAAATCAGAAGACAAAACAAAGCCTCCTACGTTTGTGGTATATATTCCTTCTTCTTAAAATGAAAATAGTAGTTTATAGTAGTTCTGCAATAGTTCACCATCAATGTTAAAATAGTGCACATAGACAATATTTAGACTATATCTGTACTAGATTTTGCACACATACACATACACACGTACACAAAACATGCTACTGGAAGTCAAAGTTTAGCCAACCCTCTGTCCTTAACTTCATTTGATCAGTTCTGATTTGGTAACAACCAGTTGGTATTCATATGGAATATTTCTTTGCTCTATGGTGCTCTGAGGAAAACGGATGCATGAAGTTCTTTTCAAATTATATTCATCTTTGTTAGTATATTGAAAAGAAAAAGGAGAAAAAATACACTGAGTTATATACATTCTTTTATCTGAGGACTTGACAAGAGAAATAATGCCTGATAATCATTGAAAGGTAACACATAACACAAGGAGTTAAATTGAGAAGTCAGGGGGAAAAGTAGGTGCACAAACCTGAGGTCAGAGTTCGTGACTTAGTTAATAATTAATTCAAAAACATTACCCTACATTGTGTCTTCCTTTTAGGCTAACAATCTTGGCATCATTGTTGTCTTTGGCAGCTGTTATCAACAACCCTACAAATGTATCTCTGCTTCTATTCTCAGAAAAACTCCTCTTCATTCTTGGGGGAGATACCTTACAAAGCCCAAATAGTCATCTAAATAGAATGAGCATCAGAGTCACAAGAATGCTGGATTCTGAATCATCCCTCTGCTATGCTTTAAGGCTTCTTGTCAGAGAGGGAAAGACAGCTGTTTCTTCTGCTTCATTTCCCTTCTCTGTATCACTCTCACAATTCCCCAAATAAAACGAAAACGAGCCACAAGCATAACCTCATGGCAACAGTGTCCAGTCAAAGAGAAAAGTGAATCTTCATAGAGGACATTAGGAGCAGCCCAGCACACTGGCTCAGCTTGTTTGCTACTGACTTATGGTGTCATAAGAACTCTCAACCTCTGCTAGCGCCCTTCTATTATGGAGTTAAGGATCTAGAAGTTCGGGAACATCAGAAAATCAGAAGACAAAACAAAGCCTCCTACGTTTGTGGTATATATTCCTTCTTCTTAAAATGAAAATAGTAGTTTATAGTAGTTCTGCAATAGTTCACCATCAATGTTAAAATAGTGCACATAGACAATATTTAGACTATATCTGTACTAGATTTTGCACACATACACATACACACGTACACAAAACATGCTACTGGAAGTCAAAGTTTAGCCAACCCTCTGTCCTTAACTTCATTTGATCAGTTCTGATTTGGTAACAACCAGTTGGTATTCATATGGAATATTTCTTTGCTCTATGGTGCTCTGAGGAAAACGGATGCATGAAGTTCTTTTCAAATTATATTCATCTTTGTTAGTATATTGAAAAGAAAAAGGAGAAAAAATACACTGAGTTATATACATTCTCATTTTCTTGTCCAAACAGTTTGTTGCAAGGAGACTACAAGACCACCTTGGGTTATTTCAAATTCCTTTTGTCTGTTGCTATGTTTTTCATATGTGTTTATTGAGTGTAATATTATCTGTTTTGTCTGGATCCTGAAAGCAGCAGTCAGACCATAACAAAGTGAATGCTGAGAAGTACTGTTAACAAGATCAAGACATATACACAAATATGTGCTGCCATCAGCCTTCCTTCACCACAGGAAACCATCTAGGGAAAAAGAAGCAGAGTGCCTTGTTCAAAGCAAATCCATGGCCACGAATGCCATCGTTGTTGTCATTTCAACTCTGATGTCCCCACCTTGCCTTTTGCATCTTTTCATCTTTCTTTTGTTCTAATTTTATCTCAGACCCATAGAACCCTGACACCAATTCTCTAAGCTGTCATAGATGCTTCCTTTTTTGCTTGTTTTTTTTTGTTTCATGTCACATCTTCTCAATTACATCTTTCCTCATTTTCTTCAAACATAATGCTATTTTTCATTACTTTCCTTTTCCTTCTCACCCTGCCCTTCCAACCTGCAGAGGGAATCCTTTCTATATTTTTTTTTCCTGTAGGGGAGAATTCAATTGCTTTGTGTATACCTAGAGCAAATGGAGGAGAGAGAGAGAGATGTACAGTTCTTTTGAAGTCTTTAGTGTTCAATATATCAGGCCCAAGCAAATAATATGTGAACCTTCCACTGAGAGATGGTAGCTCAGCCTTTAGGTGTTGAAGCTCCCTAGTGCACATAGACTTTCTCTCAGGCCTTCAATTCTAGGTACTACTGAGAAGGGATTTTGCAAGTGAAATTAAAATCCCCAGTCATTTGAATTTAGGATAGATTATCAAGTGGACCTGACATTGTTAAATTATTTTAACAAAATTTCATGCTTCAAAAATGATAGGGAAAATGTCTCAAAAGACCTGTTCATTTAGTACTATTTATATCTATAGATATAGCTAATATAGATGTAGAAATAAATTACTATCAGTATCACTATTATTTCTAAATAAAGAACTAGGAATATAAGAAATTATCAGCAACAAATTACTATTATAACATCACAAGTATTCATTGATTTTTAACTTCTGGATATTAAATAGAGGCCTTAGAATCACATATATTTTAAAATTACATTTCTAAATACTTTAATGAAGTGCTTCAAAATACTGTAGAGAGAAGCAACTCTGGATTCACGAGAATTCCATTCTCTTCTCTTTCACCCTTAATGAGGTAGAAACATGTCCACGGTGTTGATGACAAGGGACAGAATAACAAAACTTTAGGCAGGTTCCATTCTTTGTAAGTTTCTTCCAGTATAGAATCAGTTATTAACCATTGCCTCTCCATTCTATAATATATATAACACTTAATTCCCAATTCTTCCCCTTTCTTCCTAGTAAAAACCCTTTTAGTAAAGTGATTCATAATACATCTAGTCCCCTAGGAGGATTTTGATTTGTTCAAAGCAAATCCATGGCCACGAATGCCATCGTTGTTGTCATTTCAACTCTGATGTCCCCACCTTGCCTTTTGCATCTTTTCATCTTTCTTTTGTTCTAATTTTATCTCAGACCCATAGAACCCTGACACCAATTCTCTAAGCTGTCATAGATGCTTCCTTTTTTGCTTGTTTTTTTTTGTTTCATGTCACATCTTCTCAATTACATCTTTCCTCATTTTCTTCAAACATAATGCTATTTTTCATTACTTTCCTTTTCCTTCTCACCCTGCCCTTCCAACCTGCAGAGGGAATCCTTTCTATATTTTTTTTTCCTGTAGGGGAGAATTCAATTGCTTTGTGTATACCTAGAGCAAATGGAGGAGAGAGAGAGAGATGTACAGTTCTTTTGAAGTCTTTAGTGTTCAATATATCAGGCCCAAGCAAATAATATGTGAACCTTCCACTGAGAGATGGTAGCTCAGCCTTTAGGTGTTGAAGCTCCCTAGTGCACATAGACTTTCTCTCAGGCCTTCAATTCTAGGTACTACTGAGAAGGGATTTTGCAAGTGAAATTAAAATCCCCAGTCATTTGAATTTAGGATAGATTATCAAGTGGACCTGACATTGTTAAATTATTTTAACAAAATTTCATGCTTCAAAAATGATAGGGAAAATGTCTCAAAAGACCTGTTCATTTAGTACTATTTATATCTATAGATATAGCTAATATAGATGTAGAAATAAATTACTATCAGTATCACTATTATTTCTAAATAAAGAACTAGGAATATAAGAAATTATCAGCAACAAATTACTATTATAACATCACAAGTATTCATTGATTTTTAACTTCTGGATATTAAATAGAGGCCTTAGAATCACATATATTTTAAAATTACATTTCTAAATACTTTAATGAAGTGCTTCAAAATACTGTAGAGAGAAGCAACTCTGGATTCACGAGAATTCCATTCTCTTCTCTTTTCACCCTTAATGAGGTAGAAACATGTCCACGGTGTTGATGACAAGGGACAGAATAACAAAACTTTAGGCAGGTTCCATTCTTTGTAAGTTTCTTCCAGTATAGAATCAGTTATTAACCATTGCCTCTCCATTCTATAATATATATAACACTTAATTCCCAATTCTTCCCCTTTCTTCCTAGTAAAAACCCTTTTAGTAAAGTGATTCATAATACATCTAGTCCCCTAGGAGGATTTTGATTTGTTTATGCAGTCAGATCATGGCATTCCTTAGTCTAGAGACAGATATGTGAATTAAGAATTCTTGATTAGATTGAAGAGAAGGAATATTTTCTAGGTTTAAAAGAGAAGTCTCCCCCTTTCCATCCTGCTGGCAGTTAATAAGAATAAATGTTGTTCAAGATGTCACAAGGACAACCAACTTTATAAGGTAGCTGAGTAGAACTGAGAAGAAAGAAGAAAAGGATATGCATCCTTGATTATATTAGGCTTCTCATTACAACACACTTGGAGCTCATTCTAGCTCCGTACATCCAGTTATATTAGATAATACATTTCTTTATTGGCTAAACCACTCGGAGTTGGGGGTTTTCCATTATATACAGCTCAAATATCCTAACAGATAATATGAAAGATCAATACTCACTGTCAGTATGCTGTTTAAACTTCAGCTGAGCTTTATTCTCAAATGTAAAGCATTTCAAAGGCCTGTAGAATTTCATCTCCAGTTTCCCAGGCAACTATCACATGTCACTCATGGGTGTTCTGAAGCTCACAGGTAATATTCCATCTCATCACCTCAATTTTAAACCTGGAGAAAGACAAATGAAATGGGTGCCAATAAATCCGAAAGGCTTCAAAGATAAAAGAAAAGAATGAAAATCCAAGAGGCAAAGGAAAGTAAACAATCTACTCTGCTATCTAATCTCCCCCTTTCCACTCTTTGTTTTCGTTTCTCTTTTTTAATGCTGCCATGAGAGATTCAAAATTAGATATAAATTTTCTTGGAGGTTAAGTCTTTCTTTCTGCATTAGTTTTCTGGACTCACTTAACTCTTGCATACAAGTAACACCACCTCCTTCAGAGAAAAGATTCAACAATTCCAAATTCATAATCTAAGACCTTCTGTTCTTTTCTTTCCCACATCATAAGAATAAAAAACAATCTTAGGCCTAAATAGGTATAACAGGCTTTAGTGTATGCCATTTGAATGCTAGCATTCATCCTCTCTAAACATCTCTTCAGTAAGGCGGAATGATATGCAAAATGATGGAAATAAAATTGAAAGATTCTTTAAATCAAATTTTATAATGCTTTTTCATGATAAGCAGTAAAATGGAGATAATAATTTCAAGCCAGGATTGGTAGCTTTGTTTACAGTTGTTTTGGATAGTAACCAAATGAGACTTTCTTCTAGGATACCAAAGAAATCTCATGAGAGACAAATTTTTCAGAAAACATGAGGAGACTTCTATGTATCTAAGAACTTCTTAGCCAGAACCCAAAAAGCAAGGTCATCCCTCACCTGAATGTTTATTGTCTCCACAATTGGCTTCCTGGCTTCCATTTCTTTCCCGCTATCTCTACCATCCACACAGTAGCCCATATGAAACAAAACACTCTGCTCAAAACCTTCGACAACTTCTCATCTCATTCAGAACACTATGGCCATGAAAACTCTGTATAATCTGACTTCCACTACCCTGTTTGACTTTATATCCTGTGCTACCTTCCTTCTCAAAGTCTATCCCATCCTCCTTGGTCTCCTCGATATTAAAAATGCCAGGCATGCTTCCACTCAGTCCCTCTGGACTTATGCATTCTCTGCCTATAAAGTTCTTCTTAGGGGTATATTCTTGACTCATGCTCTGCAAATAGGTTTCTGCTGAAATGCCCCCTTATTTGTTCAGATACATTCATTACTCCCTGTCCAGTCTGCATAGAATAGCACTTCTGCCTGATTTCCCAACCCCTCATCTATTTTCTCAGTTTTCTTAATAGCACCCATCATCACTGGACATAGTACATAATTTATTGTCTATTGTCTGTGAGAATATGAGTTCTGTGATAGCAGGAACCTCCCTTTGTCCGTTGCTTACAGTCTAGCACCTAGAACCAGGTGTGGGAAGCTCAAAGCCCTCTATTCTTTCTTCAAATTCTTATCTATGAATCAATTTTAATTTGATGTATTACATATGATACAAATTTTTTTAAATAAAATTTGTCTTATATCTCTCCTGGCACTATGTCCACAGCTTTCAACTTTCAACATAATTGACTATGCTATGACTTTGGATGTTCTTCTAAGCTTGTAAAACTCCACAATGCACAGAGAACAGATCCTTTTGATATATCTAAAATTTATGTCTCAAACTAAAATCTAGTCCCAGTAACTGGGAAAGATATGCCACTAAAGTCACTGTCAGTAGAATCTGTGCTCTAAAGAGAGAAACAAGGGCTTTATTTTCCATCTAGGAGATACACCATTAAATAAATCTATACTACATTTTCTTAAAGTACAGTCTAAGACCATAGAGCAAATGAGTTAAAAATTTAGGTTAAGCTTCCATTATACATTTATTGTGACATTACAGGAATACCTGGCACCTGTGCATTGAATCCATTGCATTCAGATGCCACGTATACAAGATAGTATCTAAGAGCATCTAAAGTGCATCTAAAGTGTAGCCATGACCTTACTCAGGGTAGGCATACCTTTGGCATTAAATCTAGATTTATTGATTGATACCTACTACACTCTTCTAGGGGAAGAGGAATCAAAGAAAGTCTTATCACTCAAGGAGCTTATACCCAATTGTCTCACAAAATCAGAAAGTTTAACAAATATACATCAGGTTTCTCAGAGTAAAGAGATAGATATTTTCAGGGGATTTAACCTCATAATGTATCTGATCTTGTACCATTTTAAAAATTTCTTCAATATAACCTGGAGGTGCTTATAAAGAACTAGATTCCTTGGCCTGCTTGCCACTGAATCAGAATCTATTAGATGACAGCCCAGATATGCACTCCATTATCGAGAACTGGAAAACAGCAGAAAAGAGAATAAAAGGAATTTTCAAAATCTTTCCTCTTTCACTCCTTTGTCTGTCTGAATCCAACCCCTCTGGTGCTTCTCCTCCCTCTAGTTCACAGAGCTAAAAATCCTGTTCAGTTTGATGTAATAATGATAACTGTAATCACACAAATTGCATATTCCACTCCACATGATGCTGCACAGAGAATTGATGGCCTTGTGTGGGCAGTCATGGATCAAAGCGGCAGGACCTGTGCAGCATTCAGGAAATGCCAGGGCTCTCCTTCACTTTATATTCCTTGTAATTTTGTGGTCTCTCTCAGTTGTTGTACCAGAGAGCAGGTAATTCATCAAAAAAGGAATATCATAAACTACCCTTCTGACCTCCAAAATACCTTTTCTCCCTCTACCTTCTGATTTCAAAATTGAAACTGGATTCAATTTGAATGCTTGGCCAAAGATCCATTTAGTCTCAAACTAAAATCTAAGTAGGGTAAAAAGCCCTTAGTAGACTCTAAAGAGAGAAACAAGGGCTTTATTTTCCATCTAGGAGATACACCATTAAATAAATCTATACTACATTTTCTTAAAGTACAGTCTAAGACCATAGAGCAAATGAGTTAAAAATTTAGGTTAAGCTTCCATTATACATTTATTGTGACATTACAGGAATACCTGGCACCTGTGCATTGAATCCATTGCATTCAGATGCCACGTATACAAGATAGTATCTAAGAGCATCTAAAGTGCATCTAAAGTGTAGCCATGACCTTACTCAGGGTAGGCATACCTTTGGCATTAAATCTAGATTTATTGATTGATACCTACTACACTCTTCTAGGGGAAGAGGAATCAAAGAAAGTCTTATCACTCAAGGAGCTTATACCCAATTGTCTCACAAAATCAGAAAGTTTAACAAATATACATCAGGTTTCTCAGAGTAAAGAGATAGATATTTTCAGGGGATTTAACCTCATAATGTATCTGATCTTGTACCATTTTAAAAATTTCTTCAATATAACCTGGAGGTGCTTATAAAGAACTAGATTCCTTGGCCTGCTTGCCACTGAATCAGAATCTATTAGATGACAGCCCAGATATGCACTCCATTATCGAGAACTGGAAAACAGCAGAAAAGAGAATAAAAGGCATTTTCAAAATCTTTCCTCTTTCACTCCTTTGTCTGTCTGAATCCAACCCCTCTGGTGCTTCTCCTCCTCTAGTTCACAGAGCTAAAAATCCTGTTCAGTTTGATGTAATAATGATAACTGTAATCACACAAATTGCATATTCCACTCCACATGATGCTGCACAGAGAATTGATGGCCTTGTGTGGGCAGTCATGGATCAAAGCGGCAGGACCTGTGCAGCATTCAGGAAATGCCAGGGCTCTCCTTCACTTTATATTCCTTGTAATTTTGTGGTCTCTCTCAGTTGTTGTACCAGAGAGCAGGTAATTCATCAAAAAAGGAATATCATAAACTACCCTTCTGACCTCCAAAATACCTTTTCTCCCTCTACCTTCTGATTTCAAAATTGAAACTAGAAGGAATTTAAGACAATTTGGAATGCTTGGGGCTCTTGGAATTCTGTCCTCAGCATTTTGGTCCCTCAGCCTTTCCTGAGTCCCTCTTATTAAAGAGACCTCCCCTCCTCTCAAAAAATATTGGACTTTTCCAGAGAGCAATTACAAATTCCATAAAAACTGCATTGATGGTAAGGACGGTTTTCTAGTAGATTTGTCAAGTGGTCTGGTTCAACTTCCAGTGCCTGATTAGACCTGTGTGCATCCCTAAATGTGCCAGCACTTTTGAACAGTTTCTTCATGTGTGAGTGTGAGATCAAGTACATGTTAATTCTTCCTTATGCTCTTGAGAGAGAAATAATAAAGACCCAAAAAAGACAAAGGAAAAAAGGGAGGGAAATTTTCATAGAATTATAAATATTTAATCTATATTCAGTGTTCTCAGAAGTTTGGGAGCAAGTACAAACTTCATTATTTATGAAACTATTCTGTAAACTCTTAGTGGCTCTCAGAGCAAGACCCTCCACTGCACAGGGAAACAAATTCTACAGTTTTTGAAGGTAACAAAGGACACTTGTTGTAAGTTTATTAGGATGTTAAATGTATCTGTTTTACTGGAAGTATTTCCATTTTTTAATACATACTGAATCTGCTAATGGCCTGTCTCATGTCCTTTGCTCATTTTAATTCAATCTTCTATCAATTTCATTATCAATATGTCTCAAAGAAAACTAAATTATTATGATGTTTTTCCTTCCTCCTCTGAATCCAACCCCTCTGGTGCTTCTCCTCCCTCTAGTTCACAGAGCTAAAAATCCTGTTCAGTTTGATGTAATAATGATAACTGTAATCACACAAATTGCATATTCCACTCCACATGATGCTGCACAGAGAATTGATGGCCTTGTGTGGGCAGTCATGGATCAAAGCGGCAGGACCTGTGCAGCATTCAGGAAATGCCAGGGCTCTCCTTCACTTTATATTCCTTGTAATTTTGTGGTCTCTCTCAGTTGTTGTACCAGAGAGCAGGTAATTCATCAAAAAAGGAATATCATAAACTACCCTTCTGACCTCCAAAATACCTTTTCTCCCTCTACCTTCTGATTTCAAAATTGAAACTAGAAGGAATTTAAGACAATTTGGAATGCTTGGGGCTCTTGGAATTCTGTCCTCAGCATTTTGGTCCCTCAGCCTTTCCTGAGTCCCTCTTATTAAAGAGACCTCCCCTCCTCTCAAAAAATATTGGACTTTTCCAGAGAGCAATTACAAATTCCATAAAAACTGCATTGATGGTAAGGACGGTTTTCTAGTAGATTTGTCAAGTGGTCTGGTTCAACTTCCAGTGCCTGATTAGACCTGTGTGCATCCCTAAATGTGCCAGCACTTTTGAACAGTTTCTTCATGTGTGAGTGTGAGATCAAGTACATGTTAATTCTTCCTTATGCTCTTGAGAGAGAAATAATAAAGACCCAAAAAAGACAAAGGAAAAAAGGGAGGGAAATTTTCATAGAATTATAAATATTTAATCTATATTCAGTGTTCTCAGAAGTTTGGGAGCAAGTACAAACTTCATTATTTATGAAACTATTCTGTAAACTCTTAGTGGCTCTCAGAGCAAGACCCTCCACTGCACAGGGAAACAAATTCTACAGTTTTTGAAGGTAACAAAGGACACTTGTTGTAAGTTTATTAGGATGTTAAATGTATCTGTTTTACTGGAAGTATTTCCATTTTTTAATACATACTGAATCTGCTAATGGCCTGTCTCATGTCCTTTGCTCATTTTAATTCAATCTTCTATCAATTTCATTATCAATATGTCTCAAAGAAAACTAAATTATTATGATGTGCTCAACATACAAGAGTCAAAATGGACTTACATCCTGATGTACCTTCAGTTTAGTATTTATGAACCAGAAATTGCTTTTATAAGTAATTTCTTAAAATGGATGAAGTGCCCTAATTCCATTGTCACTCATACAAGGTCCATGACACTATTTTATATGAAAGCAATGTAAACTAAGAAACATTTTAATTTATTATGGTAAGAAATATAGATGTGTTGATAGGATGCTATCTTATGTTATTACACATGGATTCTACACTATATGCAGCTTATATGTAAGATATACATAGCATTTATAAATGAACACAAGTACATTTTTATCCTAGTAAAATCTGATGATCATCACTGCTTTAGAAGACTACCAAGTACCTCTTCCAAACAGCAACTTCTCTATGCCACATCCAGAAATATTCCATTCTTTTTTTGAGAGTTTTATTTCTCAAGTTTGTATACCTAATCGACAATATCTAATTTGATGTGTTTATTAACTTTTAAATAAATGAAATCATACATTCATTTTGCCATCGACCTTGTTTTCTTAAAATACTTTGTTTTCTTAAAGAGTTAAATTCATTTTCACCGCTTAATATTATTCCATTGGATAAATTATTTATTCAAGTGTTACGGGTATTTGAAGTGCCTCCAGTTTTTTGTTTTATTTTACACTACTAAAATAAAATCATTCATTTCATCAGATACTGTTTCATGTTTTAAACAAAGTCTAGGTTCTAATTTTCTGTTAAATCCACAAAGGAATTAACAACACTGTGCAAGATGCTTGTTTGACTCTACTTAGGAGGCAGGCCACAGATGTCTTTTCAGGTTCATTTATTGTTTTCTCCCCTCTGCCCACATTTCTGCAGTCTGAACCTCTCTTCTCATTCTCCACCACTGCACTCACTGCCCACAGAATTTCTAATATAGTGAAAACAAAAGCAAAGACACACAAAAAAACTTCATTTCACATAGGCAATGAAAACGTGCCCTGGCAGACGAAAGAAAACTCTAAGGAAATATTTCTGTACTCTATCTCCTGCCTATTATGTCATATTGAGTGCACTAAGGTATGCACTTTTCCTCAAATATTTATGAAACTGTTGGCAAATTTCTGTTTAGTAAACCATCGATACAAATTTCTCAACACCTAGTATCTACTTCTGATTTATTAGCTCCCGCACTTCTCTTGGACATCTCTGCATCTCCATGTAGCTTACCTACTTTCTCCTTATTGATGTGCTCACATCACTTATTACACGATGTACCTTCAGTTTAGTATTTATGAACCAGAAATTGCTTTTATAAGTAATTTCTTAAAATGGATGAAGTGCCCTAATTCCATTGTCACTCATACAAGGTCCATGACACTATTTTATATGAAAGCAATGTAAACTAAGAAACATTTTAATTTATTATGGTAAGAAATATAGATGTGTTGATAGGATGCTATCTTATGTTATTACACATGGATTCTACACTATATGCAGCTTATATGTAAGATATACATAGCATTTATAAATGAACACAAGTACATTTTTATCCTAGTAAAATCTGATGATCATCACTGCTTTAGAAGACTACCAAGTACCTCTTCCAAACAGCAACTTCTCTATGCCACATCCAGAAATATTCCATTCTTTTTTTGAGAGTTTTATTTCTCAAGTTTGTATACCTAATCGACAATATCTAATTTGATGTGTTTATTAACTTTTAAATAAATGAAATCATACATTCATTTTGCCATCGACCTTGTTTTCTTAAAATACTTTGTTTTCTTAAAGAGTTAAATTCATTTTCACCGCTTAATATTATTCCATTGGATAAATTATTTATTCAAGTGTTACGGGTATTTGAAGTGCCTCCAGTTTTTTGTTTTATTTTACACTACTAAAATAAAATCATTCATTTCATCAGATACTGTTTCATGTTTTAAACAAAGTCTAGGTTCTAATTTTCTGTTAAATCCACAAAGGAATTAACAACACTGTGCAAGATGCTTGTTTGACTCTACTTAGGAGGCAGGCCACAGATGTCTTTTCAGGTTCATTTATTGTTTTCTCCCCTCTGCCCACATTTCTGCAGTCTGAACCTCTCTTCTCATTCTCCACCACTGCACTCACTGCCCACAGAATTTCTAATATAGTGAAAACAAAAGCAAAGACACACAAAAAAACTTCATTTCACATAGGCAATGAAAACGTGCCCTGGCAGACGTAAAGAAAACTCTAAGGAAATATTTCTGTACTCTATCTCCTGCCTATTATGTCATATTGAGTGCACTAAGGTATGCACTTTTCCTCAAATATTTATGAAACTGTTGGCAAATTTCTGTTTAGTAAACCATCGATACAAATTTCTCAACACCTAGTATCTACTTCTGATTTATTAGCTCCCGCACTTCTCTTGGACATCTCTGCATCTCCATGTAGCTTACCTACTTTCTCCTTGGCTACCTGAGCTTTACAGACCAATTCAGGAAATTCATTACTACAGTAGCAATGGAACATACTGCTTTATCAGTCAGCCTCTCAGTCAGACAATGCTATTACCTGTCTTGTCCCTGCACTACTGCCTCTTACAGATGAGGTGGTAATAGGATGCTGCCTAACCTCCTCCAACCACATATCACTAGTAAGAAATAGGAAGGAGTCCTCACACCTGGCCATTTCAGAAATAGTCCTGCTTACCCTGATCTTAATGGTTCCTAAAGGCTTTGGAATTTGATTACTGGTTACTAATCATGCCTTCTCCACTAACCATCTATGCATTCTTAATAAAATTAGTTAACCTAATTCTTCCTCAATTTACTTGCCTGGAAAGTGGAGTATAAAACAATATGGCATCAGTTTCTGCTGCATAACAAATCACCCCAAAACTTAGCAGCATAAAACAATAATCATTTATAGTATCTCCCATGACTCAATGGGTTATCTGAGCTGGTCTGGTGTTCTGAGCATGACTGATCTTATCATGACTTATTCAGGATGTAGATGAGGACTGACTGGTCCAGGAGAGCTGTCATTGGGCTATTTTAATCCTGTGCACACGGTTTCTTGGTCTGGATTTCTTGGTCTGGACTTAAAAAGTATGAGGACATAATTTGCTAGCAGAAGTGTTACTTCTGCTAAAGAAATCCACAGGATTAGCCAAGATTCAAAGTAGATGGAAACTACAAAGTTACAGGACAAAAAGAGACATGCTACTTGGGGCCATCAAAACAATAATTTTACCTAACAATTTCAAACTCTTAGCAATAGCATGAGAATTAATTCATGTAAATATCTTGGTATAATGTCAGACACACAATCAAAACTGGTAAGGAACCAATTACCATCATAATATCTAGAACTGGAATATGATGTCTTTTTGCTCAAAATATGTCTTTCTAAATAAAAAGGCAGTGATTTCTTTCTTTTGTTCCTGGAATTTAAGAAAAATAATTCCTAAAACACTTATCACAGAAAAGAAAATTAAGGTTCCATTCCCAAGATCCTCTAAATCAGGAGTCAGCAAATACCTTCTATAAAAGAGTGGACAGTAAATAATTTCTACTCTTAAGACACATATATCTCTGTCACGACTACTCAACACTGCCACTGTAGTGAGAAAGCAGTCATAGATGAAAAATGTCACCAAATGAGCACAGAAATGTTCCAACAAAAGTGAAAGTCACTCAGTCGTGTCCAACTCTTTGTAACCCATGGACAAACCATGGAATTCTCCAGGCAAGAATACTGGAGTAGGAAGCTTTTCCCTTCTCCAGGGATTTTTCCAAGCCAGGGACTGAACTCAGGTCTCCTGCACTGCAGGTGGATTCTTTACCATCTGAGCCACCAGGGAAGCCCAAGAATACTGGAGTGGGTGACCTATCCCTTCTCCAGGGTAACTTTCTGATGCAGGAATTGAACCGGGGTCTCCTGTACTGCAGGCAGATTCTATATCGGCTGAGCTACAACAAAACTTATTTACAAAAAAGGGAGATGCACTAGACTGTGTTAGTGACGCCACAAAAGTTGAGTATAGTTATGATTTGGTTCATATAGATAAACCATATAGATATGGTTTGGTTAATAGTGATTTTAAAGTTGAGATAACAAACATCATAAGACACATAATGAATTTATCCAGTAAGAAGTTTGCTCTTCCATTTTACTAAGAAATATCTTTGAGCAAAGAATTGTTTTTACTGCCTAGTCCTTCCTCATGCATGGCAAGTCCTGAGTGTAGTTTTAGAGTAGGAAAATCACTCAGGAAATACTGAAAATCTACACATGTGTTTGGAGAAAATAAAAATCGATCATCACATTACAACCATTTCTATGCATTTCCATGGTAACTGCTACCATTTCAGAAAAGTTATGCCTTATTAGTTCACTTATATTTGCATTCAATCTAAAACATCCCTTGCTCAGCAACTCTTAGTTTTCCTAATTCTATTTACCACAGGTCACATGTATTCTTTGTTTTCTCAGTACTTGTGCCCTGTAGTCAAAGATTAATTTTTATTACTATTTATTTGTTTGTTTTAAATTTTCACCATGTCTACTACACAAATGATTTTGGTTACTTTACCAATTGGTTGATTTTCATTTTCTTATTGAGATATAACTGACATAGAATATTATGCAAGTTTAAGATATACAGCATGTGGATTTCATACATTTATATATTGCAATATAATTACCACCACAGCATTAGCTAATACCTATGTCACATTACATAATTATTATTTATTTTTCTATTGCTTAAAAAAGTCTCTTATTATATTATGGCACTCAGGCCATTTTGTGTCGTACAATTAGGGAGGTAGTTAGAAAAGGAGAGAGAAAATTATTCTAGGAATTTGAATGCACTCCATGTATTTTTGAACACTCAACTTTGTTTTGAACATGGTGAAAATCAAAGTGAAGATGAAACCACAAGGATTTACATGTTTCTCACTGTAAAATAAAATGAAATGCCAAGTTCTACAGAATAGACATGTTTTCTTAGAATATATGCTAAGGAAAATTTGACATATTTTTTCAAAAGATGAAAACCTGTCCATCATTGAACTCTTTCTTACTAAGTCTGACTAAAAGCCAAGAAGAAGTAAAGGAAAAGTGGACTTTGAGTTCAACCATGAAAATCTAGATATATCTTCTGGTTATCTATAATTATACAATGATAAGACTTGAAAAATAAGGCAACAGAAATGAATAGATAATAGTCCCTAGAACATGTATCTAATATCTTGCACTTAATCTGTAAATTCTTTTTCATGTATTATATTATTGATGAGCACCTTGCCAAATGTGGATAAATTCATTATCACTGCATGATAATGACAGTCTTCCCTACAACTGAAATCCAGAACTATCTGCTCATAACACAGTGACTTAACATTATAAATCTAAATCCATTTAAATGTCTTAAACATTTTTGTACAATGCAAAGCTCTCTTGAAAATAATGTCACTATATAAATTTTGTCAGCTAAAGTATCTTCTGTGTTGGGGAAAATATTTTCTCAATAATCTTGAGAAGATTTTTATCATGGTAATACTTCAGTTTTATTTTAGGAGTTCCAGTAGATGATGATAGGCATTTTGTCAATCACATAATTTCTTTTTAGACATCTGGTATAATTCTAATTAAAATTTCTGTACAAAAACAATGAGATTTCCGTTAAAGTCAGCAACCAATATAGTAGATTATGGGGACACTTTTGGATCGATAGAATATTATGCAAGTTTAAGATATACAGCATGTGGTTTTAAAAGTTAAAAACCACCACAGCATTAGCTAATACCTATGTCACATTACATAATTATTATTTATTTTCTATTGCTTAAAAAGTCTCTTATTATATTATGGCACTCAGGCCATTTTGTGTCGTACAATTAGGAGGTAGTTAGAAAAGGAGAGAGAAAATTATTCTAGGAATTTGAATGCACTCCATGTATTTTTGAACACTCAACTTTGTTTTGAACATGGTGAAAATCAAAGTGAAGATGAAACCACAAGGATTTACATGTTTCTCACTGTAAAATAAAATGAAATGCCAAGTTCTACAGAATAGACATGTTTTCTTAGAATATATGCTAAGGAAAATTTGACATATTTTTTCAAAAGATGAAAACCTGTCCATCATTGAACTCTTTCTTACTAAGTCTGACTAAAAGCCAAGAAGAAGTAAAGGAAAAGTGGACTTTGAGTTCAACCATGAAAATCTAGATATATCTTCTGGTTATCTATAATTATACAATGATAAGACTTGAAAAATAAGGCAACAGAAATGAATAGATAATAGTCCCTAGAACATGTATCTAATATCTTGCACTTAATCTGTAAATTCTTTTTCATGTATTATATTATTGATGAGCACCTTGCCAAATGTGGATAAATTCATTATCACTGCATGATAATGACAGTCTTCCCTACAACTGAAATCCAGAACTATCTGCTCATAACACAGTGACTTAACATTATAAATCTAAATCCATTTAAATGTCTTAAACATTTTTGTACAATGCAAAGCTCTCTTGAAAATAATGTCACTATATAAATTTTGTCAGCTAAAGTATCTTCTGTGTTGGGGAAAATATTTTCTCAATAATCTTGAGAAGATTTTTATCATGGTAATACTTCAGTTTTATTTTAGGAGTTCCAGTAGATGATGATAGGCATTTTGTCAATCACATAATTTCTTTTTAGACATCTGGTATAATTCTAATTAAAATTTCTGTACAAAAACAATGAGATTTCCGTTAAAGTCAGCAACCAATATAGTAGATTATTACCACATTGTGAAGAGTCTGAGATTCTGTTTTTCTTTGCTTGTGTCCTTTAGAATAACCAGCCCTTTCACTGACCAATGGTACACAAAACTTCAGTTGTCAATGAATTTTATAGACTGTGCTAGTTGGTGCTTTATTCCCAAGGAAAGAGTCAACAACTGTTACACTTAGTGGATGTCATGGTGCAGCTGAGTTTTGACAAAGTCTCAGAGAATGTGCTTAAAGGGAGTTAGTTTGGACTTGTCTACTTTACCCGTGGTCAGAGAGGTCATCAGATCATTAGGTGCTATTTCTCATTCTTAGCAGGGCATTATTCACCTCAGAAGAGGCTGTATAGACATCTCTTGCCCCGACAGCTCATCAGACAATCTTCAGTGCTTTGGTCATGTAAGTGGACATCACTACTGCAAATTTAGCCTACGCCTATAAAATTCTTTTGCTTGCTAGTAGATTTCTCTTATCTTTTATTTTCTTCCTTGCTATTTTTCAATTGTTTATTATGTTAAATGAGACAAGCTCTAACAAACTAGAATGAAGAGGTTATTGCTTCAGTCTTCATCTATCTTTCCTTCCCACTCATATCAGCAAATCATACTTACTGAGTACTTATAGGGACCACATCTGCATTATAAGAGTTTTACATACACTAGCAGATTAAATCAGAACAGTTGTAGGAGATTAATACCAGTAGGATCACCTTTTCAGAGATAAGGAAAGATAAGTAAATTTAAGGTAATGCAGTAAGTGTAGAAGCCAGAATTCTGACCAGGCACATCCTAATTTCAGAGCACACTGTGAAATCATTAATATATTCTGCCTGTCTGTCGTTCAAGAACCAGGTCAAACACCTGGTTCCATTATTTAAGTTGATGCAGCTAAAGTATCTTCTGTGTTGGTACAATGCAAAGCTCTCTTGAAAATAATGTCACTATATAAATTTTGTCAGCTAAAGTATCTTCTGTGTTGGGGAAAATATTTTCTCAATAATCTTGAGAAGATTTTTATCATGGTAATACTTCAGTTTTATTTTAGGAGTTCCAGTAGATGATGATAGGCATTTTGTCAATCACATAATTTCTTTTTAGACATCTGGTATAATTCTAATTAAAATTTCTGTACAAAAACAATGAGATTTCCGTTAAAGTCAGCAACCAATATAGTAGATTATTACCACATTGTGAAGAGTCTGAGATTCTGTTTTTCTTTGCTTGTGTCCTTTAGAATAACCAGCCCTTTCACTGACCAATGGTACACAAAACTTCAGTTGTCAATGAATTTTATAGACTGTGCTAGTTGGTGCTTTATTCCCAAGGAAAGAGTCAACAACTGTTACACTTAGTGGATGTCATGGTGCAGCTGAGTTTTGACAAAGTCTCAGAGAATGTGCTTAAAGGGAGTTAGTTTGGACTTGTCTACTTTACCCGTGGTCAGAGAGGTCATCAGATCATTAGGTGCTATTTCTCATTCTTAGCAGGGCATTATTCACCTCAGAAGAGGCTGTATAGACATCTCTTGCCCCGACAGCTCATCAGACAATCTTCAGTGCTTTGGTCATGTAAGTGGACATCACTACTGCAAATTTAGCCTACGCCTATAAAATTCTTTTGCTTGCTAGTAGATTTCTCTTATCTTTTATTTTCTTCCTTGCTATTTTTCAATTGTTTATTATGTTAAATGAGACAAGCTCTAACAAACTAGAATGAAGAGGTTATTGCTTCAGTCTTCATCTATCTTTCCTTCCCACTCATATCAGCAAATCATACTTACTGAGTACTTATAGGGACCACATCTGCATTATAAGAGTTTTACATACACTAGCAGATTAAATCAGAACAGTTGTAGGAGATTAATACCAGTAGGATCACCTTTTCAGAGATAAGGAAAGATAAGTAAATTTAAGGTAATGCAGTAAGTGTAGAAGCCAGAATTCTGACCAGGCACATCCTAATTTCAGAGCACACTGTGAAATCATTAATATATTCTGCCTGTCTGTCGTTCAAGAACCAGGTCAAACACCTGGTTCCATTATTTAAGTTGTGCAAATTCAGTCAAGTCATATGAACTAATTATACCTCTGTTTCTACATCTTTGACAAGATGACTCATATCCTCATCAAAAAGCTGTTTGTGGGCATTATTAGATGGGGACATAAATGGAACAGCCATTTGTAAAATCGGAACACAATTATATGATAAGGAAATTTGTAAGAAAAATAAGAAATTTTTAAACTGTTGTAATGGATGAAGAATAAACTCCATCTCTTCACTCACAAAAGGTGGGGAGGAGTAATGGTAGAAAAGACAAATAGTTACTAACTTCTAATCCGATGTAAGATGTGGTAAAGCGAAAGATGACTTAGCAAAATTAATAGACCAAGGATTTTACTCTTAGTTTTCTTGAGAAAAAAATACACCATTCATATGTGACCAACTATTCTTATGTGTCAGTATGTACTTTTACATACTGGTTAACACTGGAGTGAAATATAAAATGCGAATTCAAATACACTGTCTTGGAAAAGCAGGGAGAAATGGCACCATGGAATGCCTGCAGTCAGATGAAATGCTTGGAGAGTTTTACAGAGCAGACAGCTCTACAGCAGAAGAACAAGATTAGGTGAGAAAGGGAAGAGAGGCATTTGGACATAAACACTGAAAGGTGGGATGGTTTAAAAGCTTGAATATATGGACCCTGTCGACCAGCAAGCCCTCCTGGCTGCAAATTTAGCCTACGCCTATAAAATTCTTTTGCTTGCTAGTAGATTTCTCTTATCTTTTATTTTCTTCCTTGCTATTTTTCAATTGTTTATTATGTTAAATGAGACAAGCTCTAACAAACTAGAATGAAGAGGTTATTGCTTCAGTCTTCATCTATCTTTCCTTCCCACTCATATCAGCAAATCATACTTACTGAGTACTTATAGGGACCACATCTGCATTATAAGAGTTTTACATACACTAGCAGATTAAATCAGAACAGTTGTAGGAGATTAATACCAGTAGGATCACCTTTTCAGAGATAAGGAAAGATAAGTAAATTTAAGGTAATGCAGTAAGTGTAGAAGCCAGAATTCTGACCAGGCACATCCTAATTTCAGAGCACACTGTGAAATCATTAATATATTCTGCCTGTCTGTCGTTCAAGAACCAGGTCAAACACCTGGTTCCATTATTTAAGTTGTGCAAATTCAGTCAAGTCATATGAACTAATTATACCTCTGTTTCTACATCTTTGACAAGATGACTCATATCCTCATCAAAAAGCTGTTTGTGGGCATTATTAGATGGGGACATAAATGGAACAGCCATTTGTAAAATCGGAACACAATTATATGATAAGGAAATTTGTAAGAAAAATAAGAAATTTTTAAACTGTTGTAATGGATGAAGAATAAACTCCATCTCTTCACTCACAAAAGGTGGGGAGGAGTAATGGTAGAAAAGACAAATAGTTACTAACTTCTAATCCGATGTAAGATGTGGTAAAGCGAAAGATGACTTAGCAAAATTAATAGACCAAGGATTTTACTCTTAGTTTTCTTGAGAAAAAAATACACCATTCATATGTGACCAACTATTCTTATGTGTCAGTATGTACTTTTACATACTGGTTAACACTGGAGTGAAATATAAAATGCGAATTCAAATACACTGTCTTGGAAAAGCAGGGAGAAATGGCACCATGGAATGCCTGCAGTCAGATGAAATGCTTGGAGAGTTTTACAGAGCAGACAGCTCTACAGCAGAAGAACAAGATTAGGTGAGAAAGGGAAGAGAGGGCATTTGGACATAAACACTGAAAGGTGGGATGGTTTAAAAGCTTGAATATATGGACCCTGTCGACCAGCAAGCCCTCCTGGCTGACAGAAATGAGGACATTAGTGGGAGATGAGGATTTTAAATGGAGAGGAAATTCCAGAGAATATTTTTAATCTTAGATTTTATGTAATACACCATTAGGTTATATTCTGATAGGTTAAGATCTTCTTTAAAACATCATTTTAAAAGAAAGAATACAGAAAATGGATAAAAAATGAGCACCTTTTGCCTGTGTAGATTTGTCTTTGATTAAGAAAAGATGAAAATGCTCAAATTAGTTTGCAATTTGGCCGTGTAAGTAGGGTTTTCTTATTGGAAACAAAAATAACAAGTTTGGAACCTGACTATTCAAATGGAAGAAACGATGCAACACAGTTTGAGCTATTTCTAATTATAATTTGCATGTGCAATTTCCATAAATAAGATGAGGGAAGTGACATTCTTAAAACTAGTCGTAAGATTTTCTTTTAGAATAGCTGTTAATGGAGGACCAGAGCTATGTCCAAGAAATGTAATTTAAAATACTTTGCAACAAAAAACAAAAATAAGTGTTTTCATAATTATTAAGGATAATTCCTAAATTTGAAGTTTCTGTTATTTCAAATAATTTCTCTAAATAGTATTCATCAAGATTTACATCTATACCTGATTTCTAGATCTAGAATCTCATATATAATCTTATAGATCTTATTTGTAAGGTATATTTTATTATTCCCATTTTATAGAAGAGAAAACTGAGGCTCAACAAATCGGTAGGAAAATAGTATAAGGAGGAAAATAGTACTAGTACTATGACTTAAGTCCCTAGTACTCTGACTTCAGAATTTAATAACACTACATCTCATTTTCAGTCAGTATGTATATTTGCTAAATTCATAAATTTAATAATCCTTTAAAGCCCTTGAATTTTCAAATTTCTAGAACCAAAATAAATAATTATATAAATAAATATGTAAATAAATGTTGACCTTAAGGTAGAAAGAATATTAAATTTAAATTAAGTAGTGAGTGGAATTGATTGATTTTAAATAAAAACATCATAGCTTGTACTTAGATACTTTTATCTTTTTAAAAAAACCTTTCTGTTCCTTTTGTCTATTTCATCTCTATGTTGTCGAGTTGTTTATAAAATAATAATGTTAGGGCTCAAGAGAGAACAAAGAGTTTCCTCTTCCCTGCCACTAACCTATAAGTAAAGGAATTTTGAAGATTACTCTCTGATAGTTAAATTAGAAAAATAAATGAAACTAATGAATGAGTTGTCTGGTTTAAACTGGTTTTGGGAATAGCCTTATAAATTTCCATAAAATTATCTATGAGGTCCAGAAAAAGATGTAAATTCATAAGACCTAAATATTAAGATGATCATACAATGTATTAGCAATATATAAGAGAAATTTCTAGTAAATATAAATTAGAGGGGAGTAAATGAAGGGTGGGAAATTAGAGTTAGATAAGTAAAAGTTGGAGGAATTTTAAAACTGTCTTGGCAGAATTAAAATAATCCAACAGAATAGTAAACTGAAAAACTGATAATGTGAGAACATTAATATCTAATGTTAGATATTAATCTAACATCAGTTCAGATTACATGTATTGGATATGTACCATGAGCCTAATATTGTACCAAACTTTTAGAATAAATCAGGGAAAAATGGTGAATAAGAGACACTATTCTGCATTCAGAGAAATTCTCTTTCCCCTTTCTCTGTCTCTGTCTCTCTTTGGCTCTGTCTTCCTCTCTCCCCTCCCCAACTTCCTAGTCTAATGACCTCCTGAGAGATAGAGTAATTGGTTCAGGGATGGGCTGAACATTACTAGAATAGGAGTTACATGAGCTACAAAGAAATATATTTCTTACTGATGTTGAACCTGAGAAACTATAAGGCTGGACCTATTGTAACCTCTTTTAACCACAAGAAGAGAAACTTTCTGAGCATGAAGCCAGCACAAGATGGAGAGGAAAAAACCCAAAGAAACAAAACAAAAACAAACAATGAATGATATCACTTGAGGTTCTAGATCATGTCATGCCTGAGCTACTCGAGAAATCTTCAGTTACACGAGTCATTCATACAGTTTCTTTCTGCTTAAGCCAATTTGGACTATTTTTTTAACATTGGCAACTGAAAGAGTAACAGTGATGTACCACAGTTAGCCATGAATTTTCAAGACCATAAAGTCTGAATAATCATCATTAATGGGACAAATAAAAGAAAGGTAAAATATAAACATACTTGTTTTAAAAAGTCACACGGGGAAATGCAAACATTTTTCGGTAATAAATATTCAGTAATTTAATGAGTTAATAATGTTATGATTCTTTAAGGGTAATCCAAGATTAGTATCTATTCCCCGTCCACTGATCATTCCTTTAAGAGAAACATTGTAAATTGCTTTCATACGCTGAGAAAGAAGACTTCAAATGGACGAAATTCATCAAGATTTATTTATCCTGATATGCATGCATTCTGCAGAGTGTAAATGGCTCACTCTGTAGCAAACCACATTCCTCCACTGTGTAGCAAGCTGCATTTCCCCATGAGGCATGCTCTGGAGCCCAGAGCAGTTTGAACACTGCCAGGCTGTGATATTTTGAGGACCATGAGTACAGGTTGGCCAGTCTAGGCTATCTATGTACAGTTGATCAGTGCAAATGATTTCAAATGGGCAATGGGGGTTCAAGATTAAATAGAAATAAGTTGATTCATAAACAGAGCCTAATATTGTACCAAACTTTTAGAATAAATCAGGGAAAATGGTGAATAAGAGACACTATTCTGCATTAAGAGAAATTCTCTTTCCCCTTTCTCTGTCTCTGTCTCTCTTTGGCTCTGTCTTCCTCTCTCCCCTCCCCAACTTCCTAGTCTAATGACCTCCTGAGAGATAGAGTAATTGGTTCAGGGATGGGCTGAACATTACTAGAATAGGAGTTACATGAGCTACAAAGAAATATATTTCTTACTGATGTTGAACCTGAGAAACTATAAGGCTGGACCTATTGTAACCTCTTTTAACCACAAGAAGAGAAACTTTCTGAGCATGAAGCCAGCACAAGATGGAGAGGAAAAAACCCAAAGAAACAAAACAAAAACAAACAATGAATGATATCACTTGAGGTTCTAGATCATGTCATGCCTGAGCTACTCGAGAAATCTTCAGTTACACGAGTCATTCATACAGTTTCTTTCTGCTTAAGCCAATTTGGACTATTTTTTAACATTGGCAACTGAAAGAGTAACAGTGATGTACCACAGTTAGCCATGAATTTTCAAGACCATAAAGTCTGAATAATCATCATTAATGGGACAAATAAAAGAAAGGTAAAATATAAACATACTTGTTTTAAAAAGTCACACGGGGAAATGCAAACATTTTTCGGTAATAAATATTCAGTAATTTAATGAGTTAATAATGTTATGATTCTTTAAGGGTAATCCAAGATTAGTATCTATTCCCCGTCCACTGATCATTCCTTTAAGAGAAACATTGTAAATTGCTTTCATACGCTGAGAAAGAAGACTTCAAATGGACGAAATTCATCAAGATTTATTTATCCTGATATGCATGCATTCTGCAGAGTGTAAATGGCTCACTCTGTAGCAAACCACATTCCTCCACTGTGTAGCAAGCTGCATTTCCCCATGAGGCATGCTCTGGAGCCCAGAGCAGTTTGAACACTGCCAGGCTGTGATATTTTGAGGACCATGAGTACAGGTTGGCCAGTCTAGGCTATCTATGTACAGTTGATCAGTGCAAATGATTTCAAATGGGCAATGGGGCTTCAAGATTAAATAGAAATAAGTTGATTCATAAACAGAGGTAGCAAAACTTCATGAAAACCATGTGAAAAGTAGTGAGAAGAACATCTCCTGAAAATCTCTTAAATACAGAATCTTTGCATTTGTGACACGCTATTTGAAACCTTTTAAGTGCTCTTATAAAATGCAAATATTTTTGGAAGATACAGCAGTTCAATTTATTAATAGTATAGTTTGGTAGGTGCACCAGAAAATTCGCTAGGCCCCTGGGGACCTGATCTGGTGAGAAAGGCAGCCTGGCAGAGAAGGGCATGGTCTGGCAGACAGTTTAGTTCACATTAGCCACTCTTCAGATTACACTGGCCAGAGCACAGGATTGAGACTGGAAAGAATCGAGCCAACAAGGATAAGGGGTCCAGGAGAATATTATACACTTCTTACTCCTAATAGAGGACAAATTTCCCGTAACACTTCCTCATAAAGTTGTTATTTGGACTTCATGTAAAGAGAGCCTGCCTTGATCACTTAGCCTTCCACGTTGCCTAATTTTCTCTTCATTTATCCCACAAATATTTATCAGGCACAGTTATAGGCAAGTCAAAATATGCAGGATTTATAAACAAAGTCAGAGTCAGAAAACAATTTTCATGCCAAATAGAAAAATCTGGGTGAAAAACTTCCTTTGTGTACACATGGCATGAATAAAATGATTCCTCTGAAGAACCTGTGAGGTAAATTCCACTTCCATTTACAAAAACAGGACTGTTTATTTTACACTGAAACCATTTCTGCTCTTTATTCATTGTGCGCAACACAGTTGTCTGTTTTAATGTATGATTCTTAGGTTCCGAGACCGTCCACTGATCATTCCTTTAAGAGAAACATTGTAAATTGCTTTCACGCTGAGAAAGAAGACTTCAAATGGACGAAATTCATCAAGATTTATTTATCCTGATATGCATGCATTCTGCAGAGTGTAAATGGCTCACTCTGTAGCAAACCACATTCCTCCACTGTGTAGCAAGCTGCATTTCCCCATGAGGCATGCTCTGGAGCCCAGAGCAGTTTGAACACTGCCAGGCTGTGATATTTTGAGGACCATGAGTACAGGTTGGCCAGTCTAGGCTATCTATGTACAGTTGATCAGTGCAAATGATTTCAAATGGGCAATGGGGCTTCAAGATTAAATAGAAATAAGTTGATTCATAAACAGAGGTAGCAAAACTTCATGAAAACCATGTGAAAAGTAGTGAGAAGAACATCTCCTGAAAATCTCTTAAATACAGAATCTTTGCATTTGTGACACGCTATTTGAAACCTTTTAAGTGCTCTTATAAAATGCAAATATTTTTGGAAGATACAGCAGTTCAATTTATTAATAGTATAGTTTGGTAGGTGCACCAGAAAATTCGCTAGGCCCCTGGGGACCTGATCTGGTGAGAAAGGCAGCCTGGCAGAGAAGGGCATGGTCTGGCAGACAGTTTAGTTCACATTAGCCACTCTTCAGATTACACTGGCCAGAGCACAGGATTGAGACTGGAAAGAATCGAGCCAACAAGGATAAGGGGTCCAGGAGAATATTATACACTTCTTACTCCTAATAGAGGACAAATTTCCCGTAACACTTCCTCATAAAGTTGTTATTTGGACTTCATGTAAAGAGAGCCTGCCTTGATCACTTAGCCTTCCACGTTGCCTAATTTTCTCTTCATTTATCCCACAAATATTTATCAGGCACAGTTATAGGCAAGTCAAAATATGCAGGATTTATAAACAAAGTCAGAGTCAGAAAACAATTTTCATGCCAAATAGAAAAATCTGGGTGAAAAACTTCCTTTGTGTACACATGGCATGAATAAAATGATTCCTCTGAAGAACCTGTGAGGTAAATTCCACTTCCATTTACAAAAACAGGACTGTTTATTTTACACTGAAACCATTTCTGCTCTTTATTCATTGTGCGCACTGTGTGCACATGCTAAGTTGCTTCAGTCATGTCCGATTCTTTTTGACCCTATGGACTGCAGCCCGCCAGGCTCTTCTGTCCATGGGGGGTACACTAGTTTGACTATGACCAAGAAACTGCCTTTTCCCAGAACCTCCTTCTGTGTGGTCGAGAGAGGTCCCTGTGCAATTTAGAAGGTAGACATGAAATTATCATTATGGGCACAGAGGTGCCCAATAGCCTTGGTTATTCTTGCTCTCTCTTCTTCTATATCCAGCTCTTCTTTTTGACCAGTGACCCTGTTTACCAGTAGCAGCCCCTGGTTCACCACCACATACTTAGTTGCGTAGCCACAGAGCTGGTACTTATTTCCATAGATTCTTTATACACTACCTTTCAACACTACACCAGAGGTGAATATATGTGGCTTCTCAAGTGTTTCTTCTATGAAGTTGACAGGTGAAATATAGGCCATTCAGTCAAATTTATATTTCAGATAAACAATGAAAAAATTTTAGCCTAAGTACAATCTCATATTGGTTTTCCTGGTGGCTCAGACAGTAAAAACCTGCCTGCAATGCAGGAGACTCAGATTCAATCCCTAGGTATAGAAGATCCCCTGGAGGAGGGCATGGCCAACCACGCCAGTATTCCGGCAAGATTACTGGAGAATTCCATGGATAAGGGGTCCAGGAGAATATTATACACTTCTTACTCCTAATAGAGGACAAATTTCCCGTAACACTTCCTCATAAAGTTGTTATTTGGACTTCATGTAAAGAGAGCCTGCCTTGATCACTTAGCCTTCCACGTTGCCTAATTTTCTCTTCATTTATCCCACAAATATTTATCAGGCACAGTTATAGGCAAGTCAAAATATGCAGGATTTATAAACAAAGTCAGAGTCAGAAAACAATTTTCATGCCAAATAGAAAAATCTGGGTGAAAAACTTCCTTTGTGTACACATGGCATGAATAAAATGATTCCTCTGAAGAACCTGTGAGGTAAATTCCACTTCCATTTACAAAAACAGGACTGTTTATTTTACACTGAAACCATTTCTGCTCTTTATTCATTGTGCGCACTGTGTGCACATGCTAAGTTGCTTCAGTCATGTCCGATTCTTTTTGACCCTATGGACTGCAGCCCGCCAGGCTCTTCTGTCCATGGGGGGTACACTAGTTTGACTATGACCAAGAAACTGCCTTTTCCCAGAACCTCCTTCTGTGTGGTCGAGAGAGGTCCCTGTGCAATTTAGAAGGTAGACATGAAATTATCATTATGGGCACAGAGGTGCCCAATAGCCTTGGTTATTCTTGCTCTCTCTTCTTCTATATCCAGCTCTTCTTTTTGACCAGTGACCCTGTTTACCAGTAGCAGCCCCTGGTTCACCACCACATACTTAGTTGCGTAGCCACAGAGCTGGTACTTATTTCCATAGATTCTTTATACACTACCTTTCAACACTACACCAGAGGTGAATATATGTGGCTTCTCAAGTGTTTCTTCTATGAAGTTGACAGGTGAAATATAGGCCATTCAGTCAAATTTATATTTCAGATAAACAATGAAAAAATTTTAGCCTAAGTACAATCTCATATTGGTTTTCCTGGTGGCTCAGACAGTAAAAACCTGCCTGCAATGCAGGAGACTCAGATTCAATCCCTAGGTATAGAAGATCCCCTGGAGGAGGGCATGGCCAACCACGCCAGTATTCCGGGCAAGATTACTGGAGAATTCCATGGATAGAGGAGCCAGGTGGGCTGCAATCCATAGGGTCCCAAAGAGTCACATAATGTTATATTACTAATTAATATAATACAAGTAGTTATTCTAATAAATATCATAAATCCTTTGTTCTTATAATTTTTATTGTAGCTATGCTCTCTTGATTGAACTCTGATTGATAAAGAGGATCAATTTAAAGAGAAAATATTAATAACATGCACATGCATAAGAAAGTTAGCTATGACCAAATTCCAGTAAGTGGAATTTAGAAAATCAAAGTTGCTCTAAGATTGCATGCTTCAGCTTAATTGCCATTGGGGTGAACTGGGCATAGTTTTTCTATAGAAGACAGTTCATCATGAATTTGAATTTGGTTTTCCTCATCCTTAAACTGGGGATACACCTTGATAAAGCCCAGAGGAGGCAGCCTGTTATAATCATGGAAAGATTATGCATTTTAGAGTCTAATAAGTTTGGGAGTAAATCCACTTACTAGCTACATCATCTTGGGCACAGTAGAGAAGCTTGCTTTACAAATCTGTAGTGTGGGCTTGATCATCTGTACTTTATGCAATAAACTATGAGGTTTCATATAGGAAAATTCCTCACAGAACAACTGCCACAAAATAGATATTTTTCACAGGACATTTTATCTTAGTGGAAGGACAACCACTTCTATCTATTATAATATATAATTTTCATAACCTGGAGACTTGCACAAGTCCTGCATAGACACCTTCTTAGCCTCTGGGTCCTAGAAAATATATTCAAACTACTAAAGTTTTTCATTTAGTCATGAACTTGCAATGCTCTTTCTTCTCTTAGAAGGCAGGAAAACTCCAGCATTTACTTTAGGCCTTAATACCTTTGAGCTATATATACATGAGCCATAGTTGATTTTGCTGACATGTTTACATTTTCAGGATCATAGAAGCTGGTTGTTTCAGATGATTTTAGTTAGTGGTATTTTGTTTAAATCCCCAAAGGAATGGGAGAACCTTTATAACAATCCCTAGGTATAGAAGATCCGGGGGCATGGCCAACCACGCCAGTATTCCGGGCAAGATTACTGGAGAATTCCATGGATAGAGGAGCCAGGTGGGCTGCAATCCATAGGGTCCCAAAGAGTCACATAATGTTATATTACTAATTAATATAATACAAGTAGTTATTCTAATAAATATCATAAATCCTTTGTTCTTATAATTTTTATTGTAGCTATGCTCTCTTGATTGAACTCTGATTGATAAAGAGGATCAATTTAAAGAGAAAATATTAATAACATGCACATGCATAAGAAAGTTAGCTATGACCAAATTCCAGTAAGTGGAATTTAGAAAATCAAAGTTGCTCTAAGATTGCATGCTTCAGCTTAATTGCCATTGGGGTGAACTGGGCATAGTTTTTCTATAGAAGACAGTTCATCATGAATTTGAATTTGGTTTTCCTCATCCTTAAACTGGGGATACACCTTGATAAAGCCCAGAGGAGGCAGCCTGTTATAATCATGGAAAGATTATGCATTTTAGAGTCTAATAAGTTTGGGAGTAAATCCACTTACTAGCTACATCATCTTGGGCACAGTAGAGAAGCTTGCTTTACAAATCTGTAGTGTGGGCTTGATCATCTGTACTTTATGCAATAAACTATGAGGTTTCATATAGGAAAATTCCTCACAGAACAACTGCCACAAAATAGATATTTTTCACAGGACATTTTATCTTAGTGGAAGGACAACCACTTCTATCTATTATAATATATAATTTTCATAACCTGGAGACTTGCACAAGTCCTGCATAGACACCTTCTTAGCCTCTGGGTCCTAGAAAATATATTCAAACTACTAAAGTTTTTCATTTAGTCATGAACTTGCAATGCTCTTTCTTCTCTTAGAAGGCAGGAAAACTCCAGCATTTACTTTAGGCCTTAATACCTTTGAGCTATATATACATGAGCCATAGTTGATTTTGCTGACATGTTTACATTTTCAGGATCATAGAAGCTGGTTGTTTCAGATGATTTTAGTTAGTGGTATTTTGTTTAAATCCCCAAAGGAATGGGAGAACCTTTATAACAATCCATTTTTTTATTTGTTTTTTAACTTTGGCAAGAGGAAGAAAACCAAGTCTGGAAATAATAAAAATTTAGGGCTGGTATACTGCCAAAATAAGGAATAGATGAGTCACAAAAACACGCACACACACACACACACACACAGCTGAACTGGCTACACATGATGACATTATAAAAATATTATTTTTAAGTATGATGATGGTACAATGTTTGTGTTAAAGGAAAGACTCTTAGTGATTAAAAATAAAACAGAAAAGTTGGAAAACCTTTGATGTGATGAAATAAGAATATCTTATCCAGAGTAAGGTGATGTTTGTACAACCGGATAGAGAGACTAAGATTCCAGCTCCCCTTTGAGAGACGGAAAGAAGCATTCTGCGTTGAATCAGAAACTGAGTCACTCTGAACACAGAAGTGATGACACAACCTTGAAACACAACCTTGAAATAGGGAGAGACACCACTTTGGGAAAATACTTAGAAATTGTTCCTGGTCTTTTCTTTCACTTGTCCTATGGGCAATCTCCCTCTCTCTAGCTGCAAAACGAGTTCTCTTCTTCCCATTGCCTCATCCCCAACTTCTCTATTTTCACAGCTCACCATTCCAGATACAAAGGACAGGAGCAAAGGACAAACTTTTGCTTCTGCCACTTTCTACAAAGCTGAAAGAGCCATTTCATCTTTCCCAAGTACTGTTTGCTCCCATTTGTTTTGCAATGCTTTTCTTCAATAGATCTTAGGGAACCCTTAGTTATCTTAAATCTCTTTCTCTAACTGGTCATTTTTGTATTCTCTTGCTCAGTTAACTTGCACAAGTCCTGCATAGACACCTTCTTAGCCTCTGGGTCCTAGAAAATATATTCAAACTACTAAAGTTTTTCATTTAGTCATGAACTTGCAATGCTCTTTCTTCTCTTAGAAGGCAGGAAAACTCCAGCATTTACTTTAGGCCTTAATACCTTTGAGCTATATATACATGAGCCATAGTTGATTTTGCTGACATGTTTACATTTTCAGGATCATAGAAGCTGGTTGTTTCAGATGATTTTAGTTAGTGGTATTTTGTTTAAATCCCCAAAGGAATGGGAGAACCTTTATAACAATCCATTTTTTTATTTGTTTTTTAACTTTGGCAAGAGGAAGAAAACCAAGTCTGGAAATAATAAAAATTTAGGGCTGGTATACTGCCAAAATAAGGAATAGATGAGTCACAAAAACACGCACACACACACACACACACACAGCTGAACTGGCTACACATGATGACATTATAAAAATATTATTTTTAAGTATGATGATGGTACAATGTTTGTGTTAAAGGAAAGACTCTTAGTGATTAAAAATAAAACAGAAAAGTTGGAAAACCTTTGATGTGATGAAATAAGAATATCTTATCCAGAGTAAGGTGATGTTTGTACAACCGGATAGAGAGACTAAGATTCCAGCTCCCCTTTGAGAGACGGAAAGAAGCATTCTGCGTTGAATCAGAAACTGAGTCACTCTGAACACAGAAGTGATGACACAACCTTGAAACACAACCTTGAAATAGGGAGAGACACCACTTTGGGAAAATACTTAGAAATTGTTCCTGGTCTTTTCTTTCACTTGTCCTATGGGCAATCTCCCTCTCTCTAGCTGCAAAACGAGTTCTCTTCTTCCCATTGCCTCATCCCCAACTTCTCTATTTTCACAGCTCACCATTCCAGATACAAAGGACAGGAGCAAAGGACAAACTTTTGCTTCTGCCACTTTCTACAAAGCTGAAAGAGCCATTTCATCTTTCCCAAGTACTGTTTGCTCCCATTTGTTTTGCAATGCTTTTCTTCAATAGATCTTAGGGAACCCTTAGTTATCTTAAATCTCTTTCTCTAACTGGTCATTTTTGTATTCTCTTGCTCAGTTAACTGAGAGGCCATCCAGCAGCTCTTTTTTTCACCCAGAAAAGTCTCTCACATAAATTTATGTTACTACTGTTAACATCTTTTGTTTTAAATGCTGAAGTAGTTTCTTAAGAATTCATGTCTTGAATATTTTCTCCAATTAATTCACCTTTGTATTTTACAGTATGTTTTAAAAGTGTTATTTCACTGATTCATAATCTGTAGTTTTTCAATGTCGATATATAAATTAAAATTCCTTAAGTTAAAATGTTTATATAGGAATTTATTTACCATATATCACATTTATTATATGACAATACAATTACACAAGTACAGTGACCTTGTATGTATGTTTCATTGCTATAATCCCAACAACTAATTATGCCTGTCATATAGTCATCTCTCAGTGAATATATATTAAATTAACAGTAGCAATAATAATATAAGTGATGCTTTCTTAGCATTTATTATGTATCAGACATTATGTTGAGTGTATTTACATATAAAATCTCATTTAAACCTCACAATAATCATTTAAAGGACAGACTTTCATCATCTATCCCACTTTATATATGAGAAAAGTGAGGCCCAGGGAGGTTAATCAATTTTCCCAAGTTTGTAAGGCTATCAAGTAACTGAACTGATTAAATTGATTCATTCAGCAAACATTTATGAAAAATTTACTATTTTCCAGGCACTTTTGTTGTTATACTAGTGATAGAGCAATAAACAAAGCAAGCAAAACCCCTAGTTTCATGGAAGCTGGGATAGAACAATAAACAAAGTAAGCAAAACCCCTAGTTTCATGGAAGCTGGGATGTCGGGGTGAAATGGCAGAGGATAAATAAGGAAAAGTGATAATGGACTCTTTTGGCACAAAATTTCAGTATTTTTAGTCCCATTTCCTCAGGCAATTATTTTAAACATCCATAAAGAAAACATTCAAGAAATGTACAGGGACCAAGAAGCAAATATTGCAATCCATCAGAATAATTGTCTTAATGAAGCCATTCCTTCTTGTTAATAATGATTTTCATTCATATATTCCTTTGCCCCTATGCTGGGAGAGAGAGTCTCCAATCATGGCAGACATAAAAGAAACAGCATTAAAGCAGACCACGGCCTCCATGATAAAAATTCAGAGACAAACAGATGGTTTTTACACTTCACAAATGTAGTCAGGTAGCAGAAACTCTTTTCTCTCTCCTCAATTTTGTGTCTTCAGAATAGTGACATTATTGGCTTTTATAAAACAAGATTAGATGAACACTGGCATGAGGCTGACAAAAAAGCAGACCCTGAGACAACTGCTCAGAGTTTATTTGGGAAATGATCCCAGAAAGCACGATGAGGGAGTGAGGAAGTCAGAAAAGGGAGACAGAGAGCTGGAAAGCGTGTTGTTAACTACACCTCTATGAGCAACTGAGGCTGAGTCTTAAGGGGGCCTCTGAGAAACCAAATCAAGCACACCTCAGAAATCCAGGATCCTAAGGTCCTGAAGGTGGGATTTCTAGTCACAGATCTCAAACTCTCCTTGGTTAAGAGTAGGGGGCCTGCTGGAGAACTTCAAATCAAGCATTTATTATGTATCAGACATTATGTTGAGTGTATTTACATATAAAATCTCATTTAAACCTCACAATAATCATTTAAAGGACAGACTTTCATCATCTATCCCACTTTATATATGAGAAAAGTGAGGCCCAGGGAGGTTAATCAATTTTCCCAAGTTTGTAAGGCTATCAAGTAACTGAACTGATTAAATTGATTCATTCAGCAAACATTTATGAAAAATTTACTATTTTCCAGGCACTTTTGTTGTTATACTAGTGATAGAGCAATAAACAAAGCAAGCAAAACCCCTAGTTTCATGGAAGCTGGGATAGAACAATAAACAAAGTAAGCAAAACCCCTAGTTTCATGGAAGCTGGGATGTCGGGGTGAAATGGCAGAGGATAAATAAGGAAAAGTGATAATGGACTCTTTTGGCACAAAATTTCAGTATTTTTAGTCCCATTTCCTCAGGCAATTATTTTAAACATCCATAAAGAAAACATTCAAGAAATGTACAGGGACCAAGAAGCAAATATTGCAATCCATCAGAATAATTGTCTTAATGAAGCCATTCCTTCTTGTTAATAATGATTTTCATTCATATATTCCTTTGCCCCTATGCTGGGAGAGAGAGTCTCCAATCATGGCAGACATAAAAGAAACAGCATTAAAGCAGACCACGGCCTCCATGATAAAAATTCAGAGACAAACAGATGGTTTTACACTTCACAAATGTAGTCAGGTAGCAGAAACTCTTTCTCTCTCCTCAATTTTGTGTCTTCAGAATAGTGACATTATTGGCTTTTATAAAACAAGATTAGATGAACACTGGCATGAGGCTGACAAAAAAGCAGACCCTGAGACAACTGCTCAGAGTTTATTTGGGAAATGATCCCAGAAAGCACGATGAGGGAGTGAGGAAGTCAGAAAAGGGAGACAGAGAGCTGGAAAGCGTGTTGTTAACTACACCTCTATGAGCAACTGAGGCTGAGTCTTAAGGGGGCCTCTGAGAAACCAAATCAAGCACACCTCAGAAATCCAGGATCCTAAGGTCCTGAAGGTGGGATTTCTAGTCACAGATCTCAAACTCTCCTTGGTTAAGAGTAGCTCCGGGGGAATTCATTACTTTCCCAGCACTTTTGCCTGCTCCACCAACAGGGTCAGATTAATCTCTCAGAAGTAGAGTCACAAATGCTCAACGGGAAGCCATAGGTATATATGGGGACCTTTCACAGAGGCCAGAGGTCAGCTCCAGGAGTGGCGAGGGGTTACGGCTGGTACCAAATTCAGCCATTACAGACCATGAAAAGGCTCGGTCATCCATACTTCTCACAGAGTACACTAGCAGATCTGTAAACTGACTCCAGGGCTAGTTCTGTCCTTACTCAAATCTATAGAGCCTCTGTAAAGGTATTCACAATGCAATTAAACCACACTCTGGCCACAAATAACAATCATAAAAAATCTAACAGAGAATTGTTCCTAGCATTTCACCTGCTTACTCATGTTGAATCAACATTGATATGCTGTGCCAAACACCATCTTTAGAAACGTGAATTCAACTCTCTCAAAACAAAAATAATCTCCTCTGTCTTTTTCTCTCAGCATAATTTACAATCTAACATCTCTTAATGCACTTCATTTAATCCCTCCACACCGTAAACTAGCACTCTGTTCAGGAAGAGAAAATTCTGTAATTTGGAAAGTTGTGAAGAAGTAAAATACACATATTTCCACATGCAGAAATAAAGTTTTTATATATGAATATATAAGTATTTGTATTATGAATATATATTCTAAAGATAACTTTCATTATATTATATGCCTAAAATATTATTCTAATTTTCCTTCATTTATGGCATAACAAAAATTTCAATGACCATCCATTGGGTCAATATGATCAGTCAACGTATTTGAAATTGTGGATGAAAAGCCCCCTAGTATCATGAGGACGAAATGCTAGAGTTTATTTGTGAAATGATCCCAGAAAGCACGATGAGGGAGTGAGGAAGTCAGAAAAGGGAGACAGAGAGCTGGAAAGCGTGTTGTTAACTACACCTCTATGAGCAACTGAGGCTGAGTCTTAAGGGGGCCTCTGAGAAACCAAATCAAGCACACCTCAGAAATCCAGGATCCTAAGGTCCTGAAGGTGGGATTTCTAGTCACAGATCTCAAACTCTCCTTGGTTAAGAGTAGCTCCGGGGGAATTCATTACTTTCCCAGCACTTTTGCCTGCTCCACCAACAGGGTCAGATTAATCTCTCAGAAGTAGAGTCACAAATGCTCAACGGGAAGCCATAGGTATATATGGGGACCTTTCACAGAGGCCAGAGGTCAGCTCCAGGAGTGGCGAGGGGTTACGGCTGGTACCAAATTCAGCCATTACAGACCATGAAAAGGCTCGGTCATCCATACTTCTCACAGAGTACACTAGCAGATCTGTAAACTGACTCCAGGGCTAGTTCTGTCCTTACTCAAATCTATAGAGCCTCTGTAAAGGTATTCACAATGCAATTAAACCACACTCTGGCCACAAATAACAATCATAAAAAATCTAACAGAGAATTGTTCCTAGCATTTCACCTGCTTACTCATGTTGAATCAACATTGATATGCTGTGCCAAACACCATCTTTAGAAACGTGAATTCAACTCTCTCAAAACAAAAATAATCTCCTCTGTCTTTTTCTCTCAGCATAATTTACAATCTAACATCTCTTAATGCACTTCATTTAATCCCTCCACACCGTAAACTAGCACTCTGTTCAGGAAGAGAAAATTCTGTAATTTGGAAAGTTGTGAAGAAGTAAAATACACATATTTCCACATGCAGAAATAAAGTTTTTATATATGAATATATAAGTATTTGTATTATGAATATATATTCTAAAGATAACTTTCATTATATTATATGCCTAAAATATTATTCTAATTTTCCTTCATTTATGGCATAACAAAAATTTCAATGACCATCCATTGGGTCAATATGATCAGTCAACGTATTTGAAATTGTGGATGAAAAGCTTAAGTAAGATTTGTTTTAAAGTTACTACTAAAGGCTATAAATAATTTTTAGGCTTTCACAAAGACTAAAGATATACTTTCTTCTGAAAATTGGAAAATTAGCCCACTGCATATATAATCAATAAATTATTTAGCTCATTTTCACAAATTACCCACATAATGTGTATTTAAATAATTACCACTGTCTGACTAGAACTGTACATTTTCCTTCTTGTTCACTAGCAATTTGGCACTCTATAATTATAAAGGCATTTTCTCTTCTTTTGTATTTTTTATCTTATCTTTGCTAGCTTCTTTATTTGGCTTTCATTTATGTGAAAGCATTTATTACAGATATAGACCAACAGTTACAGAATAGTTCCTACTACTACTTGTTAGTTAATGTTGTTCTCCTATAGAGGTAATTCAGGTATAGTAATGGTGATTGAAAACTTGATGGGAAGTTTCTTCCATCTCTGGGTGACACTTTAAGCTTTATCAATGTTAACTCATTCTTATATGGGAAACGTTGGTGGGCTCTGATTCCATTTTTTTGTAATTATTTTTAGTTGGAAGATATTTGCTTTACAATGATGTGTTGGTTTCTGCTCTACAACAATGTGAATTAGTATATGCATGTCCCCTCCATTTTAAACCTCCCTCCAACTCTACTGCCACTCCCATCTCACACTTTCAGATCATCACAGAGTATCCAGATGACTTCCCTGTGCTATACAGCAGCTTCCCACTAGCTATATGTCTATTTCACACATGGTACTGTATATCTGTCAATGCTACTTTCTCAATTTGTCTCACCCCTTCCTTCCTCCTGCTGCGTCCACAAGTCGTTCCCCTGCAAAATCTGAAATGGATTAAGAGACCCCTTTTCTGACCCTCACAAAGAGATTGCAGACATAATACTGTAGCTCCAATAGTCAGATATTTAAGACATGAATTAGTCGTCCAGAGATGAAGTTTAGAATTCATCTTCTGTGACAATGAGCAGCGGCAGCAGCAGTACCCTACGGCAGTGATGAGCTACTGATATAGATGGAGCACGTATGCTGGTGATGCTGAGAGGAGCATGTTCCACAGACTCTTCCCATAAATTGGCCCCGCTAGGTTTTCTACTTTTCTAAACTCCTACAAATCCTGACCTCAACTCTCAAGCCTTCCCATTGCTTCTCTGACATTGTCAACAGATAAGTTTAAATTGGTCATAATCCTTTTTTCTGATGCTCATAAACTGTGTCCTGATTTGACAAATATGTTTTATTACAATATTAATAATGGTAGTTAACACCTTAAATGTGAAAAAAATTGCCTTAGTATTTAAAGTACTTTTACATTCATTATCATGGTTTTTCAGCTTTATTGAGGTATAAGTGATAGATAAATATTTATTGTGCAGATATTTAATGTGTACAGTTTGATGAGTTTGCATTTCCTGACGATTACTGATTTTGAGCACCTTCTCATATGCATGCTGGCAATTTGCAAATATTCATATGTTACTATCGTCACAATAAAGGTAACACACATATCCATCACTTCCAAAGACTTACATCTTTTTACTTCATATGTGATAAGAATACTTAACATAATACCTATCCTCTTCATTTTCTTCCATGTACAATGCTATATAGGCATGATGTTGTACAGCAGATTTCTAGAAACCTTGCAAAAATATGAGTCTATAACTCATTGAACAGTAACTCTCATTTCCTCCTCTCCCTGAAATTGCTAATCTTCTTTCTCTTTATATAATTTTAACAACTTTAGATAACTCATACAAGTGGAATAATGTAATATCTGACTTTGTGCTATACAGCAGCTTCCCACTAGCTATATGTCTATTTCACACATGGTACTGTATATCTGTCAATGCTACTTTCTCAATTTGTCTCACCCCTTCCTTCCTCCTGCTGCGTCCACAAGTCGTTCCCCTGCAAAATCTGAAATGGATTAAGAGACCCCTTTTCTGACCCTCACAAAGAGATTGCAGACATAATACTGTAGCTCCAATAGTCAGATATTTAAGACATGAATTAGTCGTCCAGAGATGAAGTTTAGAATTCATCTTCTGTGACAATGAGCAGCGGCAGCAGCAGTACCCTACGGCAGTGATGAGCTACTGATATAGATGGAGCACGTATGCTGGTGATGCTGAGAGGAGCATGTTCCACAGACTCTTCCCATAAATTGGCCCCGGCTAGGTTTTCTACTTTTCTAAACTCCTACAAATCCTGACCTCAACTCTCAAGCCTTCCCATTGCTTCTCTGACATTGTCAACAGATAAGTTTAAATTGGTCATAATCCTTTTTTCTGATGCTCATAAACTGTGTCCTGATTTGACAAATATGTTTTATTACAATATTAATAATGGTAGTTAACACCTTAAATGTGAAAAAAATTGCCTTAGTATTTAAAGTACTTTTACATTCATTATCATGGTTTTTCAGCTTTATTGAGGTATAAGTGATAGATAAATATTTATTGTGCAGATATTTAATGTGTACAGTTTGATGAGTTTGCATTTCCTGACGATTACTGATTTTGAGCACCTTCTCATATGCATGCTGGCAATTTGCAAATATTCATATGTTACTATCGTCACAATAAAGGTAACACACATATCCATCACTTCCAAAGACTTACATCTTTTTACTTCATATGTGATAAGAATACTTAACATAATACCTATCCTCTTCATTTTCTTCCATGTACAATGCTATATAGGCATGATGTTGTACAGCAGATTTCTAGAAACCTTGCAAAAATATGAGTCTATAACTCATTGAACAGTAACTCTCATTTCCTTCTCTCCCCTGGAAATTGCTAATCTTCTTTCTCTTTATATAATTTTAACAACTTTAGATAACTCATACAAGTGGAATAATGTAATATCTGACTTTTGTGACTGAACTTGTTTTACTTAGCATATTATCTTTCAGGTCCATCCATGTTTTTGTAAATGGTAGGATTTTCTTCCTTTTATGTGATTGTGTAATATTCCATTGTGCATATCACATATTCTTTATCTATTTGTCTGTCAGTGAACTTGTAGGTTATTTCCATGTAATGGCTCTTGACAATTACACTCTAAAAAAAGGAAATGAAAAATAGAGTGAAAATATGACCTATGGAATGCAATAATTTCTGTTAGCCATATAATTTGATAAGAAGTAACCTTCCAAAATATATAAACAATGCTTATAACTCTCTAGCGAAAGAATAATTAAAAATGGGTAAAGGACTTTAATAGATATTTCTCCAAAGAAGACATATAATTGGGCAACAGGTATATAAAAAATGCTCAGATTACTAATTATCAGGAAAATGCAAATGAAAACCACAAAAAGACAAAAGATACGAGTTTTGGTGAGGCTATGGAGAAATTAGAACCTTGTAACCTGTTGGTGGACATATAAAATGGTGCAGTTACAATATAAAACAGTCTGGAGGTTCCTCAAAAAATGAAAATGGAACTACCATGTGATCCAAAACCATCATTTCTGAATATATGTATCCAAAAGCATTATTGCATTTTCTCCATAATCAAGTGAAAATAATAAGCCCCAAAGAGGTTAAGCTATTCAGCAAGGTCATGCTGCTAGAAAGCAACAGCGCTGGAATCTGATCTCTGGGAGCACAGTCCAAGGTTTTGTTAAACAATGCTTACTTTTTTTTTTTTTTTTAAGAAATGTAAAGCCTTCAGTTTATTTCATTAGAAATCAATCCTTCAATTATCAAATCTTGTCAAACTCAAACCAACACTAACGGGAACTAATCAATGAAAGGGTTAGTCGCTCTGTTGTGTCTGACTCTTTGTGACCCCATGGAATGCAGTCTCCAGGATCCTCTGTCCATGGGATTCTCCAGGCAAGAATACTGGAGTGGTATGCCATTCCCTTTTCCAGGGATCTTTCTAATCCAGGGATTGAACTCAGGTCTCCTGCATTGCAGGCAAACTCTGTATTGTCTGGGCCAACAGGAAATAACCAAAAAAAAAGAAAAACCGTTTTACAGAATGTGTCAACTGTTGCAAAGAGGCAGAGTAAGTCAAGATCTTAGAACTGACAATTTGATTATATCTGCTCTAAGTCATTTATGTACTGTTTTTCTTAATAAGGATGTTCAATAATACCATGTAAGTTTCAGGTCACACAAAATGTATATTTCTACTTACATATCAGCGAGACAAGAAACTGTTCCCTAGATTTCCTCATTGACTCAACTGGATAAAAACCTATTCTCTCACACAGCCTGGGGAATGTCACTCACTAATTTTGCCTAGGTTCAAATGCCACATATTGAAAGTTTCCCCCAGAAACCTAAATGAAATAGGAGTAGTTGTCAAGAGAAAGAAAAGCACGTACTAGGCAAGCATCCACAATGAACCCTGGAGTGCTTAGTTTCTGTGGTCATTTAAAATAATTTCACTCATCTATGCCACCAATCTTTATTTACTGCTTACTTTAAACCAGGTACCAAGGATTCAGTGGTATACTAGATACAAGAGGTATTTGTTCTCTTTGATCTTACACTTTCAAGAGAGAAGAGGAAACAAGTAAACACATTTTGAACAGGTTTATAGATTGTGGTTAGTGTGGTGACAGAAACAAGGCGATGTGACTGACATGAAGGGATGATCCCACTTTAGAAATGCTGATCAGAAAAGCTCTTGAGAGAAAATGACATTCTTGGCAATCCTATATTCTGAGGAAAGGGAGGAAAGAAAGAACACCAAGGAAGGAATGAAGAAAGATTTACTAAAGATCACACACTGTGAAAATCTTTTTATACTGCTGTTGTTGTTTTGAAGGAAATTAGAATGTATTTTATTCTACTGCCTTGAAAATATTAAAATCTTATACCTGTCTAAGGGACAATTAGGAGAAAATTGTTAGACATGAAATTACTATATTGAAATGACTGTAATGCTGTTGAAATTTTAATTAGCCTGAGAAGTACTCAAAACCTTGCCACCAAGAAGGTAGATTGGGGGGGGGGCAGTTATGCATGTGTTCCAAGGATGTACACTTTTATAAGAATAGCCAGCTGGAAACAGGTGGTTAGCACATGCTTACTTAATAAAAGTAGGCATATTAATACATATTTTTATACAGAAATTAGCACCAACAAGCATAATGACTTTACTATTCAGTGCAATACTTCCTCTACACTTCCGTGTCTGGAGGGAAATTGCATGATTAAAAGTGAAAACCAATTTTTCGAGAACAAATACACAGGCACTGGAACCACAGAAGGGGTAGTATATAAAACATAAATGCATAAGAAATGCCCATAAAATTACTCCTTGGGTATTATAATAACCCCAACTTATTGGTTTTAAGAAATGAAGATGATATGATCTATTTCTTTGGCATCAGTATGCCTTATGAAACTCATTCCAATTTAGTTACATCTGTAAAATCACTGAAATAAGTATTTACTTTCACTGCAACAGATGAAATTGTGTTTTAGGAAGTGCACTTTCAGTAAAAAAAAAAAAAAAAAGGTGTATTCTAGAAGTCAGTGAACACATGTATTGCTAATTGGGGACTGTGTAGTACCTAGTTCCAAATTTAGTCCACAAATGAGTTAGGGTGTGTGGTCTTTGCACTCCTGTGTGATCCCTTCCATAGTGACTCTGGGCTGGCCTTTATAATCTACAAGGAAGGGGTTCTGAGTGACATTTTAGATTAGGTCTATAAGGCCCTGCCACTTTTACACAAGTTTCATAAGATACTTTCTCTGAAAGAAGTCAATGCCTGAGTCATGACTGAGTGACTGAAAAACAACAATAAGAAACATGGCTGCAGAGAGCTAAGACCAAGAGGGAACGGGTCAATTTTCAATATGGATCTTAAGCATATATAAAGCAGTCAGGGCTAGCTTCAGATGTGACCTCAGTGTCATAATGGGATGAAATCGTCAAGGAGAGGGTAAATTTATTTTGTATGTAGGTAGCATATAGGTTGTGGCCAGAGAGCAGAATGTGAAAGATTACAGTGTCCCAAAGATGAAATTACTAATATTGAAATGACTGTAATGCTGTTGAAATTTTAATTAGCCTGAGAAGTACTCAAAACCTTGCCACCAAGAAGGTAGATTGGGCAGTTATGCATGTGTTCCAAGGATGTACACTTTTATAAGAATAGCCAGCTGGAAACAGGTGGTTAGCACATGCTTACTTAATAAAAGTAGGCATATTAATACATATTTTTATACAGAAATTAGCACCAACAAGCATAATGACTTTACTATTCAGTGCAATACTTCCTCTACACTTCCGTGTCTGGAGGGAAATTGCATGATTAAAAGTGAAAACCAATTTTTCGAGAACAAATACACAGGCACTGGAACCACAGAAGGGGTAGTATATAAAACATAAATGCATAAGAAATGCCCATAAAATTACTCCTTGGGTATTATAATAACCCCAACTTATTGGTTTTAAGAAATGAAGATGATATGATCTATTTCTTTGGCATCAGTATGCCTTATGAAACTCATTCCAATTTAGTTACATCTGTAAAATCACTGAAATAAGTATTTACTTTCACTGCAACAGATGAAATTGTGTTTTAGGAAGTGCACTTTCAGTAAAAAAAAAAAAAAAAAGGTGTATTCTAGAAGTCAGTGAACACATGTATTGCTAATTGGGGACTGTGTAGTACCTAGTTCCAAATTTAGTCCACAAATGAGTTAGGGTGTGTGGTCTTTGCACTCCTGTGTGATCCCTTCCATAGTGACTCTGGGCTGGCCTTTATAATCTACAAGGAAGGGGTTCTGAGTGACATTTTAGATTAGGTCTATAAGGCCCTGCCACTTTTACACAAGTTTCATAAGATACTTTCTCTGAAAGAAGTCAATGCCTGAGTCATGACTGAGTGACTGAAAAACAACAATAAGAAACATGGCTGCAGAGAGCTAAGACCAAGAGGGAACGGGTCAATTTTCAATATGGATCTTAAGCATATATAAAGCAGTCAGGGCTAGCTTCAGATGTGACCTCAGTGTCATAATGGGATGAAATCGTCAAGGAGAGGGTAAATTTATTTTGTATGTAGGTAGCATATAGGTTGTGGCCAGAGAGCAGAATGTGAAAGATTACAGTGTCCCAAAGATGACAACATTACATCTAAAACAATTTTCTTTTGCAGTGTGACCTCCCTAATTCCTAAGTAAGAACTGACATTCACATCACCCCACCCACTGCCAGAATGGCTCTGTGGCTACCATAAAGATATGAACCCAATAGAAGTTCTGGGTGGAGCCCTTGACTGGCTTTCCTTTCCTGACTCTTGGAAGCCCTATACAAGGTTAGAAATGCAATTATTCTGACATCACTATGCCATGAGAAATATAAGCTATAGGTAGAGGCACTACGGATGGCCCATCGTGTGGAGAGAGAGAGTCAGGCCAAGAGTGAGGCACCAGTCATGTGAATGAAGAACCTACCTTGGACAATCCAGTGATGCCTCACCCACCTCAATCCATCTCTATTTCCTGATCCAAAAATGAATCAAATAAAATGGTGGTTTCACTACACTGTTTGTAGTAATTTGTTAAACAGCAATTCTACACAACACTTGAATACTGCTCTATGAAGAAAGCATATTTTAGCAAATAAGACAGAGCAGCTGTGATGGGATGTCACTCTGGACATTAGGTTATAAAAAGACAATGACCAAAAACAAACAAACAACAAAAAAACAAAGACACTGATTTCTGTGTCTGCATATGCTCTCACTCTCATGCTCTCTGAGGGAAGTCAGCTGTCATGTGAGGAGGCTGCCCAGGATGCCACAAGGACACTTGGGCAGCCCACGAAGCAGCCCGTATAGTAAGGAAATGAGGCAAGCAGGCAACTGTGTGAATAGCCCTGAAAGATCGAGACCGGCCTCTATCCGCTTAAGCTTGGACAAAGGTCCTCTCCACGTGAGCCTTGAGAGAACCACACCTAAGTGGACAGGTTGGATTCAGTCTCTTGAGAGCCCCTGGGGCAGGATGACCCAGCTACGCTGCTTCCAGATGACTATCATAAAATCTGTAAAATGATAAATGTTCATTGTTTTAAGCAACTAAGTTAGGAATAATTTGTTAGGTACCAACAGATGACTAACACAACCCTCTTCTTAGATTTTTTTTGTTTTTGAGTAATGGAAAGGCCTGTTTTTTTTTCTCTATCATTTTCTATGCTTGCTTTTAAAAATAAAACAGTGTCCCAAAGATGACAACATTACATCTAAAACAATTTTCTTTTGCAGTGTGACCTCCCTAATTCCTAAGTAAGAACTGACATTCACATCACCCCACCCACTGCCAGAATGGCTCTGTGGCTACCATAAAGATATGAACCCAATAGAAGTTCTGGGTGGAGCCCTTGACTGGCTTTCCTTTCCTGACTCTTGGAAGCCCTATACAAGGTTAGAAATGCAATTATTCTGACATCACTATGCCATGAGAAATATAAGCTATAGGTAGAGGCACTACGGATGGCCCATCGTGTGGAGAGAGAGAGTCAGGCCAAGAGTGAGGCACCAGTCATGTGAATGAAGAACCTACCTTGGACAATCCAGTGATGCCTCACCCACCTCAATCCATCTCTATTTCCTGATCCAAAAATGAATCAAATAAAATGGTGGTTTCACTACACTGTTTGTAGTAATTTGTTAAACAGCAATTCTACACAACACTTGAATACTGCTCTATGAAGAAAGCATATTTTAGCAAATAAGACAGAGCAGCTGTGATGGGATGTCACTCTGGACATTAGGTTATAAAAAGACAATGACCAAAAACAAACAAACAACAAAAAAACAAAGACACTGATTTCTGTGTCTGCATATGCTCTCACTCTCATGCTCTCTGAGGGAAGTCAGCTGTCATGTGAGGAGGCTGCCCAGGATGCCACAAGGACACTTGGGCAGCCCACGAAGCAGCCCGTATAGTAAGGAAATGAGGCAAGCAGGCAACTGTGTGAATAGCCCTGAAAGATCGAGACCGGCCTCTATCCGCTTAAGCTTGGACAAAGGTCCTCTCCCACGTGAGCCTTGAGAGAACCACACCTAAGTGGACAGGTTGGATTCAGTCTCTTGAGAGCCCCTGGGGCAGGATGACCCAGCTACGCTGCTTCCAGATGACTATCATAAAATCTGTAAAATGATAAATGTTCATTGTTTTAAGCAACTAAGTTAGGAATAATTTGTTAGGTACCAACAGATGACTAACACAACCCTCTTCTTAGATTTTTTTTGTTTTTGAGTAATGGAAAGGCCTGTTTTTCTCTAATTGCTGCTTCCTTCACTATCATTTTCTATGCTTGCTTTTAAGATTTTTATCTTTTTCCCTCATCTGAAGCTTTACTAGGCTATGTTATGCACAATTTTCTTTGTATTTATCCTGCTTGAGGTTCATCACTATTCTTGAGTCATTATTTTAAAAGCTCTAATGATTTAGAAAATTACAGCCATGTCTTTCCACAGATTGCTTCTATTCCATTCTTTCTTCTCTTTCTGGGACACCAATCACATGTATGATAGATCTCTTCACTATAGCCCTTAGGTATATCATGTGATTTTACACTTTTCTCATCATTTTTATCCACTGTACTTCTTCATACAGTGTTCTGACTTATCTGTCACTTTGTTAATTATATGTCCAGGTGTTTGAAATCTGTTGTGAAACCATTCCATCACATTCTTAATTTCAGTTGTGTTTTTTTAGTGCTCAGGTTTTCCTTTTCTTAAACACCATTTCTTTTCAGAAGCTCTCAGTTATATCTATTTCTTTAAAAATATTCAGGATACTTATTTAAAAAAAAAAGTTTAGGGATTTTAAGTTTAATCCTAGGTGTGTGTTTTGAGCACTTTCAATCTCTGAGTGGGCCTCCCATTGCCGTGGCCTCTCTTGTTGCAGAGTACTGGCTCTGGGTGCATGCACTCCAGAGCACTGGCTAGGTAGTTGGACACATTGGTCCAGCTGCTCCACGGCACGTGGGATCTTCCCAGGCCAGGGATCCAACTGGCGCCCCTTGCACTGCAAGGCAGTGTCTTTACCCACTGGACCACCATGGAATCTCAGAATACTTATTTAAAGTCATAGAGTAAGGTCATTAACTAAAACATATTCAGGATATTATTTTAAAGCCACTGTATAACTCTATTACCTAAATCCTTTGTGTGTCTAGCTCTATTATCCATATCCTTTTAAAAATGTTCCTTTTGTTCATATGTCTGATTATTTCAGCTTTGTTACATATATTCCCCAGATAGCATGTAAGATATTTATGACATACATTTTTCATTTATTTTTCACCATTATATTTCTAGGACCTTAAACAGTACCTGGGATATAGAAGAAGAAAAATACTTACTTATATAAATTAAATCAGGGGCTTATTATGTTTTGCTCATTTTTGTCACTATATAATATACAAATAACTTACAGAAGGACATACCCACCTTGGTTAGATTCTAAAGAAATGGTCACAGTCCATTAATTTCCTCTGTTTCCTAAAGACAGAGGAAAAAATGCTACAAGATGCTTACCAGAGATCTGCATAACAAATCTGCATAACATCTCTTTCTTTTCAATTTCTTCTTTTCCCCTTAGTTTCACTAATTGAAATTCTATTCATTTCCTTCTGATAATTTTTATCTTAGAGCCTTTCACAATACTTCTCTGTCTAAAAACAGATACCATCTCTACCTCTTTTCAATAACTCTCATGCATACTTTTCTTCTATCCTATTGCTATAAAGATACTTGGGTCTTGAATATCTCCAATTTAACAAAAACTTCTTGAGAGGAGAAAATGTCCATGTTTATCTTTTATTCCTTTACTTCCTCGTGGTATACTCAGTTTCTCAGTCATGGATGACTCTTTGCAACCTCGTGGACTGTAGTCCACCAGACTCCTCTTCCCATCGGATTTCCCAGGCAAGAATACTGGAGTGGGTTGACATTTCCTTCTCCAGGGAATCTTCCTGACCCAGGGATCAAACCTGTGTCTCTTGCATTGGCAGACAGATTCTTTACCACTGAGTCACCTGCAAATACCACTTCCCCATAATGCTGTGCACATATTATCTTTAATAAATATTTTAATCAAACTTACTCTAAAATATCTCAGGTAGACTAGCAAAATTAAAGACCATTCATGATGAGAAGAAAGTAAATAGGTTAATAATAAGAGGAGGACTTAACTGGGTAAAAGGGTCGTTCTCATCAAGTCCTCTTGATTTATTTCCTCATCTACTGTCTCAAATTCTTCTAGCCAATTCCCACATAAGACCCTAATATAGCCTTGAGCCTGGTTATGACTTTACTGCTTAATATCATTCCCTTTTGTTCATATGTCTGATTATTTCAGCTTTGTTACATATATTCCCAGATAGCATGTAAGATATTTATGACATACATTTTTCATTTATTTTTCACCATTATATTTCTAGGACCTTAAACAGTACCTGGGATATAGAAGAAGAAAAATACTTACTTATATAAATTAAATCAGGGGCTTATTATGTTTTGCTCATTTTTGTCACTATATAATATACAAATAACTTACAGAAGGACATACCCACCTTGGTTAGATTCTAAAGAAATGGTCACAGTCCATTAATTTCCTCTGTTTCCTAAAGACAGAGGAAAAAATGCTACAAGATGCTTACCAGAGATCTGCATAACAAATCTGCATAACATCTCTTTCTTTTCAATTTCTTCTTTTCCCCTTAGTTTCACTAATTGAAATTCTATTCATTTCCTTCTGATAATTTTTATCTTAGAGCCTTTCACAATACTTCTCTGTCTAAAAACAGATACCATCTCTACCTCTTTTCAATAACTCTCATGCATACTTTTCTTCTATCCTATTGCTATAAAGATACTTGGGTCTTGAATATCTCCAATTTAACAAAAACTTCTTGAGAGGAGAAAATGTCCATGTTTATCTTTTATTCCTTTACTTCCTCGTGGTATACTCAGTTTCTCAGTCATGGATGACTCTTTGCAACCTCGTGGACTGTAGTCCACCAGACTCCTCTTCCCATCGGATTTCCCAGGCAAGAATACTGGAGTGGGTTGACATTTCCTTCTCCAGGGAATCTTCCTGACCCAGGGATCAAACCTGTGTCTCTTGCATTGGCAGACAGATTCTTTACCACTGAGTCACCTGCAAATACCACTTCCCCATAATGCTGTGCACATATTATCTTTAATAAATATTTTAATCAAACTTACTCTAAAATATCTCAGGTAGACTAGCAAAATTAAAGACCATTCATGATGAGAAGAAAGTAAATAGGTTAATAATAAGAGGAGGACTTAACTGGGTAAAAGGGTCGTTCTCATCAAGTCCTCTTGATTTATTTCCTCATCTACTGTCTCAAATTCTTCTAGCCAATTCCCCACATAAGACCCTAATATAGCCTTGAGCCTGGTTATGACTTTACTGCTTAAAATACTTCAACTCTGCCTTCAGAATCAAATAGAAGTTTCTTAAAATAGCATAAAGGGGTTGACTTATGCAACTTACACATCATCCCTCCCTAGTCACGTGTAGCTCAGAATATATCATGTTCACTTTATCCTTGCAGGATGCTGCATATACATAGAGCACAGCTTCTTTCCTCTATACCCTTGGATTATTCACTTTATCCTTCAAGACATAATTCAAGTGCTACCTTCTTGGGAAAATTCCTCCTGATTTTAATTCAATCAGGTACTCTTACAACTATGCTGAAATAGTCTTGAGCAAAATCCTATCGCAGACATGGCTAGTGTAATTCTTTGATCTTTTTTTTATCTTACTTAGCCAAATGACTATGATTCCTCCCTCAGAAAAGTGCTCTGGCTTGTTCACCTCCAGATGTCTAGTCCTCAGCAGAGTGCTTGGAATTGATTTGGTATTAAAAACCTATCCATTACATCAATGGATGAATGAACAGTGAATGAATGGATGTATAAGTAGATATATTGATGGATGAATAATATATTAGTTTGGTAGGACAGGTAGGATTCCTTTTATAAGAACATTATTTTTGAATGCTTACTGCTGCTGTTTCTTATACTGATTTTGACAAATATATCTGAGCGATGAAAATATACTATGAGGAGAGTGAACCTATCGAATGCCCTGAAAAATGCCCTGGAAGAATATTTAATACACTCTATTGCTTAGTCATTCTTTTTTCATTGTCATTTATCATTGGCATTCCTGTATCTGGTTGGTATTACAAATGCAAAGAAAAGAGCAAGACACTGTGAGCATACGTGCAAATACCACTTCCCCATAATGCTGCACATATTATCTTTAATAAATATTTTAATCAAACTTACTCTAAAATATCTCAGGTAGACTAGCAAAATTAAAGACCATTCATGATGAGAAGAAAGTAAATAGGTTAATAATAAGAGGAGGACTTAACTGGGTAAAAGGGTCGTTCTCATCAAGTCCTCTTGATTTATTTCCTCATCTACTGTCTCAAATTCTTCTAGCCAATTCCCCACATAAGACCCTAATATAGCCTTGAGCCTGGTTATGACTTTACTGCTTAAAATACTTCAACTCTGCCTTCAGAATCAAATAGAAGTTTCTTAAAATAGCATAAAGGGGTTGACTTATGCAACTTACACATCATCCCTCCCTAGTCACGTGTAGCTCAGAATATATCATGTTCACTTTATCCTTGCAGGATGCTGCATATACATAGAGCACAGCTTCTTTCCTCTATACCCTTGGATTATTCACTTTATCCTTCAAGACATAATTCAAGTGCTACCTTCTTGGGAAAATTCCTCCTGATTTTAATTCAATCAGGTACTCTTACAACTATGCTGAAATAGTCTTGAGCAAAATCCTATCGCAGACATGGCTAGTGTAATTCTTTGATCTTTTTTTTATCTTACTTAGCCAAATGACTATGATTCCTCCCTCAGAAAAGTGCTCTGGCTTGTTCACCTCCAGATGTCTAGTCCTCAGCAGAGTGCTTGGAATTGATTTGGTATTAAAAACCTATCCATTACATCAATGGATGAATGAACAGTGAATGAATGGATGTATAAGTAGATATATTGATGGATGAATAATATATTAGTTTGGTAGGACAGGTAGGATTCCTTTTATAAGAACATTATTTTTGAATGCTTACTGCTGCTGTTTCTTATACTGATTTTGACAAATATATCTGAGCGATGAAAATATACTATGAGGGAGAGTGAACCTAATACGAATGCCCTGAGACTAAATAATTAGCTTCAGGCCTCTGGGAAATGAATATTTAATACACTCTATTGCTTAGTCATTCTTTTTTCATTGTCATTTATCATTGGCATTCCTGTATCTGGTTGGTATTACAAATGCAAAGAAAAAGAGCAAGACACTGTGGCATACTCAATGTCAAAAGCATATCTCAGTGAAGACATCGTCAAATATCTGGGTCGAGGTTGATCCCCTAAAACTGAAGTCTGCTTTTCTTGGGCAGGATGCCAGTTCTACCCAAAGCAAAGTTTAAGTCTGTAGCATTGAAAGTTATTTGGGACATTGCCCCTAAAAGATCTACCTGCTATCTGCTGCGGTTGCATAACACTACACTGGAGCGTTCCAGAGAACAGAAATATTAAAGTTGGCCTGTAGCCTAGACAATGACTTATTCATAATAATATTTCAAAAGGAACTTATTTTGCAAGCAATGCAAAGAAACACATGCCCAGTCATTTTCTAAAAGACCTCTTCCCCTGGAGTTTTGATACTTAGTGATCTCTAGACAAGAATTCTCTTTACAAAGTGGCTTGAATATATGTTCTAGGATATTTGAAACCAAAAGTCATGGTACAAAACATAATTAAATTACTAAATTGATAATGTTCAAAGTGTATAAAACCTAATAATGATCTAAGAGAGAATATTGAAGCAAGATTATCAGGGGAATAAGTGCAAGTGAACAGTGTGGTAGGAATGCAGAGAAGAGGGAACAGTATTTCTGGAAAGGCCAATTTCAGAATAATTTAGTCAGAACACAGGATCTCATGGTATTGGCAGCCATCAGAAATTGGTCTTTAGCAATCAGAATAGCATGATTCAACTGATTACTGTCCAACAAGACTTAAGGACAGGTTGTCATGTAATGGCAGAGAACAGAACATGTTACATCTTTGATGTCTCTTATTCCATGGGGGAGGGGGATCCAAACAAGAGTGTCATTGACAAAAATGTTTGAATGACTTTTGTTGAGCCAGAGTGAATGGGGAATGATGTGTAAACTCATTGTTGTTTTTTTTTATCTATACACTAAGCTGATCACAGTCCTTCTTACAAGTGTAGATTAGAGATAGTATCAACAAACTCTTTTGCCAACTTCACTAAATTCTGCTTTAAAAAATAACTAAAAATGAATGGCATTATATATACATTGCATGCAGTTATTGTAAAAGGACTGTACATATATAACAATTGGAATCAAATTTCTGCTGTCCAGTGTGGACAAACTTAGGCAAAGACTTGCGATAAGGAATAAAAGAGCTAAAATACAATTATAGCCACAGTGCCTCATCCATAATAAGAGTTATTCCTGCTTTGATAGTAGATACAATTTTGTCTTGAATTTTCTTTGTGTTTAAATATGATTTATATAAAAAGGGAATAAAGTCCCTTCTGATTTAATTTATAAAAATATATTTATATATTGCTTTACTTGACAAGTTATCTTACACATATTAGTCCAAGAAATAATGCCATTGGGAGAACAACTGCCAGTCTGTTATTCAGGAAAGGGCAATATTCATTGAGCCACCATTATGTGTGTGGTATCATAATATATATAGCAAGTAGAAAGAAACAAGCTACCTATTTCTACCTTTCAAAGATTTATAGTGAAGAGGATGAATTATCAACTCCTTTTTAACAGAAAATAATTGAAGCTCAGGGAGACTATATTGTTCAATCTCAAAAAGAATAATAACAAAGACCTATAAAATTCCCCTGGAAATTAGAAGAAAAAGGGTTTTGCTTTAATAAGAAAAGAAAAATGTACTCTGTTGAGTGAGAAAAGGGATATGGAAGAGGATAAAGAGAGCTACAAGGAAGGAAATTAAGATCATTTGGGAAAAACTAAAATTGCAGTGCTACCCTCACATATGCTCTGTTCTAATATTTTTTTCCCTTCATTCTTTTTCTTATTAGGCACAGGATTATTTGGCAGCCATCAGAAATTGGTCTTTAGCAATCAGAATAGCATGATTCAACTGATTACTGTCCAACAAGACTTAAGGACAGGTTGTCATGTAATGGCAGAGAACAGAACATGTTACATCTTTGATGTCTCTTATTCCATGGGGGAGGGGGATCCAAACAAGAGTGTCATTGACAAAAATGTTTGAATGACTTTTGTTGAGCCAGAGTGAATGGGGAATGATGTGTAAACTCATTGTTGTTTTTTTTTATCTATACACTAAGCTGATCACAGTCCTTCTTACAAGTGTAGATTAGAGATAGTATCAACAAACTCTTTTGCCAACTTCACTAAATTCTGCTTTAAAAAATAACTAAAAATGAATGGCATTATATATACATTGCATGCAGTTATTGTAAAAGGACTGTACATATATAACAATTGGAATCAAATTTCTGCTGTCCAGTGTGGACAAACTTAGGCAAAGACTTGCGATAAGGAATAAAAGAGCTAAAATACAATTATAGCCACAGTGCCTCATCCATAATAAGAGTTATTCCTGCTTTGATAGTAGATACAATTTTGTCTTGAATTTTCTTTGTGTTTAAATATGATTTATATAAAAAGGGAATAAAGTCCCTTCTGATTTAATTTATAAAAATATATTTATATATTGCTTTACTTGACAAGTTATCTTACACATATTAGTCCAAGAAATAATGCCATTGGGAGAACAACTGCCAGTCTGTTATTCAGGAAAGGGCAATATTCATTGAGCCACCATTATGTGTGTGGTATCATAATATATATAGCAAGTAGAAAGAAACAAGCTACCTATTTCTACCTTTCAAAGATTTATAGTGAAGAGGATGAATTATCAACTCCTTTTTAACAGAAAATAATTGAAGCTCAGGGAGACTATATTGTTCAATCTCAAAAAGAATAATAACAAAGACCTATAAAATTCCCCTGGAAATTAGAAGAAAAAGGGTTTTGCTTTAATAAGAAAAGAAAAATGTACTCTGTTGAGTGAGAAAAGGGATATGGAAGAGGATAAAGAGAGCTACAAGGAAGGAAATTAAGATCATTTGGGAAAAACTAAAATTGCAGTGCTACCCTCACATATGCTCTGTTCTAATATTTTTTTCCCTTCATTCTTTTTTCTTATTAGGCAAAGAAATAAATAAAGCAGATCATTTTTCTCTAATCCTGTCCCTGTAATTTTATGAAAAAAAAACTACAAGGTTTGATGAAACTGAACAATACATGAAGGCAAAAAATAGATCAATTCATAAGGGGGAAGCAATCTCACTGATTCTTTCCTTTGAAAAAAACTGTTTTTTATCATTGGCAATGGAATTTCACTTTGTCCTAAAAGCCATTCTTCCAGTGACATTTAAGACAATACGAACCCAATACTAGCTATGGGTTCACTGCTGTACTTTTGGTCCTAATGTTTGAAACATCTGTTATCTCTTTTGTGAGCAAAAGAGTGAATTTATGATCTATGGCAGTAAAGACAATTGTTTTCCTTTCACAGCCATCTGCACAAATGCGTTTTTCTTACTGAATTTTTTAATTATGATTCTTAATCATATGTTCAAATCCTTAAATTCTCTGAAGTCACCTTCCTCTCTTTTCCTTCCTCCCCCAACAGGCAATCATTAATCACTACAGTACATGCCTTTTCTTTGTAAAAATATTAATGCTAAAATCTCCATGCAAGAACTTCTGATTTTTGTGCTCTGCAGGTGCCCCTTCCTGTTTCTTTTTCTTTCCTAAAACATCTTAAAGCAAATTATGCTAATTAACTCTAGTCTAAAAGATAAAACTTCAAATTATGCTTTACAGGAAAGAATCTTCATGATTGTCTAAAGGAAAAAAAAGCATTGGTATCAAGTTTCTTTTAGAAATCAGTCTTTCCAAAGAAACATCATGCTTCCAAAGAAACATAATGCTAAACTATAAGCCATTTAATAATTATAGATCTTGTGACACTACCAATGTGACTGAGTTAAAAATCTGTTCATGTAACAATGCGTAAAGAAATAGGCTCCAAAGTGGTGTATTGCGACGTAGGGTGAAAATAATAAAGACTTTCATTCTATTTACTCATTTATTAAAAAAATACTTAACTTATTCTTAACATACAAACTTGTCATTCATTCCTTCACCTGGCTGTCACAAATGATATGTGCATAATTCTGAGGAAAACATGGGATAATACTAAAGTAGTTAGTTTTACAGAAATAAGATCTTTTAGTAAAACCTTTACAAAACTTTGTAATGTTATCGTGTGATTACGAAAATATTCTGTAGTTCATGAATTCACATAAGCTAACTCACAGCAAAGACCATAAAAGAGTTGCTAAATTTAGGCAATAAATTAAAGTTTTTATTTTACAAAAAGTTGCACGCTAAGCTGCTTCAGTCCTGTCTGACTCTTTATGGACTATAGCCCACCAGACTTCTCTGTCCATGGGATTCTCCAGGCAATAATAACTGGAGTGGGTTGCCATGCCTTTCTCCCGAGGATGTTCCCGATTCAGGGATCAAACTTGTGTCTCTTATATCTACCTGCATTGGCAGATGGATTCTTTACCACTAGCACCACATAGGAAACCCCACAAAAAGTTGAGAATTTCACATTTTTAATCTTTACTGCCCCAAGTAGCTAGGGGTAGGAATCTATTTTAAATGTACTTAATTTGTCCCTTTAAGGTAAAGTAACATATTGCTGCATGACAAATGTTAAACCAAAATTTTCAAAATAATTGAAAAGTATTCCACTGCTAATTATACTATTTAGTAAAAACAACTGGTCTTTTGTTACTCTAATGAACACAAGTAAAAAGTAGTTTTGAAATAGCATTTACTTGTTTCTACTCTTTTTAAGATTAATATTTGCTTATATTTCTAATGAATATGAAAATAACTTTTAAATGTGTCAACAGCATGAGGAATAATTATTTTTGATTGATAAGCTTGTATAACTACAAATACATAAAGACAAAATATGAATGAAAGATACAACATTTATCATCTCTAAATCTCCCCTTTTTCATATATTAAAAGACACCAGGTGTTAACTCACTTACTCAACTCCCCAGTGCTTCCAACATGCATGTTTTTTTCGTACTCAAAGGTCTTGACATCTAAAACCTCAGTTTTTCCTCAGAAAGCTACTCAGAATCCTGTATGATATGTCTTTTCTTCCTTTCCAACCTTATCACTTAATAAACAGTTCAAGCATATTGAACTGTTCCTAGTACCCAGTACACTCCATGAACTCTCTTCTCTCATCTTTTTGGTTGCTATTTTGTTTTCTCAATCTCACATGCCCTTCTCCAAAATCCCTGTTGCGCTTCCTAACTCATCATTCAAAGATTTAGCTCAAGAATTATCTTATCTTTCAGAACATAAAGTAAGGTGTTTCAGTGATAAAGAAACTGCCCACATTCCACAACTACTGAGCTTGCATGCCCTAGAGACTGTGATCCACAACAATAGAAGTCTCCACAATAAGAAGCATGCCCCATAATTAAAGAGTAGCCTCCATTTGCTGTAATTAGAAAAAAGTCCACACAGTAAGAAAGACCCAATGGAGACAAAAAAATATATATACATGTTTTTAAAAATAAAGAACATAAAAAAAGATCTACCTGATGAAAAAATTAAAAGAAGCTTTAGCAATACTGTCTAAACTCTCATCTGAAAACTAAACAAAAACCCAGATAAGCAAGATGCCCAGTGTGACTCAGTAATCTGGTACCATAATCCAGGGGTCTTTCTACCAGTCCTCACTAATTTCCAACAGTGACAAAAATGGATGACCCCCAAAAAAATTATTGGTCTAATTATTGATGATTTTATACCCAACTACTTATTACAAATGTTTTAGTATTACTTGTACTGAAAATTAATTATGGAAAGAAACATATTAGTTTATTTTCTAATTAGCTCTTAGAGTACTAATAACAGGAAATATTTTATTTTATGTTTTATTAAATATTTCTTAGAGCATCTTTAAAGGGAGATTTTTATCTATCCTATTATTTGTATAACTACAAATTAAAGACAAAATATGAATGAAAGATACAACATTTATCATCTCTAAATCTCCCCTTTTTCATATATTAAAAGACACCAGGTGTTAACTCACTTACTCAACTCCCCAGTGCTTCCAACATGCATGTTTTTTTCGTACTCAAAGGTCTTGACATCTAAAACCTCAGTTTTTCCTCAGAAAGCTACTCAGAATCCTGTATGATATGTCTTTTCTTCCTTTCCAACCTTATCACTTAATAAACAGTTCAAGCATATTGAACTGTTCCTAGTACCCAGTACACTCCATGAACTCTCTTCTCTCATCTTTTTGGTTGCTATTTTGTTTTCTCAATCTCACATGCCCTTCTCCAAAATCCCTGTTGCGCTTCCTAACTCATCATTCAAAGATTTAGCTCAAGAATTATCTTATCTTTCAGAACATAAAGTAAGGTGTTTCAGTGATAAAGAAACTGCCCACATTCCACAACTACTGAGCTTGCATGCCCTAGAGACTGTGATCCACAACAATAGAAGTCTCCACAATAAGAAGCATGCCCCATAATTAAAGAGTAGCCTCCATTTGCTGTAATTAGAAAAAAGTCCACACAGTAAGAAAGACCCAATGGAGACAAAAAAATATATATACATGTTTTTAAAAATAAAGAACATAAAAAAAGATCTACCTGATGAAAAAATTAAAAGAAGCTTTAGCAATACTGTCTAAACTCTCATCTGAAAACTAAACAAAAACCCAGATAAGCAAGATGCCCAGTGTGACTCAGTAATCTGGTACCATAATCCAGGGGTCTTTCTACCAGTCCTCACTAATTTCCAACAGTGACAAAAATGGATGACCCCCAAAAAAATTATTGGTCTAATTATTGATGATTTTATACCCAACTACTTATTACAAATGTTTTAGTATTACTTGTACTGAAAATTAATTATGGAAGAGAAAACATATTAGTTTATTTTCTAATTAGCTCTTAGAGTACTAATAACAGGAAATATTTTATTTTTATGTTTTATTAAATATTTCTTAGAGCATCTTTAAAGGGAGATTTTTATCTATCCTATTATTTGTATAGGAGTAAAACAAAGATATTAAAAGGATATATTTAGTAACTTGGGGCAGATTTGAAATGGAGGTTGTTTATAAGCGAAATAGAGCTTAAATCACAGGACAAATACAGGGTCAGGTTTCTTCTACTGAGCACATCAGAAGTATTTTCTACTGGATGGGGTTTTAAAATGGGGGATTTCAAAATCCAAATAAATCTTGGAGATGATTTACCAAGATAAGAAAAGTTCCAGTTTTGAATTCCCGGGAGACATGTATGTTTTCCCCAATCACACCTCCTCCCATTTCTTCTTTAGCATTGATCCATTGGAGCTTGATCTTCAAAAGTTTATAGCTAGTACTTTGATTAAAATATGACTTTTGCTAACATTCTAATTTCGTGTTTCATTGTGTTAGGTAAATGCAATTAAATATGATAAAAATGATTACTTATAAAATAATAATAGCTAGATAGAAGGCATAAGATTTTAGTCACACAAGAGGAGTATGGTTAGGAACTTCATTTATATAATTAAACTCAATTTATTTTATAACTCTTTACCTTGCTCAATATCTCTCATCTTATATATAGGTAATCAGTTTTTAGGTTAGGTACATACATAACTAGTCAGTCAATTACAGATCTTCCTGAATAGTTCTCTCTCTGCCTTTCCTCTTCTCTCTGAAGTGATATAAGTTTGATGAGCAGGGTTAGGGTGGTTTATGTGTTGCCTTGGCATCATGTAAAATTTTTTCCTACCCTTATATTTCATCTGCACTGTCCTCTACCAAGAGCAACTCATTCTGCTCAGGTTCCATCATTGTATGCCATGCTGGCATCTACTGCTAATATCCACAAACCCTTCCATGACCTCTGGTATCCAACTCTGTGTATCTTTGGCTCTGCTCACTTGGTCTCAGTCAGAACAATATTCTCTATGTGGACCTACGGAACTTTCACAGAGGGTACAATGGAAAGCAAGGAACCATATGTTTTATTCTTTATTAGTTTTTTTCTTAGAGTACTAATAACAGGAAATATTTTATTTTTATGTTTTATTAAATATTTCTTAGAGCATCTTTAAAGGGAGATTTTTATCTATCCTATTATTTGTATAGGAGTAAAACAAAGATATTAAAAGGATATATTTAGTAACTTGGGGCAGATTTGAAATGGAGGTTGTTTATAAGCGAAATAGAGCTTAAATCACAGGACAAATACAGGGTCAGGTTTCTTCTACTGAGCACATCAGAAGTATTTTCTACTGGATGGGGTTTTAAAATGGGGGATTTCAAAATCCAAATAAATCTTGGAGATGATTTACCAAGATAAGAAAAGTTCCAGTTTTGAATTCCCGGGAGACATGTATGTTTTCCCCAATCACACCTCCTCCCATTTCTTCTTTAGCATTGATCCATTGGAGCTTGATCTTCAAAAGTTTATAGCTAGTACTTTGATTAAAATATGACTTTTGCTAACATTCTAATTTCGTGTTTCATTGTGTTAGGTAAATGCAATTAAATATGATAAAAATGATTACTTATAAAATAATAATAGCTAGATAGAAGGCATAAGATTTTAGTCACACAAGAGGAGTATGGTTAGGAACTTCATTTATATAATTAAACTCAATTTATTTTATAACTCTTTACCTTGCTCAATATCTCTCATCTTATATATAGGTAATCAGTTTTTAGGTTAGGTACATACATAACTAGTCAGTCAATTACAGATCTTCCTGAATAGTTCTCTCTCTGCCTTTCCTCTTCTCTCTGAAGTGATATAAGTTTGATGAGCAGGGTTAGGGTGGTTTATGTGTTGCCTTGGCATCATGTAAAATTTTTTCCTACCCTTATATTTCATCTGCACTGTCCTCTACCAAGAGCAACTCATTCTGCTCAGGTTCCATCATTGTATGCCATGCTGGCATCTACTGCTAATATCCACAAACCCTTCCATGACCTCTGGTATCCAACTCTGTGTATCTTTGGCTCTGCTCACTTGGTCTCAGTCAGAACAATATTCTCTATGTGGACCTACGGAACTTTCACAGAGGGTACAATGGAAAGCAAGGAACCATACAAATCAGATTTTATGCCCATTCCCTTTGGCTCCACCAACATCTATTACTACCATACCCACACAGGATTCAGTCTGGACATGAGGTCACTCCACAGGATTCTAATTTCTCTCTACGTAGCTTGGGAAGGGAGACATGTCTGCTTTAGATCCTGCTGAACTTACTCCCACACCCACCTTTGGCAATCTGCCCTAAGGAAGGTATTAGGTCCTTTCCAAGAGACTCAAGAAGCATCTAAAGCTCTAGTCTTTAGACTAGAAAGATAGTCTAAGTCTTTCTCTCTATATCTGACAGATTCTGCTCTCCATCTGATTGGTTCTACTCTTTTGTCCACTTACTATAGCAGGAAAACAAGCTTTTACATTACTCAGAGATTTCATTTGTGATATGGTATAGGTATAATCTTTCTGTTCTGTTCACCAGTCTTTTAATGTAATGAAATCCAAATCCTTCAGTATACAAAATCTCTACTATTTTTAATAAGACTCAATTCTATCCCAAGACAGTTCTAGATTTTTAAAATTTGTTCATAAATTCAACACCCTTTTGTTTTATTCTGTGTCAATTCTTTCCCAAAATGAATAGATGCACAGTGAGTCACTGGGCAAATGGCCATAGGATGATGAGAAAATTTTGGTCCCTGTTAGAAAATATAAATCTCTAGTTTTATCTAAAAACATTATTAAATTAAATCTTAGATTCATTTGTAAATGTAATACTTAATTGGAAAGTACATATTTTCTATGTGGAGACAGAGTCTGCTCAACTATCTCAATTAGTTGTCAGAAACAATAAACCTACTCTTTTGCCAGAAATAATACTGCCTTTAATGCCAAACAGTCATCAGACATTGTGTTCACACCAAATAATATAGATTATTTAGAATGTTACCGTTGTAAGATCTAACTAAATGAGGTATAAGGCAATTGAATTAGTGGGTAGGATGCTTAACATTTCAGGGAAATGTTCTTATCTGCAATTTATTCAAAGCTAGGTAATATTAAACTTGACAATGTATGTGAGTATTCTATTCTTAAAACTTAAATTTTGTTCTATTCTTAAAAAGGGCTTCCCTGGTGGTTCAGTGAAGAATCTGCCTATAATGGAGACCTAGGTTTGATCTCTGGGTTGAGAAGATCCCCTGGAGAAGGAAATGGCAACCTACTCCAGCATTCTTGCCTGGAGAATCCCATATACAGAGGAGACTGGCAGGCTACAGTCCACAGGATTCTAATTTCTCTCTACGTAGCTTGGGAAGGGAGACATGTCTGCTTTAGATCCTGCTGAACTTACTCCCACACCCACCTTTGGCAATCTGCCCTAAGGAAGGTATTAGGTCCTTTCCAAGAGACTCAAGAAGCATCTAAAGCTCTAGTCTTTAGACTAGAAAGATAGTCTAAGTCTTTCTCTCTATATCTGACAGATTCTGCTCTCCATCTGATTGGTTCTACTCTTTTGTCCACTTACTATAGCAGGAAAACAAGCTTTTACATTACTCAGAGATTTCATTTGTGATATGGTATAGGTATAATCTTTCTGTTCTGTTCACCAGTCTTTTAATGTAATGAAATCCAAATCCTTCAGTATACAAAATCTCTACTATTTTTAATAAGACTCAATTCTATCCCAAGACAGTTCTAGATTTTTAAAATTTGTTCATAAATTCAACACCCTTTTGTTTTATTCTGTGTCAATTCTTTCCCAAAATGAATAGATGCACAGTGAGTCACTGGGCAAATGGCCATAGGATGATGAGAAAATTTTGGTCCCTGTTAGAAAATATAAATCTCTAGTTTTATCTAAAAACATTATTAAATTAAATCTTAGATTCATTTGTAAATGTAATACTTAATTGGAAAGTACATATTTTCTATGTGGAGACAGAGTCTGCTCAACTATCTCAATTAGTTGTCAGAAACAATAAACCTACTCTTTTGCCAGAAATAATACTGCCTTTAATGCCAAACAGTCATCAGACATTGTGTTCACACCAAATAATATAGATTATTTAGAATGTTACCGTTGTAAGATCTAACTAAATGAGGTATAAGGCAATTGAATTAGTGGGTAGGATGCTTAACATTTCAGGGAAATGTTCTTATCTGCAATTTATTCAAAGCTAGGTAATATTGCGCTTGACAATGTATGTGAGTATTCTATTCTTAAAACTTAAATTTTGTTCTATTCTTAAAAAGGGCTTCCCTGGTGGTTCAGTGAAGAATCTGCCTATAATGGAGACCTAGGTTTGATCTCTGGGTTGAGAAGATCCCCTGGAGAAGGAAATGGCAACCTACTCCAGCATTCTTGCCTGGAGAATCCCATATACAGAGGAGACTGGCAGGCTACAGTCCATGAGGTTGCAAAGAGTCAGACACAACTGAGCAACTTAACACACAGCACACATATCAAACTGATCATTCATTCTACACATGTATTTATGAAAGAATAGAATTGAAAATTGATCTAGACTAGATTTTGCCATGGATTTATAATCTTACTATAGATATTAGAGTTTCCCTCACAGACTCTTTGTTATATATCTTAATGGTATTGCGTGGTCATCACTTATGCTGTCTGTTCTAGTGATAATCAATGTGAACTGGGAAAAAGCCAGCTTTCTTATCATTATTAAGACATTTCTTAATTAGTCTGCAGCTGTAGTCAATGCTGGCATTCACATTTTTCAAACATTTTAAAAACTTTATTCCCAGTTTTAAACACTTTACAGAACCAACATGAGTTGTGCAACTCATCTACCTTCTTAAAGGAAAAATGTGAAAATAATCATGGGCTATAGTCTCATTGTTTTGTTTCTTTCTCTTTCATCTCTCAAGAATGACTACCTTCCTTACTAAGTAGTTCTACTACATTCACCATTCATTCTAAAACTGTCCTTTTGTTCTTGTGAATTGTTTTATCCCCATTATAAGAAGGAAGCTCAGTCATTTATAAAAGTCTTAATTATATTATTTTCAGTATGTTGGAAATATAAGCGGCATCTTTTGTTCTTTTCCATCTGCAGCACATATGTCATCACTCTTTCATGCCTGAATGTATTTTCTAAATTATTAGTTCATTAGAATACATGCTAAGCCTTAAAATAATCTTCTAAATAAAGTCAAGTATAAATTATATAAAGCTGTCTGTTGTAATTATATTGAGTTTAATCTTTTGAGAATTTATTTCTTCCATTAAACAAGTAAAATTCAACTTAAAATATCAATTGTATCTCATGGTATAAGGCACTATACTGATTACTAGAGGAGAAACAAAGATGATTAACACTTAGTATTTGAAAATACTGAAGAGCAAATATCCATTCTAAAGGGAAGGACAAACCTAGTACAAAATAAACAAACAAAAGCCCTGTCTTTTCCAAGTTAAGTAAGACAGAAGACAGATCCAGTTAAGGATATTTAGTATAATTAAGGGGAATCAGACAGGGCTTTGTAAAAGGAGTGTCCTCTGAGATGAACTTTAAAGTATGTGTGGCAGAGAATGTTAGCTGCTCATCTATACCAATGTTCTCATTTTCCTGGATACACATTTAGCCTACAAATCCAGCTGCATTTGCAAGTTGGTAATATGACTGAGTTCTAGGAATTATGGGGAGGAGAATATGCCAAACATCTTATTAGTCTGTGATGAGAATAAGAAATAAAACTGTATTGTGGTAATCACTGGCAATTTTGAATTTTTGTTACAGCAGCTAGCATTAATTACTTGAAAAAATATGCACAGTCTCTGTCAAATGAGAACAATTAAAAATTTGAATTCTTTAATCTTCAGTGTGTCATGATTGGCTTTCTGACATTTTTATTCTCTTGGATTATTTTTTTCAGTTCTTTTCTGGTTCATAATTTACACTGATTTTTTTTCTCCTTGACAATATTCCCTGAGTTAAAAACCTTCTGGTTATATACATGTATGCTTCATGTGTGTACCATATGTATAAACCACCAATTAAAGTTAATTTTTTCATCAACCACTGTCTTGTTTGAGTTACACAGATTCCATGCCCCAAACATCTCTCTGATTTTATAATTTACAGTACATGTAATTCCAGTTTGACTAAAAACTCATGATTCCTTAAAATTTGGAAACTCTTTAAAAATGTCAGAAGAATTTTAGTCTAAAAATGTGTTTTACTTTTGCTGTACTTATCCTTTATTTTAGCTTAACAATGTACTATATTATTAAATGATAATGAGAGTAGACCTTCTTGTCAGAAAAATATAGAAGAGAAAATAAACTGTTGAGTTTAATCTTTTGAGAATTTATTTCTTCCATTAAACAAGTAAAATTCAACTTAAAATATCAATTGTATCTCATGGTATAAGGCACTATACTGATTACTAGAGGAGAAACAAAGATGATTAACACTTAGTATTTGAAAATACTGAAGAGCAAATATCCATTCTAAAGGGAAGGACAAACCTAGTACAAAATAAACAAACAAAAGCCCTGTCTTTTCCAAGTTAAGTAAGACAGAAGACAGATCCAGTTAAGGATATTTAGTATAATTAAGGGGAATCAGACAGGGCTTTGTAAAAGGAGTGTCCTCTGAGATGAACTTTAAAGTATGTGTGGCAGAGAATGTTAGCTGCTCATCTATACCAATGTTCTCATTTTCCTGGATACACATTTAGCCTACAAATCCAGCTGCATTTGCAAGTTGGTAATATGACTGAGTTCTAGGAATTATGGGGAGGAGAATATGCCAAACATCTTATTAGTCTGTGATGAGAATAAGAAATAAAACTGTATTGTGGTAATCACTGGCAATTTTGAATTTTTGTTACAGCAGCTAGCATTAATTACTTGAAAAAATATGCACAGTCTCTGTCAAATGAGAACAATTAAAAATTTGAATTCTTTAATCTTCAGTGTGTCATGATTGGCTTTCTGACATTTTTATTCTCTTGGATTATTTTTTTCAGTTCTTTTCTGGTTCATAATTTACACTGATTTTTTTTCTCCTTGACAATATTCCCTGAGTTAAAAACCTTCTGGTTATATACATGTATGCTTCATGTGTGTACCATATGTATAAACCACCAATTAAAGTTAATTTTTTCATCAACCACTGTCTTGTTTGAGTTACACAGATTCCATGCCCCAAACATCTCTCTGATTTTATAATTTACAGTACATGTAATTCCAGTTTGACTAAAAACTCATGATTCCTTAAAATTTGGAAACTCTTTAAAAATGTCAGAAGAATTTTAGTCTAAAAATGTGTTTTTACTTTTTGCTGTACTTATCCTTTATTTTAGCTTAACAATGTACTATATTATTAAATGATAATGAGAGTAGACCTTCTTGTCAGAAAAATATAGAAGAGAAAATAAACCTCATATGAATTTCTTTTCGTGAGTACACATAAATTCAAGTAGTTTTTCTGTTGAGCTATTCATATATAGTGAAATATATAAAAATATATATAATAAAAAACACAGAAACAAAAGAAACCTTATAGGAACTTTGGGCCATATGTCCCTAATTTTCATTTACCCTATATTTGCCCATAAGAATATGACAATTTATGCAAAGCTGAACTAGAATCTTCTTAAAAGTCCACATATATTATAAATATTAAGATTTAAAAATGCAATACTGCTAGCATTCTAATTTCAATTGCCCAAGGTATAAGGCAATTTAACCTTTCAGAGATAATCCCATCTACTGTGAACAACAGCAAACCTTGAGTTACTAAAAACCTGAAAGTCAAAGACTTAAGAAATAGGTATCATGCAAAGAAAATAGTATCTATATTGAAGGCATGTCTGCAATGATACAATAGCCCACATGGGAGGATAAGCTAGTAGGCTGCATAGGAAGTTTCCAGGCAGAAAGATAAAATTTGTTTATTTCTGAATTATAAAAACGAATGGTCATTAGGAAAATAGACAAAGTACTAATTGTAGTTCTAATCTGGGCCCATATGAAATATCAGGAAATGAGGGGGGAAAGTACATACACGGTAAATGGTAGGCGCTAATTGTTGTTGTTCAGTGGCTAAATCATGTCCAACTCTTTCAAGACCCTATGGACTACAGACCATTAAGCTCCTCTGTCTGTAGTACACTTGTGCAATTAGGAGCAATGGTGAAAAAAGACTGTGAAAAAGACCTCTGCATTGGTGGTAGATTTAAGTTGCTAAAAGTCAGTAAAATGTCAACTAAGAAGAAAAGGTGGATGTAAACTGGAACTAAGCAGAGGCAAAATGGAACTCAGGAAGGTAGACCAGAACCAACAGGCACAAACTGAAATCCAGGTCTGTCTCCTAGTCTGTAACCATGAAAGTGTCGCTGATCTACAGATGAAGCTAGAGACACACCCATGTAGCTGTACATTCATTTAGTCCAGGACTTAGAGAAACTCAAGGACACCAGATGGGAGCTACTGTGGCTGTGAACCCAGGTCCTGCCTCCTTCCAAGTAGTAGAGCCAGCCTATCAGCACAACAGGAGCGAGCAGGACCGCACCTGGTGCTCTTCTCTGACCTTCAGAGTAAAAAGGCCACTGCTTCACTTCTGCCTTACAAATCTCATGAATATTCCTCATACAGTCAACCATAAACTCAAGACCAGGAGAATGGGATTCTAGGAATGTAGTTTCAACTTAACTACGAATATGCTAATAAACATAGAGCCAGCACAGGCTCCTGATGGGTCAGCTGAATGCACATGCTGTGCGTGCAGAGTTGCTTCAGTTGTGTCTGACTCTTTGTGACTCTACGGACCATGGGCCACCCTCTGTCTCTGGGATTTTTCCAGGGAAGAGTACTGGAGTGGATTGCCATACACTCCTCCCCAGGCAATCTTCCCAATCCAGAGATCAACCCTCCATTTCTTATATCTCCTGCATTGGCAGATGGATTCTTTACCACCAGTACTACCTGGAAAACCATATATTTTTACCTAAACCTCACATAAATTTCTTATGTTGATACTTCTTTCTGTCTATCCTATTTCTCAATCACAGTTTTCACCTGGAATCACTGCTTTAGACAACCAAGAACTCTGTTTTGGTCTGTGCATCTACATAACTCAATCTAAAGTAGGGCCCAGCATACTAATGAGCTGTGATTCTATTTCATACCCAACAGGAAGATGTTTATGGCTATTTGTTGTTGTTCAGTGGCTAAATCATGTCCAACTCTTTCAAGACCCTATGGACTACAGACCATTAAGCTCCTCTGTCTGTAGTACACTTGTGCAATTAGGAGCAATGGTGAAAAAAGACTGTGAAAAAGACCTCTGCATTGGTGGTAGATTTAAGTTGCTAAAAGTCAGTAAAATGTCAACTAAGAAGAAAAGGTGGATGTAAACTGGAACTAAGCAGAGGCAAAATGGAACTCAGGAAGGTAGACCAGAACCAACAGGCACAAACTGAAATCCAGGTCTGTCTCCTAGTCTGTAACCATGAAAGTGTCGCTGATCTACAGATGAAGCTAGAGACACACCCATGTAGCTGTACATTCATTTAGTCCAGGACTTAGAGAAACTCAAGGACACCAGATGGGAGCTACTGTGGCTGTGAACCCAGGTCCTGCCTCCTTCCAAGTAGTAGAGCCAGCCTATCAGCACAACAGGAGCGAGCAGGACCGCACCTGGTGCTCTTCTCTGACCTTCAGAGTAAAAAGGCCACTGCTTCACTTCTGCCTTACAAATCTCATGAATATTCCTCATACAGTCAACCATAAACTCAAGACCAGGAGAATGGGATTCTAGGAATGTAGTTTCAACTTAACTACGAATATGCTAATAAACATAGAGCCAGCACAGGCTCCTGATGGGTCAGCTGAATGCACATGCTGTGCGTGCAGAGTTGCTTCAGTTGTGTCTGACTCTTTGTGACTCTACGGACCATGGGCCACCCTCTGTCTCTGGGATTTTTCCAGGGAAGAGTACTGGAGTGGATTGCCATACACTCCTCCCCAGGCAATCTTCCCAATCCAGAGATCAACCCTCCATTTCTTATATCTCCTGCATTGGCAGATGGATTCTTTACCACCAGTACTACCTGGAAAACCATATATTTTTACCTAAACCTCACATAAATTTCTTATGTTGATACTTCTTTCTGTCTATCCTATTTCTCAATCACAGTTTTCACCTGGAATCACTGCTTTAGACAACCAAGAACTCTGTTTTGGTCTGTGCATCTACATAACTCAATCTAAAGTAGGGCCCAGCATACTAATGAGCTGTGATTCTATTTCATACCCAACAGGAAGATGTTTATGGCTATTTGTTTTTTTAAAATTGAAGGCAAACCAACTAGAAAAGTGTCACAAAGTAATTACTGAACAAAGATGTCAAAGCTTTTAAGGTACACTTAAAAAAATAAAGCTAACTAAACTATAAAGCAATGTTTCCTTATCATTATTTTTAAATTGTATAGCTATTTAAAAAGCTATTTTTAAAATTAAATGCTGATTTTTTCACTTATAAATTTTGTGCATAATTTCAAAAGGATATTAAAATGAAAGTAAAATGGTTAAGTTATTTTCAAAATTTCTTCCTGTACAGAATGTACTCACATGAAATACTGAGTCAAATTGGTTCAGTATGACTACATACTAAACCTTCCTCTGGTCCATCAAGAATGATAGAATGAAAATTAAAAAAAAAAAAAAAAAAGAATGATAGAACGTAACATTTCTTAAAGAATAAATAGAGCTAAAAGCCATCAGTACTTGAAACCTAGATGAGCAGTCATATAAAGCTAGGCTACATATGGCTTTCTCTTCAGGAATGTTATTCTTCCATTATTCTGAGTTTCTGTCTTTTTTTCTTTTTTTTTAAAGTCACTGATATTCATGCAAGTTATGACACTGGGACACTTGATGTTTGGGTGAAGACATTAATAACCTCATCATGACTACCATCTGACTAACCCTGATCACAAGAAGTATTCTAATTTCAAAGAAATTTAAAATGAAAAATTATGGCACTTGAAGAGGAATTGAAAGTGGATAGATAATAATTGGGAAAACTGGCTACAAGGCATCTGAGCTAGTATAGGAAAAGGATGCCAAGAACCTATTAACTAAAACATTAATGATAGATACATGAGAAGGAATTTGAGTTACATTTAGGAAGTAAAACTACCATGGATAGCTAAAGTTTAAAAAATATTCCATTTAAGGTTCTAGAGGCTGTTAAAGGATTTTTCCTCTTGATAAAACTAAAATTTTTCACCTGGAATCACTGCTTTAGACAACCAAGAACTCTGTTTTGGTCTGTGCATCTACATAACTCAATCTAAAGTAGGGCCCAGCATACTAATGAGCTGTGATTCTATTTCATACCCAACAGGAAGATGTTTATGGCTATTTGTTTTTAAAATTGAAGGCAAACCAACTAGAAAAGTGTCACAAAGTAATTACTGAACAAAGATGTCAAAGCTTTTAAGGTACACTTAAAAAAATAAAGCTAACTAAACTATAAAGCAATGTTTCCTTATCATTATTTTTAAATTGTATAGCTATTTAAAAAGCTATTTTTAAAATTAAATGCTGATTTTTTCACTTATAAATTTTGTGCATAATTTCAAAAGGATATTAAAATGAAAGTAAAATGGTTAAGTTATTTTCAAAATTTCTTCCTGTACAGAATGTACTCACATGAAATACTGAGTCAAATTGGTTCAGTATGACTACATACTAAACCTTCCTCTGGTCCATCAAGAATGATAGAATGAAAATTAAAAAAAAAAAAAAAAAAGAATGATAGAACGTAACATTTCTTAAAGAATAAATAGAGCTAAAAGCCATCAGTACTTGAAACCTAGATGAGCAGTCATATAAAGCTAGGCTACATATGGCTTTCTCTTCAGGAATGTTATTCTTCCATTATTCTGAGTTTCTGTCTTTTTTTCTTTTTTTTTAAAGTCACTGATATTCATGCAAGTTATGACACTGGGACACTTGATGTTTGGGTGAAGACATTAATAACCTCATCATGACTACCATCTGACTAACCCTGATCACAAGAAGTATTCTAATTTCAAAGAAATTTAAAATGAAAAATTATGGCACTTGAAGAGGAATTGAAAGTGGATAGATAATAATTGGGAAAACTGGCTACAAGGCATCTGAGCTAGTATAGGAAAAGGATGCCAAGAACCTATTAACTAAAACATTAATGATAGATACATGAGAAGGAATTTGAGTTACATTTAGGAAGTAAAACTACCATGGATAGCTAAAGTAAAAATTCCTAAACAAAGATATGCTCTTGATAAATTTTACATTAAAGGTTCTAGAGGCTGTTAAAGGTTATTTTATACCAAATAACACAAATGATAATAGTTATGTATATAGAGACTGAAGTTCATAATCATAAATCTGAAGTACTTTTCTATGATTTCAAAGTTCTTAATGAATTGTAGATTTATAGATTTGGCTGAATCTGTTGCCCATATTAGTGTATTATTAGGGTATGCAAAAAGACTAACTCCCAACCAACTGATTTCCATTTGTTAACCAGATGTTGATGTTGCGCCTCAGCTACTGGCTAAGCTGCTATCTACAAATAACTTAAGGAATGTTTTTTTAAAAAAATAAACTCTTAAAAAATGATAATACTTGGCAGTATAATACAAAATTATGTTTCTATTCAGTTATTCATTTAGATATATTCTCTTCCTCTTTATTATGATGCAAACAAATTGTACCTTGAAATATTAAAAAAAACACTATTATTTTTTCTTGCTGAGAATCTTAGTGGGTTAAAGGAAACATCTTATTTGCATTAATAATATTTCTAGATAAGCATTTATGTTTAATATCAATTACCAAGCATATCTTTGTATTGGTTATTTTAATATTTTATAATAATTAAATTCAACCTTTAAAACTTCAAAGACACTGATTGCCATAGTATTATACTTCAAAGCATATCATCTGACAAAAAGTTAAATTTATTAGCAATGGCTATCCTTTGCACCCTGTTTCACCAAACATTTCAATATAAAATATGATTATCTGAAGAAATTGCATGATCAACACTCAAAACAAAAAACTTATTGCTATGTTAATGTATTAAGATGGCAGATGCGATGATCCTATATATAGAGAATCCTAAAGATTCCACAAGAAAATACTAGAACTAATCAACGAACTTGGAAGAGTTGCAGGATACAAAATTAATACACAGAGATCTCTTGAATCTCTATATATTAACAACAAAAGTTCAGAAAAAGAAATTAAGGAACATAAAGCATAAAAGGTCTAGGAATAAACCTATCTAAGAAGGCAAAATCCTGTATTTAGAAGACTATTAGACCTTGATGAAAGAAATCAAAGATGACACAAACAGATGGAAAAATATATCATGATGTTCAATTAGAAGAAATAATATTGTGAAAATGACTATACTACCCAAAGCAATCTATATATTCAAAGCAATCCCTAAGAAATTACAAATGACATTTTTCCCAGTATTAGAATAAAAATTTGTCAATTTGCATGCAAATACAAAAAAGAGTAAATCTGAAGTATTTTATGATTTCAAAGTTCTTAATGAATTGTAGATTTATAGATTTGGCTGAATCTGTTGCCCATATTAGTGTATTATTAGGGTATGCAAAAAGACTAACTCCCAACCAACTGATTTCCATTTGTTAACCAGATGTTGATGTTGCGCCTCAGCTACTGGCTAAGCTGCTATCTACAAATAACTTAAGGAATGTTTTTTTAAAAAAATAAACTCTTAAAAAATGATAATACTTGGCAGTATAATACAAAATTATGTTTCTATTCAGTTATTCATTTAGATATATTCTCTTCCTCTTTATTATGATGCAAACAAATTGTACCTTGAAATATTAAAAAAAACACTATTATTTTTTCTTGCTGAGAATCTTAGTGGGTTAAAGGAAACATCTTATTTGCATTAATAATATTTCTAGATAAGCATTTATGTTTAATATCAATTACCAAGCATATCTTTGTATTGGTTATTTTAATATTTTATAATAATTAAATTCAACCTTTAAAACTTCAAAGACACTGATTGCCATAGTATTATACTTCAAAGCATATCATCTGACAAAAAGTTAAATTTATTAGCAATGGCTATCCTTTGCACCCTGTTTCACCAAACATTTCAATATAAAATATGATTATCTGAAGAAATTGCATGATCAACACTCAAAACAAAAAACTTATTGCTATGTTAATGTATTAAGATGGCAGATGCGATGATCCTATATATAGAGAATCCTAAAGATTCCACAAGAAAATACTAGAACTAATCAACGAACTTGGAAGAGTTGCAGGATACAAAATTAATACACAGAGATCTCTTGAATCTCTATATATTAACAACAAAAGTTCAGAAAAAGAAATTAAGGAACATAAAGCATAAAAGGTCTAGGAATAAACCTATCTAAGAAGGCAAAATCCTGTATTTAGAAGACTATTAGACCTTGATGAAAGAAATCAAAGATGACACAAACAGATGGAAAAATATATCATGATGTTCAATTAGAAGAAATAATATTGTGAAAATGACTATACTACCCAAAGCAATCTATATATTCAAAGCAATCCCTAAGAAATTACAAATGACATTTTTCCCAGTATTAGAATAAAAATTTGTCAATTTGCATGCAAATACAAAAAAGAGTAAAGAATTCCCTTGCAATACAGGAGCCAAAAGGGCCACAGGCTTATTCCTCCAAGGGTCAACAAGATCCCCAGAAGGAATGCATGGAAATCCACGCCATTATTCTTGCCTGAAAGTTCCCATGAACAGAGGACCCTGGCTGGCTATCATCCATGGGGTCAAAAAGAGTCAGACACAACTTAGCAACTAAACAACACAGTACCTAGTGGGAGGGGAGCTAACTAAGATGGCTACTAGGAGGATGTGTGTTCATCCTCTCCTATGAGAACACCAAAATCACAACTAGTTGCTAAGCAATGATCGAAAGGAGAATGTTGGAACCCACCAAAAAAAAAAAGGTACCTCATGCCCAGGGGCAAAGGAGAACCCACAACAAGACAGTAGGAGGGGCACAATAGTGTTTAAAATCAAACCTTAGACCCACTAGAAATGCTTGAAGGGTGCAAACAAACTTTGTGTGCACCAAAACCGAGAGAAAGGATCTGTGACCTCTACAAGTGACTGAGCCAGACCTGCCTTTGAGTGTTTGAGTGTCTCTTGTGGAGGCATAGGTCACCAGTGGCCTTCTGCAGGGACAGGGGCTCTGACAGCAGTAGTCCTGGTAGGCACAGCATGTGGCATAAGTTCTCTTGGAGGAGGTAGCCATTAGTCCCACTATAGCGCGGCTAAGCAGGTGACCCACAAACTGGAGAACAGTTACACCAAAGAAGTTCTCACACTGTTGCAAAAGTTCTAGGCCCCACAACAGATTCCCCAACATGGTTATCCGGTAAAGGGACAGGGAATCTGACTTTGAAGGTCAGTACAATTTGATTACAGAACTTCCACAGAACCGGCAAAACAGTCACTTGGGGGACACAAACCAAACCTCATATACACCAGGACCCAGGCGAAAGGAGCAATGATCCCACAAGAGACTGAGCCAGACTTTCCTGTGAGTATTGTTGGAGGTATGGGCCGATAGTGGCCAGCTGTGGGGTCAGGGACACTGACGGCAGCAGTCTGAGAGGCAGCATGCTAGCATCAGTCCTTTCGGAGGAGGCTGCCAATACTCTACCATAGTCTGGCCTCAGGCCAAACTACAAGGAGGAAACACAGCCCCATCCATTGACAGAAAAGTGGATTAATGATTTACTGAGCATGGCCTTGCCCACCAAAACAAGACCACCCAGCTTTCACCATAGCCAGTCCCTTTCATTGAGAAGCTTCCACAAGCCTGTTATCCATCAGAGGGCAGACAGAATGAAAACCACAGTCCCCCAGAACTAACCAAACTGATCATGTGGATCACAGCTTTGTCTAACTCAATGAAACTATAAGCCATGCTGTATACGGCCACCCAAGACAGATGGGTCATGGTGGAGAGTTCTGACAAAACATGGTCCACTGGAGAAGGGAATAACAAACCACTTCAGCATTCTTGCCTTGAGAACCATGAACAGCACGAAAAAGCAAAAAGATATGACACTGAAAAATGAACTCCCCAGGTCAGAAGGTGCCAAGTATGTTATTGGAGAAGAGCAGAGAAAATAGCTCCAGAAGGAATGAAAAGGCTGACCCAAAGTGGAAACAATGGTCAGTTGTGGATGCGTCTGGTGGTGAACGTAAAGTCCAATGCTGTAAAGAACAGTATTGCATAGGCACCTGGAATGTTAAGTCCATCAATTAAGATAAATTGGATGTGGTCAAGCAGGAGATGGCAAGAAGTGAACATCAACATTTTAGGAATCAGTGAACTAAAATGGACAAGAAAGGGTGAATTTAATTCAGATAACCATTACATCTACTACTGTGGGCAAGAATCCCTTTGAAGAAAGGGAGTAGTTCTCATAGTCAACAAAAGAGTCTGAAATGAACCAGTTGAGTGCTCAAAAATGACAGAATGATCTCCATTCGTTTCTAAAGCAAACCATTCAGTATCACAGTAATCCAAATCTATGCCCCAAACATCAATACTAAGCTCAAAATGACAAGACCCAGGCGAAAGGAGCAATGATCCCACAAGAGACTGAGCCAGACTTTCCTGTGAGTATTGTTGGAGGTATGGGCCGATAGTGGCCAGCTGTGGGGTCAGGGACACTGACGGCAGCAGTCTGAGAGGCAGCATGCTAGCATCAGTCCTTTCGGAGGAGGCTGCCAATACTCTACCATAGTCTGGCCTCAGGCCAAACTACAAGGAGGAAACACAGCCCCATCCATTGACAGAAAAGTGGATTAATGATTTACTGAGCATGGCCTTGCCCACCAAAACAAGACCACCCAGCTTTCACCATAGCCAGTCCCTTTCATTGAGAAGCTTCCACAAGCCTGTTATCCATCAGAGGGCAGACAGAATGAAAACCACAGTCCCCCAGAACTAACCAAACTGATCATGTGGATCACAGCTTTGTCTAACTCAATGAAACTATAAGCCATGCTGTATACGGCCACCCAAGACAGATGGGTCATGGTGGAGAGTTCTGACAAAACATGGTCCACTGGAGAAGGGAATAACAAACCACTTCAGCATTCTTGCCTTGAGAACCATGAACAGCACGAAAAAGCAAAAAGATATGACACTGAAAAATGAACTCCCCAGGTCAGAAGGTGCCAAGTATGTTATTGGAGAAGAGCAGAGAAAATAGCTCCAGAAGGAATGAAAAGGCTGACCCAAAGTGGAAACAATGGTCAGTTGTGGATGCGTCTGGTGGTGAACGTAAAGTCCAATGCTGTAAAGAACAGTATTGCATAGGCACCTGGAATGTTAAGTCCATCAATTAAGATAAATTGGATGTGGTCAAGCAGGAGATGGCAAGAAGTGAACATCAACATTTTAGGAATCAGTGAACTAAAATGGACAAGAAAGGGTGAATTTAATTCAGATAACCATTACATCTACTACTGTGGGCAAGAATCCCTTTGAAGAAAGGGAGTAGTTCTCATAGTCAACAAAAGAGTCTGAAATGAACCAGTTGAGTGCTCAAAAATGACAGAATGATCTCCATTCGTTTCTAAAGCAAACCATTCAGTATCACAGTAATCCAAATCTATGCCCCAAACATCAATACTAATGAAGACGAAGTTGAACAGCAACTTTCATAGCAAACGCCCTCTTCCAACAACACAAGAGATGACTCTACACATGGACATCACCAGATGGCAATATCAAAATCAGATTAATTATATTCTTTGCAGCCGAAGATAGATAAGCTCTAAACAGTCAGCAAAAATTAGACCAGAAGCTGACTGTGGATCAGATCATGAATTCCTTATTGCAAAGTTCAGACTTAAATAGAAGAAAGTAAGGAAAATTACTAATCCATTCAAGCATGATCTAAATCAAATCCCTTACAATTATATAGTGGAACTGACAAACAGATTCAAGGGACTAAATCTGTTACAGTGTCTGAAGAATTATGGATGGAGGTTTATAACACTGTATTGGATGCAGTGCTCAAAACCATCCCCCAGAAAAGGAAACACAAAAAGGCAAAAATCATTGTCTGATAAGTGACTGAACAAAAACAAGAGACCCCAAATAGGTGAAGCAATCTTGAGAAAGATAAATGGAGCTGGATGAATATGACTCCATAACTTTAGACTATACTACAAAGCTATGGTGATCAAGATAGTATGCTAATATAACAAAAATAGAAAGAGATCAGTGGAATAGAATAGAAATCCCAGGGAGAAAGCCATATAACTTTGGTCATCTATTCTTGACAGATGAGGCAAGAATACACAATGGAGACAAGATTGTCTTTTCAATAACTGGTGCTGGGAAAAGTGAACAGCAGCGTGTAAAAGAATGAAATTAGAACACTCCCCAACATCATAAACAAAAATGAACTTAAAATGGATTAAAGACCTAAATTATTGTAAAGCCAAAGACTATAAAATCCTTAGAAGAAAACACAGGGAGAACACAGTTTGACATAAATCACAGCCAGATCCTTTTTGACTCACCTCTTAGGGTAACGAAAATAAAAATAAACAAACAAGCAAACAAAAACCCAAACTAGACCTAATGAAACTTAAAAGCTTTTGCATAGCAAAAGAAACCATAAACAAGACAAAAAGACAACCCTCAGAATGGGAGAAAATATTTACAAATGAAACAGCTGACAAGGGGATATACCTCCAAAATATCAAAAGGGTTTATCCATAAAGTCCTTTTAAGCAAACCATTCAGTATCACAGTAATCCAAATCTATGCCCCAAACATCAATACTAATGAAGACGAAGTTGAACAGCAACTTTCATAGCAAACGCCTCTTCCAACAACACAAGAGATGACTCTACACATGGACATCACCAGATGGCAATATCAAAATCAGATTAATTATATTCTTTGCAGCCGAAGATAGATAAGCTCTAAACAGTCAGCAAAAATTAGACCAGAAGCTGACTGTGGATCAGATCATGAATTCCTTATTGCAAAGTTCAGACTTAAATAGAAGAAAGTAAGGAAAATTACTAATCCATTCAAGCATGATCTAAATCAAATCCCTTACAATTATATAGTGGAACTGACAAACAGATTCAAGGGACTAAATCTGTTACAGTGTCTGAAGAATTATGGATGGAGGTTTATAACACTGTATTGGATGCAGTGCTCAAAACCATCCCCCAGAAAAGGAAACACAAAAAGGCAAAAATCATTGTCTGATAAGTGACTGAACAAAAACAAGAGACCCCAAATAGGTGAAGCAATCTTGAGAAAGATAAATGGAGCTGGATGAATATGACTCCATAACTTTAGACTATACTACAAAGCTATGGTGATCAAGATAGTATGCTAATATAACAAAAATAGAAAGAGATCAGTGGAATAGAATAGAAATCCCAGGGAGAAAGCCATATAACTTTGGTCATCTATTCTTGACAGATGAGGCAAGAATACACAATGGAGACAAGATTGTCTTTTCAATAACTGGTGCTGGGAAAAGTGAACAGCAGCGTGTAAAAGAATGAAATTAGAACACTCCCCAACATCATAAACAAAAATGAACTTAAAATGGATTAAAGACCTAAATTATTGTAAAGCCAAAGACTATAAAATCCTTAGAAGAAAACACAGGGAGAACACAGTTTGACATAAATCACAGCCAGATCCTTTTTGACTCACCTCTTAGGGTAACGAAAATAAAAATAAACAAACAAGCAAACAAAAACCCAAACTAGACCTAATGAAACTTAAAAGCTTTTGCATAGCAAAAGAAACCATAAACAAGACAAAAAGACAACCCTCAGAATGGGAGAAAATATTTACAAATGAAACAGCTGACAAGGGGATATACCTCCAAAATATCAAACAGTTCATGTAGCTCAACGTCATAAAAACAAACAACCTAATCAAAAAAATGGGCAGAAGACCCACATAGATATTTCTTCATAGAAGACATACGTATGACCAAGAGGCACATGAAGAGATGCTCAACACTGCTAATTCTTAGAGAAATGCAAATTAAACTACTGAGTTATCACCTCCTATCAGTTTGATGATGGCCATTAGCAAAATGTCTACAAACAATAAATGCTGGAGTGTGGATTGCATCTTCTCCGTGGGACAAGAGAATAGTCACAATATTAAACAAACAAAAAAAACCCTCAATAAAACCTCATGCTTAGAATTGCCAGTTCTTACAGATATCTTTCACCAAGATTTAAAAATAAACTGTGAAGCATCTGCTAAGAATCAATTCCCATCTGTCATCAAATGTGTCTGTCATGCATATATTTATATAATTTTAAAAAAATTCTCATAGAAAATTTCAAACATACATAAGAGATAATAGTGTAATAAGCTTCTGTATATTCATATTCCAGCTCCAGCAATTCTTAACATTTAGTCATTCATATTTTAATATAATATGGCAGTTTATACAACTATTATTAACTACTACCACAACTACTATTGGAAGACTAGTACTATGAGCTCATGTTTCAGTGAAAGTTCTTAGCTGTAAGCACTAGAAAAATGTTGGCTAATTTTAGTGGAAAAGAGGGTTATTTAATTGAAATAAAATAATATATGAAGGATCAAAAAATTCTTTAAGATAAAATATTCAGGAATACTGCAGACAACCAGAGTGAAGTTTCCTTAATCGCAACTGAAAATTAAATTTCCTTCTACCTCTGCTGTGTGTATGCGTGTCTCTGTGTGTGTGTGTGCAGTTGTGTCTGGTTCTTTGCATTTCTATGGAGTGTAGCCCTCCTGGTATCTCTGTGTATGGAATTTTCTAGGCAAGAGAATACTGGATCATGTTGCCTTTTCCTATACCAGGGTATTTTCCCAACCCAGGGATTGGACCCATGTCTCTTGCATCTTCTGCATTGGCAGGCACATTATTTACCATTGTGTCACCTAGGAAACACCTTGCCTAATAAATTCAACATAGACCTTTATTTTATTAGCATCCATCTTCAGTGAAGGGCTTGCCTGCTGGTTCAGTGGTAAAGAATGTGCTGGCTAATGCAGGAGACCTGGGCTTGATTCCTGGGTAGGAAAGATTCCCTGGAGAAAGAAATGGTAACCTACTCCAGTACTATTGCCTGGGAAATCCCATAAATGAGGAGCCTGGTGGACTACAGTTCATGGGATAAGAGTCAGAGACAGCTTAATGACTAAATAACAAACAACAGCAAGATTCAGAGATGTGATTAGCAATATTAGTACACGTGCCTGTGCGTAAATGCAAGGGAGATGAGAAAAACTAGTAGCTGGCTTCTATGGTAGAAAGTATTGTAATAATAGCAAAATAGGACATTTCTTAAATACCTAAAAACAAAATGTTATATGATATTACTTATATGTGGAGTCTAAAAAATAAAGCAAGAAAATGCGTTATAGCAAACAAAACAAAACCAAAATACAGAGATAGAGAAAACTAACTAGTAGTTTACAGTGAGGAGAGGGGATGAGGCTAGGATCAAGATAAGGGGACAGGATTAAGAGGAACAAACTACTATGCATAAAATAGATGAGCAATAAAGATACATTGCATGGCATAGGTAACTGTAGTTATTATTTTATAATAACTTTAAATGGAGCATAATCTGCAAAATTTAACTCACTATACTGTACATCTGAACTGATAAATACAATATTGTAAAGCAACTACTCTTGTTGTTATTCAGTTGCTAAGTTGTGTTTGACTCTGCGATCTTATGCACAAAAAAAGAACTGATGGATAGGTAGATTTAACAAAAAAAAAGGATGCAAGTGCTGGAAAATCAAATATGAGCACTAATCACTTCATTCTGGCATCAGATACTAATCTATATATTTTACTCTTTATATTTAATCTATTTATTCTGTCAAATTTGCTGTAAATGAGTCTCTTGTTATCCTCTCTTTAGAGAGTGATTGAAATTAACTAACTTGCCCAAGTTTATACCCCAATGAAAAACCCCATGGGTATTTTCCCAACCCAGGATTGGACCCATGTCTCTTGCATCTTCTGCATTGGCAGGCACATTATTTACCATTGTGTCACCTAGGAAACACCTTGCCTAATAAATTCAACATAGACCTTTATTTTATTAGCATCCATCTTCAGTGAAGGGCTTGCCTGCTGGTTCAGTGGTAAAGAATGTGCTGGCTAATGCAGGAGACCTGGGCTTGATTCCTGGGTAGGAAAGATTCCCTGGAGAAAGAAATGGTAACCTACTCCAGTACTATTGCCTGGGAAATCCCATAAATGAGGAGCCTGGTGGACTACAGTTCATGGGATAAGAGTCAGAGACAGCTTAATGACTAAATAACAAACAACAGCAAGATTCAGAGATGTGATTAGCAATATTAGTACACGTGCCTGTGCGTAAATGCAAGGGAGATGAGAAAAACTAGTAGCTGGCTTCTATGGTAGAAAGTATTGTAATAATAGCAAAATAGGACATTTCTTAAATACCTAAAAACAAAATGTTATATGATATTACTTATATGTGGAGTCTAAAAAATAAAGCAAGAAAATGCGTTATAGCAAACAAAACAAAACCAAAATACTCGCAGATAGAGAAAACTAACTAGTAGTTTACAGTGAGGAGAGGGGATGAGGCTAGGATCAAGATAAGGGGACAGGATTAAGAGGAACAAACTACTATGCATAAAATAGATGAGCAATAAAGATACATTGCATGGCATAGGTAACTGTAGTTATTATTTTATAATAACTTTAAATGGAGCATAATCTGCAAAATTTAACTCACTATACTGTACATCTGAACTGATAAATACAATATTGTAAAGCAACTACTCTTGTTGTTATTCAGTTGCTAAGTTGTGTTTGACTCTGCGATCTTATGCACAAAAAAAGAACTGATGGATAGGTAGATTTAACAAAAAAAAAGGATGCAAGTGCTGGAAAATCAAATATGAGCACTAATCACTTCATTCTGGCATCAGATACTAATCTATATATTTTACTCTTTATATTTAATCTATTTATTCTGTCAAATTTGCTGTAAATGAGTCTCTTGTTATCCTCTCTTTAGAGAGTGATTGAAATTAACTAACTTGCCCAAGTTTATACAGCCATTAAATAACGGAAGTTGGATGCCAATAAATCTATCTGATCCAAAGTCTTTGTGTTAACCACTGCACTAATTTTGAATTAAAAGAGGTTATTTACAAAAGTCACTTATACCAATCAGATTCATTATCTTACACTAAGACAGTGAAGATTGGACGGAGAACCCTCAAGTGACTTATCCAAAGTTCTATCATCAGCACCCTCAGACAATCTTTAAGCAGATCAGACTACCTGGTAGGGTTCTGGCATATGGTGGTGCTTATAATCAGGGACACTACCCTAATGGTTTGGAAAAACTGGCATCACCAAATATAGAGTTCATTCTCAGTCTTATTTTAGAATACTCAGGATATCAGAACTGTAAAAGACAGACATAAAATGTCTAAAACAAATAAACAGACAGACACTCAAAACTCCATACAAAAAGAAAGAAATGGTAATGGAACTCAGAGATTGACAAGCAACAAAATATTCATCTCTTTCAAAGGAAGAACACTTTACTTGTTGCTGCATTTGCTTGGAATCAATCTCAGACACTCAGGCGGAAAGGAACAACAATTCAACAAAGAATTAGAACCTCTTAATGAACTCTATATTTGAAATTATGTCATGGGCTTTTCACATTGCAGTGTTCATACCTTTCAGTGTATATGGAGAACAAGTACATATGGGCATGTTGGCAGCGGAAAAATAGGAATCAAAATAGGTAACTGTAGTTATTATTTTATAATAACTTTAAATGGAGCATAATCTGCAAAATTTAACTCACTATACTGTACATCTGAACTGATAAATACAATATTGTAAAGCAACTACTCTTGTTGTTATTCAGTTGCTAAGTTGTGTTTGACTCTGCGATCTTATGCACAAAAAAAGAACTGATGGATAGGTAGATTTAACAAAAAAAAAGGATGCAAGTGCTGGAAAATCAAATATGAGCACTAATCACTTCATTCTGGCATCAGATACTAATCTATATATTTTACTCTTTATATTTAATCTATTTATTCTGTCAAATTTGCTGTAAATGAGTCTCTTGTTATCCTCTCTTTAGAGAGAGTGATTGAAATTAACTAACTTGCCCAAGTTTATACAGCCATTAAATAACGGAAGTTGGATGCCAATAAATCTATCTGATCCAAAGTCTTTGTGTTAACCACTGCACTAATTTTGAATTAAAAGAGGTTATTTACAAAAGTCACTTATACCAATCAGATTCATTATCTTACACTAAGACAGTGAAGATTGGACGGAGAACCCTCAAGTGACTTATCCAAAGTTCTATCATCAGCACCCTCAGACAATCTTTAAGCAGATCAGACTACCTGGTAGGGTTCTGGCATATGGTGGTGCTTATAATCAGGGACACTACCCTAATGGTTTGGAAAAACTGGCATCACCAAATATAGAGTTCATTCTCAGTCTTATTTTAGAATACTCAGGATATCAGAACTGTAAAAGACAGACATAAAATGTCTAAAACAAATAAACAGACAGACACTCAAAACTCCATACAAAAAGAAAGAAATGGTAATGGAACTCAGAGATTGACAAGCAACAAAATATTCATCTCTTTCAAAGGAAGAACACTTTACTTGTTGCTGCATTTGCTTGGAATCAATCTCAGACACTCAGGCGGAAAGGAACAACAATTCAACAAAGAATTAGAACCTCTTAATGAACTCTATATTTGAAATTATGTCATGGGCTTTTCACATTGCAGTGTTCATACCTTTCAGTGTATATGGAGAACAAGTACATATGGGCATGTTGGCAGCTAGACAAAAATTTGAATAAAAAAATATCTGAGATTTTTTTGGCCCTAAGATATTTCCAGTATAGAAAGTACATGTGCAAAGATTTTCTTTTCACGTGTTCTTGAAGGACCTATGATTGAATGATGTGAAATAAAGCTAAAATAATTTTTTTCTCACAAGTATCTTTTTCCTATGGTATAAATGAACTTACCTACACAACAGAAAGAGAGTCACAGGTGGAAAAAACAATCTTATGGCTTCCAGGGGGAATGGAGGAGGAATAAAGTGACAGATTAGGATTGAAAAATACATACTCTTATACAGAAAATAGATAACTCATAAGGACCTGCTGAATAGCATGGGGACCTCTACTCAATACTCTGTAATGGCCTATGTGGGGAAAAAATAGTTGATTTGATATATGTGTGTGTAACTGTTTTACTTTGATGTACACGGGCTCATGTGATAAAGAATCTGCCTGCAGTGTAGGAGACCTGAGTTCAATCCCTGGATTGGGAAGATCTCCTGGAAAAGAGAATGGCTACCCACTCCAGTATGCTTGCCTGGAGAACCCCACGGACAAAGGAGGTAGTGGGAGACGGCTCAGTAACTAAAACTTTCAGAAAATAACACAACATTGTAAATCAACTATACCACAGTAAAATTTTTTAAGTATCTCTTTTCTTATTATTTACAAAATTATTAAAATAATATTGTTATGTACTTACATTTTTTATACTGATCGGGTTACTTGCCTGAGAGGGAATATTCCTAAAAATGCAATTCTGAACTAAAAAGAAATGCATTAAACTTTTGGTTCCATCATGCCCTCTAGAGTTACACAAAATTACAGTGTGACAGTTGCATATGAAAATATCCATGCTCCCACATGTTATTTCATTAACATTATCTGATATAACAAATTGGAGTGGTTCTTAAATGAAATAATTATTTGATTTCTATGGGGGTAACACATTTTATAATATGTGTAAATCATTCACTTGAACTGCTTGTTAACCACCTTTCTCATTTTTATACTGGAGTGTTCACAGGGTTTCTTTTGTTGTTGCTGTGTAAGAACATTCTGTGTATCAAGAAATAAAATCTTTTGGTATGTATCATTTTTCCATTTGTTTATTTTATGTTTGTTTATATAAATTTGTGTTAAATATAGGATCAATTCTAAATCTTTCTCAGAGATTCTGTCATTTATCTTAAAACTGAGAAGTTTTCCCTACCTCTTAGGCTATATAAATATTCACTCATAATGTCTTCATATTTCATCAGTTAATTGAAAATTATAATTTTTTATAGAATTCATTTTTATTCCAATTATGTGTTTATGTGCATGGTATAAATGAACTTACCTACACAACAGAAAGAGAGTCACAGGTGGAAAAACAATCTTATGGCTTCCAGGGGGAATGGAGGAGGAATAAAGTGACAGATTAGGATTGAAAAATACATACTCTTATACAGAAAATAGATAACTCATAAGGACCTGCTGAATAGCATGGGGACCTCTACTCAATACTCTGTAATGGCCTATGTGGGGAAAAAATAGTTGATTTGATATATGTGTGTGTAACTGTTTTACTTTGATGTACACGGGCTCATGTGATAAAGAATCTGCCTGCAGTGTAGGAGACCTGAGTTCAATCCCTGGATTGGGAAGATCTCCTGGAAAAGAGAATGGCTACCCACTCCAGTATGCTTGCCTGGAGAACCCCACGGACAAAGGAGGTAGTGGGAGACGGCTCAGTAACTAAAACTTTCAGAAAATAACACAACATTGTAAATCAACTATACCACAGTAAAATTTTTTAAGTATCTCTTTTCTTATTATTTACAAAATTATTAAAATAATATTGTTATGTACTTACATTTTTTATACTGATCGGGTTACTTGCCTGAGAGGGAATATTCCTAAAAATGCAATTCTGAACTAAAAAGAAATGCATTAAACTTTTGGTTCCATCATGCCCTCTAGAGTTACACAAAATTACAGTGTGACAGTTGCATATGAAAATATCCATGCTCCCACATGTTATTTCATTAACATTATCTGATATAACAAATTGGAGTGGTTCTTAAATGAAATAATTATTTGATTTCTATGGGGGTAACACATTTTATAATATGTGTAAATCATTCACTTGAACTGCTTGTTAACCACCTTTCTCATTTTTATACTGGAGTGTTCACAGGGTTTCTTTTGTTGTTGCTGTGTAAGAACATTCTGTGTATCAAGAAATAAAATCTTTTGGTATGTATCATTTTTCCATTTGTTTATTTTATGTTTGTTTATATAAATTTGTGTTAAATATAGGATCAATTCTAAATCTTTCTCAGAGATTCTGTCATTTATCTTAAAACTGAGAAGTTTTCCCTACCTCTTAGGCTATATAAATATTCACTCATAATGTCTTCATATTTCATCAGTTAATTGAAAATTATAATTTTTTATAGAATTCATTTTTATTCCAATTATGTATTTATGTGCATATAGTGCATATATACATATATATATACACATTTTCCAAAATAGTTGGCCATTTTTTTCTTCATCATCTAAATTATATAATATTTATGATCTAGTTGACATATTATACTTTATGTTCTCTTTTCTCTCTTCTTGTTCATGTTTTAGATTGATTATATATCAATATTATTCAAAATTTCATTTTTTATCTTTCTATTAAGTTATTTATTATGTGGCCTTTCTGTTTTTTTTCAGTTGGAGGATATATGCTTTACAATATTGTGTTGATTTCTGCCACACATCAACATGAATCGGTTGCAAGTACACATATGTCCCCTGCCTCCTTAATCATGAATTCTTATTCTGAACTCCTTAAATATTACAAAAACATCACTGACATAGTTTCATTACTTCTTTTAAATGTTTAATCCTTTAATGAGACGAATGTTTGTTTTTCAAGAATTGTGCAAGTGGTTGCCTTTGAAGAATGTAGATAGCTTTTGCACATCCAGTCTGCTGAATGTCTTTTGTTAATATTTTTTTTAAATAGTGTATGTCAATAAATTATAGAATAGATTAAAAGATAAATTTTTTATCCATGAATAAAATATTTACCTATTAAAATGTGGAAATGCAGAAAACTATTTTGTCCATGGTTAGTGAGAATAGTGTATGTTAAAAACCATACTGTGGGGCTTCCCTGGTGGTCCAGTGGGTAAAGAGTCTGCCTTGCACTGCGAGGGGCACCGGTTTGATCCCTGGCACAGGAAGATCCCACATGCCGTGGAGTGGCTGGACTGGTGAGTCCAATTACTAGCCAGTGCTCTGTTACAGGAGAGGCGACTGCAACGGGAGGCCCACAGAGGCCAAAAGAACAAAGATGGATGAAAAATAAATAAATGAAACACACCAATAAAAGTGGCCAAAAAAAAAAAAAAAAAAACCCACCATACTGTGAATAATAAAATAACTAGCTTCTTAAAATATGAGGCAAATTCTGTGGAAGATGTTGGTGAGTAAGACTGAGAACAGTAACTGTGTGTGTGCTTAGGCACTTGAGTTGTGTCTGACCCTTTGTGACCCTATGGATTGTAATGTAGCCCACTGGGATCCTCTGTCTATGGGATTTTCCAGGAAAGAATATTGGATTCACTTGCTATGCCCTCTTCCAGGTGATCTTCCCAACCCAAGGAGTAAACCCATGTCTTCTGCTTTGCAAGTGCATTCTTTGCCGCTAAGCCACCTGGGAAGCCCAAGAGCAATAACTATTTCTACTCTATAGAAAATAAAATGCGTGGAATGTTGGCTCAGCTCACCAGTACTAAGTAAATTAACATCCAGTTTCTAAGTCATCACAGACCTAGGATTGAAACAGTTGTTTTTCAGAAGGTGTGAGTGAGTGACAGAGGAGAAGGTCTTTTACTTATAACTCACTGAGAGAGAAAAGAGAAACTGTAGCACAAAGGGAAGAATTAAGAATATTGTTCTCATTGTAAATCAATTTCAATTTTCCTAAATCAGGCTTCTGTTTTTATCACTGATTCAGAAAAGCATAAGAATTTATATGGCATAAGTTATCAGAGTTTCATAACACAGATTTCAGTATGCTTTCACAAGAGAGTACAATCTGTTTGCATGCTAAAAAACTCATTTGAGAAATTCTTTGCTTTTATTTACTGGGTAAACTTGTGATGTGGTCAATACTGAATTCATCTTCTTCTTCTAAGCCTGATTCACATGTAAAACACTAAGCCAGTGTTATATTTAAGATCGAGAATAGTTACTATACCTGAATTTGAAACATACTATTAAATTAGACATTACTCCATTGATTCTTCTTGCTGACTACGAATACATGAAAATTTGACTTAATTTTCCACATTTGCATCACACATCTACAACTGCAACTTACACAGCAATGTGTTTAATTCAGTCCCAAGTACACTCACCTTAACATATTTTCTTTGCCCTACTCCCTGCATTCCAACAAAAGCCTTGAACTTAGAAATCATCTTTTACTTATTTTTCTGTATCAATTCCTGTACCTAATTTAGCTCTTAAACTCAATCAGACTTTTCCCCTCCATTTTCTCATATTACCTCTACCTAATTTTTGCAATATCCTCTTGGTCAGTTTTATACGTCTCTCTTTATAATCCAATCTCAATAAAAATCAAAATGTGCCAGATATTCTCCTCAAAAATCACTATGAAAAACATCCTTTTTCTTTTCTTCCTTCTTCCATTCCTCCCTCCTTCCTTCCTGCCTTCGTTCCTTCTTCATTCTGTCTAAAAGTCATTAGATGAGTAATAAAGGTGGAAGCTCATATAGCAGATGCATGGAGCATATGTATCTTTACTGGGTTAAAACTTGAGTAGGGTAAGTAGGACATCTTCACTAAGGCAGAAAAGAGCTCCCCATTATGAACTTAGTATGAAGACTGAGCAATTGGTCAGATAAGTAAATATACTGTCAGCAATAAGTTAAAGTCATGGTAAAGGGAATGTTTACAATAATCTATGTGGCTACTTTAAAGTTGAATTTTTTCATTGTAAACTCATTGTTAGATAACAGATAAATAAGTTATCTAAGTTGTATATTTTAGTACTGACCCCTGGGAGGACCTTAAAGTAGAGACCTGTTATAACAAGATTAACTGATACCTATAACTTAGTTTTTAAGTATCATTCTACACTAATAGAAATTATTTCTGTTTTGTTTGCTTGTTTTGAGAAATCGTTGATTCCAGGGCTGTCATAGGAAAGTACAAGATAAGCCTGTAAGTAAGAACAAAAAAACTCATCTATGGCTGCATGACATATCACCTCAAAACTTAGTTGAAAACAGGACAGTGGAACTACATGAATGAATGTTTTTGACTTAATTTTCCAAAAAAAGACATTACTCCATTGATTCTTCTTGCTGACTACGAATACATGAAAATTTGACTTAATTTTCCACATTTGCATCACACATCTACAACTGCAACTTACACAGCAATGTGTTTAATTCAGTCCCAAGTACACTCACCTTAACATATTTTCTTTGCCCTACTCCCTGCATTCCAACAAAAGCCTTGAACTTAGAAATCATCTTTTACTTATTTTTCTGTATCAATTCCTGTACCTAATTTAGCTCTTAAACTCAATCAGACTTTTCCCCTCCATTTTCTCATATTACCTCTACCTAATTTTTGCAATATCCTCTTGGTCAGTTTTATACGTCTCTCTTTATAATCCAATCTCAATAAAAATCAAAATGTGCCAGATATTCTCCTCAAAAATCACTATGAAAAACATCCTTTTTCTTTTCTTCCTTCTTCCATTCCTCCCTCCTTCCTTCCTGCCTTCGTTCCTTCTTCATTCTGTCTAAAAGTCATTAGATGAGTAATAAAGGTGGAAGCTCATATAGCAGATGCATGGAGCATATGTATCTTTACTGGGTTAAAACTTGAGTAGGGTAAGTAGGACATCTTCACTAAGGCAGAAAAGAGCTCCCCATTATGAACTTAGTATGAAGACTGAGCAATTGGTCAGATAAGTAAATATACTGTCAGCAATAAGTTAAAGTCATGGTAAAGGGAATGTTTACAATAATCTATGTGGCTACTTTAAAGTTGAATTTTTTCATTGTAAACTCATTGTTAGATAACAGATAAATAAGTTATCTAAGTTGTATATTTTAGTACTGACCCCTGGGAGGACCTTAAAGTAGAGACCTGTTATAACAAGATTAACTGATACCTATAACTTAGTTTTTAAGTATCATTCTACACTAATAGAAATTATTTCTGTTTTGTTTGCTTGTTTTGAGAAATCGTTGATTCCAGGGCTGTCATAGGAAAGTACAAGATAAGCCTGTAAGTAAGAACATACTCAAGGAATGACAGGAACATGTTGCTCCATTATCTATGGCTGCATGACATATCACCTCAAAACTTAGTTGAAATAATTTATTATTACTTCTCATGGTGGTAGAAGCTCAGTTGGGCAGTTGTTTGGGATCTCTCAAATGACTGAAAACAAATAGCAGCTGGCACTGGAGTCATCTGATAGTCTGAGGTTAGATGTTCAGCATACCTCACACAAATGACTGGCAACTGATACTGGCCGTTGTGTATGAACTTAGCTTTAGCTGTGGTTGAATGTCTACATGTGTCTTTTCTATGTGGCTTGGGATTCTTGACTAATTTTTTGGATTTTGAGAGGAAGCAGTCAAAGAAAAAAACATTCTAAGAGAACAAGCCAGAAATTACATGACTTCTTATGACTTGGCTTTGGAGAAATATGGATTTCTGTTAATTACCAAACTCAGAGTCAATGTGGAAGGAGACTATACAGGTGTGTAAATACCAGGAGGCATGGTTTGTAGACAGGCCATCTTTGGATTTCAGATAACACAGTCAGCTCTCTGACTTCAGTGACTTACATTCCTCCAACAGGCAAAATAAACTATACCCCAAAGGCCATTCCCCTCACCCTGGCCCAATCAGTAATGGAATCAATTTTGATATTCTGGATTAGACAGACATCCTTGGAGATGGTTCCTAAAGTTCAACTTGCCAGCTTAACAAGCACTAGTTTAGGTAAAATATAAGATGACTTTAACTGGTTGACTTTATATATAGCACCAGAATGACATACTGCAGACGGAAAGATAAAATACTACTACACCATGATTCAGAGACACGTAACAAAAATGAAATAATTTCACAGCAGAATAATAAGAGAAAGCATGTTATAGAAAAAAACGAAAGATAGATCAGGGGTTGGCTAACTTTTCTGTAAAAGGCTATATGGTAAATATTAGATTTTAAAGGCCACATATAATCATTGTCACATATTATGCTTTCCTTTTATAACCCCTAAAAATGTGAAAAACTACTTTCAGCTTGTGAGACAAATAAAAATAAGACATATTCAGGTTTGAACCGCAGGTCATAGTTTACCCACCTCTGTATGAGACCAATAATTAGTAGATAATAGAATTATGAAAGAAATATAAGTTTGGCTATATTAAGTGGGTTTAAAAAACAAATATTGAGTATTTTACAAGCAGATTCCTATTTTAAATATTTCTTTGTTGTATTTGAGGGTTACATTTTAAATATACAGATGCTGAAAATGTATCTGGTTATTCTAAAATCCTTACATCAAAATAGTATTTATAGTAATTAACATGAGGATAGTGCAGCTCCTCAGAAAAGTGCCCCTTCAGTTTTTCTGAGAATTGAAAAGGCAAATGTAAGGCTGATACATCCTAATATCAAGTCTAAGTATAACATTTTCTGTGATTTTAGTATATATAATGACTTGAGAAATATGGAATTCTACATGTGTCTTTTCTATGTGGCTTGGGATTCTTGACTAATTTTTGGATTTTGAGAGGAAGCAGTCAAAGCTCAAGAGAAAAATTACATGACTTCTTATGACTTGGCTTTGGAGAAATATGGATTTCTGTTAATTACCAAACTCAGAGTCAATGTGGAAGGAGACTATACAGGTGTGTAAATACCAGGAGGCATGGTTTGTAGACAGGCCATCTTTGGATTTCAGATAACACAGTCAGCTCTCTGACTTCAGTGACTTACATTCCTCCAACAGGCAAAATAAACTATACCCCAAAGGCCATTCCCCTCACCCTGGCCCAATCAGTAATGGAATCAATTTTGATATTCTGGATTAGACAGACATCCTTGGAGATGGTTCCTAAAGTTCAACTTGCCAGCTTAACAAGCACTAGTTTAGGTAAAATATAAGATGACTTTAACTGGTTGACTTTATATATAGCACCAGAATGACATACTGCAGACGGAAAGATAAAATACTACTACACCATGATTCAGAGACACGTAACAAAAATGAAATAATTTCACAGCAGAATAATAAGAGAAAGCATGTTATAGAAAAACACGAAAGATAGATCAGGGGTTGGCTAACTTTTCTGTAAAAGGCTATATGGTAAATATTAGATTTTAAAGGCCACATATAATCATTGTCACATATTATGCTTTCCTTTTATAACCCCTAAAAATGTGAAAAACTACTTTCAGCTTGTGAGACAAATAAAAATAAGACATATTCAGGTTTGAACCGCAGGTCATAGTTTACCCACCTCTGTATGAGACCAATAATTAGTAGATAATAGAATTATGAAAGAAATATAAGTTTGGCTATATTAAGTGGGTTTAAAAAACAAATATTGAGTATTTTACAAGCAGATTCCTATTTTAAATATTTCTTTGTTGTATTTGAGGGTTACATTTTAAATATACAGATGCTGAAAATGTATCTGGTTATTCTAAAATCCTTACATCAAAATAGTATTTATAGTAATTAACATGAGGATAGTGCAGCTCCTCAGAAAAGTGCCCCTTCAGTTTTTCTGAGAATTGAAAAGGCAAATGTAAGGCTGATACATCCTAATATCAAGTCTAAGTATAACATTTTCTGTGATGCATTTCTTTAGTATATATAATTTGCTTTCATACTACATCCTGTTTAGTTATTAAATATTTCACTTGAAGTACCAAGAGCTGTTCATCTACATGACAGTCCGCTGAGGAAGCAGATGCAAATTGTGCTTGGTCATCATACTCCTGGACTTTCTAATGAAAAAACTATAAAAGTTATTCATGCAGAGACTGGTCTCTTCCTATTTGTTATTGAATCTGTAGTTAACTGAGTACTCTCTGAGTTTTAAAGACTATACTTTTGGAAGGAAAAGGTTTCTAAATTATCTGTAGAGATGGAAATCAATTCTAAATACAGTTTTTCATAGAAAGTTTCTACAGAGTTTAACTTCACGTCTGAGTAAAATCTTTCCCTCTGGAGGAAAAAGATGAATGAAAATGAACACAAATGATCTTACTTGTTATTATCAAATCAAAGACTGATGGGCTTCTCCTTGGTCAGAGTTGCATGTAAAAGCACAGGGTCTGGAGCTACAGGCCTGGGTTCAAAGCCTGTCTCTACAGTTTTGCCATTTGACAGAAGCTGGGCAAATTATGTCTTCCATTTCTTCATCTGTAAAATAGGGAAAACAATAGTTATCTTACAAAGGATCCTTGAAAGAATTCCATTTGTTAATACAGAAAAACTTATAAGAGTGACTGAATTATCACAGTCAATGAAAAAAAATTGTAGACTAAAATGCTAATTGAAGGTTCTCCAAACTTCAGTTATTTATGCATAGTTTTTATAATCTCTGTGTTACTCCTATTTTTTAAAATGTATGAGACCAATAAGTAGTAGATAATAGAATTATGAAAGAAATATAAGTTTGGCTATATTAAGTGGGTTTAAAAAACAAATATTGAGTATTTTACAAGCAGATTCCTATTTTAAATATTTCTTTGTTGTATTTGAGGGTTACATTTTAAATATACAGATGCTGAAAATGTATCTGGTTATTCTAAAATCCTTACATCAAAATAGTATTTATAGTAATTAACATGAGGATAGTGCAGCTCCTCAGAAAAGTGCCCCTTCAGTTTTTCTGAGAATTGAAAAGGCAAATGTAAGGCTGATACATCCTAATATCAAGTCTAAGTATAACATTTTCTGTGATGCATTTCTTTAGTATATATAATTTGCTTTCATACTACATCCTGTTTAGTTATTAAATATTTCACTTGAAGTACCAAGAGCTGTTCATCTACATGACAGTCCGCTGAGGAAGCAGATGCAAATTGTGCTTGGTCATCATACTCCTGGACTTTCTAATAAAAAAACTATAAAGTTATTCATGCAGAGTCTGGTCTCTTCCTATTTGTTATTGAATCTGTAGTTAACTGAGTACTCTCTGAGTTTTAAAGACTATACTTTTGGAAGGAAAAGGTTTCTAAATTATCTGTAGAGATGGAAATCAATTCTAAATACAGTTTTTCATAGAAAGTTTCTACAGAGTTTAACTTCACGTCTGAGTAAAATCTTTCCCTCTGGAGGAAAAAGATGAATGAAAATGAACACAAATGATCTTACTTGTTATTATCAAATCAAAGACTGATGGGCTTCTCCTTGGTCAGAGTTGCATGTAAAAGCACAGGGTCTGGAGCTACAGGCCTGGGTTCAAAGCCTGTCTCTACAGTTTTGCCATTTGACAGAAGCTGGGCAAATTATGTCTTCCATTTCTTCATCTGTAAAATAGGGAAAACAATAGTTATCTTACAAAGGATCCTTGAAAGAATTCCATTTGTTAATACAGAAAAACTTATAAGAGTGACTGAATTATCACAGTCAATGAAAAAAAAAATTGTAGACTAAAATGCTAATTGAAGGTTCTCCAAACTTCAGTTATTTATGCATAGTTTTTATAATCTCTGTGTACTCCTACATCCTATCTTCTTGAATTTCTCTGTTAATAATTGCTACAGGGCTTCCCTGGCGGTCCAGTGGGTAAAGAGTCCACCTTGCAGTACAAGGGGCACCGGGGAGATCGTATGTGCCGCAGAGCGACTGGACCGGTGTGTCCAATTACAAGCCAGCACTCTGGAGCACATGAGCCCAGAGCCAGTACTCTGCAACAAGAGGCCACTGCAATGGGAGGCCCACACAGGCTGAAGAATAAAGATGGATAAAAAATAAATAAATTTTAAAAAAAAGTAAAAAGAGGCCAAAAATGTTTAAAAATGGCTACATATATCTTTTAACTAATATTTTTCCCTGTATTTAACAAAATCTGATTTAAATGTTTAAGTAAATATTAAAATTAAGCAATTATTTAAATATCGGATTAATATTAACTTTAAATATTATTTACATTAAATATTATCTTTTCATGTATCTTATCCATAAATGAAAGCAAACATAAACAAAATAATGTTATTTAATTATAACTAGACAATGGTGACTGCTAAATACACTGAGCTATTTCCTTGCTTCCTCATTAATTAAAAAAAATTATTAACGTTAGAGTCATATTAAAAATCAAAATTTGTTTAACCAAATTAAGGTCTTCTCCTTGATAAAATTAGAAAGAGTGAAATGAAATCTAAACAGGAATAATTTTTTTAACTAAATAATTCATTTTCTTTTGATGACTTTCTATTAATATACCACTTAAAATTATGTCTCCCACACTACAGAAAACACTACTATGCAGGAATTTTCTGGAAGAACCTTAGACTCTAACTAGACTTCAGTATGAGGCTAGACTTCAGGTAATTGCTGAGCTTCAAATCAACCTATAAGAGGAATGGTGTGAACAAATGCACCAAATGAGGCCTGTTGAATAGTGCACTGGCATTAAATTGACAGGTTTGTGAAGGGCTAAAATACCTGGAGAATTCTGTTCATCATATTGCACAGGGCCTCAGACTCTAGCTAAGTGAGGCAAAGACTGCCAGGCTCCTGTGTCTGTGGGAAATTTCCATTTGTTAATACAGAAAAACTTATAAGAGTGACTGAATTATCACAGTCAATGAAAAAAAATTGTAGACGAAAATGCTAATTGAAGGTTCTCCAAACTTCAGTTATTTATGCATAGTTTTTATAATCTCTGTGTACTCCTACATCCTATCTTCTTGAATTTCTCTGTTAATAATTGCTACAGGGCTTCCCTGGCGGTCCAGTGGGTAAAGAGTCCACCTTGCAGTACAAGGGGCACCGGGGAGATCGTATGTGCCGCAGAGCGACTGGACCGGTGTGTCCAATTACAAGCCAGCACTCTGGAGCACATGAGCCCAGAGCCAGTACTCTGCAACAAGAGGCCACTGCAATGGGAGGCCCACACAGGCTGAAGAATAAAGATGGATAAAAAATAAATAAATTTTAAAAAAAAGTAAAAAGAGGCCAAAAATGTTTAAAAATGGCTACATATATCTTTTAACTAATATTTTTCCCTGTATTTAACAAAATCTGATTTAAATGTTTAAGTAAATATTAAAATTAAGCAATTATTTAAATATCGGATTAATATTAACTTTAAATATTATTTACATTAAATATTATCTTTTCATGTATCTTATCCATAAATGAAAGCAAACATAAACAAAATAATGTTATTTAATTATAACTAGACAATGGTGACTGCTAAATACACTGAGCTATTTCCTTGCTTCCTCATTAATTAAAAAAAATTATTAACGTTAGAGTCATATTAAAAATCAAAATTTGTTTAACCAAATTAAGGTCTTCTCCTTGATAAAATTAGAAAGAGTGAAATGAAATCTAAACAGGAATAATTTTTTTAACTAAATAATTCATTTTCTTTTGATGACTTTCTATTAATATACCACTTAAAATTATGTCTCCCACACTACAGAAAACACTACTATGCAGGAATTTTCTGGAAGAACCTTAGACTCTAACTAGACTTCAGTATGAGGCTAGACTTCAGGTAATTGCTGAGCTTCAAATCAACCTATAAGAGGAATGGTGTGAACAAATGCACCAAATGAGGCCTGTTGAATAGTGCACTGGCATTAAATTGACAGGTTTGTGAAGGGCTAAAATACCTGGAGAATTCTGTTCATCATATTGCACAGGGCCTCAGACTCTAGCTAAGTGAGGCAAAGACTGCCAGGCTCCTGTGTCTGTGGGATTCTCCAGGCAAGAATACCAAAGTGAGCTTCCATGCCCTCCTCCAGGGGATCTTACTGACTCAGTGATCAAACCCGCACCTCATGCTTCCTGCACTGGCAGGCAGGTTCTTTACCAGTAGCACAACTGTATAATTTTATGACTGTATAATAAATTATGCATATATTATATATATATTAACCTATTCATAGAACTGGTCAAATAATAGAATAAAAGAAAATTATCTTTCACTACAAAAGACTAGTCTAGATTTTGAACCTCCAGATACAAACTATTTATTATAATTATAGCTTTCTTCCTCTCCAATTCATCACTCCCCATGAAATGTAAGAAAAAATGACTTCTCAAGGACCTTTGTCTCTAATAACAAATCCCCCTCTCCCAAAAAAACACGATTTACTAAAGTAGCTTGGAAAATTTCTAATCACAGAAGGACATATTTCCTCTCAAATGAGTGCTGAGATGAATCTATTTCTACATTCTGTGTAATTACTGAGCCTTGTTTAGGGTTCTTCTAGAAGCAGGTAGTTTTCTTTCAGAACAATGTGCTACAGAGCTGACACAAGTAGATTTATACAAAGGGATAAATCTTGACAAACAATACACAGCAGTTCAATTAACCTGCTTCAGGGGAGCCTAATGTAATTGCAGAAATGCAATCACTTCAGTTGGGGTTATAAGGTTTAAAGCTAACTTTATTATCTGAAAGTAAGTGCATCAGTGCCATACGTTCGTTTTGCTACTAAACTAAACCAACTAAATTGCTTAGCAAAAGTTGACCATAGACAAGTCTAGTAGCTGTCTAGACTCCCAAAATTAAACAACGATAATAATATTCAGAAAATCATGCAGAAGAATGAAGTTGGAACATTCCCTGGCATCATACACAAAGATAAACTCAAAATGGATTAAAGACCTAAGCATAAGAACAGAGACCATAAAACTCTTGGAGGAGAATATAGGCAAAACACTCAGTGACATAAATCAAAGTAGGATCTTCTATGACCCACCCTCTAGAATATTGGAAATAAAAACAAAAATAAACACGTTGGGACCTAATAAAACTTAAAAGCTTCTGCACAGCAAAAAGAAACTACAAACAAGGTGAACAGACAATCCACAGAATGGGAGAAAATAACCCTCCTCCAGGGGATCTTACTGACTCAGTGATCAAACCCGCACCTCATGCTTCCTGCACTGGCAGGCAGGTTCTTTACCAGTAGCACAACTGTATAATTTTATGACTGTATAATAAATTATGCATATATTATATATATATTAACCTATTCATAGAACTGGTCAAATAATAGAATAAAAGAAAATTATCTTTCACTACAAAAGACTAGTCTAGATTTTGAACCTCCAGATACAAACTATTTATTATAATTATAGCTTTCTTCCTCTCCAATTCATCACTCCCCATGAAATGTAAGAAAAAATGACTTCTCAAGGACCTTTGTCTCTAATAACAAATCCCCCTCTCCCAAAAAAACACGATTTACTAAAGTAGCTTGGAAAATTTCTAATCACAGAAGGACATATTTCCTCTCAAATGAGTGCTGAGATGAATCTATTTCTACATTCTGTGTAATTACTGAGCCTTGTTTAGGGTTCTTCTAGAAGCAGGTAGTTTTCTTTCAGAACAATGTGCTACAGAGCTGACACAAGTAGATTTATACAAAGGGATAAATCTTGACAAACAATACACAGCAGTTCAATTAACCTGCTTCAGGGGAGCCTAATGTAATTGCAGAAATGCAATCACTTCAGTTGGGGTTATAAGGTTTAAAGCTAACTTTATTATCTGAAAGTAAGTGCATCAGTGCCATACGTTCGTTTTGCTACTAAACTAAACCAACTAAATTGCTTAGCAAAAGTTGACCATAGACAAGTCTAGTAGCTGTCTAGACTCCCAAAATTAAACAACGATAATAATATTCAGAAAATCATGCAGAAGAATGAAGTTGGAACATTCCCTGGCATCATACACAAAGATAAACTCAAAATGGATTAAAGACCTAAGCATAAGAACAGAGACCATAAAACTCTTGGAGGAGAATATAGGCAAAACACTCAGTGACATAAATCAAAGTAGGATCTTCTATGACCCACCCTCTAGAATATTGGAAATAAAAACAAAAATAAACACGTTGGGACCTAATAAAACTTAAAAGCTTCTGCACAGCAAAAAGAAACTACAAACAAGGTGAACAGACAATCCACAGAATGGGAGAAAATAACAGCATATGAAACAGATGACAAAGAACTAATCTCCAAAATACACAAGCAACTCAGACAACTCAATACTGAAAAAACAAACAACGCAATCAAAACAATGTGAAAAGACCTAAACAGACATCTATCCAAGGAAGACATACAGATGGCAAAAAAACGCATGAAAAGATGCTCAATGTCTCTTATTATTAAAGAAATGCAAATCAAAACCACAATACAATATCACCTCACACCAGTCAGAATGGCCATCATTAAAAATCTACAGATAATAGGGGCTTCCCCTGGTGGTCCAATGGGTAAGGACACTGCCTTGCAGTGCAAGGGGCGTCGGTTCAATCCCTGGCCTGGGAAGATCCCACGTGCCGCGGAGCGGCTGGACCAATGTGGCCAATCACTGAGCCGGAGCTCTGGAGCGCATGCGCCCAGAGCTGGCACTCTGATACGACAGATGCCACCGCGGTGGGAGGCCCACAGGAGCCAAAGAACAAAGACGGATGAAAATAGAGAAATGATAAGACCAATAGAAGTGGCCCGCCCGCTCCCCTCCCTCTCCTACCCCCCCGCCCAAAATAAATAAATAAATAAATCTTTAAAAAATCTACAGATAATAAATGCTAGAGAGGGTGCAGAGAAAAGGGAACACTCTTGCATTGTTGGTGGGATTGCAAATTGATAAAACCACTATGGAAGACAGTAAAAAACTAAAAATAGAAGCACCATATGATCCAGCAATCCCACTACTAGGCTTATACCCTGAGGAAATCAAAATTGAAAGAGACATCTGTACCCCATGTTCATTGCAGCGATCTACACAATAGCTAGATCATGGAAGCAACCTAGATTTTCATCAACACACAAATGGATAAAGAAGCTCTTGTACATATATACAATCGAATACTTCTCAGCCACAAAAAAGAAATGCAGAAGATTCAGTCCTACACAAAGATCAACTCAAAATGGATTAAAGACCTAAAAACAAATTGGAGGAGAATATAGGCAAAACACTCAGTGACATAAATCAAAGTAGGATCTTCTATGACCCACCCTCTAGAATATTGGAAATAAAAACAAAAATAAACACGTTGGGACCTAATAAAACTTAAAAGCTTCTGCACAGCAAAAAGAAACTACAAACAAGGTGAACAGACAATCCACAGAATGGGAGAAAATAACAGCATATGAAACAGATGACAAAGAACTAATCTCCAAAATACACAAGCAACTCAGACAACTCAATACTGAAAAAACAAACAACGCAATCAAAACAATGTGAAAAGACCTAAACAGACATCTATCCAAGGAAGACATACAGATGGCAAAAAAACGCATGAAAAGATGCTCAATGTCTCTTATTATTAAAGAAATGCAAATCAAAACCACAATACAATATCACCTCACACCAGTCAGAATGGCCATCATTAAAAATCTACAGATAATAGGGGCTTCCCCTGGTGGTCCAATGGGTAAGGACACTGCCTTGCAGTGCAAGGGGCGTCGGTTCAATCCCTGGCCTGGGAAGATCCCACGTGCCGCGGAGCGGCTGGACCAATGTGGCCAATCACTGAGCCGGAGCTCTGGAGCGCATGCGCCCAGAGCTGGCACTCTGATACGACAGATGCCACCGCGGTGGGAGGCCCACACGGGCCAAAGAACAAAGATGGATGAAAACAGATAAATGAAAGACCAATAGCAGTGGCCCACCTGCTCCCCTCCCTCCCCAACCAGAACACCGCCCAAAAAAAATAAATAAATAAATCTTTAAAAAATCTACAGATAATAAATGCTAGAGAGGGTGCAGAGAAAAGGGAACACTCTTGCATTGTTGGTGGGATTGCAAATTGATAAAACCACTATGGAAGACAGTAAAAAACTAAAAATAGAAGCACCATATGATCCAGCAATCCCACTACTAGGCTTATACCCTGAGGAAATCAAAATTGAAAGAGACATCTGTACCCCATGTTCATTGCAGCGCTCTACACAATAGCTAGATCATGGAAGCAACCTAGATTTTCATCAACACACAAATGGATAAAGAAGCTCTGGTACATATATACAATCGAATACTTCTCAGCCACAAAAAAGAAATGCAGAAGATTCAGTCCTAATGAGATGGATGAATATAGAACCTATTATACAAAGTGAAGTAAGTCAAAAAGAGAAGGACAAATACAGTATACTAACACACATATATATATGGAATCTAGTAAGTTCGTACTGATAAATATACACAGAGAACATCAATGGACAAACAGTCATAAAGAATAGACTTATGGACACTGGGGAGAGGGAAAAGTGAGTGAGAGATAGAAAGAGCAACACGGAACCCTATACTATCTTATGTAAAAGAGATAACTATTGTCAATGCGCTGTGGGTCTAAGAGATCTCACATGGGGGCTATGCAACGACCTGTGGGCGGATGGAGGGGATAGGATATACATATGACTAAGCTGGAATTATGCATATCTGTAAACAACAAAACTGTAAAATCAAAAAAAAGAAAAATTAAAAAAAACTTGTGATTGTGAAAAAAAGACAGCTAGTGTATGATGCTATAAAAATATTGAATAGAATTTTAATGGAAATTTTTTTTAATCCTAATATATTCAGTTGCATTTCATAGTAGAAAGGCCTTGTAATGTTATCACAGAAAAAGTTAATCTAGAAAAATTTTAAAAAGTGATGAGTAACATAAAATAAACATTATTTTAAAGAGAAAAAAATAAGTAAATAAATTTACTTAGTAAACACATAAAAATTAAGGAATGAAGAGTATATGTCAGGACCAATGTCACTAATTGTCAGCTTTAGAAGACAAGTTTTACTGGATATATGTAGACTTGATTATGTTACTAAAGAAATGCTTAATTTTTCCTAAGAGTAAAAAAACTGTTTCTAAAAGGAAAACCTGAAAAAGGATAGGGAATTCTATAAAATAAATTAGCACTCTCTTTGCAAGAGGATGTTAGCATTCCCTGCTTCTAAGTGCTATTTTAAGCTTTCAGTGTTTCAAACAAACCCATCCTGTAGAATAACTTTCTGTATATAAGGTCATGGAAGAGCAAAGGTAGACCTACTGATGTACCTCTGTCAGGCTGGGTACCCCTTGAGATTTACTAGACAAGAGCTAGTAAACGGAATGCAAACTGATACAACCACTATGGAGAACAGCAGGGAGGTTTCTTAAAACACTAAAATTAGAGCTACCATATGAAACTTCAGTCTCACTCATGGGCATATATCTGGACAAAAACTATAATTCAAAAAGATACACATACACTCCATCCAATGTTTATTACAGCACTATTTACAATAGCCAAGACAAGCAAACAACCAAAATGTTCAATGACAAAAGGAATGGATAGATAAGATGTGGTACATATACACAATGGACTATTAGTTAGCCATAAAAAGAATGAAGGAATGCCATTTGCTGCAACGTGTGTGGACAAAGAGATTATCACAGGAAGTGAAGTGAATCAGACAAAGACAAATATATGCTATCAGTTACATGTAGAATCTAAAAGAAATGATACAGATGAAATTCTTTGCGTAAGGGAAACAGATTTACAGACTTTGAAAACAAACTTATGGTTCCCAAAGAGAAACATGGTGGGGAGGGATAGATTAGGAGTGTAGGATTAACATGGATATATTACAATATGTGAAATAGATAATCAATAAGGACCTACTGTATAGCACAGGGAACTCTACTCAATACTATGTAATAACTTATATGGGAAGAATATATGAAAGAGAATGGCTCAATATATATGTATAACTGAATCACTTTGCTCTACACCGGAAAGTAACACAACATTGTGAATGATACTCCAATATGAAATCAAAATAAATTAACAAATAAAAAGAAATTAAAAGAGGTACTCTGATAACCATCACCCAGGGGAAGACACTCTACCCTGCCAACTGCATTTTTTCCCTAAAGTACTAGTGAAAGTTGCTTAGTTGTGTCTGACTCCTGGCAACCCCATGGAGTCTAACCTGCCAGGATCCTCTCTCCATGGAATTTTACAGGCAAGAATACCAGTGTGGGTAGCCATTCCTGTCTCCAGGGATCTTCCTGACTCAGGTATTGAACTTGGGTATCCTGCAGCACAGGCAGATTCATTACCATCTGAGCTTTCTGTATATAAGGTCATGGAAGAGCAAAGGTAGACCTACTGATGTACCTCTGTCAGGCTGGGTACCCCTTGAGATTTACTAGACAAGAGCTAGTAAACGGAATGCAAACTGATACAACCACTATGGAGAACAGCAGGGAGGTTTCTTAAAACACTAAAATTAGAGCTACCATATGAAACTTCAGTCTCACTCATGGGCATATATCTGGACAAAAACTATAATTCAAAAAGATACACATACACTCCATCCAATGTTTATTACAGCACTATTTACAATAGCCAAGACAAGCAAACAACCAAAATGTTCAATGACAAAAGGAATGGATAGATAAGATGTGGTACATATACACAATGGACTATTAGTTAGCCATAAAAAGAATGAAGGAATGCCATTTGCTGCAACGTGTGTGGACAAAGAGATTATCACAGGAAGTGAAGTGAATCAGACAAAGACAAATATATGCTATCAGTTACATGTAGAATCTAAAAGAAATGATACAGATGAAATTCTTTGCGTAAGGGAAACAGATTTACAGACTTTGAAAACAAACTTATGGTTCCCAAAGAGAAACATGGTGGGGAGGGATAGATTAGGAGTGTAGGATTAACATGGATATATTACAATATGTGAAATAGATAATCAATAAGGACCTACTGTATAGCACAGGGAACTCTACTCAATACTATGTAATAACTTATATGGGAAGAATATATGAAAGAGAATGGCTCAATATATATGTATAACTGAATCACTTTGCTCTACACCGGAAAGTAACACAACATTGTGAATGATACTCCAATATGAAATCAAAATAAATTAACAAATAAAAAGAAATTAAAAGAGGTACTCTGATAACCATCACCCAGGGGAAGACACTCTACCCTGCCAACTGCATTTTTTTTCCCTAAAGTACTAGTGAAAGTTGCTTAGTTGTGTCTGACTCCTGGCAACCCCATGGAGTCTAACCTGCCAGGATCCTCTCTCCATGGAATTTTACAGGCAAGAATACCAGTGTGGGTAGCCATTCCTGTCTCCAGGGGATCTTCCTGACTCAGGTATTGAACTTGGGTATCCTGCAGCACAGGCAGATTCATTACCATCTGAGCCACCAGGAATACACAAAAGTACTAGGCTCCCATATAATAATTTATTTATCTGTAGTAACAATGAACTGAAGAGCATTGTAGCACACAAATATCTTTCTCACTTATCATCTGTTACTCAAAGCAACACTCTTAAATTCATTCTCACCTCATTTACGAATAAGGAAAAAATAATGATTTGCCTTAGGCCACATAGCTAAGAAGTAGGGTTTGACCTGTGAATTTTCAATTTTGCATTGTCCTTCTTTATCACTGTGTTTTGTACAACTACATAAATTTTCACTGGAATGGATTAGAAAAAAATTTTTCTGTAGTTTCCAAGAAGAACCAGCATATTTTTTTTCCTCATTTAAGGCATATAATATCAAATCAAAAATTTAACTGTGAAATAAATAAGATACATCATTCATATGCCCTTATGGATGAAAAATATCAATTCACTAAAATTAAGCAAAGGCAATTTGAAATATATGGGAGATAGTATTTTTACTTTCTTTTTTTATAATTTTGGCCTCTTTTTATTGATTTTTTATTCATTTATTTTTCATCCATCTTTGTTCTTAGGCCTGTGTGGGCCTCCCATTGCAGTGGTCTCCCTCGTTGCAGAGCACCGTCTCTGGGCGCATGCGCTCCAGAGCTCTGACTCATAATTGGACACACTGGTCCAGCCGCTCCATGGCATGCAGGATTTTCCCAGGCTAGGGACTGAACCAGTGCCCCTTGCATTGCAAGGCGGACCCTTTATCCACTGGACCACCAGGGAGGCCCTATTTTCACTTTCTTGATTAGCAATTCATAAGCTTAATAACAAGACTTTATGGAGGAAATAGGTACTTGTATGCATTGTTTATGGTAATATAAATTATAATATTTTTGTAGGGAAAGAATCTGCCTGCAATGGGCGAGACCCGATTTGATCCCTGGGTTGGGAAGTTGCTTAGTTGTGTCTGACTCCTGGCAACCCCATGGAGTCTAACCTGCCAGGATCCTCTCTCCATGGAATTTTACAGGCAAGAATACCAGTGTGGGTAGCCATTCCTGTCTCCAGGGGATCTTCCTGACTCAGGTATTGAACTTGGGTATCCTGCAGCACAGGCAGATTCATTACCATCTGAGCCACCAGGAATACACAAAAGTACTAGGCTCCCATATAATAATTTATTTATCTGTAGTAACAATGAACTGAAGAGCATTGTAGCACACAAATATCTTTCTCACTTATCATCTGTTACTCAAAGCAACACTCTTAAATTCATTCTCACCTCATTTACGAATAAGGAAAAAATAATGATTTGCCTTAGGCCACATAGCTAAGAAGTAGGGTTTGACCTGTGAATTTTCAATTTTGCATTGTCCTTCTTTATCACTGTGTTTTGTACAACTACATAAATTTTCACTGGAATGGATTAGAAAAATTTTTCTGTAGTTTCCAAGAAGAACCAGCATATTTTTTCCTCATTTAAGGCATATAATATCAAATCAAAAATTTAACTGTGAAATAAATAAGATACATCATTCATATGCCCTTATGGATGAAAAATATCAATTCACTAAAATTAAGCAAAGGCAATTTGAAATATATGGGAGATAGTATTTTTACTTTCTTTTTTTATAATTTTGGCCTCTTTTTATTGATTTTTTATTCATTTATTTTTCATCCATCTTTGTTCTTAGGCCTGTGTGGGCCTCCCATTGCAGTGGTCTCCCTCGTTGCAGAGCACCGTCTCTGGGCGCATGCGCTCCAGAGCTCTGACTCATAATTGGACACACTGGTCCAGCCGCTCCATGGCATGCAGGATTTTCCCAGGCTAGGGACTGAACCAGTGCCCCTTGCATTGCAAGGCGGACCCTTTATCCACTGGACCACCAGGGAGGCCCTATTTTCACTTTCTTGATTAGCAATTCATAAGCTTAATAACAAGACTTTATGGAGGAAATAGGTACTTGTATGCATTGTTTATGGTAATATAAATTATAATATTTTTGTAGGGAAAGAATCTGCCTGCAATGGGCGAGACCCGATTTGATCCCTGGGTTGGGAAGATTCTCTGCAGAAGGGAATGGCTACCCATTCCAGTATTATTACCTGGAGTATCCTATGGACTGAGGAATCTGGCAGGCTACAGTTCATGGGATTGCAAAGAGTTGGACAAAACTGAGCTACTTTCACAAACAAACAATCAAAATGCAAAATCGACACTCATTTGGCTCAGCATTCTTACTGTGATGATTTATTTTATATGCATATTTACTTTATATGCATATGGTAAAAGTGTACGTATATATACATATATATGTATATATGCACACACATAAATGCAAGCCACTTGAGTCATGTCTGACACTGTGACTGTATCCCCCAGGCTCCTCTGTCCACAGGATATTCCAGGCAAGAATATTGGAGTGGTTTGCCATGCCCTCTTCATATATATGCATACATACACATAAATATATTTATTTTTACATTCCATTATTAACAATAACTTTGTGAATAAGGGGAACATCCATCATTTGAAGAATGGCTAAATGAATTATGATATATGCATATATGGCTGTATCTTCAAAATAAATAAGAGGAAACAGCATAATAAAATTATGTATAAATTTAATAAAATCTCCTTGCTATAAAATTATATAGGTATTTGCATTTATTCATAAAAGTTACGAAGGAAACTGAGAATAATGCTTACATTTGGGGGCTGGGGGTAGAGGAGCACATGAGAGATGCTTACTTTTCATACAGGGCCCCTCTGTTTCCTGGTGAATCAGACAGTAAAGAATCTGCCTGCAGTGCAGGACACCTGGGTTTGATCCCTGGGTTGGGAAGATCCCCTGGCGAAGGGAAAGGCAACCCACTCCAGTATTCTTGCCTGGAGAATCCCATGGCTCTTCCATGGGTTGCAAAGAGTTGACCACAACTGAGCAACTTCACTTTTTCACTTTTCTGTACAGCCATGAATGATAACTATGTGCAGGTATTATTCCCTAGCTGGTGTCATTTACTTGGAACAACATTTTTCTTAATGGATCTTTAAGTCATCCTCAGATTCTATGATCTGGTATTGAGCAGTAACAAGATAGTTCACACCATGTTAGGTTGTATCTTGAATATTTGCATTTTCAAGATTTATGGGCTATATACTCTGATGGGACTAATAAATTCACTCTATTGTTGGAAACTCATCTTCACATGTAACAATCCTAAGCATGAAATGATTAGAAACAGCTTCTGAGCATAAAAGTAAAATAGATACCTGACTCTCTAAAAATATACCTTCAAACAAACACCATAAATATGACTGCCGCCAATAATTCTCTCATGACACTAGCAACATTCAAGTTAGATGATGCAAGGCAAGATAACTTCTGGAATTATATCTCCATTTGTTTTTTGTCTTTGTCTTCATGTCTTGTACAAGAAATGTTACAAAGATGCACCTCCAAGAAACACTTTGAAAGAACATTATCAGAACTGAAGGGGAAAACATGCATAGAAAGATCAATAGTTCAAATTATAATCACTATTTTTGGAGACAATTTCCTTGTTGCTTAACAGAAAACAAAGTTCTAATATGAAGTAAAGCTCCTGGAAACACATTTGGGTAAGGAGTGAGGCAGATTTATATGTACAGCTAAGGGAGCACTTGGAACCACTGACCTGCCTGAGTTTGTTTCACATTGTACATATTTATTCACTATAACACACTCACACACCAAAAAATCAGTTGTATTGATATTCTATGAAAATAGTTTCAGGAATGATAACAAGGGAGAAAAACTGAGAAATCAATGTTTTTCTTATTTCAGCTTTTGAAGAAAATAAAGAAATTAAAAGGTTCAAAAGAAAGATGATTGTGATAATCAAGATCTGGATGAATTTCAGAGAGTTATATGATTGAAGAATATAGAGAAATCAATATTTTTATAGAAACTTCTTATTTAAATAAAACTATCCATCCTTTATCTATTTATTGGGTTTTTAATGGAAAGAAATGAAAATGAGATAGGAAGACACCAAGTGTAGATAGTGGGCCTGAGATGATACTGCTCAGGAAGCAACTGTAACATAGTCATGGCATACTAAATTTCCTCTATGTTATGCTAGAATATTAAAGGAAAAGGAAAAAATGGATTTTTAAAAAAGAAACATTTCTAGTGAATAATTTTAATTGACTGTAGTGATTTTTTTTAATTAACAGCTTAATAAGTGGTCAGAATAGAAGCTATCTGAATCACTGCCAATCTTCAATGATGTTAAACATTTGAAAGAGTTGTCAAATAAAAAAAATAGTTCACACCATGTTAGGTTGTATCTTGAATATTTGCATTTTCAAGATTTATGGGCTATATACTCTGATGGGACTAATAAATTCACTCTATTGTTGGAAACTCATCTTCACATGTAACAATCCTAAGCATGAAATGATTAGAAACAGCTTCTGAGCATAAAAGTAAAATAGATACCTGACTCTCTAAAAATATACCTTCAAACAAACACCATAAATATGACTGCCGCCAATAATTCTCTCATGACACTAGCAACATTCAAGTTAGATGATGCAAGGCAAGATAACTTCTGGAATTATATCTCCATTTGTTTTTTGTCTTTGTCTTCATGTCTTGTACAAGAAATGTTACAAAGATGCACCTCCAAGAAACACTTTGAAAGAACATTATCAGAACTGAAGGGGAAAACATGCATAGAAAGATCAATAGTTCAAATTATAATCACTATTTTTGGAGACAATTTCCTTGTTGCTTAACAGAAAACAAAGTTCTAATATGAAGTAAAGCTCCTGGAAACACATTTGGGTAAGGAGTGAGGCAGATTTATATGTACAGCTAAGGGAGCACTTGGAACCACTGACCTGCCTGAGTTTGTTTCACATTGTACATATTTATTCACTATAACACACTCACACACCAAAAAATCAGTTGTATTGATATTCTATGAAAATAGTTTCAGGAATGATAACAAGGGAGAAAAACTGAGAAATCAATGTTTTTCTTATTTCAGCTTTTGAAGAAAATAAAGAAATTAAAAGGTTCAAAAGAAAGATGATTGTGATAATCAAGATCTGGATGAATTTCAGAGAGTTATATGATTGAAGAATATAGAGAAATCAATATTTTTATAGAAACTTCTTATTTAAATAAAACTATCCATCCTTTATCTATTTATTGGGTTTTTAATGGAAAGAAATGAAAATGAGATAGGAAGACACCAAGTGTAGATAGTGGGCCTGAGATGATACTGCTCAGGAAGCAACTGTAACATAGTCATGGCATACTAAATTTCCTCTATGTTATGCTAGAATATTAAAGGAAAAGGAAAAAATGGATTTTTAAAAAAGAAACATTTCTAGTGAATAATTTTAATTGACTGTAGTGATTTTTTTTAATTAACAGCTTAATAAGTGGTCAGAATAGAAGCTATCTGAATCACTGCCAATCTTCAATGATGTTAAACATTTGAAAGAGTTGTCAAATAAAATCTAATGGATCCCACTGATGAAAAGGGCAGTCATGTTTTCATTTGTACCTTTTCAAACCAGCAAAAACAATGTTAAGGCTTTATACTCAAGTAATTCAATCAAAATAGCACCTTTCTAGGCTCAGATAAAAGTTCACATTCTGTTCAATGATTTGCTAATGTTTACTGACAGAACACTGTTCACCACCACTGAAGCACACAGCAATGTACGTGTGTGTGTCTATCTATCTATCTATCTATATACACATACATATATAACTGCTATTGTTTAGTCACTAAGTCATGCCCTACTCTTTTACAACCCCATCAACTCTAGCCCACAAGGCTCCTCTGTCCATGAGATTTCCAAGGCAAGAATTCTGGAGTGGGTTGCCATTTCCTTTTCCAGGAAATCTTCCTGACCCAGGGATTAAGTATGCATCTCCTGCTTTGACAGATTCTTTACTACTGATTAGCTAGGGAAGCCCTACATATGCATGTGTGTGTGTGTGTATCTATACTCCAATATTTTGGCCACCTGATGTGAAGAGCTGACTCACTGGAAAAGACTCAAATGCTGGGAAAGACTGAGAGCAGGAGGAAAAGAGGGTGGCAGAGGATGAGATGGTTGAATAGCACCATCAACACACTGGACATGAATTTGAACAAACTCTGGGAGATAATGGTGGTCGGGGAAACCTGGTGTGCTTCACTCCATGAGGTAGCAAAGAGTTGGACATGACTAATGACAGAACAACAATAACATATGTGTATGTGGTGTATGTGTGTGCATACATAAGGCATCTCAGGTGACACAAGGGTAAAGAATCTGACTGCCAAGCAGGAGAGAGGGATGCAATCCTTGGGTCAGGAAGAGCATTTGGAGAATGAAATGGCAGTCCACTCCAGTATTCTTGCCTGGAAAATCACATGGAGAGAAGTCTGGTGGGCTATAGCCTGTGGGGTCAAAAAAGAGTTGGACACAACTCAGTGACTAAACAACAACATACATATATATTTACATGTGAAAAATCACATAATTGCCTAGCTTACTCCTTAACCTTAAGATTCTTGTGCTGAATACTGTTAGCCTCTATACACCTCTTATCCCTTCTATGCCCCATGATGGTTGCTATGACCTCCATGGACCATGTTACCCAGGTTCCCTTTAACTCTTATTTCCAATCAGCCTTCACTTGGCTTTGGCAGGATGCAGGAGGATGCAAAGATGGAGAGTTAGGAGTACTTATTTCCTGACTCCTTCCTACTTGTCCATACTCTGGGAATGGTTTCATTCTCTAGTATCTCACCTCTTGTTATTGATAGGTGGATCCCATTACATAGCTTCAGCTTTTATTCCTCCTTTCCACTGCTGCTAGCTAGTCCCTGGGTCTTCACCAGTGCTGCTCAGGTCTCTTAACCCTGTGCATGTTTGCTAAATAGTTCCTTCATCTAATGTTCTTAGACTTCTTTGGTGGCTCAGATGGCAAAAATCTGCCTGTAATGCAAGAGATTGGGTTTGATCCATGGGTGGGGAAAATTCCCTGGAAAAGGGAATGGCTACCCACTTCAGTATCTTGCCTGATGAGTTCCATGGACAGAGGAGCCTGGCAGGCTACAGATCCATGAAGTTACAAAGAGTCGGACCACTGAGTGACTAACACTTTCACTTTCAATGTTTTTGACTATTTGAAGTGTACATTTCCTACTTCAACCTTACCAGTATCCTCCCAAAGAGCAGAATTTGAGTGTTCATTAGCTTTATATTCTTGGTGTTTAATACAATGCCCAGAAGAGACTGGACACTCTTTAAAAGTTTTTGGAATGCATGAGTGAATAAATGAAACATTACTAGGTTACCTACTGTGTAAAAGAAAAGAATAAATGGACACTGCAATGAAGTTTACAACCTAAGGACAAAAAGGCAGGTGTATATATTCAAATAGCTTTTCAAGGTTACATATGATAAATAATGAATCACAGGCCTCCATGTTAAGATGCCAGAAAGGGTGCAATTTTTCTATTAGTGGGAAAAGCTACCTAAAACTGGTAAAATAATTAACATTCAGCAATCTGACAAATTCCCCATAATGTAAACCAAGTAAGATAAAACAACAACCCAGTATTTCTCTGCCTCATGGGTGTGCTGGCAGCTTTGATTAGTTAATATTTATAAAGCACTTTGAAGATAAAAAGTGCTAAACATTATCTAACAGCCTTGTAAATGCAAATGTGTCAGGTCTTATGAAATTTAACAGAAATTAGAGAGTGACAAACTACTCACAAATTTAAAAAAAAAAAAAAAAAAGCTCAACGAAGGCTTTGTATTTAAAAAGGCCAGATGGGGGAGAAAAGACTTTCCCTAGGGCAGAGAATCAAGCTAATCTATTCCCCACTCCCAACCCCACCAACACACACACATTACAGAAACGATTAATTTAAAACCTAAAAGATGATGTACTTTGTAACAGTACGTAAATCAGTATTTTGTTAAAGCCAATGAATTACTATGCATAAAAATGCAAATCACAATGAAACACAACACAAGCAGATTTAACCCTGCTCTGTTCTCAGTGGAGCAGTTATCAAGCCTTGCTTTGATGAGCTGGGAAAGAATTCAACTAGGGATGGGCAGTTTTACCTTTTGCTTGCTTGTAGAAACTGCAGAATCTCCCAATCATTTTGCTTCATCTCCCAGAAGCACAAACAGTTTCAAAATCTCACCCATTTTTTATAGTTGCATTTTTAAAATGCTTATACCTCTCCATCTATTGACTTTCATTACACTTAGCCTAAAAGGCCTGCCTGAAAGATAACCTTTTTAAACAAAAGAGAGGCACTTATATACTACAGCATTTCTCTACATTTTGTCTATCAGTTAGAAGGCTTGGATTTAATATCTTTAGGTTTGTCCATTTGCAGACCAATTTTATTTATTCTATATACATACTGACTATATATGTATTAATGACATACACAGAATATATATATATATATATATATATATATATATACTGACTATATATATATATAAGACAAATGAGATACTTATATACAAAAGTGACTTTTACATATACATACACACACACACACACACACACACACACACACACATATATAAATTAGAACTAGATGTTTGATTAAAGAGACAAAACTATGGCCTCGATTTCAGAATGATTTTCAGCTGTTATCTCAGACATGAGCTCAGGTTTACTACAGGTTTTTTTTTTTATCATCAAAAGAAGTAGGCATCTAGATCCTTTTTAATGAGTACTGAAAAAGAAGTGATAAACACTATCTATTGAAACTGAATGCAAGCGTAAAGAAAAAAGTATAAAAAAACAAAAAAACATGGAACAAATAAAATGCAATATGAGACGCTATATGAAAAAATATATTAAAAACAGAATAGTAAATCCATTGTTAAACTGCCTTGAAAATACAAGTTTTCAGTTACTAAAAAAGGAGAGAGGAAGAAGCAGAAGCTACTATTGCCATTATAATCCATAACCTTATTTTATATTTGGGACTTGTGAGACTCTTTCATTTTTAAAGGAGGCCTTAAAAGGCTTCACTGCTGTGCATTTTGTTAAATAAATATGGCAGAACAAATAAACCACAGACAATAATGTATTGTGCAAACTCTAAAGAGTTAGATAGGTCTTTAAGACTCAGTGCATTTTAATATATTAAGTAATCAGGTGTCTGTGACAAAATAAACTGGAGTTGCTATAAGTTCATATTGCTGACACTTTGAACACTTAGTACCTAAGTGAATTTCCAGTGGCTATGCTTTGCCCTATGTATGACTAATAGAATACATATGATAATCAACTTTTCTATTTCTTAACCATTGGGCATTGAAGATCAAATGAGATGCTTATATACAAAAGCAACTTAAAAACTGTAACAAATGCAATAAATACTAGAGTTTAGTAGCTATTTCAAATGACATAAGGATCTTTGAAAAAAGAACAAAATATTGACCTATCTACATTAGACATATAAGCCAATAATATTCATCAACATCATCATGATTCCTATCTTTCTATGAATTAATCAGATACTTTTTCAATACACCTGTTCACATCAAACAAGTTATAAGCAAAGACCTCATTTAACAAAACAGAAGATATGAAGGAGGAAGGGAAGATTTCCTGCTTGACAACCTGACTTACACCTGTTTAATTCAATCTGGTTAAGGTGATGATTAGCTTTGTTTTTTAATAATAAAGTATTTTAAATTAAGACATTTATGTACTTTGGGAATCTTTTAGACATAATGATATTCCACTTTTAATAAGCTATGATATAGGGTATTCCCAATGTTCATATGCACTGGGGAGTCAAGAAATTTACATGACTTATTTTATTGCAACATGTGCATTATTGTGGCGGACTGGAACTGAATCTACACTATCTCTGAGACATGCCTGTATTTAAAATACTTTTTAGTAAAAACTGCTTTCTAATCTGAAAAACAACTCTTTGCAAATTAACTTTTTTGTGTGTTTAGCTCGTTTATAAACTGAGAACTATCTATTCAGTGAAATCTATGAAAAAGACCCTTTGAGCGCCATAATTTTGATTATTCCTGGGTCAGATGATAACTTAAGGAGCTATGGTAGGAGCATAAACAAAGCTTCATGGTCACTAACATCTGTTTCTAACTACAGTGTCCTCCCCATTGACCGCATGGCAGTCCTTTCTTTAGTTAGAGCCCTGATCCCACAAAGGCTGTACGCCACAGTCAATACTGTCTGTATTCCTCAAATGCAAATTAACACCTGTTCTCCTCAATGAAATATGAGCAGGCAATAAGTAGTAGTTACATCTGTTTCTCCAGCATCAACTTATAACAGGCTCCTCCTTTATTTTTGCCTATATGTTTTAAAAATGAAATTTAAAAGTGTATAATTAGTATTTAATAAATTAAAAGAAGAGGCCAGATGAAAAATCTAATTATGATACTCTTTACATTAGGTAACACTGTGTGTTTTTATGAACCAAGGAAGACCTACATATAAATTTAATCACTGTAACTAAAATGCAACATAAAAGAATGAGGTCAGGCTTACAGACTCTAAAATATATTTTAAGCGTGATTTAAATTTAGGTTTATAGACTCTAAAATATATTTTAAATGTGATTTAAATTTTTTCCTTCTTATTCCTTTAACGTGATTTCTAAAGCTAATCTAAAATTTAATGTTTGATTGTTGATGACTAATGTTTCTTTACCTACAATCTTTTGCTAAAGCTAGTTACAATGATAGACGGATAGATAAGAGACTGGTAGCATTTCTACAATATCTGTAGATACAGATATTGTTCTTTCACATATGTTAGAATAAAATCATATAATTTTAATAAAAATTAAAAAATGATTCTGAAAGTTATAAAATGAAATACTGCTATCACTATGAAATATTGCTATTAAAATATCAGAAATGTCACATAATAATTTCTATTTCGGCAAGATAGAGTAACCCTTCCACCTTAAAGAATAATCTAAAAAACTAGATATTTATGAAACAATGATTTTTAAGACATTGGAAATCAGGCCACATGAGATAGAAATCCCTGAAAGGTGATAAACAAATGAGTTAAGCTCTATCACTGTCCACCCTTACAGTATTTAGAGAGTCTCCAGGCTGCAACAAAGTGGGAAACTGGGGCAAAGCCTCGTATATGATGTGAGTTGAGCAGTCAGACCTCAAAGTCTCAGGTGACCAAGGAAGACTGGGTTTTCATGATAAAGCATTAAAGAGAAGAGAATCACACAGGAAGAATTTCAGAGACAGGCAGAATGGCCTCCTTGTACATGTTGGTCATATACAGCAGAGATATTATCATTATATGTGATAAAACTACCTGAGGCACAAGAAAGAATTGCCCATAAGATTTTGAGGGAGCAGTACCCAGCACTAACTGAAAGCTGGAAATAATGCCCATTCCCACCATTCAAACTAGAAGATATAATTCATTGGCATTGGCACAATACCCAGAAGAGACTTGACTCAGTATTAGGAAATAATCAGACGTCCACCATACATGACTTTGGTCTTGCCTACCAAATTTTAAAGGCAAAACCAAAAAGAATTAGTCTTACAAGTTACTTAACATTCAGAAAAAACTGAAGCATGCATCAGTTCAGTTCAGTCACTCAGTCATGTCTGACTCTTTGTGACCCAATGGACTGCCAGGCTTCCCTGTCCTTCACCATTTTCCATGGTTTGCTCAAACTCATATCCACTGAATCAGTAATACCATTCAACCATCTTGTCTTCTGTTGTTCCCTTCTTCTGCCTTTTATTTTTCCCAGCATCAGGGCCTTTTCCAATGAGTCAGTTCTTCACATCAGGTGACCAAAGTATTAGAACTTCAGCTTCAGCATCAGTCCTTCCAATGAAAATTCAGGGTTGATTTCCTTTAGGATTGACTGCTTTGATCTCCTTGCTGTCTAAGGGACTCTCACAAGTTTTTTCCAACACTACAGTTCGAAGGTATCAATTCTTCAGTGCTCAGTCTTCTTTATGGTCCAACTCACAGACCAATACATCAACTGGGAAAACCATATATTTGACTATATGAATATTTGTCAGCAAAGTGACGTCTCTGCTTTTTAATAGACTGTCTAGCTTTGTCATGGCTTTTCTTCCATGGAGCAAGCATCTTATAATTTCATGGCTACAGTCACTGTCCTCAGTGATTTTGGAGTCAAGAAAATAAACTCTGTCACTGTTTCCATTGTTTCCCCATCTACATGCCCTGAAGTGATGGGACCAGATTCGATGATCTTCGTTTTTTGAATGTTGAGCTTTAGGCCAGCTTTATCACTCTCCTCTTTTCACCTTCATCAAGAGGCTCTTTAGCTCCTCTCTGCTTTCTGCCATAAGGGTGGTGTCATCTGCATATATGAGGTTACTGCTATTTCTCCCAGAAATTTTGACTCCAAGATTGTGCTTCATCCAGACCAGCATTTTGCATGATGCAAGCTGCATATAAGTTAAAATAACCAGGTGATGATATATTGCCAGGCTCTTCTACCCATTGGATTTTCCAGGCAAGAATATTGGAGTAAGTTGTCATTTCTCCAGAGGATCTTTCTGACCCAGGTGGATTCTTTTTTATATAATTATATTTATTTTACTTTTATAGAGGTTTTTTCAGTTCGCCAATACATGACTTTGGTCTTGCCTTTTTACCAAATTTTAAAGGCAAAACCAAAAAGAATTAGTCTTACAAGTTACTTAACATTCAGAAAAAACTGAAGCATGCATCAGTTCAGTTCAGTCACTCAGTCATGTCTGACTCTTTGTGACCCAATGGACTGCCAGGCTTCCCTGTCCTTCACCATTTTCCATGGTTTGCTCAAACTCATATCCACTGAATCAGTAATACCATTCAACCATCTTGTCTTCTGTTGTTCCCTTCTTCTGCCTTTTATTTTTCCCAGCATCAGGGCCTTTTCCAATGAGTCAGTTCTTCACATCAGGTGACCAAAGTATTAGAACTTCAGCTTCAGCATCAGTCCTTCCAATGAAAATTCAGGGTTGATTTCCTTTAGGATTGACTGCTTTGATCTCCTTGCTGTCTAAGGGACTCTCACAAGTTTTTTCCAACACTACAGTTCGAAGGTATCAATTCTTCAGTGCTCAGTCTTCTTTATGGTCCAACTCACAGACCAATACATCAACTGGGAAAACCATATATTTGACTATATGAATATTTGTCAGCAAAGTGACGTCTCTGCTTTTTAATAGACTGTCTAGCTTTGTCATGGCTTTTCTTCCATGGAGCAAGCATCTTATAATTTCATGGCTACAGTCACTGTCCTCAGTGATTTTGGAGTCAAGAAAATAAACTCTGTCACTGTTTCCATTGTTTCCCCATCTACATGCCCTGAAGTGATGGGACCAGATTCGATGATCTTCGTTTTTTGAATGTTGAGCTTTAGGCCAGCTTTATCACTCTCCTCTTTTCACCTTCATCAAGAGGCTCTTTAGCTCCTCTCTGCTTTCTGCCATAAGGGTGGTGTCATCTGCATATATGAGGTTACTGCTATTTCTCCCAGAAATTTTGACTCCAAGATTGTGCTTCATCCAGACCAGCATTTTGCATGATGCAAGCTGCATATAAGTTAAAATAACCAGGTGATGATATATTGCCAGGCTCTTCTACCCATTGGATTTTCCAGGCAAGAATATTGGAGTAAGTTGTCATTTCCCTCTCCAGAGGATCTTTCTGACCCAGGTGGATTCTTTTTTTATATATAATTATATTTATTTTACTTTTATAGAGTCTTGTTGTTTACAGCTATACATAAACCAAATCAGTCATATGGATACTCTTGACCTCTCCCCCAGGTGGGTTCTTTACTGAGCCACCAGGGAAGCCCAAATCATTGAATTAGAAGGGTTTATTTCTTATTTAAATATGGTCCAGTTGTACATTTAGCCTTGTCTTATTATTTTACAGAGGCTGAAGTGTGCGTGTGAGGGCATAGATGGTAGCTTAATAGCTAAAGGAGGAGCCTAGGACAGTTCCCAGTTTATTCTCAACGTCTCAGCTACACATTCACTCCCTCCTACATGATCCACCAAAAAGACCTGGACTCTAAGACTTCTCCTTCACTATGAGCATGATGTGAAGTTTTGGTGAGAGAGGGTGCTGAGAGACATTGCTAGGGGCTTCTTTTCCTTGGTTCTGGAGTAGTGCCTTTATGTTTAAGCTGTACAGTCCTTCAGTGTGCATACACATCCAGTCATTCTGCCCCAACTGCACACTCAGAGTGTACAGTCCAGTAGTCATCTTGTACCCTAGGCTGGGCACAGTGACCACGGCCAGTATCAGGACTATTGCTGACAACGAGCACCCCAGTGTCCATCTCCGAGCCTCTAACAATCAGCTTCAGCTCTACTGGGTTTGAGGGGTTGTTTCCTCCAGCCTTCCTGACACAAGCACCTGCTCACCAGGCCACATGCAGCTGCCAGCAATGAGGCTCCTTAACAGCTGACCCCTTCTCCATGCCTGTCTACCCACAGATGTGCAAATTTGTCTGCCTGCACCCAGATGGCTGTTCCCTGCTTTCCTGGCAATCCTGGACCAGTTCTGACCTGAACAGCTCAGCAAACTTTCCTGTCATCCAGCAGATTATGGCCAGTAGTTTTCCAATGGGGTCTGAACCCCAGCTTTTGGGAGGAAGGAACCCTTCCAAAATTTCTTTTCTTATATGATCTCTACAAACATTTCTATTTAAAGAAATACAATAGTTAAAAATATTTGAGAAATAATTAATCCAATAAAGAGATTGAATATATGAATGAATGAATGAGGTGACTGGTAAGAAAAATCTAAACTGGGTGTATTTGAGAAGAACTGGACTAGGTGATCAAGTAGAATTATTAACAGCAAGCTTAGAGCAGGATGAGATGAAAAAATGACACTTTATGTGAGTTTTTTTCCCCTAGATTTTGTACAAGGGAAGTTAAAATAACCAACTGTCTAGCTTACTAAAGTTAAGAGAAGAACTGCAGTTGAGTAGGAAATGCAACCAGCATGTAACAGTTTTTCTCTGAACCTTTGTCTTACCTTAAACATATATATCAAGTCTAGAGTCACGAGCACTATTCAAGATCAATTTTCAGCATTAAATGTCATTTATCTACAGCAGAAAATATACCAGGAATGTATTCAATAGCTTTGTAAATCCCTTTCTCAAATGAATCTATCCCTATGAATCTCTAAGAAGCATTAAACCCATATCAGAGATTTTCCTGTTCATTTTGGAAATGCCAATGTGTCTGGTATCAAAAACAAGCTATTTATAAGAAAAGCAGGTTCAGAGATGCAGCTAAATCAACAGTAAAGAAGGATACTTTCTTTAGTCACATTTTAATTTCACTGTCAATCACTATGTAGGTTATGCTGTTGTTCAGAAATTATTAGATTTCAAATATGAGATTAAAATGTTTTAATTTTTTAAAAAACTTTTAATGCAAAATAAATGTTAGTTAACCTCTAAACATCTTTACTACGATGCATTAGTCTATACAATTGTGAAAGTGAAACTTAACATTTCACTTAACATTCCAAAAGAAATTCTTTCGGCAAAAATATTTTTCATATTCCACTAAATTGAGAACACCATTTTTTTGTTCAAAAATTTTACCCTTACACGTGCAAAAGACTGCATTTCTGCTGAGTCAGGTTAGATAAATCATTGTCCTTGTTCAGTCTTCCTGCTTAGTAATACACAGGTGAAGTACAGATTAATGCAGTCATTTGTAATCTCCAGTTTTTCATTTTTGCATTTTTCACATACCAAGTCATTATTGTTCTTACCATTGATTTTTCTTCATTTGTCTACATAAATCACTTCTATTTGCCTGAGGTTAATATTCAATGTTTAGGGATTTTAACAAAATTATACATATTCACATAATAGCAAAAATAACCTCACATCTCCCCTGTATCACTATCTATATTTTTTTGCAATGTGACTTTGTACATTTCCCATTAATGGAGTTCATGTATCTGTCACTGAGCATGGATTGAAGTTTTGAGGAGCTTTGGACAGTAGCCTGTCATTATGCCAGTTCTGAGTCAAAGCCTCATGAAGTTTGCCATTTTTACTTGTTTTCAACTGCCATTAACAAGCCCAAGCTTGTGTGTGCTATGATGGGAGACAGAGGGCTGTGAAGACAAACCAACCCAGCTGAAGCCACAGTGGACTAGTCTGACCCCAGTCAACCTGAGTTGACTGTAGCCACATGAATGAGCCTAGATGAGATCGGAAGAACAAGGAGGAGGAGCACAGCTCAAACTGCTGGCAAACAGAATATTTTTCTGTCTAAACGGACAGCTTTTCTTTTAAGACACTAAATTTTGGACTGGCTTGGTATGCAGCACAAGCCAACTGATTGATATATTTTCCTACCCTTTTATCTGTTAGAATTCAAATTCTCCCTCACAATGATATTCATTCACATTAGAACACACATTCTGATTTGACTTACCAAAAATACATTAATATTTTTGAACAAATGTAGGCAACTACACATAAATTTCCAGGTGGTATCATAAATATCTATGCTGTTGGCTTCCTTTTTCATGAAGACAGATACATCAAATATTTTTAGAAGATGTTATATTTAAGCAGTAAAAACAAAATGTAGCCCCTTCTAGAGACTACTCTAAACACCTTATAAGCTGTACCTAAATTTTACCTTATAGCAACCCACAAGATAAAATGATTATCATCACTGTTTTTTTTTTCCTCTTCAAATCAGAGAATTGAAATCTTGGAGAATTAACATTCCTCAAGTCTAACCAAGATGTAGAAATGAAATTAAATGAATAATCTCTGACTCTAGAACATCAGTGATTAACCATAAATTATGCTGCCTATAATGTTCCAGAATTGTAATGAAGGGGCAGTCTCTTTATATAATTTCATTTACCATTCAACCAAATGCAGCTGGAGAAATTAAATGTGAAAAGGCAGGTAAAGTTCCTACATTTCAACCTAAAGAAATTTGCTAATTCTCAATCAACTCACTAAGTTAACAACCCATTAGTTTAACCTACTACTGTTATATCACTATAATATACATAAGTTCAAGCAAAGACAAAATGCTGGTGGAGAAAACTATCAATAATACTAACTTGCTCTTCTAAAGCGAATGGGCTTACAGTGACATCACATGAAAGTACATGTTATAGATTCATGTCATGTAAGAGTAAAAACAAGCAAAAGATAAACTAAGTAAGAGTCACTTTTACAAATTAACAATCACTTATACTGTTGCATAGCCTTATATCTACAGTTTCATCAACCAAAACACTCAAAAAATTAAAAAGTCGTTAGTGGGTATGTACTGATTGGGCAAAAAAAAATCTGTACTGAACTGATATAAAGGTGTCTATAGTCTCTGCTCATATTATTTAACATGATTATTCATACATTTTATTGAAGAAATATTCTTGACTACGTGCTTGCCTCAGTCCCTGCAGGAAGTGCTATGCGATTTAGAATATATGTTGTGTGCAAATCTTCAAATTTTTAAAAAGTCTTAATGCTAAAATAATCTGAATACAAGAACTTATTTGAGCCTGAAATCCAGTCAATAAATCTTCATTCCTCATGTTTATAATGGATCTAATGTCATTTCCACTTTAGTCTTAATGAGTGATCAAATGCTTTGGGGGGAGCATACTTCAGAAAAAAATATGACTTCAGAATAGAGTCTCAAGTTATAAGTCCTGATAACATAAAAGGAAAACTGTTCACAAATGACAGAAATTGGAAGGTCATTAATAGATGTGGAGAGGAGAGCAGGGAGACAAATACCATCATTTTTCATGGTGGAGACTCAGGAAATATTGTCCAAAGTTGATGGGAGAGGGCATTGAAAATGTTGTACATTATTTAAAGTTTAAAAGCAAAAAGTAGAAGTAAATGATAATACAATTATCAACTTTGGGAGTTAGGAATGAGGTAGAATTAGGAATGATGCAAATGAACAAAAGCTGTATCTTTCAAAATGGTCACTAATCATATATGACTAAAGATGATAATGACAAAATTGATACATTATATATGTGTATATTTATATATATTTATATATACACATATATAATTAAGAATTAAATAGCTTACTATGAGAAGAAAGGAAAGTAGAAATAGTTCCAAGGGAGTTGATTATGGGAAATAAAATGAGGACAGAAGGGATAAGTCAGAGACTAATTTTAATCCTTTTGGGACCATTTTAAGTATAAAAAAAGTAAATAAAGCAAAACTATAGTAGTGCTAGTTGATCAAAATAAAACAGTCATTGGGTAGGAACCAAGTGACAATCAGAGTGATCTGAGAATGTCTTATGAGAGGGGGCAGCCCAGAGAAAATGTGCTCTAGGAGAGAGCTCCCTACGCAGAGGTGCTCAGGGGAAGACAGCTTGGCATGTCAGAGGAGGACACAGGAGGCCTTCGCCAGCCAAGGAAATAGGAAGTCATACAGGGGCCAGATAGTACAGACCTTATAGTTCATGGCATGAAGTTTGTGTCATATTCTAATTAACATATGAAGATGTCAAAGGGTGTTAAATAGTGGAGCGATATTTTCTACTTTTGATTTAAAAAAATCATAATGGCTGATCTGCTAGGAGTAGACTGCAATGGGTCATCATGGGGCAAATACAAGAACTTATTTGAGCCTGAAATCCAGTCAATAAATCTTCATTCCTCATGTTTATAATGGATCTAATGTCATTTCCACTTTAGTCTTAATGAGTGATCAAATGCTTTGGGGGGAGCATACTTCAGAAAAAAATATGACTTCAGAATAGAGTCTCAAGTTATAAGTCCTGATAAAACATAAAAAAGGAAAACTGTTCACAAATGACAGAAATTGGAAGGTCATTAATAGATGTGGAGAGGAGAGCAGGGAGACAAATACCATCATTTTTCATGGTGGAGACTCAGGAAATATTGTCCAAAGTTGATGGGAGAGGGCATTGAAAATGTTGTACATTATTTAAAGTTTAAAAGCAAAAAGTAGAAGTAAATGATAATACAATTATCAACTTTGGGAGTTAGGAATGAGGTAGAATTAGGAATGATGCAAATGAACAAAAGCTGTATCTTTCAAAATGGTCACTAATCATATATGACTAAAGATGATAATGACAAAATTGATACATTATATATGTGTATATTTATATATATTTATATATACACATATATAATTAAGAATTAAATAGCTTACTATGAGAAGAAAGGAAAGTAGAAATAGTTCCAAGGGAGTTGATTATGGGAAATAAAATGAGGACAGAAGGGATAAGTCAGAGACTAATTTTAATCCTTTTGGGACCATTTTAAGTATAAAAAAAGTAAATAAAGCAAAACTATAGTAGTGCTAGTTGATCAAAATAAAACAGTCATTGGGTAGGAACCAAGTGACAATCAGAGTGATCTGAGAATGTCTTATGAGAGGGGGCAGCCCAGAGAAAATGTGCTCTAGGAGAGAGCTCCCTACGCAGAGGTGCTCAGGGGAAGACAGCTTGGCATGTCAGAGGAGGACACAGGAGGCCTTCGCCAGCCAAGGAAATAGGAAGTCATACAGGGGCCAGATAGTACAGACCTTATAGTTCATGGCATGAAGTTTGTGTCATATTCTAATTAACATATGAAGATGTCAAAGGGTGTTAAATAGTGGAGCGATATTTTCTACTTTTGATTTAAAAAAATCATAATGGCTGATCTGCTAGGAGTAGACTGCAATGGGTCATCATGGAAGCAGGAAGACTGGTTAAGATATTCCTAGCAAGGGTCAGGAAGAGATCTGACGACCAGTGTATAAGGTTTGAGAAGGCTTTTTAGATGTAAATCAAACAAGAATTGCTCATAGATTAGACATAGCTGGTGAAGAAGAAACAAAACAGTGGAGACTCTAAGCAGTGGGGTGAATGGTAGTGGTTTTACCTGTCTTGATCAGTGTCACGTGTTTTTGGAGCAGGAACTTAGAGTCTTTGTGCGTGCGTGTGTGTGTGTGTGTGTGTGTGTGTGTCTGTCTGTCTGTCTGTCTGTCTGTGCATGTTCAGTTTGAAATGCCCATTAAAAAACTCATGGAGACAGTATGCAGGAAATGTGATATATGAATCTGGAGTTAGGAACAGGGTTAAACTGCTTTGATATAAACTCGGTAATTGTCAGCCTGCAGGTGATACTCACCTTAGGAAGAAAGGTAGATCCTAAAAATAGCTAATGTTTACTATATGGCTACCATATGTCCAAGGCTCACTGAAATGCTTCTTACATGTTATGCTGGACTGTCCTCAAGGCCACCGTAGGTTCTATGATTTGCTATAGAGACTCACAGAGCTTAGCATATGCTCATAATCACAGCTCTTATTTACTACATCAGAAGGATACAAAGCAAAGGCAGAAAAGGGAAACGGCACACAGGGTGGAGTCTAAAGGAAATCGGACAAAGAGTACTCTTGGCACTCCATTCCCCAAGCTGTGAGTGGTAACCCCTGTGAGATACTGCCAATCAGCAAAGATTATTAGGGACTCAGTGCCCAAGATTTTTATTAAGAGCTGATCACACAGGCGGCCTGTGCCCAGCATTTGCTAAAATTCCAGACTCCCAGAGGGAAAGCGAGTAATCAGCAAAAATCCTATTGTTTTCATGAGCTGTTTAGGTACACTGAGGTACCATTAGTAGTTAGGTGGTTAGGAATCCTCTCAAAATCCAAGTTCCCAAAAGCCAGCTCAAGGTCAACTTCATTGAAGACTTTCTAAAGACAAGCAGGCAGGTCTGCTCCATTGACTCCTTTTTTTTTCAATATTTTCTACTTTTGATTTAAAAAAATCATAATGGCTGATCTGCTAGGAGTAGACTGCAATGGGTCATCATGGAAGCAGGAAGACTGGTTAAGATATTCCTAGCAAGGGTCAGGAAGAGATCTGACGACCAGTGTATAAGGTTTGAGAAGGCTTTTTAGATGTAAATCAAACAAGAATTGCTCATAGATTAGACATAGCTGGTGAAGAAGAAACAAAACAGTGGAGACTCTAAGCAGTGGGGTGAATGGTAGTGGTTTTACCTGTCTTGATCAGTGTCACGTGTTTTTGGAGCAGGAACTTAGAGTCTTTGTGCGTGCGTGTGTGTGTGTGTGTGTGTGTGTGTGTCTGTCTGTCTGTCTGTCTGTCTGTGCATGTTCAGTTTGAAATGCCCATTAAAAAACTCATGGAGACAGTATGCAGGAAATGTGATATATGAATCTGGAGTTAGGAACAGGGTTAAACTGCTTTGATATAAACTCGGTAATTGTCAGCCTGCAGGTGATACTCACCTTAGGAAGAAAGGTAGATCCTAAAAATAGCTAATGTTTACTATATGGCTACCATATGTCCAAGGCTCACTGAAATGCTTCTTACATGTTATGCTGGACTGTCCTCAAGGCCACCGTAGGTTCTATGATTTGCTATAGAGACTCACAGAGCTTAGCATATGCTCATAATCACAGCTCTTATTTACTACATCAGAAGGATACAAAGCAAAGGCAGAAAAGGGAAACGGCACACAGGGTGGAGTCTAAAGGAAATCGGACAAAGAGTACTCTTGGCACTCCATTCCCCAAGCTGTGAGTGGTAACCCCTGTGAGATACTGCCAATCAGCAAAGATTATTAGGGACTCAGTGCCCAAGATTTTTATTAAGAGCTGATCACACAGGCGGCCTGTGCCCAGCATTTGCTAAAATTCCAGACTCCCAGAGGGAAAGCGAGTAATCAGCAAAAATCCTATTGTTTTCATGAGCTGTTTAGGTACACTGAGGTACCATTAGTAGTTAGGTGGTTAGGAATCCTCTCAAAATCCAAGTTCCCAAAAGCCAGCTCAAGGTCAACTTCATTGAAGACTTTCTAAAGACAAGCAGGCAGGTCTGCTCCATTGACTCTTTTCGATACATGTCTTAAATTATTTCAGACTCCCAATTACCCTATGAGACAGCTTCTATTACTATCTTTACTTAACAGATGAGGCAACAGGAAGAGAAGGCTCTGTCCACTAATAGGTTGAGAGGTTGGGACTGAAACTTGGCAGTTTGGTGCTTGTGAGGGAACTCTTGAATACTTTGCAAAGGAGCCTCTTACAACAGACGAAAGAAAAGACCAGGAGAGAAGGGTCACACCTTGGGCATACCAACAGTCAGAGGCTGCCTTGATGACAAGGCAAGACCACCCAGTGAAATGGGCTGGAAGTCAGGAGGCCACGCAATCTATTTCTGGCCTGATAGAAGAATTCAGAAGATGGATTATTTGCACTTGCCACATTGGAAGAGTACAATCGCTGTTGTTGACAAGTTAATTACATGACCTAACTTTAATTTTCCAGCTTCATCTTCTACCCCAATGTCAAACATTCTACCTCAGTGCAGGGGCCATATGCTTTTCCATGGGAATTGCAGTTGATACTAAAGCTGCTGTTTTTTTTTACACACATTTTCTCTATTATCTCAATTGCTGTTCCTCTGTTTTCTAAATAGCACTTTCCAGTCATCCTTCAAGAACTGTACCTAACAGTCTTTTCTTTGTATAATACTGATGCATCTCCCAAACAGAGACATTTACTTTGTCCTCAGAGTTCTTTTTTTCATACTTCTAATAAAAGTCTATTCATCCTAAATTCATTTTATTTGGTTGCTTTTCAGCATCCTTCTCTAGCCTGCACCTGCACCTAGTGCAGTGTCTAGAACATAGCAGATGCTAAAGAAATATTAGAAGGAGGGAAGGAGAGAGAGAGAAAAGAAGGGATGAAGGAATATGGACTGAAGAAGTTCTGAGGAGTAGGAAAGCTAGACAGAAAAAGTGTTAGGGTTAATGTATGCAAATATTTATGGAAACTCAAGGCTCCTGAGATTAAAATTGTCTGAATCTTTGTGACCCCATGGACTCCCTGCCCTTCACTGTCTCCTTGAGTTTGCTTAAACTCAGGTCCACTGAGTCAGTGATGCTATCTAACCATTTTATCCTCTGTCTCCCCTATTCACCCTGCCTTCAATCTTTAACAGAATCAGGGTCTTTTCCAATGAGTCAGCTCTTGCTCAAACTCATGTCCATTGACTCAGTGATGCCATCCAACCATCTCATCCTATGTTATCGCCTTCTCCTTCTGCCTTTGACTTTTCCAGGATCAGGGTCTTTTCCCATGAGTCAGCACTTCACATCAGGGGGCCAAAGTACTGGAGCTTCAGCTTCAGCATAGTCCTTCCAATGAATATTCAGGGTTGATTTCCTTTAGGATTGACTGGATTGATCTCCTTGCAGTCCAAAGGACTCTCAAGAGTCTTCTCCAACACCACAGTTCAGAGGCATAAATTCTCTGGTGCACAGCCTTCTTTATGGTCCAACTCTTCATCCATATATGACTACTGGGAAAAGCACAGATTTGACTATATGGACCTTTGTAGATAAAGTAATGTCTCCTTTTTAACATGCTGCATAGGTTTGCCATCAATCTTCTTCCAAGGAGTAAGCGTCTTTTAATTTCATGGCTGCAGTCACTGTCCTCAGTTATTTTGGAGCCCATTTCTGTTTCAATTGCTTTCCCATCTATTTGCCATAAAGTGATGGGACCAGATGCCACGATATTCATTTTTGGAATACTGAGGGTTTTTTTTTTTTTAATAAATATTTTTTCCCATGATTCCTCTTTTATTTTTATATTTATTTTCATCCATCTTTTATTCTTTGGCTTGTGTGGGCTTCCCATTGCAGTGGCCTCTCCAGTTGCAGACCACCAGCTCTGGGTGCGTGTGCCCCAGAATGCTGCCTTGTAAATGGACATACCGGTCCAGCCGCTCTGCAGCACATGGGATTTTCCCAGGCCAGGGACTGAAACAGTGCCCCGTGCACTGCAAGACAGACTCTCTACTCACTGGACCACCAGGGAAGCCCTCGAATGTTGAGTTTTAAGCCAGCTTTTTCACTCTCCTCTTTTCACCTTCATCAAGAAGCCCTTTAATTCCTCCTCATCTGTTTACCCTAAGGGTGGTTTAATCTGCAGTTCGGAGTTTTTTGATAAATATTTCTCCCAGCAATCTTGATTCCAGCTAGTGCTTCATCCAGACCAGCATTTTGCATGATGTACTCTGCACATAACTTAAATAAGAAGGATGACAATGTACAACCTTGACATACTCCTTTCTCAAATTTTACTTGTTGCTTCTTGACCCCCACTCAGGTTTCTCAGGAGCCTGGAAAGGTGATCTCATAGTCCAATCTCTTTTAAGAATTTTCCTTGGGCTTCCCCTGGTGGTCCAGTGGATAAGGACACCGCCTTGCAGTGCAAGGGGCGCCAGTTCGATCCCTGGCCTGGGAAGATCCCACGTGCCCCGGAGCGGCTGGACTGATGTGTCCAATCACCGAGCCGGAGCTCTGGAGCGCATGCGCCCACAGCCAGCGCTCTGCAACAACAGACGCAACCGCGATGGGAGGCCCGCAGGAGCCAAAGAACAAAGACGGATGAAAATGGAGAAATGAAAGACCGATGGAAGTGGCCCGCCCACTCCCCTCCCTCCTCAACCTGACCCCCGCCCAAAATAAATAAATAAATCTTAAAAAAAAAAAAAAAAAAGAATTTTCCACAGTTTGTTGTGATCCACACAGTCAAAGGGTTTAGAGTAGTCAATGAATCAGAAGTAGATATTTTCCTGGAATTCCCTCATATTTTCCAAGATCCAGTGTAATTTGATCTCTGGTTTCTCTGCCTCTTCTGAACCTAGATTGCACATCTGGAATTCTCAGTTCACATACTTCTGAAGCCTAGCTTGCAGGATTTTGAGCATTACTTTGCAAACATGTGAAAAGAGTGCAGTGGTGTGGTAGTTTGAACATTCTTTCACATTGCCCTTCTTTGGGATTGGAATGAATACAGACCTTTTTTCTAGCCCTGTGGCCACTGCCCCGAATGTTGAAGCTTTCTGCAGCACATGGGATTTTCCCAGGCCAGGGACTGCAACAGTGCCCCGTGCACTGCAAGACAGACTCTCTACTCACTGGACCACCAGGGAAGCCCTCGAATGTTGAGTTTTAAGCCAGCTTTTTCACTCTCCTCTTTTCACCTTCATCAAGAAGCCCTTTAATTCCTCCTCATCTGTTTACCCTAAGGGTGGTTTAATCTGCAGTTCGGAGTTTTTTGATAAATATTTCTCCCAGCAATCTTGATTCCAGCTAGTGCTTCATCCAGACCAGCATTTTGCATGATGTACTCTGCACATAACTTAAATAAGAAGGATGACAATGTACAACCTTGACATACTCCTTTCTCAAATTTTACTTGTTGCTTCTTGACCCCCACTCAGGTTTCTCAGGAGCCTGGAAAGGTGATCTCATAGTCCAATCTCTTTTAAGAATTTTCCTTGGGCTTCCCCTGGTGGTCCAGTGGATAAGGACACCGCCTTGCAGTGCAAGGGGCGCCAGTTCGATCCCTGGCCTGGGAAGATCCCACGTGCCCCGGAGCGGCTGGACTGATGTGTCCAATCACCGAGCCGGAGCTCTGGAGCGCATGCGCCCACAGCCAGCGCTCTGCAACAACAGACGCAACCGCGATGGGAGGCCCGCAGGAGCCAAAGAACAAAGACGGATGAAAATGGAGAAATGAAAGACCGATGGAAGTGGCCCGCCCACTCCCCTCCCTCCTCAACCTGACCCCCGCCCAAAATAAATAAATAAATCTTAAAAAAAAAAAAAAAAAAGAATTTTCCACAGTTTGTTGTGATCCACACAGTCAAAGGGTTTAGAGTAGTCAATGAATCAGAAGTAGATATTTTCCTGGAATTCCCTCATATTTTCCAAGATCCAGTGTAATTTGATCTCTGGTTTCTCTGCCTCTTCTGAACCTAGATTGCACATCTGGAATTCTCAGTTCACATACTTCTGAAGCCTAGCTTGCAGGATTTTGAGCATTACTTTGCAAACATGTGAAAAGAGTGCAGTGGTGTGGTAGTTTGAACATTCTTTCACATTGCCCTTCTTTGGGATTGGAATGAATACAGACCTTTTTTCTAGCCCTGTGGCCACTGCTGATATGATGTGTGTAGCATTTTTACAGCATCATCCTTTAGGTTTTTAAATTTCTCATCTAGAACTTCAACACCTTTACTAGCTTTGCTCTTAGTAATACTTCCTAAGGACCACTTGACTTCACACTCCCAAATGTCTGTTTCTAGATGAGTGACCACATGATCGTGATTATGTGGACCATTAAGATATTTTTGTATAGTTCTTCTGTGTATTATTGCCACCTCTTCTTAATCTCTCCTGCTTCTGTTGGTCCTTGCCATTTCTGTCCTTTATTGTACACATTCTTGTATGAAATGTTCCCTTGATAGCTTCAATTTTCAGGAAGAGACCTCTAGTCTTTTCCATTCAATTGATTTCCTCTATTTCTTTGCATTGGTCACTTAAGCACACTTTCTTGTCTTTTTTTGTCTTTTTCTTGCTATTCTCTGCAAGTCTGCATTAAGTTGGGTGTATCTTTCCCTTTCCCATTTGCCTTTCACGTCTCTTATTTCCTCAGATATTTGTAAGGCCTTCTCAGACAAACCACTTTGTCTTCTTGCATTTCTTTTTCTTTGGGATGACTTTGGTCATTGCCTCCTGTATAGTGCTATGAACCTCCATCTATATAGTTCTTCAGGTGCTCTACCAGATCTAATCCCTTGAATCTACTCATCAGCTCCTCTTATATAATCAGAAGAATTTTGATTTATGTCACACCTGGCCTAGTAGTTTTTCCTACTTTCTTCAATTTAACCCTGAAATTTGCAATAAGGAGCTCATGATCTGAACCACAGTTAGCTCCAGGTTTCATTTTTGCTGACCATCTAGAGTGTCTTCACCTTCAGCTACAAAGAATATAACCAATGTGATTTCAGTATTGAGAATCTGGTGACATTCATGTCTCATGTTGTTGGAGGAGAGCATTTACTATGACCAGTGTGTCTTCTTGACAAAACTGTTAGCCTTTGCTCTGTTTCATTTTGTACTCCAAGGCCAAACTTGCCTGTTACGCCAGGTATCTCATGACTTCCTACTTTTGTATTTCAATGCCCTATGAATAAAAAGACATCTTTTTTTTTATGTTAGTTCTAGAAAGTCTTGTTAAGTCTTCATAGAAGCAGTTGACTTCAGCTTCTTAGGCATTAGCGGTTGAGGCATAAACTTGGATTACTGTGATACTGATTGGTTTGCCCTGGAAACGAACCAAGACCATTCAGTCACTTTTGAGGTTATATCCAAGTACTGCATTTTGGACTTTTTTCTTGAGCATAAAGGCTACTCCATTTCTTCTAAGGGATTTATGTAGTAGATATAATGGCTATATGACTTCATCCTTTCTCATACATTCTAGTTCACTGATTCCTAAAATGTTAATGTTCACTCTTGCCATCTCCTGCTTAATCATGTCCTGAATTCACCTTGATTCATGGACCTAACATTCCAAGTGCCTATACAATACTGTTCTTTCCAACATTGGGCTTTACTTTTATCATCAGACACATCCACAAGTGAGCATTGTTTCTGCTTTGACCCAGCTTCTTCATTCTTTCTGGAGCTATTTCTCCATTCTTCCCCAGGAGCATATTGGACACCTACTGACTTGGGGTGCTAATCTTGCCATGTCATATATTTCTGCCTATTGTTCATAGCATTTTCACAGCAAGGATACTGAGTTGCTTGCATTTCTTTTTCTTTGGGATGACTTTGGTCATTGCCTCCTGTATAGTGCTATGAACCTCCATCTATATAGTTCTTCAGGTGCTCTACCAGATCTAATCCCTTGAATCTACTCATCAGCTCCTCTTATATAATCAGAAGAATTTTGATTTATGTCACACCTGGCCTAGTAGTTTTTCCTACTTTCTTCAATTTAACCCTGAAATTTGCAATAAGGAGCTCATGATCTGAACCACAGTTAGCTCCAGGTTTCATTTTTGCTGACCATCTAGAGTGTCTTCACCTTCAGCTACAAAGAATATAACCAATGTGATTTCAGTATTGAGAATCTGGTGACATTCATGTCTCATGTTGTTGGAGGAGAGCATTTACTATGACCAGTGTGTTTTCTTGACAAAACTGTTAGCCTTTGCCCTACTTCATTTTGTACTCCAAGGCCAAACTTGCCTGTTACTCCAGGTATCTCTTGACTTCCTACTTTTGTATTTCAATGCCCTATGAATAAAAAGACATCTTTTTTTTTATGTTAGTTCTAGAAAGTCTTGTTAAGTCTTCATAGAAGCAGTTGACTTCAGCTTCTTAGGCATTAGCGGTTGAGGCATAAACTTGGATTACTGTGATACTGATTGGTTTGCCCTGGAAACGAACCAAGACCATTCAGTCACTTTTGAGGTTATATCCAAGTACTGCATTTTGGACTTTTTTCTTGAGCATAAAGGCTACTCCATTTCTTCTAAGGGATTTATGTAGTAGATATAATGGCTATATGACTTCATCCTTTCTCATACATTCTAGTTCACTGATTCCTAAAATGTTAATGTTCACTCTTGCCATCTCCTGCTTAATCATGTCCTGAATTCACCTTGATTCATGGACCTAACATTCCAAGTGCCTATACAATACTGTTCTTTCCAACATTGGGCTTTACTTTTATCATCAGACACATCCACAAGTGAGCATTGTTTCTGCTTTGACCCAGCTTCTTCATTCTTTCTGGAGCTATTTCTCCATTCTTCCCCAGGAGCATATTGGACACCTACTGACTTGGGGTGCTAATCTTGCCATGTCATATATTTCTGCCTATTGTTCATAGCATTTTCACAGCAAGGATACTGAGTTGCTTGCCATTCCCTCCTCCAATGCACCATATTTTGTCAGGAGTCTCCACTATGATCTGTCAGTCTTGGGTGACCATGCATGGCATGTCTCATAGCTTCATTGAGTTATGCAAGCCTGTCAAGGCTGTATATCCCATTTGTGGATCACCATGAAAAGTCTGTGATCCATGAAAGGGATAAATACCTGAGAGATAAAGATTGAAAGTCCTAGGTACTGTTTGTTTTGTATTTCTTCCACCAAAGTCTTTCTTGGACTAGCTAAAATGCCTTCTCTCATGAGAAGAGAGCAAGAGGAACCTTTTTTGTTGTTGTTTTTAACTTTTACAGAGCTTTGTTGGTTACAGATATGTATGTTACATTTTAAGGAGAACTTTATTTCCTAGAGTAAATAAATTTACTCAGGTATTTTCCCAGGGACATTGTATTTTCTGAGGAAGAGAAAAATATGGGCATATGGAGACTCTTAAGATTAGTTAACTGAAAAGGAATAATAATAATAATAAAAAAAAACTTTTCCAGAAGTAGGAGGCTAAGAGATCAGTTAAATTAAATTGTATACCTTACCCAATACCTCATCATCTTCTAAAACATAACCAGAAAACCTCCTATACGGTGATACATGAATCTTGTTTCCAAAGGAGTTTAGAGATTGGCAGAGGAAATGCCTGTAGTCATGTATGGTCGTTAACCACACATGGCAGGGGATATGGGATACAGGCTTGCTCTAGGCCTAGACTGGCTTTGAGGGCTGGCTGCAGGCTCTATTCTGCTCCCATAATGTGCTTTGTGTTCAAGAATATTCCTCATGCTAGGTTCACTGATTCCTAAAATGTTAATGTTCACTCTTGCCATCTCCTGCTTAATCATGTCCTGAATTCACCTTGATTCATGGACCTAACATTCCAAGTGCCTATACAATACTGTTCTTTCCAACATTGGGCTTTACTTTTATCATCAGACACATCCACAAGTGAGCATTGTTTCTGCTTTGACCCAGCTTCTTCATTCTTTCTGGAGCTATTTCTCCATTCTTCCCCAGGAGCATATTGGACACCTACTGACTTGGGGTGCTAATCTTGCCATGTCATATATTTCTGCCTATTGTTCATAGCATTTTCACAGCAAGGATACTGAGTTGCTTGCCATTCCCTCCTCCAATGCACCATATTTTGTCAGGAGTCTCCACTATGATCTGTCAGTCTTGGGTGACCATGCATGGCATGTCTCATAGCTTCATTGAGTTATGCAAGCCTGTCAAGGCTGTATATCCCATTTGTGGATCACCATGAAAAGTCTGTGATCCATGAAAGGGATAAATACCTGAGAGATAAAGATTGAAAGTCCTAGGTACTGTTTGTTTTGTATTTCTTCCACCAAAGTCTTTCTTGGACTAGCTAAAATGCCTTCTCTCATGAGAAGAGAGCAAGAGGAACCTTTTTTGTTGTTGTTTTTAACTTTTTTTTAACTTTTACAGAGCTTTGTTGGTTACAGATATGTATGTTACATTTTAAGGAGAACTTTATTTCCTAGAGTAAATAAATTTACTCAGGTATTTTCCCAGGGACATTGTATTTTCTGAGGAAGAGAAAAATATGGGCATATGGAGACTCTTAAGATTAGTTAACTGAAAAGGAATAATAATAATAATAAAAAAAAACTTTTCCAGAAGTAGGAGGCTAAGAGATCAGTTAAATTAAATTGTATACCTTACCCAATACCTCATCATCTTCTAAAACATAACCAGAAAACCTCCTATACGGTGATACATGAATCTTGTTTCCAAAGGAGTTTAGAGATTGGCAGAGGAAATGCCTGTAGTCATGTATGGTCGTTAACCACACATGGCAGGGGATATGGGATACAGGCTTGCTCTAGGCCTAGACTGGCTTTGAGGGCTGGCTGCAGGCTCTATTCTGCTCCCATAATGTGCTTTGTGTTCAAGAATATTCCTCATGCTAGGATGCATGAGGCAACATGGAAAGTTGGCAGGGCCACCCAGCCAAGTCCCACAGTTCTCCCCTACTCACAGATGTTTCCTGGCTTCCTGACCAAGTGCAGCCTCTTCCGAGGCCTCTGGGTTTTCCTGTAAATGCATCTGTGGTAGCCAGATCCTATTTCAAAGTCTGTTTCAGGCTAACCATCATTAAAAAGAGAGTCATGGAGAGCTTAGTGGAGGAAACAATGAACACAGTGAACTGATTCTAGGTCTTTATTTCCCCTGATTTAGTCCCTCCGTTTTTATTATGGATAAACTGATGTTCAATCTGACATTTTATTCAAGAACAAAAAAGAAAGAGAAGGAAACTTTGTACTCAATGCACTTCTTTCTTACAGTTGAGATTTAATAGATGCAAAAAATCAGTCAAGGAAATTAATAGCATTTTATGTACATGCATTGAGGCACGTTATGTGTGTGTATGAGTGCCTAACTGCTTGGGAACAACTAACCCATGATTCTAACAGTGAATGTGCTCATATTCACAGCATCTTTTAAGTAAGGACAAAATGTGTTTTTTGGAAGTGCCTGTAACTACACTGTAAAGAGATCCACACTCAAGTGATAATCTGTGAAGCCCTGCTACAAAGCTGCAGTTGCTCTCACTTCCTGCTGAACCATTGCACTGCACATCTCAGAGCTCACCTCTCTCACCGCTGAGATGTGCGCTCAGGAGACCTTCCCCAACCCCATGGGCCATGAGCCCACATCCCTATCTCACTGCTCCATATGATTTCTTCTAACCTCTGTAAAGTATCTATCACAATCCAAAACAATATGATGGGCTGATTGGCCTTGTTTACTGGAGAATATAAGCTCTCTGAGAACTGGGGCTTTCCTTCATTCTGTCCCCAGAGCATCCAAACCATTTCTGGCCCTATGGACGTGTTAACAGTGTATTTATGTGAAAGTCTTCATGAACCTTAACCCATTTTCTAAGGGAACCATCTGTGTTTTCACATGGAGATCATCTTCTGTGTCTGGCACTTCCTATTGCCCCTACCCTTTTTGAATTTTGCAGGCTTGCTCTAGGCCTAGACTGGCTTTGAGGGCTGGCTGCAGGCTCTATTCTGCTCCCATAATGTGCTTTGTGTTCAAGAATATTCCTCATGCTAGGATGCATGAGGCAACATGGAAAGTTGGCAGGGCCACCCAGCCAAGTCCCACAGTTCTCCCCTACTCACAGATGTTTCCTGGCTTCCTGACCAAGTGCAGCCTCTTCCGAGGCCTCTGGGTTTTCCTGTAAATGCATCTGTGGTAGCCAGATCCTATTTCAAAGTCTGTTTCAGGCTAACCATCATTAAAAAGAGAGTCATGGAGAGCTTAGTGGAGGAAACAATGAACACAGTGAACTGATTCTAGGTCTTTATTTCCCCTGATTTAGTCCCTCCGTTTTTATTATGGATAAACTGATGTTCAATCTGACATTTTATTCAAGAACAAAAAAGAAAGAGAAGGAAACTTTGTACTCAATGCACTTCTTTCTTACAGTTGAGATTTAATAGATGCAAAAAATCAGTCAAGGAAATTAATAGCATTTTATGTACATGCATTGAGGCACGTTATGTGTGTGTATGAGTGCCTAACTGCTTGGGAACAACTAACCCATGATTCTAACAGTGAATGTGCTCATATTCACAGCATCTTTTAAGTAAGGACAAAATGTGTTTTTTGGAAGTGCCTGTAACTACACTGTAAAGAGATCCACACTCAAGTGATAATCTGTGAAGCCCTGCTACAAAGCTGCAGTTGCTCTCACTTCCTGCTGAACCATTGCACTGCACATCTCAGAGCTCACCTCTCTCACCGCTGAGATGTGCGCTCAGGAGACCTTCCCCAACCCCATGGGCCATGAGCCCACATCCCTATCTCACTGCTCCATATGATTTCTTCTAACCTCTGTAAAGTATCTATCACAATCCAAAACAATATGATGGGCTGATTGGCCTTGTTTACTGGAGAATATAAGCTCTCTGAGAACTGGGGCTTTCCTTCATTCTGTCCCCAGAGCATCCAAACCATTTCTGGCCCTATGGACGTGTTAACAGTGTATTTATGTGAAAGTCTTCATGAACCTTAACCCATTTTCTAAGGGAACCATCTGTGTTTTTCACATGGAGATCATCTTCTGTGTCTGGCACTTCCTATTGCCCCTACATATTCTAGTTATTCTAATGGGTTCTGAATGCCCTTTTCTTGCCCCAGGATCCAAATAACTCTAAAGTGATATTTCATCATGTTTGTTAAGTCCTTTTAAACTCTGAAAACAGTAGAATACTTTAGAATATGATTGTTTGATCATCTCATGTCCAATACCATATCGACTACACATGTATGTATATAATAAGACCTAAATCTGATAATGCAAACTATCAGCTCATCCTCAGACTTTCCCCATCAGATCTGTGCTTGGTCTATCTAGTGTTGACAAATAAGGTATTTTAAATTTCAACTATTAGCCAGAATTTGAAAAAGGAGAGAATGCACATGAAATCTAACATTTCACACTTCTACTGAAAATCTAAGATTCTAGAAAAATAATAATCATATAGATAATGATCTATTTGGACTACAAGCAACTTTATTCTTTAGGCAGGTCATGAAGCCTCTAGCTGCCCAAATTCTAGAAAAACTGATGAAAAATGAAAAACTGATAACATACACAAAATGCTTAGTCTTATACAGCCAAAATATGTTGCCCTATGTATTTCAACCTTTATGACATCATCATTTCTTAAATTCATATTCATTAGAACATATGCAAGCTAACTGAAAGATAAAGATAGACTGCAAGAAAGCCAAGGTTATATGTTTAAATTTTTCATCTACAGACAAAGGATAGTATAAATACTAAACTATAAATACTTACAGGCATTTATATAAAGTATGTACCAAATGTTGCTGAACCGAAGACCTAGATCAGTGCTTGAGAACCATTTGTGTAGACTCCAGTTGAAGTTCTTATTTCAGTACCTAAGCTTTACTGTCACATATTTAAATTATAATATTTGGAAATAAAGATCTGACCTAATTTGATGACTCTGTTCTTCAAACTACCACACAATCCTCTACCACTGGGATTAGTTCAGTGCTTAAGTTTCTATGGTTGATGTGTTGATGGAGAGAAGGAAAAAGACAAATCCCTTCTCCATCCCACCATCGTTTGTGAATAAGTTTGTGGTGGGAAGGAAGGGACCAATGACAGAGATGGCTAGCTTCTTCCCAAGATCTCTTTTTCCATTCTTCCTTAGAAACAGAATTCTGATTTTGCTGAAGCTGGCAATGTGTGCTGCTGAAACTCCTTCATTAATCACTTTCCCTTGCCAAGTGAAACCATTCTGATCAATGAGTTATTGCAGAAAATGGTGGTGAGGCTTGAGCAAAACACTCTAAAACAGGGATATGTACAGGATGTCCTTTTCCCTCATATCTGACTCTTATTTCTTGCCTGGAATAAAATTAAGACTGATTATATATATACATATATATATATATACACATATACATATATATATATATATATATATATATATATATATATAATACTGCATCAAAAGTCCCCCAAATCACAAATTCTTAACCCTGATCTGCTCGAGATGTTTATTTAATATTATTAGTAGTAATTACCTGCCCCAAGATTTCTTATAACATGAGGAAAACATATCCTTTTCTGTTTATGGAACTACAGTCAGGTCTGCTACTGGCAACCAGACTAAATCTGCAACTCACACAAAAACAGTAAACATAAAAAGAAGGAAATACATTTTCCTCAGTAACAGAATAGAAAAAAAGTAATTCGAAGAATCTATTATTCTACATCTTAATTACTGATGAACAATTGCATATGTGTCACAATAAATCAGTCTGTTTTGTTGGGAATTTAAAAGTAGAACCTAGAGAATCTCATTATTTGTCATTACATATATGATCTTCTTTAGTTGCTAACTAGTGTCCAACTCTTGCAAACCCATGGACCCCCAGGTTTGGTCTAGAGTAGACCAAATGTTGCTGAACCGAAGACCTAGATCAGTGCTTGAGAACCATTTGTGTAGACTCCAGTTGAAGTTCTTATTTCAGTACCTAAGCTTTACTGTCACATATTTAAATTATAATATTTGGAAATAAAGATCTGACCTAATTTGATGACTCTGTTCTTCAAACTACCACACAATCCTCTACCACTGGGATTAGTTCAGTGCTTAAGTTTCTATGGTTGATGTGTTGATGGAGAGAAGGAAAAAGACAAATCCCTTCTCCATCCCACCATCGTTTGTGAATAAGTTTGTGGTGGGAAGGAAGGGACCAATGACAGAGATGGCTAGCTTCTTCCCAAGATCTCTTTTTCCATTCTTCCTTAGAAACAGAATTCTGATTTTGCTGAAGCTGGCAATGTGTGCTGCTGAAACTCCTTCATTAATCACTTTCCCTTGCCAAGTGAAACCATTCTGATCAATGAGTTATTGCAGAAAATGGTGGTGAGGCTTGAGCAAAACACTCTAAAACAGGGATATGTACAGGATGTCCTTTTCCCTCATATCTGACTCTTATTTCTTGCCTGGAATAAAATTAAGACTGATTATATATATACATATATATATATATACACATATACATATATATATATATATATATATATATATATATATATAATACTGCATCAAAAGTCCCCCAAATCACAAATTCTTAACCCTGATCTGCTCGAGATGTTTATTTAATATTATTAGTAGTAATTACCTGCCCCAAGATTTCTTATAACATGAGGAAAACATATCCTTTTCTGTTTATGGAACTACAGTCAGGTCTGCTACTGGCAACCAGACTAAATCTGCAACTCACACAAAAACAGTAAACATAAAAAGAAGGAAATACATTTTCCTCAGTAACAGAATAGAAAAAAAGTAATTGGAAGAATCTATTATTCTACATCTTAATTACTGATGAACAATTGCATATGTGTCACAATAAATCAGTCTGTTTTGTTGGGAATTTAAAAGTAGAACCTAGAGAATCTCATTATTTGTCATTACATATATGATCTTCTTTAGTTGCTAACTAGTGTCCAACTCTTGCAAACCCATGGACACTGTAGCCCACCAGGCTCTCCTGTCCATGGGATTTTCTAGGCAAGAATACTGGAGTGGGTTGCTATTTCCTTCTCCAGGGGATTTGCTGACCCAGGGATTGAACCCAAGTCCCCTGAACTGCAGGCAGATTCTTTACTGACTAAGCTACCAGGGAAGCCCTACATCTATGATAGTACACAGTAAAAAATATGTATAACATGTGGTATGAGTTGAACTATGTTCCTCAAAAGATATGTTGAAGTCCTAACTTCCAGTACCTCAGAATGTAAACTTATTCAAAATCACATGTCATTGAACACATAATTAGTTAAATTAAGATGAGGTCGGGCTTCCCTTGTGGTCCAGTGGGTAAGAACACTGCCTTGCAGTGCAAGGGGCACCAGTTCGATCTCTGGCCTGGGAAGATCCCACATGCCGCGGAGAGGCTGGACCAATGTGTCCAATTACCGAGCTGGAGCTCTGGAGCGCATGCACCCACAGCCAATGCTCTGCGACAACAGAGGCCACCGCGATGGGACGCCCACACGGACCAAAGAACAAAGATGGATGAAAATAGACAAATGAAAGACCATTAGAAGTGGCCCGCCTGCCCTCCTCCCTCCCCAACCCCTCCTTCCCAAAAAATAAAATTATATATATGTAAAAAAAGATGAGGTTATTCCACAGTAGGATGTGCTCATAATTCAAATGGTTGGGTGTTCTTTTAAGAAGTGGCAGGAGAATCACACAGGACAAGAATGCCACATGACAACGGAAACAGAGACTGGAGTGCTGCAACTACAAAAGCTAAACAACATCAAGAGTGGCCATCCACCCTGAGAAGTGAGGAAGAGGAAGGAAGCTTCCACACAAAATCAGAGGGAGCGTGGTTCTGCTAACACCTGGATTTTGGACTGCCAGATGCCCAAATTATAAGAAAACAAATATCTGTAGTTCTACCTCATCCAGATTGTGGCATTGTGTTGTGGCAGTCCTTGGAATGAGCACAACACAAGCCAAAATATTCTTACTCAAAATATTCTTTGGTTGCCAGTAGCAGTTAACATGCATCGTGATGTGTAATCAAGAAAATTGTACCTATTATTTGAATAACTTTTTCTGAGTATAGATGTTCTTGTATTTTGTATTAGATAATCTAGAAACTTTTAAAGAAGAAAATAAATCTGTTTACATTCCCATGAGCAACCAGTAATACTTGTGGTGTTTGCTTTCAATATTTTGTGTATGAAATTTGTGCATCATGCTTTTCTATATGTATATAATTGTACCTATTTGTTATGTGTGCTTGAGAGAAAGGGAAAGACATTGTATAAATAATATATTTCTTACATCCTCTCCTCCCTCCTTTTCATTTCTTTCTTCCACACATATTTGGAGAACACTCTGAATGCCGAGGCACTCTCCTGGGTACTAGGGATACAGTGGTGAATACATCAGGACAAAATTGCTCCTCTTCTGTGTTTTACAATTTGGTTTATTATACAAAACAGCCTGGCATTTTCAAAACATTGTGTTACAACAGAGCAGTGCAGGATGTCATGGGAGTACATCTGTGGGTACCAAGCATGCATTTCAAAGCTTGAGGAAGGCTTCCTGGAGGAGTCAGGTCTCAGCTGAGAACAGCCAGCTGAAAGGCAGCAGTTAGCTGAGAGAAGAAGAGCAAGGGTATTCCAAGCAGAGGGAGAGTATGAGTCAGAAAACTTGTCGACAGAGAACAGGACGTGTTTAAAGAATATAAAGAAGTTCAGCATTTCCAGATTATTAGTAAAAGGAGAACACTGGCAAGAGATAGATTACTTAAGGGCCAGACCGTGCAGGGTCTTCTGAAGGCTATTTAAAGGTTGGGGCATCTTAATATGGATAAAGCAACCCTGAGGAGTTTATGTAGATGAAATGAAATAATCAGATTTGCATTTTAGGAAGATCTGATTGGGAACAATGTGGAAGATTTACTGAAAAGGGTCAAGTTACTGAAGCGATCCATAAAAAAGATGATGGAAGCCCCCAATAGAGCTTCTCTCGTAGCTCAGACAGTAAAGAGTCTGTCTGCAGTGCAGGAAACCTGAGTTCGATCCCTGAGTCAGGAAGATGCCCTGGAGAAGGGAATGGTTACCCATTCCAGTATTCTGAGAACTCTTTCCATCCTACACTCTTGGGTTTTTGATAAGTTTGTTATAATTAATTTTCTTTCCTTCTCAGCTTAAATTTTCTTGCCATCATTTTAACATACTTCTCACACCCAGGAATACTTGCAATGTTTCTGCTCCATTGTCTTTCCACCCTATATTCTTGAATTTTTGATAAGCTTAATTGTCTATACTTCAAAGATATTCTATAAAAATGTATATAAACTTTATAAACAAATTTTTAAAGAACTCTAACTAAATTTCACTATTTTGCCTATGTAATTCAAACTATAACTGAGTTTAAGAGTTTTCTTACTTTGAATTCCATAGTATGGTAAATGTAGAGTTTTCCAGGATGCTCCAAGTTATGGATACTGAGGTCTGTTAATGTGAGTTCTTACTCCACATGACTCATTCCTGAAGAGTAACTGAGATTCCTAGAATAAATACTCCTTGTTTCTGAGTTTCTGTAATATTCCACCTATGATTCTTATGGGTTTCCCTTGTGGCTCAGATGGTAAGAATCTGCTGCAAGTGGGAGACCTGGGCTCAATTCCTGGGCTGGGAAGATCCCTTGGAAGAAGGCATGGCAATGGACTCCAGTATTCTTGTCTGGAGAATTCCATGGACAAAGGAGCCTGGCAGGCTCCAGTACATGGGGGTCAGAAAGAGTCAGACATGACTAACCAACTAAGCACAACACATGGTTCTTATATACAACAGGAATCTGACATCATTGATTATATTTATTCATTCTACAAAGCCTCTTGTAAAAGGGACTAACAAAATAAATGAAACCATTTTAAACCAACATTTATGTAGTGATTTCCAGTTTACTGAGACTTTATAAATATCCTACTGTTTTGTTTTGTTTTGGTCACTTCTATTGGTCTTTCATTTATCTATTTTCATCCATCTTTGTTCTTTGGCCCATGTGGGCCTCCCATCACAGTGGCCTCTCTCTTTGCAGAACACCAGCTCTGGGCACATGCGCTCCAGAGCTCTGGCTTGGTAATTGGACACATCAGTCCAGCTGCTCTGCAGCACATGGTATTTTCCCAGGCCAGGGATCGAACTGGCACCCTTGCACTGCAAGGTGGTGTCCTTACCCACTGGACCACCAGGGAAACCCAATATCCCACTGTTTGAATCTCACAACAATCTCAATAAAAAATAACCAAACAGAATTGCTACGACTTTAACATACTTCTCACACCCAGGAATACTTGCAATGTTTCTGCTCCATTGTCTTTCCACCCTATATTCTTGAATTTTTGATAAGCTTAATTGTCTATACTTCAAAGATATTCTATAAAATGTATATAAACTTTATAAACAAATTTTTAAAGAACTCTAACTAAATTTCACTATTTTGCCTATGTAATTCAAACTATAACTGAGTTTAAGAGTTTTCTTACTTTGAATTCCATAGTATGGTAAATGTAGAGTTTTCCAGGATGCTCCAAGTTATGGATACTGAGGTCTGTTAATGTGAGTTCTTACTCCACATGACTCATTCCTGAAGAGTAACTGAGATTCCTAGAATAAATACTCCTTGTTTCTGAGTTTCTGTAATATTCCACCTATGATTCTTATGGGTTTCCCTTGTGGCTCAGATGGTAAGAATCTGCTGCAAGTGGGAGACCTGGGCTCAATTCCTGGGCTGGGAAGATCCCTTGGAAGAAGGCATGGCAATGGACTCCAGTATTCTTGTCTGGAGAATTCCATGGACAAAGGAGCCTGGCAGGCTCCAGTACATGGGGGTCAGAAAGAGTCAGACATGACTAACCAACTAAGCACAACACATGGTTCTTATATACAACAGGAATCTGACATCATTGATTATATTTATTCATTCTACAAAGCCTCTTGTAAAAGGGACTAACAAAATAAATGAAACCATTTTAAACCAACATTTATGTAGTGATTTCCAGTTTACTGAGACTTTATAAATATCCTACTGTTTTGTTTTGTTTTGGTCACTTCTATTGGTCTTTCATTTATCTATTTTCATCCATCTTTGTTCTTTGGCCCATGTGGGCCTCCCATCACAGTGGCCTCTCTCTTTGCAGAACACCAGCTCTGGGCACATGCGCTCCAGAGCTCTGGCTTGGTAATTGGACACATCAGTCCAGCTGCTCTGCAGCACATGGTATTTTCCCAGGCCAGGGATCGAACTGGCACCCCTTGCACTGCAAGGTGGTGTCCTTACCCACTGGACCACCAGGGAAACCCAATATCCCACTGTTTGAATCTCACAACAATCTCATAAGTAACCAAACAGAATTGCTTACCACTTCCAATTTACAAATGAGGATGGTAAGGCTAAGAGAGATGATGTGAATTGTCTAAGATCATACGGTAAGAATATAGTCTAGTCTGGAAAAGAAGTGTCAATTCTATTGTTGTTACTCTATGTGCTCCTAGTCATTGTAAATGTATGTTTTGGTTCTCATGGTTGTGATTACCTTAGTAAGGGTAAGAGAAGGGAGAGAGAGAGAGAGAAAAAAAGACAGAAAGACAGAGCAGTATTATATTGTTCCTTTTCTATATTATGCCATTATTGATCACAAAATAGTATAGCCTGGACAGTATCTAATTGTACTGGAGAATCATTGTTTTCGGTCATAAAATGCAAATAACATTAAATCTCTAATTCAAAAACATATCTATCATATGTATTGAGAAGATGTTTGGTTTTTTTTAGCACATATTACTAGTCCCTAAGTAAGGGCATTTTGATGGAATACTTCATAGTGCTCAGAGGTAAACCTGAAGGAGCAAGTTCCTACTGCTAAGAAGATAACACTGTCATTCTCATAAGCCAATGATTCATAACACATATTAAGAGTAGTTAATGATTCTTTCTCAAACATAGTCATTTTGGTCTCTTTAAGTGTAAAACTCATGGAGAAAAAAATATTACAATTTAGGAATTTGTTTTGTCTGCAGTATTTCTTTAACAAATAGTGCCATGCATTGTGCAGGCAATGTTGATGGAAAGGCCAAAGAACATTGTTCCTTCAGAAGGTCACAGTTTAACACTAGTCATCAGACAGGTGAGTCAACAAAGACGGTGGATGCATGCATAATAAAGGAGCACAGTGGGAAAGCAAACAGCCCTAAGCCATCCCCTTCAGTTCCTCTGAAACCCCACAGTGGACAAGGCCAAATTACTAATGAGTTTAACAAAAATGCTAAACTCAAAATAAAATTTTATGGTATTTTCTCCCTTGGTCAATTTCAGAATTTTAACCCTGTATTTTAAAGGTCACCATCTTTCACCCCTAGCATATATTTGCATATTGAGGTCCTTAGTAGATAATAGGCTAAGTCAAAATGTAGCCTTTTTTCAATATAAATAACTGGGGACAAATTTAAACCAATACAACAGCAGGTTTAAAAATGCCACAACAGACACTAGCTGCCCGGGAGAGATGGCCATTTTCTACTTTCTAAAGAATGTATGTTGAAATCACTCAGTGACAAGAAAGACAAATTTTCCACGGCTGCCAAGCCCAAGGCTCTCAATGAGAACTTCAAAAAAAATACAGCCCTGTGTTTGTGGCTTTTTGACTGAGAGCAATGTTTTCAAGGCTTCTATATACCTTGGGCTTAGTGCCACCAAATAAGTGACTGTGGTTTAAATTCCAAAAGCACGGGAAGCATAACATTATTCACAAAACACTTTTCACACTCATTTTATTTCACCATGGTTATCTACCAATTCTTGAAAATATGCTTTCTTGCTTTCTAAAATAATCTTTTTTTAGCTTCACTTGAAATAAATGTTTACCAGTAATTAAGTAGGCAAGGCTGTTCACTAACCTTCACAGTTTGCTGAAGAACACTGGTAACAGAGGTATTGCTAAATGTAAGTAGGGGAAAGGTGTGTGTATGTATTTGTTTTCTAGCTACTTAACAACTGATACAGAACTGCAAGTTACATAAGCCCCCCCTCCCCAAAAAAAAGGAAATCAGGAAAACACCTAGGCACCTAGGTGGTAATATACTGTAGCTGATGAGGTATGAAAATCTGACCTGTCTAACCAATGACAAGCTATTCTTTGCTGACATCTCACACTGTAAAATTTCAGAGCAGTGGCTGAAGGAGAGAAGCACTGCTTTCTCCCTCACTCCTTTACTTTATCTCCTTGAAAATGAACCACTTGTCTTCCAAATCATTTTATCACTACTTTCCCCTCCAATGAGTACTACTTATTTAAAGCCACATGATCTTCCTTTTCCTGGGCTCAGATTCAGTTTTATCTTGATTAAAATGTTTAAGCCGAACCAATAATTATATAAGAATCTTTCTAATTCAGAAATCAATGAAAAATTTCATAATGCTTCCTCTGAAAGGTAAAAATAAAGCAAATGTCAAGACATCTAATTAGGATGCAATGAATGAACACTGCAATTAGTCTATTAAATTGTCAGATTATATATTATGATCATATATTTTACACAATATTAAAAATACATTCTCCTTAGAAGGAAAGCTATGACAAACCTTTAAAGCAAAGTCACAACAGACACTAGCTGCCCGGAGAGATGGCCATTTTCTACTTTCTAAAGAATGTATGTTGAAATCACTCAGTGACAAGAAAGACAAATTTTCCACGGCTGCCAAGCCCAAGGCTCTCAATGAGAACTTCAAAAAAAATACAGCCCTGTGTTTGTGGCTTTTTGACTGAGAGCAATGTTTTCAAGGCTTCTATATACCTTGGGCTTAGTGCCACCAAATAAGTGACTGTGGTTTAAATTCCAAAAGCACGGGAAGCATAACATTATTCACAAAACACTTTTCACACTCATTTTATTTCACCATGGTTATCTACCAATTCTTGAAAATATGCTTTCTTGCTTTCTAAAATAATCTTTTTTTAGCTTCACTTGAAATAAATGTTTACCAGTAATTAAGTAGGCAAGGCTGTTCACTAACCTTCACAGTTTGCTGAAGAACACTGGTAACAGAGGTATTGCTAAATGTAAGTAGGGGAAAGGTGTGTGTATGTATTTGTTTTCTAGCTACTTAACAACTGATACAGAACTGCAAGTTACATAAGCCCCCCCTCCCCAAAAAAAAGGAAATCAGGAAAACACCTAGGCACCTAGGTGGTAATATACTGTAGCTGATGAGGTATGAAAATCTGACCTGTCTAACCAATGACAAGCTATTCTTTGCTGACATCTCACACTGTAAAATTTCAGAGCAGTGGCTGAAGGAGAGAAGCACTGCTTTCTCCCTCACTCCTTTACTTTATCTCCTTGAAAATGAACCACTTGTCTTCCAAATCATTTTATCACTACTTTCCCCTCCAATGAGTACTACTTATTTAAAGCCACATGATCTTCCTTTTCCTGGGCTCAGATTCAGTTTTATCTTGATTAAAATGTTTAAGCCGAACCAATAATTATATAAGAATCTTTCTAATTCAGAAATCAATGAAAAATTTCATAATGCTTCCTCTGAAAGGTAAAAATAAAGCAAATGTCAAGACATCTAATTAGGATGCAATGAATGAACACTGCAATTAGTCTATTAAATTGTCAGATTATATATTATGATCATATATTTTACACAATATAAAAAATACATTTACTCCTTAGAAGGAAAGCTATGACAAACCTAGACAGTGTATTGAAAAGCAAAGATATCACTTTACCGACAGAAGTTCATATAGTCAAAACTATGTTTTTTCAATAATCAAGTACAGATGTGAGAGTTGGACCATAAAGAAGGCTGAGTGCTGACAAAAAATTCATGCTTTCAAATTGTGGTGCTGGAGAAGACTCTAAAGAGTTCCTTGGACTGCAAGAAGATCAAACCAGTCAATTCTAAAGCAAATCAAACCGAGATATTCATTGAAAGGACTGATACTGAAGCTGAAGCTGGAGCAGCAATATTTTGGGAGCTGATGAGAGGAGCTGACTCACTGGAAAAGACCCTGATGTTAGGAAAGACTGAAGGCAAAAGAAGAGGGCAACAGAGGATGAGATGAGTAGATAGGATCACCGACTCAATGGACATGAATTTGAACAAACTCTGAGAGATGGTGAAGGACAAGGAAGCCTGTGTTCTACAGCTATAGGGTTGCAAAGAGTTGGACAGGTCTTAAGAGACTGAACAACAAAATTTTATAAAAACAAACAAAAAACCCCCAACAACTATGTATCTACTCTGAAAGGATTTATACAAAAAAAGCTACAAATACTGGTTGTTCCATGGGGTTGGTGCATAATGAAGAATTTTTTCTTTAGGTAGCATAACTAATATTATACTGTGCTTCATTCTTCATATTATATATAAATAAAATTTTTAAACAAGTCTGAATTGCTTAAGCAATTTTTAAATAGGCAATGGAAAAACTCAAGAATATAGAACAAGGTAACTGAGACAAACTATTAATCATTACACATGAAGGTGCATAAAGTTTCCCCTAGTTTATCTTATAATAATTCCTAACCCACAGGCTTGTTAACAGGTGAAATTTCCAAATAGAAACAGTATTTTGGTAAGATCAACAAGAAATATTCAGAATTAAAATATTTGTACCAGTTTTGAGAACACATAACGCAGCTAACAGGGGTCACTATTCCTAGTCTAACAAACAGCAGACCTCCAACTGAAAGGAAACAAGATGGTTGAGTATAGAGGGTGGAAGTAGGAAGTAAGCTCCTTCAGAATGTTCAAGAATTGTGTGTCACTCTTCTAGATATCCAAGGCCTCTGTGCAAAGAACATTTGCTCCTTTCTCTTCCTAAATCGCACTAACTGAGCTTCTATGCAGTGTTACTAGCCTTGGGCCTATGCCCCACTAAAGCACCACTGAATAGAGAGAATTCAGGAAATTGGGAACTTGGATAAGCAAAAAGCTACTTCTCTAAACATCAAAATGTCATCGAAATTGAACATTTCTTCAGTGACAAATGTTGGTAACAAGAACAGCTGCATCAACAGTACCTTTAATTTTCCCACCGAAGAAATGACAGATTATTTCTATATCACATCACAGTTGTCAAATTATCTCTAAATATTATTTATGCACATTATAATTCAAAATTATAGTAGCTGTTATGTCTCCTGCTAGATCTTGTTATTTAATGTTTTAATAAGGCAGCACAAACGTGTTTTTTTAAAAAAATTTTGACAATTGTATTTTATGATGCTTGATTCCTTTAAATTCCCACATTTTATTATGCAAATCTAAATCTCTTCTTCTGTGAAAGGACTAATATTGCCAGAGTTACCAATTCACCAGATTACCCAATAAATCCACAGCACCGTGTGCTGCTAAAAGGTCAGTCCTCTCTAGATAGCTCTCCTCTTGTTCCCACATTCCCCTGTGGGCACCCTCATCCAACCCTGCTGCCACACTGTCATCATTAGTATCTTGTCTCTCCCCTACCCAGTGTAGCAACTGACACACAATATATGAGCAAAAAGAGGTTTTGCAAGTGAAATGAAGAAGTGACATGAAGGCACTGGGTCCCTCAGGTGGATAGAAAAGCAACCGTGAAATAATTCACAGCCTTTTTTGGACTTAATCTGATTTAAAGTCAAAACTGAAAGTTTCCCCTAGTTTATCTTATAATAATTCCTAACCCACAGGCTTGTTAACAGGTGAAATTTCCAAATAGAAACAGTATTTTGGTAAGATCAACAAGAAATATTCAGAATTAAAATATTTGTACCAGTTTTGAGAACACATAACGCAGCTAACAGGGGTCACTATTCCTAGTCTAACAAACAGCAGACCTCCAACTGAAAGGAAACAAGATGGTTGAGTATAGAGGGTGGAAGTAGGAAGTAAGCTCCTTCAGAATGTTCAAGAATTGTGTGTCACTCTTCTAGATATCCAAGGCCTCTGTGCAAAGAACATTTGCTCCTTTCTCTTCCTAAATCGCACTAACTGAGCTTCTATGCAGTGTTACTAGCCTTGGGCCTATGCCCCACTAAAGCACCACTGAATAGAGAGAATTCAGGAAATTGGGAACTTGGATAAGCAAAAAGCTACTTCTCTAAACATCAAAATGTCATCGAAATTGAACATTTCTTCAGTGACAAATGTTGGTAACAAGAACAGCTGCATCAACAGTACCTTTAATTTTCCCACCGAAGAAATGACAGATTATTTCTATATCACATCACAGTTGTCAAATTATCTCTAAATATTATTTATGCACATTATAATTCAAAATTATAGTAGCTGTTATGTCTCCTGCTAGATCTTGTTATTTAATGTTTTAATAAGGCAGCACAAACGTGTTTTTTAAAAATATTTTGACAATTGTATTTTATGATGCTTGATTCCTTTAAATTCCCACATTTTATTATGCAAATCTAAATCTCTTCTTCTGTGAAAGGACTAATATTGCCAGAGTTACCAATTCACCAGATTACCCAATAAATCCACAGCACCGTGTGCTGCTAAAAGGTCAGTCCTCTCTAGATAGCTCTCCTCTTGTTCCCACATTCCCCTGTGGGCACCCTCATCCAACCCTGCTGCCACACTGTCATCATTAGTATCTTGTCTCTCCCCTACCCAGTGTAGCAACTGACACACAATATATGAGCAAAAAGAGGTTTTGCAAGTGAAATGAAGAAGTGACATGAAGGCACTGGGTCCCTCAGGTGGATAGAAAAGCAACCGTGAAATAATTCACAGCCTTTTTTGGACTTAATCTGTATCAGTAGTTTTAATTAGAGCTGAATTCTAACAGTCTGAAACTAGTTTTTGTGCCCTAAAATTATACTAAAAATCTAAGATACTCATATTCTCCTCAGTAAGAAATTTCCCTTACATCCATAATATTATCCTTCTGTGATATTTAACATATTCTGCATTGGTCAGATTGTAAATTCATGTATATGCACAGACATATCTGTTTGTAAGTATATATTAATATGCACATACATATTTGAGTATAAATGTGTTTGCATTTCTCCCAAACTAAATCATAAACTCCTTTAGGGTAAGAACTGAGGGTTGTTGTATAAAGAAGAATAAAAGGTATTTTGTTTTTTCACTGGAGAAGAGGAATGAAAATCTGCCAGAGACAGGGTGATTGCTTCAGTTCAATTTTAGAGGTTTTCTCTGACACTTGAGTATAACTGAAGATTCTTTCATTCTCATGCCTCCTCAGGAATTGCCTTTTTTTGTTATTCACAGGGAAAGTAGGACCTCAAAAAGAAACAAACTTGAAAAAAAATAAAGTAACCAAATGTGAAGACACTTCTGCAAAAGGCAAAAGAATATCTAATAATACACATTTGCAAAGGAGCCACTGAAGATTTTAATAAATAGTATAAAGTATTTTCAAGCAAAAGTTGACTTTTACATTTTTGTCCATTGAATTTTCAGCATTTAGAACAAGAAATTCTGTTAATCATGAAGGGGCTAGTTTCTTCAAAAGAATTGTCTTAAACAAAAAAACCTCACCAGATCCACCACAATGTTCAGCACCATATTTGACACATAGTAGATACTGAAGGTTTGTTCTAATAAGTGAATGATTTATGGTCTGAACCCAGTTCTTATCACTGCTATAATAAAACAGGATCACACGAGATAAATTTGTTACTGTATTTGAGGTAGTCCTCTGAGAGGCATATGTAACAGGCACAGACTCTTTTTTGTTAGTATTTTTTTTTTCTTTTCCCCATCATGCCTCTTTTATTTATATTTATTTTCATCCATCTTTTTATTCTTTGGCATGTGTGGGCCTCCCATTGCAGTGGTCTCTCTCACTGCAGAGCACTTGCTCTGGGCACATGAGCTTCAGAGCGCTGGCTCGTAATTGGACACAGAAGTCTAGCCACTCTGTGGCATGTGGGATCTTCCTGGGCCAGGGATTGAACCAATGTTCCTTGCACTACAAGGTGGACTCTTTACCCACTGGACCACCAGGGAAGCCCAGAACAGATTCTATTTTTTGGGGGGGGAGGGCCCTCTTTTATTGGTTTTTCCATTCATTTATTTTATTTTATTTTTGATTTTTGGCCACTTTTATTGGTCTTTCATTTATTTATTTTCATCCATCTTTGTTCCCTGGCCTATGTGGTCCTCCCATTGAAGTGGCCTCTCTCGGTACAGAGCACCGGCTCCAGGTGCATGTGCTCCAGAGCACTGGCTCACAACTGGACACACTGGTCCAGCTGCTCTGCTGCTCATGGGATCTTTCTGAGCCAGGGATTGAACCCCTTGCACCATAAAACAGACTCCCTACCCACTGGACTACCAAGGAAGCCCCCAGAACAGATTCTTTTGATGAAAAGGCTAATGCATTATCAAAACTAATTTAGAAATTATAAAATCTACATGACCACATATGGAAATATTCTTCACCATAAACACATGCAGATTATTGACTGCTTTTTCAAGAATTATCACAGTTTTTTTGTTTTGACAAATATTGTAGAAGATTAAGGTTTTAGATCATCCTGGGCCTGGAAATCAAATTGTTAGCTCCATATTTTCCTAGAAATTTGAAACTAAATTCTGTAACAACACTATTTATTACCATAAAATACACTGAGTGGTTTTACAAAATGAAATCAAATAAAAAACCTGCATAGTTGAGTTCTAGTCCTAATTAATTAGGTACCGATATTTCGCTATACTGTAGAACTCCTAGATCTCATTAGAATTCTAAACTTCTATGATCCTGTGAAGTCAGCTCTGGATGCTACAGTGTAACAGCAGTCCTGCTAAAGGCATCAGTCATATCTAAGTTTGTGCCAACACAGATATCACTTCCGACTTCTGAATGGCATTACTCCCAAGTCCCATTTGAGTCAGATGGCAGGACAGGACCATTAATGTCCTAGATTACAACCTATCAACCATTCCTAGAGCAACACTCATTACCAAACAGCTCAGTTAAACTCAATGAAAACTAAAAGGCACCATCCTATACCTGAGTATGAGGAAAATATTAAAGATGGAATCATAGTCAGTATATGTAAAATATGTGACTAAGAGATGTTTTTTTAAAAATTATACATGTGCTTCTAAAAACAGAGGCATTTGCAGATTGAAACACGGAGCTAAAACTAAAGGTGGTCTGCTTTAGTTAAATCTAAACCTAGAGAGCAAAGAAGCAGGATAAGAGGTGTATATAAATGCAGCCAGAATCCAAACCAAAGACTGTCACTGTGTTGATTATGGGCAGTGACCCAGTCAAGTGCCTATGCAGCACCCTACCTGTGTGTGTTGAAAGGGAACACTGCATTGTTGGTGGGAATGTAAATTGATATAGCCGCTATGGAAGACAGTGTGGAGATTTCTTAAAAAACTAAAAATAGAAGCAGCATATGACCCAACAATCCCACTATTAGGCTTATACTCTAATCAAAACTGAAAGAGGCACCTGTACCCCAATGTTCATTACAGCACTCTATACAATAGCTAGAACATGGAAGGAACCTAGACATCCATCGACAAATGAACGGATAAAAAAAGCCCTGGTACGTATACACAATGGAATACTACACAGCTGTAAAAAGAAATGCAGAAGAATCAGTCCTAATGAGGCGGTTTGACCTAGAATCTATCATAAAAAGTGATGTCAAAAAGAGAAAGACAAGTACAGTATACTAACACATATATATGGAATCTAATAGTATGGTAATGATAACACATGCAGTGAAGTGATGAAAAAGCAGACATGGAGAATAGACATATGGAAATAGTGGGAAATGAACTGTGGGTGGGAGGCGTAAAGGCAGTAGCATAAAAACCTATACTATCATATGTGAAAATATAGCTATTGTCATTGCACTGTGAGAAAAGGGACCCTGCAGGGTACTATGAGATGGCCTGGAGGGTGGGATGGTGCGGATATACATATGACTAATATGGGATCAAACAACAAAATTCTGTAAAAGTAAAACGTAAAATAAGAGACCCTGCACTCTGAAGAGTCCAAAATTTGTCACATGACATTGAGGATGGTCATGGAGGTGGATGGTGTTCCTAGATTACAACCTATCAACCATTCCTAGAGCAACACTCATTACCAAACAGCTCAGTTAAACTCAATGAAAACTAAAAGGCACCATCCTATACCTGAGTATGAGGAAAATATTAAAGATGGAATCATAGTCAGTATATGTAAAATATGTGACTAAGAGATGTTTTTAAAAATTATACATGTGCTTCTAAAAACAGAGGCATTTGCAGATTGAAACACGGAGCTAAAACTAAAGGTGGTCTGCTTTAGTTAAATCTAAACCTAGAGAGCAAAGAAGCAGGATAAGAGGTGTATATAAATGCAGCCAGAATCCAAACCAAAGACTGTCACTGTGTTGATTATGGGCAGTGACCCAGTCAAGTGCCTATGCAGCACCCTACCTGTGTGTGTTGAAAGGGAACACTGCATTGTTGGTGGGAATGTAAATTGATATAGCCGCTATGGAAGACAGTGTGGAGATTTCTTAAAAAACTAAAAATAGAAGCAGCATATGACCCAACAATCCCACTATTAGGCTTATACTCTAATCAAAACTGAAAGAGGCACCTGTACCCCAATGTTCATTACAGCACTCTATACAATAGCTAGAACATGGAAGGAACCTAGACATCCATCGACAAATGAACGGATAAAAAAAGCCCTGGTACGTATACACAATGGAATACTACACAGCTGTAAAAAGAAATGCAGAAGAATCAGTCCTAATGAGGCGGTTTGACCTAGAATCTATCATAAAAAGTGATGTCAAAAAGAGAAAGACAAGTACAGTATACTAACACATATATATGGAATCTAATAGTATGGTAATGATAACACATGCAGTGAAGTGATGAAAAAGCAGACATGGAGAATAGACATATGGAAATAGTGGGAAATGAACTGTGGGTGGGAGGCGTAAAGGCAGTAGCATAAAAACCTATACTATCATATGTGAAAAATATAGCTATTGTCATTGCACTGTGAGAAAAGGGGACCCTGCAGGGGTACTATGAGATGGCCTGGAGGGGTGGGATGGTGCGGATATACATATGACTAATATGGGATCAAACAACAAAATTCTGTAAAAGTAAAACGTAAAATAAAAGTTAACAACAACAAAAAAAGATACACAGACACTGCAACTCTGAAGAGTCCAAAATTTTCCAAGTCAGGATCATGACATTAGCAGGGACTGTGTCTATGGTATTTGCATATCGGTTGGATTGGACTGCTTTCCCAAAAAACTGCAATCTCTTTGGGAGTATGGACTCCACTACTTTCTTTTTGTAAACTCTTATGCCGTAAGTGGCCATATGTGTAGATATTAATTGATGGTGTAACTTAGCATGCTAAAAATTGAACAAACAGAAAAGCTAGGATAGGGTTTTCCTTATAATGTTGTTATTTTTTAGTGCTATTGTTAAGCTTTATTTCTGAAGAAATACTGCATCAGTGATGATCCCTAGAAAATGAGACAGGGTCTTGGGTATTTCCATTAATGTCACTCCAATAGAACAGATAATGATTGAAAACCAGCTTACATTAACAACTGTCTTTTAAGATTTTGGCTAAAGAGTAAAATCAATTCAGTGGCTTAAATATTACTTCAAGGTGTTTCATATTCACTTTGTATTTACAGGGAAGTCTCCAATACTCAAAAGTATAGGAAGAAACAGTATACCCCTTAGAGAACATTGCCACCTGTTACTATGAGAGAAACTTCTGGTTTCAGCATATTTGAATTCCATCTAGCGGGGGCTTGCAGGCCTTGCCACACTAACACTAAAGAATTGTTATGCAGATATTTTACTTTGACTTCAGTTGGTAGTCATTGTGAGGCTACTTGGTGAGTGGAATGCCAAAGGGGATAATTGCTAACAAAGTGCACATTTCAGGGCTTCCCCTGGTGGTCCAGTGGATAAGGACACCGCCTTGCAGTGCAAGGGGCGCCGGTTCGATCCCTGGCCTGGGAAGATCCCACATGCCGCGGAGCGGCTGGACTGATGTGTCCAGTGACCGAGCCAGAGCTCTGGGGCGCATGCGCCCAGAGCTGGTGCTCTGCGACAACAGACGCCACCACGATGGGAGGCCCGCAGGAGCCAAAGAACAAAGACGGATGAAAACAGAGAAATGAAAGACCAATAGAAGTGGCCCACCCGCTCCTCTCCCTCCCCAACCTGACCCCCGTCCAAAATAAATAAATAAATAAATCTTTAAAAAAACAAAGTGCACATTTCAGAAATACTGTATTATAGAATATTGAAATAAAAAATGTCTCACACCTAAAAGCTCTAGATTTGAAATAAGCCTTCATCTCATAGCAGTAGTGGGACTTGAGGCAAAGACATACTGGCAATATCTGAATTTATTGAGCAATTTTATATAGATCTTATGCCAAAGGATTTATATATATTATTTAAATGATTTGACTTGCTAAAATCAGCTTCCTTATTGGTAAGATAATTTTTATAAAATTTAAATAAAATCATATATTAGAAAGTGCTAGATACAGTGTCTGAAATGGAATTGGTACTCAATAAATTTTATGTCATCTTTTTCATCAAATACTTTCTTGTAACCTATTTCAGCAGGTTTTGTGTTGTTAAACTATATAGACTTCAGGGAATTTACTTGAAAATCATTTCCATACAAAGAAGGACACATATTGTGCTTTAATAAAGTTAATGAGGGAAGAGGGCTGTGTAACTCTTAGAAAATAAAAATATTTCACCTTAAAGATTCAAACAGGACCAATGTCAGGAATATATTGAGTAGAGAGCAACCTAAATAGCATGACTGAAATGTTCTACTTCACTACTATTCCTTCTGCTACCCTATCTAAACTAATCATAGCAAATGTATACAAATGTATAATATTTAAAATACATATATTCCATTTTATTTTATAGCTGATCATCTGTAGTCCTGATATTTACTATGATCAGTCACATTCTTTTTCATTAAGTTTTTTTTGGTGGTGCGGAGCACTTTCATTTATTTGTTTTCATCCATCTTTGTTCTTTGGCCTGTGTGGACTTCGCATCACAGTAACCTCTCTCCTTGCAGAGCACAGGCTCTGGGCACATGTGCTCCGGAGCTCCGGCTAGGTAATTGAACACCTTGGTTCAGCCGCTCCACGGCACGTGGGATCTTCCCAGGGATCAAACTGGCGCCCCTTGCACTGTAAGGCGGTGTCCTTACCCATTGGACCACCAGGGAAGATCATCAGTCACATTCTTAAGGAATTTATATAATTTTTAAGGTCTGTATAACATAATTGATAACAGTTATATCTAGTCTTTCTGTTTTTGAGAGATATAAAGCACAAAGCAATTAACAAGCCGATTAAAACACCACACAAAATAGAGAAAATATTAAAAACTTATATCAGTATGAATCCTAAGATGAAGTAAACAGATTTACCTTAGGTGAAAAATGTAGCATATTCTTTTGAAAATTAAAAATGACCCATTACAGATCCAAAGTTGAAATAAAAATTTTTTTATGTCATCTTTTTCATCAAATACTTTCTTGTAACCTATTTCAGCAGGTTTTGTGTTGTTAAACTATATAGACTTCAGGGAATTTACTTGAAAATCATTTCCATACAAAGAAGGACACATATTGTGCTTTAATAAAGTTAATGAGGGAAGAGGGCTGTGTAACTCTTAGAAAATAAAAATATTTCACCTTAAAGATTCAAACAGGACCAATGTCAGGAATATATTGAGTAGAGAGCAACCTAAATAGCATGACTGAAATGTTCTACTTCACTACTATTCCTTCTGCTACCCTATCTAAACTAATCATAGCAAATGTATACAAATGTATAATATTTAAAATACATATATTCCATTTTATTTTATAGCTGATCATCTGTAGTCCTGATATTTACTATGATCAGTCACATTCTTTTTCATTAAGTTTTTTTTGGTGGTGCGGAGCACTTTCATTTATTTGTTTTCATCCATCTTTGTTCTTTGGCCTGTGTGGACTTCGCATCACAGTAACCTCTCTCCTTGCAGAGCACAGGCTCTGGGCACATGTGCTCCGGAGCTCCGGCTAGGTAATTGAACACCTTGGTTCAGCCGCTCCACGGCACGTGGGATCTTCCCAGGGATCAAACTGGCGCCCCTTGCACTGTAAGGCGGTGTCCTTACCCATTGGACCACCAGGGAAGATCATCAGTCACATTCTTAAGGAATTTATATAATTTTTAAGGTCTGTATAACATAATTGATAACAGTTATATCTAGTCTTTCTGTTTTTGAGAGATATAAAGCACAAAGCAATTAACAAGCCGATTAAAACACCACACAAAATAGAGAAAATATTAAAAACTTATATCAGTATGAATCCTAAGATGAAGTAAACAGATTTACCTTAGGTGAAAAATGTAGCATATTCTTTTGAAAATTAAAAATGACCCATTACAGATCCAAAGTTGTTTTAAATAATATTCAGAAACAATGAAATTTTTTTCTACAAATCAACTGAAAGTTACCACTATGTGATTTACTCGGCCAATGGGATACAATAAAAAAAAGGAGTAAAGCATCTCAGTAATTGATATCCCTCCCATGCTGTTTCAAACAATGTTAGTTGGTCCCCAAGGAGCCTGTAGTTTCTCCCCCTTTTAGAACAGAACCCTTAATGATTTCATCCAGAAGTCTGTCTCCCCTAACTGACTCAGAGGACTCAGCTGGATGTGATATTTCTGTGTTCCAATAATGTGTTTATAATTGGGCACATAACCCAGGTATGTTCACTGAGATATGTGAGAAGATTTGTTGGAAGACCCCTAGTTTGACTTTCTGTGCTCTTAAAAGAGACAAACAAGAAGAAAAGGCACTCTCCTGCCAGAGCTTTTCATGTCTTTTGTGATTCTGGAATTATGGTATCCTTTTGCATACACTGGCGGAGGTAAGCTGATGTAGAAAAGGTGGCAAGGTGGAAAGAAGAAAGAACTTGGATTATTACTGATGTCATTGAATTGCCAAATTAAGTAACCCTAGCACTGCTCTATCTAAGGATATTTTGTTATGTGTAAACTTTTGTATGCCTTAATAAACTAACTTATTTATTGCTCACAGCATCCAGACACACAAGTTCATTATAGAAATTTGAAAACCGTACTGCTATGTGATCCAGCAATTCTACTCCTGCATGTTCATCCAAAAAAAGAAAATACTGATTTCAAAAGATACACTCACCCCAGTGTTCATGGAGGCATTATTTACAATTGCCAAGATACAGAAACCAGCTAAATGTTCATCAGCAAACAAATGGATAAAGATGTGAGGTGTATTTATGCGCATGCGCGCGTGTGTGTGTGTGTGTGGGGGGGGGGGAACATACCAGTCATAAAAAAGAATGGAGTTTTGCCATCTGCAACAGAAGGATAAATGATTTGGAGGGTATTATGCTAAGTGAAGTAAGTCAGACAGTAAAACACATATTATTCCTTTATGTGGAATCTAAAAAAATAAAACAAATTAGTGAATATAGCAAAAAAGAAACAGACAAATGGACTAGTCTGTTGATTACAACAGTGATTGGCTACCAGGGGAAATAAGGAAGTGGGGAGGGACAAGGTAGGAGACTAAGAGGTACAAACTACTATGCATAGAATAAATAAACTACAAGAATACGTAGTACAATACGGGGAACATAGCCAATATTATAAATAACCATAAACAGAATATAAAATTCACCCTTAAAAATTGTGCATCACTATATTGTACATCTGAAATTGCATAAAATTATGTGTCAACTGTATCTCATTAAAAGAGCTTATTATAGAAATTTGAGCATGCACAGAAAAATCTAAAAACAAAAACATTTTCCATAAGCATTAATATTTTCATTTATAAATTATATATCTTATATTAAATGTGTATAATTTGCAGCTAAAATAAACCTAATTATTCCAAAATATTTAGGAAAAAAACAATGAAAGTTCAAGTTACACAAAATATTTGGTAAAAACTTTATCTACAGAAAGCAATTTAAAGAGAGTTGAGAATCCTTGGTACTACTTTATATAGTACCTATGCTTCTGACTAGACAATAATGATAGATGTCAGTTCACTGTTTCCATAATATGTGAATAGAGAACTGTGAACTAGAAAAAAAATTGAGGCCTTTTCTGTATCTCACTATTTTGGATTTTACATGTTCAAGATGTTTACTAGGTGACACAGAAAGCCTATTTTTGCAATATCATGGATATAGTGCAATAGGTGGGTATGCCTCTAGATAAAAATGCAAAAGTAAATGAACTCCATGGACAGATAGACAAATGAACTGAGCAAAGGTGAGGACAAGAGAATCAATAGGCACTAATGGGTGGCTAGACAAAGAGGCCAGTAGCAAGAAATGAACAGACAATTCAGGTAGACAAACAAATATCCTGATGGAGTGGAGAGTAATACACTAAAGGCAGAGAAATAACGTCTGACATAGAAGACAGGTAGGGAGGTATGAAGACAAGAGAAGCTTAAATTAGCCAATGTGCCATGCTCTTTAAAGATTATATATATATATATATATATATATATATATATATATATACACACACATATATATATGCATCTGCATATGTGTGTACATATTTTAGTGATACATACATATTATATATATACATATATTTTGTGATATATATTTTCAAATCCTTTATATATACAAGACTAAGTAAAAATAGCCAGTGCCACTCTACTAATGAAGTGACAGAGCAGGCGTATGAACGGAAGATGAACCACCTTCAAAGGCACGAGTTATACCTTTAATCCATCAGGCATAACATAACTGCAAGGCAGTCCAGATGGAAATATCACAGCAAAACAGCAGCAACAACAAAGTCAAAGTAGCAACAAATACTGTTAAAATGTTTAATGTATTTTTGAAAATTACATTTAAATTAAAAAATTATCACATATATATGTGTATGTATATATACATATATATATGTAAGTATGACTGTTATAAGTTAAGTGAGTAAATCAAGCAATATCAAGCAAAATCACTTATTTTGCTTTGGAAGTGATTTCATTAACACATTATACACTTTTAAAAACTAGGATTTCATTGTGCTTTAGAACAATGAGAGAAATAACAAATGTCATATAATAAGAATGTCGATAATAAGGATTTCTATCATAATATTAAATTACTCTAATATCCTTGGCTAATATGGTCCACATAGGGCAAATACATATTAGATTCATCTGTATTTTGAATAAGTATAATTTTAATTTTAATTATAGCAAGTAACACGTTCAGTTATATATTTTGAAAAATACGTAGAAGTAGCTAAACTTTGGACCTTTTCTGTATCTCACTATTTTGGATTTTACATGTTCAAGATGTTTACTAGGTGACACAGAAAGCCTATTTTTGCAATATCATGGATATAGTGCAATAGGTGGGTATGCCTCTAGATAAAAATGCAAAAGTAAATGAACTCCATGGACAGATAGACAAATGAACTGAGCAAAGGTGAGGACAAGAGAATCAATAGGCACTAATGGGTGGCTAGACAAAGAGGCCAGTAGCAAGAAATGAACAGACAATTCAGGTAGACAAACAAATATCCTGATGGAGTGGAGAGTAATACACTAAAGGCAGAGAAATAACGTCTGACATAGAAGACAGGTAGGGAGGTATGAAGACAAGAGAAGCTTAAATTAGCCAATGTGCCATGCTCTTTAAAGATTATATATATATATATATATATATATATATATATATATATACACACACATATATATATATGCATCTGCATATGTGTGTACATATTTTAGTGATACATACATATTATATATATACATATATTTTGTGATATATATTTTCAAATCCTTTATATATACAAGACTAAGTAAAAATAGCCAGTGCCACTCTACTAATGAAGTGACAGAGCAGGCGTATGAACGGAAGATGAACCACCTTCAAAGGCACGAGTTATACCTTTAATCCATCAGGCATAACATAACTGCAAGGCAGTCCAGATGGAAATATCACAGCAAAACAGCAGCAACAACAAAGTCAAAGTAGCAACAAATACTGTTAAAATGTTTAATGTATTTTTGAAAATTACATTTAAATTAAAAAATTATCACATATATATGTGTATGTATATATACATATATATATGTAAGTATGACTGTTATAAGTTAAGTGAGTAAATCAAGCAATATCAAGCAAAATCACTTATTTTGCTTTGGAAGTGATTTCATTAACACATTATACACTTTTAAAAACTAGGATTTCATTGTGCTTTAGAACAATGAGAGAAATAACAAATGTCATATAATAAGAATGTCGTATAATAAGGATTTCTATCATAATATTAAATTACTCTAATATCCTTGGCTAATATGGTCCACATAGGGCAAATACATATTAGATTCATCTGTATTTTTGAATAAGTATAATTTTAATTATTACTAATTATAGCAAGTAACACGTTCAGTTATATATTTTGAAAAAATACGTAGAAGCTAGACTAAACTGTAACTGGGAGAAATGTCTCCTTTGGCTCCTGTGGTTTACACCAAGAAGTTGACTGGTATTGCTGAGACTGCATATCACTGGCTACCTACCCATCAGTGGTGAATTAACATGTGGATTAACATTGGCTTTACTTATGAGCTAGTCACCATAGAAAAGCACTTGATATGAAATGCACAGGACCCAAATTTCATTACAGAGCCACAAAATTTAATCTATAGCCTCTTTGCCCTTTGCTGTTTGAAAAACTTATTAAAGCACAGAGCTTATTACAGATACTACTGTTACACTAAGAAGCATTCTAAGAACGTATGTTGAGAAGTTATACATGCGACTCTGATGAAAAAATTGAAACAGATGTGGCCAGTGAGGTACCTCTAATAATTTTACCTGAGATTCTCAGTGTTTTTCCTAATTAAACATGTGGAACAGACTGCTCATGAACATCATTTATTGCATGGATACACCAAAATTTTGATATTGCCACCAATATTTGAAAAGCACTGGAGTATAGTGTGGAATGGGTACCTCTGATGACTCAGATGGTAAAGAATCTCCCTGTAATGCAAGAGACCTGAGTTCAATCCCTCGGTCGGGAAGATCCCCTGGAGAAAGAAATGGCAACCCATTGCAGTTATTGTTGCCTGGGAAATGCCTTAGACAGAGGAGTCTGGTGGGTTACAGTGTATGTGGTCACCAAGAGTAAGACACAAATGAACAACTAACACACACACACACACACAGATAGGGTGAAATAAAGGGAAAAGTAACCAGAAACTGTCAATGTAGTTGGTTGCTTCTTTCTTTTAATGATCACCTAGTTTAGACAATGGTATGGGCAAGGCAGGCTGCTTTTGCACAATGAGAGAAATAACAAATGTCATATAATAAGAATGTCGTATAATAAGGATTTCTATCATAATATTAAATTACTCTAATATCCTTGGCTAATATGGTCCACATAGGGCAAATACATATTAGATTCATCTGTATTTTTGAATAAGTATAATTTTAATTATTACTAATTATAGCAAGTAACACGTTCAGTTATATATTTTGAAAAAATACGTAGAAGCTAGACTAAACTGTAACTGGGAGAAATGTCTCCTTTGGCTCCTGTGGTTTACACCAAGAAGTTGACTGGTATTGCTGAGACTGCATATCACTGGCTACCTACCCATCAGTGGTGAATTAACATGTGGATTAACATTGGCTTTACTTATGAGCTAGTCACCATAGAAAAGCACTTGATATGAAATGCACAGGACCCAAATTTCATTACAGAGCCACAAAATTTAATCTATAGCCTCTTTGCCCTTTGCTGTTTGAAAAACTTATTAAAGCACAGAGCTTATTACAGATACTACTGTTACACTAAGAAGCATTCTAAGAACGTATGTTGAGAAGTTATACATGCGACTCTGATGAAAAAATTGAAACAGATGTGGCCAGTGAGGTACCTCTAATAATTTTTACCTGAGATTCTCAGTGTTTTTCCTAATTAAACATGTGGAACAGACTGCTCATGAACATCATTTATTGCATGGATACACCAAAATTTTGATATTGCCACCAATATTTGAAAAGCACTGGAGTATAGTGTGGAATGGGTACCTCTGATGACTCAGATGGTAAAGAATCTCCCTGTAATGCAAGAGACCTGAGTTCAATCCCTCGGTCGGGAAGATCCCCTGGAGAAAGAAATGGCAACCCATTGCAGTTATTGTTGCCTGGGAAATGCCTTAGACAGAGGAGTCTGGTGGGTTACAGTGTATGTGGTCACCAAGAGTAAGACACAAATGAACAACTAACACACACACACACACACAGATAGGGTGAAATAAAGGGAAAAGTAACCAGAAACTGTCAATGTAGTTGGTTGCTTCTTTCTTTTAATGATCACCTAGTTTAGACAATGGTATGGGCAAGGCAGGCTGCTTTTGCACAATTTCTGGCCTGCTAGCTTTGAGGTTTTATCATTCTCTTTCCCACTCAAAAAAAGAAAAAGAAAAAAGACCATGTCAGAATGCAAGTAGTAGGAGTAACATTACTACAGGGATAACTTGGCTCGACTTTCTTTTATAAAGCTGTAAATTTTACAAACTTGTAGTTCTTTAACCAAGTCACAATATTCACTTTGTTTTTTTCCATTGCCCCTCTTTCTTGGTTTCCTTTGTGAATTTTCCTCATCTTTTCTCCCCCCACCCTTTTTTTTTTTTTTTGGTGTCTCAGGACACAGTCCTTGAACAACTTCTTTTATCTAACCACACTTAATCCCCCATTCTTATTTCACTCTCCTCTACTCCAATGACTTTAAATATTGTCTATTTGCCAGTGACTTTCCAATCTCAATCTCCAGGCCACACTTCTGTCCTAGGCTATAGATATGAATACTCAGTTGCCTAACCACTGTCTCCATCTGGATGTCTGTCATCTCAAACTCGACATTCTTAAAACTGAGCCTCTCATCTTCGATGTACCACCTTATACACCCCACATGCCAAACAAGCTTCTCTGGTCTCCCAGTTGTGTGTGTGTGTGTGTGTGTGTGTGTGTGTGTGTGTGAAGTTGCTCAGTCGTATCCAACTCTTTGTGACCCCATGGACTGGCTCATCTGTCCATATAACCTTCCAGGTAAGAATTCTGGAGCCAGTTACCACTACATAGTCTAGGGAATCTTCCTGACCCAGGGACCAAACCCATATGTCTTATGTCTCCTGGATTGGCAGGCGGATTCTTTACCACAGTGCCAGATGGGAAACCCTGGCCTCTCAGTCGCTCAGATATTAATTGCAAGGATTATTTTCATTCCTTGCTCAAAACCATTCTCTTTTACATCCTACATTGATTGCAAATCCTGTCATCTAGACCATCTGAATATATGACGTCATCACCCAGTCCAGTGCCACAACCCTTATCCGAGCTATTATCATTATGGCCTCCTGATCATTTTCCCCACTTTCACTCTTGCTTCTTACCAGCCTGATGTGAACACACCAGGCAAAGTGATCCTTCTAAAAGGAAAGCCAGATTATGTGGCAATGGTGTTAAGGATAAAAACCAAGGCCTCCCAGTGGTTTACAAGGACCTACGTATTCTGGTTCACTGTTATCACTTCAGTTATGAGACACCCTAGGTCTCTCTTGCTTCAGAGGTTTTGCATTCTCTCTGTCTAGAATGAGCTTTTTCTGGATGTTAACATGAAACAAGTCCCTATCACATCGTTTGGGGCTTTACCCAAATGTCACCTTCTCAGTTGGAGCCTTCGCTATCACTCTATGAAAAAAATTTAACACCTCATACATCTGAGCCCCCTACAACCCGTCTTCATTTTACCCTTAATATTACCTCCATCTAACAAGTTGTACATCGTATTTATATTGTTTATACTATCTCTTGACATTATAACATGTGCTCCAAGGAACTTTGTTTTGCTTATCTCTGGCATTTAAAAATTCTTTTCAGATTCATCAAAGGCCACACTTCTGTCCTAGGCTATAGATATGAATACTCAGTTGCCTAACCACTGTCTCCATCTGGATGTCTGTCATCTCAAACTCGACATTCTTAAAACTGAGCCTCTCATCTTCGATGTACCACCTTATACACCCCACATGCCAAACAAGCTTCTCTGGTCTCCCAGTTGTGTGTGTGTGTGTGTGTGTGTGTGTGTGTGTGTGTGTGAAGTTGCTCAGTCGTATCCAACTCTTTGTGACCCCATGGACTGGCTCATCTGTCCATATAACCTTCCAGGTAAGAATTCTGGAGCCAGTTACCACTACATAGTCTAGGGAATCTTCCTGACCCAGGGACCAAACCCATATGTCTTATGTCTCCTGGATTGGCAGGCGGATTCTTTACCACAGTGCCAGATGGGAAACCCTGGCCTCTCAGTCGCTCAGATATTAATTGCAAGGATTATTTTCATTCCTTGCTCAAAACCATTCTCTTTTACATCCTACATTGATTGCAAATCCTGTCATCTAGACCATCTGAATATATGACGTCATCACCCAGTCCAGTGCCACAACCCTTATCCGAGCTATTATCATTATGGCCTCCTGATCATTTTCCCCACTTTCACTCTTGCTTCTTACCAGCCTGATGTGAACACACCAGGCAAAGTGATCCTTCTAAAAGGAAAGCCAGATTATGTGGCAATGGTGTTAAGGATAAAAACCAAGGCCTCCCAGTGGTTTACAAGGACCTACGTATTCTGGTTCACTGTTATCACTTCAGTTATGAGACACCCTAGGTCTCTCTTGCTTCAGAGGTTTTGCATTCTCTCTGTCTAGAATGAGCTTTTTCTGGATGTTAACATGAAACAAGTCCCTATCACATCGTTTGGGGCTTTACCCAAATGTCACCTTCTCAGTTGGAGCCTTCGCTATCACTCTATGAAAAAAATTTAACACCTCATACATCTGAGCCCCCTACAACCCGTCTTCATTTTACCCTTAATATTACCTCCATCTAACAAGTTGTACATCGTATTTATATTGTTTATACTATCTCTTGACATTATAACATGAGCTCCAAGGGGAACTTTGTTTTGCTTATCTCTGGCATTTAAAAAATTCCTGGCACATGATAGAAACTCAAGATTTGTCCAATTAAAAAAGTCAAATGAGAAAGTCAAATGACTAAATGTCAACGTCAAATGACTAAAGACTAAATGTCATTGACTCAATGTCAATGTCAAATGACAAAACATTTTTGGCCTATCTCACAACTGATGACAGAAATCACTGTCCTAGAGGGATGGTCTAGACATGACATGACTAAGGTAGAACAACGTTATAACAACTGGACTCAGTTCAAAATGCCACAGTTTTTATCTCAATTATCTTCCCATTGCCAAATCAAGCTAGAGGAAGAGACAATTATTACAGATTGAATTTTTGCTTATTTTTGTATTTCTCTATATAGTTACAGTGAGATGTAAAGTTATATAAAATTAAAATTTCCCTTACAGCTCTTTGTTGTACTTCCCCCTTACCCACTCGCTCAGGAAAAGCATGGATCTGACTTCCTTTCTTATGAATTTTGCCATTTCTGGAATGTTATATATATATATATGTGTGTGTGTGTGTGTGTATGAAATATATATATATATATATATATATGGAATCATGTGGAATCATGTAGTATGATTTCTTTTGGTTAACATGACATTTTTTAAGATTCACACGGCTCTATGAAAGTCATAGAGTTACTTGTGCTTATATGTCTTTCTGTTTATGCACATAGATGACCCACACCATTTTTTAAAAGAGTCTCTATCTCAATTTAATTTGCTTGGTATTATTATAAATTTATCAGTTGAACATATATGTGTGGTCAATTTACGGGCATTTCTTTCTGGTAGAGCAATTTATGTTTCTCCTTATGCCAATACCATACCTTCTTTTTTCACATTGTATTGTCTTTCGGATAATATGCAAACCATTAATTTTCAGAGGTTTTGCATTCTCTCTGTCTAGAATGAGCTTTTTCTGGATGTTAACATGAAACAAGTCCCTATCACATCGTTTGGGGCTTTACCCAAATGTCACCTTCTCAGTTGGAGCCTTCGCTATCACTCTATGAAAAAAATTTAACACCTCATACATCTGAGCCCCCTACAACCCGTCTTCATTTTACCCTTAATATTACCTCCATCTAACAAGTTGTACATCGTATTTATATTGTTTATACTATCTCTTGACATTATAACATGAGCTCCAAGGGAACTTTGTTTTGCTTATCTCTGGCATTTAAAAAATTCCTGGCACATGATAGAAACTCAAGATTTGTCCAATTAAAAAAGTCAAATGAGAAAGTCAAATGACTAAATGTCAACGTCAAATGACTAAAGACTAAATGTCATTGACTCAATGTCAATGTCAAATGACAAAACATTTTTGGCCTATCTCACAACTGATGACAGAAATCACTGTCCTAGAGGGATGGTCTAGACATGACATGACTAAGGTAGAACAACGTTATAACAACTGGACTCAGTTCAAAATGCCACAGTTTTTATCTCAATTATCTTCCCATTGCCAAATCAAGCTAGAGGAAGAGACAATTATTACAGATTGAATTTTTGCTTATTTTTGTATTTCTCTATATAGTTACAGTGAGATGTAAAGTTATATAAAATTAAAATTTCCCTTACAGCTCTTTGTTGTACTTCCCCCTTACCCACTCGCTCAGGAAAAGCATGGATCTGACTTCCTTTCTTATGAATTTTGCCATTTCTGGAATGTTATATATATATATATATGTGTGTGTGTGTGTGTGTGTATGAAATATATATATATATATATATATATGGAATCATGTGGAATCATGTAGTATGATTTCTTTTGGTTAACATGACATTTTTTAAGATTCACACGGCTCTATGAAAGTCATAGAGTTACTTGTGCTTATATGTCTTTCTGTTTATGCACATAGATGACCCACACCATTTTTTAAAAGAGTCTCTATCTCAATTTAATTTGCTTGGTATTATTATAAATTTATCAGTTGAACATATATGTGTGGTCAATTTACGGGCATTTCTTTCTGGTAGAGCAATTTATGTTTCTCCTTATGCCAATACCATACCTTCTTGAGTATTATCACATTGTATTGTCTTATAATCAGACAGCATGAATATGCAAATTTTATTTTACTTTGTGTTTTTTGCCTATTCTAAATTCTTTGTAATTTCTTATAAATTTCAGACTCAGCTTGTCAATTTCTATAAAACACATACTTACCTCATATACACACCCTAGTGAAAATCTGATTTGAATTGTGTTAAATTTACAGATCAATTTGGGGAAAACTGCCATCTTACACTATAGAGTCTTTCAGTTCCTAATAGTATGACTATTAAGCCTTTTCACAATTTCTTATTTTGAAAATTTTAGTCCTACAAGTATTTTATGGCATCTGTTTCCAAGTATTTCATGTTCATTGATAATATTATAAATGGTATTTTACAATTTCTTGTCCAAATGCTTACTGCCAGTATATAGATATATAACTGATTTTTGCAGGTTTACTTTATATTTTGCAAACTCATTAAATGCATTTATTAGTTCTAGCAGCTGTTTGAAAATCAAATAATTTGCAGGTAAAGCTAGATTTTCCTTCAAATCTCTATTTTTTTTTCAGCTTTCATATTTTAAAGATAGTAGTGATAAAGGATATACATGCTTTCCTTATTCCAAATCTTGGAGGAGTGGAGATACAGGGAATTAAGGGCTTGTACAATAAAGAATGGTGTTATTTACAGATTTTTCAAATTGACCTTTATCACATTGAGAAAATGTTATTCTATTCTTAATATTCTAGAATAGTTTATATGGAATTGCTATTGTGGCACTATTGGTAAAGAACTTGCCTGTTGATGCAGGAAACATTAAGAGATGTGAGTTCAATTCCTGGGGAAGGCTCCCTGGAAGAGGGCATCACAACCCACTCCAGTATTCTTGCCTGGAGCATCCCATGGACAGAGGAGCCTTGTGGGCTACAGTCCATGGGGTTGCAAACAGTCAGACATGACTGAAGAGACTTAGCACAAATGCACACAATATTGTTTCATATTTAATGTTTTTTAATATTCATTTCTGTCACCCAAGCAGGGATTTGTGTGTGGTAGCAGTGGCAGAGAAAAAGAAATTTTTTAACTGCAAATTAAATAAATAAACATGGTTAGTTCTTTTTTTTTTTGGTGGACTTTGGTGATTTTTGTCTTTACAAGAATTATCCCAGTTGCCAATTTTGTGAACTTTTACTGTTCAAAATATTCCTTTGTTCTTCTTTTAATGTCTGTAGAATTTACTCTGAGGTATACCTTTTTCCATTATGATATTGTTAACTCATATGTTCTGTTACTTTCCTAATCTTTCTGACTATTGATCTCTCCAGAAAGCAGATTTAAGTTTCATTATTTTTTCATACTGTTTTTCTAATTTCTATTTTATCAGCTTCTGCTCTTATCTTTATTATTTCTTTCTTACTGTTTTCTTAGTGTTTAATTTGTTCTCCTTTTTCTGATTTCAAAAGATGGAAACTTAGATCACTGATTTTATACTTCCTTTTCTAACATAAAGATTGAACACTTATTTAAAACAAGATTGAACACTATACTACTTAAAATATATTCTACAAATGTTTAAATGTTCTTTTAATTTTATCTAATTTAAAATACTTAAAAATTTCCAATGTGATTGTTTCTTTGACTCATTCATTATTTCATATTGTGTTGTTTAGTTTAAAAATATTTTAGAATTTTCTAATAGGAATGCTTTGTTTTATATATTAGAAAGCTCTGATACTGAATATATTTTCATATATGATTATTTTGTCTTCTGGATAAACTGACCCATTCATAAGTATGTAGTATCCTTTCTTGTCCTCAGTAATATCTTAAGTCTACTTTTTCTGTTAATAAATTAATGGATACATTCACTCTTGCTCATTCTCTCTCTCTCTCTATTTCCTCTCACATCTTTATCTCTATTTTTTAAAATTAATATTCTGGTTGGAGAAAGAATCTATCTTCTTTAAGACCCTCCTTAGGACTAACTGTACCTCTATAAATTATAGACATTTTCACTTTAAGACCTTAAGAATATATTGGTAAAGTTTTATATGCTACAGTAGTTATTTTAAAATGATGAATTACACTCTAGGCTGAGGTCCAGTCATACATTTATAAGTGGTAGTAATAACTGTGCCTATCATATAATAATAAGTTACAATGTCTACCACATCATAATAAACAAGTATTTGTTCACATTAACACTGTCAAAAGACATGCATTTTTATTGTCTGAGAAAGTATGAAGATAAACAAAAACACGATGACATGTATAAAAGTACAATTTACAAAGTCTTATTCAATTCTCATAAATAAGAAAGTTGAAGGGATTAAGACAACGACCAAATATACAAGAAAGAAGAACATACTTCTAGAAGTTGATTTTTTGAAAAAGTATGTCTGGGCTACACAGGTTCTATGAGTCTCACAGTGCATAACAATCCATGCAAGTGATCTTGGCAATGATGGGCAAACAACTTGACCTAAGGAACATGATCTACAGCTGACACGCCTTACATTCACGGCACCTACTAGAGTCCTTTGCATGTGTAAGAATTTGCTGAATCTTTCATGAAGATGTAAATGAATCAGTAAGGAAAAGGAGAGTTGCATGATGGCAGAGTGAGCTCTCTTCAATTAAAATTTTTAAATGTCAATTTGCATGCACCCTGTGTCCCAGACTAAAAATTCCTGTACACAATAAGGATTATCTTACTATAAGATGATCCAAATCATTCTGAACAATAAAAGGAAATAATAGGTTTATTTTGCCTTCCATGTATATCAGTAAACCACAATATTTTAAAATGTCTTCCTTGTGATAAAAATTGATTAAAAATACTGGTGATCCATGAAGAAGTAAGATTAAAAATATTTAAGCACTAGTAGGCAATATTTTAGATGATGCAATTTTCTAAAATTGCTACATACAACAAAAGATTATATGAGAAAATACTGACCTGAAGTGATACGCTACAGGGGACCAAAACAGACACTGAACATTTGTCTCTTTCTCCTGACAGTGTTGGAGGCAGTTTAGAACAAAGCATTGCATCTGGTGATTGAAGTCATATCACAGGAGTCACGGTGGGTTCATGTGTTAGCACTTTGGCTTCTGGGATCCAGATCAAGTCACGAAAAGTATTCACTTAGGTGACCTTGGGGAAGGACAGTGGGGAAAGGGACATTTGAAGGGCTTGGGCAAGGGTATTTACCAACCAAAAAGGAATCATTTCAATATTCTGAACAACTAATATAATTGCATCCTTGTGAATATCAGTCCTGTTCACCTGTTAGTATAGTCAAATACATTTGGTAAATACTGAGTTAAATGGAATTAGATTTTTTTTACTGTGGAAATTCTCAGAGCTGTAATTTATAGTATGCATTCTGGGTCTTTAAAAAAGAAATAAAGTATCTAGGATTTTTTCTAACATACTTGGACGCAGAACCTTTTTTTCTATGGAGTACATCTGTATTAGTAAGTTCTGATTAGGCTTATGAATTAAAGGATAATTAATGTTATAATCACCCTGAAATTTCAGTGACTTAACACAAAGTTTGATTTCTTCTTTAAGCCACAGTCTAGGATAGGATTGGGTTACTCTCCTGAATAGCTCTTTTCTAAATAGTGACTTAAAGATGTAGAATTTTCTATCCTATGCACTGACACTCCCTAGGGACTCCATGGGTTTCTCCATCGGTCTCCTTCCACCTGCTTCTATCTAACAAGGAAGAAAAAAAGCAAATATGATGTAGAGCCTATGCAGTGCTTTTAAAATGTGTCCACAATTCTTTCACAATCCTCATCTCAAAGGGTAGAAATTAATTCTCTTTCCCTTGAGTGTAGAATGGAGACTTCCTTTTAACTAATTTGAATGGGACAGGAATGATGGTAAGTAAACTTTGAAACCACATCATAAGATGTATTCAGCTTCTCCCTTGCTTTCTCTCTCTCCTTCAACAACATTCTCTGGGAAAATCCAGATGCCAGGTTCTGAGGACAAGGGTAGCTTTGCAAGTATATTTCATGTGCAATGTCATAGGCCCCACACACATAGAAGGGCCCACACTTGTTGAATGCACAGGGGTTACCATACTACAATTTTTAATTTTTCAACAAAGAGTCTCAGATTTTCACATTGCACTGAGTTTCACAAATTATGTATCCAGCACTGTGTGAGGATATTCAAGCAGATTTTTGGAGTGTGCCATATGATAACGGACCTACCAATGAACAATGAAGAACTGAAGATCCTAATAATACCCATGTGAGTAGAAAATCCCAGAACTGAATCCTTCTGCCCTAGACAAGTCTTCAGATGACTACAGTCCTGCTAACAGCTTGACTGTGAGAGTCTTTGAGCAAGAACCACCCAGTCAAGTCACTTAAAGATTCCTCACCAACAAAAAATTTCAGATAATACAGGTTTATTTTTTTAACCACTAAATTTTAGAATAGTTTTTTTCTGCAGCAATAGACAAAGAAAAGTGTAGGATTTTAGAGACTGATCCTGAACCCATTCAACTCACATACCATTAATCAAAGCCCAGTCACATGAATTCAATCAACTACAAATGAAGGAAAAAATCAAGACTTTTTTGTGACCTGGAAGAAGAGATCAATGATCACAGAGTCAGCCTCAGATGTACCCTGTGAACAAATTGTCATTCACATGTGGTAGAATCTTATGACCCATCACACCTGAAATTCAGTGACTTAACACAAAGTTTGATTTCTTCTTTAAGCCACAGTCTAGGATAGGATTGGGTTACTCTCCTGAATAGCTCTTTTCTAAATAGTGACTTAAAGATGTAGAATTTTCTATCCTATGCACTGACACTCCTAGGGACTCCATGGGTTTCTCCATCGGTCTCCTTCCACCTGCTTCTATCTAACAAGGAAGAAAAGCAAATATGATGTAGAGCCTATGCAGTGCTTTTAAAATGTGTCCACAATTCTTTCACAATCCTCATCTCAAAGGGTAGAAATTAATTCTCTTTCCTTGAGTGTAGAATGGAGACTTCCTTTTAACTAATTTGAATGGGACAGGAATGATGGTAAGTAAACTTTGAAACCACATCATAAGATGTATTCAGCTTCTCCCTTGCTTTCTCTCTCTCCTTCAACAACATTCTCTGGGAAAATCCAGATGCCAGGTTCTGAGGACAAGGGTAGCTTTGCAAGTATATTTCATGTGCAATGTCATAGGCCCCACACACATAGAAGGGCCCACACTTGTTGAATGCACAGGGGTTACCATACTACAATTTTTAATTTTTCAACAAAGGGGCTCAGAGTTTCGCATTGCACTGAGTTTCACAAATTATGTATCCGGCAGTGTGTGAGGATATTCAAGCAGCTTTGTGGAGTGTGCCATATGATAACGGACCTACCAATGAACAATGAAGAACTGAAGATCCTAATAATACCCATGTGAGTAGAAAATCCCAGAACTGAATCCTTCTGCCCTAGACAAGTCTTCAGATGACTACAGTCCTGCTAACAGCTTGACTGTGAGAGTCTTTGAGCAAGAACCACCCAGTCAAGTCACTTAAAGATTCCTCACCAACAAAAAATTTCAGATAATACAGGTTTATTTTTTTAACCACTAAATTTTAGAATAGTTTTTTTCTGCAGCAATAGACAAAGAAAAGTGTAGGATTTTAGAGACTGATCCTGAACCCATTCAACTCACATACCATTAATCAAAGCCCAGTCACATGAATTCAATCAACTACAAATGAAGGAAAAAATCAAGACTTTTTTGTGACCTGGAAGAAGAGATCAATGATCACAGAGTCAGCCTCAGATGTACCCTGTGAACAAATTGTCATTCACATGTGGTAGAATCTTATGAGCCATCACAAGCTAAATATAAGGCTGACAAGAGTGGAATGGGAAGAGGAAGTCAGTACAAAGTATCAGAGTCCAAGATCTTAACGACAACCCAGGAATGAAATATAAATATTATGTAGATTTTCAGCCAATCAACCTTTGCTAGAAATGGAAATGATACCACTTAAAAAATTATTTTCATCCAAGTTTAAACATACTCTTGGCGACACTATTAATATCACCATGGGCTTATAGCCAGAATGACTTTGGTTCCTGTCTTCAGTTTTGCATGTTAGTTCTTGATCTTGGGCAAGTAACTTAATAATCTAGATCTTCATCCCTAAGACTGGAAAAAACATGGGCCTATCTCAAGAGATAGTTATGAAGGTTACATAATATTGTATAAAATATAACTGTCACTTAAGTGCCAACAAGTGATTGCCCCTTATTAAGCACTTGGCAAATATTAAGATTGATTTTATTAATATCAGAAATACAAAAGCATTGGTGAAGATGATAGGTAGTGATATAGACATGAGGGAGTTAGAGGAATTAAGCTTTTTCTGAGAAACATTCAAACCATTTGATTAGATTCCCAATATCATATCTCATTCATTCAACAAGCATTTCTCCAGGAGCTACCATAGATTAGCTATACCCAGTGGTAGGTTCTGGGATTCTGAAGTTCTTTCAGTTGGTGTTACTTTTAGACATCCCTCCAGAAGACAAGACTATGAACCAAGTGAGTGGACATGAGACTCATTTTGAGAATGTATGAGATAAAGCTCTTACAGTACAAGAAGTTCAGAGAAAGTTTCTCCAAAGAAGCAATATATAAGCCATAGACTGAAGATGGATTACATGTTCCCCAGACTGAGAATGCGTCTGAGAGGAATTGTAGGGCTGAAAGTCTTTTAGGAAGAAAGAAAGGTTGAGAGAATGGGCTGAAGATGAGTTCCCAAAGGAATTTAGAAATCAACAACAAAATATCTTCACTGGTGATTATGGAACCAAAACTGATACAAGATGGAAGTAAAAATATTAGGAGGCTGATGGTTAGATAGATAATTGAAAATTTCAGGAAGGAAAGATGGAGTATCTTTGTGAAAGATAGAGGGTCATGGTCAAGAATCAATGATAAATCAGCTATTTCAAGATGATGCAAGGTACAAAGCATAATGGCCAACATAGATGGGTGCAAGGTGTCACTGGATATATAGCATTCAAGAAGTTGAGCCCATGTAAAAACTTCAGTCTCCTGGTCTCATGGCAGAACTTGGAGTAGAGAGGTACAAGCCAGGTGCTGGAACACTGACAAATGACCTTCAAAAAGTGACGGTAGAAACGGATGGTGCCAATAGTACGTGTTTCGAGAGAACAGAGTTCCTTTGTTTTGTTTTTTACAAAATAAAAAATAGCCCTTGAAAGCAATGATCTTCATCCCTAAGACTGGAAAAAACATGGGCCTATCTCAAGAGATAGTTATGAAGGTTACATAATATTGTATAAAATATAACTGTCACTTAAGTGCCAACAAGTGATTGCCCCTTATTAAGCACTTGGCAAATATTAAGATTGATTTTATTAATATCAGAAATACAAAAGCATTGGTGAAGATGATAGGTAGTGATATAGACATGAGGGAGTTAGAGGAATTAAGCTTTTTCTGAGAAACATTCAAACCATTTGATTAGATTCCCAATATCATATCTCATTCATTCAACAAGCATTTCTCCAGGAGCTACCATAGATTAGCTATACCCAGTGGTAGGTTCTGGGATTCTGAAGTTCTTTCAGTTGGTGTTACTTTTAGACATCCCTCCAGAAGACAAGACTATGAACCAAGTGAGTGGACATGAGACTCATTTTGAGAATGTATGAGATAAAGCTCTTACAGTACAAGAAGTTCAGAGAAAGTTTCTCCAAAGAAGCAATATATAAGCCATAGACTGAAGATGGATTACATGTTCCCCAGACTGAGAATGCGTCTGAGAGGAATTGTAGGGCTGAAAGTCTTTTAGGAAGAAAGAAAGGTTGAGAGAATGGGCTGAAGATGAGTTCCCAAAGGAATTTAGAAATCAACAACAAAATATCTTCACTGGTGATTATGGAACCAAAACTGATACAAGATGGAAGTAAAAATATTAGGAGGCTGATGGTTAGATAGATAATTGAAAATTTCAGGAAGGAAAGATGGAGTATCTTTGTGAAAGATAGAGGGTCATGGTCAAGAATCAATGATAAATCAGCTATTTCAAGATGATGCAAGGTACAAAGCATAATGGCCAACATAGATGGGTGCAAGGTGTCACTGGATATATAGCATTCAAGAAGTTGAGCCCATGTAAAAACTTCAGTCTCCTGGTCTCATGGCAGAACTTGGAGTAGAGAGGTACAAGCCAGGTGCTGGAACACTGACAAATGACCTTCAAAAAGTGACGGTAGAAACGGATGGTGCCAATAGTACGTGTTTCGAGAGAACAGAGTTCCTTTGTTTTGTTTTTTACAAAATAAAAAATAGCCCTTGAAAGCAATGAGTGGGAACCACCTTGTCAATACACTTACCTAGTGAGGTATACAAAATATGGAAGCTGGAGTACCTTCACCAAAGAAGAATCATGTCCTAAATGTGTCCTATAAAGTTCGGGATAGTAAACAGAATAAAAATCAAAGTGTCCCAAACGTCTACACTAGTTACCTCCAGGAAAAAAAAAGTCTCAGTAAAGAATTTTACCTTTAAACAAAAGTGAAGAAGTCTTCAAACAGAGATAAAGTACTTTAAATTATAAACTTCTATAGTTAAAAATATGACTGCACATATATGTATATGTAAGAGTGTAATAATATCCATGCACATAGTTAAAACAGAGCTAATGTTATTTTAAGAAAGGAGAATTTTAAGAAGTCTGCTACTTATATGTCTTGTTCCACTTTTTATTATAACAGACTAAAGACAGTCATTTTAGAAACAAAAAATTACTCTAAATGTATTATCTTTTTTACCAGAACAATAAATTAGAAATTGACTCTGGTCATAAACGAGTGTGACTCTGTGTGTGTGTGTGTGTGTGTGTGTGTGTGTGTGTGATATAACATAAAAATGTACAAGAATATGCAGACACTTATAAAAATGTTATGAGGATTTTCATTTTACAAGAGAAATGTATAGCCTCTTCATAAAAGAAATGTAAACATTATTAAATCAAAACATAACCGGGCTTCCCCTGGTGGGCCAGTGGGTAAGGACACCGCCTTGCAGTGCAAGAGGCGCCGGTTCGATCCCTGGCCTGGGAAGATCCCACGTGCTGCAGAGTGGCTGGACTGATGTGTCCAACTACAGAGCAGGAGTTCTGGAGTGCATGCGCCCAGAGCCGGCACTCTGCGACGACAGAGGCCACCGCGATGGGAGGCCCACAGGAGCCAAAGAACAAAGACGGATGAAAATAGAGAAATGAAAGATGATTAGAAGTGGCCCGCCCATCCCCCTCCCTCCCCACCCCACCCCCCCAAAAGATAAATAAATAAAACAAATGTTTAAAAAAAAAAAAAAACATAACCACCTCTCTACCTCCACACCACTGATCTTTGCATCTTCAATAGCCTTGTTTCCAAACTTTTAATGACAGGTAGGTGAATGCCCTCTTTAAAACCTAAAGCCACCAGGGGAAAAAAAAAACAGTTCCTTAAACTAAGCAAATATATACTGAATATTATAGATTAACTTCTCTGTGAATTTTAATAATATTGAGTTCTTTATCAACCTACCCTTCAGAGGATAAATTGCAATGAGAGGAAAGGTAAATCCTCCTGCTAATAACACCTTGTAGAGTAACTTGCTTCCTCCCTCTCTATAAACTAGGAGGGTTTCTGGGCGTTTAAACTGTGTTAAAGATCATTGTCAATAAACAAGCATTATCTCCTCAAACTGAAACCAAAGAACTTTTGAAGTCATGCAACAATGTAGTCTTTTGGATGGGAAGTAGAAACTAGTTAGCTAAAGGAATAAGTCTTTAAGTCAAAGGACGCTTACTGGGACTAAGAGAAGCTAATTTATTAGAGCATAAGAAGGTGACACCTGAGCTCCAGAGGTGGCGCTACTACCCTGGATAGACAACCACGCTTCCTCATGGGATTCTATATGACATTACTTACTACCACAGCACATGGTGCACAAGAAGACAATTGTGTTGCAGTTGATTTACTCTCAGCATGGTGCGTGAGAGAGGGGAGCAGGAGTCAGGCAGTCTTTCAGGGCTCTAGTGACCCAGTTCTTCAGAGGGTAACGCTGAAGGAGGAACCAGCTAACTCTGACCACTATTAGAATGTGCTTCCTGCTGAGAACATCCAGAGCCTTCCCTCACTCTTCTGTCCATCCCCATGGCAAGAACTGACATATGTGGGCAAGAGGAGATTCTGAAAGGAAAAGAGTCCTCCCTTCCTAAATTCTCTAACTATAACCTTCAGGGAAATATGGAATGTTTGTTTTTTTTTTAAACAACCTGGTATGGCAAAATATTTATAGACCAAGCAGATTGTACACTGACCTCTGCTTGCTGTTGCTTTGATTATCCTGGTCACACCTAATTGATTTATTGTCAGTGCTTTTAATTGGTAGCTTCCCTCAATGCTTAACGTCAAATAATAGTGTCTCTTTAATTTTTTCAGTTGTTTTGCCACTGTTGAATGCTTTTCCCCTGTGCCTCAAAGCAAAGGGAACATGGATCATACAGACAACTAGGGTGGCTGCTGCTTTATTTTAAACTCTTTGTGAATGTGTCTTATATTCAGTGTCCTTGTTTATTTAATCCTTTTTTCTCCTGCCTCATTATGTCCAAATGGACACATTCCGTTTAAACAGTGCTTGTGGCTCAGAATGTCTTTCCGATAGATTAAAAAACCCTATTTCATTATGTGACAGAAAAAATAAGAGTCAAAAGGGAAACAGTGTGTTTCAACACAGGATTGGAACAAGCCATTTCTTATTTTACACTTCATTTCTGGCATTTGTTTTAACAAGAGATGAAGTTTGAACTCAACACAACTGACTGAGGACCGTTAACCAACATATAACAGAGATTGGCCACTTTTCCTTCTCCTGGTAGGCTCTGCAAAGAACATTTCTAACCTCTCTCTCCTTTTTTTCAAAACATAGACTTTTGAACAGTTATTTTCACTCTCCTTTTTGCAAAACATAGACAACCACGCTTCCTCATGGGATTCTATATGACATCACCACAGCACATGGTGCACAAGAAGACAATTGTGTTGCAGTTGATTTACTCTCAGCATGGTGCGTGAGAGAGGGGAGCAGGAGTCAGGCAGTCTTTCAGGGCTCTAGTGACCCAGTTCTTCAGAGGGTAACGCTGAAGGAGGAACCAGCTAACTCTGACCACTATTAGAATGTGCTTCCTGCTGAGAACATCCAGAGCCTTCCCTCACTCTTCTGTCCATCCCCATGGCAAGAACTGACATATGTGGGCAAGAGGAGATTCTGAAAGGAAAAGAGTCCTCCCTTCCTAAATTCTCTAACTATAACCTTCAGGGAAATATGGAATGTTTGTTTTTTTTTTAAACAACCTGGTATGGCAAAATATTTATAGACCAAGCAGATTGTACACTGACCTCTGCTTGCTGTTGCTTTGATTATCCTGGTCACACCTAATTGATTTATTGTCAGTGCTTTTAATTGGTAGCTTCCCTCAATGCTTAACGTCAAATAATAGTGTCTCTTTAATTTTTTCAGTTGTTTTGCCACTGTTGAATGCTTTTCCCCTGTGCCTCAAAGCAAAGGGAACATGGATCATACAGACAACTAGGGTGGCTGCTGCTTTATTTTAAACTCTTTGTGAATGTGTCTTATATTCAGTGTCCTTGTTTATTTAATCCTTTTTTCTCCTGCCTCATTATGTCCAAATGGACACATTCCGTTTAAACAGTGCTTGTGGCTCAGAATGTCTTTCCGATAGATTAAAAAACCCTATTTCATTATGTGACAGAAAAAATAAGAGTCAAAAGGGAAACAGTGTGTTTCAACACAGGATTGGAACAAGCCATTTCTTATTTTACACTTCATTTCTGGCATTTGTTTTAACAAGAGATGAAGTTTGAACTCAACACAACTGACTGAGGACCGTTAACCAACATATAACAGAGATTGGCCACTTTTCCTTCTCCTGGTAGGCTCTGCAAAGAACATTTCTAACCTCTCTCTCCTTTTTTTCAAAACATAGACTTTTGAACAGTTATTTTCCACTCCATTCCTGCCCATTGAAAGTTGAAAAGCAGTTGGCAACATACTGAATTTTTAAAAGCCCTGAAACCAAGTTGAGTAAATCACCAGTGCCCTCTAGTGTTTACAGTAAGCAATACCTTGGAAATGACAGCCTCAGCTGCAGTGATTTTTTTTAGCAGCTGCTAAAGTCTTTTTTGTTAGGAAGAAATGTGGTTTGTTTCCATTATATTTGGTAACCAAAGAGCTTCAGCTTTTCTCATAAATTTTCTGGAAGCAAAACTGCTGCATTTTTCAGGTCAAGCAATATTTATTTCACAGTTATCTCTAAAGCACAATGAAATGCAATTACATTATTCTTGCAGGAACTGAGAATAGAAAGTCTTTTTTTTAATAAAAGAAACAATTTAACCAAGTTTTTCTTATATTCAAAAAATCTATAGCAAGAAATTGATACAGACCCAACTATCTATGTCTGGAATTTAGTGTGTGCGTGTGTGTGTGTCTGTGTGTGTGCACGCACACATGCGTGTGTATTTGTGAATGTGTTTTAAATTGGTCTTTAAGTAGATGTGAATATGACCTGTTTTTACTAATAGGATAATTCATTCAATTTTTAAAAATCTACAGAAAAGGAAACAAGTTATCCTTCTTGTCCTGGAGGGCAAATAAATAAGACATTTTCAAGAAAGTTCACAGGCAAAGCCATCTGTTTGAAATCACTCTGATTATAAAAGCTGGTAATTCTTGGTCTCCAGGGAGGCAACTAAAGTATGGAACATTTCAAGAGATGATCTATCTTTCCAGAGATTCGTAGAGACTGGAAGCATAAATGTCCCTCCTTCCCATCATGCAGCCCCTGGCCCCTCTCTCGCCACCTGTATCTGAGCCTGGAGGGTCTGAGTAGAGTCTGAACAACACCTGAACAACTGTGGTGACCTGAACAGTCATCCTCGGGGTGCTGTGTACCATGGACACCATAAGAATGATTACATATCAGGAGAAGCATGACTCATACACTCACATGAAAACACTGATCTTTGTTTAGTTTGGCTACAGAAAGGATGATAATGGCCAGCAAATATGTGACTTGCAGAAAAGTTGTTTCAAAGGGTATAAATAAAGGACAGAGGGGGAACTGAAATGATGAAGGTAGGGAGACTTTCTGGAAATATTCCCCAACCTGAAGTTTACAAAATTATGAAAGTATTTCCAAGGAAAAAGGGAAGTTTATATTGGGGGGGGGGGGGATCTAAATCCCAAGTCTGATAGAAGCAAAGCATGATCAGAGTCAAAGTTCTGGAAATTATGACAGATGCAATGAGATTATCTACAATGAACTGACCTCTCCTCATAGCTAAATTAAGCAAGTGATCCCCATTTACAAATTGTACATAAATCTTTGCCTTTGCAGTGGAATTCCTCCCTATTTTTTCTTTACACCACATCATTCTCCATACCTGTTTTGGTCCATATGATTCATTCTCTACACTCATTTTTTTCCAGAGAAATTTTTCTCCCTGCTCTGTGGCAATGGTCCCCTAGCACAATGCTTTCAATGTCCACAGAGAATATAAATAGCTTATGGGTTATGACTGTAGCCTTTTACAACGGATTGAATGTTTGTGCCCCCTCAAACTAGATGTTGAAAATTTAATCCTAGTGTGATGGAATTTCATCACAGTGGGTGATGCGGGTGGGTCTTGGGGAGATAATTAGATCATGAAGGTGGGGCCCTCATGAATGGGATTAGGGATCTCATAAGAAGAGGACAGAGAGCTTTCTTACTGATAGGTGAGGACATGGCAAAATGGTCCTCTGTAAACCAGAAAGAGGGCACTTATCAAGGTCACGATTATGTGGGCATCCTAATCTCAAACTGCCAGCCTCCAGAACTGTGAGAAATAAACGTCTGTTGTTTAAACCACCCAATTCCATGGTAATGTTATGGCAGTCTGAGCTAAGATGCCTTCAGAGCAAAACTGCTTAGAGTTGAACTGCTCTCTAAAGTCAAGCAAATCACTCAAACAACCCTGTGCTTGAGTGTGTAAAATGAGAAAACTCATGAGATAGAATGCAAAGATTAAGAGTTAACCTGCAGCCCCTAAGAATACATTCTGGCACGTAAGAATCACTGTTAAAACATAATCAAATGTTGAACAATTTTTACTACAATAAGAACACATTTTACATTATGACCATGTATGTTTGTAATTAGACAAGATCTCAGCAAATTTATCTTATGATGTATAATGCATTCTATTTTATTCTTCTATATTTTACATATTTCCTGGAAAACAAGTGTGATCATGACTCCCTAAATAATTCTGATGTCACATTGTTTCTTGACTCACAGTTTGCAAAAAAGGTATCTTAGCATATAATGCTCAGGCTGTAAAGGCTCAAGGGATATAGGAAAGACATAGGGTGCCAGACATTATTCTTAGAATTTCTGACAATTCTCACAGCTCTGGGATTTCTTTTAATTTTGCCCCTCCACTCTGTAGCTCTGCTTCTTCTTGTGAACATAGAATTCTCTAAAAATTAAAGACAGTAACAACACTACTTTTGGTCCATATCTTTTTTTTTGTTTTGGTCCATATGATTCATTCTCTACACTCATTTTTTTCCAGAGAAATTTTTCTCCCTGCTCTGTGGCAATGGTCCCCTAGCACAATGCTTTCAATGTCCACAGAGAATATAAATAGCTTATGGGTTATGACTGTAGCCTTTTACAACGGATTGAATGTTTGTGCCCCCTCAAACTAGATGTTGAAAATTTAATCCTAGTGTGATGGAATTTCATCACAGTGGGTGATGCGGGTGGGTCTTGGGGAGATAATTAGATCATGAAGGTGGGGCCCTCATGAATGGGATTAGGGATCTCATAAGAAGAGGACAGAGAGCTTTCTTACTGATAGGTGAGGACATGGCAAAATGGTCCTCTGTAAACCAGAAAGAGGGCACTTATCAAGGTCACGATTATGTGGGCATCCTAATCTCAAACTGCCAGCCTCCAGAACTGTGAGAAATAAACGTCTGTTGTTTAAACCACCCAATTCCATGGTAATGTTATGGCAGTCTGAGCTAAGATGCCTTCAGAGCAAAACTGCTTAGAGTTGAACTGCTCTCTAAAGTCAAGCAAATCACTCAAACAACCCTGTGCTTGAGTGTGTAAAATGAGAAAACTCATGAGATAGAATGCAAAGATTAAGAGTTAACCTGCAGCCCCTAAGAATACATTCTGGCACGTAAGAATCACTGTTAAAACATAATCAAATGTTGAACAATTTTTACTACAATAAGAACACATTTTACATTATGACCATGTATGTTTGTAATTAGACAAGATCTCAGCAAATTTATCTTATGATGTATAATGCATTCTATTTTATTCTTCTATATTTTACATATTTCCTGGAAAACAAGTGTGATCATGACTCCCTAAATAATTCTGATGTCACATTGTTTCTTGACTCACAGTTTGCAAAAAAGGTATCTTAGCATATAATGCTCAGGCTGTAAAGGCTCAAGGGATATAGGAAAGACATAGGGTGCCAGACATTATTCTTAGAATTTCTGACAATTCTCACAGCTCTGGGATTTCTTTTTAATTTTGCCCCTCCACTCTGTAGCTCTGCTTCTTCTTGTGAACATAGAATTCTCTAAAAATTAAAGACAGTAACAACAACTACTACATCAGCAATCAACAATAAAACTGTCCCCTTGCCAGAGTTTCCATGTTCTAAGATAATCAAATGACAGAAGTTTCTAGTATCCTACAAAAGATTATGCTAGAAAGAGAAGCAAGCTTGTGACTCCAGGACTTCTGAAGTGCTAAACAGAGGTAGATTACTTAGAGGCACACAGTGGATGCTGAGCAGATAGGGAGTGCCTTCTTCCCCTTCTCCTCCAAGTAAGTACAGCCGCCAACCAAACCTAGCACCCCCCATGACTGTGTATATGCATATAACAATATATTAAGGATAAATATTGCTTAACAAACTTATATATCTGTTTTAAGCATATGTTTATATTTATGTCAGTGATACAGAATTATTTATGTGGAACCTCACCAAATAATTTTGAAAAATACTATTCAAATGATCTGACAACTCTGAGTGTATCCTAAGAGGACCACTTAAGGGTTAACTTCAATTAGTAACTGCAGTGCCTTTTCCATTGATTTCTCTTGAACTTTCAAAAATTATATAAAAAAATAAAGATTAAGCAATAATATTGTAAAGCAGTAAAGGTGTGCATAGGAAGGTATGGATGATAACAGACAATAATAATTTGTCATAGTGAATGCAGCTAGGTGATGCCCTACAGAAACCTGTGGGACAAATGTTAGGTTTCCTGGAGGGGTTTGCTCGAGACATGGTCCTCTGAACAAGGCTAAGGGACAGTCTTCAGCCCTAGAAAAGTGTTCTTCTGTTACAGACTCAGCCTCAGGCCCACAAAACTCTAGACAAGAAGGGAACAAGCTAAGAAATTATTTCTCACATGTGAACAGGAGTTGACTACAAAACATGCTTTTCCATAACCCTCTGTATTTTCATTGACCCTTGCACTGAAGACACAAAAGACAATTTACCATAGATGCTACTCTTTCCGAACTATATACACCTCAACAACTATCATTTTCTAATCAGAATGGAGCATTTTCCTACCCTTTCCTGGAAAGGGAGGCATATCTCCTTTGTTCAGTACTGTAGACTCCAGAACACGTGATTCTAAGGTATGAATCCATTTGTCCTTAAAGGTTTGTCTGGCGTTCTGATTACAACTGTGTTCTTCCAATATTCTCTTACTGATGACTGTCACTGCTGTATTCTGATTTAAAACTTTAACAGAAGGGGCTTTTGTCATCCAACAAGGTCATCTAACAGCAACTCTTGGAAGCAGCTAACCTGCATGACTTAATGCACAGAACTTGTTCAAATCTAAACCTACGCATGGAATCAGGTCTAAACAATGAATCTAAGACTTCACTTGGGTCAAATAGGTGCTGGTGAATTAAGAATGTGTTCTGGAATGCTGGATGGTATGTATGTTGGTTGGCGCAGGTTATGTCAACAATAGTTGCCATATCTCTGCAGTTTCATACAACACATGTTTATTTCTTGCTCACAAAACATGTGCCACTTGGGTTAACAAGTGTCTCTGCTCACCATAGCTGTTTGGGGACCTGAGTTAACATGATCTATCTCAACACACACTTTATGATTGCCACAGAGAAGGGAAGAGGGTATGTCAAGTTATTTAAGGAGCATAGAGCTAGAAGCAACCTCCATTAATTCTGCTCATGTCTATCAGCCAAAACAGGTCACAGTACCACACCTCACTCTGGAGAGATGAGAAAGTGCAAAACTAGCACTGCTTAGAAGGAAAATAGGAAATATTTAGTAAACAGCCCAGAGGATTACCATTCTCCTCATCTTTCACATTTACTTGATGACCAAGACCTGCCCGGTGACAACTCATCTCCGTTTCTAATTTCCATTCACTTGTTGACTCACTCTGTAGTCTCATCATCCTTCAACTGGACTGTAGCAAGGTCTTTATGCTTGACCCAACAATCCGTACTTATATTCCACTCACAATGAATTACTTACAGACTCACCTACTTTAATTCACCCCTTCAAGCTTTAGTTCACATTTCTCCCTGTGACCTCTCTCCCTGAAAACAGTCCCCTCATCCTTCCACAGCTTACATCCTTTGTGAAGGCTTCAGAAAGCCCCATAGATTATCCAGTACATGTGATATTTAATATTGCTGTGGTGCTTTTCTCTATTTGTGTTTATATTACATGAGTGTGTGTCCCCTTTACTGTAATTATTAATACACAATCATTCTGTGTTTACAAGAATACAATCTCCCTGAAGGTAACAATCATTCTTCCAAAACAGCCATGACAATGTACTGTCATTCTCATTCCTGTGCTCCTACCCCATGCTTTATGTCTTTGTACCCCTATTAGATAGAATTCTGTGAGAATCCAATAAAAGCTGAATTAATATATTAATTTGTACCAAGAAATATAACTGACAAGGATTCCTGATATTTAACCCATACTAGAGGAAAAAACTGCTTTAAAGCATTCAAAATTAAAAAATTACCAGATACACACTCAGAGAAAAAGAAATGTCAAGGGTGTTCTGGAACATTACTATTGAGCCTCAGTAGTTGTTTCATATGCTCTTTGCTAAGCTCACTAGAAAATATGCATTGTCTATGGGTTGTTTTTTTTTTTTTTTGATGGTGTATGCATTAAACCCTAAGAGCTTTTTTCATTTCTAACATCCTTCTGGAATGTGATTATCTTGATATATGTCACTACAACATCCCTATCACTAAATTTCCCACTTTTATAACTTGATACATTTCCCAAAGATGTAGTTTCTACTTAAATTCTATTTAATGAGGGTACTTGCTTCCATACAGATCACAGGAAAACATATCTGTCTCATCCTACCTTTAGAGTAGAAACTGGAGGAATTTATTGTGAGGAATTAGAACCCGAAACCTTGCTTTCTTTGGTCATGAGTGGATTTAAAAGAATTCCTAATGGTGTGTGTGTATCCGCTCACTTTGTGTATTCTGTGTTTTCAATCACTTTAGCAGTATTAGATCACTAACACAGAATCAAAGTTCTGCAAATTTGTAGTGTAAGGAATTTCAATATTAAGTCAAAGCCAGAAAGAAAAACATGATAGCGGCTGTATCAATTTATATTCCCACCAGCAATGCAAGAGGGTTCCTTCAGAAAGCCCCATAAACAGTCCCTCATCCTTCCACAGCTTACATCCTTTGTGAAGGCTTCAGAAAGCCCCATAGATTATCCAGTACATGTGATATTTAATATTGCTGTGGTGCTTTTCTCTATTTGTGTTTATATTACATGAGTGTGTGTCCCCTTTACTGTAATTATTAATACACAATCATTCTGTGTTTACAAGAATACAATCTCCCTGAAGGTAACAATCATTCTTCCAAAACAGCCATGACAATGTACTGTCATTCTCATTCCTGTGCTCCTACCCCATGCTTTATGTCTTTGTACCCCTATTAGATAGAATTCTGTGAGAATCCAATAAAAGCTGAATTAATATATTAATTTGTACCAAGAAATATAACTGACAAGGATTCCTGATATTTAACCCATACTAGAGGAAAAAACTGCTTTAAAGCATTCAAAATTAAAAAATTACCAGATACACACTCAGAGAAAAAGAAATGTCAAGGGTGTTCTGGAACATTACTATTGAGCCTCAGTAGTTGTTTCATATGCTCTTTGCTAAGCTCACTAGAAAATATGCATTGTCTATGGGTTGTTTTTTTTTTTGATGGTGTATGCATTAAACCCTAAGAGCTTTTTTCATTTCTAACATCCTTCTGGAATGTGATTATCTTGATATATGTCACTACAACATCCCTATCACTAAATTTCCCACTTTTATAACTTGATACATTTCCCAAAGATGTAGTTTCTACTTAAATTCTATTTAATGAGGGTACTTGCTTCCATACAGATCACAGGAAAACATATCTGTCTCATCCTACCTTTAGAGTAGAAACTGGAGGAATTTATTGTGAGGAATTAGAACCCGAAACCTTGCTTTCTTTGGTCATGAGTGGATTTAAAAGAATTCCTAATGGTGTGTGTGTATCCGCTCACTTTGTGTATTCTGTGTTTTCAATCACTTTAGCAGTATTAGATCACTAACACAGAATCAAAGTTCTGCAAATTTGTAGTGTAAGGAATTTCAATATTAAGTCAAAGCCAGAAAGAAAAACATGATAGCGGCTGTATCAATTTATATTCCCACCAGCAATGCAAGAGGGTTCCCTTTTCTCCTCACCCTCTCCAGCATTTATTGTCTGTAGATTTCTTGATGATGGCCATTCTGACGGGTGTGAGGTGATATCTCATTGTAGTTTTGATTTGCATTTCTCTAATTATAAGCGAGGTTGAGCATCATTTCATGTGTTTTTGGGCATCTGTATGTTTTCTTTGGAAAGGTGTCTGTTTAGGTCCTTTTCCCATTTTTTGATTGGGTTGGTCATTTTTCTGATGTTGAGTTGTCTGAGTTGCTTGTAGATTTTGGAGATTAATTCTTTGTGTGTTGTTTCATTTGCTATGATTTTCTCCCATTCTGTGGGTTGTCTGTTCAGCTTTTTTTTTTTTTTTTTTAATTTTGGGCAGGGGTCAGGTTGGGGAGGGAGGGGAGTGGGCGGGCCACTTCTACTGGTCTTTCATTTCTCTATTTTCATCTGTCTTTGTTCTTCGGCTCCTGTGGGCCTCCCATCGTGGTGGCGTCTGTTGTCGCAGAGCACCAGTTCTGGGCACACGTGCTCCAGAGCTCCAGCTCAGTAATTGGACACATCGGTCCAGCCGCTCCGCAGCACATGGGATCTACCCAGGCCAGGGATCAAACCGGCACCCCTTGCACTGCAAGGCAGTGTCTTTACCCACTGGGCCACCAGGGGAAGCCCCGTCTGTTCAGCTTTTTTGTAGTTTCTTTTGCTGTACAAAAGCTTTTAAGTTTCATTAGGTCCCACATGTTCATTTTTGGTTTTAGTTCCGCTATTCTAGTAGGTGGATCAGAGAAGATCTTGCTTTGATTTATGTCCTTGAGTGTTTTGCCTATATTCTCCTCTAAGAGTTGATGGTTTCTGGTCTTACATTTAGGTCTTGAATCTATTTTGAGTTGATCTTTGTGTATGGTGTCAGGGAATGTTTCAGCTTCATTTTTTTTGCATGTAGCTGTCCAGTTTTCCCAGCACCATTTGTTGGAAGAAGATGTCTTTGTCCCATTTTAAATGTTTGTCTCCTTTGTCAAAAATAAGGTACCCATAGGTGTGTGTTTATCTTTGGATTCTCAATCTTGTTCCATTGGTCGATCATTCTGTTTTTGTGCCAGTACCACACTGTCTTAATGACCGTTGCTTTGTAGTATAGTCTGAAGTTAGGGAGGCTGATCCCTCCAGCTCCGTTTTTCTTTCTCAGGATTGCTTTGGCTATTCGAGGTCTTTTGTGTTTCCATATGAACTGTGTGATTCTTTGGTCTAGTTCTGTGAAGAATGGCACTGGTAGTGTGATAGGGATCGCACTGAATCTATAGATGGTATTTGGTAGTATGGTCATTTTCACAATATTGATTCTTCCGACCCAGGAACATGCAATATCTCTCCATCTGTTTAAGTCTTCTTTAATTTCTCTCATGAGTGTCTTGTAATTTATTGTGTACAGTTTTTTTGTTTCTTTGGGTAGGTTTATTCCTAGATATTTTATTTTTTTGGTTGCAATGGTGAAGGGGATTGCATCTTTGATTTTGTTTTCTGAGTTTTCGTTGTTAGTGTATAGGAATGCCAGTGATTTCTGTGTATTGATTTTGTATCCCGCGATTTTGCTGAATTCATTGATTAGCTCTAGTAGCTTTGTAATAGTGTCTTTGGGATTTTCTATGTATAATATCATGTTGTCTGCAAACAGAGAGAGTTTTACTTCTTCTTTTCCAATCTGGATTCCTTTTATTAGTTTTTCTTCTCTTATTGCTGTTGCTAGAACTTCCAGGACTATGTTGAATAAGAGTGGTGAAAGTGGGCACCCTTGTCTTGTTCCTGATCTTAGAGGGAATGCTTTCAGTTTTTCACCATTGAGGATAATGTTCACTGTGGGTTTCTCATATATGGCTTTTACTATGTTGAGATAGGATCCTTCTATGCCCATTTTTTGAAGAGTTTTTATCATAAATGGGTGCTGGATTTTGTCAAATGCTTTTTCTGCATCTATTGAGATTAGATGCAGGTTTTTGTCTCTCAATTTGCTGATATGGTGTATCACATTGACTGATTTGCAGATAGAAGAATCCTTGCGTGCCTGCGATGAAACCTGATCATGATGTATGAGTTTTTGATGTGTTGTTAAATTCTGTTTGCTAGTATTTTGTTGAGGATTTTGGCGTCTAATTCATCAACTGAAGATGTTTTGCCCAATTTGTCCCTTTGTCCAAAAAAGGTACCCATAGGTGTGTGTTTATCTTTGGATTCTCAATCTTGTTCCATTGGTCGATCATTCTGTTTTTGTGCCAGTACCACACTGTCTTAATGACCGTTGCTTTGTAGTATAGTCTGAAGTTAGGGAGGCTGATCCCTCCAGCTCCGTTTTTCTTTCTCAGGATTGCTTTGGCTATTCGAGGTCTTTTGTGTTTCCATATGAACTGTGTGATTCTTTGGTCTAGTTCTGTGAAGAATGGCACTGGTAGTGTGATAGGGATCGCACTGAATCTATAGATGGTATTTGGTAGTATGGTCATTTTCACAATATTGATTCTTCCGACCCAGGAACATGCAATATCTCTCCATCTGTTTAAGTCTTCTTTAATTTCTCTCATGAGTGTCTTGTAATTTATTGTGTACAGTTTTTTTGTTTCTTTGGGTAGGTTTATTCCTAGATATTTTATTTTTTTGGTTGCAATGGTGAAGGGGATTGCATCTTTGATTTTGTTTTCTGAGTTTTCGTTGTTAGTGTATAGGAATGCCAGTGATTTCTGTGTATTGATTTTGTATCCCGCGATTTTGCTGAATTCATTGATTAGCTCTAGTAGCTTTGTAATAGTGTCTTTGGGATTTTCTATGTATAATATCATGTTGTCTGCAAACAGAGAGAGTTTTACTTCTTCTTTTCCAATCTGGATTCCTTTTATTAGTTTTTCTTCTCTTATTGCTGTTGCTAGAACTTCCAGGACTATGTTGAATAAGAGTGGTGAAAGTGGGCACCCTTGTCTTGTTCCTGATCTTAGAGGGAATGCTTTCAGTTTTTCACCATTGAGGATAATGTTCACTGTGGGTTTCTCATATATGGCTTTTACTATGTTGAGATAGGATCCTTCTATGCCCATTTTTTGAAGAGTTTTTATCATAAATGGGTGCTGGATTTTGTCAAATGCTTTTTCTGCATCTATTGAGATTAGATGCAGGTTTTTGTCTCTCAATTTGCTGATATGGTGTATCACATTGACTGATTTGCAGATAGAAGAATCCTTGCGTGCCTGAGATGAAACCGAGTTGATCATGATGTATGAGTTTTTTGATGTGTTGTTAAATTCTGTTTGCTAGTATTTTGTTGAGGATTTTGGCGTCTAAATTCATCAACGAAATTGGTCTATAATTTTCTTTTTTTGTGTTGTCTTTACCTGGCATTAGTATCAGGGTGATGAAAGCCTTGTAGAATGTGTTTGGAAGTGCTCCTTCCTGTGCAATTGATACAGCCTCTATGGAATACAGTATGGAGATTTCCTAAAAAACTAAAAATAGAAGCACCATATGACCCAGCAATCCCCACTATTAAGCTTATACCCTGACGAAATCAAAACTGAAAGAAGCACCTGTACCCCAATGTTCATTGCAGTTCTCTATACAATAGCTAGAACATGGAAGCAACCTAGATGTCCATCAACGAATGAATGGATACAAAAGCTCTGGTACATATATACAATGAAATACTACACAGCTGTAAAAAGAAATGCAGAAGAATCAGTCCTAATGAGGTGGCTGAATCTAGAACCTATCCTAAAAAGTGAAGTAAGTCAAAAAGAGAAGGACAGATACAATATACTAACACAGATATATGGAATCTAGTAGGATGGTAATGATAACACACACAGTGAAGCGATGGAAAAACAGACATGGACAGTAGACATATGGACATTGTGGGGAACGAACAGTGGGTGGGAAGCATAAAGGAAGTAGCATGAAAACCTATACTATCATATGTGAAAAAAAAAAAAATAGCCATTGTCATTGTGCCGTGAGAAAAGGAGATCCTGTAGGAGCGCTGTGCAATGGTCTGGAGGGGTGGGATGGGGGGGATATACATATGACTAATCTGGGATCATACATATCTATAAACAACAAAACACTGTAAAAGTAAAAATTAAAATAAAAATTGAAAAAAAAGAAAAACATGATAGTTCATTCTTATGTCTGATTATAGTCACTTTGCTTATTCTAAATTTCAATATTCATTCAGTTCAAAAAAGTAGAAATGTCCACTCTACAAGAATACAATCTATGCTGTAAAGGCTCAATTTTTAGTCTTTTTTTGTTTTGTTTCTTTTTTTTATTTTATTTTATTTTTATTTTAGTCTTTTTTTATGATTAAGAATGTGTGCATGCTCAGTTGCCTCTGACTCTTTTGCAGCCCTATAGACTATAGCCCACCAGGCTCCTCTGTCCATGGGATTTCCCAAACAAGAATACTGGAGTGGGTTGTCATTTTCTTCTTCAGGGACTCTTCCTGACCCAGGATTAAACCTGCATCTCCTGCTTTGGCAAGCAGATACTATACTGCTTGAGTCACCTGGGAAGCCCATGATTAAGAACAGGTATTAATAAAATAAGGAGGAGGAGGTGGGGGAGTGTTGGGGAAGGAGAATTAGAAAGAGATCTTCCTCTGTTTGGTGATTATTTTTTTAATCTCAAGACACAGATTCTCAGCAAATTAACTAAATCTCACTGTAGGTGACTCAGCTTTCCTGCTGCATTTAAGATAAACTGAGTTCCCTATAGCTCTGTGTGAGGGTCTTTGAAATATGATCTTCAACAATAAGCCCAGGTCGGCTTTAAAGGAACAAGAAATATTATGTAAGACTTTTAACAGGAGGAAAGCATTGGTCTCCTTTCACCTCCTTCACTAAAACATATCCATTCCAGACACTGAACAGTTGTTCAGTGATGACTCAGCTCTTTGGTACAGACTTCTTTCTTCTTCAGATTCCCCCCGGGATACTCCAGTGAAGTTGGAAACATTTGAGGTTTCTCTGAGACTGGTGCTGTCAAATCTAATTTTATAAGAACCCTGAGGGTTCTCCTATATAAATGAGAGTATTTGAATTTGGTAAAACAGAGAAACTAATAGAACACAATGGTTTTCTGACGATCTTTTTACTATCTGCTAACAGAACCTAATTTTTTCAGGTCTGGTCTTACTCCACATGGCATCATGGGAAACGGGCCTCTTTTTTGCCTTCAGGTGTATTGGTATTAGAATAAAACTCTTGATCCTGTTACTCCTGTCTGTGACAGGTTTGGTGGGGAGGGAGTATGTAGTCATGAAGCCAGGTCTTCACAGGGCTTCTGAGAAAAGTTTCCTTGTGTTTAAGAAAACAACACAAGAAATAGTGTCTTTTCTGCTTCTGAACAGTGCTACTTCCCAAGGTGACTCAGGAACCACTGGATCTACCTGCGCACAGGAAGAGATGCCCAACAAGCATTCCCCAGCAGAGAGAAGAAAGCAACATGGCATCATGTCTTTGGAGGCATTACTGCACTGTGATCATACTATAGCTGGGGTTTGATTTCTTCATGTTCTTACTTTTCAGTTATAAGGAAAAATAATCCCTCATTCATCTGAAGAGCCAGATTCAGGGATAATTTATGCTTTTTTATAAATAATAATTTTATTGATTTTTTAATTGATAACTTATTCTTATCTCAGTGATTCTGCCTTATTTCAACACACATGGAATCAATGACAAAACCATTTTAATTTCCTTTTGGTTCCACTTAGACTTGCCAGATAAAATACAGGAAACCCAACTGAATTTGAATTTCAGATGAACAATGAATAATTACTTTAATATAATTATTTCACATGCAAAGTTAGGGACATACTAATACAAAAATTAATTATTCATCACTTATTTGAAATTCATATTTAACTATGTATCCTATATTTTTATTTGCTAAATCAACAACTCCAGTTTTATAACAACACTATTGTTGTTGTGCCCAACTCTTTGTGACCCCATAGATTGCAGCCAGTACTGGATTTCCTGTCCTTCACTATTTGCTCAAACTCATGTTCCCTGAGTTGATGATTCCATCTAGTTGTCTCATCCTTTGTCCCTCCCTTCTCCTCCTGCCTCAGTCTTTCCCAGCATCATGGGCTTTTCCAATGAGTTGTCTCTTCTCATTCTATGACCAAAGTATTGGAGCTAGAGCTTCAGTATCAGTCCTACCAGTGAATATTCAGGGTTGATTTCCCTTAGGATTTGACTGGTTTAATCTCCTTGCAGTCCAAGGTATGCTCAAGAGTCTTCTTCAACACCATGGTTCAAAAGCACTGATTCTTTGGCACTTAGCCTTCTTTATGGTCTAGCTCTCACATCCATACACAACTACTGGAAAAACCATAACTGATGATATAGACTGTTGCTTGCAAAGCTATGTCTCTGCTTTTTAATAGACTTTCTAGGTTTATCATAGTGGAAGCAAGGGTCTTTTAATTTTGTGGCTGCAGTCACCATCTACAGTGATTTTGGAGCACAATAAAATAAAATCTGTCACTGTTTCCACTTTTTCTCCATCTATTTGCCATGAAGTGATGGAACCAGATACCATAATCTTACTTTTTTAAATGTTGAGTTTTAAGACAGTTTTTTCACTCTCTTTTTTCACCCTTATCAAGAGTCTTTAGTTCCTCTTCACTTTCTGTCCTCAGAGACGTGGCCCTTGTGGTAAAGAATCTACCTGCAATGTAAGAGACCTGGGTTCAATTTCTGGGTTGGGCAGATCCTCTGGAGAAGGGAATGGCTACACACTTCAGTATTCTTGCCTGGAGAATTCCATGGACAATATTAGGATGAAGAAATTTAAAAATTACTTCTCTGTAGGGCAATTGGAGGTATAATATAATAGCATGGGGCCTTCCTGGTGGCTCAGTGGTAAGGAATCCGCTTGCCAATGCAGGATACACGGGTTCTGTCTCTAGGTTAGGAAAATCCCCAGGAAAAGGAACTGGCAACCCACTTCAGTATTCAGAGGAGCTTGGAGGGCTACTGTCCAGGAAGTCACAAAAGGGGTGTGATTTAATTAATAGGCATCTGATCTGATGTAGAAAGCCTGTGAGCATGAAGAAAAAAACCTAACTCAAAATTTCACTGATAAATACAGATAATATAGTCATAAATACATATGTACAGAAAATCAAAGATATTATCACCAGATGTATCAAGATGGAAATAAAAGGGAAATCTATTTCAACACTAATCTTGCACTAATTACAATCCTTTTTAAAAAGCATACTTATGAAAAGCCTGCTGCATGCCTGTTTAGATAGATGCCTTGATTCAAGATCTCCAGACACAGCATTTAGTCTGCATTCGCTTGAAGGGATCTGTAAATTTCTCATGAAGAGATATTAGGAAGGAATTAGCTAGTTTTCCTCTAAGGTAAAAGTGCACTGGCATGGCCATGAAGCTATGGATTTAAGGCCAAGGGAATAAAGTAAAAATAAAAAACTAACAAAGTTGGCACATAGTCTGTTATTTTTATAAAAGGTTCATAAGATTTGAAACAGCATTCTTAACCTCTAACTCTTAACATCTGAAATAGAGAAATTAACTCTTTATCATATAAGATTCTCTTTTTCAGTAAAAGCACTTTGCAAATGATTAAGTCCCAGTAAAATTATGGGGTGATATATGAGGACTACAATTAAAACAAATTCCAAAAAATCATTAATTAGAGAGCTCTAATTCTGGAAATAATTCTCACCTGTTAAATTGGAAAGGATTTTATTTTAGTTTCTCTTACTTGTTTTACTAAGAATACACTTTACATCATGACTTCTCTTAATAATTGTCTATTTCTTTTGTTGAAAATCTCATTATCAAACTGTCCTAGTGATGCAGATGGTCTCCAGGGCACAGGACTGGGTGCTATTAACCTCTGCAGTTGTCTTTCCAAAAAGCCAATATGGACTTTTTCCTTTTATATTATGACATGATTTGAAACTCCTCCTCAAGTTCAGCAAGTGAGGATTATTTAATTTATGCCATATTTGAAACTTTGGTCTTCTAATTTGATTATTGTGACTTTTAGCATGTCTCTGCAGAACTACAGATAGATTGAATGCTTTATTTAAAGCAATTCTCCTGTCATGGGGGAAATAAATGGAATGACTTATTAAGTTCAGTATAAGCCTTTTATTTCAAAATCAAGAGCCCTGGAAGCTAAAATGTTTTGAGATTTTTCTCAGCGAAGGTTTATAGAAAGAACTGTTTGCAAATTGTTAATCAGGATAAACACGTTCCAATCAAACACATAGAAATTCTAATTGTTCTCTAAAACTCGTACTTTTAAGATTTGCCAGAGTAAATGATTGTCTTCTAATTATACAATTGTTCTTGCTGCAGCACTTCAGTTTCCAATCAAGACCATTAAGATTATGAAGATGGAGAACAGAGTGAAATATGTTTACGAACATGAAGAGGTCTATGGCACTACAGCTATGCAGTAGCTCTAAGATCTTTGCCTTCCTTTTTTTTTTGGCACAAAGGAGACAAGTTGAAAAATTTCAAAAATATTCAAAGCAAAATTTGATTGTTCTAATAGTACAATGGTATATGTTCTTTGGCGAGAAAACTTAATGAAAAGCTGTACTTTAAAAATACATTAACATAGAAAACCTCAATAACACTTTATTTGATTAAATTTCCTAACTTTAATCTCCAGACACATTTTAAACTTCAGCTATATGCCAGGCATAATAACTTTAGCAGTTTGAGCTAGGAGTAAACAAATAATTAGGTATTCCTTCATCTTTTTAACACCTTCATTTAAGGGGATGATAAAAAAATCCTCTGTAAATTTGGGGATCTTGTGAACAGTATCATTTGTCTATTTGTTTTGCTTTAATTTTACTGTCTTTGAGTAAAAGACACATGATCAACTATACCCTAGTGGTATATATCACTGGTGTCAATATCAATTCTAAAATACCATATACATTTGATAAAACTATATTAAGAATTAGAAATAACTTAAATGCTTAGCACAGTATAAACACATACATAGAATGTACACGTATGTACATATATACATAAACAAACATATATATACACACATATACTCAGCATGCTGCAAAGAACAGAGAGAGAATGAGACATCTTGCAGCTAATCAGGAGCAGAGTAAGCAATTTAATCACAGACCACAGTGATGATATTCCAAGAAACACAAACCATCAAGGAATTCTATTATATTCTTTATTTTCCATGTTATTTCTCTGTATTAACCAACCACTAACTAATGATGAAAATGATGACACGGAAGGAAAAGGAAAAACGGAGTAACCAAAAGATAATTTCCCTTTCTGTCCTTCCTTACACAGCAAGCTGAAAGCAGAATGTGTCATTAGAAAAGTGCACCATTCAAGAAGTGAAACAAAAATGGCTGAGTTCAGTTTGTGCAACATTTCGACTGTTCTTTTCAGAACAAAATGTTGTTCTTGTTGTTGTTCAGTCACTAAGTCATGTCTGTTCTAAAACTCGTACTTGCAGAGTAAATGATTGTCTTCTAATTATACAATTGTTCTTGCTGCAGCACTTCAGTTTCCAATCAAGACCATTAAGATTATGAAGATGGAGAACAGAGTGAAATATGTTTACGAACATGAAGAGGTCTATGGCACTACAGCTATGCAGTAGCTCTAAGATCTTTGCCTTCCTTTTTTTGGCACAAAGGAGACAAGTTGAAAAATTTCAAAAATATTCAAAGCAAAATTTGATTGTTCTAATAGTACAATGGTATATGTTCTTTGGCGAGAAAACTTAATGAAAAGCTGTACTTTAAAAATACATTAACATAGAAAACCTCAATAACACTTTATTTGATTAAATTTCCTAACTTTAATCTCCAGACACATTTTAAACTTCAGCTATATGCCAGGCATAATAACTTTAGCAGTTTGAGCTAGGAGTAAACAAATAATTAGGTATTCCTTCATCTTTTTAACACCTTCATTTAAGGGGATGATAAAAATCCTCTGTAAATTTGGGGATCTTGTGAACAGTATCATTTGTCTATTTGTTTTGCTTTAATTTTACTGTCTTTGAGTAAAAGACACATGATCAACTATACCCTAGTGGTATATATCACTGGTGTCAATATCAATTCTAAAATACCATATACATTTGATAAAACTATATTAAGAATTAGAAATAACTTAAATGCTTAGCACAGTATAAACACATACATAGAATGTACACGTATGTACATATATACATAAACAAACATATATATACACACATATACTCAGCATGCTGCAAAGAACAGAGAGAGAATGAGACATCTTGCAGCTAATCAGGAGCAGAGTAAGCAATTTAATCACAGACCACAGTGATGATATTCCAAGAAACACAAACCATCAAGGAATTCTATTATATTCTTTATTTTCCATGTTATTTCTCTGTATTAACCAACCACTAACTAATGATGAAAATGATGACACGGAAGGAAAAGGAAAAACGGAGTAACCAAAAGATAATTTCCCTTTCTGTCCTTCCTTACACAGCAAGCTGAAAGCAGAATGTGTCATTAGAAAAGTGCACCATTCAAGAAGTGAAACAAAAATGGCTGAGTTCAGTTTGTGCAACATTTCGACTGTTCTTTTCAGAACAAAATGTTGTTCTTGTTGTTGTTCAGTCACTAAGTCATGTCTGATTATTTGGGATGCCATGGACTGCAGCACTCCCAGCTTCCCTGTCCTTCACTATTTCCTGGAGCTTGCTCAAACTCATGTCCATTGAGTCAGTGATACCATTTAACCATCTCATTCTCCATTGCCTTCTTCTCCTTCCCTCAGTCTATGCCAACATCAGGGTCTTTTCCAATGAGTGGGCCCTTCACATCAGGTGGCCAAAGTATTGGAACTTCAGCTTCAGTATCAGTCATTCCAATGAATATTCAACCTTGATTTCCTTTAGGAGTAACTGGTTTGATCTCTTTCCTGTCCATGGGACTCTAAAGAATCTTCTCCAGCACCACAATACATTAGCTCTTCATTGCTCAGCCTTCTTTATGGTCCATCTCTCACATCCATGCATGACTAATGGAAAAACTATAGCTTTGTCTATATGGACCTCTGTCAGAAAAGTAATGTCTCTATTTTATAATATGTTGTTTAGGTTTGTCAATGAAACAGAAGCAGATTCTTTTGAGGGGGAAGGGAGGATTCTGTTGCTTTTTCTATGATTCAATAGATGATGGCAATTTGATCTCTGGTCCTCTGCCTTTTTAAAATCCAGCTGTACATCTTGGAATTCTCAGTTCTCAGTACCGCTGAAGTCTAGCTTGTAGGATTTCAGCATTACTTTGATAGCATATGAAGTAAGGGCAATTGCACAGTAGTTTGAAGATTCTTTGGCATTGTCTTTGCTTGGGATTGGAATGAAAACTGATCTTTTCCTGTCCTCAGGCGACTAGTGAGCTTTCCAAATTTCCTGGACTATGGAGTGCAGCACTTTAACAGCATCATCTTTTAGGATTTTAACTAGCTCAGGTGGAATTCCACCACCTCCACTAGTTTTTGGAGTAATGATACCTAAGGCCCACTTGACTTCACACTCTAGGATGTCCAGTTCTAGGTGAGCGACCACCTCATCATTAAGAGCCTTCTTATATAGTTCTATTGTGTATTCTTGCCACATTTTCTTAAGCTCTTCTGATTTTGTTATGTTCTTGCCATTTCTGTCATTTTTTTGTGCCCATCTTTGCATGAAATGTTCCCTTGATATATTCAATTTCCTTGAAGAGATCTCTAGTCTTTCCTATTCTATTTTTTTTTTTTTATCTGTTTGCATTGTTCACTTAAGAAGTCCTTATCTCTCCTTGCTATTATCTGGAACTATGCGTTCAGTTCAGTAAATCCATCCCTTTTTCCTTTGCCTTTCTTATAACAAAATACATATGCCCATGCGAGACATTCAGTGCAAATCATGTAATTTTTGTGATGCTGAATATGAGTTAATTGTTCTTATTTTTGCATTTAAGACTAGGATCACAAGATAAAAAACATAAAAGCTATACTAGAATTAGACGTATTAATTTTTCTCAGAATAATATTAAATAGGAACTATAACAAACCCTGACAAAACAAAAGAAAAACTGCAGTTAACAAATAAAAAGCTGGTTTTATATTTAATTTCAATACTGTTAACACCAGGTTTTTTTGCTTTTGAAAAAGTAGTCTCATGTTTTCATTTTTGCACCAGACCTAGAAGTTAGCCTACTCACAGCTTCCCCACTAGAAGCAATATCTGTTGCACTGCGTCAGAATCTCATCTTGCTTCTCAACCACAGATTGCACTTTATATTTTCCACTAAAAGCCTATGTGGCTATCACTACTCTGACTTTAAGAGTGGTCTTACGGGCTTCCCTGGTGGTCCAGTGGGTACAGACACTGCCTTGCAGTGCAAGGGGAGCCAGTTTGATCCCTGGCCTGGGAAGATCCCACGTGCCGCGGAGCGGCTGGACTGACGTGTCCAATTACAGAGCCAGAGCTCTGGAGCGCATGCACCCAGAGCTGGTGCTCTGCAATAGAGGCCACCGCGATGGGAGGCCTACACAGGCCAAAGAACAAAGATGGATGAAAATGGACAAACGAAAGACTAATAGAAGTGGCCCACCTGCTCCCCTCCCTCCCCACCCCACGCCCACCAAAAAAAAAAAAAAAACGAGTGATCTTACTTGTTTAGTTCAGCTTGAAACTTGTCACAAAATTATGTATCTTTGGTATAAGCAGAAAATTTATGAGAGCTCATGAAATATTTTCTTTTTCAGAGCTCACAATTTGTGAAGTGACACTTAAAACCTGGGTCAGATCTATGTAAGAAAAACTTGGGAAGTGAGAGACAACCATTTCTTATATTTTGTTTTCGGAAAACCAGGGGTGAGGACATGAAAGCTCTCTTCTATTATAACAAGACCCAAATAAGAGTAGCTGCCTGCCACTAAGTGCTTGTTATATGCTAGAATTTCTTCCAGGTCTCCATCAACCTCATTTCATTTCGTCCTTGAAATAACTGTTTTGTGATAGGTATTTCAATCCAATTTTACAGAGAGGAGAGAATCATAGAGAAGTGACAGGACACACAACTCATAAAATTTGGAGTCAGTTACTAAACTTAGAGCTGCCTGAACTCCAAGTGCTCATTCCTAATCTCTATCATGGTCTAAGGGTACCTATTTGTTTAGAGGAGCTCAATAAGCTAAATTAAGAACAGTGAGTCAAAACTGTTGGACAAAGATCTGTACTCAAGACTAGAGAACAACTCATGTTTAAAGGGAGAAAATCCAGCCAATTAGATATACAGACTGTTTTTGGCTTGAAGAACCACTAAAAGACCATGGAAGGACCAAAGCTCTCTTAAAGCTGTAAATGGAATGTGTTGTCTTTCAAGTTTGTGGGCTCATCATCACTAATGATACTAGACAGATACATGATTGCATTGTGCAAGAATGCTTGTTAGAAATGGTGATGTAATATAGCAACTAAGATCAGGAGTGACTGCAGACAAGGAACTTGAGATTGGCATCTCCTTCAGCACTAAGTAATGTTAAGACTTCAAGAAGTCACTTAACTTCTCCAAGTATAGGTTCCCTTATTTGTAAAATACAGGACACTCAAGGAAGGTGACAAATGCTTTTTTGGTGTGCATGGAGTGACAAAGGTCATGAGGAGAAAGGATTTCTACTTTGATTAGGAGACTAGTCTAATTAAATTTACATGGGGAATGATACATCAGAAACCACAAAGTCGGCGGAAAACCACAGGCAGATGTAAAATGTAGATACATGGATGAAAATTGGAATTTAAACAAAAGCCCCTGAGTACAGATGGAAAATAAAGACAGACTATAAATATTAGACCATATTTCAGCATGTGGGATATGATTCTATAAGTCAGGAAGGTGAAGATGAACTGGAAGGTACATATTGTTCTCACTATGTGTGAGCTATGCTGTTCACTATGAAAGCCGTGAGGCACATGGCTATGCAATTTTAAATGTAAATTATTTTAAAATAAATAAAATTTAAAAATTAAGTGTTTATCAGTTACACTTCAAATTCTCAATAGTCACATACACCTACCGGTAAGTGTGTTGGACAGATAAGATAGAGAACATTTGCTTGTTGTAGAAAGTTCGATCAGATAGTGCTGTCTCCTAAGAAGGGCAAGGTGCTCCAAATATTTGGGTGTGTAGGTTCAGCCTGGAGGAAAGCCTCTACTTCTCGTGTCATATCTATTTATCTATTTTCCCCTTTCATTTTACCACTTTTTCATTGAAAATATTTGGGAAAAAAACAAGAAAAGTTCTGTGGTCAGCAGCATTCTAGGAAAGTCTTCAAAATTTTCACTACTAATATGCACATCCAGTATAATCCCTCCACTCTTGAGTGTGGGTGGGCGTTACCTACTCAGATGAGCCACTCTAAAAGAAAACTCTAAATAAGAGAAAGAAGTCAGATTCAAAGAAACAGAGGCATTCTTCTGCTGGCCTTGACATAGTAAATGGCAATTTTGTAGAGAGGTGTGAGGATGGTACATACTAAGAACTGAGAGCAGCTCTAGTCAGTAGCCACAAAGAATACAGGGACCAGAGTCTTACAACCAAAAGGAACTGAGTTCTTCCAACAACCTGAGTGGCCTTGGAAGCAAGCCTTGACCCTCAGATGAGACCTCAGACATGACAAACAACTTGATATTAGCCTTGGAGGGCTCTAAGCAGAGAACCCAGTTACTGTCAAATGTAGGATGAAAATGGTGCATGAAAATCTGAGAAAATTTCAAACAAAATTACATGGGGAATGATACATCAGAAACCACAAAGTCGGAAAACCACAGGCAGATGTAAAATGTAGATACATGGATGAAAATTGGAATTTAAACAAAAGCCCCTGAGTACAGATGGAAAATAAAGACAGACTATAAATATTAGACCATATTTCAGCATGTGGGATATGATTCTATAAGTCAGGAAGGTGAAGATGAACTGGAAGGTACATATTGTTCTCACTATGTGTGAGCTATGCTGTTCACTATGAAAGCCGTGAGGCACATGGCTATGCAATTTTAAATGTAAATTATTTTAAAATAAATAAAATTTAAAAATTAAGTGTTTATCAGTTACACTTCAAATTCTCAATAGTCACATACACCTACCGGTAAGTGTGTTGGACAGATAAGATAGAGAACATTTGCTTGTTGTAGAAAGTTCGATCAGATAGTGCTGTCTCCTAAGAAGGGCAAGGTGCTCCAAATATTTGGGTGTGTAGGTTCAGCCTGGAGGAAAGCCTCTACTTCTCGTGTCATATCTATTTATCTATTTTCCCCTTTCATTTTACCACTTTTTCATTGAAAATATTTGGGAAAAAAACAAGAAAAGTTCTGTGGTCAGCAGCATTCTAGGAAAGTCTTCAAAATTTTCACTACTAATATGCACATCCAGTATAATCCCTCCACTCTTGAGTGTGGGTGGGCGTTACCTACTCAGATGAGCCACTCTAAAAGAAAACTCTAAATAAGAGAAAGAAGTCAGATTCAAAGAAACAGAGGCATTCTTCTGCTGGCCTTGACATAGTAAATGGCAATTTTGTAGAGAGGTGTGAGGATGGTACATACTAAGAACTGAGAGCAGCTCTAGTCAGTAGCCACAAAGAATACAGGGACCAGAGTCTTACAACCAAAAGGAACTGAGTTCTTCCAACAACCTGAGTGGCCTTGGAAGCAAGCCTTGACCCTCAGATGAGACCTCAGACATGACAAACAACTTGATATTAGCCTTGGAGGGCTCTAAGCAGAGAACCCAGTTATGTCTGGACTTCTGACCTACAGAAAAGTGAGATAAAGAATGGGTGTGGGAACATACATGTATATGAACAACAAAACTCTGTAAAATCTTTAAAATAAAGAATAAAAAAAAAAAAAGAATGGGTGTTGCATTTAGCTAAAGTGCATGACAAACATGTTGTGCAGTAATAGAAACTAGCAAGCCTCCAGTAACACAACCATACACACACACACACACACACACACACACTTGCCTGTACTCACACACACTCACGTTCTTTCTCCTTTAAAGTACAAAAATATAAAATTATAAAATACAGTGTGGCTTTGTTTTACTGAATAAAAGGTTAAAAGAAAATATGTTCAAAATTTTGGGGCTGGCTTTGACAGGGTACTAGGAAAGAAGTGAGGCAATTAGCTAGGACTCCAGCACTTTTACATTTTCTTCAGAGAAAATCAAATGTACGTGACTCCCTACAACTTTGAGACAGATAATAAATTTTCACTGTCACAAGAAGAAGCCTCCAAAAATGTCTGATGACTAGTTAAAGGTACCAAATTATCACACACTGTGGCTGAAATTGTTCTCTTAGGTTAAACCATTGTCCCCCAAAGTCCCTATTAAAATGTAACGTGCTACATGGTGAGTGCGTAGAGAGTGAAGGGTTCTCATTAAAATCTACCGTTACCTTAACACAAGCAGAATTACCACTCTCTAATAGAAAAGAGGCTCAAAGGAAATAGATGAGGAGGATAGGGAGGAGCAGAAGAGTGAAGGTTAAGAACTATTGCCATGGCAGGTGCCTGAGAAAAAAGCTCACAATGAGTGACGACTGCTGGAACACAAGTGGGGGACCCAAAAGGAAGGATAAGGCTTCAGGGCGGGAAGGTGAAGAGGAATGCAAGAGTTATCTGCTTTGTAATTTTGCTTACTGCTCCCTGATGGGTAAACACCACCTTTCAGTCACATATATATTATCTCCTCTGGGGAAGGAAACCTCTGAAGAAGACTGCTTCCCTAAGTGGGCTCTTGACAGAAAGGAACTGAGTTCTTCCAACAACCTGAGTGGCCTTGGAAGCAAGCCTTGACCCTCAGATGAGACCTCAGACATGACAAACAACTTGATATTAGCCTTGAGGGCTCTAAGCAGAGAACCCAGTTATGTCTGGACTTCTGACCTACAGAAAAGTGAGATAAAGAATGGGTGTGGGAACATACATGTATATGAACAACAAAACTCTGTAAAATCTTTAAAATAAAGAATAAAAAAAAAAAAAGAATGGGTGTTGCATTTAGCTAAAGTGCATGACAAACATGTTGTGCAGTAATAGAAACTAGCAAGCCTCCAGTAACACAACCATACACACACACACACACACACACACACACTTGCCTGTACTCACACACACTCACGTTCTTTCTCCTTTAAAGTACAAAAATATAAAATTATAAAATACAGTGTGGCTTTGTTTTACTGAATAAAAGGTTAAAAGAAAATATGTTCAAAATTTTGGGGCTGGCTTTGACAGGGTACTAGGAAAGAAGTGAGGCAATTAGCTAGGACTCCAGCACTTTTACATTTTCTTCAGAGAAAATCAAATGTACGTGACTCCCTACAACTTTGAGACAGATAATAAATTTTCACTGTCACAAGAAGAAGCCTCCCAAAATGTCTGATGACTAGTTAAAGGTACCAAATTATCACACACTGTGGCTGAAATTGTTCTCTTAGGTTAAACCATTGTCCCCCAAAGTCCCTATTAAAATGTAACGTGCTACATGGTGAGTGCGTAGAGAGTGAAGGGTTCTCATTAAAATCTACCGTTACCTTAACACAAGCAGAATTACCACTCTCTAATAGAAAAGAGGCTCAAAGGAAATAGATGAGGAGGATAGGGAGGAGCAGAAGAGTGAAGGTTAAGAACTATTGCCATGGCAGGTGCCTGAGAAAAAAGCTCACAATGAGTGACGACTGCTGGAACACAAGTGGGGGACCCAAAAGGAAGGATAAGGCTTCAGGGCGGGAAGGTGAAGAGGAATGCAAGAGTTATCTGCTTTGTAATTTTGCTTACTGCTCCCTGATGGGTAAACACCACCTTTCAGTCACATATATATTATCTCCTCTGGGGAAGGAAACCTCTGAAGAAGACTGCTTCCCTAAGTGGGCTCTTGACAGAAAGCTGATGAATCCCTGAGGAGAGGAGACTTTTCAAGAGAGCAGGAGAACCCAATTAACTTTGTCACCGAAGAACTTCGTCACAGCTCTCTATCAGAGGAGGCATGGAAGACTGAGATTCAGAAAGTAGATTTAAAATAAGGTTGATGAGTGAATAGGCTTCTATGGTTTTCTTGCCACCCTTTGTAAAAAATACCTTTGAAGGGAAATAATTTCTCAACAACAATGTTATTGCCATGTAAGAAATTACAAAGGACACAATAGGTCAAGTATGAAATATGACCAAATAGTTCACTGAAATAGTTTTTGAAAATTCCAGAACACAGAAATAGGTAATGTTGTGTTCAAATTCAGTTCACTATACTTTTCATAACATGAAATGCTTGAAGTGTGTTCTTTAATTCTTTTCACATGGGTTAGCCTTGCTATCAAGGGATTGTGTACTGTGAAGTCAGGGGCACTATTTTTATTCTGAGTCCATCTCCAAACTATTATCATGCTGAGAAGAGAATAAATTTTTAGTGAATAGCTGGTGATTATTTAACTATTACCACTGATGCCAAGGGGCAAGACTGATGCCTACTGCAGGAACATGTGACCCAACAACATATTTAAACATATATATATATATAACTGCACAGCAGGATACACCTACAGCCCTCAAATACAGAACTAGCCCTGGGGAAATGTGACAAATATCTTGTGATCCTCTCTATTCATGGAGGAAAAATTAAAAGCAGCACTTCTTCTCTCCAAGTCTCATCCTGATCCTCCCTTCAAACAATGCCACATTCAATCATCAGTTTTCTTAAACAGAATGCATTACCACTCTCTAATAGAAAAGAGGCTCAAAGAAAAGGGGGGGGCAGAAGAGTGAAGGTTAAGAACTATTGCCATGGCAGGTGCCTGAGAAAAAAGCTCACAATGAGTGACGACTGCTGGAACACAAGTGGGGGACCCAAAAGGAAGGATAAGGCTTCAGGGCGGGAAGGTGAAGAGGAATGCAAGAGTTATCTGCTTTGTAATTTTGCTTACTGCTCCCTGATGGGTAAACACCACCTTTCAGTCACATATATATTATCTCCTCTGGGGAAGGAAACCTCTGAAGAAGACTGCTTCCCTAAGTGGGCTCTTGACAGAAAGCTGATGAATCCCTGAGGAGAGGAGACTTTTCAAGAGAGCAGGAGAACCCAATTAACTTTGTCACCGAAGAACTTCGTCACAGCTCTCTATCAGAGGAGGCATGGAAGACTGAGATTCAGAAAGTAGATTTAAAATAAGGTTGATGAGTGAATAGGCTTCTATGGTTTTCTTGCCACCCTTTGTAAAAAATACCTTTGAAGGGAAATAATTTCTCAACAACAATGTTATTGCCATGTAAGAAATTACAAAGGACACAATAGGTCAAGTATGAAATATGACCAAATAGTTCACTGAAATAGTTTTTGAAAATTCCAGAACACAGAAATAGGTAATGTTGTGTTCAAATTCAGTTCACTATACTTTTCATAACATGAAATGCTTGAAGTGTGTTCTTTAATTCTTTTCACATGGGTTAGCCTTGCTATCAAGGGATTGTGTACTGTGAAGTCAGGGGCACTATTTTTATTCTGAGTCCATCTCCAAACTATTATCATGCTGAGAAGAGAATAAATTTTTAGTGAATAGCTGGTGATTATTTAACTATTACCACTGATGCCAAGGGGCAAGACTGATGCCTACTGCAGGAACATGTGACCCAACAACATATTTAAACATATATATATATATATACACATACACAGCAGGATACACCTACAGCCCTCAAATACAGAACTAGCCCTGGGGAAATGTGACAAATATCTTGTGATCCTCTCTATTCATGGAGGAAAAATTAAAAGCAGCACTTCTTCTCTCCAAGTCTCATCCTGATCCTCCCTTCAAACAATGCCACATTCAATCATTCAAGTTTTACCTTAGCAGAAGATCTTTTCCCCAGGAGTGCATGTGCTATCTTGGCATAATACTTGCTTTATAAATCATGAATTTCTTGTTCAATCTTATATACCAAAAGTTTCTAGTGGATTGTGTCTCATGCTTCAGGCAAAAGTAGCTGCTACATACCCTTTAAACATCATGCATCATCATACATCAGCCAAAACACTTAGCTTCCCTTTGACAACGTATAATTTATAATCTGGCTGAGTATCAGATAAGCATGTGTGTACTTAGGCATGTCCACCTCTTTATGACCCCATGGACTGTAGCCCTCCAGGCTCCTCTGTCCATGGAATTCTCCAGGCAAGAACAATGGATTGGGTTGCCATTTCCTACTCTAGGGAATCTCCCTGACCCAGGGATTGAACCTGAGTCTTCTGTGTCTCTTTCATTGCAGGAGCCACTGGGAAAGTCTTAACATTAGCAGAAATATGCAAATCAAGATGAATAAGCAGGATTAAGATGTGTTGGCAAAAACATGGTAAAGGAAGGAATTCCAGGCAGCATTAATATCCAAAAATTATAAGAGAGATTTCACAACACCATTTGAAGTGGGATATTCTGTTTTCCCCAAAATATACTTTCCTAAATGTATTTACATGGAATATAATTAAGTTTTTCTGGCACAGTTGAAAGCATCTTTGGAATTAGATACATATAAAGATATTTAGTTCAAACATTAGCTATAAATAGATGTGGTTATTTATTCTAGGTACCAATAAATTTGTGATTAAAGATAGTACCACATTTGTGCCCTTACAGGATACATTCACTTCTAAACAACTATGAATTAAGAAAGAATTAAAACCAGAAATTTAGGGAGCTACTGAAAGGGGTGAATAGGCAGACTTGGTAAGGAGGCCAGCAAGTTTCCAAGGAGGAGGAGGAGGGGAAACATTTTCTAGCCTAAAATATTTGCCATGATAAAGATCTACTCTGAAACTAATCTTATTGTCTTATGGAGGCAAACTATTTTGCACTGGAATGTCTCATCTAGTCTAGAAGGCCTGAGACCATCCTCTGACTAATCTCATGTTAATATTGTGGGAATGGAACTAGGAAGACCTTCATGGCCTTAAGATATTCTTTTGATCTATTGTTAATAACCGACTGGAAAGTACAAAATGCCTTGCCTAAACTGGTGTCTGGGGTACTCCTATCCCACTTCCAGTTCCTTCAGTTGGAAGCTTTCTCTATCCCTTTTCCTACAGGAAGCTCTGAGTGATCAAAGCCAAGTGCTTTTGATCCCAATGTAAAAATCTCCTTTGGAAATCAAGAACCTGACACCGTTCATGGTAAGCTATCTACCATCATCTACCACTACTAGTCCTTAAATGCCTTCCCTATAGAGTACCAACAATAGGATAATCTTGTCCCTGATCTTCTCTTCAGCCATATATTTTACTGTATTAGTTCACTTCTGCTGTGTAATATATGACCCCAAACTTTGTGACTTAAGCACCAGTCATTAATATCACTCACTTTGATGAGTTGGGCCAGGTTTAGCTGGCCAGTTCTGCTATCTCAGCTGGGTTCACTGGCACGCCTGTGACAAGTAGACCTGTGACGAGGTCGGCTGCAGCAGGCTGTTTGAAATATTGGTTACTATTGGCAGGAGCGCTTGGCTTGCCTCCTCAGGCTCTCATTCTCCAACAGTTCAGCTCGTGTGTGTTCACAGAGTGGTTGGACAGGCTTCTGGAAGAGTGAGAAGTTTCAAGGATTCTTGAATCTATGCTCCGAACTGGCCCATTTCCTCTGCTGCATTCTACTGGCCAAAGTAAGTCACAAAGTCACCCTTGATTCAAAGGCTGAGTGGATAGACCTCATTTCTTTATGGGAATAGCTGAAAAGCCATATTGTTAATGTTGAGGATCCAAGGAGGGGAATAATGGCAGGCATATTTACAATATACTATCCAGGCAAGATTCGAGATTATATTCGTGTAGCACTGTGAGAGAGTCAGATTCTCTCTGTTATCTCTAAGCCTTTTCAAATGCAACACCCTCTTTTGCATTTTCACTATTGCTTTTTCCTAATGATTTTCATTTATGAATCATGATTAAACCATTATTCCTTCTACTAGGATGATTGCCCTGAACTCTAGATTATGGAGGCTTTCCTCATCTGTGCTCTCACAATCCTTGTCCTATGCTTGATCACCAAAACTTACTGGCAGTCCTACATGTAATGAATGTTGAATATACATTTATTAACCAATATTCAGGTATGAACTTTAATTTCTTTCTCACTGATGAAGGTGAAGACTGCAAAATCTGGTTTAACCCCACCCACCCGCCAGTCTCTTCCCACCATGACCTCTGTGGCCATAAAGCCCCCGCACCTGCCAACCGACCTCCCACCTGAGAACTCACCTCAGCATCCAATCCTTACCCTGGATCCACCCAGATACTTAACCCCCACCCTCTGCTGCCAGGTCCCTTTTGGCCTTCTGTCCTCTTGGCCTCTGGGCCTGCCTGGCCTCTCTCTGGGACCCCACTCCCTCTGACCTCCCTAACTTCCTCTCTCTCCTGGTCATGCTTGTGCAGCCAGATCTCTCGTGGTGGCTCCTGTCTATGCCCAATATGAATAAACCTTATCCTGCCCAGAATCCCTGTCTCTCTGTCTCTTTTTCACACTTTTCTTACACTCACAGTCAAGCTTACACAGTATGAGAGTTCATGAAATTAGTCTAAGCAGTCATAGCTTAAACAGAAATAAAAATTAAAGCAACTGAAGTGCTCTATCCAATAACATTTTCTCTAAAAGATAAAATTGGATTCTTAATATTATCAACTAATTCAGACACCATAGCTTATACATGTTAAAAATTAATGGGTCTGGCAATCAGTGCTGAAGGACTCCATTTGTCACCTCTCCATGAGGACTTGCTACAATTTACTGCTATCCTATATATTTTAGGCTACAATCAGATTTTTAGCTAGGTTGGCACTTAGGTTTAAGTTTAGCATTTTACTCATTAACTTTTTCTGTGATAGACTGTCAGAAGTCCCATCTCAACTCCTGTTAAATTACCTCTGCTTCTGCACCCTAGTATAATAACTTGGTCATTGCCAGGGAAGGCTATAAATTGTCTGATGAGATCCAATTTGGACCTAAAACACATTTCCTCTTTTGTTCCCAAATAAGCCAAATTGTCTGTTTCTTATGAAGAACTTCCAAATTTGGGCTGTTTTAATTCAGGTACTTATATTCTTACTCTTTTTTACATAGCATGATTATTCTACCCCCTTGCCAAATTGTCTGCCACCCACTTACCAGTAGTTTAATATCTTTAATTAAAGATAAAAAATTTAATAGAGCCATTTTTCCTCCAAGTCTCAAAACCTTACGCAGTCTCTGTAATGAATGTTGAATATACATTTATTAACCTTTCAGGTATGAACTTTAATTTCTTTCTCACTGATGAAGGTTCTGGACCCACCCGCCAGTCTCTTCCCACCATGACCTCTGTGGCCATAAAGCCCCCGCACCTGCCAACCGACCTCCCACCTGAGAACTCACCTCAGCATCCAATCCTTACCCTGGATCCACCCAGATACTTAACCCCCACCCTCTGCTGCCAGGTCCCTTTTGGCCTTCTGTCCTCTTGGCCTCTGGGCCTGCCTGGCCTCTCTCTGGGACCCCACTCCCTCTGACCTCCCTAACTTCCTCTCTCTCCTGGTCATGCTTGTGCAGCCAGATCTCTCGTGGTGGCTCCTGTCTATGCCCAATATGAATAAACCTTATCCTGCCCAGAATCCCTGTCTCTCTGTCTCTTTTTCACACTTTTCTTACACTCACAGTCAAGCTTACACAGTATGAGAGTTCATGAAATTAGTCTAAGCAGTCATAGCTTAAACAGAAATAAAAATTAAAGCAACTGAAGTGCTCTATCCAATAACATTTTCTCTAAAAGATAAAATTGGATTCTTAATATTATCAACTAATTCAGACACCATAGCTTATACATGTTAAAAATTAATGGGTCTGGCAATCAGTGCTGAAGGACTCCATTTGTCACCTCTCCATGAGGACTTGCTACAATTTACTGCTATCCTATATATTTTAGGCTACAATCAGATTTTTAGCTAGGTTGGCACTTAGGTTTAAGTTTAGCATTTTACTCATTAACTTTTTCTGTGATAGACTGTCAGAAGTCCCATCTCAACTCCTGTTAAATTACCTCTGCTTCTGCACCCTAGTATAATAACTTGGTCATTGCCAGGGAAGGCTATAAATTGTCTGATGAGATCCAATTTGGACCTAAAACACATTTCCTATTTTGTTCCCCAAATAAGCCAAATTGTCTGTTTCTTATGAAGAACTTCCAAATTTGGGCTGTTTTAATTCAGGTACTTATATTCTTACTCTTTTTTACATAGCATGATTATTCTACCCCCTTGCCAAATTGTCTGCCACCCACTTACCAGTAGTTTAATATCTTTAATTAAAGATAAAAAATTTAATAGAGCCATTTTTCCTCCAAGTCTCAAAACAAGTAAAATGCATTACATCATCATACTTGATATATGGAATTTCTAGACCAATTTTTAAAATTCCTTGATCAGGTTTCTCACACTGAATTTTTCACAGAACTATACTCAGTTTGAATGAGGAATGGAAAGTGTGATACCCCACATGCATATTTTTTCACTGCCTATCTTTTTTTTTTTTATTTAAAAATTTATTTATTTTGGGCGGGGGACGGGTCGGGGAGGGAGGAGATTGGGCGGGCCACACCTATCGGTCTTTCATTTGTCTAGTTTCATCCATCTTTGTAATTTGGCCCATGTGGGCCTCCCATCGCGGTGGCGTCTGTCGTCACAGAGCACCAGTTCTGGGCGCATGCGCTCCAGAGCTCTGGCGTGGTAATTGGACACATCCGTCCAGACACTCCGCGGCACGTGGGATCTTCCCAGGCCAGGGATCTAACCGGCGCCCCTTGCACTGCAAGGTGGTGTCCTTATCCACTGGACCACCAGGGGAAGCCTGCTGCCTATCTTTTTGCTGTATGAAATACTTGTATCTTGAAAGTGTTTCAGGGTTAAAGTTTTGTGTTATGCTAATTTCAAGGATTACTATGACATCAATGTCATAGCTGTCTGTCCATCCATCCATCCATCCATCCACTCTTCCACCCACTAATTCAGTCATCCATCTGTCCATCTATCCACTCATCAATCCACCTATTCACTTGTTTTTGTGAAGGGTAAACTGATTTATTAATATTTAACTTATGCAAACTTGATAACCAGAATGCACACAGAAGAAAATCATCTAGATGAGCCATCTACTCCATAGGTCAGTGGTGTGAGCTAAAGGGCAATGCTCTAGAACCAAACCTGGCATAAACACTCAGGAAACATTTATTATCATTAATTAATTCTTGCCAAATTGTCTGCGGCAACTGTTTTAATTCAGGTACTTATATTCTTACTCTTTTTTACATAGCATGATTATTCTACCCCCTTGCCAAATTGTCTGCCACCCACTTACCAGTAGTTTAATATCTTTAATTAAAGATAAAAAATTTAATAGAGCCATTTTTCCTCCAAGTCTCAAAACAAGTAAAATGCATTACATCATCATACTTGATATATGGAATTTCTAGACCAATTTTTAAAATTCCTTGATCAGGTTTCTCACACTGAATTTTTCACAGAACTATACTCAGTTTGAATGAGGAATGGAAAGTGTGATACCCCACATGCATATTTTTTCACTGCCTATCTTTTTTTTTTTTTTTTTAAAGATTTATTTATTTTGGGCGGGGGTCGGGTTGGGGAGGGAGGGGAGTGGGCGGGCCACACCTATCGGTCTTTCATTTGTCTAGTTTCATCCATCTTTGTAATTTGGCCCATGTGGGCCTCCCATCGCGGTGGCGTCTGTCGTCGCAGAGCACCAGTTCTGGGCGCATGCGCTCCAGAGCTCTGGCGTGGTAATTGGACACATCCGTCCAGACACTCCGCGGCACGTGGGATCTTCCCAGGCCAGGGATCTAACCGGCGCCCCTTGCACTGCAAGGTGGTGTCCTTATCCACTGGACCACCAGGGGAAGCCTGCTGCCTATCTTTTTGCTGTATGAAATACTTGTATCTTGAAAGTGTTTCAGGGTTAAAGTTTTGTGTTATGCTAATTTCAAGGATTACTATGACATCAATGTCATAGCTGTCTGTCCATCCATCCATCCATCCATCCACTCTTCCACCCACTAATTCAGTCATCCATCTGTCCATCTATCCACTCATCAATCCACCTATTCACTTGTTTTTGTGAAGGGTAAACTGATTTATTAATATTTAACTTATGCAAACTTGATAACCAGAATGCACACAGAAGAAAATCATCTAGATGAGCCATCTACTCCATAGGTCAGTGGTGTGAGCTAAAGGGCAATGCTCTAGAACCAAACCTGGCATAAACACTCAGGAAACATTTATTATCATTAAAATTAATTCTTGCTTTATATGAAATGTATAATTTCTCACAATATCCTTTTATTTACTTTGAGATGACATGGCCATCTTCATGACAACCTTATAAAACTCTCTCCTTTTCATAATAATTTCTTCATGACTTTAAAGCCCAGATATTTTTTTATTAAATACTCCTCATTACTAAATCTTTTCTGTTTTACATTCCGGCACCTTCACATTCTTTTCTTGCTGATGTGGATGGCAAGATATCTAAATTGGTCAAGTTAGCTAGACTTTAGAATACTGCAAATGACATCAAAACCCCCTGAATTCATAGAATCAAGGACTGCCCCTATGTTCATAAGGAAGACAAGCAAGGGTTCAGGCTGCCTCTTGTCTTTCAGGCTGCAGTAATCCTGACCTGGTATCATAGTAACTAGAATATCTTCCTACAGATGACTTTTTTCTTTAATTGCCCTCGTGGATTTTTTTTTTTTTTTCAATTTGTCCTCTTATACTCTTTTTTTTTTTTTTTTTTTCATCCATCTTTATTCCTTGGCCTGTGTGGGCCTTCCATTACAGTGGCCTGCCTCTCTCATTGCAGAGCACTGGCTCTGGGTGCATGCATTCCAGACTGCTGGCGCATAACTGGACACATCAGTTCAGCCACTCCACAGCACATGGGATCTTCCCCGGCCAGGGATAAAATCAGTGCCTCTTACACTGCAAGGCGGACTCTTTACCCACTGGACTATCAGGGAAGCCTTGCAGATGGTTTTGAATTGAAATGTCCTTGAAGTATGAGGTTTACAAAGCATTAAATGATACTTTTAAGAGCAAAGCTTTGGAGTTAGATCAGGTTCAAAGCCTGGCATGGTTATTTCTAGATCTATGACTCTGTTTAAGTTGTTTCGAAGTCACCCTTCCTGATTCGTAAAATGGATAACTAGTCATCTTAAAGTGGGTAACTGCCAATTCTAAAGTGGGGGAGCATAATCCAGACTGAATTAAGTTGAAAAGCAAATGAAATATTAAGAAGTCAGTGGAACAACTGCAAGCTACTAATTCAATCACATGATTGAAATAACAAAATGGATAAGACAGAGGGAAACGTGGAGCCAAATATGTTTTGTGGTGGTGGTGGCTGTTTTCTCTCAGATGACAGAGACAATGACTGTATGTATAATCTTAGCATACTGAGATAAAATATATCACAAATATATCATATGTGATTAAATATATTCCATATTGAGATTTATATATACATATATATAAGATAAATATATACGAACTATACATGTATAGTTAGAAGGGGAAAATCAACAGAGAAGAGAGACTAGAAAGACAAAAGAGAAATTTAATACCTGGAGAAGAACGAATGGAACAGAGAGTACTGGTACAGGGATTAGTTTAGGGAGGAGAGGAAATCCCTCTAGTGTATGTATGTATTAGTTTGCTTCCTAGGGCTGCCAGTACAAGTACCACAGACTAGAAAGGTGGCTTAAACAAGAGACTTTGTTTCCCTCAATTCCTGGGGCTAGAATTCTGAGATCGAGGAATCAACAGAGCTGGTTTCTTCTGAGGTTTCTCTCTCTCTTGTAGATACTAGTCTTTTTCCTTCTGCCTTCACCTCAGTTTTCAGTTGTACATGTCTGTGTCCTAATCTCTTCTTATAAGGACACCAGTCATATTGGATTAGAGTCCATTCATATGCCCTTATTTTTTAACTTTGTTACCTTTTTAGAGACCCTATATCCAAATAAGGTCACATTCTGTGGTGACTTAGGATTTCAACCTTGAAATTTATGAATTATTATTCATAATTTAGCCCACAACAGTGTAATGGTTGAAAAGATGGTGGTAATGAAGACAATTTTGAAATGGAAAAGTAGGAAGATTAAACAAAAATTCTGCTTAGTAATGTCTTTTCTTTGTATTAAAAGCCGAGGTCATCTGTGGATGGTGAGGAGAAAAATGGAGACTTTAGGGACTTGGGAGATATAACCTTGCCCTGTCCTAAACAAAGTAAGCTTAGACATTTGAACCAGTTATCCTAGAACCTTGTGTCTAGACTGTTCATTCCAGATCTATCATAGTTTAGTCCTTGAAATAATTAAACTTGTTGTTTAAATGTCACTTCTTCAGGTAGGTCTTCCTGACCATTCTGTCTAAAATTTCCCCTTCACTTCCCAAGCCCTCAAGTGATGCAGCAATTAACTTCAGGAATGATACAATCTATTTGGTTTAAAAGAACGAACAAACAATAACATACTGGAATTTATTATATTTGGTCTTAATGCTTCTGTTAATGCAAGTTCCATCATGGGGAGACAGAATTTTTTTATTTATTGCTATGTCAAATGGTACCTAGATATATATTAAGAATACTATAATAATTATAATAAGATAATTAGTAAATTAATTGAGTTAAAAGATGCTGAAGTTCACAAAGCTATCAGATTGTGGGGATGAATCATTACTTTAATTGGGAAAAAATCTGTAATTTCATCTTAATGAAATATTTTTTCATCATTCTTTCAAATTTTCAAAGCAGCTGTAATATTTTTATTGTTCCATTAAGACTGAGATTACATGAGGAGAGTAATCTATGTCATGCCTATTCACTGGAAATGTGAGGCTTGGCTCTAAAGGAGTATGTCTGTAAGTCAAGCCACACTCCTGTGTAAACACTCACACATATTCACATACACACATATACTGATCATAAAGAACAGTGATTTATTTGTACTGAAATGAAAACTATCCTGCAACACAGGCCTTCATATAAATTACAACTTTTTAAAATAAAGGTTGGAAGTAAGTAAGAAAGAAAGTGAAGGAAAGGGAAAGACGGAGGAAGGAAGGAAAGAAGGTCTGGCAGAGCTTCATGCTAGATCTGTGAAACTCTTCTTATTACCCTGTATGTTTGAAACACTTTATTAGAAATAAAAATAAGATGAGAACTTTTAGGACAATTAATAAAATATGTGTAACTCCTATGTCTTAGCTTTCCAGGAGATGAAAGACTTGAGTTATATGTTAGAAACTTGTCAGTTTCTTAAGGCCAATACCTGAAAAATTCAAACTAGCCAGCTCAGATTTCCCTGAAATTAGTCATGATACCCCAATGATAAAAATAATGGTCTTAAGAAATATTAAGAAAAAATGATGACAACTCTGCCATTTCTTCCTCTGAGAGCCAGTTCCTCTCGCCTACTCCAAACTGCATTCCAGTGCGCATGGTCCCCACTTTCCCTAATTAAGACCCGTGCGGCATCACCAGATCAATAGCATATCAGCTTCTGGAAGCATCCAACTCTAATAAAAGAACATGACATTTTCGAGCTAGGAAGTTCAGCTTCCCTGGTTAACTATATGAGCTTGAGTTCTTTATTTATTGCTATGTCAAATGGTACCTAGATATATATTAAGAATACTATAATAATTATAATAAGATAATTAGTAAATTAATTGAGTTAAAAGATGCTGAAGTTCACAAAGCTATCAGATTGTGGGGATGAATCATTACTTTAATTGGGAAAAAATCTGTAATTTCATCTTAATGAAATATTTTTTCATCATTCTTTCAAATTTTCAAAGCAGCTGTAATATTTTTATTGTTCCATTAAGACTGAGATTACATGAGGAGAGTAATCTATGTCATGCCTATTCACTGGAAATGTGAGGCTTGGCTCTAAAGGAGTATGTCTGTAAGTCAAGCCACACTCCTGTGTAAACACTCACACATATTCACATACACACATATACTGATCATAAAGAACAGTGATTTATTTGTACTGAAATGAAAACTATCCTGCAACACAGGCCTTCATATAAATTACAACTTTTAAAATAAAGGTTGGAAGTAAGTAAGAAAGAAAGTGAAGGAAAGGGAAAGACGGAGGAAGGAAGGAAAGAAGGTCTGGCAGAGCTTCATGCTAGATCTGTGAAACTCTTCTTATTACCCTGTATGTTTGAAACACTTTATTAGAAATAAAAATAAGATGAGAACTTTTAGGACAATTAATAAAATATGTGTAACTCCTATGTCTTAGCTTTCCAGGAGATGAAAGACTTGAGTTATATGTTAGAAACTTGTCAGTTTCTTAAGGCCAATACCTGAAAAATTCAAACTAGCCAGCTCAGATTTCCCTGAAATTAGTCATGATACCCCAATGATAAAAATAATGGTCTTAAGAAATATTAAGAAAAAATGATGACAACTCTGCCATTTCTTCCTCTGAGAGCCAGTTCCTCTCGCCTACTCCAAACTGCATTCCAGTGCGCATGGTCCCCACTTTCCCTAATTAAGACCCGTGCGGCATCACCAGATCAATAGCATATCAGCTTCTGGAAGCATCCAACTCTAATAAAAGAACATGACATTTTCGAGCTAGGAAGTTCAGCTTCCCCTGGTTAACTATATGGCTTGAGTTACTTTATTTAGTGTCTCTGTGTCTCAATTCTCTCATTGATGAACTGGGATAAATTATAAAACTATGCTTTTTTCAACACAGTAAATTGTTTCCATAATCCTTTATGATTTAGGGTTCATAGCTTGAAAAGTACTATTATATAGTCTTATGTTTGAACATTAAGCAGTATATTAGTATTTGTTATTAAAATGTTTGATAAATATGTATATTCTTAAATATATATATATACAGTTACAAAGAAAAATGATTATAAGAAAAGTATGGATGTCTGATTTCCTTATTATACTTAGCTATAAATATATATATGTCAATATGGTTATGTTTCTTAATAAATATTACCAAAATTTTCATCAAAAAGCAATACAGCTCATTCACTCAATAAATTAGTCTTTTTGTTCATGTACTTCATTTTCTCTTGAGTCAGCAAGCATTACTCATGATCCTTAAGTTTGATTTCTGGATCATCAACACAATCAAGTTTTCACACGTGAAAGATCAAGAATCATGCCCTGACTTTCTGCAGATCACCAACATAAAAGCTTTCTTGTAAGTCTTCTGATATAGGTAGCCACCTCCTGGGAACACAAACTGGCACAAGGCACCAACAGCCTAGCCTGTTTTGCAGAAGAGGAAACTGGGACACCATAGGGTTAATTTGCTTTCCCAGGATCACACAGATAACATTGGTACATGACATTCAAACTCAATTCTGCTGAAATGCAAGGTCTGTATTCTGTCTGTTAAACAAGTACATAAACTGACTTAAGCCAATCCAAACTACAGTATGTATATAGATTATGGTTTCTTTTACATAAGTTTGTATGATACAGTTAAAAATTAAGTTGAAATGTTATTTCTAAATTTCATTTGAATGTTTCTATTTTGACTCCTGAGTGGAGCATATCACCTATCACACTGTGTAATTCCTTGGTCTAGACTAGATAATTTAGAATTCTATTAAATGCTCTATTGAGCAACCAATCATTTCACACATAAAGTTTATTCTCTCTACAATTCAACTGCACTTGTGACAAGTTATATCTCATTCATGTATCTTTAGTGCCTAGTCAATTATTATGTTGACATCAGAATATTAATAATTTCATAACAATTTCCCTAGTCTAACATTTGGCTGTGTAGTGAGTTGAACAATAGTCCTCAAAAAAATTTGTCAGAGTTCTAACCTGGGTACCTGTGAATGTGACTTTATTTGGAAATAGTGCCTTTGCAGATACAATTAAGCTACAGATCTTGAGACAAGATCACCCTAGATTTAGGGTTGGCCCTCAATTCAATGACTGCTTTCAAGAAAGGAAAGGAAAACTGGTTACAGAGAGAAGATGATGTGAAGGGTTAGAGAAACATTGTGCTTATTCATCTATAGACCAAGGAATCCCAAGGATGAGTAGCCACCACCAGAAGCAAGGAGAGAGGCCTGGAACAGACTCCAGATGGAACCAATTCTGATGACTCCTTGATTTTAGAAGCAAGTGTTCTGAGAAGCTGGAAATATGGTTATTTAAAAAAAAAGAATCATTTTTTTGTTCATGTACTTCATTTTCTCTTGAGTCAGCAAGCATTACTCATGATCCTTAAGTTTGATTTCTGGATCATCAACACAATCAAGTTTTCACACGTGAAAGATCAAGAATCATGCCCTGACTTTCTGCAGATCACCAACATAAAAGCTTTCTTGTAAGTCTTCTGATATAGGTAGCCACCTCCTGGGAACACAAACTGGCACAAGGCACCAACAGCCTAGCCTGTTTTGCAGAAGAGGAAACTGGGACACCATAGGGTTAATTTGCTTTCCCAGGATCACACAGATAACATTGGTACATGACATTCAAACTCAATTCTGCTGAAATGCAAGGTCTGTATTCTGTCTGTTAAACAAGTACATAAACTGACTTAAGCCAATCCAAACTACAGTATGTATATAGATTATGGTTTCTTTTACATAAGTTTGTATGATACAGTTAAAAATTAAGTTGAAATGTTATTTCTAAATTTCATTTGAATGTTTCTATTTTGACTCCTGAGTGGAGCATATCACCTATCACACTGTGTAATTCCTTGGTCTAGACTAGATAATTTAGAATTCTATTAAATGCTCTATTGAGCAACCAATCATTTCACACATAAAGTTTATTCTCTCTACAATTCAACTGCACTTGTGACAAGTTATATCTCATTCATGTATCTTTAGTGCCTAGTCAATTATTATGTTGACATCAGAATATTAATAATTTCATAACAATTTCCCTAGTCTAACATTTGGCAGTGTAGTGAGTTGAACAATAGTCCTCAAAAAGATTTGTCAGAGTTCTAACCTGGGTACCTGTGAATGTGACTTTATTTGGAAATAGTGCCTTTGCAGATACAATTAAGCTACAGATCTTGAGACAAGATCACCCTAGATTTAGGGTTGGCCCTCAATTCAATGACTGCTTTCAAGAAAGGAAAGGAAAACTGGTTACAGAGAGAAGATGATGTGAAGGGTTAGAGAAACATTGTGCTTATTCATCTATAGACCAAGGAATCCCAAGGATGAGTAGCCACCACCAGAAGCAAGGAGAGAGGCCTGGAACAGACTCCAGATGGAACCAATTCTGATGACTCCTTGATTTTAGACTTCTGGCTCCCTGAACTGTGAGAAATTCAATTTCTGTTGTTCTGAGTCACCAAGTCTGTGATAATATGTTATAGTAGCCCTAAGAAATGAATACAGAAGCTGAACATTTCCTTTTAAGACAGAAAAATACATTTATTTGAGTTATCCACCCCAATTTATTTCAAAGGTGGATCCAAAGTGACTTCTCTTTTTTTATACTGGTACTTCAAATTAGTAATTTCAGCCATAAAAAATCGCATAATAGTATTTGCAGCAACACAGGTGGACCTACACATTATTATATTAAGTGAAGCAAATCAGAGGAAGACAAACATCATGTGATATCTAAAAATGATACTAATGAACCTATTTATAAAACAGAAAAAGAGTCACAGACATAGAAAACAAACTTATGGTTTCCCAAAGGGAAAGACAAGACGAGGGACAAGTTAGGAACTTGGGATTAATAGATACAAACTGCTATATACATAAACAATATGAACCTACTATACAGCACCGACAACTATATTCAATATCTTGTAATAACCTACAATGGAAAGGAATCTGAAAAAGAATATATGCGTATTTATAAATAAATCACTTTGCTGTATACTTTATGTACAATTATAAATCAACTACACTTTTCTGTATACTTTAGTATGCTGCTATAAATCAACTAAACTTCAATATCTTCCTCCAAAAATGGGGGAATCCTAATAGTAACTCCTGCAAAAGGCTGTAGTTGTAATCAACAGGGAACACTTGCATAATCCATTTTCAGTAACTGGTGGTAGTTTTTAATTACTGTCATTATTGTTACACATCCTTCACAATTTTGTTTCATAAAATCTTTGCAACTAAATGTACTACTCATGTTCATCTGCCATTTTCAAAACAGTGTCACCCTTCTTTGGTTAGAATGTTGCCTTTGTCTAAAATTTTCTTCCTCACCGCTTTCACACCATTCTTTATGTAAACTACCGACATGTTTTTCAAGGATCCAATCCAACAATTACCTCTTCTAGGAAAACTTGACTAGGTGGAGTTCCAGTTTCCCTAAACTGTGCTAGCATAGCCCTTGGAAGTATTTCTCTCTTGGTGCTTCTTATGTTGCATCATAGATATTTAGATGAGTCTGTCTCTCCCAATATTATAGAATCTGTTCTTCCTGCCAAATTAAAGCAAGAGCTTTATTTATCATTTCCAATACTTGGCTCATTTACTAACACAGTGAGTAATACGTAAACATTTAATCAATGAAAGTAAATTAACCAAAATGTGTAATTCCAAAGTCCAGTTTCATTCTAGTTTTGGTTCCAATAATGGAGAAGTAATTTGTATCAAACTAACCTTCCCACTAAAAATAACTGTAAACTCTGAATCAAACTTAAAAAAAAATAACAACTATTTGACAGCACTAGGGAATGCCCAAAGGCTAAAACTGGAAGTGATTCCATCAAGAAAAAAGAAAATTACATTGAGTGAAGATCTATGTTTACATGTTCTTTTCTTGCCTGGGGCATTTGACTGTCTGCATGGCTGGGACAGTTTGAACTCAAGTAAAAAGCCAAAGTATTATTGCTTTGAATTCTCAGAGGATGGTATTTGCTACTGTTAGTATAGCTGGAAATTGAAGGGAAATGTACCAGAAAGGAGATAGGCACATAGAGAAGAGCCCTGAAATCTCAAGCATTGACTTCATGTTTGAATTACTAGTATATTAAGATATTAAGATAAAAGTATTTTTAGAATAAATGAATAATGCAGTTAGCAAAATAGTTTAAAAAAAGAGAAAAGATCAACAACAACAAAAGCAACTACAAACAACGCTGAAAATGATACTAATAAATGGATGCATGTATATTTTTGGTGGAAATGTGAATTGCTACAAACTTTCAGAGTAAGTAACCTAGCAACATGTACTAAATTTTTAAAGAAACATTTCCACTTTCCTTGGAGCAGTAATCTTGGCAGTTTTGGAAATCTATCATGCAGACATAAAAGCTTCAGTATATAAAGCATTATACACAAAGAATTTATGAAAGCATTGTTTACAGTGGTCAACTAAACAGAAAGTAAAAACAGTAACAAAAATATTATCTCTCGAAAAATATATGTTCATCATTAAGCAAAAGGTTGAATTAATATTGTATAAATAATGTAGATCACATTATCACCTGTGATGTGATAGCATTAGAGCTGTTACATATGGATAATATATCTACATTATTGACTTGATAGCATGTTTAAAGATATATGGTTAAGTGAATAAAGCAAGTTTATATGAGAAAAACAGGAACAACATAAAAATCCAAATAAATAAGTACATGTACACACATGCATACAGAAATGTATAAAATAATTGACAAACTGCTATCATTGGTTACCATTAAAAATAGAATTTGACAGGTATACAAAAATATCATTCATTTTCTTCTTATAAATTTCCATATCACTTGACATATTAACCTAATGGAGGGGATGTACATATATGAATAAAATAAAGGTGCTAAAATTAAAATGTTGACTATTCTTTTTCACATATCTTGAAATATATATATTTGCAATATGTATTTTAAAAGTTGTGAACATAAACAAAAGAACGATGTCTTATATATTTTTTTTAAGTTCATCAAAACTGGATTTCTAAATTTCTCTGGTCCTTTGTTTATCAATATCTCATTTCCATAGCGCTCCACAAATCTCTTGTATCAGACCCAAGTCTCCTCCTCCTAAACTCTTCCCTAACAACCCTCCCGTGGCCTGACGACTTGGTCCTGACTGTTCTTCCTTTCCTGGTGTCTCTATTAGAGGCATTTATTCTCCCACATGTTTCATACCCCAGGATACAGAGATGGAGGCCGTGTTTTTCCCTTTTGCTGCTTTTATACTTTACTTCTCTCTTGTAAAACAAGCAATGAAAAAAAAGGAAATAGAGAGAGACGGATACCACTGATATGCCAATAACTCTAGCCCTAACCATACTTTTCACTACTGACATGACTATGCAGTTACCCACCTCTATCACTTGTCTATCTCACTGACATATTCCAAACTGAAATACTGATCTCCTTTTCACCTCTGACTTCGTTTTATAAAGCAAAATCGTACTAAATTTTAAAGAAACATTTCCACTTTCCTTGGAGCAGTAATCTTGGCAGTTTTGGAAATCTATCATGCAGACATAAAAGCTTCAGTATATAAAGCATTATACACAAAGAATTTATGAAAGCATTGTTTACAGTGGTCAACTAAACAGAAAGTAAAAACAGTAACAAAAATATTATCTCTCGAAAAATATATGTTCATCATTAAGCAAAAGGTTGAATTAATATTGTATAAATAATGTAGATCACATTATCACCTGTGATGTGATAGCATTAGAGCTGTTACATATGGATAATATATCTACATTATTGACTTGATAGCATGTTTAAAGATATATGGTTAAGTGAATAAAGCAAGTTTATATGAGAAAAACAGGAACAACATAAAAATCCAAATAAATAAGTACATGTACACACATGCATACAGAAATGTATAAAATAATTGACAAACTGCTATCATTGGTTACCATTAAAAATAGAATTTGACAGGTATACAAAAATATCATTCATTTTCTTCTTATAAATTTCCATATCACTTGACATATTAACCTAATGGAGGGGATGTACATATATGAATAAAATAAAGGTGCTAAAATTAAAATGTTGACTATTCTTTTTCACATATCTTGAAATATATATATTTGCAATATGTATTTTAAAAGTTGTGAACATAAACAAAAGAACGATGTCTTATATATTTTTTTTAAGTTCATCAAAACTGGATTTCTAAATTTCTCTGGTCCTTTGTTTATCAATATCTCATTTCCATAGCGCTCCACAAATCTCTTGTATCAGACCCAAGTCTCCTCCTCCTAAACTCTTCCCTAACAACCCTCCCGTGGCCTGACGACTTGGTCCTGACTGTTCTTCCTTTCCTGGTGTCTCTATTAGAGGCATTTATTCTCCCACATGTTTCATACCCCAGGATACAGAGATGGAGGCCGTGTTTTTCCCTTTTGCTGCTTTTATACTTTACTTCTCTTGTAAAACAAGCAATGAAAAAAAAGGAAATAGAGAGAGACGGATACCACTGATATGCCAATAACTCTAGCCCTAACCATACTTTTCACTACTGACATGACTATGCAGTTACCCACCTCTATCACTTGTCTATCTCACTGACATATTCCAAACTGAAATACTGATCTCCTTTTCACCTCTGACTTCCTTTTATACTAGTCTCCTATACATCCTTTGCAATATAATTTTGTAGTACCTTTCATTATAATAGTCAGCCACCCGAAGTTTTGCTTGGTCATAGGCTTTGCTTTAGTTAATAAAATGTAGACAGATATAATATATTCCCTATGTGACAAAGACTTTAGTGTACTTACATAATTTGGCTTTGACTTTTGCACTTCTGCCTATATGCTTTGAAAAGAACACACTTGGGGAAGCTGCTGGTCACATGGAACAGACTTGAGGCTTCAGGCAAGCTGATGAGTCCTCAGTCTACCTGCAGAAACATGAGTGATAAAAATATGTGTTTATGATTTCTGAGGTTATTGTTTTCTTTTTTTAAGATTTATTTATTTATTTATTTTGGGCAGGGGTCATGTTGGGGAGGGAGGGGAGCGGGCGGCTCACTTCTACTGGTCTTTCATTTCTCTATTTTCATCCATCTTTGTTCTTCGTCTCCTGTGGGCCTCCCATCGCGGTGGCGTCAGTCGTTGCCGAGCGCCGGCTCTGGGCACATGCGCTCCAGAGCTCCAGAGCTCTGGCTGGGTAATTGGACACATCGGTCCAGCCGCTCCGCGGCACGTGGAATCTTCCCAGGCCAGGGATCGAACCGGCGCCCCTTGCACTGCAAGGTGGTGTCCTTACCCACTGCGCCACCAGGGGAAGCCCGAGGTTATTGTTACATGGCATTACTGCAACATAATTATCATCTAATACATTACCCTGGGCTTGCCGGGTAGACTAGCGGTAAAGAACCAATGCAGGAAACGTAAGAGACTAGGGTTTGATCCCTGGATTGGGAAGATTCCCTGGAGAAGCACATGGAAACCCACTCCAATATTCCTACCTGGAGAATCCCATGGACAAAGGAGCCCGATGGGCTACAGTCCATAGGGCTGCAAAAAGTTGGACACGACTGGAGTAACTCTGCATGCGTGCGTACCACCTTTGTCAGGTGCTCTGTGTCTCACTTGGCTCTCATATTGCACTGGCCGCTTTCCTGCGGTCCTCTGCAGTGATAATCACAGAGCATCAGTGTGGCCATTTTAGAAATCCCATCGCCCCACAACTTTTCTAACCATCTAGTACTTTCCTATTATACTATAATATAATCTAACTCTTTAAGGTCCTGATGATTTTGTAGTACCTTTCATTATAATAGTCAGCCACCGAAGTTTTGCTTGGTCATAGGCTTTGCTTTAGTTAATAAAATGTAGACAGATATAATATATTCCCTATGTGACAAAGACTTTAGTGTACTTACATAATTTGGCTTTGACTTTTGCACTTCTGCCTATATGCTTTGAAAAGAACACACTTGGGGAAGCTGCTGGTCACATGGAACAGACTTGAGGCTTCAGGCAAGCTGATGAGTCCTCAGTCTACCTGCAGAAACATGAGTGATAAAAATATGTGTTTATGATTTCTGAGGTTATTGTTTTCTTTTTTTAAGATTTATTTATTTATTTATTTTGGGCAGGGGTCATGTTGGGGAGGGAGGGGAGCGGGCGGCTCACTTCTACTGGTCTTTCATTTCTCTATTTTCATCCATCTTTGTTCTTCGTCTCCTGTGGGCCTCCCATCGCGGTGGCGTCAGTCGTTGCCGAGCGCCGGCTCTGGGCACATGCGCTCCAGAGCTCCAGAGCTCTGGCTGGGTAATTGGACACATCGGTCCAGCCGCTCCGCGGCACGTGGAATCTTCCCAGGCCAGGGATCGAACCGGCGCCCCTTGCACTGCAAGGTGGTGTCCTTACCCACTGCGCCACCAGGGGAAGCCCGAGGTTATTGTTACATGGCATTACTGCAACATAATTATCATCTAATACATTACCCTGGGCTTGCCGGGTAGACTAGCGGTAAAGAACCAATGCAGGAAACGTAAGAGACTAGGGTTTGATCCCTGGATTGGGAAGATTCCCTGGAGAAGCACATGGAAACCCACTCCAATATTCCTACCTGGAGAATCCCATGGACAAAGGAGCCCGATGGGCTACAGTCCATAGGGCTGCAAAAAGTTGGACACGACTGGAGTAACTCTGCATGCGTGCGTACCACCTTTGTCAGGTGCTCTGTGTCTCACTTGGCTCTCATATTGCACTGGCCGCTTTCCTGCGGTCCTCTGCAGTGATAATCACAGAGCATCAGTGTGGCCATTTTAGAAATCCCATCGCCCCACAACTTTTCTAACCATCTAGTACTTTCCTATTATACTATAATATAATCTAACTCTTTAAGGTCCTGATGATGTATTAACAAGGGTAGATTTTGGACTAGTGGAAATCCTAGAATATTTTAGGAAAAAATATAAAAACATTTGTTTCATTGATTCAATTTCAATCATAAGAAATCTTTGTGGTTTTTTTTTTGTTGTTTCCTTAATTATGTAGAACTCTTCACATGTTTGGTATTCAGTGAAAGCTGAAGCTCTGCTTAGATCTTTGTTTCTTGTCCCTGATGATCTGGCTTATGCTTAATTACCTGCCAGGATTCAGCTCTAATTCCAACTTAATATTAATTTTGTTCTGAAAGATTATTTTCCTTCATATCACTTGCCAATATTTGAAATTACATATACCTGTTTATTCATATGTCTGCTTTTTCTTCTAAAGGAATGGAATCTTCAGAGGCATAACCTTTCTTGGTATTAATTTAAATGATAAATGAAAGAGATCTTAAATGACTTTTAATTTTTCCAATGGTTACTTAGACCAAGGAATGGAATAGCTGATAATGTAGCTAATAGGGAGTAAAAGGAGATATATTTAATGTGTCAAAACATCTTAATCTACATAAAAGATAAAGATGGCTAAAAATTAAATGGAAAAAAATTAAACTCGAGTGGTTTTGCACAATAAAGGAAACCAATGACAAAATGAAAAGGTACTGAATGAAAGAAAATATTTGCAAATTATATACCAACAAAGGATTAATATCCACCTTACATAAATAGTTCATACAACTCAACATCAAAAAAGCAAACAATATTATTTAAAAAAAAACAAGGGACTTCCCTGGTGGTCCAGTGGTAAGGACACCGCCTTGCAGTGCAAGGGGCGCTGGTTCGATCCCTGGCCTGGGAAGATCCCACGTGCCGCGGAACAGCTGGACCGATGTGTCCAATTACCAAGTCGGAGCTCTGGAGTGCATGTGCCCAGATCCGGTGCTCTGCGACAACAGAGGCCACCGCGATGGGAGGCCCACATGGGCCAAAGAATAAAGATGGATGAAAATAGAGAAATGAAAGACCAATAGAAGTGGCCCGCCTGCTCCCCTCCCTCCCCACCCCACCCCCCAAAAATAAATAAAGAAAGAAATCTTTAAAAAAAATAAATAAAAAAAGAAAAACAAGAAGAATTGAACAGATACTTTTCCAAAGTGGAAATACAGATGGCCAACAGGCACATGAAAAGATGCCCAAAGTTGCTAATCTTCAGGGAATCGCAAACCAAAACCACATTAAGATGAGGCATCATATCACATTTCTCTAAATAGCTATTATTCAAAAGATTACAAATAACAAATGTTGGTGTGGAGTGGAGGAAAGGGTACCCTCATACATTGTTTGTGGCAATGTAAATAAGTGCAGCCACCATGGAAAATAGTATGGAGCTTTGTCAAAAAAACTAAAAATAGAACTACCATGTGCATGCACGCTAAGAAGCTTCAGTCATGTCTGACTCTTTGTGACTTGGACTAGGAGCGCTTTATGCAAAGTGAAATTAAGTCAGACAAGAAAAAGACAAATACTGTATGATATCACGTGCATTTGGAATCTAAAATATATGACAAACTAATGAACGAAACATAAAAGAAGGAGACACATAGAGAACAAACTAGTGGTTATCAAATGGGAGAGGGAAGAGAGGAGCAACATAGGGCTAGTACATTAAAAGGACAAATTATTATGTATAAAGTAAATAAATTACAAGCATATACTGTACAATATTGGGAGCAGGCCAAATATTTTATAATAACTATAAATGGAATATAACCTTTAAAACTGTGAATCACTTAATTAAGGGTTTATTCTACAAGTCTTTCCTATATGTATGAAAACTTAGTAAAAATTAAAGGTAGAAAAGAAAAAAGCTTGTATTGCATACCTGTAACTCAAATATTATTGTATATTAATTATTCTTCAATAAATTTTTAGAAAGAGATCTATCTAGTGATTTTAACACAAAACCTGAAATATATAACAGTGATCACTGACTATACTCAAGAAATGAAGCAAGGCTTGAATGTAAGAATCTGTATTATATGATACTGTGATTTCCTACCCTTAAAGTGATGATCTTCATTGACATACTCCCTAGGAAAACTAGCAATGCGAACATACCATGACTTATTTGTAAGTTTATCTTGAAGTCATTCACAATTGAAGCAAATCAGCATAAGAAATGTTTAAACCTTATAATTAAGTTTCTGACAATTCTTAAGACTGGTAAATGCATTACTGATCTACTTGTGCTCATTATTTTGGTTCAAATCTGGCCCATGCTATCTAAAAACTATTACTCATTCACTGTTATCTGCTCATAGCACACAAGGATATTACTCAACCTGTTTCTAGACCTGCTGTTTTCTGTCTCACGAGAACAAGTTACTAAAGAACTTATGACCACTAAGGTAAGTTAACCATGATCTATACTTTGAAATAGATTGCAAAATATGGTGGAGATCAATGACTTAGGAACTAGAATAAGTTTCATGCTCTTATGTCCTATTTTCTCTCCCACTCCCCATTGGGAAGGAATTCCTTTCACTTTTCCAACAGGGAAGGTGGGAGAAAAGAAAATTTACTTATTTATTATTCTGTCTTTTAAAAGGCAAATAAACATAAAAGATAATAAATGTGAAAGTACTTTGCACAATTTAAAGAAAATTGTTTAATGGTGTACATTATTATATGTTGAATTACACTATCTTTGCTAAGTTGTTGACCAGACTATTAGTTGAATTTAGACAACTAAGCAAAACATATTTTTGGAATCAATATTTTCTGAGCTTGCATGATTCTAACCTGGTAGACTTTAAGTCATTTTAATAAGAGATTTCTGATTCAATTACTACTGCTTTGTGTGAATTTTAAATAATACATGCATATGTTTCAAAATAAACCTACATAAAAGATACATTTTTGAGAACCCTCGTTCCCACCTCAGGGAGCATCTAGTATGTTCCCCTTCACCACTCTCTTCCACAGGTAACCTCTTTTATTAGTTTCTGTTATAAATTCCCAGGCTTTATTTTTGTAAACACAAGCAAATAATGAATGTAAATTCTATTTGTCCTGTCTGTACATTGCCAAACTTAGCAATGTATGCTAAACTTACCTTATCTTTTTTAAGAGTTTTCATTAGACTTTGTTTTTAACACAAAACCTGAAATATATAACAGTGATCACTGACTATACTCAAGAAATGAAGCAAGGCTTGAATGTAAGAATCTGTATTATATGATACTGTGATTTCCTACCCTTAAAGTGATGATCTTCATTGACATACTCCCTAGGAAAACTAGCAATGCGAACATACCATGACTTATTTGTAAGTTTATCTTGAAGTCATTCACAATTGAAGCAAATCAGCATAAGAAATGTTTAAACCTTATAATTAAGTTTCTGACAATTCTTAAGACTGGTAAATGCATTACTGATCTACTTGTGCTCATTATTTTGGTTCAAATCTGGCCCATGCTATCTAAAAACTATTACTCATTCACTGTTATCTGCTCATAGCACACAAGGATATTACTCAACCTGTTTCTAGACCTGCTGTTTTCTGTCTCACGAGAACAAGTTACTAAAGAACTTATGACCACTAAGGTAAGTTAACCATGATCTATACTTTGAAATAGATTGCAAAATATGGTGGAGATCAATGACTTAGGAACTAGAATAAGTTTCATGCTCTTATGTCCTATTTTCTCTCCCACTCCCCATTGGGAAGGAATTCCTTTCACTTTTCCAACAGGGAAGGTGGGAGAAAAGAAAATTTACTTATTTATTATTCTGTCTTTTAAAAGGCAAATAAACATAAAAGATAATAAATGTGAAAGTACTTTGCACAATTTAAAGAAAATTGTTTAATGGTGTACATTATTATATGTTGAATTACACTATCTTTGCTAAGTTGTTGACCAGACTATTAGTTGAATTTAGACAACTAAGCAAAACATATTTTTGGAATCAATATTTTCTGAGCTTGCATGATTCTAACCTGGTAGACTTTAAGTCATTTTAATAAGAGATTTCTGATTCAATTACTACTGCTTTGTGTGAATTTTAAATAATACATGCATATGTTTCAAAATAAACCTACATAAAAGATACATTTTTGAGAACCCTCGTTCCCACCTCAGGGAGCATCTAGTATGTTCCCCTTCACCACTCTCTTCCACAGGTAACCTCTTTTATTAGTTTCTGTTATAAATTCCCAGGCTTTATTTTTGTAAACACAAGCAAATAATGAATGTAAATTCTATTTGTCCTGTCTGTACATTGCCAAACTTAGCAATGTATGCTAAACTTACCTTATCTTTTTTAAGAGTTTTCATTAGACTTTGTTTTTAGAAAAGCTTTAGATTTATGGGAAAATTGTGAATGCAGATATTTTCCATGTAGCCCAAACTCAGTTTCTCTTATTAACACTTTACATTACTACCGTACATTTGTTCCAGTCAGTGAGCTAATAATATGCTTTGATTAACTAAATTCCATTTATTTTCAAGATTTGCTTAGATTTTACCTAATATTCATTTTTCTGTTTCAGAATCTCCTCCAGGATACCACACTACATTAATCACTATCTCCTCAGGCTTTTCCTACTTTGTTCATTTTTGATCGCCCTAGCAGTCCTTAGAGAATTTTGAGCCTGTAGAGAGGTAGGGAGCATTCTGAAAAATGTCCTTCGTTTGAGTCTGTCCATTATGTTTCAAATGATTATACAGCAGCTACGGGTCTTGGGGAAGAAAACCACAGATAGAAAGTTACCATTCTCATCACACTGTATCCAGAACAGGACTTATCACTGAGGACTGTGAGCTTTCTTACATGGGATGGCAATGACTGTTATGTTTCTACACTGTGTAGCTACTCTTTTAGCCTCCTTCCCATGTCATCTATAGATCTTACTCTATAAAATTTGCTGCTACAGTATTTGTACCTATAAGCACATACATTTCTAAAACATTAGGTCTTATAGGGTCTTGCAGCTTTAGCATTACCATGCTATTGGCCTAGACTCTACCTGTCTAAGAGTAAGATCACTATTTGTTATTTTCTTTAATTCATATTTTTCTGACATACCAAGGCCACTTTCTACACTTAACTTTTCTAAAACAATTTGGTTTTAGATATGTTACCTTTCTACAGCAAAGAGTTTCCAAGTATGTGAAAAATCTATCCTTTAATAGTTAAGCCAATCTGTACTTACTGAAAAAGACATATGACAGTCTTTCAAATCTTATCTTATAATATATAACAGCTAGCAGATAAAGCAACATGTGTTACATAATATATGTGAACATTATATAATTTATACACATTAGAATGTGTTAATGGTTGTTGTTTAATCACTAAGTCATACCAACTTCTTTTGCTATCTTATAGCCCGCCAGGCTCCTCTATCCATGGGATTTCCGAGACAAGTTATAGAATGAGCTTGCTATTTCCTTCTTTAGGGGATCTTCCCAAACTGAGGACTGAATCCACATCTCCTGTATTGGCAGGCAGATTCTTTAACACTGAGCTACCAGGGAAGCCTGAATATGTATATAAATGGGTATAAATTATATACATGCATATATGTATATGTGCTTGTGTCTTCATTATTTGTTTTCTTTGCCTCTTTTGAAGTACCTTTGAAATTTTGGAAGTCTTATATTTTTGTCCTAGTGGTTAACATTACACCTATTCAGTGACAGAATACCCTTAGACCTCTCCCCTTTAGAATAACAGGTGTTATCTTTTATGAAAACCAATAACAGCAACCCTAATCCTCTTCCCTTCCACACTTCCTTGGTGTTCTGTCGTACAGTTATCGTTTTACTGAATAATTACTTTTATTATCTTATACTTTCACTACTAAAACAGTCCGTTTATATGATATTCCTAATGCCCTTCCCCACAGATGAGTTTTTTCTACTTCTAGCATTCCTCTTTCTGCCAAATTTTATTATTCTTAGATCGTTTCTATATTTGAGAACATTTAAAATTTACATTCCATTTTTATTCTTAGTTTCACTGTCTTGGCTTAGATTTGCAATTAAATGTATTCACTGCTATTGCCAGTTCTTTTGCTAAAATATCCTTGATTTGTTGGAGGACTCAGGACTTTTTTCAAGGAGGACTGAAGAAAACAATATTCACAGAGTTATTGCATAAAAAGTAAGTATTTGTAGCCTTTATGTTTGAAGAACAACTTGTTTGGATGTAAAATCCTAGCTCACATATTCTGAAAATCCTTTAGTATATAATATTTATGTCAAAACAGATAACTGAGTCAAATACATATTTAAAATGTATTCCACAAGGACTTTTTACTGCCTATCATGTTTTGAGTACTGAATTAGGCTTCAAGATTATTTTAAAAAAGAGAAAAAACTACCTTTTGCAGATCATACAGTCTGAGCAAGGAGGCAGTATGCCAATAAATAATTACAGTAAGATCCAAGAAAAACTGATAAAGCCAAAAACTTGAAATGTTGGGGGGGGGGGCACAATTAAATAAAAAATAAAGATACATAAGGAATAAAATAAAGGTTAATAAATATTAGTACAAATAATGCTAATATTTATACAATTTACAAGTGAAAGCAAATAAATGAACTGTAATCATCAATCAATAGCAGCTTGCAAAGTTCTTATTATAAATGGCTATTTAATGTATAAGAACTCACTAAGTTAATCAAAAGTTAATCCAAAGACTGAAGCAAAAAACAACTTGCTTTTTCTCAACTCCCCATTCTATGTCCTTTCCAATCAGCTCTGGGGAACAAGTTATTCCTTTCCTCTCTGTGAACTCCTGGATATGTCCAGTAATTGTTTCAATTATTCTAATTAACTAATTTAAACATCTCTTTAGCATCTCTTATTTGCAAGGGTAGGTAAACATTACACCTATTCAGTGACAGAATACCCTTAGACCTCTCCCCTTTAGAATAACAGGTGTTATCTTTTATGAAAACCAATAACAGCAACCCTAATCCTCTTCCCTTCCACACTTCCTTGGTGTTCTGTCGTACAGTTATCGTTTTACTGAATAATTACTTTTATTATCTTATACTTTCACTACTAAAACAGTCCGTTTATATGATATTCCTAATGCCCTTCCCCACAGATGAGTTTTTTCTACTTCTAGCATTCCTCTTTCTGCCAAATTTTATTATTCTTAGATCGTTTCTATATTTGAGAACATTTAAAATTTACATTCCATTTTTATTCTTAGTTTCACTGTCTTGGCTTAGATTTGCAATTAAATGTATTCACTGCTATTGCCAGTTCTTTTGCTAAAATATCCTTGATTTGTTGGAGGACTCAGGACTTTTTTCAAGGAGGACTGAAGAAAACAATATTCACAGAGTTATTGCATAAAAAGTAAGTATTTGTAGCCTTTATGTTTGAAGAACAACTTGTTTGGATGTAAAATCCTAGCTCACATATTCTGAAAATCCTTTAGTATATAATATTTATGTCAAAACAGATAACTGAGTCAAATACATATTTAAAATGTATTCCACAAGGACTTTTTACTGCCTATCATGTTTTGAGTACTGAATTAGGCTTCAAGATTATTTTAAAAAAGAGAAAAAACTACCTTTTGCAGATCATACAGTCTGAGCAAGGAGGCAGTATGCCAATAAATAATTACAGTAAGATCCAAGAAAAACTGATAAAGCCAAAAACTTGAAATGTTGGGGGGGGGGGCACAATTAAATAAAAAATAAAGATACATAAGGAATAAAATAAAGGTTAATAAATATTAGTACAAATAATGCTAATATTTATACAATTTACAAGTGAAAGCAAATAAATGAACTGTAATCATCAATCAATAGCAGCTTGCAAAGTTCTTATTATAAATGGCTATTTAATGTATAAGAACTCACTAAGTTAATCAAAAGTTAATCCAAAGACTGAAGCAAAAAACAACTTGCTTTTTCTCAACTCCCCATTCTATGTCCTTTCCAATCAGCTCTGGGGAACAAGTTATTCCTTTCCTCTCTGTGAACTCCTGGATATGTCCAGTAATTGTTTCAATTATTCTAATTAACTAATTTAAACATCTCTTTAGCATCTCTTATTTGCAAGGGTAGGTAAAATGACAGGAGACAAAACACATACAAAGCATAAACAGTTTCTTAAAAGTTTTATAGCATGATGAAAACAAGTGATCTGTGGATAAAGAAAGATGTGGACATGGGGTCTGCTGGGGAGGTGTTTCTTAAAGGTGATAGCTGAAATCCAACAAAGTGACTAAGCCAGGAAAATAAGTGCAGCAAAAGTGATTCTGGACAAAGGGAACTGCAAATGCAAATTTCTATGGGAAAAGTGGGCTCCCAGTTTTCTTGGAACAGGGGAGAAGCTGGGAAGGAAGTGCATGACTTAGCAAAGGGGAGACCAGAGAAAAATGACATCGAAGAGGCAAGATCAAAATAAAAAGGAGATCATTAAGACCATCACTTCATACTTGTTAGAATGGGTATCATCAAAAAGACAACAAATAACAAACTATCAGATGATCCACCAACAAACTGTCAGTTTTCTACTCTTGGGTGGAAAATATGAAGAAAATGAAAACATTGATTAAAATAGATGCACACACCCTGATGTTAATAGCAGCAATATTTACAATTTACAAGATATGGAAGCAAACTAAGTGTCCACCGATAGATAAGTAATGAAGATGTGATATATGTGATATATATGAAATACTACTAAGCCATGAAGAAGAATGACATTTTGCCATTTGCAACAACATGGATGAACCTGAAGGGAATTATGTTTAGTGAAATCAGTCATATAGAGAAAGACAAATATTGTGCATCATCACTTATATGTAGAATCTGAAAAATAAACCAGTGAATATAACAAAAAAAAGAAACTGAGGTATAGAGAACAAACCAATGGTTACCAGTGGGAAGAAGAATGTGACTAGGGGCAACACAGAGTTAGAAGATTAAGAGGAATAAACTACTATGTATAAATAAGTAACAAAATACATTGTACAGTACAGGGAACACAGTCCATATCATATAATACCCTCAAAAAAATGAAACTGAGGTATGGAAAAAAAAGCTCTGGGGAACAAGTTATTCCTTTCCTCTCTGTGAACTCCTGGATATGTCCAGTAATTGTTTCAATTATTCTAATTAACTAATTTAAACATCTCTTTAGCATCTCTTATTTGCAAGGGTAGGTAAAATGACAGGAGACAAAACACATACAAAGCATAAACAGTTTCTTAAAAGTTTTATAGCATGATGAAAACAAGTGATCTGTGGATAAAGAAAGATGTGGACATGGGGTCTGCTGGGGAGGTGTTTCTTAAAGGTGATAGCTGAAATCCAACAAAGTGACTAAGCCAGGAAAATAAGTGCAGCAAAAAGTATTCTGGACAAAGGGAACTGCAAATGCAAATTTCTATGGGAAAAGTGGGCTCCCAGTTTTCTTGGAACAGGGGAGAAGCTGGGAAGGAAGTGCATGACTTAGCAAAGGGGAGACCAGAGAAAAATGACATCGAAGAGGCAAGATCAAAATAAAAAGGAGATCATTAAGACCATCACTTCATACTTGTTAGAATGGGTATCATCAAAAAGACAACAAATAACAAACTATCAGATGATCCACCAACAAACTGTCAGTTTTCTACTCTTGGGTGGAAAATATGAAGAAAATGAAAACATTGATTAAAATAGATGCACACACCCTGATGTTAATAGCAGCAATATTTACAATTTACAAGATATGGAAGCAAACTAAGTGTCCACCGATAGATAAGTAATGAAGATGTGATATATGTGATATATATGAAATACTACTAAGCCATGAAGAAGAATGACATTTTGCCATTTGCAACAACATGGATGAACCTAAAGGGGAATTATGTTTAGTGAAATCAGTCATATAGAGAAAGACAAATATTGTGCATCATCACTTATATGTAGAATCTGAAAAATAAACCAGTGAATATAACAAAAAAAAGAAACTGAGGTATAGAGAACAAACCAATGGTTACCAGTGGGAAGAAGAATGTGACTAGGGGCAACACAGAGTTAGAAGATTAAGAGGAATAAACTACTATGTATAAATAAGTAACAAAATACATTGTACAGTACAGGGAACACAGTCCATATCATATAATACCCTCAAATGGAGTATAAACTATAAAAATTGGAATCACTGTGTTGAACACCTGAAACAAATATAGTATTATAACTATACTTCAATTTAATTTTTTTTAAGCTGTGGGACTGGATAAACTCTAAGAAGTGATTATGCCTGAGAAGATAGCTGCAAGGATCAAACCCTCAGGCACCACAGAATTTAGAGGTAAGTACTTTGGGAAAGCTAAAAAGACTAAGAAAAATGTAAGAAAAAAGAAATTTCATTCTAGAAGTCACTGAAAAATGTGGACAAAACAGAAAGGCAGTATATCATACAGTGGCTTTGGATCAAATAAGATGAAAATGGAGAGGAGACTACTGGATTGGTGAATGTTTGGAGGTCTCATTTGTGACCTTGGTGAGAGCAGATTTTGAAGACTGGTGTGGGCAAAAGCCCAACTGATAAGGGGTTCGAAAGAGAATGAACTGGCAGATATTGACAGCTATTGACAGCCCTTTTGAGTTTTGATGTAAAATGAAGCAAAGAAAAAGTTCTCCATTCATTTTAGTTACAAACAAACAAAAATGTGCCATTTCCGTCATTAAAATGTCATTCTGTAAATGATGAAAAACTTCCAGTTCTGACCCAGGTCAACTTTGGATAAGCTTCAGTGGTATGGGGAGTGTGGCTGACTTCCTTTTCCTGCCTATGTCATTTATGACTCCATTTCATTAATAAACCTGCTGCTGAGTTCTTGGGCGTAAAAAAAAAAATTTATACTTAACCAGCAGTAATGAACTCTGAATTTGGTCTTCTTTAAGTAAATATTTATATCTGACTCCCTATGCTTGGGAAATAATTCAAACTTAGTCTCCGCTAATCATTCCCCATTCCTTCTTTCAACTTGAGATAAGGTTTAATTTCCTAAAGTCAGGTCACATCTTCTCTGTCTAATCTTTTATAGATATTCTCTCACCACCCTAGTTTTGAGCAGTTCACTCTAGAGAAACTCTACTGAGCCAACTACCCACCAAAAATGACTCTTTCAACATACCATATAAAACAAAAAAATAAAAAACCCTCATTGTACAGTACAGGGAACACAGTCCATATCATATAATACCCTCAAATGGAGTATAAACTATAAAAATTGGAATCACTGTGTTGAACACCTGAAACAAATATAGTATTATAACTATACTTCAATTTAATTTTTTTTAAGCTGTGGGACTGGATAAACTCTAAGAAGTGATTATGCCTGAGAAGATAGCTGCAAGGATCAAACCCTCAGGCACCACAGAATTTAGAGGTAAGTACTTTGGGAAAGCTAAAAAGACTAAGAAAAATGTAAGAAAAAAGAAATTTCATTCTAGAAGTCACTGAAAAATGTGGACAAAACAGAAAGGCAGTATATCATACAGTGGCTTTGGATCAAATAAGATGAAAATGGAGAGGAGACTACTGGATTGGTGAATGTTTGGAGGTCTCATTTGTGACCTTGGTGAGAGCAGATTTTGAAGACTGGTGTGGGCAAAAGCCCAACTGATAAGGGGTTCGAAAGAGAATGAACTGGCAGATATTGACAGCTATTGACAGCCCTTTTGAGTTTTGATGTAAAATGAAGCAAAGAAAAAGTTCTCCATTCATTTTAGTTACAAACAAACAAAAATGTGCCATTTCCGTCATTAAAATGTCATTCTGTAAATGATGAAAAACTTCCAGTTCTGACCCAGGTCAACTTTGGATAAGCTTCAGTGGTATGGGGAGTGTGGCTGACTTCCTTTTCCTGCCTATGTCATTTATGACTCCATTTCATTAATAAACCTGCTGCTGAGTTCTTGGGCGTAAAAAAAAAAATTTATACTTAACCAGCAGTAATGAACTCTGAATTTGGTCTTCTTTAAGTAAATATTTATATCTGACTCCCTATGCTTGGGAAATAATTCAAACTTAGTCTCCGCTAATCATTCCCCATTCCTTCTTTCAACTTGAGATAAGGTTTAATTTCCTAAAGTCAGGTCACATCTTCTCTGTCTAATCTTTTATAGATATTCTCTCACCACCCTAGTTTTGAGCAGTTCACTCTAGAGAAACTCTACTGAGCCAACTACCCACCAAATGACTCTTTGAGTCCCTATAATACACCAAGATTGGCATGATCTGTGCAGCTTGTGCCCTAAAAAATCTTGGGGAAAGCCAGTTTTCATGATGAAAGCATGGTTCATCATCAGAACATTCAGGCAGTCAGACACTCGCAAGCTTCTAAACCTTTCCATGCTTGAGAATGATGGCAAAGTTGACTTCTGTTAATCTGGCCATTTTCTTTGCTATTATATTTGATATCCAAAGGAGGAAAACTGTAAAGTTTTTCTCTGGAGTTTGAACTGAACACTGATAACTTTAATGTGTACTATGTCAAGGACTACTCTTAGAATCTTTACTCATGTTAAGAAAAATTGTTCCAGTGTCAGTTGAAGTAGGAATCCATTTTACACACAGTAAAACATAAGCATAGAAAAGTTAAGTAATGTTCACAAAGTCATATCACTTCTAAGTGATAAACTCAGGATTTAAACTTAGTCTGATAAGTCTGTGCTCTTAGCCAAAATTCTACTTTGAAAGGAGAGACTCAACTCTATATAAGTATTAAATGACATTAAAAACAAGAAAAGGAAATCTCTGAATATAGATCCCATATTTGTTACAATCTATGATGCTGCTAGTTTTTTAGGAAAGCTTTTCATCTCCAGTAATACCATTACTGCCATTAGGCACATAAATACCTTTGTAGCTGCACTTTGTTCATAGGTAGCAACACCACATAAGAAGAACAATAGAAGGTGTAAGCTATCCTTAAAATGTTCCAAGGTGAGCCATCTGATGGAAACTCCTTCATTATCTTCCCCCATTTATACATCTTGAAGATTCAAAATCTCCTGTTGGAAGAAGCAGCTCTGAAGCTGATGCTCTTGAAGGCATCAAATTTCATGATACAAAGTATAGGAGAAAAATGAGTTGTGACTGAGACACCATTCAAAGGACACGTTTCTTCATTTTCTACTTGAAACAAATGGAACGCCTGAGGGGGGAAAAGGTACATGAGAATATGGATTTAAAGTCAGGAGAAATTTTGAAGTTTCTTTGGTTGAGTTCCCAGACTTTTTAATATTTTGGGTAAATTCCTACCTAATATTGAAAATACAAGTACAAGGAAGATGTTTGTGCATTAAACTCATTTCTATTTTGTGATTCTTTTGAATAAATCATATTTTACAGAATTAAGAAAATACACATTAAAATGGGCTTCCCTTGTAGCTCAGTTGATAAAGAATCTGCCTACAATGCAGGGGGCTCTGGCTCAATTCCTGGGTTGGGAAGATCCCCTGGTGAAGGGATAGGTACTCACTCAAGTATTACCGGGCTTTCCTTTATGTCTCAGACTGTAAAGAATCCACCTGCAATGCTGGAGACCTGGGTTTGATCCCTGGGTTGGGAAGCTTTCCTGGAGAAGGGAAGGTCTGCCCACTCCAGTATTCTTGCCCGGAGAATTCCATGGCTAGTCCATAAGTTGCAAAGAGTCAGACATGACTATGTGACTTCACTTCACTTCACTTTCCCTGGGGGCTCAGTCGTAAAGAACCCACCTGCCAATGAAGGAGACTCGGGTTCAACCCCTGGGTTGGTTAGATTCTCTGGAGAGATGGCAAACCACTCCAGTATTCTTGCCCAGAGAATTCCATGGACAGAGAAGTCTGGTAGCCTACAGTCCAGGGGGTCGTAAAAGAGTCAGACATGACTTAGGGATCAAACAATAACAATACCACATTAGAAAATTAATAAACAGTGTAATGAAATGTATCACCTTTACCTTTAGTCTAAATTCAAAGTATCAAAATACCCTGTGAGGCATCCCAGATGTTAGTATTATACTGATATTTTACACACTTCAGTATAGACACATCCTGGTTTCACACTATTTACCCTTCAGATTTACCTCCTGAAGAGCCCTGCTGTCTAGCACTCTTCTGTAGAAACTGCTGCAAAAACAATTAATGGCCTATGATAAAAAGTAAGCAAGTAAAAGTAAAGTCTATTAAGCCATCTTCCTCCAAACCCCAAAAGCTTGTCTCAGAAAATTCATTACCAGACATAATTTTAAAGCTCAAAAATATGTAAGTATCCAGAAGCAAAGAACATAGAAAAAATCTCCAGACCATCTTTAGTTTCTTCTTTTATAAAATGGAAAATCATGAGGATTTAAAGTCAGGAGAAATTTTGAAGTTTCTTTGGTTGAGTTCCCAGACTTTTTAATATTTTGGGTAAATTCCTACCTAATATTGAAAATACAAGTACAAGGAAGATGTTTGTGCATTAAACTCATTTCTATTTTGTGATTCTTTTGAATAAATCATATTTTACAGAATTAAGAAAATACACATTAAAATGGGCTTCCCTTGTAGCTCAGTTGATAAAGAATCTGCCTACAATGCAGGGGGCTCTGGCTCAATTCCTGGGTTGGGAAGATCCCCTGGTGAAGGGATAGGTACTCACTCAAGTATTACCGGGCTTTCCTTTATGTCTCAGACTGTAAAGAATCCACCTGCAATGCTGGAGACCTGGGTTTGATCCCTGGGTTGGGAAGCTTTCCTGGAGAAGGGAAGGTCTGCCCACTCCAGTATTCTTGCCCGGAGAATTCCATGGCTAGTCCATAAGTTGCAAAGAGTCAGACATGACTATGTGACTTCACTTCACTTCACTTTCCCTGGGGGCTCAGTCGTAAAGAACCCACCTGCCAATGAAGGAGACTCGGGTTCAACCCCTGGGTTGGTTAGATTCTCTGGAGAGATGGCAAACCACTCCAGTATTCTTGCCCAGAGAATTCCATGGACAGAGAAGTCTGGTAGCCTACAGTCCAGGGGGTCGTAAAAGAGTCAGACATGACTTAGGGATCAAACAATAACAATACCACATTAGAAAATTAATAAACAGTGTAATGAAATGTATCACCTTTACCTTTAGTCTAAATTCAAAGTATCAAAATACCCTGTGAGGCATCCCAGATGTTAGTATTATACTGATATTTTACACACTTCAGTATAGACACATCCTGGTTTCACACTATTTACCCTTCAGATTTACCTCCTGAAGAGCCCTGCTGTCTAGCACTCTTCTGTAGAAACTGCTGCAAAAACAATTAATGGCCTATGATAAAAAGTAAGCAAGTAAAAGTAAAGTCTATTAAGCCATCTTCCTCCAAACCCCAAAAGCTTGTCTCAGAAAATTCATTACCAGACATAATTTTTAAAGCTCAAAAATATGTAAGTATCCAGAAGCAAAGAACATAGAAAAAAATCTCCAGACCATCTTTAGTGTCAAAATCACCTGGAAAGCTCATTCCTAATGCAAAATGTCATTACCCCTTCCTGGAGATTGAGTCTAGAAATCAAGATGTGGTCACTCTGCTCCCTAGTTGATTCTAATTCTGATAATTACTGAAGCTAGTTGTCTAATAAGTAGAACAGATGTTCTCAAAAATTCAGTCTCTGTACTATGTACATGAATATCATTTTGGAGGTTGATAACATTATTTATTTGATGTCAAAAAATGATTTCTTTAATGTTACACACACATACACACACACACACAGACACACACACACACACACACACACACATATATATATATATATATATATATATATATACACACACAGATGATACAGGGTAGAAACCTATTTAGCCAGCTTACATTTCATTAGCCATTTCATGGTTTTGTATGCATGCATTCACAATTTTGGATTGCAAACTAAAACACCATTAAAATTCAACATATTTTTCTCCCATAAAGTACTATAGTATAAATGATTTATATTTAACAATTCAAATAGTAATGTTTCAGAGCATAAATATTTCCAGTGAGATGTTTTAAAAGAGCTTGCTATTAACTACAAGAATAATGTATAGTAAAGAAATATTAATACACTGTGAATAATAAATAAAAAATAGCTTTTCTTATATAAAACTGTAAGCAGATGTGCAGAACATGAAGACAAAGAAATCAACTGGGTATTTGAATTTTACAGTGAGTCCTAAATAATGAAAGCTGATCTGGAAATATGGAAATCTGATCAGGATGCTGAAAATACATATAAAGAGAAGGGAAAAAAAAACCTTTAGCAGATGGCAAGCATAAACTGAAATGTAATGTAAGCATCTGAACTTTTTTTTTAAAGATTTATTTATTTATTTATTTGTTTTGGGCGGGGGTTGGGTTGGAGAGGGAGGGGAGCAGGCGGGCCACTTCTATTGGTCTACCATTTCTCTATTTTCATCCGTCTTTGTTCTTTGGCTCCTGTGGGCCTCCCATTGAGGTGGCGTCTGTCATTGCAGAGCGCTGGCTCTGGGCGCGTGCGCTCCAGAGCTCCGGCTTGGTAATTGGACACATTGGTCCAGCCGCTCCGCGGCACGTGGGATCTTCCCAGGCCAGGGATTGAACCCGCGCCCCTTGCACTGCAAGGCGGTGTCCTTACCCACTGGACCACCAGGGGAAGCCCTGCACCTGAACTTTCGTAGAAACATACATTAGCTTAAACTTAATTATTCAATCTAATTACATTTCCTGTGAAACCTTTTTTTCAAAATGTTGATCAGTTATTAACAGCTTAATATTTGTAACTACTTGGAACACAGAAGGCAAAGAAACGACAGTGCAGTAAGACTAAGTATAAAGTATGCATGACTCATCCATTCTGTTATCTCTTGTATGATTACCACGAAAATGTGCTCAAGTTCATTTCTGACTAACTGGCGAAGTCCTCATTACAAAACGAAAGATATCCTAACAAACCAATTGCTTTTCTATTTTTCTTCTTGGTCAAGGTGAAGCTTAGTTTGACTACTTTCTTTTACTGTTGTGTTTAAGACCAAAAGTCAAAAAAAAAAAAAAAAAAAAACCAGATCAATACAGCAATCAAGATAATTCAGGAAGAAACTTTTTCATTTATTTGCCACTACTGAATGCTACAGAGACTATCACCATAGGAAAGGTGAGAGCAGAGGAAATTCTAAGGCAGTGTTTCAGCAAACTTCCTAGATTTAAAGTTTCTTTGAAAAAATGTTGGCCTCTGATTCAGTTTTACAGTTCACAGTGCCATCAATTGAAGCTGTGCACAGATATACAGGGAGAAAATCACTCCCTTCAGGTTAACTTGGTTTTAACTCACAATGTGACTTCTCTATTTGAAATGTGGCTAGTTTCATCTAGTCTAAATTGGGGATATGTATCATTCTCTCTTTTTGCCCCTGGACAATACTGGAAATGAGACGTTTGATTTCAATGCATTTATTCCCCAGTTGAAATTGTGTAAACAAATAGATTGGGAAAGATTTAATGAAATCATTAGTAGCCTGGAGCTAGCTATTGGCCCTTTGCTAAGCATTTGGCATAATCAACTGTCTAGGAGACTGAAAGTCCTAGGTTCTGGGACTCAAAGTTAGCATGAGCTCAGAGAAGAGAGCAGGCTGGCTCTGGGCGCATGCGCTCCAGAGCTCCGGCTTGGTAATTGGACACATTGGTCCAGCCGCTCCGCGGCACGTGGGATCTTCCCAGGCCAGGGATTGAACCCGCGCCCCTTGCACTGCAAGGCGGTGTCCTTACCCACTGGACCACCAGGGGAAGCCCTGCACCTGAACTTTCGTAGAAACATACATTAGCTTAAACTTAATTATTCAATCTAATTACATTTCCTGTGAAACCTTTTTTTCAAAATGTTGATCAGTTATTAACAGCTTAATATTTGTAACTACTTGGAACACAGAAGGCAAAGAAACGACAGTGCAGTAAGACTAAGTATAAAGTATGCATGACTCATCCATTCTGTTATCTCTTGTATGATTACCACGAAAATGTGCTCAAGTTCATTTCTGACTAACTGGCGAAGTCCTCATTACAAAACGAAAGATATCCTAACAAACCAATTGCTTTTCTATTTTTCTTCTTGGTCAAGGTGAAGCTTAGTTTGACTACTTTCTTTTACTGTTGTGTTTAAGACCAAAAGTCAAAAAAAAAAAAAAAAAAAAAAAAAACCTGATCAATACAGCAATCAAGATAATTCAGGAAGAAACTTTTTCATTTATTTGCCACTACTGAATGCTACAGAGACTATCACCATAGGAAAGGTGAGAGCAGAGGAAATTCTAAGGCAGTGTTTCAGCAAACTTCCTAGATTTAAAGTTTCTTTGAAAAAATGTTGGCCTCTGATTCAGTTTTACAGTTCACAGTGCCATCAATTGAAGCTGTGCACAGATATACAGGGAGAAAATCACTCCCTTCAGGTTAACTTGGTTTTAACTCACAATGTGACTTCTCTATTTGAAATGTGGCTAGTTTCATCTAGTCTAAATTGGGGATATGTATCATTCTCTCTTTTTGCCCCTGGACAATACTGGAAATGAGACGTTTGATTTCAATGCATTTATTCCCCAGTTGAAATTGTGTAAACAAATAGATTGGGAAAGATTTAATGAAATCATTAGTAGCCTGGAGCTAGCTATTGGCCCTTTGCTAAGCATTTGGCATAATCAACTGTCTAGGAGACTGAAAGTCCTAGGTACTGGGACTCAAAGTTATCATGAGCTCAGAGAAGAGAGAATCTATGAAGGGATTTACAGTAACTTCATAAACATAGCTTAGGTCAAATAAAGTGGCAAGCAATCTAAGGCATTTTAACCAACAAAAAGAAACCCTATGGATAATTCATATATGGAAATTAATATTTTAACAGCAGAGGTAGAATAGAATTCAAGAGGTTAGTTGTCCTTTTTATTTTGTTCATAACTCATTGGTTACCTTTAGACAAGCCAAATGATTTTTCTATGCCTCCACTGCCTAGCTGGAAAAAATGGAGTTAGAAAAGAACTATTTATCCAGAACATTAAGGCCCATAGAATACAACAGGGAAAGTAACAAAAAATGGATCTGAGCACTTTATTCTTGCATCAGCTAGAGCAGCAGTACTGCGCTTTTCTATTGTATCTTATACTGTCATTTAATAGAGTCTTGTTGATATAAAATGCTTGAAAAATCAGTAGTCTGAAAGAGGACGTCTAAATTGACTTCCAGCTTTGACGATGGCAAAAGTATTTTTGACAAGATATATAATTCTCAACTCTACCCTAAGTAACCTCTGTGCATACAGCTTCTTTGGCACAGGATTTTCAATACAAATTTATATCACAGAATGGGCATCATTAAAAGACTAATAAAGGGAGACAGACAATGAAAGGCCTTGACTATATTAAATGAGAAAGTCAATAGGAGCATTTGCATTCATTCAGAAATAAGAAAAGGATGCTACTATTTGATGACTTCTCACTGACTGGGTTACAAAATAAAGTGAACTTATGAAATGAAAAATGAAATTAAAAAATGAATGTAAAAGAAATTCCTTCTGTAGTGCTAATTAATAATGACTTATTTCTATAGTAATTTTTAGGTATACACTGACAATGGATATTTACAATGATCTTAAATAAACTCTTGAATGAAATTTTTTGATCAGATAAAATGTTGCATTGAATATTATTTGAAAAATGTGAGCTTGTGTCAGAAATATTTCATTATTATACAAGATTTCATCACAAAAAACTATCTGTACTCAGAGATTATGTAAAATTCAGATATCTATTTTTCTGGGCTTCCCTGGTGGTCCAGTGGGTAAGAACACTGCCTTGCAGTGCAAGGGGCGCCGGTTCGATCCCTGGCCTGGGAAGATCCCACGTGCCGCGGAGCGGCTGGACCGATGTGTCCAATTACTGAACCAGAGTTCTGGATTACATGTGTCCAGAGCCGGCACTCGGCGACAACAGAGGCCACCACGATGGGAGGCCCACAGAGGTCAAAGAACAAAGATGGATGAAAATAGATAAATGAAAGACCAATAGAAGTGGCCCGCCCATCCCTCTCCCTTCCCAACTCACCCCCTCCCCCCAAAAAGAAATCCATTTTTCTAAATAAATAAAGGAAATGAAAACATCACTCCCTTGAAAGAGATATTTTATGACATTTTGATTAGGTACAGAAAACTGAGATTAAATGAGTCTAATTTACTCAATTTCCTGTTATTCTTGGATGGGAAATATTTTTTACAACAATCCAACTATAGCTAATTTCTTAACAAGGATCTTAAAAGTAGAATTTTTCCAAAATATTGTATTTGTATTAGAGGATATTTTATAAGAGAAGTTAAACACTTTTGGAAAATAATAAATCATGCCTAAAATTCCCAATCAGTCACATACACACTTAATAATTAAAATGATTTAGAAGAGTCCTTCCATGGCTACATTACTCTTCTAAGCAATGTCAAGAGGTAATGTATAAGGGAAACATAGGTATAAACAATTGTGGTTTGCTGAAATTAAGGAAAAAATATTAATTTACTTAAGTCAACCAAACATTAGGATATATTACAAGACCAGCTCAAAGGGAAATGGTATTCTGGGTGCCTATACCTTGAAACATTCCTCATCCGTTTGTGAGGAACTGCTAATTTTCATTTTACCAGTTCCCCAAGATAAATGCGGGTTGGCAGAGAAGCTTACAGAAAAAAGGACTCTGTGAATCTCTGACAGCTAATTGAAGAAACATGTTAACATGGAAGCATGATAAGCCAATGGAATTCTTACATATTTAATGTCTATTAAAAGTTAAGCACAGGAAACAACATATAAAACATGAGTTCAGTTAGAGAGAAGAAAAATCAAGTGCTTATCTGAAGGCAAAGAGGTAAAATTAGACCACATTACCTAATTATTCCCCATCTAGTCACCTAATACAGAATGCCACGTCCTAGTTAACAAGAGCTTCATTTTATCATCTGGAGTCAAGCGACTATGATCATACAGGAAAAAAAAAAAAAGTGATTGTTTAAACAGTTGTTTAAAATTGTTATGATTCACCTCAGCTGATCAGTCAGAAAGTCACCTGACTAAACATTTTCTTTTAAATATTTATTTTTATTTAGTCACTGAATTGTGTCAAACTCTTTTGTGACCCCCATGAACTGTAGACTGCCAGTCTCCTCTATTCTTGGGATTTCTCAGGCAAGAATACTGGAGTGGGTTGCTATTTCCATCTCCAGGAGTTATTCCCAACCCAGGGATCAAACCCATGACTCTTGTGTCTCTTGCACTGGCACGTAGATTCTATATCACTGAGCCACTTGGGAAGCCCATTTTTAAACATTGTAACACATCAATAGATTAATGTCATAAATGTTCATAATATTTTAAAAATAAAACTTTAACTGAGGAAGAACAGCTAGACAATAAAAACATAAATCAAGAAAGAATCAAATGGTCTGGTATAAATCCACATATGGTGTAACACGATCTTTTCCAGATATAGTTTAAATATTTTTACTTTGAGGTGTTTGGAGGTTTACTTCAAAGGGTAATTAGATTACTGATAAAAGCTAATAAACTAGTCTCACAGATGACTCTGTAATGTTCTGATATTACTTGGTTTGCTGAAATTAAGGAAAAAATATTAATTTACTTAAGTCAACCAAACATTAGGATATATTACAAGACCAGCTCAAAGGGAAATGGTATTCTGGGTGCCTATACCTTGAAACATTCCTCATCCGTTTGTGAGGAACTGCTAATTTTCATTTTACCAGTTCCCCAAGATAAATGCGGGTTGGCAGAGAAGCTTACAGAAAAAAGGACTCTGTGAATCTCTGACAGCTAATTGAAGAAACATGTTAACATGGAAGCATGATAAGCCAATGGAATTCTTACATATTTAATGTCTATTAAAAGTTAAGCACAGGAAACAACATATAAAACATGAGTTCAGTTAGAGAGAAGAAAAATCAAGTGCTTATCTGAAGGCAAAGAGGTAAAATTAGACCACATTACCTAATTATTCCCCATCTAGTCACCTAATACAGAATGCCACGTCCTAGTTAACAAGAGCTTCATTTTATCATCTGGAGTCAAGCGACTATGATCATACAGGAAAAAAAAGTGATTGTTTAAACAGTTGTTTAAAATTGTTATGATTCACCTCAGCTGATCAGTCAGAAAGTCACCTGACTAAACATTTTCTTTTAAATATTTATTTTTATTTAGTCACTGAATTGTGTCAAACTCTTTTGTGACCCCCATGAACTGTAGACTGCCAGTCTCCTCTATTCTTGGGATTTCTCAGGCAAGAATACTGGAGTGGGTTGCTATTTCCATCTCCAGGAGTTATTCCCAACCCAGGGATCAAACCCATGACTCTTGTGTCTCTTGCACTGGCACGTAGATTCTATATCACTGAGCCACTTGGGAAGCCCATTTTTAAACATTGTAACACATCAATAGATTAATGTCATAAATGTTCATAATATTTTAAAAATAAAACTTTAACTGAGGAAGAACAGCTAGACAATAAAAACATAAATCAAGAAAGAATCAAATGGTCTGGTATAAATCCACATATGGTGTAACACGATCTTTTCCAGATATAGTTTAAATATTTTTACTTTGAGGTGTTTGGAGGTTTACTTCAAAGGGTAATTAGATTACTGATAAAAGCTAATAAACTAGTCTCACAGATGACTCTGTAATGTTCTGATGAGCTGTGATTGTGCTTTCTTTCCCTCCCACTCACCTCACCCCACCCACCACCATAGGATCTGCAATTTCCAAGTTAGAATCACATTTCCCTGATGTGTTCCCAAAGTGACAGAAAGGAAAGGGATTTTCCTTTCCTTAGATGAGTCAATCTCTAAGGCAGATGGTTAACTCATTGCACCTGTAACCAATTAGCCATTCAAAACAACTGATTCTTCACAGTAAATTGTTACTTTGCCAATCTGGGAAGCAGGTGCATTTTCAATGGATAAATCACCAACTGGCTGGGTACACAAGATGGAAATAACGTCAATACTAAACTCTTTCAGATTAATGTGCAGAAAAATATGACCAGTTACAATAATTCCAATCTAAATTAAGAATTTAATTATTTCAGATTTTGAATCACTTTGTGAATTTCAGTTTTTCATTTTGATATTTGGCTATCAAATTAGGCAGATGTTTTTTTCAGTAAAACTTCCTTTTTAAAATAATACTTAAACTTTTTCTTTTTTTTTCTTGAAACAATGAATTTTGAGTACAATAAATGCACTCATTACAAAATATAGTAATTCTATTTAATTCTCCTGTTTCCAAACAGGTACTTTAAATGGAAGATTTAACTTTCAGCCCAGGCACCATAATTAACTCCATGAAACTGAGTACAGGTTAGTCTCTTTCATATTTTGTAGAATGACAATCTCTGTGGACTATTCGATTGTTGTACTTTCATATTTTGTTTTTTGAATGACTCTGTGTCTCTTGCACTGGCACGTAGATTCTATATCACTGAGCCACTTGGGAAGCCCATTTTTAAACATTGTAACACATCAATAGATTAATGTCATAAATGTTCATAATATTTTAAAAATAAAACTTTAACTGAGGAAGAACAGCTAGACAATAAAAACATAAATCAAGAAAGAATCAAATGGTCTGGTATAAATCCACATATGGTGTAACACGATCTTTTCCAGATATAGTTTAAATATTTTTACTTTGAGGTGTTTGGAGGTTTACTTCAAAGGGTAATTAGATTACTGATAAAAGCTAATAAACTAGTCTCACAGATGACTCTGTAATGTTCTGATGAGCTGTGATTGTGCTTTCTTTCCCTCCCACTCACCTCACCCCACCCACCACCATAGGATCTGCAATTTCCAAGTTAGAATCACATTTCCCTGATGTGTTCCCAAAGTGACAGAAAGGAAAGGGATTTTCCTTTCCTTAGATGAGTCAATCTCTAAGGCAGATGGTTAACTCATTGCACCTGTAACCAATTAGCCATTCAAAACAACTGATTCTTCACAGTAAATTGTTACTTTGCCAATCTGGGAAGCAGGTGCATTTTCAATGGATAAATCACCAACTGGCTGGGTACACAAGATGGAAATAACGTCAATACTAAACTCTTTCAGATTAATGTGCAGAAAAATATGACCAGTTACAATAATTCCAATCTAAATTAAGAATTTAATTATTTCAGATTTTGAATCACTTTGTGAATTTCAGTTTTTCATTTTGATATTTGGCTATCAAATTAGGCAGATGTTTTTTTCAGTAAAACTTCCTTTTTAAAATAATACTTAAACTTTTTCTTTTTTTTTCTTGAAACAATGAATTTTGAGTACAATAAATGCACTCATTACAAAATATAGTAATTCTATTTAATTCTCCTGTTTCCAAACAGGTACTTTAAATGGAAGATTTAACTTTCAGCCCAGGCACCATAATTAACTCCATGAAACTGAGTACAGGTTAGTCTCTTTCATATTTTGTAGAATGACAATCTCTGTGGACTATTCGATTGTTGTACTATTACAGTGTCAATATTACAGACTATTAAAGACTTAAACCCTTTATTTTAGGAAACTTTTAAGTAAGTATTTTCACCCTTCTCAGATAAACTGGGGCTTCCTAGGTGGCTAAGTTGTAAAGAATTCACTTGCAATACAGGAGATACAGTTCAATCCCTGGGTTGGGAAGATCCCCTGGGAAAGGAAATGGAAACCCGCTGCAGTATTCCTGCCTGGGAAAACCCACGGACAGAGGAGCCTGGCAGGCTATAGTGCATGGCGTTGCAAAAGAATCAGACATGACTTAATGACTAAGCAGCAACAAAACTGGATATATTACTTGAATATAGAGAAAGGGTACAGAAACAACGTGAGGGGGTTCAGATGCCAACAGCATCCCAACTTTTGGATTTTCTTTCCAACACAATTGTAGGATGATAAGGAATTTCAGCTAGGAAGAGTATCAGACCCTATTCAGTTGGCACCAGGATCTTATTCACATATTTTCAACTGAGGAATCAGACTGGATGGTACATATATGCAGAGGCCATGATCACATTTATAAAACTATTCATGGATTTCCAAACACCTGGAACAAAATTTTTGTACAGGATAGAGATTATTTCCTTTCAGAGAGGAAAGAATCATTGTATGGCTCTTGAATCACAAGACTGAATGAATCACAAGAATTCTTGAATCACAAGAATCAATGATACTACTGCATCATTGTAGTAGTATCAATCTAGAGAGACACATAGGAGACATCTTTGAATCTGTCTTTCTACCTCTTACATATCTCCAATCCTTTGGATAGCATTTTCAGTATAATTCTTATGGTTTTCATTTTCATTGTCACTATTTTTCTGATGGCATTGTCTCCTAATTGGCATGTTCAATGTATTCACACATTTTTCATTCATTCTAATACAATTCACACAATTGTTTTAGATATCCACTAAGGCCAGGCACACACACAGAATTAGGTGGAGAATAAGGCAGACAAGATATCTGTTTCAATGATGCTTAGTCTAAGGTAGATAATGACAAAAAAATTTTGTATATTTACAATTTAGTCCTAATACAGAGCTGAGGATCATGAAGGCTCCTGTGATAAATGAATATGTAAGCACTTTCTCTAATTAAGCCAAAAATTAAAAAAGAGAGCAAGAGAGAGAGAAAGAGAGAGAGAGAAAACATTTTTCCAGGCAACAGGAATGATACGTTTCTTGTCTCTTGACTCTCAGTGCCAATCTTGACAATACTTACAGATTTATGCCCTTAAAAATACTTTAGATCTGGCCACCTTCTGTTTATAGACTCCCTACTGTCTGCTAAAGAAATTACAAATGTGAGATTAAGTTTCCAGTCTCATCTTCTTCAACAAAGAGCACTATAGTTCAGTTTCATTGTCACTGTAGTGTTAATCCTTTGCTGAAAAACAGGAACGATTAACCCCTTTTCTTTTGTTGTGTGTGTTATCTGCTTACACTGGAATGCCTTCTCACATCACTTGAAAGCCTACTTATCCTTTTAATCTTTGTTAAAAATATCATTTTCTCTGGAAGCTTTGCCTTGCCCTTCCACTCAAAATCAGATGCTGCTTTTGTTGAAATTCCATGGCCCATTCATTGCACTTCTACCATACATCACCTATTTTACTCCATTTTCTATATTAGATCTTTGTAGCTGAAGTGTAGGACTTACAACATGGAAGGCCCTGCCACACTCTGTTAGAATTCATAGTACACACTCCTGTCTACAAAGCCTTCTTCCTCTGTAGCTGCTTTATTGTCACTGTGAGAATAGAATTGCCCACAATTTCCTGTCTCCCTTCCACATAACAGAGATAACTTGATACTGGATGTTTCTCTCGGTATTTCTCACTATCAGTGCCCCTTTAGCACCCTAGAATTTGACTGCGGTGGTGGCTTAGTTGCTCCAGCTCAGTCATATCCAATTCTTGCAGCCCCATGGACTGCTGCCTGCCATGCTCCTGTCTGTGGAACTTTCAGACAAGAATACTGGAGTGGTTTGTCACTTCTTGGTCTCTTATGTCTCCCAAATTGCAGGTGGGTTCTTTACTGACTGAGTCATGAGAGAAGACATTGTCTATACTTTATTTCCCCTTTCCTCCCTAATAACCTGAGCTTCCAGGCATCACTTTTCTTCTCCACTCTCTGGTATTTCTGATAAACTCCCACTTAGAATCATGGCTGTTTCTGCCACAGACAGAAGAAAATTTTCTCTCAAATATGACAAACTTATGACAGAGACGGATTCACCTCTAATAAACTGTGCAGTTTTTAAAAATCTCCTAAAGGGACATTTGGTATTTTTAGATTTAAAGCTCCCTTAGATAAGAAATTCAGGCCAGGTTCTTTTCCTGCTCTCAGATATGGTCCCTTAAATATTCCGTGACATTTAGGATTGTCACATGGAACCCTCTCCAGAGTTGGATGAACACTCAGCCTTGATAAAGACTTTGATTGGAAAGAACTAATTCCTGATCATAATATCCCATTTATAGTTGTCCCAAAGAATATTAGGTTCTTTTTGCAATAAGAGTTCCTGGACATCCTATGACTCTTGGTGCCTTGGAGTCATTGATGTAGACTTTGGTTGTATATATTTCCTCCTGCAATTATGATTATGCCTAATTCTATTTTTTCAAGCCTCTCAATACTATGAAAATCTTGCCCAGGATGGTGCTTTGTGCACAGAAGGCATCAAATAAATGCATGATGAATTAAATTTTCCCAGGAACAAACATATGGCTCAGATGACCCAAAAAGTACCTTACAACATGGAAGGCCCTGCCACACTCTGTTAGAATTCATAGTACACACTCCTGTCTACAAAGCCTTCTTCCTCTGTAGCTGCTTTATTGTCACTGTGAGAATAGAATTGCCCACAATTTCCTGTCTCCCTTCCACATAACAGAGATAACTTGATACTGGATGTTTCTCTCGGTATTTCTCACTATCAGTGCCCCTTTAGCACCCTAGAATTTGACTGCGGTGGTGGCTTAGTTGCTCCAGCTCAGTCATATCCAATTCTTGCAGCCCCATGGACTGCTGCCTGCCATGCTCCTGTCTGTGGAACTTTCAGACAAGAATACTGGAGTGGTTTGTCACTTCTTGGTCTCTTATGTCTCCCAAATTGCAGGTGGGTTCTTTACTGACTGAGTCATGAGAGAAGACATTGTCTATACTTTATTTCCCCTTTCCTCCCTAATAACCTGAGCTTCCAGGCATCACTTTTCTTCTCCACTCTCTGGTATTTCTGATAAACTCCCACTTAGAATCATGGCTGTTTCTGCCACAGACAGAAGAAAATTTTCTCTCAAATATGACAAACTTATGACAGAGACGGATTCACCTCTAATAAACTGTGCAGTTTTTAAAAATCTCCTAAAGGGACATTTGGTATTTTTAGATTTAAAGCTCCCTTAGATAAGAAATTCAGGCCAGGTTCTTTTCCTGCTCTCAGATATGGTCCCTTAAATATTCCGTGACATTTAGGATTGTCACATGGAACCCTCTCCAGAGTTGGATGAACACTCAGCCTTGATAAAGACTTTGATTGGAAAGAACTAATTCCTGATCATAATATCCCATTTATAGTTGTCCCAAAGAATATTAGGTTCTTTTTGCAATAAGAGTTCCTGGACATCCTATGACTCTTGGTGCCTTGGAGTCATTGATGTAGACTTTGGTTGTATATATTTCCTCCTGCAATTATGATTATGCCTAATTCTATTTTTTCAAGCCTCTCAATACTATGAAAATCTTGCCCAGGATGGTGCTTTGTGCACAGAAGGCATCAAATAAATGCATGATGAATTAAATTTTCCCAGGAACAAACATATGGCTCAGATGACTAAAAAGTGAAAGTCCTCTATAACATACTGTCTGGCCATCTAAGGGGGAAAACAATCTCATTAATGCTTATGGTGAGAAGTTTATATCCTGAATAATGAGATCGGATTAGCTTTTTTTAATTTTGGCTCTCATAGCTACTAGTTTTACTGCTGGTCATAAAATTATCCAGCAAATTATTATTTTGTTCTACAAGATAGAATACTTTGACCTCCTGTGATAATACCAGTTTCTGTGAGCAAATGACTCTATTGTGCAAGGTTTACTCAAACTTGAGCTTGGCAACCTAAGGAGGTCACATTGAAGAAGTCTCAAGGTGGGCTCAAGGATGAGACACTTTGGGTGCATTTGACACTGGTGCCAGCAAAAAACACAGTGCTTTGTCATAATTTTATCTTGCTGAGATTTTGTAGTCTCAATGGCAAGGCCATGGATTCAGTTTTTTTATACATCAGTTCCTCAGCCCAGGGTTATATTTATAAATTGTATACAAATACATCAGATCTATGGTCATGTTGAGTGAAAAATCAAGCACTGGCAGGCATGCACATTGTGGGTTGAAATCAGCAGGTTTGATTAGTAGGAATAGAAGTGAACTGTAGTTTCTAGATATTTCTTAGGTCAATGCACTTGTCTTGGCACCAGTTCTCAGGGGGTCAGTGACCATAAAGTTCAGACCAACAGATAGTTAAAAACAGACTGTGTAGAGATACCTCATGAAATAGGGAGGCCATTGACTTCCTATCATGATTTCCTAGCACTACAATTGGAATTGCTTTTCAGTTGGAAAGATGTCAGCAAATGATCTGAGGTAATAAGAGCAAGCTGCCACCATCCCATACAAAGAAATTCATAGTACAGAGCTTCCCTATAAAATTAGGGGTGGGGTGTGGGTGTGTGTGGGTGTGTGGGTGTGTGTAGGGGGGTGTCTGTTATACTCATCGCATCCAACTCCTTCCAACCCCATGGACTGTTAACCTACCAGGCTCCTGTGTCCATGCAGTTCTCCAGACAAGAATACTGGAGTGGATAGCCATTCCCTTCTCCAGGGGATCTTCCAAACCCTGAGATCAAATCCAGGGCTCCCACATTGCAGTCAGATTATTTACCATCTGAGCCAGGGAAACCTCTTAATAAACAAAGATATATTAACCACAGCTGAAAAAGTCACAGCCACAGATAGGAATCAGACAGTTTACATACTATCAAAGCTTTCCACTGGTGAAAAGAGGTGGTAAAAGAGAAGTGATTCTATTCAATTTCTCTACTAATGCAAGTGGAGATATTGACCTCCTGTGATAATACCAGTTTCTGTGAGCAAATGACTCTATTGTGCAAGGTTTACTCAAACTTGAGCTTGGCAACCTAAGGAGGTCACATTGAAGAAGTCTCAAGGTGGGCTCAAGGATGAGACACTTTGGGTGCATTTGACACTGGTGCCAGCAAAAAACACAGTGCTTTGTCATAATTTTATCTTGCTGAGATTTTGTAGTCTCAATGGCAAGGCCATGGATTCAGTTTTTTTATACATCAGTTCCTCAGCCCAGGGTTATATTTATAAATTGTATACAAATACATCAGATCTATGGTCATGTTGAGTGAAAAATCAAGCACTGGCAGGCATGCACATTGTGGGTTGAAATCAGCAGGTTTGATTAGTAGGAATAGAAGTGAACTGTAGTTTCTAGATATTTCTTAGGTCAATGCACTTGTCTTGGCACCAGTTCTCAGGGGGTCAGTGACCATAAAGTTCAGACCAACAGATAGTTAAAAACAGACTGTGTAGAGATACCTCATGAAATAGGGAGGCCATTGACTTCCTATCATGATTTCCTAGCACTACAATTGGAATTGCTTTTCAGTTGGAAAGATGTCAGCAAATGATCTGAGGTAATAAGAGCAAGCTGCCACCATCCCATACAAAGAAATTCATAGTACAGAGCTTCCTATAAAATTAGGGGTGGGGTGTGGTGTGTGTGGGTGTGTGGTGTGTGTAGGGGGGTGTCTGTTATACTCATCGCATCCAACTCCTTCCAACCCCATGGACTGTTAACCTACCAGGCTCCTGTGTCCATGCAGTTCTCCAGACAAGAATACTGGAGTGGATAGCCATTCCCTTCTCCAGGGGATCTTCCAAACCCTGAGATCAAATCCAGGGCTCCCACATTGCAGTCAGATTATTTACCATCTGAGCCAGGGAAACCTCTTAATAAACAAAGATATATTAACCACAGCTGAAAAAGTCACAGCCACAGATAGGAATCAGACAGTTTACATACTATCAAAGCTTTCCACTGGTGAAAAGAGGTGGTAAAAGAGAAGTGATTCTATTCAATTTCTCTACTAATGCAAGTGGAGATATTGCCATTGTTCTTTCTTAAAATCTGCTCAGGAAACCTACCTCCAGATTTGCCCGCCAAGCTTATTACCAATGTTAAGAAGGTATTCTTAAGAGAAAGATGGAATGTGTTGTAGGATTGATGGGTTCAAACCCAGAAGCTAATTTCTATGGAAAGTTCTCTCTTAAGAAGCTCTAAGACTTTATCCTGTCTAGATCTTCTAAAACCTGCTGCAACAACGGAAGACAACATACTCGTGAAAGTAGTACTGGAGATGACACGAAGGCAGGGACTGTGCAAACAGCTGCTGTGTTGCAATTCCTACTCCTGCTCTCTCTCCCACACCGCGCCAGGGTGACTTTGCTCATTTCCTTCTTTTGTATATCTTCAGCATTATTTCCCCTCCAGACACCAACTGCTCCAGCTGTGTAAAATAGCGCATGGCTATTAACCAATTTTCCATACTAAAGTTATTTGCTTTAGTAGGGTTTTGTTTTTGTATGTCTCTATTTAGGTATCCTTTATTCCTTCATGTATTCTAAGGAACACAACCAAGTTCAGGGATAAATCATCAACTTAGGTTTACAAAGAACACACATGCATACATATGCACACATAAATACACATATACACACAAAAGATCTGTTACTTTATCACTGCAAATAGCTCTTTATCATCATTATCTGTCTTCCACCTGACTTTGCTAATTATACAGCCTCCTCTGCCACATACTTACTAGAAACATTTAGCAACAAAGCTTTAAGAGCTCATTTCTGTTGCCTTTGCATTTCACTTCCCTGTGCACAGGCACTTCATATTCCAACCCTATAAGACCAGCTATTAAATATATTTCATAGAACCACAAGACTAATAGTTATTTTCATGTATAATATATACTCCTCAACTGTTTCTTGAATAATTATGATACTATTATCACTACTAATTTTATTAGTACTTCTACTACTAAACTTCTATTACTACTAGGTTAAATATTGTTTTTTGAAAGTAAGAAAGTACATAGCCTCATGCTATCTGTGTAAAGCTGTCTTCTAAACCTAAGATCTTATGGTTTATCTGTCAACGGATGAACATTTTTGCACAATACATAACATGTACGAATTCAAATACTTAATACTATTACCACCATGCAACACTATATTAATTGAGATGAAAAGGGTCTTGAATATTAATTTGAATTTAGATCTATTCTGTCAAACTCAAAGCAACTTGTGGAGAGACATCTGTAAATACTGCATCATGATTATCCATTACCCTGGACATCACCTTACCTCACTAAGTGTAAATGCCAATATTTCATCTCTTTGTGCTGAAATTGGTTAATACTAGCTTACAGTCATGATTAAACATATATCTGTGTGTAACAGCATGTACACAGATATTTTTCCTCTTATTTTGAAAATGGATCCTTTTAAATTATGTAGTTACTTATAAAATACATTAAATAGTGTTTATGACTTCACAACACATTCATGTTCTGGCATTTAGGAATTGTACCTTACTTGTTCACTGTTAATCTCTGCAATCAGGCAAATCAATCTGTTGTTGTTGCTTAATATTATGCTAAATTTTTAATGTCTATTATAAATTCCAAAGGAATTATGGCTTTTACTGTTAAGCTAGATTTGATGAAATATATAACCTGTTTGACTCTTCCACTGCCTTTTCACTGAATAATCTCCTAATTATTCTCACTTATATAAGTTATTTGATTAAAAGAAAGATGTATTGCTATCTATAAATTAGAAGATGCATTTATAAAGAAAAATTATTTTTCGAATAAATTTGAAAAAATGTTATTTAGCAACAAAGCTTTAAGAGCTCATTTCTGTTGCCTTTGCATTTCACTTCCCTGTGCACAGGCACTTCATATTCCAACCCTATAAGACCAGCTATTAAATATATTTCATAGAACCACAAGACTAATAGTTATTTTCATGTATAATATATACTCCTCAACTGTTTCTTGAATAATTATGATACTATTATCACTACTAATTTTATTAGTACTTCTACTACTAAACTTCTATTACTACTAGGTTAAATATTGTTTTTTGAAAGTAAGAAAGTACATAGCCTCATGCTATCTGTGTAAAGCTGTCTTCTAAACCTAAGATCTTATGGTTTATCTGTCAACGGATGAACATTTTTGCACAATACATAACATGTACGAATTCAAATACTTAATACTATTACCACCATGCAACACTATATTAATTGAGATGAAAAGGGTCTTGAATATTAATTTGAATTTAGATCTATTCTGTCAAACTCAAAGCAACTTGTGGAGAGACATCTGTAAATACTGCATCATGATTATCCATTACCCTGGACATCACCTTACCTCACTAAGTGTAAATGCCAATATTTCATCTCTTTGTGCTGAAATTGGTTAATACTAGCTTACAGTCATGATTAAACATATATCTGTGTGTAACAGCATGTACACAGATATTTTTCCTCTTATTTTGAAAATGGATCCTTTTAAATTATGTAGTTACTTATAAAATACATTAAATAGTGTTTATGACTTCACAACACATTCATGTTCTGGCATTTAGGAATTGTACCTTACTTGTTCACTGTTAATCTCTGCAATCAGGCAAATCAATCTGTTGTTGTTGCTTAATATTATGCTAAATTTTTAATGTCTATTATAAATTCCAAAGGAATTATGGCTTTTACTGTTAAGCTAGATTTGATGAAATATATAACCTGTTTGACTCTTCCACTGCCTTTTCACTGAATAATCTCCTAATTATTCTCACTTATATAAGTTATTTGATTAAAAGAAAGATGTATTGCTATCTATAAATTAGAAGATGCATTTATAAAGAAAAATTATTTTTCGAATAAATTTGAAAAAAATTTATGAAATGTATTTACTGCAATAGCATAGAAATACAGATGACAAGAACAAAAAATAAGATAAATAGAAAATGAAACTTAAAGTAAGGTTGCCCAAAAATGCATAACAAAATTTCTCTAAGTATGTCATTGATTTTGCTATGAAATTTTTAACAAGCAAAACACATGAAAAATACTATCAATTTCTAATTCAGAGTCTATAAGGAGACTAAGTATAGTTGGTCAGAAGTATAGTTGATACATAAATATTAACTATTTATAGGGCACATAATTATTTAAACCATGTTGCCAATTGGCAATTTTTAAAATTCTTTTTGGTAGAAAAAATTGCTTTCCATGGAATAGAATAAAATTCCTTAGCATCTCATTATTTTAAATCACATATTAGTTTTATAATAAAACCACGCTCAAGAATGACCCATAGTATATACCAGACTCATCCTTAAATGATATTCAATGGTTTCCAACACCCAAATCCAATTTCAAATTGTATAAACATGCCATGATAAAGGATCTTCAAAGAGTAACAGACTTCAAAGCTAATTAACAAAGATGTGTTTATAAATACTTTGAGCAATGTTGATATCTGTATGTAAGAAGTCACATAAGCTCTTAAGGTGGAATATCTGAGGGAAGCAAATGCATGTTAAGTTAGTTTTCATTCTATTCTGTGTCATAGGGATTTTATTAGGTTGTGGCTGTACACAGCAGTACAGAATAAATGTAACATTCACAAGGCATCCTTTTTAGCTGGGGGTACAAATAATCAGTCTTTACCCTCAATAAATATATTCTTGGATTTTTTAATGTTTCATGTACATATCATTTTTTTTCCTTTTAGCTAGAATAAAAGTTCCTTTAGAAAAGGAAGCATAATTGCTTTTTCATTTTACCCTTGGTCATTAGTAAAGTTCCTGTGAGTAGCCAACAAATACCCACTGGATAAATGAACTGTTCTCTGATCCCCTGAAATACTGGCAGATTATTCAGCTCTGTTGTCACTTGCCATGTACAGATGTGGCCTCAGAACACATTCTCCCATATATTTTCTTGAAAATTCAGCATGTGTATAATAAGGAGATGTGAACTGTACTAAATATCTTTATAATCTTTTTCCTCTACACTTTGGGTAAATACCAATCTGAAGTTCTGTAATCTGCATAACTGTTATAGATGACAGTAGGCATAATTTGCGGATATGATTTTCGCAGGCTATTAAGCTCTGCCTAACCTTTGAAGAATATTGAATTGGAAGATCATGTTCCTACTATTTCAGGAAATTGGTAGCATTACAGCCCAACAACTTGAAAAAATAAAATTATTTTAGAGGCAAGGTAAAAAGAGTACATGGCAACAAAGAAACAATCCTAAACCTCAGATAGAAATAGTCAATATCTATCCAGAGTCCCAAATGTTGTCAACATGAAAAAGCAGTAGAAGCATATTATTGTGATTTATTTACCTAATTAGCTCTCCTTTAAAGGTCTCTGGTATTTAAATTGCCAACTGTAAATGTTAACCCTTTTGCTGTACTTATAAATGAACACTGCTTTTCTCACAGTGGAAATCCACATCAGGAGAATCTTCTAAATGCTAAGTACAATGGGAGAGCTGGGAATCTATTTAATAAAGACAATTTAATCAAGATGACAAAGGAATGTACCACACAAACGGTTTTTTAATAAAGAGAAGTGGATAATGCTGAGAAGGTGGTGTTTATTCTCAGTGACCTTTTAAAGAGGAAAATACCTTGAGTCAAAACTTTGCAGCCTGTTGGTGCTTCCTAATTAAGGGCGTGACTAGAAGGGAAGATGGTAAAGCAGCTTCCAAATAATGCTGGTTTCCTAGCAACCAGGGCTCCAGTGACTTAATCAGATTTTAAATGCAAACAATAAATCTCAAGTATTGAGCCTGAGAGGGGTGTTAAATACCTTGGGGCAAACACTGCACCAATTCTTCAAAAGAAATGTTCTTCTGAGGAGGCAGTGACACTATTTCAAAGCCTTACCCTACACTCAGTTGCCTAGGATGAGTTCTACCTGAACACTGATTTACATTATGCTTAGAATGCCTCCCTCCCCAGTCCACGACTGTCTGATTATTCAGCTCTGTTGTCACTTGCCATGTACAGATGTGGCCTCAGAACACATTCTCCCATATATTTTCTTGAAAATTCAGCATGTGTATAATAAGGAGATGTGAACTGTACTAAATATCTTTATAATCTTTTTCCTCTACACTTTGGGTAAATACCAATCTGAAGTTCTGTAATCTGCATAACTGTTATAGATGACAGTAGGCATAATTTGCGGATATGATTTTCGCAGGCTATTAAGCTCTGCCTAACCTTTGAAGAATATTGAATTGGAAGATCATGTTCCTACTATTTCAGGAAATTGGTAGCATTACAGCCCAACAACTTGAAAAAATAAAATTATTTTAGAGGCAAGGTAAAAAGAGTACATGGCAACAAAGAAACAATCCTAAACCTCAGATAGAAATAGTCAATATCTATCCAGAGTCCCAAATGTTGTCAACATGAAAAAAAGCAGTAGAAGCATATTATTGTGATTTATTTACCTAATTAGCTCTCCTTTAAAGGTCTCTGGTATTTAAATTGCCAACTGTAAATGTTAACCCTTTTGCTGTACTTATAAATGAACACTGCTTTTCTCACAGTGGAAATCCACATCAGGAGAATCTTCTAAATGCTAAGTACAATGGGAGAGCTGGGAATCTATTTAATAAAGACAATTTAATCAAGATGACAAAGGAATGTACCACACAAACGGTTTTTTAATAAAGAGAAGTGGATAATGCTGAGAAGGTGGTGTTTATTCTCAGTGACCTTTTAAAGAGGAAAATACCTTGAGTCAAAACTTTGCAGCCTGTTGGTGCTTCCTAATTAAGGGCGTGACTAGAAGGGAAGATGGTAAAGCAGCTTCCAAATAATGCTGGTTTCCTAGCAACCAGGGCTCCAGTGACTTAATCAGATTTTAAATGCAAACAATAAATCTCAAGTATTGAGCCTGAGAGGGGTGTTAAATACCTTGGGGCAAACACTGCACCAATTCTTCAAAAGAAATGTTCTTCTGAGGAGGCAGTGACACTATTTCAAAGCCTTACCCTACACTCAGTTGCCTAGGATGAGTTCTACCTGAACACTGATTTACATTATGCTTAGAATGCCTCCCTCCCCAGTCCACGACCCTACCGGTCTCCTTCCAGAAAAAAGACTTAAAAGTATGGTGGCTCAAACCTGCTTTGTATCCACAAAGGTTGTTTACTATGTTGTCATTTACATCTTAATTCATTAAACTGAGTATATTCTTCATAAACTTGTTTTTTATCCATGTTCAGTTTCATTCAGTATCATTACTCCCATTTTCCAACACTCAGCCTCAAATCAATGGAAAGTTTTAAACAAGGATAACTAACCTCAAAGAAGCATATGTTTCCAAGTAGATCTCATTCATACAAACTGTTAAACAGAATATTGATATGAGAAAAAAAAAAAAAAAAACTTTAAATGGGCGACTGTGAATATCTTCAGTACATTTTATATTATTGCATAATATGTAATACCTCATGGACATATACAGAGAGGTTCCAGAAGTGTTATCCAGAATTAGGTTTCTAGCAGAAGAGGGCCCTTGACTCTCCTCAACAGAAAACTGTTAGACAATCAAAGCTGTGGAAAGGGTCCCAGAGTCAGAGACACGAGGGATCCTAGCCATTCTACATGGAAGAGTTATCCCAGGAGAAGCAGTTGTGCACACAGAAAGCACACACTTCTCAAGATTACTAGGAAGGATAGTAAATGGGGCTATTTAACCTCTTGATTCTTGAATTCATTTACATATAAAAGCCATCCATAGTGCAGGTGTTGGTCCTCAGGTCAAATCCATCTTGTTGCCTTTTTTTTTTTTTTTTTTAAGATTTATTTATCTATTTTTGCTTTTGGCTGCCTCCTTTGTTGCTGCAGGCAGGTTTTCTCCAAGTATGGGCAGCAGACGGACTCTAGTTGCACTGTGCGAGCTTTTCATTGCTATGGCTTCTCTTGTTGCAAAGCATGGGCTCTAGGGTGCTTGGGCTACAATAGCTGTGGCCTATGGCCTCTAGTGCACAGGCTCGGTAAGTGTGGTGCACAGGCTTAAGTGTTCCACAGCATGTGAGATCTTCCAGGACCAGGGATTGAACCTGTGTTCTCTGCATCGGCAGGCAGATTCTCAACTGCTAGACCACCAGGGAAGTTCCACTGTTGCCTACATATGTAAATAAAGTTTTCGTCAAACTCAATCTTATACACCCATTTACTCATTCTTTAAGACTGCTTTGCACTAGAGTGATGAAGTTAGGTAGCTGCAACAGAGATCACGTGGCTTGCAAAACCTGAAATGGTTATTATCTATCTCTGCACAGAAAGTTTCCCACCTCTTGATTACACAAGTACACTGCATCCTGGAGGATAGTGTCCTATTCTTACAAGGAATCATTTCCAAACTGGCACCTCATTTTGGCCTCACAATTCCATTTCTTTGCTCTGTCAGGCTGAGAGGTCCTGGGGGGTACAATGTGGCCTTTGGTCTCATGTTCACTCTCACTCCTCTTTTGCTGTAAAATGAGTGTCTCAGTACCTCAATCCGCCATGATATTAAGTCAGATCCTGATCTAGTGGACTATTCTTTAAGCTCTCAGACAGTGGTGCTATTTGATATCCTGCATTCAGGAAAGGCAAATCCACACTCACAAAATATGCCTATTCTTCTTAAAAACAATCATTCCCATTGAACGGTAAAGGCGTCCAGTATAGGCAACTAGTCACTATACGTCTTCGTGGTGCTGTGTTAGACTCAGTCTTTGTCTCTGTTCCTGAAATGCTGATGGTTCAGAAGCAGGGGAGCTAACCCAGCCATAGTGAGTAGTCTGTATTCTTGGGTCTATGAACAGTCTCCATCCCTGTCATCGTGACTGTTACATTAAAGTGCCCATTCTGTAAATACTGGAGTGGGCAATGACAGAGTCTGGCTGACATCAACTGGATTACTTGGTTTGTCTCTTTGGTTGTTTGGTACCTCTCACATGATAGGTATTCTCTCCTGGAATTAGAATACAATGAAAAACATTCCACATTTTGTGCCTACTTCCTCAGGATAGGGTTTGTTGTTTTTTTTGTTTTGTTTTGTTTTGGTTTTTTTGCTTATACAACATATTAAGCTAACTATTTTGGAACCAAGTTCTGATTCTTTTCCTCTTCCAAATCCCCACTTGCCTATAAATGCAAGCAGAATGAGAGTTTCTAGTGCAGAAGTGAATGATATGGGGGTGTGGGGAGGTGAGGTGGGGCGGAGCAGTGATGGTAGAGTGAATGCTGTGGTGGTACTGATGATGAGGGTTGGGGTGGTCTCAGCCATCTGCTTCAGATATAAGCTTAACCTGTGTCTTTGGGCACTGCTTACACCAGATCTTAGCTGCAACAGAGATCATTTCCAAACTATCTCTGCACAGAAAGTTTCCCACCTCTTGATTACACAAGTACACTGCATCCTGGAGGATAGTGTCCTATTCTTACAAGGAATCATTTCCAAACTGGCACCTCATTTTGGCCTCACAATTCCATTTCTTTGCTCTGTCAGGCTGAGAGGTCCTGGGGGGTACAATGTGGCCTTTGGTCTCATGTTCACTCTCACTCCTCTTTTGCTGTAAAATGAGTGTCTCAGTACCTCAATCCGCCATGATATTAAGTCAGATCCTGATCTAGTGGACTATTCTTTAAGCTCTCAGACAGTGGTGCTATTTGATATCCTGCATTCAGGAAAGGCAAATCCACACTCACAAAATATGCCTATTCTTCTTAAAAACAATCATTCCCATTGAACGGTAAAGGCGTCCAGTATAGGCAACTAGTCACTATACGTCTTCGTGGTGCTGTGTTAGACTCAGTCTTTGTCTCTGTTCCTGAAATGCTGATGGTTCAGAAGCAGGGGAGCTAACCCAGCCATAGTGAGTAGTCTGTATTCTTGGGTCTATGAACAGTCTCCATCCCTGTCATCGTGACTGTTACATTAAAGTGCCCATTCTGTAAATACTGGAGTGGGCAATGACAGAGTCTGGCTGACATCAACTGGATTACTTGGTTTGTCTCTTTGGTTGTTTGGTACCTCTCACATGATAGGTATTCTCTCCTGGAATTAGAATACAATGAAAAACATTCCACATTTTGTGCCTACTTCCTCAGGATAGGGTTTGTTGTTTTTTTTGTTTTGTTTTGTTTTGGTTTTTTTGCTTATACAACATATTAAGCTAACTATTTTGGAACCAAGTTCTGATTCTTTTCCTCTTCCAAATCCCCACTTGCCTATAAATGCAAGCAGAATGAGAGTTTCTAGTGCAGAAGTGAATGATATGGGGGTGTGGGGAGGTGAGGTGGGGCGGAGCAGTGATGGTAGAGTGAATGCTGTGGTGGTACTGATGATGAGGGTTGGGGTGGTCTCAGCCATCTGCTTCAGATATAAGCTTAACCTGTGTCTTTGGGCACTGCTTACACCAGATCTTAGACATACTACATCCATGTTATGATGAATTCCTGATAGGAATTCATAGATCTTATCTATAGAATCTCATTCTAACTACAGAATCTCATCTTAATCATAGATTTACTTGTGAAGAAAACACTAACCACATGGTCATTCAATAACCCCCATGGTGAGACATTCCACCTCTATCAGTGTCCAGCGGCAAAAACAAAGACATTTTCCAAAAGGCATCTAATTCTCTGCAGAATCTTGCTCCAAACAAACAGTTGAGACTGTTCCATGGGGACTTACCAAATATGCCACCTGGCATTTCTTTCCAATACAGACCCTTTCAATACAGTATGAGGCATAAGAAGCAGAGCTGTTTGTCGTGCAGCCTGGACCTGCTCCAGAAGTTTCTGCTTCTCTGACACCCAGTCAGAGCTGGCAGCTTTACATGCCACACTCTATGTGGACAGAGAAATTTTTTCAGGTGTAGAATATGATCATTCCAGAACCTTAACAGGCCTACCCAGTATTGCGTTTCCTTCTTGATGCTGAGAGATATCAGAGGTAATCATTTGTCCTTTACTTTAGGGGATGTATACTGACATGTCTTTCACTGCTGAACACTAATGAACACTAATATAATAAGTCTATGAATATCCCCATTCTCTGTAATGCATATGTCTTGCAAACACCCCTAACATACTTGTTACTTCATGCTTTTCCAATCTGAGTAGCATGATCTCATCAATATAATGTTCTACTGAGACACTTATTATGATATCCAGATGATTCAAGTCTCTTTAGGGCATCTTCTCAACCCATGGATCTCACCCAGGTCTCCTGCATTGCAGACGCATTCTTTACTTCCTGAGCCTCCAGGGAAGTCCTAGCAGCTCAAGGGGAAGCCCTTTATTTCTAAGAAAGGGTCACAATGTCTACTACACCCCCACTTGGTACATCATATCATAAAAAGGCTATTAGTAAACTGAAAAGAAGTTCAGTATAACTTTTAAGTCTCTTCATAGGAGCTCAATTCAATTAACATTACATTTTCCAGTGTTCTACTATACACTATTCAATAACCATACTTAAAGTATGTATTATATCAACTAAGGACCAATGTGTGTTATTTTCAAATTCATTAAAAATAACTTCTCAATTAAAAACAAAATACAATAAAATAACATCATCAAATTTATAGCACAAATTACTTTTTAAAAAAGAAAATATTCTTAATTCTTAAATCCCATAGGATTGTCAAAGAAATCAATAAGCAACTATAATATTACATCTTAGAAATAGTCTGGAAACAAGAAGACCTGGGCTCATTAAATAGTTGTTGATGAGAAACTCCATGAAGAGTATTAGTAATTAATACATGGATACTAAGCCATGCTATCCATATAAGACCTACATGACAATATACTATGTTACCAATTGACTCACAGTGAGTCTTGGTGTTATAGTGTCACAATATCTTAAGACTTGAAGATCCCTCAACTATCATCTAACTTAGTCACCTCTTTGACAAATGAGTTAACCAAAGAACAAATAATATAAACAGTGATAAGTTTGAAATAAGGTCTAACCAGTTGAATAACTGCATCAGAATCCAAAACCTCTCAACAAACAGGTCAGGATTCTTTCTTTCACACCATTCTGTATGTCATTATTCTAGTATTCTGACTCCCTACAGATGTTACATTTAGTGCAAAAAAGTAAAATGTTTTTTAACATTTTATTGAAACATATTGTATTTTAGATTTGTTTGTAGAACATTTGTAGAACACTTTGTATTCTAATGCATTACAGTATCTTAAAAAGATTTTTTTTCAACTCAGATTAAAATTAAGGTTTCTTAATCTAACTTTCAAATATGAAATACTGTGAAAAAAGAATGTCAACAACAATTTTAATATTAGGGAGTTATGAACAAATTAAGTTTTAAAATTAAGCTATCAACATTTTTTGGCAGCACTCAACTGAACTTCATGTTATAGCCGCAAAAGACCCATAATCTACTAATTCATTTTTCCCCCTTTCCCCTAGTTCATCAACCCTTAGCCTTCTCATATGACATATGCATTCAATACATATACACATACGCACAAGGTACATTGTGTTATATGCAATTAATAAATTTATATTATAAAATATAACTTATATTTCTCAATTTCCAATAGGATGATTAGCAAAAATAGATGTCTAAAGTCTGAAATAAACAACAGAAAAGGAGTCATCACAGTTTTACAAGTTATGCAGAAAAGATTACAAAATGCTACTGAAGAAGTGAAAGTCACTCAGTGGTGTCCACCTCTTTGGAATCCCATAGACTACAGCCCACCCTGCTCCTCTGTCTGTGGAATTCTCCAGGCCAGAAAACTGGAGTGCACAGCGTATCCCTTCTCTAAAGGATCATCCCAACTCAGGAATTGAACCAGGGTCTTCTGCATTGCAGGCACACTCTTTATCAGCTGAGCTGTTATAACAGGGAAGCCCCAAAATGCTACTATTTAGATTTGATTCTTAAACATTTAAGTAACTTCCAAAAATTATTTTCCTAGTGATTACTTAGACAGAATATTAGGAAATACTAGAGAAGATATTAAGGAGAGATGAAAATAGTAAGATGAATAGTAAAGTAGTAAAGAAAGGAAACTAAGAAAACAGAAAATTTGAAATGTGTGAATGTGATGTTGCCATAACGGCACAAACATTATAATCAAATTCTTTCTTTCACACCATTCTGTATGTCATTATTCTAGTATTCTGACTCCCTACAGATGTTACATTTAGTGCAAAAAAGTAAAATGTTTTTTAACATTTTATTGAAACATATTGTATTTTAGATTTGTTTGTAGAACATTTGTAGAACACTTTGTATTCTAATGCATTACAGTATCTTAAAAAGATTTTTTTTCAACTCAGATTAAAATTAAGGTTTCTTAATCTAACTTTCAAATATGAAATACTGTGAAAAAAGAATGTCAACAACAATTTTAATATTAGGGAGTTATGAACAAATTAAGTTTTAAAATTAAGCTATCAACATTTTTTGGCAGCACTCAACTGAACTTCATGTTATAGCCGCAAAAGACCCATAATCTACTAATTCATTTTTCCCTCTTTTCCCCTAGTTCATCAACCCTTAGCCTTCTCATATGACATATGCATTCAATACATATACACATACGCACAAGGTACATTGTGTTATATGCAATTAATAAATTTATATTATAAAATATAACTTATATTTCTCAATTTCCAATAGGATGATTAGCAAAAATAGATGTCTAAAGTCTGAAATAAACAACAGAAAAGGAGTCATCACAGTTTTACAAGTTATGCAGAAAAGATTACAAAATGCTACTGAAGAAGTGAAAGTCACTCAGTGGTGTCCACCTCTTTGGAATCCCATAGACTACAGCCCACCCTGCTCCTCTGTCTGTGGAATTCTCCAGGCCAGAAAACTGGAGTGCACAGCGTATCCCTTCTCTAAAGGATCATCCCAACTCAGGAATTGAACCAGGGTCTTCTGCATTGCAGGCACACTCTTTATCAGCTGAGCTGTTATAACAGGGAAGCCCCAAAATGCTACTATTTAGATTTGATTCTTAAACATTTAAGTAACTTCCAAAAATTATTTTCCTAGTGATTACTTAGACAGAATATTAGGAAATACTAGAGAAGATATTAAGGAGAGATGAAAATAGTAAGATGAATAGTAAAGTAGTAAAGAAAGGAAACTAAGAAAACAGAAAATTTGAAATGTGTGAATGTGATGTTGCCATAACGGCACAAACATTATAATCAAAGCTATTTCCTGTGGCTTTTTAAACCCAACAATAATGGCAAGGCATTAAGAATAAGCAAAAAAAAAAGGTAATTTTATTGAAGTCATTTTACCAAAGAACTGAAGAAAATTAAGTTAACAAAGATCTGAAAACAATAAGGTAGAGGAACTGGTAGATATGGTCTCTTCTTATCCAAATAATCATATTACAGACATGTTAAAAAATATGTAAAATATGTATTTGGAAAGCCTTAAATGACACATTAGATGAGATGGATCTTACTGATATCTTCAGGACATTCCATTCAAATTCAGAAGAATACACTTTCTTCTCAAGTGCACTTGGAACATTCTCTAGGATAGATGACATCTTTGGTCACAAATCAAGCCTCAGTAAATTTAAAGAAACTGAAATCATATCAACCCTCTTTTCTGACTACAATGTTTTGAGACTAGATATCAATTAGAAAGAAAATAAAATTAAAAGCTATACAAACACATGGATATTAAACAGTATGTTTCTAAATGAGTAACATATTATTGAAGAAATTAAAAGGGAAATAAAAATATTGTAGCAGCAAATAATAACGAAAACACAACAACTCAAAACCTATGGGATGAAGCACAGAGGTAAACCTGTGCACCTATGGGTACATTTTAGTTGACAAAGGAGGCAAGAAGATACAATGGGGCAAAGACAGCCTCTTCAATAAGTGGTGCTGGTAAAAAAGAAATGAAGTTGGAATACTACCTAACACCATACACAAAGATAAACTCAAAGTGCTTAAAGACCTAAATGTAAGACCAGAAACTATAAAACTCTTAGAGGGATAGGCAGAACACTCGATGACATAAATCAAAACAAGATCTTATATGACCTGTCTCTTAGAATAATGGAAATAAAAACAAAAATAAGCAAATGGTACATAATCAAACTTAAAATCTTTTTCACATCACAGGAAACTATAAACAGGTGAAAAGACAACCCTCAGAATGGGAGAAAGTAATAGCAAATGAAGCAATGGACAAAGGATTAATTTCCAATATATACAAGTAACTTACAAAACTCAATACCATAAAAAACCAAATAATCCAATTAAAAAGTGTAAAAAAGACCTAAACAGACATCTCTCCAAAGAAGACATACAAATAGCCAACAAACACATGAAAAGATGCTCAACATCACTCACTATTAGAGAAATGCAAATCAAAACTACAATGAGATGTCACCTCACACCAGTCAGAATGGCTATCATGAAAAAAATCTATAAACAATAAATGCTGGAGAGGGTGTGGAGAAAAGGGAACCCTCTTGCCTCTTTGGTGGGAATGAAAATTTATACAGCCACTTCGGAAGACAGTATGGAGATTCCTTAAAAACTAGGAACAGGACTACCATATAACCCAGCAATTCTACTACTAAGCATATACCCTGAGGAAATCAAAATCGAAAAAGACACATGTACCCCAATGCTCATTGCAGCACTATTCAGTAATAGCTAGAACACAAAAGCAACCTAGATGTCCATCAACAAATGAATGCATAAAGAAGCTATGATACATACATACAATGGAATATTACCCAGCCATAAAAAGGACTGCATTTGGGTGGATGAAGCGGAGTCTATTATACAGAATTAAGTAAGTCAGAAAGAGAAAGAAAAATATTGTACACTAACACATATATATATAGAATTCATAAATATGGTACTGATCAATTTATATGCAGAGCAGCAACAAAGAAACAAATATAGACAAAAGACTTACGGACAGTAGAGGGAGGGAGGAATGGGTGAGACATATGGAAAGAATAACATGGAAACTTACTTTACCATATGTAAATAGATAAGCAATGGGAATTTGCAGTAAGACTAAGGGAATTCAAACAGGGACTCTGTAACAACCTAGAGGGGTGTGGGATAGAAAGGGAGCTGGGAAAGGAAGTTTAGGAGGGAGGGAATATATGTATGTCTGTGGCCTATTCATATGATGTTTGGTAGTAAATAATACAATTCTGTAAAGTCATTAACTTTCATTTAAAGAATTTTTTTTTCAGCAACTCTAAATGGTAAAAAACAACAAAAAAAAATAAAAACAGAAACAAAACAAGACAAACCTTACTCTTTGGATTAAAAAAAATAGAATCCATTAATAGCATTGTTCACATAAAATATATGTTTGACATATGTTCCAGGATTTTAGGGATCATTAACTTAATGTGCTTGAGTATATGTCTTAAAAGAAATTGGCTGTTTTCTACACTAATATTCAGGGCTTTATTCTGATTTCATACAAATAGCCAACAAACACATGAAAAGATGCTCAACATCACTCACTATTAGAGAAATGCAAATCAAAACTACAATGAGATGTCACCTCACACCAGTCAGAATGGCTATCATGAAAAAAATCTATAAACAATAAATGCTGGAGAGGGTGTGGAGAAAAGGGACCCCTCTTTCCTCTTTGGTGGGAATGAAAATTTATACAGCCACTTCGGAAGACAGTATGGAGATTCCTTAAAAACTAGGAACAGGACTACCATATAACCCAGCAATTCTACTACTAAGCATATACCCTGAGGAAATCAAAATCGAAAAAGACACATGTACCCCAATGCTCATTGCAGCACTATTCAGTAATAGCTAGAACACAAAAGCAACCTAGATGTCCATCAACAAATGAATGCATAAAGAAGCTATGATACATACATACAATGGAATATTACCCAGCCATAAAAAGGACTGCATTTGGGTGGATGAAGCGGAGTCTATTATACAGAATTAAGTAAGTCAGAAAGAGAAAGAAAAATATTGTACACTAACACATATATATATAGAATTCATAAATATGGTACTGATCAATTTATATGCAGAGCAGCAACAAAGAAACAAATATAGACAAAAGACTTACGGACAGTAGAGGGAGGGAGGAATGGGTGAGACATATGGAAAGAATAACATGGAAACTTACTTTACCATATGTAAATAGATAAGCAATGGGAATTTGCAGTAAGACTAAGGGAATTCAAACAGGGACTCTGTAACAACCTAGAGGGGTGTGGGATAGAAAGGGAGCTGGGAAAGGAAGTTTAGGAGGGAGGGAATATATGTATGTCTGTGGCCTATTCATATGATGTTTGGTAGTAAATAATACAATTCTGTAAAGTCATTAACTTTCATTTAAAGAATTTTTTTTTCAGCAACTCTAAATGGTAAAAAACAACAAAAAAAAATAAAAACAGAAACAAAACAAGACAAACCTTACTCTTTGGATTAAAAAAAATAGAATCCATTAATAGCATTGTTCACATAAAATATATGTTTGACATATGTTCCAGGATTTTAGGGATCATTAACTTAATGTGCTTGAGTATATGTCTTAAAAAGAAATTGGCTGTTTTCTACACTAATATTCAGGGCTTTATTCTGATTTCTTCCTTTACAGCTTCATGAAATAATAGAAATGCCCATTTTCTATATAATATGGACATTGTTTAACATTGTTAAATAATATCTTCAGCATTAGGAATGTGTTTATGAATGTTTAAAAGGTTCATATGGATAATCTCATTAAAATGGAGAAGTTTTGCTTCTGATGCTAACTATTGGGATAACAAACCAATGGCTTGGTTGGAGTGCCTTTTATACTCAAAGGATTTGTGTTCTTACTTTTTAATAAATTGCCTTTGTAATATAGAGACCTCTTTTTTTACTCAGAGAAGCTGAAAAAAGTATAGCTTCTGATCTTGACATTCTACTCAGGCATTCTGAGAAAGACTTGACAATTTCCACCTGTATCCAAGCTACTTAAAAAAAAATACTCACCATCCTTGTTCTCTCCACACCTAATGATTAAGTGTAGTCAAAACTGACAGTAGGACAACAAAGCCATACACTTACACAGAAGGATATACTTTCAAATGTCAGTCTAAATTTATGAAATTTCATAGTCTTACAGATCTCTTATGAAAATGACAAAATGTGCCAACCATAGTCTTTTCTCAAACTGGTGAATACAACAAACTCACATCCTTAATGCGGTCACCCTTTATTCTTATAAATAATAATAAAATTTTTGGAGGCTAATTACTATCTTTTTATTCCCTGATGTTAGGTTTGTTTATTTCATATTATGAAAAACCCATTATACCTAGAAAAAGTGAAAAGTAAAAGTTAATTTATGTCAGTGTAATTATAAAAATTATATTCATAATAAAATATTTACTCATGTAGGAGAAATTAAGGATTAAAATCAACTTCTTTCTCAAGCCTTGGCTACAAATTCCCATCTACAAAGGTCATTTAGATAGTCAAAAAAATTTGAATTTTTCAGCAACTCTAAATGGTAAAAACAACAAAAAAACAAAACAGAAACAAAACAAGACAAACCTTACTCTTTGGATTAAAAAAAATAGAATCCATTAATAGCATTGTTCACATAAAATATATGTTTGACATATGTTCCAGGATTTTAGGGATCATTAACTTAATGTGCTTGAGTATATGTCTTAAAAAGAAATTGGCTGTTTTCTACACTAATATTCAGGGCTTTATTCTGATTTCTTCCTTTACAGCTTCATGAAATAATAGAAATGCCCATTTTCTATATAATATGGACATTGTTTAACATTGTTAAATAATATCTTCAGCATTAGGAATGTGTTTATGAATGTTTAAAAGGTTCATATGGATAATCTCATTAAAATGGAGAAGTTTTGCTTCTGATGCTAACTATTGGGATAACAAACCAATGGCTTGGTTGGAGTGCCTTTTATACTCAAAGGGATTTGTGTTCTTACTTTTTAATAAATTGCCTTTGTAATATAGAGACCTCTTTTTTTACTCAGAGAAGCTGAAAAAAGTATAGCTTCTGATCTTGACATTCTACTCAGGCATTCTGAGAAAGACTTGACAATTTCCACCTGTATCCAAGCTACTTAAAAAAAAATACTCACCATCCTTGTTCTCTCCACACCTAATGATTAAGTGTAGTCAAAACTGACAGTAGGACAACAAAGCCATACACTTACACAGAAGGATATACTTTCAAATGTCAGTCTAAATTTATGAAATTTCATAGTCTTACAGATCTCTTATGAAAATGACAAAATGTGCCAACCATAGTCTTTTCTCAAACTGGTGAATACAACAAACTCACATCCTTAATGCGGTCACCCTTTATTCTTATAAATAATAATAAAATTTTTGGAGGCTAATTACTATCTTTTTATTCCCTGATGTTAGGTTTGTTTATTTCATATTATGAAAAACCCATTATACCTAGAAAAAGTGAAAAGTAAAAGTTAATTTATGTCAGTGTAATTATAAAAATTATATTCATAATAAAATATTTACTCATGTAGGAGAAATTAAGGATTAAAATCAACTTCTTTCTCAAGCCTTGGCTACAAATTCCCATCTACAAAGGTCATTTAGATAGTCATATTGAAATAGAGAGATTTTATTATTGATGACTTTTGGCTGATCATTTTACACATATTCTATGAAATGACATACAGATTTTTATGGCTATATTTATATGCAGTTTTCTTTTAGGTGAATAATGTAATAATATAGTTATATATGCTATAAACATCTATGAATGCAACTGCAAAATAAATTCTTAGTAGGAACATTTCTATGTCTAAGTATGTATGTATTTATGATTTATATCAGTTAATATTAAATTATATGAGCTAACTATGATATATTTTTAATACACTGCAGATATAATCCATTTGAAGAGTTAAAAGTTAATCAATAGTGGGCCACAAGATAACTGATAAATTTGTAACAACAAATCAAAACACACAAATATTCTCACAGAAGTAAAACGATTTTTTAATTTGTATGGATGGAAATACAAAAGGCCCTGAATAACAAAAGCAATCTTTTTTTTTTTTAACATTTATATTTTATTTATTTATCTTTTGGGGGATGGGTGGGGAGGGAGGGGAATGAGTGGGCCACTTCTGTTGGTCTTTCATTTCTCTGTTTTCATCTGTCTTTGTTCTTTGGCTCCTGTGGGCCTCCCATCGCGGTGGCCTCTGTCGTCGCAGAGCGCCGGCTCTGGGCGCATGTGCCCCAGAGCTCTCGCTCGGAAATTGGACACATCGGTCCAGCCGCTCCGCGGCATGTGGGATCTTCCCAGGCCAGGGCTCGAACCGGCGTCCCTTGCACTGCAAGGCGGTGTCCTTACCCACTGGACCACCAGGGGAAGCCCAACAAAAGCAATCTTGAGAAAGAAAAACAGAGCTGGAGGAAGCAAGTTCCCTGACTCCAGACTATACTACAAAGCTACCATCATCAAAACAATATAGTAGTGGCACAAAACCAAAAACATAGATCCATGGAAGAGGATAAAAATTAACTCATGAAAAAAAGAAAAAAAAGAAATTAAGATGTTAGGTTTGTTTATTTCATATTATGAAAACCCATTATACCTAGAAAAGTGAAAAGTAAAAGTTAATTTATGTCAGTGTAATTATAAAAATTATATTCATAATAAAATATTTACTCATGTAGGAGAAATTAAGGATTAAAATCAACTTCTTTCTCAAGCCTTGGCTACAAATTCCCATCTACAAAGGTCATTTAGATAGTCATATTGAAATAGAGAGATTTTATTATTGATGACTTTTGGCTGATCATTTTACACATATTCTATGAAATGACATACAGATTTTTATGGCTATATTTATATGCAGTTTTCTTTTAGGTGAATAATGTAATAATATAGTTATATATGCTATAAACATCTATGAATGCAACTGCAAAATAAATTCTTAGTAGGAACATTTCTATGTCTAAGTATGTATGTATTTATGATTTATATCAGTTAATATTAAATTATATGAGCTAACTATGATATATTTTTAATACACTGCAGATATAATCCATTTGAAGAGTTAAAAGTTAATCAATAGTGGGCCACAAGATAACTGATAAATTTGTAACAACAAATCAAAACACACAAATATTCTCACAGAAGTAAAACGATTTTTTAATTTGTATGGATGGAAATACAAAAGGCCCTGAATAACAAAAGCAATCTTTTTTTTTTTTAACATTTATATTTTATTTATTTATCTTTTGGGGGATGGGTGGGGAGGGAGGGGAATGAGTGGGCCACTTCTGTTGGTCTTTCATTTCTCTGTTTTCATCTGTCTTTGTTCTTTGGCTCCTGTGGGCCTCCCATCGCGGTGGCCTCTGTCGTCGCAGAGCGCCGGCTCTGGGCGCATGTGCCCCAGAGCTCTCGCTCGGAAATTGGACACATCGGTCCAGCCGCTCCGCGGCATGTGGGATCTTCCCAGGCCAGGGCTCGAACCGGCGTCCCTTGCACTGCAAGGCGGTGTCCTTACCCACTGGACCACCAGGGGAAGCCCAACAAAAGCAATCTTGAGAAAGAAAAACAGAGCTGGAGGAAGCAAGTTCCCTGACTCCAGACTATACTACAAAGCTACCATCATCAAAACAATATAGTAGTGGCACAAAACCAAAAACATAGATCCATGGAAGAGGATAAAAAGCCCAGAAATAAACTCATGCATTTATGATCAATTAATTCATGACAAATGAGGTAAGACTCAACACAATTAAAAAAAAAAAAGACAGCCTTTTCTATACGTGGTGCTGAGAAAAATGGACAGCTACATATAAAAGAATGAAATTAGAACATGCTCTAATATCACATAGAAAAGCAAACCCAAAATGAATTAAAGAGCCTAAATGCAAGACTGGATACTATTAAACCCCTAGAGTAAAATATAGGCAGTACACGCTTTGACATAAATTGCCGCAATCTGCAAGATTTAAAATAAAAGTAGAACTATAACTTTAGTTATATTAGGCTAATAAATTACTAAGACAACAATAATAATGTCATTATTTCTTAAATTTTCAGCATCATAAAAGCAAAAAAAAAATATTTATATCAAGTAAGATAACATTTGTCATCAATGCAAAAAGTAATTAACCCAATATTTGAATGATTTCATGCTTAAAGTCATTAAAATTATACAATTCCTTGAAAATGGTAGGTTATTATGGAACAATGTAGATATATACCTCCTAATTCCTAATCATTTTTGTTGGTATAGAACAAACATATAGTTCTATGACATACTCTATTTTTTTCATTTGACTTTCACTGGGAGACCTAGATATTTGAAAATTTATCCTCACTTCATTTTTCTATATAAATAGAAAAAAAATTAAATGTCTTTTTAATTGGAATAATTTTAGATCTAGAGTAAACAGTACTAGGCTGACTAGTGTGTAGTAGGCAAAGTTTTTATAACCAAGATCAGCAGATTTATTAGATCTCTCATTTCTAGCAAGCAACTTGAGGAATGAAGAAGTTTTGACCTCTGGGGTACATACAGGGATTGCAGCTGTGTTCAATTTTTTTGAAGATGAGAAAACACATAATAATCTAAGGGTTTTTTTTCCCAATAATTTGATTCTTAAAGTACATGTTCTAAAGATATATTCCTTGACGTCTTTTCATAACTTCTTTGAGAATGTGGATTTAATTTATAAACGTTCTTTCAACAATCGTTAAATTTGTATATATTGTTTTACATATATTTATTATCATAGACACATAATTAAGAACAAAATGTTTAGATCTCTCCCTCTCCCCACCCCACACATTTCATCAAGCTTTATAATGACTGAATTTATTCTAGAAATTACAGTCAGTACCTGCCTGGTTTTAATACAGTTGGAACAATGATACATACAAGAGTATCCATGAAAAAATAAGTACTACTCTTTCATAAAATATCTTTTATAGGACTTTAATCATCAGTACCAGAATGATTCAGTGCCTTTGCTTTTATTATGACATGTATGCATTGGCCTCAGAAAAATTCACTCATCACTTCATCATGATTAAATTTAATGTATACACTACTTAAATCATTGTATTAGGAAAAATACACTGACCAAAATCGGGTTTGATTCTGAGTCTATTATTGTGCCAGATTCTCTTGTTTATAAGAGAAATATGGCCCTTCATTTCTAAGTTTGATCTCTCAAACTATCTGGGGATTAATAACCTACAAACAGCAAAACACTCAAATATGATACATGAGAAATGAATAGAAAGACACTACGACATTGTAGTTTTATTTTTAATTTTTTTTCACAATCACAAGTTTTTTTTTATTTCACTGTTTTGATTTTACAGAGTTTTGTTGTTTATAGATATGTATAATTCCAGATTAGTCATATGTATATCCCATTCCCCCTCGAGGCTGTCGCATAGCCCCCATGTACGATCCCTTAGACCCACAGTGCACTGACAATAGTTATTGCTTTTACATAAGATAGTATAGGGTTCTGTGTTGCTCTTTCCATATCTCTCCCCTACTTTTCCCTCTCCCCAATGTCCATAAGTCTGTTCTCTATGACTGTTTTACCATCAGTGCTCTGAGTGTGTATTTATCAGTACGAACTTAGATTCCATATATGTGTGTTAGTATACTGGATAATATGGTACTGTAGATTTTTAAAGAAAAAATATGTAGTCATTATTTCATAGAAGAAATTTAACTAGTACCATCATTTGATGATGGGTAGAATTCAGACTTATAGAGGAAAATGAAAAATATTTATAAAAATTAATCCAGATATGAGGAATATTTATAACATGGATAGATGACAATACTAATATCTAAAATTCACTCAGCATTTATTGAGTCATAGGCACTGTGCAAGGTGACCAACATGGGTTGTCTTATCTAATTAATAAATGTATTTAAGAGACTAATGTTATGATAATTCCTGTTTCCAAGGGAGAAGATAAAGTTAACGCAGGTTCAAGAATTTCCCCCAAGATCCTCAAGATGGCTCGTGAATGAGTCAGTACTTAAATGTGGCAGTAAGTCTTTAAGCTAGAGTTCTTTGGGCAACTAATTAAAACTGGTCTTTTGTGATAAGTTGCTCTACTGCACAGCAAGCATGCAAGTAAAGAGGAATGAAAGTTAAAGATAACGTGAAGAAGTCAGATGAGATCACATAAACGCTGTGAAAAGAACAATGCATTTACAGAATAAAATTTTTGAATAAGAATGTATCAGTATTGTCCACATTTTCTTTGCAGAAACTTGTTTCTGCTTTTTCATGTATCATGTGGTCATGCTAATGGGAGTCAGTTATCCTAGATTGGTTTGACAGAAAATTCAAGATGAAAACAATCTGTAGATGTCTCAGAACAGACTCATTTTGTCAGATTGCTCAGTTGGTGATGGTTTGGTTTTATGTGAATAATTTCCCTCCAATATGTATTCAGTACAGATGATACAAACCCACTTTGCAGATAGGCCTCTTAGGGAAAAATTAGCTTTGTTCTTACCTATCTTTCTAAAAGGCATCTTTCTGATTATTTTTCTTCAGTTTCTTTTGAAGTAGACATAAAGAAAACATTGAAAATCTGCACATAGTTTAAAAAATTTAAAAACCATAAAAATGACATAGACTTTAGTTAGATCTGTTCTCTATGACTGTTTTACCATCAGTGCTCTGAGTGTGTATTTATCAGTACGAACTTAGATTCCATATATGTGTGTTAGTATACTGGATAATATGGTACTGTAGATTTTTAAAGAAAAAATATGTAGTCATTATTTCATAGAAGAAATTTAACTAGTACCATCATTTGATGATGGGTAGAATTCAGACTTATAGAGGAAAATGAAAAATATTTATAAAAATTAATCCAGATATGAGGAATATTTATAACATGGATAGATGACAATACTAATATCTAAAATTCACTCAGCATTTATTGAGTCATAGGCACTGTGCAAGGTGACCAACATGGGTTGTCTTATCTAATTAATAAATGTATTTAAGAGACTAATGTTATGATAATTCCTGTTTCCAAGGGAGAAGATAAAGTTAACGCAGGTTCAAGAATTTCCCCCAAGATCCTCAAGATGGCTCGTGAATGAGTCAGTACTTAAATGTGGCAGTAAGTCTTTAAGCTAGAGTTCTTTGGGCAACTAATTAAAACTGGTCTTTTGTGATAAGTTGCTCTACTGCACAGCAAGCATGCAAGTAAAGAGGAATGAAAGTTAAAGATAACGTGAAGAAGTCAGATGAGATCACATAAACGCTGTGAAAAGAACAATGCATTTACAGAATAAAATTTTGAATAAGAATGTATCAGTATTGTCCACATTTTCTTTGCAGAAACTTGTTTCTGCTTTTTCATGTATCATGTGGTCATGCTAATGGGAGTCAGTTATCCTAGATTGGTTTGACAGAAAATTCAAGATGAAAACAATCTGTAGATGTCTCAGAACAGACTCATTTTGTCAGATTGCTCAGTTGGTGATGGTTTGGTTTTATGTGAATAATTTCCCTCCAATATGTATTCAGTACAGATGATACAAACCCACTTTGCAGATAGGCCTCTTAGGGAAAAATTAGCTTTGTTCTTACCTATCTTTCTAAAAGGCATCTTTCTGATTATTTTTCTTCAGTTTCTTTTGAAGTAGACATAAAGAAAACATTGAAAATCTGCACATAGTAAATTATTACAAAGTTTCATATAAAAGACCCTTATGAAAAAGTAAGTATATCAGACTCACTACCTGACTTTAGTTAGATCTTACCTATCTTCTTTAGAGACATGCTTATTAAATAGCTCTGCACAAATAATACCTAATTAGAAATATGAATATCTAACCTTGAATTAAATGTTTAAAAAGCAGAGAAGGAGGGCTTCCCTGGTGGTCCAGTGGGTAAGGACACCGCCTTGCAGTGCAAGGGGCACTGGTTCGATCCCTGGCCTGGGAAGATCCCACGTGCCACGGAGCAGCTGGACCGATGTGTCCAATAACCGAGCCAGTGCTCTGCAGCAACAGAGGCCACTGCAATGGGAGGCCCACACAGGCTGGAGAACAAAGATGGAAATAAATGAAAGCCCAATAGAAGTGGCCAAAAAAAACAAAACAGCATTGATGGAAATAGGAGTAGGGGATGGCAGAGTCTGAGGTGGTTATATAGCATTGCTGACTCAACAGAAATAAATTTGAGCAAACTATAGTGAAGGACAGGGAAGCCTGGCATGCTGAAGTCCATGGGGTCACAAAGAGTCAGATGGGACTTAACAAACTAAGGAACAACAACAAAAAATCTGGCATAAAATTTTCCTCCCAGGAAGTCACTACTAGACCATATAAGATGTGTTTGATAAAGATTTATTATAGAATGAACAATGCGACTATAACTTGAATGCAGGTCCAACTCTTTTTCTATAGCTGTTTTACAGTATATCTATGTAAGATTTACTTTGGATGATCAGATAGAGATAATTCTGTCCAACAAAGGTAAGTATAAATGTGAGTCATGATCAGGCCACCTTTCCTTTTCGGAGTCAGTTATTAGATTGTTTGACAGAAAATTCAAGATGAAAACAATCTGTAGATGTCTCAGAACAGACTCATTTTGTCAGATTGCTCAGTTGGTGATGGTTTGGTTTTATGTGAATAATTTCCCTCCAATATGTATTCAGTACAGATGATACAAACCCACTTTGCAGATAGGCCTCTTAGGGAAAAATTAGCTTTGTTCTTACCTATCTTTCTAAAAGGCATCTTTCTGATTATTTTTCTTCAGTTTCTTTTGAAGTAGACATAAAGAAAACATTGAAAATCTGCACATAGTAAATTATTACAAAGTTTCATATAAAAGACCCTTATGAAAAAGTAAGTATATCAGACTCACTACCTGACTTTAGTTAGATCTTACCTATCTTCTTTAGAGACATGCTTATTAAATAGCTCTGCACAAATAATACCTAATTAGAAATATGAATATCTAACCTTGAATTAAATGTTTAAAAAGCAGAGAAGGAGGGCTTCCCTGGTGGTCCAGTGGGTAAGGACACCGCCTTGCAGTGCAAGGGGCACTGGTTCGATCCCTGGCCTGGGAAGATCCCACGTGCCACGGAGCAGCTGGACCGATGTGTCCAATAACCGAGCCAGTGCTCTGCAGCAACAGAGGCCACTGCAATGGGAGGCCCACACAGGCTGGAGAACAAAGATGGAAATAAATGAAAGCCCAATAGAAGTGGCCAAAAAAAACAAAACAGCATTGATGGAAATAGGAGTAGGGGATGGCAGAGTCTGAGGTGGTTATATAGCATTGCTGACTCAACAGAAATAAATTTGAGCAAACTATAGTGAAGGACAGGGAAGCCTGGCATGCTGAAGTCCATGGGGTCACAAAGAGTCAGATGGGACTTAACAAACTAAGGAACAACAACAAAAAATCTGGCATAAAATTTTCCTCCCAGGAAGTCACTACTAGACCATATAAGATGTGTTTGATAAAGATTTATTATAGAATGAACAATGCGACTATAACTTGAATGCAGGTCCAACTCTTTTTCTATAGCTGTTTTACAGTATATCTATGTAAGATTTACTTTGGATGATCAGATAGAGATAATTCTGTCCAACAAAGGTAAGTATAAATGTGAGTCATGATCAGGCCACTCCTTTGTATAAGGCCCTGAAATGGCTTTGCATTATACTCTGTGTAAGATCTAACTTCTCACAATGCTTTTGTGTGAATCAGCACTTGTTCTCCGATCTCACTCTTGAGAGATCTCAGTTATTCTGCTGCATTCCCTCTGGCCTTGAGGTTACTTCTCAAACTCCTTAGCACCAACCTATGTTAAGGCATTACTACTGGCTAGTCCTTATGTCCAGAATCTTCTTCCAAATTTCAGTATGGTTGATTCCCTCTTATTCTGGAAGCATCTGCTAGAAGACATTAATAATGTCAATTCTGATCAGCCTATTTAGATATGTTGCCTCCACTGTTATTGCTCATCCTGCTCAACTTATGCACTCTTTGCCAGTTACCACCTTCTAACATTCTAACACACTAGGAGACCTACATATACCTATCTATCTATATACATATATGATTTCATTATCATTTTACCTAAAAGTAAGCTTCTGCAGAGTATGAAACTTTAAACAACCTAGTTCAATTCCTCCTAAACAGCAGACACTGAATTAACATTTGCTGAACAAAGGTGGATGAAGGAGAGCATCTTCACATTCTCTAACACAAACTGGTCTTATTTAAATAGCCCTCTTGTGTTTCAGAGCTGTAGGGAGAGAGCCAATAACTTTTTTAGTTGACCAATCCTCAACCAGCAAAACATGAATGAATATAATTCTTTCAGGGCATATTTTCTACGTGTTTAGAATAAGTGCTAGTAAAATACTATGCTTTCCTGTTGAAGGCTGATGAGTATTACTTTATAAAATGTCAATTAAACAGAATGAAGAAGACATTCTTTGAAGACATATACAATCCTATTATCTTTGATAAGAATAGATGCTAAGAGTGTGCCTGAGACAAGGAAAATCAATGCAATTATCTAAATTTCGTATTCTTTAAAATATGTCTCATCTTTGAACAAAACCTCTCAATACCTTGACATTTATAAATTCTCATTAAATATTTGTTGATACAAGGATGCATTTCAAAAGTCTATTTTCTCTAGCATAGTGTAAGGATTTTTAATTTCAGCTGCTGATATTTAGGAAGATCTCTGGTGGTCCCATGTCCTCCCTTATCCAAAAGAATTTTGGCTAAATAACTTCAGAGTTCACATTCTATTGATTTACTCTTATTTTAATGATTCTGCAAAAGAGGCAAATTCCTTAGATGAAAGAACACTGGGAAAAGGTCATTGAGTATTTTTTTCTTCAAACTGTCATGCTTTAATTTGGTTCTCCCTAATCTGTGCCTTAAGAAGATTTTTTTTCACATCTCATTACTTCCTTCTCTGTGTTTTAATATTATACTCCCAAAAGGAAAAACTTACATACAATGAACAGATATTTCATTGATTACAAAAATAATAAATGCTGTTTGGGGGGGGGCGGTCTGTGGTCAGTGTACACTGTCATGTACTACAGTGCAGTATTGGATCTTAGCAGTATGAATCAAGGGTGGAACAAAAGGCCTTAAAGTGGGTCTAGCTTTGGTAAATTTAGTGAAAAATCTAGACCTACATATACCTATCTATCTATATACATATATGATTTCATTATCATTTTACCTAAAAGTAAGCTTCTGCAGAGTATGAAACTTTAAACAACCTAGTTCAATTCCTCCTAAACAGCAGACACTGAATTAACATTTGCTGAACAAAGGTGGATGAAGGAGAGCATCTTCACATTCTCTAACACAAACTGGTCTTATTTAAATAGCCCTCTTGTGTTTCAGAGCTGTAGGGAGAGAGCCAATAACTTTTTTAGTTGACCAATCCTCAACCAGCAAAACATGAATGAATATAATTCTTTCAGGGCATATTTTCTCTACGTGTTTAGAATAAGTGCTAGTAAAATACTATGCTTTCCTGTTGAAGGCTGATGAGTATTACTTTATAAAATGTCAATTAAACAGAATGAAGAAGACATTCTTTGAAGACATATACAATCCTATTATCTTTGATAAGAATAGATGCTAAGAGTGTGCCTGAGACAAGGAAAATCAATGCAATTATCTAAATTTCGTATTCTTTAAAATATGTCTCATCTTTGAACAAAACCTCTCAATACCTTGACATTTATAAATTCTCATTAAATATTTGTTGATACAAGGATGCATTTCAAAAGTCTATTTTCTCTAGCATAGTGTAAGGATTTTTAATTTCAGCTGCTGATATTTAGGAAGATCTCTGGTGGTCCCATGTCCTCCCTTATCCAAAAGAATTTTGGCTAAATAACTTCAGAGTTCACATTCTATTGATTTACTCTTATTTTAATGATTCTGCAAAAGAGGCAAATTCCTTAGATGAAAGAACACTGGGAAAAGGTCATTGAGTATTTTTTTCTTCAAACTGTCATGCTTTAATTTGGTTCTCCCTAATCTGTGCCTTAAGAAGATTTTTTTTCACATCTCATTACTTCCTTCTCTGTGTTTTAATATTATACTCCCAAAAGGAAAAACTTACATACAATGAACAGATATTTCATTGATTACAAAAATAATAAATGCTGTTTGGGGGGGGGCGGTCTGTGGTCAGTGTACACTGTCATGTACTACAGTGCAGTATTGGATCTTAGCAGTATGAATCAAGGGTGGAACAAAAGGCCTTAAAGTGGGTCTAGCTTTGGTAAATTTAGTGAAAAAATCTAGAATGAGAAAACGTTAAAGAATGAACATTTAATCAAGAAAACAAATTTCCTTAACAATTAATTTTACATAGCCCCTTTGCTATTATCTTAAATTCACGTATTTGATACAAAGCTTTTCCCTTCATCTTATTTAGTCAAAGATGTTATCATGATGCAATCGAAATTTCAGTTTCTGATTGCAGAGACCTTTCATTACAGTTCAATCAGAAAGTATGATTTCTTAATGATCCTGCTATGGTCTGAATGTTTATGTATCCCTGAAATTCATGTGTTGAAAACATACGTTTCAAGCTTTGGCACTCAGCGGTGGGGCCGTCAGGATGTGATTAGATCATGAGAAAGGAGCCTCCATGAATGAGACTAGTACCCCTAGAAAAGAAATACAACATAGCTCCCTAGCACCTCAGCCATGTGGAGATATAAGAAGTCTGTGATTGGGCTTCCCTGGTGGACCAGTGGGTAAAGAGTCTGCCTTGCAGTGCAGGGGGCACCGGTTCAATCCCTGGCACGGGAAGATTCCATATGCCGTGGAACGGCTGGACCGGTGTGTCCAGTTGTGAGCCAGTGCTCTACAGAACATGGGCCCAAAGCCAGTGCTCTGCAGCGAGAGGGGCCACCATGATGGGAAGCCCACACAGGCCGAAGAATTAAGATGGGTGAAAATAAATAAATGAAGGACCAATAAAAGAAAAAAAAAAGAAATCTGTGATCTAACTTTCCACATGCCCATGATGGCACCTAGATCTTAGATGTCCAGTCTCTAGAACTGTAAGAAATAAACTGTTGTTCGTGAGCTACTCAGTCTGTGGCATTTTCTTTATAGCAACCTGAACAAAGACATGTCCCTGCTATTACCACCATTTCATTAAGGTCTGTCAATATTCACAAAGACTCATACTATTGAATTCTCAGAATGTGATTATTCTTTGCCTTTCTGGTCTAGGGAGTAGATTATATGAGATAGAAATTGCATTAAGACTTCTTCCACTAAAACAAAGAAACAGAAACAATAGCAAACACATATTCCTATACTGAAATCCAGAATCTACCTCTATCATGAAGAGAAAGGTTATGGTATTGCTGCTCCCTAGAGATTAATTAGTAAATTAATTCAGATAATATCTATTTTGTTTCTCTACTAAGTGTTAGTCTCTAAAACAATGCTGACTAGAACTTTCTGCAGTTACAAAACTGTTCCAAATCTTCATCACCCAGTCTGGTAGTCACTAACCATATGCAGCCAGATACTAAGGAAGTGGTATGTGATCATTGTCATAAATAAAATTTTTTTAAATTTTATTTTAATGAATTTAAATATAAATTTATATAACTACAGGTGGCTAGTGGTTACCATATTGGACAGTGCAGCCCTACAGATATGTATCTCTAAGCAGTATCAACAGGAGTTATACTGCCAGAAATATTACAGTCTAATGAACAATTAAAATAGCAGAGAGGGGCTTCCCTGGTGGTCCAGTGGGTATGGACACCGCCTTGCAGTGCAAGGGGCACTGGTTCGATCCCTGGCCTGGGAAGATCCCACGTACCAGGGAGCGGCTGGACCGATGTGTCCAATTACCGAGCCGGAGCTCTGGAGTGCATGCGCCCAGAGCCGGTGCTCTGCGACAACAGAGGCCACTGCGATGGCAGGCCCACATGGGCCAAACAGCAAAGATGAATGAAAACAGATAAATGAAAGACCAATAGAAGTGGCCCGCCCACCCACTCCCACCCCCCACCCACCCGGCCAAAAAAATAAAATAATGGCAAAGTTTTAAAAAATAAAATAGCAGAGAATGATAGACTAGTTGCCTGGGAAAGGCTCTTTTCAACTGTTGTTATTTTAAAATGAAGTATAAGTCACTGGTAGTGGTAAGTGTCTGAATCTTGGTCATAAACAGGATGCAAGGCTTTCATTTAGACACTTCTAACAAATATTACTTGTGATACAAAATGTGTGTGTGTGTATGCATATACATATATACATGCCTGTAAAATAAAATGTTAAAATGTATCAGAAAGAACTCTACATAAAAATCTCTTCCTGGTCTGAAAAAACAATCTATTGGAATTGTCTACCATCTAGTTTTGGCAATATGATTGGCATTTCCAGGGATAGGAAAGAAGCCAATTTTAGATTGATGTAAAAACATTCCTAAAGATTAAGCTATTCAAAATGGGATGATTTTCTCACAACAAAAACATGAAGAGAAAGTTATGGTATTGCTGCTCCCTAGAGATTAATTAGTAAATTAATTCAGATAATATCTATTTTGTTTCTCTACTAAGTGTTAGTCTCTAAAACAATGCTGACTAGAACTTTCTGCAGTTACAAAACTGTTCCAAATCTTCATCACCCAGTCTGGTAGTCACTAACCATATGCAGCCAGATACTAAGGAAGTGGTATGTGATCATTGTCATAAATAAAATTTTTTTAAATTTTATTTTAAGGAATTAAATATAAATTTATATAACTACAGGTGGCTAGTGGTTACCATATTGGACAGTGCAGCCCTACAGATATGTATCTCTAAGCAGTATCAACAGGAGTTATACTGCCAGAAATATTACAGTCTAATGAACAATTAAAAAAGCAGAGAGGGGCTTCCCTGGTGGTCCAGTGGGTATGGACACCGCCTTGCAGTGCAAGGGGCACTGGTTCGATCCCTGGCCTGGGAAGATCCCACGTACCAGGGAGCGGCTGGACCGATGTGTCCAATTACCGAGCCGGAGCTCTGGAGTGCATGCGCCCAGAGCCGGTGCTCTGCGACAACAGAGGCCACTGCGATGGCAGGCCCACATGGGCCAAACAGCAAAGATGAATGAAAACAGATAAATGAAAGACCAATAGAAGTGGCCCGCCCACCCCCCTCCCTCCCCAACCCACCCACCCTGCCAAAAAAATAAAATAATGGCAAAGTTTTAAAAAATAAAATAGCAGAGAATGATAGACTAGTTGCCTGGGAAAGGCTCTTTTCAACTGTTGTTATTTTAAAATGAAGTATAAGTCACTGGTAGTGGTAAGTGTCTGAATCTTGGTCATAAACAGGATGCAAGGCTTTCATTTAGACACTTCTAACAAATATTACTTGTGATACATATGTGTGTGTGTGTGTATGCATATACATATATACATGCCTGTAAAATAAAATGTTAAAATGTATCAGAAAGAACTCTACATAAAAATCTCTTCCTGGTCTGAAAAAACAATCTATTGGAATTGTCTACCATCTAGTTTTGGCAATATGATTGGCATTTCCAGGGATAGGAAAGAAGCCAATTTTAGATTGATGTAAAAACATTCCTAAAGATTAAGCTATTCAAAATGGGATGATTTTCTCACAACAAAAACTATTCAAGCAGAGACTGAGAGACTGAATGATAAGTTTGTATGATAGTTTAGAATGATTCATGAATCATGAAGAAAACTGGCTTAGAAATTGAATATGTTCTTTTTATCCATGTGTAGCTAAGTGAACTGTTTTAAATAGTCCTAGTGACATTGCCCAAAGGTAGTAGACTAGATAGTTTAGTTTTAACAACCGTGACTATCTAGATTCCTCCAGTCAACAAATTCATCTCATGAATTAAAATAATTTAAAATTACTTTACCTTTCAGCTAGTTAATGATACTGACATTTCATGGTTGTTATACATTAAGTAAGATACTAAAACTGTATCAAAAAATGAAAAGTAAAACTAAAAATTAAAGATAAGTAGAAAACAGCTGCTCAAAATGTGTTTTTATATCCTTAAACGAACTCACCAAGCAAATTCATTTGCAAATATAACCAAAGTGATAAATACATAAATTTGATTCTAAACCCCTTCAACCTTTCCTTTGTGGTTTCCAGATGTACATCATCTTCATAGCTATTTGTACTGTTGTTCTTGTTCAAAATAAGTTCTATTTCAGAGAGGTGTGTAACAACTAGTAAGAAAGAAAGGAAGACAAGGAGGAAGGTAATTTGCTATGTGGAAGTATGATGTGGTTTAGAGATGATACACTTTGAACAGACCAAAAATCAGATTTGGGGTACAGATTAAAACATTGTGCTTGTGCTACCTCATTTCACTTCTCGTCACCTCTCATCTTGATTTCTCATTCACAGTTAACTGTATTTGTATATGGAAGATCTCCTTTGTGAAGTAGAAGAAGTAAATGAGGTTATCTCTGATGCCTATTTGGCTGCATTCATATGTGTTCCATTTTTTGAGCAACTGATGGCGAAGATAGTCTGACTGGGTAGGGATGGGCTAGTTCTTCAGTAAATAAAGAGAAGAGAGAGAGAGAAGCTTGATGATCTAATCAGAAAAATCAAGGTGCCACTGAAGAAAGATAATAAAAACCTGGGTAATGATTAATAAGGAATTATCTAAGTAGGATGGTCTAATGGGATTCAATGCATTAGAGCCAAACACTAAAAACTCAGAGAATGAACTGGGTTTTGTTGAACGACACTAGAACTCAGTGTCACACGGGGATATGATGACATCAGGTTAGGAGCCAAAGAGCAGTGTCTTCACCACTAGGAAAGTTTACTATTTTTTCTTAAATTACATGTAAGTGTGAATACATATGTTCTTGCCACTGCATTACTTTCTTTGAGAGATGATGAGAAATAACTGCTTGAATGAATTGATCTGAATTTGGTCAACAGCACTTAATTCCTCTTTCCACATTAAAAAAAAAAACAAACAAACAAACCTGTGGCTATTTTCTAAATGAAAAATGCAATACTTGGTTTAAATATTTTGCCCAAAATGTCACTTTAATGCTTTTAAAAAGGGAAAAAGTTAAAGAAACTTATTTCTTCCCACAGATATTTTCAAAATTATTCCAACACCCTCTAACTGTGTATACTTTTTACCTAAGAAGCCAGGTATCATGTGATACATATATTCATCAATATTTAAGAAATAATGTTCTTAAGCATGTTTAGACTTCTGGTGCTTTTCTCTAAATATTCCATTTGCTCACTCACTTGCTCAGTCACTTCAGTCTTATCTTACTCTTTTCTCTCTATAAACTTTAGCCCACCAGGCTCCTCTGTCCATCGGGATTCTCCAAGCAAGGAAACTGCAGTGGGTTGATGTGCCCTCCTCCAGAGGATCTTTCCTGACCCAGAGATCAAACCCACCTCTCCTCCACTGGCAGGCAGATTCCTTACCACTAGTGCCACCTGGGGAAGCCCCAAATATCCCATTAGCAGTAATATAAGGTAAAGGTAAATTAAAAAAAAAAAAAAAAAAAAAAAAAACATTAAGAGTGGTCCCAAACTTTTGGGCACTATGGGCCGATTTCACAGAAGATGATTTTTTTCAGGGACCAGAAGTGAGGGGAGGGTTCTGGATCATCACATTTAGTGTGCACTTTATTTCTTAACAGCCACCACTGGCTGATCTGATAGGAGGCACCCATCTGGGGTCTGAAGGTTGGCAACCTCTGTGATGTAAAGTAAGCTTGCTACAGATATAGGTGATTGTTCAAAGAAACTAGTTAATTTCCACCCTCTAATGTTTTCTAATTTCTTTATATCTTTGTTCATTTGTTTTGTATGCTGTATTTTACCCCTTAGAGTGTGTGTGTGTTTGATGTATTCCTTTGGTTAACAGTAATAAAATGAAATATGTTAGATTTGTATGATTCATAGTACCACTGAAGAGAGATTCACATTTCTATCAGGATGTAGGAAACAATACTCATGACCTCTAATAAAATAATAAAATACAGTGATAGGGCTTTAATAATTATATGTCACTTCCAGAATGGTAGCCAAGGCTGTTTTCATGGTGAGGAATTACTAAATGTCACTATTCGTTTTTCTTTCCTAATTTTCTGTATACTCATATTTCAAAAGCCTCAATTATCTAATGAAACCATTTGGAAACTATTTATTGAAATAAGTAGTTTTCCAAAAAATATACTCCAGTTTTCCTTTTCATACTGTCAATGGAAATCTGTTCTCTACCAAGGCTTAATGTACACCAATGAATAGCCAGAGAGACAATTCTTTGCCCTTTGGACAATTTTTCATAGCAGAGGGCAGTGCTGTTTGAATTTAAAAGATGCTACACTTAAGGCCAACAGTAATAAGAAAGCTCTATGAGATTTTCATTACATATTTTTATCCTCTGAATTAATCATAAGTACTTGATGATAGCTCCTACAGTTTTCATGTGAATTATAAACATCATATTTAATTTTCTCTTTACAGAAAAAGCAAGATTTTTGCTGTGGATAAAGAAATGAATACAGGGGGTGGAGCTAAGATGGTGGCGTAGAAGGACGTGCACTCATCTCTCCTGCAAAAGCGCCTGAATTGCAACGAGTTCCTGAAAAACCATCAACAGAAGGAGGTTGGATCTGATCATGGACAGGATACCCAATATCAAAGAACAAAGGAGATGCCGCATCAAGACGGCAGGAAGGGCGCAACTGCACTTTTAAAAGTCAAACCTCATACCCGCCAGAGAGGCTGGGTGGGCCATAAGGTGCAAAGCCTGTTGAAGATCAAGACCCGGGAAAGGAGCAGTGACACCCACAAGGGACTGAGTCAGACCTGCTTTGGAGGGTCCAGGTGCCCCCTTGAGCTAGAAGTGCCCTTGAGCAGGCCTCGGAAGAACGGCACTCAGTTTCCTTTGGAGGAGGTTACCATTAACCCGATCACAGAGCTGCCAAGGAGGACTGGAAAGTCTGTGCGCACTGTGATCTGGGAGAGGGGAATAGTGATCCTGCATGAGACTGAGCCAGACTCACCTCTGAGTAATCTGACGTCTCCTGCAGTGGCAGGAGTCGACGGCGGCCTGCAGCAGGGTCGGGGTCACCGCGGAAGTGCTTCCCATAGAGCGTGTGGGAATAAATCCTTTGTGAGACAGATGCCATTTTCCCTACTGTAGCTTGGCTGCTGGTCTTCTACAGGGAGGGAACTTAGCTCCACCCAGCAAGAAAAGGGATTTGGATTAAGAAACTCCCAGGGCCACCCTGGGTGGGCTTTTTAGTTCTGGAATAGGCTGAAATAAACAAGCAGTGAAAGAGGTCTTCAGAGGCAAGAAAAAGACTGATAATTCCTGAATAGTCAGCAAGAGACAGAAGAACATAAACACTATTTTCATGTTTTGTCTGAAGCTGGAGTTACTGCTGGATTTTTAAAATTTCATTTTATTCCTTATTCTTATTTATTGCTTTTTTTTGTATTGTATTGCTTTGTTTCAATTGTGTTTTTCCCTTTTTTCCAAACTCAGTGTACCCCCCGCTTTTGGGGTGGGGGTGAGAGTGGTGTGTTCATCTCCTTCACTGAATTCTATTGAAGCTACTAATCTTATCAGTAAGACTGCATATATTCAAGTCTACATAATACAGGGGTGGAGCTAAGATGGTGGCGTGAAGGACGTGCACTCATCTCTCCTGCAAAAGCGCCTGAATTGCAACGAGTTCCTGAAAAACCATCAACAGAAGGAGGTTGGATCTGATCATGGACAGGATACCCAATATCAAAGAACAAAGGAGATGCCGCATCAAGACGGCAGGAAGGGCGCAACTGCACTTTTAAAAGTCAAACCTCATACCCGCCAGAGAGGCTGGGTGGGCCATAAGGTGCAAAGCCTGTTGAAGATCAAGACCCGGGAAAGGAGCAGTGACACCCACAAGGGACTGAGTCAGACCTGCTTTGGAGGGTCCAGGTGCCCCCTTGAGCTAGAAGTGCCCTTGAGCAGGCCTCGGAAGAACGGCACTCAGTTTCCTTTGGAGGAGGTTACCATTAACCCGATCACAGAGCTGCCAAGGAGGACTGGAAAGTCTGTGCGCACTGTGATCTGGGAGAGGGGAATAGTGATCCTGCATGAGACTGAGCCAGACTCACCTCTGAGTAATCTGACGTCTCCTGCAGTGGCAGGAGTCGACGGCGGCCTGCAGCAGGGTCGGGGTCACCGCGGAAGTGCTTCCCATAGAGCGTGTGGGAATAAATCCTTTGTGAGACAGATGCCATTTTCCCTACTGTAGCTTGGCTGCTGGTCTTCTACAGGGAGGGAACTTAGCTCCACCCAGCAAGAAAAGGGATTTGGATTAAGAAACTCCCAGGGCCAGCCTGGGTGGGCCTTTTAGTTCTGGAATAGGCTGAAATAAACAAGCAGTCAAAGAGGTCTTCAGATCCAACCACTGCCAGAGGCAAGAAAAAGACTGATAATTCCTGAATAGTCAGCAAGAGACAGAAGAACATAAACACTATTTTCAGGTTTTGTCTGAAGCTGGAGTTACTGCTGGATTTTTAAAATTTCATTTTATTCCTTATTCTTATTTATTGCTTTTTTTTGTATTGTATTGCTTTGTTTCAATTGTGTTTTTCCCTTTTTTCCAAACTCAGTGTACCCCCCGCTTTTGGGGGTGGGGGGTGAGAGTGGGTGTGTTCATCTCCTTCACTGAATTCTATTGAAGCTACTAATCTTATCAGTAAGACTGCATATATTCAAGTTTACATAATATTTTTTTCTTTTTCCTTTTAAGCCACACATTTTATTTTGGTATAAACTTCTGGTTCCCCATTGGCCTTTTAAGGTTCTGTGGGGGTTTTGTTTGTTTTTATTATTTTTGCCTTGTTTTCTATATTTTTCTATATACTTATCTCTGTTTTAATTTTTTAAATCTTTCATTTGTACTACTACTTCCTCTATAATTCTTTGCTTTCTCTGAAGCTCCTTTCCTATAGCACTAAACTCTAATACATACAAATCTTTATCTCCCTATATTTAACTTTGCAGTATTATTCTATATTTCTCTTCTATCCTCCCTTTCTCTTTTTCCCTTTCCCCACCATATTTCTTAGTCTGTTCTGTCCTCATTGCCTTATCCCCAATGGGGACCCTGCTCTAGCATTATTCTCCAATTGGTGTTCTACTTAGTTTGGTTATTAACTGGTGGATATCATTCTTGGTTTTCTCTATTCACCGCGCTAACCTATTGTACTGTATTTGTGGTTGGAATGCTTGGGTTATGTTACAGCTGTATATGTTTATGTGTATAATTCAATACGCTAGATAGTATTTGCATAATATTTTAATTGCCATTTGTCAAAGGTATACCTTCTGTTTCTCATTCACATATATATGTTTTAATATCATTTAATGCCATAACAAACCAGCTGTCAAATCTTCATTCCCTGGTCAGGCAATAAGCCCCGGGGCTTTAGGGAGGGAGCACTGACTCCAAAACTCTACTATACTAGAGAACGCCTAACACTAGAGAGCACTATACAAGTGAGAATGCCAACAAAGGTAATCACTTGTATGCAAGTCCTGACATCACCCAATCACCAGCATCACCCAGAATAAGAAGCCCCATCCAAACAACAAACACCAACAGGCGGGGAAAAAGACTATAATTGAATCCCAAAAAATAAACACTATTTTCAGGTTTTGTCTGAAGCTGGAGTTACTGCTGGATTTTTAAAATTTCATTTTATTCCTTATTCTTTTTTTTTTTTTTTTTTTTGTTTTGTTTTGTTTCTATTGTTTTTTTCCCTTTTTCCGAACTCAGTGTACCCCCCGCTTTTGGGGGTGGGGGGTGAGAGTGGGTGTGTTCATCTCCTTCACTGAATTCTATTGAAGCTACTAATCTTATCAGTAAGACTGCATATATTCAAGTTTACATAATATTTTTTTCTTTTTCCTTTTAAGCCACACATTTTATTTTGGTATAAACTTCTGGTTCCCCATTGGCCTTTTAAGGTTCTGTGGGGGTTTTGTTTGTTTTTATTATTTTTGCCTTGTTTTCTATATTTTTCTATATACTTATCTCTGTTTTAATTTTTTAAATCTTTCATTTGTACTACTACTTCCTCTATAATTCTTTGCTTTCTCTGAAGCTCCTTTCCTATAGCACTAAACTCTAATACATACAAATCTTTATCTCCCTATATTTAACTTTGCAGTATTATTCTATATTTCTCTTCTATCCTCCCTTTCTCTTTTTCCCTTTCCCCACCATATTTCTTAGTCTGTTCTGTCCTCATTGCCTTATCCCCAATGGGGACCCTGCTCTAGCATTATTCTCCAATTGGTGTTCTACTTAGTTTGGTTATTAACTGGTGGATATCATTCTTGGTTTTCTCTATTCACCGCGCTAACCTATTGTACTGTATTTGTGGTTGGAATGCTTGGGTTATGTTACAGCTGTATATGTTTATGTGTATAATTCAATACGCTAGATAGTATTTGCATAATATTTTAATTGCCATTTGTCAAAGGTATACCTTCTGTTTCTCATTCACATATATATGTTTTAATATCATTTAATGCCATAACAAACCAGCTGTCAAATCTTCATTCCCTGGTCAGGCAATAAGCCCCGGGGCTTTAGGGAGGGAGCACTGACTCCAAAACTCTACTATACTAGAGAACGCCTAACACTAGAGAGCACTATACAAGTGAGAATGCCAACAAAGGTAATCACTTGTATGCAAGTCCTGACATCACCCAATCACCAGCATCACCCAGAATAAGAAGCCCCATCCAAACAACAAACACCAACAGACGTAACTCAAAGTCTGGGAAAAGGAAATCACAAACAGAGTCAGTTAAAAAATTAATAATAACAATGAAACGGCAGAGAAATACCACACAAGTGAAAGAACAATCTACAAACACACAAGATCAAATCAATGAAGAGAATTTGGACAAACTTTCTGAAAGTGATTTCAGAAGAATGATAGTAAACATGATCAAAGACACTGAAAAGAGAATGGTAGAGAAATTACAAGACACAACTAACACACTGCATAAAGAAATACAAGAACTTACCAAAAAAGTAACAGAGACAAACAACTCAATTCCTGAACTGAAAAACACTGTAGAAGGAATCAAGAGCAGAGTATCTGAGACAGAAGACTGGATAAGTGAAGACTGGAAGATAGAATGGTGGAAGTAACTTCTGAAAAACAGAATTAGCTCAAAGAATGAAAAGAGCAGAGTATAGCCTCAGAGACCTCTGGGATAATATCAAACACACCGATATTCGAATTATAGGGGTTCCAGAAGAAGAAGAAAAAAAGAAAGACTATGAGAAAATTTTTGAAGAGATTCTAGTTGAAAATTTCCCCAACATGGGAAAAGAAATAGTCAATCCAGTCCAAGAAGCACAAAGAGTACCATACAGAATCAACCCAAGAAGAAACACACCAAGACACATATTAAAGCTAACACAAGTTAAACACAAGGACAGAATTCTCAAAGCAGCAAGGAAAAGCAACTAGTGATATACATGGGAAAGCCTATACGTTTATACTACAAGTTAAACTTAAGCTAAAAAGTGACAGAATCCTCTAGCTGTATATGTTTATGTGTATAATTCAATACGCTAGATAGTATTTGCATAATATTTTAATTGCCATTTGTCAAAGGTATACCTTCTGTTTCTCATTCACATATATATGTTTTAATATCATTTAATGCCATAACAAACCAGCTGTCAAATCTTCATTCCCTGGTCAGGCAATAAGCCCGGGCTTTAGGGAGGGAGCACTGACTCCAAAACTCTACTATACTAGAGAACGCCTAACACTAGAGAGCACTATACAAGTGAGAATGCCAACAAAGGTAATCACTTGTATGCAAGTCCTGACATCACCCAATCACCAGCATCACCCAGAATAAGAAGCCCCATCCAAACAACAAACACCAACAGACGTAACTCAAAGTCTGGGAAAAGGAAATCACAAACAGAGTCAGTTAAAAAATTAATAATAACAATGAAACGGCAGAGAAATACCACACAAGTGAAAGAACAATCTACAAACACACAAGATCAAATCAATGAAGAGAATTTGGACAAACTTTCTGAAAGTGATTTCAGAAGAATGATAGTAAACATGATCAAAGACACTGAAAAGAGAATGGTAGAGAAATTACAAGACACAACTAACACACTGCATAAAGAAATACAAGAACTTACCAAAAAAGTAACAGAGACAAACAACTCAATTCCTGAACTGAAAAACACTGTAGAAGGAATCAAGAGCAGAGTATCTGAGACAGAAGACTGGATAAGTGAAGACTGGAAGATAGAATGGTGGAAGTAACTTCTGAAAAACAGAATTAGCTCAAAGAATGAAAAGAGCAGAGTATAGCCTCAGAGACCTCTGGGATAATATCAAACACACCGATATTCGAATTATAGGGGTTCCAGAAGAAGAAGAAAAAAAGAAAGACTATGAGAAAATTTTTGAAGAGATTCTAGTTGAAAATTTCCCCAACATGGGAAAAGAAATAGTCAATCCAGTCCAAGAAGCACAAAGAGTACCATACAGAATCAACCCAAGAAGAAACACACCAAGACACATATTAACGAAGCTAACACAAGTTAAACACAAGGACAGAATTCTCAAAGCAGCAAGGGAAAAGCAACTAGTGATATACATGGGAAAGCCTATACGTTTAATAGCTGATCTTTCAACAGAAACTCTGCAGGCCAGAAAGGAATGGCAGGACACATTTAAACGGCTAAAAGAGAATAATCTGCAACCAAGAATCCTCTACCCTGCAAGGATCTCATTCAAAATTGATGGAGAAATCAAAAGCTTTACAGATAAAAATTAAAAGAATTTAGTCACACCAAACCAGCCTTACAACAAGTGCTAAAGGGGCTTATATAGACAACAAGAAAAGAAGAAGATCCACAAAACAAACCCATCATAACATCTAAGATGACAATAGGATCATTTAATCAGTAATTACTTTGAATGTAAATGGACTAAATGCTCCAACCAAAAGACAAAGAGTGGCTGAATGGATTCAAAAACAGGACCCATACATATGCTGCCTCCAGGAAACTCACTTCAGACCTAGAGACACTCATAGACTGAAAGTAAGAGGCTGGAAAAGATATTCCATGCAAATGGAAATCAAAAGAAAGCTGGAGTAGCAATCCTCGTATCAGACAAAATAGACTTCAAAATAAAGAAAATTAGAAGAGACAAGGAAGGACACTACATAATGATCCAGGGATCGAGCCAAGAAGAAGACATAACAATCATAAATATCTATGCACCCAACGCAGGAGCACCCCAACACATAAGACAAACACTTTCAGACATAAAAGAAGACATCGACAGTAACACAATCTTATCCAGATTAAACATCAACCTGCTAGCTTTCATTTTACTTCACAGTCACTCAGACACCAAGAGAAACAGAAGAATCAATTTGAAAAGAAATGTATTCCGTGGTGACACTAACAATAATCTACAGGAGTTCCACTTCATCTCAAAGTGAACAAGACCACATTCATTACAGAAGATCACAAGATAATAAGCAAATGGATACATCTCACATTCATATTACTGAGCTGATTAAAACAAGTATAAGAAAATTGGTACTGTTGGCTCTTCATATTGGTGGGTCCTAGTGGTTAAGTCAAAAGATTTAACCACCTACAGATTGGAAATATATATATTTTTTAATCCAGAAAGTTTCGAAAAAGCAAAACTTGAATTCCTGAACACTGGCATCTGACACAGATGGTAGAGAATCTGCCTATAATGTGGAAGGTATAGATCACTGGGTTGGGAAGATCCCCTGGGGAGAAGAAAATGGCAATCCACTCTAGTATTCTTCCTGGAGAATCCCATGGACAGAGGAGCCTGGTGGGCTGCAGTCCATGGGGTTGCAAATAGTCAGACACACCTGAGCAACTAAGCACAGCACAGGCATCTATTTGTATAATATTCACACGGTGTTTACAACTATTTACAAAGCATTTACATTATATGAGAATTTCATTGTATTTTGAATTTCATGTGATTTTCAAATGTTACAATATAATCACCTTTTAATTATCTTTTCAACCACTTAAAAAAGTAAAACAAAATCTTAGCTTTGAGGGCAACAATAAAGCAAAGAGTGGCTGAATGGATTCAAAACAGGACCCATACATATGCTGCCTCCAGGAAACTCACTTCAGACCTAGAGACACTCATAGACTGAAAGTAAGAGGCTGGAAAAGATATTCCATGCAAATGGAAATCAAAAGAAAGCTGGAGTAGCAATCCTCGTATCAGACAAAATAGACTTCAAAATAAAGAAAATTAGAAGAGACAAGGAAGGACACTACATAATGATCCAGGGATCGAGCCAAGAAGAAGACATAACAATCATAAATATCTATGCACCCAACGCAGGAGCACCCCAACACATAAGACAAACACTTTCAGACATAAAAGAAGACATCGACAGTAACACAATCTTATCCAGATTAAACATCAACCTGCTAGCTTTCATTTTACTTCACAGTCACTCAGACACCAAGAGAAACAGAAGAATCAATTTGAAAAGAAATGTATTCCGTGGTGACACTAACAATAATCTACAGGAGTTCCACTTCATCTCAAAGTGAACAAGACCACATTCATTACAGAAGATCACAAGATAATAAGCAAATGGATACATCTCACATTCATATTACTGAGCTGATTAAAACAAGTATAAGAAAATTGGTACTGTTGGCTCTTCATATTGGTGGGTCCTAGTGGTTAAGTCAAAAGATTTAACCACCTACAGATTGGAAATATATATATTTTTTAATCCAGAAAGTTTCGAAAAAGCAAAACTTGAATTCCTGAACACTGGCATCTGACACAGATGGTAGAGAATCTGCCTATAATGTGGAAGGTATAGATCACTGGGTTGGGAAGATCCCCTGGGGAGAAGAAAATGGCAATCCACTCTAGTATTCTTCCTGGAGAATCCCATGGACAGAGGAGCCTGGTGGGCTGCAGTCCATGGGGTTGCAAATAGTCAGACACACCTGAGCAACTAAGCACAGCACAGGCATCTATTTGTATAATATTCACACGGTGTTTACAACTATTTACAAAGCATTTACATTATATGAGAATTTCATTGTATTTTGAATTTCATGTGATTTTCAAATGTTACAATATAATCACCTTTTAATTATCTTTTCAACCACTTAAAAAAGTAAAACAAAATCTTAGCTTTGAGGGCAACAATAAACTGGAAGTTAGTAGTACTTGGCCCTCAGGCTACAGTTTATTTAACTCCCTTCTAGTCCATTATTTCTACTAAAAACTGTTTAATTGGTATGTGCTATGCTTAGTTGCTCAGTGGTGTCTGACTCTGTGACCCCATAGACTGCAACCCACCAGGCTCCTCTGTCCATGGGGATTCTCCAGGCAAGGATACTGAGGTGGGTTGCCATTCCCTCCTCCAGGGGATATTCCTAACCCAGGGATTGAACCCAGTTCTCCCACACTGCAGGTGGATTCTTTACCAGCTGAGCTACCAGGGAAGCCCTTAATGGATATAACTTATATTTAAATATAAATCATATATAAATTCTTTCAAAATACTTTAACTATTTAGCAGTCAGATTGATGAAAATGCCCTATCGATAGCCCAACATTTTACTGCAGTATTAATAGTCCTAATAGTTAACAATGTTAAATATTTCTAACACAATTTTGTATATTCCTTAATTTTATTTCCTCTGAAATGTAAAAATAAATGAAGGTACTTTAGACATTAATGCTGAGGTGACTCATTCTGGGAAAGATAAACCTGTCTATCTGATCAATTTAATGAAATGTCAGCTCTGGAGTTGTCAAATGACACAACCATTGGAAAAACTGAAGGAAGTTAGATAATTGGAAAGATAAAAAGGTCCATCCAGAAGAAGGACTTTGATCTTAAATGAGATTTAAAAAAGGATGGATGTGGATAATCTGACTAGATAGTTCAACTTTGGTAAATAGCACTGTCTGGATAGTTTATTGTGTGGCTTTGAGTCTTTGGATTATTCCAGGTGCAAAATGAATAAGGAAAGATCATCCAATAAGTATAAAACTCTACTGCTTTACTCTCCTCCTTTGAAGAGATTCTTGAGGATTCTGAGTATATTAGACATTATCATGAAAAAGCATTTTTTTTCATTGTATTTTGAATTTCATGTGATTTTCAAATGTTACAATATAATCACCTTTTAATTATCTTTTCAACCACTTAAAAAGTAAAACAAAATCTTAGCTTTGAGGGCAACAATAAACTGGAAGTTAGTAGTACTTGGCCCTCAGGCTCCAGTTTATTTAACTCCTTCTAGTCCATTATTTCTACAAAAAACTGTTTAATTGGTATGTGCTATGCTTAGTTGCTCAGTGGTGTCTGACTCTGTGACCCCATAGACTGCAACCCACCAGGCTCCTCTGTCCATGGGGATTCTCCAGGCAAGGATACTGAGGTGGGTTGCCATTCCCTCCTCCAGGGGATATTCCTAACCCAGGGATTGAACCCAGTTCTCCCACACTGCAGGTGGATTCTTTACCAGCTGAGCTACCAGGGAAGCCCTTAATGGATATAACTTATATTTAAATATAAATCATATATAAATTCTTTCAAAATACTTTAACTATTTAGCAGTCAGATTGATGAAAATGCCCTATCGATAGCCCAACATTTTACTGCAGTATTAATAGTCCTAATAGTTAACAATGTTAAATATTTCTAACACAATTTTGTATATTCCTTAATTTTATTTCCTCTGAAATGTAAAAATAAATGAAGGTACTTTAGACATTAATGCTGAGGTGACTCATTCTGGGAAAGATAAACCTGTCTATCTGATCAATTTAATGAAATGTCAGCTCTGGAGTTGTCAAATGACACAACCATTGGAAAAACTGAAGGAAGTTAGATAATTGGAAAGATAAAAAGGTCCATCCAGAAGAAGGACTTTGATCTTAAATGAGATTTAAAAAAGGATGGATGTGGATAATCTGACTAGATAGTTCAACTTTGGTAAATAGCACTGTCTGGATAGTTTATTGTGTGGCTTTGAGTCTTTGGATTATTCCAGGTGCAAAATGAATAAGGAAAGATCATCCAATAAGTATAAAACTCTACTGCTTTACTCTCCTCCTTTGAAGAGATTCTTGAGGATTCTGAGTATATTAGATAACATCTGACATCTACAATCTACAATCAGACCTTTGACTATATGACTTCCATATCCAATACTCAATTAGTTGAGTATGGGATTCAACCAATTCTGGATCAGATTCCATCCAAAGTTGCTTGAATTTGTGGATGTAGAATAAGATAAGGAGGGCTGGGTCTACCATATGATTTTATACTTATAAGGAGACCAGGGTTCAATCCCTGGGTCAGGAATATTCTCTGCAGAAGAAAATGGCAACCCATTCTAGTATTCTTGCCTGGAGAATTCCATGGAAGGAGGAGCCTGGCAAACTACAGTCCATGGGGTAACAAAGAGTCGTACATGACTGAGCAACTGTCACTTCACAGATACTTCCATGGACTTGGTAGTAGAGACTGACTGTTGCCTTGGAGTTCTTCAATAGCAAGAATGAAGGAAGAAGTTGAAGACACCAGGAGGGGAAGAAAAGAGAAGGGAGATAAATGCAAATGGGATTTATACTTATAAATCTGTATTTATACAGATTTATATTTGTAATTTCCAGAGCCAGAGTGCCCTGAAGACCATTTGAGAATTTAATTTAGCCTCCAATGTGTTAACTCTGAAGAGAGGCAAGTTTGCAACATAAATGAATTTCTTAGAACACCCGTAGTTTCCCAAAACAGGTCACTATGGCAAACTACATTCTTCTTTTCTAAATGAAGTTTTACCGAAAGACCAGCATGCTTATTCATCTATGTATTAACTATGACTCTTTTGTGCTCCAGTGGAAGAATTGACTAGCTGTGACAGAGACCCAAAAACTAAACTATTTACCACCTGGCTCTTTATAGAGAAAATTTGCCTTAAGCCTTACTATTTCACATGAGGTCTATAGAACAACAGCATCTGCATCACATGAAAGATTGTTAGACATGCAAAATCTTGGGCACCACATGAAATCTACTGCATCAGTCTATACTTGAAGAAGATCTCAAATGACTCAATGACACATCAATGACTGAGAAACACTTCCCTGAAATAATTTCTTTTTGTTGACAAACACCTGAAGTGTAGAGAGACCTGATATTTATCATTTTCAGGCATCTATTTTGTGGGGATGAGACTCTCACTGCTCTCCACTGCTCAAACCCTGATATTCATAAAAAATTTCATTTCTTAATCCACAATCCAAACTTCTAATGCAAGGAATATATCAGGAGGTCAAATGGAAAGTCACAATATTTATAGCAATATAGTATTCTAATAACTGATAAATTATTATATCTGTAAGTGTTGAAAGAAGCTTTTCTTTAGATTCAGTTCAGTTCAGTCACCCAGTTGTGTCCGACTCCCTGCAGCTCCACAGATTACAGCACACCAGGCTTCCTTGTCCATCACCATTTCCCAGAGCTTGCTCAAATTCATGTCCATTGACTCAGTGATGCCACACAACCACCTCATCTTCTGTCCTTCTGACTTCTGTTTTTCCAAACATCAGGGTCTTTTCCAATGAGTCATCTAATCTTTAGATTACCAACAGGCAATGAATGTACTACAACTAATGTGTGAGTTCACATTCAGAAACTATCTAGTTTAAATGCTATTAAGCTACAATAATAATATATTTTAAAAACTTTTTTTACAAAAATTTTTTTTTGTAAAAGTTTAATTAACAGAAACGAAATACACTGAGTTTCAAACAAGGAACAGGTCACTATGGCAAACTACTTTTTTCTTTCTTTTCTAAATGAATTTCTTAGAACACCCGTAGTTTCCCAAAACAGGTCACTATGGCAAACTACATTCTTCTTTTCTAAATGAAGTTTTACCGAAAGACCAGCATGCTTATTCATCTATGTATTAACTATGACTCTTTTGTGCTCCAGTGGAAGAATTGACTAGCTGTGACAGAGACCCAAAAACTAAACTATTTACCACCTGGCTCTTTATAGAGAAAATTTGCCTTAAGCCTTACTATTTCACATGAGGTCTATAGAACAACAGCATCTGCATCACATGAAAGATTGTTAGACATGCAAAATCTTGGGCACCACATGAAATCTACTGCATCAGTCTATACTTGAAGAAGATCTCAAATGACTCAATGACACATCAATGACTGAGAAACACTTCCCTGAAATAATTTCTTTTTGTTGACAAACACCTGAAGTGTAGAGAGACCTGATATTTATCATTTTCAGGCATCTATTTTGTGGGGATGAGACTCTCACTGCTCTCCACTGCTTAAACCCTGATATTCATAAAAATTACATTTCTTAATCCACAATCCAAACTTCTAATGCAAGGAATATATCAGGAGGTCAAATGGAAAGTCACAATATTTATAGCAATATAGTATTCTAATAACTGATAAATTATTATATCTGTAAGTGTTGAAAGAAGCTTTTCTTTAGATTCAGTTCAGTTCAGTCACCCAGTTGTGTCCGACTCCCTGCAGCTCCACAGATTACAGCACACCAGGCTTCCTTGTCCATCACCATTTCCCAGAGCTTGCTCAAATTCATGTCCATTGACTCAGTGATGCCACACAACCACCTCATCTTCTGTCCTTCTGACTTCTGTTTTTCCAAACATCAGGGTCTTTTCCAATGAGTCATCTAATCTTTAGATTACCAACAGGCAATGAATGTACTACAACTAATGTGTGAGTTCACATTCAGAAACTATCTAGTTTAAATGCTATTAAGCTACAATAATAATATATTTTTAAAAACTGTTTACAGTTTTGTAGTTTAATCAGTCTGAAGAGCTTTATTTTTATACTTCATTCTCTTAATCAGATGTAAAGACAGAACTTGCATCTCATCAGCCCAGGTACACTTTAAAACAGAAAATACAGAAATGTACTTTTTTAGCTGATGGAAATGCAGCTCTATTTAACAGATGTTTTATATTTAGTATTTTATTATTAAGCTTAGTTCAGTATAAATGCCCATTTTCAATGCCATGAATACATGGCATGAATGATGTGACAAGCGATTTGCATTTATATAGCACCTTTCAAAGGCTCAGGATCAAAAAGCAAAGCATAAATGCTTGTGTAACTTTGCAATTAAGAATTCACTTCTAATTACTCCTACTTAAATGTGCAGTCTCTTTTTAATCACAACATTTTTACACCTGTGGTTAAGTGCGCTGACAGAGCCTCGGCCTTATCTCTAACGCATGGAAACTGCATGACTGGATTTTGTAATGAAGAGTGCATTTGCCAGGGAGAAAATGATCACTGACATGTAACATCAGTAACAATAGTAAGGACAGAGCTAAATTGAAAAGCATCATTCTATGCCATTATGCGGTTATCCAGGTCAAAACACACACACACACACACACACACACACACACACACGCCTCTCCAGTTCTGGATCATGAACGAGATTCAAGCCTAGTTATATTTCTGTGATATCACCAGGAATTTAAGAGATGAGATCTGAAAACGGGCTTGTAGATGTATGTCTGCCTGTAGTAAATCTTGAGCTACTGGAGCTACAATTGCTAACATGCGTGAGAGTCCTAGTTTTCTTGTATAACCAAGGGACCAGTAAATAACATGGTGTTAAAAAAATGATATCCTGCTACTAGGGGAAAACACAATTTGTCTGCAACATATGGTTCTGGAGAGCTGCAGTCTCATAAATGGAGCTGAGGAAAGAAAAGCAATTCTGGGAAGGTGGTTGTAGCTAAAGAGAAGGCCCTGGTGACCACCATCTACATAACTGACTGCAGTAAAGCACGAAGTTCCATTTTCAAAAGCTGATTAGAAGGAAGATTTATTAAGAACCTATAGTGATCTGGGGACCAGTGTAATACAAATAGACAAGGCATACTGCCTGCACCTTGAAAGGCTGCCAAGAGGCAGCAGAACTGAGTGGACCAGACGCAAATGCATTTCAAAAATCCACAGGCAGTTATAAAAAATTAGTAGAAGACAGAAGTTCCTGTGCATGTGTGTGCTCAGTTGCTAAGTCATGTCTGACTCTTTGTGAGCCCAATGACAGTAGCCTGCAAGGTTCCTCTGTCCATCAGGTTTTCCAGGCAAGAATACCGGAGCAGGCTGCCATTTCCTACTCCAGGGGATCTTCCTGACCCAGGGGTTGAATCCATGTCTCCTACATCTCCTGTACTGGCAGGCAAATTTGTACCACTGAGTCACCTGGAAAACCTTTGGATGTTCTTAGATTTTCAGTAAGCTATTAATTGTATGAAAAATACTTTTAATAAACTGTCCATTTAACAAACCAAATATTGAGACCTTCCAATATACCAGATACTGTGTTATCTCTGGTAATTAAAGTAATAACAATAATGGCAACAACAATAATAATGATGATGATTCTAAAGGGATGTTGAGAAATCACGCAACACTTCCACACTCAGGAAATCAACAGAAATCATCATCGAGGGTGATGTGTGCTTTCATCACCTTGTATGCAGAGCTCTGAGAGTAGAGAACAGAGAATATTCAATTCTTCTGGTCTCTGGCAGTCTTTAGAGACACAAGGAAATTTGAGTTGAAATATGAAATACCCATCGGATTCTGCTAACCACACTATTAGTTAGGGAGAGATGAGTATCAACAAGGAGGAATATTCAAATATGAATACGGACACATTCTTTGTGATCTTTGACTTCATACATAGACACTACAGCAATTGCACATTAATAAAGAGTATAGGCTTAAAATTTGATTAGTTCTATTCATTTCTAACTGTGTGACTTTGGAAAAGTTACTTAACCTGTCTGAGTCTCAGTTTCCTAACCTCTGTGATGGGGAAAGAATAGGATATACCTCCGAGGACTGTTTTGATAACTTAACAATACTTAATACTAAGCATTGCAAATTTTGACGTATGACTCATGCTTGGGCTAAGTCACTTCAGTCATGACATATGATTAACATCAAATAAAAATTAGCTGTTGGATTATTTCCCTCTCTTTCTCTTTTTTAAAACTTCTTTCTCTTTTTTGGTAAATCTAAAGCAATTCCCAGTATATGGTAAATGAAGCAAGCCATAAAATAAGACCCCCCCTGCTTAAGGAAGCTCGTCTGTTGCTTCCTTTTCAGAGGGAAGATGGTGGTGCTGCCTTCTGAAAAATAAAATAATACATCTACAAGTCATAATTAAACTTTAGGTATCCTAAGTACAGAAACCAACCATGTATGACTTTATTTGGTCCAAAATAACCACTTCTCAAGAACTGAAGCATCAAGAGCGCTCAGATTCCAGTTCCAACAGTAGAAGGGGTATGGGATAGGAGTTCTGAAAGACACCTCTAACTAAAATCCTAAAATATTACACTGAAAAACATACTGGTGAGTTTTTCATAAAAGAAATGACTTTGAAGATATCAAGAATTACATAAAGACAGGAAGAGGGCATAAACAATCCATGAAAACAGTTTTCAACAAGGAGATTTCTATTGATTCTTGGACTCTTTGAGACACCATTGTGATCTCCACATGGGGTAGGAAACAGAGTGTACAGCCTAAAGTTCAATCAAAAACGAGTAGTTTAATAGACGACATGCATATATAACTAAGGCCTTTGAAGGAAATCATAAAAGAGGGGCCTACTTGCCATGGTTATGAGATCTCCCATAGCACAAAGAGCCAGAGTGGATGGGCTACTGGTTAGGATGAAAATAAGTTAGAAGCCATTTTGCTAGTTTACTCCATGCTGACATCCAGTGAGTTGGTTGATCCACACAGCAGCATTCTTTTCTTTGCTTGCATCTAGTATCTTACTACATGAATTCCAGACTGCAATTGTATGGGAAGTTACACACCGCCAATGTAGACTTGTTGGTATACTACACTAATGTCTGATGGTAACAGTTAAAACAAAACAAAATACCAGAAAAAAAAAAAAAAAGTCTCCAGCCTCATCCATCTTTTTCCTGATCCATATATGGTAAAATGCAGTTGAATATAAGAATCCTGTCTCATAATTCATGTGGTTTTTTTTAGAATTTATGTTTTTAAATTTTTTGTTGGTCTCTGCCATAAAACAATGCAAATTAGCCATAAACATACGTATATTGCCTCCTCTTGAGGCCCCCTCTCTCCCCATCCTCCCTTCTAGATCATCACAGAGACCAGACTGGGCTCCCTGTGTTATACAGAAGCTTCTCACCAGCTATCTATTTCACACATGATAGTGTGTATATGTGGATGCTACTTTCTCCATTCATCCCACTCTTTGCCTCTTCCACTGTAGAAACGTTGGGAGTCCTAATTCTGGATCAAATTTTGACTTTACATTTTCTTGAGTAGACAGTATATCATTCCCACTGCATTAACATATAGACAGAAGGATAGATAGATAGCTATAGATACAGATAGACCTCTACACCTCATTTTTGTTAATTATATTGCACTTGAGTTTATAAACAGTTCTATTCTTTATATTCTGTAATCAGAGTCAAGGTAGATCAAGGGTACTGACTTACTGTACACTGGAGAAACTGGTCAGGAGAGTCTAAGGGCAAATTTGAGGGAAGACAGAGGTCTTTCTACTAATGGACAAGAGATTAGGCAAGACATCCACTGTGACCAAGTATGTGAATGGAGACAAAAAAAGTAGGTAAAAATAAATGAGAAAAGCTGTAATTTTTTCTTACTAACAACACATAGACATAACACTCAGAGCATTAAAAATAGTCACACATGCCTCACACCAACCATTCTAAAGCCACAAAACTTTCATAATAGTAGTGTTCTCCTTCTCCTTCCTTCTTTTCTCACCCCAATGTTCCTTTTCATCCTCCTGTCTTTGCAGTTGGGTGATTATGGTAAGACAGATTATTAAAGACTGAAACGTAAGAAAAGGTATGTAAATATAAGTGGTTAGGCAAAAGACAACCTTTGAAGGTTTCTAAATAAAGGGGTAGCATGAGGAATATAGAACTAAAGGAACTTCAGAGCAGCAGAAATCTGTTAGATGGACTAGAATTTGTAAAGGAAGTCAAAGTTATAATCCACATCAGATATGGATTCTTAAATTCTTCCTACACCAAACATAGACCCCCAGTTCTTAGAAGATAGACATTTTGTGTTCAGTTTAACCCACACTGATACCTTCCCCACTATGTGTTTGGGTATCTTCCTGGCAGTATAAAACACATGGAGGGAGCCACTAGCAAAACTCGGCTTTATTAATGTAATAACAAAATCAATAGCTCTATGGGTGGTTTTCTACAGTAATATTTGAACTAAATAACTCTAGAAAATTGGATAAATGTTTCAGAACTTCTTTACCCTGGGGATGCTCAGATTCTCAGAATGTCAACTTTTATCAGAAGTTTGAAATTGAAATAATTTGAGGAAGAGTCAAGTGATGCATGTGAAATTTTCACTTGGCTGATAATTTCACATTTTGAAGTCATAAAGACACATTTGATCCTTGGATGTGTCATCATATTCCAGCAGCAAAACCTTGCATTCTTTTTTGGTAAAATAGGAATAATAAGGCATGTCACAAAGGTTTTTTGAGTGCAATACATTAGAAACTTTTGTGAAAACCACCTAGTAAAATACCAGATCTAGAAAACTTTCAGTAAAGATTAGTTTCTTTCTTCGATATTAAGAAAAAAGCTGAAAGCATGAGTTGAAATGTTCAGATCCAATAATCTTCTTACAATCTCACACTTCAACAGCTCATTCAGCACTATATTATGTTCACTCATAGCCACTAACTTTCCACATGTGTAGAGAGCTCCCTTGATGTTCTGGAAGGTTGAAAAGAGCTATGCTATTTTACAAATCACTTCAGTTCACCTAGAGGATAATAGTTATTTTTAAGGGAAAAAAATATATAAAACCACATTTCCACAGTCTAAAAGACCAGGCTACTTTACTCCATAAAGCAGGAAGAAATCATTAGAGAGAACTAGAGTGAAACATTCCAAGGAAGCAATGCTTATGTACTTTTGCTCTCTTCCAGAATTAAGATGAAACTTACTTTTCAAGAAATTCTCCCACATTGAAAACAATGGTATGTAAATATAAGTGGTTAGGCAAAAGACAACCTTTGAAGGTTTCTAAATAAAGGGGTAGCATGAGGAATATAGAACTAAAGGAACTTCAGAGCAGCAGAAATCTGTTAGATGGACTAGAATTTGTAAAGGAAGTCAAAGTTATAATCCACATCAGATATGGATTCTTAAATTCTTCCTACACCAAACATAGACCCCCAGTTCTTAGAAGATAGACATTTTGTGTTCAGTTTAACCCACACTGATACCTTCCCCACTATGTGTTTGGGTATCTTCCTGGCAGTATAAAACACATGGAGGGAGCCACTAGCAAAACTCGGCTTTATTAATGTAATAACAAAATCAATAGCTCTATGGGTGGTTTTCTACAGTAATATTTGAACTAAATAACTCTAGAAAATTGGATAAATGTTTCAGAACTTCTTTACCCTGGGGATGCTCAGATTCTCAGAATGTCAACTTTTATCAGAAGTTTGAAATTGAAATAATTTGAGGAAGAGTCAAGTGATGCATGTGAAATTTTCACTTGGCTGATAATTTCACATTTTGAAGTCATAAAGACACATTTGATCCTTGGATGTGTCATCATATTCCAGCAGCAAAACCTTGCATTCTTTTTTGGTAAAATAGGAATAATAAGGCATGTCACAAAGGTTTTTTGAGTGCAATACATTAGAAACTTTTGTGAAAACCACCTAGTAAAATACCAGATCTAGAAAACTTTCAGTAAAGATTAGTTTCTTTCTTCGATATTAAGAAAAAAGCTGAAAGCATGAGTTGAAATGTTCAGATCCAATAATCTTCTTACAATCTCACACTTCAACAGCTCATTCAGCACTATATTATGTTCACTCATAGCCACTAACTTTCCACATGTGTAGAGAGCTCCCTTGATGTTCTGGAAGGTTGAAAAGAGCTATGCTATTTTACAAATCACTTCAGTTCACCTAGAGGATAATAGTTATTTTTAAGGGAAAAAAATATATAAAACCACATTTCCACAGTCTAAAAGACCAGGCTACTTTACTCCATAAAGCAGGAAGAAATCATTAGAGAGAACTAGAGTGAAACATTCCAAGGAAGCAATGCTTATGTACTTTTGCTCTCTTCCGTTGTTTAAAACAGAATTAAGATGAAACTTACTTTTCAAGAAATTCTCCCACATTGAAAACATATCTTTCTACATATTATGCAGGTTTTTGCATAGTAAATGTCCTTTCTTTTTTCTTTCTTTTCACAAAACATGACACAGGATGGGCTACAGAGTTAAGCAGGCCTGATTTGAAACCTGTCTGCTCAAATAACTGTCTTATCTTGGGAGAATTACCTCACCTCTCTGAGCCTAAGTTTCTTTACATATAAATTGAAAATAATACTTAATAGCACAGTTGTGAGGATTACATGAGGCAAAATATGAATGCTCCTTTGCATGGTGTCTGGCACAGATAAAATGTTCAATAACTATTAGTGAAGATTCACAGCTATAATTATCAGGTAGGGCAAACACACATAGTAATGTCTATGCAATTCACACTGGGTTTGAGTTCCTTGCAGGTCTTTATGCAGTTGTGCTGATAGAATTAAGAAAATACTGAGATTCAAATCTACTCGAAGTCCCATTGTAAAACTCTTAACATGGATAATTGGGCTTCAGGTTGAAAAGCCAGAGACATTAGAATACAGACATGGGATGATACTGGTCAGAATAGTTTCAAAGAGATATGCAGGTATAGTCTTTAGAGGAAGAAAACTGATTTATATCATATATTCTAAAAATATTATTCTGCAGAAAATTGCATACATATAGCCCCTTAAAATACCAGATCTAGAAAACTTTCAGTAAAGATTAGTTTCTTTCTTCGATATTAAGAAAAAAGCTGAAAGCATGAGTTGAAATGTTCAGATCCAATAATCTTCTTACAATCTCACACTTCAACAGCTCATTCAGCACTATATTATGTTCACTCATAGCCACTAACTTTCCACATGTGTAGAGAGCTCCCTTGATGTTCTGGAAGGTTGAAAAGAGCTATGCTATTTTACAAATCACTTCAGTTCACCTAGAGGATAATAGTTATTTTTAAGGGAAAAAAATATATAAAACCACATTTCCACAGTCTAAAAGACCAGGCTACTTTACTCCATAAAGCAGGAAGAAATCATTAGAGAGAACTAGAGTGAAACATTCCAAGGAAGCAATGCTTATGTACTTTTGCTCTCTTCCGTTGTTTAAAACAGAATTAAGATGAAACTTACTTTTCAAGAAATTCTCCCACATTGAAAACATATCTTTCTACATATTATGCAGGTTTTTGCATAGTAAATGTCCTTTCTTTTTTCTTTCTTTTCACAAAACATGACACAGGATGGGCTACAGAGTTAAGCAGGCCTGATTTGAAACCTGTCTGCTCAAATAACTGTCTTATCTTGGGAGAATTACCTCACCTCTCTGAGCCTAAGTTTCTTTACATATAAATTGAAAATAATACTTAATAGCACAGTTGTGAGGATTACATGAGGCAAAATATGAATGCTCCTTTGCATGGTGTCTGGCACAGATAAAATGTTCAATAACTATTAGTGAAGATTCACAGCTATAATTATCAGGTAGGGCAAACACACATAGTAATGTCTATGCAATTCACACTGGGTTTGAGTTCCTTGCAGGTCTTTATGCAGTTGTGCTGATAGAATTAAGAAAATACTGAGATTCAAATCTACTCGAAGTCCCATTGTAAAACTCTTAACATGGATAATTGGGCTTCAGGTTGAAAAGCCAGAGACATTAGAATACAGACATGGGATGATACTGGTCAGAATAGTTTCAAAGAGATATGCAGGTATAGTCTTTAGAGGAAGAAAACTGATTTATATCATATATTCTAAAAATATATTATTCTAAGGAAACTTATAGTTTATAAGTTGCTTATAGCATCTTCTCCAAAACACTTAAAGATATTCATAATCACACTGTCCAACTTACTGTATACCCAGTCATCGTGAGGAAGACAACAAGCCTGGAGCATATTCAGTGTCTGTTCCTTATTGCTTCTATCCAAAAAAAAGTTTAAAAAGAGCAGAGATTTTAAAAGTTACATATAAAGATTTTTCTTAAATAAACATGAAAGATGAAAGGAAGATGAATATCACCAGATGAAAACTACAGCCTGAGGAGTTTATCTGAAATCAGAATAGCTAGCTAGACTTTAACTTTGTGTTTTCTATTTGTCAGCTGGCTGATATTGGACAAGTCACCTACCTCTCTTAACTTAACATTCCTTCACTGTCCTGAAAGGTTTCTGTGAGAAGCTAAGTGAGATGATATGGACAAACACACATACTCCTTTCCAGGCAATAGACACATTGGCCCAGTTACTATAGACATTTATAAATTGATTTCTGCCTTGGTTCCAGGCTTTCTTCCATCCTCCTTTGCTTAATCCTTTCTCAGTACCTGCCCTTATGCCAGGTCTTACTTGACTCTGCACCTTGACTTCCCTGTCTTTCGCCATGTCTGTCTTATTCAACACCAGACATCACATGGTCCCTGGCCAGACTCAGATCCAGCACTCCCAGAGGACTCCACTCACAAGGTCACTGTGCTGGCTCCAGCTCTGGGATAAAACTCTAGTTGCCAACTAGAAACCACTAGCGTAACCCTCTGCCTTTGGCTAGGGAATGGGCTATGGAAACTAAATCTAAAATTGCTCTCTCTCTCTACATCCATGGGATTAAATGCAGGGATGCTGGCTGCTAATAATCCAGGATCACTGCTGTGGTCTCCACAGTGAAGAGCTGTCTGAGTTGAAAAATGCCTGATGTATTCTTTCAACATCAGCTAGCCAACAGGTTTACCTCCCTTGCCTGCCACCGTCTGAAATGTTCCAGGTCTCAGGACTCTAAGCTGCACAAGACAGAGCATTGGGAATACATTTCTCAGGGGACCCAAATCTCAGATTCTAAGGCATGTGCACAAAGGCAGAGGGAGGAATGGAGGGAGCAGGCTCCTAGGTGGATTACTGGCTCTTGAGAAGTAGCTCACACACTGGAAACAGTAAAGAGCACCCTAATGACAGAATGCCTGGATCACAGTGACACTGTCTTTGTCACAGCATCTGGGCTCTCAAATGCCAACAGTATCAGGGAAGAAGGTAATGGAGCATCCAGTTCAACAAGAGTTTTCCTGCCAAAGTGTACTAAGATTCACTATTTAAGAAAAGGGTAGAAAGATAAGAAAAAGGTATTCAAGATACAGGGAGTTTATCTGAAATCAGAATAGCTAGCTAGACTTTAACTTTGTGTTTTCTATTTGTCAGCTGGCTGATATTGGACAAGTCACCTACCTCTCTTAACTTAACATTCCTTCACTGTCCTGAAAGGTTTCTGTGAGAAGCTAAGTGAGATGATATGGACAAACACACATACTCCTTTCCAGGCAATAGACACATTGGCCCAGTTACTATAGACATTTATAAATTGATTTCTGCCTTGGTTCCAGGCTTTCTTCCATCCTCCTTTGCTTAATCCTTTCTCAGTACCTGCCCTTATGCCAGGTCTTACTTGACTCTGCACCTTGACTTCCCTGTCTTTCGCCATGTCTGTCTTATTCAACACCAGACATCACATGGTCCCTGGCCAGACTCAGATCCAGCACTCCCAGAGGACTCCACTCACAAGGTCACTGTGCTGGCTCCAGCTCTGGGATAAAACTCTAGTTGCCAACTAGAAACCACTAGCGTAACCCTCTGCCTTTGGCTAGGGAATGGGCTATGGAAACTAAATCTAAAATTGCTCTCTCTCTCTACATCCATGGGATTAAATGCAGGGATGCTGGCTGCTAATAATCCAGGATCACTGCTGTGGTCTCCACAGTGAAGAGCTGTCTGAGTTGAAAAATGCCTGATGTATTCTTTCAACATCAGCTAGCCAACAGGTTTACCTCCCTTGCCTGCCACCGTCTGAAATGTTCCAGGTCTCAGGACTCTAAGCTGCACAAGACAGAGCATTGGGAATACATTTCTCAGGGGACCCAAATCTCAGATTCTAAGGCATGTGCACAAAGGCAGAGGGAGGAATGGAGGGAGCAGGCTCCTAGGTGGATTACTGGCTCTTGAGAAGTAGCTCACACACTGGAAACAGTAAAGAGCACCCTAATGACAGAATGCCTGGATCACAGTGACACTGTCTTTGTCACAGCATCTGGGCTCTCAAATGCCAACAGTATCAGGGAAGAAGGTAATGGAGCATCCAGTTCAACAAGAGTTTTCCTGCCAAAGTGTACTAAGATTCACTATTTAAGAAAAGGGTAGAAAGATAAGAAAAAGGTATTCAAGATACAGGGGTAAGGAAGACCACTCTGGGTGCCCAAAGGGCTCTCCATCATACTTCAGTTGAGCCTCCTTTGCATACAAAAAGAATCTTCCTCACATCTTCTTCAGAGAAGTCCTAGGAACTTCTAGACTCAAATCACACCCTCGTTAACCATTAATTTATGAGAAAATGATCCAGTCACTTCACCCTCTTGACTTAGAGTTGCCCTTTCGTAAAATGAAGAGTTCTCTTTCAGTGCAAAAGTCTATAATGATAGCTTTTAAAAAGCAGTAAAAATTAAATTATTCTTATCTCTCAATTTCATGTTTTATATTTAGAGTGAATGAATCCTCTTGCAAAGAGAACTGAGAATCTCTGGCCGTGGATGCTTTACAAGAGCATTTTATGCATCAGTGGCTCCCAAACTTTTTCCCAACCCAATGTAGTGAGTCATGGACACATTCCTGTAAGTAACAGTGCTCACCATACTACTAACCACCTGTGGGTTGGGATAGTCAGGTATTAGATCCAGAGAGGGATATATGTGAATGAATAAGCCTCACGTAATTTCAATATGCCCTTCTCATACCATGTTGAGAATCACTATTACAGACTGAATGTGCCTACTGAAACATGTAGGTAAGGAAAATTGTCAAAAAGAAAGAACTTTCAAGAATCCAGAACATATCCTGAGTGGTAGAATTAGAAATAATCTTCTCCAGGGTGCAGCCTGAATGTGCCATCTCAAAGTCATTATGTTGCAGCTGGTACAGCAGAAAACTAAGACAATGATCAACCAAAGAAAGGAGGATGTGAATGAGAAAGACTTTAGGTTTTAAGCTTTGTTGGTTTTTAAAATTTACTACAAAGTTTAATAATGCTTGATTTAACAAATCAAGTAATAGACAAATGTGTAAATAAAACCTTGGTACTCGCCCTTATATTTTTCTTCAGTCTAATCCACTGCAAGAAATATTTTGATGTGCGATGTGTAGTTCCAGATCATTCTCTGTACAAATATACAGATTTATTTTTGACAAAAATAGGATAATATCCCAATATATTTATTTCAACTTCTTTTGTGATTACAAATAATATGACTTTATATATAAAGACTGTGATATAGATCTAAAGAAAATTGTGATATGGAGCAAGATAAACCTTCTCTACTTAATATCCAGGCTTTTGCAGCTTTTTTGACATAAAAATCATTTAAAAATCACTTAAAGAAGTATCTTCTTAAATATTCTCATGCCCTTATCTTCCTTTTCATTTTATAGGTTAGGGTTCCCAAACTGGTGCTGGGTTATAGATTATGATAGTTTAAATTTTAATTTAAATGCTGATAGAAATCTCTGGAAGGACTGATACAGAAGCTGAAGCTCCAATATTTTGGCTACCTGATGCAAAGGGACGACTGACTGGAATAGACCCTGACTCTGGGAAAAATAGAAGGCAGAAGGAGAAGAGGACAACAGAGGATGAGATGGTTGGATAGCATCACTGAGTCAATGGACATGAATTTGAGAGAGTTTTAGGAGATGGTGAAGGACAGGGAAGCTTGACATGCTACAGTCCATGGGATCACGAAGAGTTGGACGTGACTGAGCAACTAAACAAAAAAGGTATTATAAGTAATTTAGAACTGATTAAAGAACGGGAGGTTCCCAACCTCCAGGATCTAGTCCTGATGATCTGGGGTGGGGCTATGCAATAATAAAGGACATAAAGTATAAATAAATACACCTGAATCATTCCAAAATGATCCCTACTACTGGATCTGTGGGAAAATCGTCTTCCACAAAAATGGTCCTTGATGGCCAAGGCTGGGGACGAATAAAAAAGAGACAGAAATAGGAGACTTGGCCATCTGCAAATTTTGGAATCTAGGTGGGTTTTGGAATCAAAACCCAGTGAACACCAAATGATGACTGTATAGACCATGCTTCTCATCTGACTAAATTAATTATATACATTTATTTTAATAACTGAGTTTTTAAAAATTTAAACAATAAAGCTTTCCTTATCTCTACTTGTAACTCATTGTCATGATATATTCCTTAATTTTGTTGAAGATTATCTTTGTATGCAAATAAGCATTCAAATAAATCTTACTACTTACTTATCATCTCACAGTCTATAAATTATTATCTACTATATGCATGTGCAAGTTTATAACATAAGTTTGAATAAACATTTGATTTTTCTTCTTAACATGCAAATGTAACATACTGAAAATAGTTCTATGTCCTAACATATCTAAGAAAAAATTAACAAATGATTGATTTTCAGGAATTCTGTTTTCCATAGCTATTTAATCGGATTTGGATTTTCAGGTCTTTACTGCCCTTATCTTCCTTTTCATTTTATAGGTTAGGGTTCCCAAACTGGTGCTGGGTTATAGATTATGATAGTTTAAATTTTAATTTAAATGCTGATAGAAATCTCTGGAAGGACTGATACAGAAGCTGAAGCTCCAATATTTTGGCTACCTGATGCAAAGGGACGACTGACTGGAATAGACCCTGACTCTGGGAAAAATAGAAGGCAGAAGGAGAAGAGGACAACAGAGGATGAGATGGTTGGATAGCATCACTGAGTCAATGGACATGAATTTGAGAGAGTTTTAGGAGATGGTGAAGGACAGGGAAGCTTGACATGCTACAGTCCATGGGATCACGAAGAGTTGGACGTGACTGAGCAACTAAACAAAAAAGGTATTATAAGTAATTTAGAACTGATTAAAGAACGGGAGGTTCCCAACCTCCAGGATCTAGTCCTGATGATCTGGGGTGGGGCTATGCAATAATAAAGGACATAAAGTATAAATAAATACACCTGAATCATTCCAAAATGATCCCTACTACTGGATCTGTGGGAAAATCGTCTTCCACAAAAATGGTCCTTGATGGCCAAGGCTGGGGACGAATAAAAAAGAGACAGAAATAGGAGACTTGGCCATCTGCAAATTTTGGAATCTAGGTGGGTTTTGGAATCAAAACCCAGTGAACACCAAATGATGACTGTATAGACCATGCTTCTCATCTGACTAAATTAATTATATACATTTATTTTAATAACTGAGTTTTTAAAAATTTAAACAATAAAGCTTTCCTTATCTCTACTTGTAACTCATTGTCATGATATATTCCTTAATTTTGTTGAAGATTATCTTTGTATGCAAATAAGCATTCAAATAAATCTTACTACTTACTTATCATCTCACAGTCTATAAATTATTATCTACTATATGCATGTGCAAGTTTATAACATAAGTTTGAATAAACATTTGATTTTTCTTCTTAACATGCAAATGTAACATACTGAAAATAGTTCTATGTCCTAACATATCTAAGAAAAAATTAACAAATGATTGATTTTCAGGAATTCTGTTTTCCATAGCTATTTAATCAGAAGGATATTTTAAACAGGGTACTTTCCTTTCAGATTACTATTCTATTTTAGTACTCAATTTCAATTCATATTTCATCCCTCCTTTCCAATTCTTCCTTTGTTCTTTCTCTCACTTCCTTTCCTTTCTTGTTAATTCTATTTAAATTTCAGTTTCTTTTTTATTTATTTTGTCCTCTTTTATTTTATAACTCAGATCATAAACATCCCTTGAAAAGGAAAAGTAGCACTTCTGTCCTCTTGGGGGAAAAAGTATTCAAAAGATAGATACATGACAAAGACTTTTAACTACCTTAAATACATTTGGGACACATAGATCAACTTGATGGAACATCATTTCATTGTTTTCAAAATGTATGAGTTAAAGCAGGATGTACTATGTCAGAGAAAAGAGAAGAAAAGATTAATGAGAACAAACCCAATGATGAATTACATGTGCCTGTGATAGTGTCTGTTTGCAAAGAAGTCTAGATCCTATCAATCTAATAAAGAAACATTAAAAAATAATTCAAGGACCTGCTTTAAAAACATATTTTTTTCAAAATTTACTCCACAGAATTTGTTATTTTAGATTATCATCATTTTTAACTTATCAGAAGTTAGATTATAAAATATCGGGTACTCCTTTCCTTGACATATTTTAATGGCCTCTTGATAAAGGAATATTATTACTTTATTTTTAAAAAGGAGAAAATTTTCACAGAAATATATCCATAAGCCTGATTTTTTACTCATAATAGCATAGAAATTTAGAAAGTCATTACTATGCAACCAGATGCTTAAAATGCAGATAAAAACAAATGGAATAATACCTTAATTAAGGACTGGGATACGGACCTACAGGAAAGTATGGTGGTGGTGGTTTAGTTGCTCAGTCGTGTCCAACTCTTGTGGTCCCATGAACTGTTGCCCACCAGGCTCCTCTGTCCATGGCATTTTCCAGGCAAAAATACTGGAGCAGATTGCCATTTCCTTCTCCAGGGGATCTTCCTGATCAAGGGATTGAACCCTGGTGTCTTAAGTCTTCTGAGCAGGTTCAACATATCTAAGAAAAAATTAACAAATGATTGATTTTCAGGAATTCTGTTTTCCATAGCTATTTAATCAGAAGGATATTTTAAACAGGGTACTTTCCTTTCAGATTACTATTCTATTTTAGTACTCAATTTCAATTCATATTTCATCCCTCCTTTCCAATTCTTCCTTTGTTCTTTCTCTCACTTCCTTTCCTTTCTTGTTAATTCTATTTAAATTTCAGTTTCTTTTTTATTTATTTTGTCCTCTTTTATTTTATAACTCAGATCATAAACATCCCTTGAAAAGGAAAAGTAGCACTTCTGTCCTCTTGGGGGAAAAAGTATTCAAAAGATAGATACATGACAAAGACTTTTAACTACCTTAAATACATTTGGGACACATAGATCAACTTGATGGAACATCATTTCATTGTTTTCAAAATGTATGAGTTAAAGCAGGATGTACTATGTCAGAGAAAAGAGAAGAAAAGATTAATGAGAACAAACCCAATGATGAATTACATGTGCCTGTGATAGTGTCTGTTTGCAAAGAAGTCTAGATCCTATCAATCTAATAAAGAAACATTAAAAAATAATTCAAGGACCTGCTTTAAAAACATATTTTTTTCAAAATTTACTCCACAGAATTTGTTATTTTAGATTATCATCATTTTTAACTTATCAGAAGTTAGATTATAAAATATCGGGTACTCCTTTCCTTGACATATTTTAATGGCCTCTTGATAAAGGAATATTATTACTTTATTTTTAAAAAGGAGAAAATTTTCACAGAAATATATCCATAAGCCTGATTTTTTACTCATAATAGCATAGAAATTTAGAAAGTCATTACTATGCAACCAGATGCTTAAAATGCAGATAAAAACAAATGGAATAATACCTTAATTAAGGACTGGGATACGGACCTACAGGAAAGTATGGTGGTGGTGGTTTAGTTGCTCAGTCGTGTCCAACTCTTGTGGTCCCATGAACTGTTGCCCACCAGGCTCCTCTGTCCATGGCATTTTCCAGGCAAAAATACTGGAGCAGATTGCCATTTCCTTCTCCAGGGGATCTTCCTGATCAAGGGATTGAACCCTGGTGTCTTAAGTCTTCTGCATTGCAGGTGGTTCTTTACCGACTGAGCCACAAGGGAAGCTACAGAAAAGTATAAAATACTCTCTATATTAGTGACTATCACAGTAAGGACAAGCAAACTTACCAAATGCTATACCTATTAAGAAGGCAAACTGGTCAATGTTGCATTTATCATCCAATGAATTTAAAAGAATTAAAAATCACTTGTAAAATTTTGCAGACAATTAGACAAGGGTTGTGATCCTTTATGAGCTATAATGATGCTTATCATTACTGTTGACACTGAACATTTATCTGCCTAGCACATAATGAATATATGAGATTTCCAATCTTTTTCTCTGCCAAGATTACTGAAAATAATTCTAGCTCCATGCAATTTACAGGAAGGAGGGAGCTAGTGGAACTGACTGACGAACCACTGCATTCCAATACCATCTCAGACTCATAGGAGGACAGCATCTACATCTTTCGATTGCCCTAGTAATGGAAAGCTATAGTCCCTAGTCCCTGACTAACTGTGCTCCATAAACTTGCAGTAACTGGTACCATGCAGAGGCAATGGATGCTCTGCATTTTAATAAAGATCAGATCAATCCTCAGGAGTCTGCCTCAGCGTTGTTAACATTTTTATACAACTTGCTCATGAAATAGAGGATAAAAAGGAAGAGAGTTGGATAGGGAAGAAAGCAGATCCATTTGAATCTTTTTGAAATTACACCTGGTCTTTCATGCAATATAAGTACACAGTATATCACAAGCAATGGGTACAGAAAAATCTGAACTATTCCATGCTGGCTGGTAAAACCTTTTGAAAGACTGAGCCAGTCATTTCAAGGATTTTCTGTCTTACAATAAAGAGCTAACTACATGACTACATGTACTTTCCTGAAATATGCAAAATCTAAAAAGGAATAATACCTTAATTAAGGACTGGGATACGGACCTACAGGAAAGTATGGTGGTGGTGGTTTAGTTGCTCAGTCGTGTCCAACTCTTGTGGTCCCATGAACTGTTGCCCACCAGGCTCCTCTGTCCATGGCATTTTCCAGGCAAAAATACTGGAGCAGATTGCCATTTCCTTCTCCAGGGGATCTTCCTGATCAAGGGATTGAACCCTGGTGTCTTAAGTCTTCTGCATTGCAGGTGGTTCTTTACCGACTGAGCCACAAGGGAAGCTACAGAAAAGTATAAAATACTCTCTATATTAGTGACTATCACAGTAAGGACAAGCAAACTTACCAAATGCTATACCTATTAAGAAGGCAAACTGGTCAATGTTGCATTTATCATCCAATGAATTTAAAAGAATTAAAAATCACTTGTAAAATTTTGCAGACAATTAGACAAGGGTTGTGATCCTTTATGAGCTATAATGATGCTTATCATTACTGTTGACACTGAACATTTATCTGCCTAGCACATAATGAATATATGAGATTTCCAATCTTTTTCTCTGCCAAGATTACTGAAAATAATTCTAGCTCCATGCAATTTACAGGAAGGAGGGAGCTAGTGGAACTGACTGACGAACCACTGCATTCCAATACCATCTCAGACTCATAGGAGGACAGCATCTACATCTTTCGATTGCCCTAGTAATGGAAAGCTATAGTCCCTAGTCCCTGACTAACTGTGCTCCATAAACTTGCAGTAACTGGTACCATGCAGAGGCAATGGATGCTCTGCATTTTAATAAAGATCAGATCAATCCTCAGGAGTCTGCCTCAGCGTTGTTAACATTTTTATACAACTTGCTCATGAAATAGAGGATAAAAAGGAAGAGAGTTGGATAGGGAAGAAAGCAGATCCATTTGAATCTTTTTGAAATTACACCTGGTCTTTCATGCAATATAAGTACACAGTATATCACAAGCAATGGGTACAGAAAAATCTGAACTATTCCATGCTGGCTGGTAAAACCTTTTGAAAGACTGAGCCAGTCATTTCAAGGATTTTCTGTCTTACAATAAAGAGCTAACTACATGACTACATGTACTTTCCTGAAAAACTTTCAAGAAAAAAACTGAAGAATTAATTGAGATTCATAATGATACTTACTAATCGTTATAGGACTGTATTATACCTGTAACGTCATAGATATAGAAAGATATCTATGGATATCTGTATTTATATGAATTTATATCTATATCCCATCTATCCAATACATCCTTATCTATTGTGCTTAGTCACTCAGTCATGTCCAACTCCTTGCAATGCCATAGACTTTAGCTCACCAGGCTTCTCTGTCCATGGGGATTCTCCAGGCAAGAATACAGGAGTGGGTTGCCATGCCCTCCTCCAGGAGATGTTCCCCCAACAGGTATCAAGCCTAATCTCCCACAAAGCAGATGAATTCTGTACTGTCTGAACCACAGGGAAGCCCAAGAATACTGGAGTGGGTAGCCTCTCCCTTTTCCAGGGTATTTACCATGGTATCTGCAATGCAGATAGATTCTTTACCTGTTGTGCTACCAGGGAAGTCCTCATTATCTATTATCTATTATCATTATATATATATATATCCTATTCACATAGGTAGATTGATGAAAGACAGAGACAGGTAGAAAGAAAGAATGTATAGGTAATTTAAAACCTATATACTCCCTTGTACTCTGTCCCCATATAGAAATTGACAACATTGTGTATTTTTAAAAGCATGTAGAAAGAAAGAATGTATAGGTAATTTAAAACCTTATACTCCCTGGGAAAACCCCTAACTGTGCTCCATAAACTTGCAGTAACTGGTACCATGCAGAGGCAATGGATGCTCTGCATTTTAATAAAGATCAGATCAATCCTCAGGAGTCTGCCTCAGCGTTGTTAACATTTTTATACAACTTGCTCATGAAATAGAGGATAAAAAGGAAGAGAGTTGGATAGGGAAGAAAGCAGATCCATTTGAATCTTTTTGAAATTACACCTGGTCTTTCATGCAATATAAGTACACAGTATATCACAAGCAATGGGTACAGAAAAATCTGAACTATTCCATGCTGGCTGGTAAAACCTTTTGAAAGACTGAGCCAGTCATTTCAAGGATTTTCTGTCTTACAATAAAGAGCTAACTACATGACTACATGTACTTTCCTGAAAAACTTTCAAGAAAAAAACTGAAGAATTAATTGAGATTCATAATGATACTTACTAATCGTTATAGGACTGTATTATACCTGTAACGTCATAGATATAGAAAGATATCTATGGATATCTGTATTTATATGAATTTATATCTATATCCCATCTATCCAATACATCCTTATCTATTGTGCTTAGTCACTCAGTCATGTCCAACTCCTTGCAATGCCATAGACTTTAGCTCACCAGGCTTCTCTGTCCATGGGGATTCTCCAGGCAAGAATACAGGAGTGGGTTGCCATGCCCTCCTCCAGGAGATGTTCCCCCAACAGGTATCAAGCCTAATCTCCCACAAAGCAGATGAATTCTGTACTGTCTGAACCACAGGGAAGCCCAAGAATACTGGAGTGGGTAGCCTCTCCCTTTTCCAGGGTATTTACCATGGTATCTGCAATGCAGATAGATTCTTTACCTGTTGTGCTACCAGGGAAGTCCTCATTATCTATTATCTATTATCATTATATATATATATATCCTATTCACATAGGTAGATTGATGAAAGACAGAGACAGGTAGAAAGAAAGAATGTATAGGTAATTTAAAACCTATATACTCCCTTGTACTCTGTCCCCATATAGAAATTGACAACATTGTGTATTTCTTAAATTTAGTCCCAATTCTTTATCTTAATGAGGCTGATAAGTTGAGTATGATGAAGACAGAAGACACACCTCTATTGTAAGCTGTTTTGGAAGGCATATCACCTAAGAGCCATAGACAGAATTATTAACCTATTCTCTGCAGGTGACAAGGATCCTTCTATAATTCTAATATGTATTTTGATTTATCACAACTTAAGGGCCCCTTTCAGACTCAAAGCTGACTCTTGATTTTGCTTTCTATATTGCCTTTTATCTTATACTTTTAAGTCACTTTCCCCTCATGCTAAATAATATATTTTATAAACCATAGTGCAATTATCAAATGAGTAAATTCATATTGATGCAATACTATCAACTAATCACAGATCTTACTCAAAATTTCTCTAATTTTTCACTAAAGTTCTTTTTTTTCAATTCCAGTGTTCAACCCAGGATTCCACACTGTATTTACTTGTGTCTCCTTATCTCTCCAAGTCCTACAGCCCTATCCTTCATAACCTTGACACTTTTTAAGGTACTGGCTTGTTATTTTACCTTGGATGTGTTTGCTCTCTCATGATTAGACTGAATTTATGTATATTGACAAAAATACCACCGAAGTAGTGGGGACCTCTCAGTCCATCCTCCCAGGAGGAATATGATGTAGATGATGTTGATATAGGTTAACATTTATAATTTGGTTAAAGGGGATATCTACCGTATGTCCACTGTAAGGTTACATTATAGGTGATAATTATGTTATGAATACTATCATCATTGTTTTGTTTCTCAAAAGGTTCCAGTTTTGCTAATTCCTTTCCTCTTTAACTGTTTTCAACACTTCCATATTTTCTGGCACCAGAAGATATTCCAAGCTTCAAATATTTTTCCCCTTGTTATGGAAACAATTGTTTCTCAAAGGAGCATTGGGTTCATTATTAGAAAATAACTTTGAGAAACCATAATCTCAGCACTAGGTGTGCCCTTACTATAAAACATGTCACTGCATTCCTTATAGGCACTCTACCACAGAAAGTTAGACACTATATGTGCACACACTAGCCCAAGCGTACATATCTACATTTGATTCTTTATGTACCTATCAATCTATCTATATAACCTAAGAGCTGACACTCTTACCTCATATTCTGATCTACCAGAGTTCCTTCAAGCCTTCAATTTTTCCTTATCTATCTATCTAGTCATTTTCCTTATCTATCTATCTAATCATTTTCCTCCACCAGTGAGTTACCTGGTTCTCATTAACTACAATAAATTTGGTTCAGTCCTACTATATACAAAATATTTTCAGAACTGATAACCTATACCCTTGCAAAAAAAAAAGTTAATACCTAGAACACAGTACTAAAGATGTTTACTTTTCCATAGTCTTATAGAGTCAAAACACTCTTGCTCAAATTTTTCTAATTAGTTCATCTCTTCCCAACTCTCTGGAGGTGGCTGTATGTGGTGGATGATCTCTGATTTGATCTTGTGTACTGCCTTGACATCTGGTAAAATGAGGAAGGCTTAAGTAGCCTGCCCACATGTTTCCCTCTTCACTCTGAACCCTAATCCAGTGACACCCTTATCACAGGAGCAGGTGCAATCCTGCCTTTCCCAAAGGTTTCAGTTCTCTTCCCAGTGGAAGGATTATTCAAACAAGCAAATCACATCATTTCATGGAAACCAGGGGGCTCTATATGGATTTGTTTACATTTCCTAATTTTTTTATGGTATTGGGTTGTTTGCTAAGGTTTCCTATTTTAGCAACATCTAGATATTTTAACATTGTCTGATGATGGAGAAAGGACTAATGAATTCCCCTTTTTAAAAAAATATTTACTTATTTATTTTTGGCTATATTGGGTCTTAGTTGCTGCATGGGCTCTTCTCTAGTTCCAGCAAGCAAGGGCTACTCTCTAGTCGTGACACAGGCTTCTCACTGTACTGGCTTTTCTGTTGTGGAGCACAGTCTCTAGAGCACATGAGCTCAGTAGTTGTGGCTCAGTCTCCAGGGCACAGGCTCAATCGTGGTGCATGGTCTTAGCTGCTCCATGACATGTGGGATCTTGCCAGACCAGGAACTGCACCTGTGTCTCCTGCATTGGTAAGTGGATTCTTTACCACTGAACTACCAAGGAAGCCCTGATGAGTTTCCTTTAGTTCATAGGACACTACATTTCCCCTTTCTATTTTTCTCCCCTTCACAACCCAATGCATGAAAATGCATTTTCTGTTTTTGACTTCCTCTTTCTTTCCCAAAAGTTATACCTTTTAAAGATATCCCTGTAATTCATAGATCGTGGTCCCTTTCCTATGGTTTATGCTCATAACCACCCAGAAGCTTTTCAGTAATTTAGACTTAGAAAGGGCTAGTTTTTCATATAATAATTTTATATAAACTTCAGGTTCCTTCTCTCTTTTTTTGTCTTCCCTGCAGTTTTTCATGGTTTACCCTTGCTCACCAAAAAGCCTAGAAGCAGGACAGGGATATGTTAGAAGTTTGCAGGGTCATACAAGAATATTTGGTGGACTTTTTCTCCTCTTTATTCATGGGTGTTTTGAAGTTGCAGCATTCTCTGACTTCATATTAGTCTGAGCGGATACATTTTTTGTAGCTTTATTTTTTCTTCTTATATTTTTATATTATTTTTGAAAGGCAGATAGCTAGGTATTTGCAATTGCCTTCAGTCCTCAATCATGTTTTATAACATTTGTAAAGTTATATGGGCTTCCCAGGTGGCTAAGTGGGTAAAGAATCCACCTGCAATGCAGGAGACACAAGAGATGTGGTTTCAATCCCCTGGTCAAAAAGATCCCCTAGAGGAGGGCGTGGCAAGCAACTCCAGTATTCTTGCCTGGAGAATCCCAAGTACACAGGAGCCTGATGAGTTATGGTTCATGGTGATGCAAAGAGTCAGACTCCACTGAAGTGATTAAGCATGCACACACATTAAAGTTATATAATTTTTATAGCTGTTGTTTCCTGTGTCAATGATTTAACATTCACCTCTCTGTATAGTTCATTTGGGTAGGAGGTAATTACTGCTATGAAGAAGGTTGCTTTTTACTTATTTATTTTTGGCTATATTGGGTCTTAGTTGCTGCATGGGCTCTTCTCTAGTTCCAGCAAGCAAGGGCTACTCTCTAGTCGTGACACAGGCTTCTCACTGTACTGGCTTTTCTGTTGTGGAGCACAGTCTCTAGAGCACATGAGCTCAGTAGTTGTGGCTCAGTCTCCAGGGCACAGGCTCAATCGTGGTGCATGGTCTTAGCTGCTCCATGACATGTGGGATCTTGCCAGACCAGGAACTGCACCTGTGTCTCCTGCATTGGTAAGTGGATTCTTTACCACTGAACTACCAAGGAAGCCCTGATGAGTTTCCTTTAGTTCATAGGACACTACATTTCCCCTTTCTATTTTTCTCCCCTTCACAACCCAATGCATGAAAATGCATTTTCTGTTTTTGACTTCCTCTTTCTTTCCCAAAAGTTATACCTTTTAAAGATATCCCTGTAATTCATAGATCGTGGTCCCTTTCCTATGGTTTATGCTCATAACCACCCAGAAGCTTTTTCAGTAATTTAGACTTAGAAAGGGCTAGTTTTTCATATAATAATTTTATATAAACTTCAGGTTCCTTCTCTCTTTTTTTGTCTTCCCTGCAGTTTTTCATGGTTTACCCTTGCTCACCAAAAAGCCTAGAAGCAGGACAGGGATATGTTAGAAGTTTGCAGGGTCATACAAGAATATTTGGTGGACTTTTTCTCCTCTTTATTCATGGGTGTTTTGAAGTTGCAGCATTCTCTGACTTCATATTAGTCTGAGCGGATACATTTTTTGTAGCTTTATTTTTTCTTCTTATATTTTTATATTATTTTTGAAAGGCAGATAGCTAGGTATTTGCAATTGCCTTCAGTCCTCAATCATGTTTTATAACATTTGTAAAGTTATATGGGCTTCCCAGGTGGCTAAGTGGGTAAAGAATCCACCTGCAATGCAGGAGACACAAGAGATGTGGTTTCAATCCCCTGGTCAAAAAGATCCCCTAGAGGAGGGCGTGGCAAGCAACTCCAGTATTCTTGCCTGGAGAATCCCAAGTACACAGGAGCCTGATGAGTTATGGTTCATGGTGATGCAAAGAGTCAGACTCCACTGAAGTGATTAAGCATGCACACACATTAAAGTTATATAATTTTTATAGCTGTTGTTTCCTGTGTCAATGATTTAACATTCACCTCTCTGTATAGTTCATTTGGGTAGGAGGTAATTACTGCTAGTAAAGGATTTCCAGAGAAGCTGATTCAGAAACTGCTTAATGTAATTATTCCTATAGGAAAAAAAAAAAAGTAGTGATATGCTAGACAGTTAATCTAACCAGTTCTCTTTGTAAAACTGAAATATTATTCCTGTTTGACACCGTTTGGAGAAGAGAAAAAGACTAAACAAGTACTGACTAAACAGAATGTCTTCCTACGCATTCATTATTTTTCCCAGTGTGCTTCTTAATATTCTGCTTCATGAAGAAAACAGAAATGAGTATCAGAAATAAGGATACATGACTGGCTCTGCCATGCCGGGAAAGATCACTTATTAACCCATATGAGCTTGCAGTAGAATAGTTTCAGAGCAGTTACTGTTCATTTCTTGAAATCAAGGCGTCTGCTGAGTTTGACAAATTTCCCATGTTTTACATATATTCAGCACCCAGCTTGCAGTGACGCTAGTGAGAAGTTGCGTTTTCTCAGGTTCATGTTTACAGCAAAAGGGACTCATCAGGCCTCACTTCTTTTTGGCCTTTTGCTACAGAAAGTTACTCTAATTTCAACCTGCCACACAATAAACATATGTGTCAGTTAACTAGCATGCAAATGTTTAAACATGTATTTCAACCTTAATCCATCAACTTCTATGGGAATATAATTCAATTTGTATTCCTCACTGACAATGATTCACAAACATGATCTATGTGCTTTGCACATCTGACATCATGCAAAGTATGAAGCAATTTACAGATGTGCAAAATGCTTTACAAAAAAGCCTAAAATGCTATTACCAATCTGGTTGAAAAGGAGACACAAGAGATGTGGTTTCAATCCCTGGTCAAAAAGATCCCCTAGAGGAGGGCGTGGCAAGCAACTCCAGTATTCTTGCCTGGAGAATCCCAAGTACACAGGAGCCTGATGAGTTATGGTTCATGGTGATGCAAAGAGTCAGACTCCACTGAAGTGATTAAGCATGCACACACATTAAAGTTATATAATTTTTATAGCTGTTGTTTCCTGTGTCAATGATTTAACATTCACCTCTCTGTATAGTTCATTTGGGTAGGAGGTAATTACTGCTAGTAAAGGATTTCCAGAGAAGCTGATTCAGAAACTGCTTAATGTAATTATTCCTATAGGAAAAAAAAAAAAAAAAAGTAGTGATATGCTAGACAGTTAATCTAACCAGTTCTCTTTGTAAAACTGAAATATTATTCCTGTTTGACACCGTTTGGAGAAGAGAAAAAGACTAAACAAGTACTGACTAAACAGAATGTCTTCCTACGCATTCATTATTTTTCCCAGTGTGCTTCTTAATATTCTGCTTCATGAAGAAAACAGAAATGAGTATCAGAAATAAGGATACATGACTGGCTCTGCCATGCCGGGAAAGATCACTTATTAACCCATATGAGCTTGCAGTAGAATAGTTTCAGAGCAGTTACTGTTCATTTCTTGAAATCAAGGCGTCTGCTGAGTTTGACAAATTTCCCATGTTTTACATATATTCAGCACCCAGCTTGCAGTGACGCTAGTGAGAAGTTGCGTTTTCTCAGGTTCATGTTTACAGCAAAAGGGACTCATCAGGCCTCACTTCTTTTTGGCCTTTTGCTACAGAAAGTTACTCTAATTTCAACCTGCCACACAATAAACATATGTGTCAGTTAACTAGCATGCAAATGTTTAAACATGTATTTCAACCTTAATCCATCAACTTCTATGGGAATATAATTCAATTTGTATTCCTCACTGACAATGATTCACAAACATGATCTATGTGCTTTGCACATCTGACATCATGCAAAGTATGAAGCAATTTACAGATGTGCAAAATGCTTTACAAAAAAGCCTAAAATGCTATTACCAATCTGGTTGAAAAGGAACTGAGATGGGAGACATTTATCAAAATGGAAACCTGATGAAAAAAGTCAAGAATCAAGAACTACCCAAGAGCTTCCCTAGTGGTCCAATGGGTAAGGACACCGCCTTGCACTGCAAGGGACGCCAATTCGATCCCTGGTCTGGGAAGATCCCACGTGCCGCAGAGCGGCTGGACTGAGTTGTCCAATTACTGAGCCAGAGCTCTGGAGCGCATGCGCCCAGAGCCAGCGCTCTGCAGCAACAGAGGCCACTGCAATGGGAGGCCCACCCGGGCCGAAGAACAAAGATGGATGAAAACAGACATATGAAAGACCAAAAAAAGTGGCCCGCCCGTCCCCCTCCCTCTCCAACCCGCCCCCTTGCCTAAAAAAAAAGAACTGCCCAAATTATGTCATGTTACTAACTTCTGCTTACAAGTGGCTAATGGCAAAGGGGTTAGGTGAGGATACATATCTGGGTATTATTAGTAGGTGAGCAACAAAAATTGTCATTTTAAAATCATTGTAGATTTGGGTATTTTATCAAAACTATATCTCATTTATAGATTCCAACAAAATTAATGACACCTTTAGAGAAATATTTCTGTGATATTTTAGATAATACAATTTCTCCTAGGTGTCACACTTCAAGATACTGAGACGAAACTTACCAATCAGTCATTTTTCACTGGCCTACGTGAACCAACAAAAATAAAGGACAAAAATTTTTTCTTAGCTTATTCAAAGAGGAATTCACAGTTTAAGCACAGGAAGTAATTAAAACCTATGATTTCTATGCCAGGGCATCAAAATAAACAATGCACCTGTAATTTGGTACAGTTAAGCTCGTAAAAGTGTCATAACAAACTCGTCACCTTAAGAATATTTTATGAGGCAGTTGGATTCTGGAGGCATCGTAGGAAGTGATAGCTCAGGCTCAGGAAATGTCTTTTCTGTTCTCACCCTAAGCTTTAGATGCCAGATTGGTGTTGCTGAGTTGGAATAACACTAAAATGGGCAGTTTATCCATACTCTACAAGAAAAGTCCAGTCACTCTTCTGAAAAATTCTCAGTTAACAGAGAAACTGAAAATTCTCAGTTAACAGAGAAGCATCATTCTGAATTATTTTTCCACTTTTTCTTGGTATTTTCATAGATGGTCTGGATCTGTTTTGTTTCCTTTTCTCCAAGAACTGTTTTATCTCAAGGTAAGATGCTAGCTATTTATTTGTAACTTATTTAACTTATTTGTTGCCAAACACATGGACTAAAACAGAGAACTAAAGCAAATATTTTTGGTTGCAAATTTGTTTAGGAAATATTATATTTTCACCTATCTTATAGCCTCTCCTGACACTCTCTTTCTATCTTTCTGTTTCAAGTGTATTCTTATGAAAATACCACCATGTAATTATTTTTATATACTGAATTTTTCAGCTACAATCCTTCAGCTTACCTTTGAATATTCAGGTTCTAATTAAGTTCTTAAAGGAGCCAATAGCTATATATTGAATTCATGGATTTCTGAGAATTATGTTTTTCTGCATTTTAAAATCATTGTAGATTTGGGTATTTTATCAAAACTATATCTCATTTATAGATTCCAACAAAATTAATGACACCTTTAGAGAAATATTTCTGTGATATTTTAGATAATACAATTTCTCCTAGGTGTCACACTTCAAGATACTGAGACGAAACTTACCAATCAGTCATTTTTCACTGGCCTACGTGAACCAACAAAAATAAAGGACAAAAATTTTTTCTTAGCTTATTCAAAGAGGAATTCACAGTTTAAGCACAGGAAGTAATTAAAACCTATGATTTCTATGCCAGGGCATCAAAATAAACAATGCACCTGTAATTTGGTACAGTTAAGCTCGTAAAAGTGTCATAACAAACTCGTCACCTTAAGAATATTTTATGAGGCAGTTGGATTCTGGAGGCATCGTAGGAAGTGATAGCTCAGGCTCAGGAAATGTCTTTTCTGTTCTCACCCTAAGCTTTAGATGCCAGATTGGTGTTGCTGAGTTGGAATAACACTAAAATGGGCAGTTTATCCATACTCTACAAGAAAAGTCCAGTCACTCTTCTGAAAAATTCTCAGTTAACAGAGAAACTGAAAATTCTCAGTTAACAGAGAAGCATCATTCTGAATTATTTTTCCACTTTTTCTTGGTATTTTCATAGATGGTCTGGATCTGTTTTGTTTCCTTTTCTCCAAGAACTGTTTTATCTCAAGGTAAGATGCTAGCTATTTATTTGTAACTTATTTAACTTATTTGTTGCCAAACACATGGACTAAAACAGAGAACTAAAGCAAATATTTTTGGTTGCAAATTTGTTTAGGAAATATTATATTTTCACCTATCTTATAGCCTCTCCTGACACTCTCTTTCTATCTTTCTGTTTCAAGTGTATTCTTATGAAAATACCACCATGTAATTATTTTTATATACTGAATTTTTCAGCTACAATCCTTCAGCTTACCTTTGAATATTCAGGTTCTAATTAAGTTCTTAAAGGAGCCAATAGCTATATATTGAATTCATGGATTTCTGAGAATTATGTTTTTTGCTAATACACACAAAAAAATACCATTCCTTACTATAAAAAATGTGAATCATTTTTGAATTTACATAAATAGAGAGTAGAAAAATGCCAGAAGTTAGGGGTGGAGGTGATGTGGGAAAATAGGGAGAGTTTGATAAAAGAGTAAATATTTTATGCATGTTATAAGATGAATTAGGTCAAAGTATAACATGGTAATTATAGTTGATAACACAGTATTGAATACTCAAAACTTTCTAAGAGAGCAGAATTTAAATGTTCTCAAAATTAAATCAATAGATAATGGAGGGGAATACTTTCACAATTTTATAAATATATGAAGTCATTACATTGTACTTTTTTAAAAGATCTTCTTTTCAGTTATACCTCAGTTAGGTTGGAAAAATTTTAAGTGACACATTTTAATGAAAATTTTATGTTTCTTTTTCAACATAATATTTTAATATATTTATTTGTATGCCTCTCCCCTCTAGAATAAGGCAAGGTTTTATTTTAGTGAAAATAATAATACTACCTACTTTAGTAATGTGTTAGTGGTTACTAGAAATGAAGAGATTAAAAAAAGAAACCTAAAAAAATGATAAAAAGAAAACAAATCAAATTTTTAATAAATGTGTTGAGATTGAGGGGCTTCCCTTCCAGTGGGTAAACAGTCCACCCTGCAGTGCAAGAGGCACCAGTTTGACCCCTGGCGTAGGAAGATCCCAGGTGTCATGGAGCGGCTAGACTGGTATGTCCAATTACCAGTCAGCGCTCTGGAGCGCATGTGTCCAGAGTCAGTGCTCTGCAATGAGGGAGGGCACTGTAATGGGAGGCCCACACAGGTCAAAGAACAGAGATGGATGAAAAGAAATAAATATTTTTGGTTGCAAATTTGTTTAGGAAATATTATATTTTCACCTATCTTATAGCCTCTCCTGACACTCTCTTTCTATCTTTCTGTTTCAAGTGTATTCTTATGAAAATACCACCATGTAATTATTTTTATATACTGAATTTTTCAGCTACAATCCTTCAGCTTACCTTTGAATATTCAGGTTCTAATTAAGTTCTTAAAGGAGCCAATAGCTATATATTGAATTCATGGATTTCTGAGAATTATGTTTTTTGCTAATACACACAAAAAAATACCATTCCTTACTATAAAAAATGTGAATCATTTTTGAATTTACATAAATAGAGAGTAGAAAAATGCCAGAAGTTAGGGGTGGAGGTGATGTGGGGAAAATAGGGAGAGTTTGATAAAAGAGTAAATATTTTATGCATGTTATAAGATGAATTAGGTCAAAGTATAACATGGTAATTATAGTTGATAACACAGTATTGAATACTCAAAACTTTCTAAGAGAGCAGAATTTAAATGTTCTCAAAATTAAATCAATAGATAATGGAGGGGAATACTTTCACAATTTTATAAATATATGAAGTCATTACATTGTACTTTTTAAATGATCTTCTTTTTCAGTTATACCTCAGTTAGGTTGGAAAAATTTTAAGTGACACATTTTAATGAAAATTTTATGTTTCTTTTTCAACATAATATTTTAATATATTTATTTGTATCCCACTCACATTTAGAATAAGGCAAGGTTTTATTTTAGTGAAAAATAATAATACTACCTACTTTAGTAATGTGTTAGTGGTTACTAGAAATGAAGAGATTAAAAAAAGAAACCTAAAAAAATGATAAAAAGAAAACAAATCAAATTTTTAATAAATGTGTTGAGATTGAGGGGCTTCCCTTCCAGTGGGTAAACAGTCCACCCTGCAGTGCAAGAGGCACCAGTTTGACCCCTGGCGTAGGAAGATCCCAGGTGTCATGGAGCGGCTAGACTGGTATGTCCAATTACCAGTCAGCGCTCTGGAGCGCATGTGTCCAGAGTCAGTGCTCTGCAATGAGGGAGGGCACTGTAATGGGAGGCCCACACAGGTCAAAGAACAGAGATGGATGAAAAGAAATAAATGAAAAATCAATAAACAAAAAAGAATGGACAAAATTTAAATAAATAAGTAAATAAATAAATAAATGTGTTGAGATTGACATTATCACCACTTACCAAATTCTGAATGCTGAATATTTTGCATAATGTTTAACCCTAAACATAAGAAGTATGATTTTCAGTATGTGGGCCTATATGCATCTCGATAACTTTAATGTTATTTTTTTCTTGTTATGATAGTATTACAGATGTCAATTTCACTTTGAAATTTCAGTTGTTCATTGATATACTACAGAAATGCATTTTAAAAAACACTGATTTGTACTGAGTAAAGTTATTAAACACTTACTTGTTTTTTATAAATTCCTCAGGCTTTTCACATACACAATCAGTTATAATATAAATAATTTTATTTTTCATTTTAAATTTAACTCTTATTATTGCCTTATTGAACTAGCAAGTCAGTATAATGCTGAACATGTATCTTGCCTTGTTCTTGATTTTATGATATATAGTGGGTTAAATGGTGTTCCTCCAAATCCATACCCAGTTGGGACCTTTGATGATTACATCATTTAGAAATAGGATCTTCGCATACGTAACAAAGTAAGATTTGAGATGAGATAGAGTGAATTAAGGTGGACTCTGAATCCAGTGACTGTAACTTATAGGAAACAAAATTACAGACAGACACATGCACAGGAAGCAAGCATGTGAAGATGGAGGCAGAGATAGAAGTTATGATGTCAATGTGAAGATAAAACGGAATACTACCTACTTTAGTAATGTGTTAGTGGTTACTAGAAATGAAGAGATTAAAAAAAGAAACCTAAAAAAATGATAAAAAGAAAACAAATCAAATTTTTAATAAATGTGTTGAGATTGAGGGGCTTCCCTTCCAGTGGGTAAACAGTCCACCCTGCAGTGCAAGAGGCACCAGTTTGACCCCTGGCGTAGGAAGATCCCAGGTGTCATGGAGCGGCTAGACTGGTATGTCCAATTACCAGTCAGCGCTCTGGAGCGCATGTGTCCAGAGTCAGTGCTCTGCAATGAGGGAGGGCACTGTAATGGGAGGCCCACACAGGTCAAAGAACAGAGATGGATGAAAAGAAATAAATGAAAAATCAATAAACAAAAAAGAATGGACAAAATTTAAATAAATAAGTAAATAAATAAATAAATGTGTTGAGATTGACATTATCACCACTTACCAAATTCTGAATGCTGAATATTTTGCATAATGTTTAACCCTAAACATAAGAAGTATGATTTTCAGTATGTGGGCCTATATGCATCTCGATAACTTTAATGTTATTTTTTTCTTGTTATGATAGTATTACAGATGTCAATTTCACTTTGAAATTTCAGTTGTTCATTGATATACTACAGAAATGCATTTTAAAAAACACTGATTTGTACTGAGTAAAGTTATTAAACACTTACTTGTTTTTTTTATAAATTCCTCAGGCTTTTCACATACACAATCAGTTATAATATAAATAATTTTATTTTTCATTTTAAATTTAACTCTTATTATTGCCTTATTGAACTAGCAAGTCAGTATAATGCTGAACATGTATCTTGCCTTGTTCTTGATTTTATGATATATAGTGGGTTAAATGGTGTTCCTCCAAATCCATACCCAGTTGGGACCTTTGATGATTACATCATTTAGAAATAGGATCTTCGCATACGTAACAAAGTAAGATTTGAGATGAGATAGAGTGAATTAAGGTGGACTCTGAATCCAGTGACTGTAACTTATAGGAAACAAAATTACAGACAGACACATGCACAGGAAGCAAGCATGTGAAGATGGAGGCAGAGATAGAAGTTATGATGCCATAATCCATGGGTTAACTCTGGTAGCTCATAGTCAAGGGCTACCGAAACCGGAAAAAGGTAGGAACGGTTTCTTCCTAGAACCTTTAGATGGAGCAATGCCTTGCTGACACATTGATTACAGGCTCTGACTTTCAGAACTATGACAGAATAAATTTCTGTTGTTGTAAGCTACCAGGTTATAGTAATATATTACAGCATCCTTAGGAAATGAATGCAAGATGGAATCATTTTTTCTTTCACCATTAGGTATGATGTGTGCTATTTGATTTTTCATAAATGTAGCTCCTGGGTTTTAAAAGGCAATATGCCAGGGAAGAGACAAAAAAGTTTGGGGCCCAATCAGGTTTAGAGATATTACACAAAAGGGCACTTTCAGGTGAATCAGCCAAGGCAAAAACACAACGTGCAGAAAGTTAAAGGCAATCTTTTCCAGTCTTGGTTTCAGTTCCAGAAAAACAGAACAAATTATTTAAAGCATATGTGTCTAGTGGCACAGAATAACCAAAACAATCTTGAAAAACTCAAAACTGGAGGATTTACTTTCGCAATTTCAAAACTTAGCACAAAGCTATAGTAATAAAAACAAGGTGGCTGACACTGGGACTGACCTAAAGAACAATGGCACAGCACTAGAACTGGGAGTCGAGTAAAAGTCCAGAAATAAAGCCACACACTTATGTACAATTTATTTCCCACAAGCACACCAAGGCCATTCAGTGGGGAATGAACAGTCTTTTTAACAGTAGTACCGGGACAAGAGGATAGTCGAGAATACTTGTTTTTTTATAAATTCCTCAGGCTTTTCACATACACAATCAGTTATAATATAAATAATTTTATTTTTCATTTTAAATTTAACTCTTATTATTGCCTTATTGAACTAGCAAGTCAGTATAATGCTGAACATGTATCTTGCCTTGTTCTTGATTTTATGATATATAGTGGGTTAAATGGTGTTCCTCCAAATCCATACCCAGTTGGGACCTTTGATGATTACATCATTTAGAAATAGGATCTTCGCATACGTAACAAAGTAAGATTTGAGATGAGATAGAGTGAATTAAGGTGGACTCTGAATCCAGTGACTGTAACTTATAGGAAACAAAATTACAGACAGACACATGCACAGGAAGCAAGCATGTGAAGATGGAGGCAGAGATAGAAGTTATGATGCCATAATCCATGGGTTAACTCTGGTAGCTCATAGTCAAGGGCTACCGAAACCGGAAAAAGGTAGGAACGGTTTCTTCCTAGAACCTTTAGATGGAGCAATGCCTTGCTGACACATTGATTACAGGCTCTGACTTTCAGAACTATGACAGAATAAATTTCTGTTGTTGTAAGCTACCAGGTTATAGTAATATATTACAGCATCCTTAGGAAATGAATGCAAGATGGAATCATTTTTTCTTTCACCATTAGGTATGATGTGTGCTATTTGATTTTTCATAAATGTAGCTCCTGGGTTTTAAAAGGCAATATGCCAGGGAAGAGACAAAAAAGTTTGGGGCCCAATCAGGTTTAGAGATATTACACAAAAGGGCACTTTCAGGTGAATCAGCCAAGGCAAAAACACAACGTGCAGAAAGTTAAAGGCAATCTTTTCCAGTCTTGGTTTCAGTTCCAGAAAAACAGAACAAATTATTTAAAGCATATGTGTCTAGTGGCACAGAATAACCAAAACAATCTTGAAAAACTCAAAACTGGAGGATTTACTTTCGCAATTTCAAAACTTAGCACAAAGCTATAGTAATAAAAACAAGGTGGCTGACACTGGGACTGACCTAAAGAACAATGGCACAGCACTAGAACTGGGAGTCGAGTAAAAGTCCAGAAATAAAGCCACACACTTATGTACAATTTATTTCCCACAAGCACACCAAGGCCATTCAGTGGGGAATGAACAGTCTTTTTAACAGTAGTACCGGGACAAGAGGATAGTCACATACTGAAGACTGAATCTGTAGTCCTAATTCATATCATATATAAAAATGAACTCAAGGGCTTCCCCCTTGTGGTCCAGCGGGTAAAGAGTCTGCCTTGCAATGCAAGGGGTACTGGTTCGATCCCTGGCCCATGTGTCATGGAGTGGCTGGACAAGTGTGTCCAACTACGAGCCAGTGCTCTGGAGCACATGCACCCAGAGCCAGTGCTCTGCAACGAGAGAGAGGCCACTGCAATGGGAGGCCCACACAGGCCAAAGAATAAAGATGGATGAAAATAAATAAATAAATAAAATAATAAATAAATTTAAAAGAATTGAACTCAATATGGACTGAAGCCCTAGAGGTGACAGTTAAAACTATAAACTCTCAGAAGGAACTATAATCCTTGGATTGTATTATCTTGGATTAGGTGAGAGTCTTTCGGATTTTAGATTTTATTTAAACATATATAAAAATTTCTAGAATACTCACTGAAAGAATATTAATAGACTAAATGATACTAGAACAATACTGAAACATACCTTCCTAATCAATAATGGGAAAACAACTAAAGTTTACAAAATTCACCATCAACTAGGTAAGCTTTAACCTTATATACATATATATATATATATATATATATATATATATACACACACACACACACACATACACACATATAGGAAGGACCTAAAACCTAAAATGCCCATATTAGGAAAGAAGGCAGACTGAAAATGATTGTCTTTAGTGTTCACCTTAAGAAGTTGGAAAAAAGATTCAGACTATATCCAAATATGGCAGCAAGAAGAAAACAAAGAGCAAATATTTGTGAAACTAAACACAATGTTATATAAGAATAAAATAAAGAGTTGAATGTGGTTGCGCTGGACTGAAAGCTGAGGCAGGAGACACAATAACTCAAGAAAGTGTGGACATTGTGCTGCCGTGTGCCACCAATAGCCTCCCTACCAAACCTGTGCAGGTCACTGTCTCCTCGTATCCAAGCTGGTGAGAAGCAGGAGCCACAGAGTGGGTGACAGAAGGAAAGGAGGAGAGAACAAACAGAAGCGTGAACTTGAGAGGATATCCAGTGCCTCTGCAACCTGAAATAAAGGAGTGCTAGATGCCAGCTGGGGTCGTGCTTTGGACATTTACTGGGAAAAACAGACCAACTGCTCCTCTGAAGACCTTGCACTGGCTCTGACGAGGGCATCGTGCACTGCCCATCTTTAGCCAGGCTTTCAGCGGTGGGCTCTCAGCCGTTACTAACTGCTCAAGATATTTATAGTTTTTTTACAGTGGTGTTTTATGATGTATATGCTCCCACAGGCCTTGGTGCATAGCATGGCTTATGAATTTATTGAATTTCAAAACAGATTTATATATTTCCTTTTGGCTATGCTTTATTGGGCACTTCCTCCTAAATCGACACATAGAAGATGGTGCCCTATCTGGAGGCTAACTTGCCAATCTGAAAGCACTAACGAGTGAAGTGGAAACAGCAAAATATTTCAAGCCGAACAGAAATTCATCTTCAGATAAGCACACAACTGTGAAAAGGGATGCAGAATGCTTGCTTAGGAGTAGAGTGTGCTTGTAAAAGCAACTCTTGCTTAATGCCACCTTAACAGAGTTGGTGACTCACTACTTATGCCCAATATGTGGAAAAAGAATTCACATTGTGGGATGCTACACAAAATGCAGTCGTGACAATGGGTTACACACTAATATACAGTAATAGCCTTAAAGGTTGAATCAACATAGAAATCAGTAAAATAGTTTTCAGGCACACTGGGTTCCAACCCCACATACTATTGAAAGCTCTCTCACACATGAGTGTACATATGTGTGTATGTGTGTATTCATATATATTCATACATATATTTACAAATAATTATATAGCTACATACCAGCTTTTCAAAGTAACAAGGAATAAACCACTTTTTCTGTTTTGATTACTGTAAGCCCTTAATGCAGTTGATGTTTCTCCTGTCATAAAAGAATTATTTTTACATCACTTCAAATTTAAAAGTTATACTTTCTTGTACAACATAGCTAATTAGGACAGGGAAACAAGGTGTTTTTTTTCCCCCTTCTCTTGGATTTTCTCAGGCATTTGGGTATTACTTACTTCTAAGAAAAAATGTTACAGAGAATAGAAAATAACTACATTTATATTTGAACTGAAGTAATTGAAAGCATATCTGATAGAGACTCTTCTATGATCCCAATTTAGACTGAATTCACTAGAATGGTAACAGTATAGCTAAAGGGTTTGCAACTCAATTACTCATCAGACAAGAATCTCAGGGACAGTGGGTTTAAAAATCCTCTGGATTCTTTCTGACATCTCCATTTTGAAAGAACCAGCATCAATATGTCCAGTAGTTTTAAACTTAAAAAAATTAAATCAATTGATAAAGTCACATATGAAGGTAAATTATATCTCTGAAATAGGAAGATCTTTATAACTCATTCATTTCCAGGTGATCATGCCATGTTTTATAAATGTACGAAAAAAGAGAAATCATAGTTCAAGGGCAAATTTTCTATGGATTTACAGTTTTATAGATTTATTTTTTTCCCTTTTGTCCTATAAAAGAGCTATAAGACAGTGTCTGTTTTAGAATTACTTTCTTTACAGTCATAGAGAAGTTTAATATGAAAAGCTACCAGCTAGTTATCTCATTAATACATGTATTATTCTTCCTTGGGGTTACCTTAGGTGGATCTGATATTTCAGTGCTTCTGTATGTTGTTTATAGTTCTGTATGTGGCTTGGAAGTCTCAGCTACGTTTCTGTACTTGTTATAAGCTACACAGCCTATGTGGAAAAAGAATTCACATTGTGGGATGCTACACAAAATGCAGTCGTGACAATGGGTTACACACTAATATACAGTAATAGCCGTAAAGGTTGAATCAACATAGAAATCAGTAAAATAGTTTTCAGGCACACTGGGTTCCAACCCACATACTATTGAAAGCTCTCTCACACATGAGTGTACATATGTGTGTATGTGTGTATTCATATATATTCATACATATATTTACAAATAATTATATAGCTACATACCAGCTTTTCAAAGTAACAAGGAATAAACCACTTTTTCTGTTTTGATTACTGTAAGCCCTTAATGCAGTTGATGTTTCTCCTGTCATAAAAGAATTATTTTTACATCACTTCAAATTTAAAAGTTATACTTTCTTGTACAACATAGCTAATTAGGACAGGGAAACAAGGTGTTTTTTTTCCCCCTTCTCTTGGATTTTCTCAGGCATTTGGGTATTACTTACTTCTAAGAAAAAATGTTACAGAGAATAGAAAATAACTACATTTATATTTGAACTGAAGTAATTGAAAGCATATCTGATAGAGACTCTTCTATGATCCCAATTTAGACTGAATTCACTAGAATGGTAACAGTATAGCTAAAGGGTTTGCAACTCAATTACTCATCAGACAAGAATCTCAGGGACAGTGGGTTTAAAAATCCTCTGGATTCTTTCTGACATCTCCATTTTGAAAGAACCAGCATCAATATGTCCAGTAGTTTTAAACTTAAAAAAATTAAATCAATTGATAAAGTCACATATGAAGGTAAATTATATCTCTGAAATAGGAAGATCTTTATAACTCATTCATTTCCAGGTGATCATGCCATGTTTTATAAATGTACGAAAAAAGAGAAATCATAGTTCAAGGGCAAATTTTCTATGGATTTACAGTTTTATAGATTTATTTTTTTCCCTTTTGTCCTATAAAAGAGCTATAAGACAGTGTCTGTTTTAGAATTACTTTCTTTACAGTCATAGAGAAGTTTAATATGAAAAGCTACCAGCTAGTTATCTCATTAATACATGTATTATTCTTCCTTGGGGTTACCTTAGGTGGATCTGATATTTCAGTGCTTCTGTATGTTGTTTATAGTTCTGTATGTGGCTTGGAAGTCTGACAGACCTACTGTCGGTTTGTAACAAACTGAATACATTTGTTATGTGACTCTGACTTCCACTTCACAACTGAGATACAAAGGAAATGAGCGTATCTTTTCCCCTCAAGTCTGACTTGGCAGCTACTCAACTGATGTCTGGAGATACCTGATAATTGCTAATCAACATATTGTATCAGTTTTTAAGTTTTACAAGATATTTTCCTAGCTTTATTGAGATATAATTGACACAGAATATTGTGCAACTTTGAGGTGTATAATGTGGTGATTTCACAGGTGTGTGTATGTGTACTGTGAAGGAATTATCACATTAGTTAACACACCCATCGCCTTAACATTGTTACAATATATGTGCTTGTGTAGTGAGAACTTTTAAGAGCTACTCTTTCAGCAACTTCCAAATATAAAACACAGTATTGTTAACTATAGTTACCATGATAATGTCCTGGCACTTCATAAATGATGCCCTTTGGCCACCTTCACCCATTGCTTCGACCCACCCACAGTCCCTGACCCTGGCATCCATCAATCTATTCTCTTTCAACATTCCCTTTTCTTAGATTCCATATATGTGAGATCATACAATAACTGTCTTTCTTTCTTTGACTACTTAGTACAATGACTCAAAATTCATCCATGCTGTTGAAAATTGCAGGATTTCATTTTTAAGGCTGAATAATAATCCGTAATATTCACAAATGAACACTTAGGTTGTTCCATGTCTTAACTATTATAAACAATGTTCAAAGATTGGGGTGAAGGTATCTCTTTGAGACAGAGATTTCCTTTCCTTCAGATATGTAGCCAGAAGTGGGATTTTTGGACCATACGGTAGTCCTAAATTTTATTTTCTGAGGATTCTTCATACTATTTTCCATAGTGATGCATCAATTTACAATTCCACAAGCAGTGCACACGGGTTCCCTTTTCTCCACATCCTCACTATTCTGAGGTCAGAAATATGGCATGGAAGAACTGTGTTCTCTTCTTAAGAAATCACAAGATTTCAGTTTGTCTGAATCCTAAATTGGAGGTTCTAGGGAAAATCTGTTTCTAAATTCATTCTTCTTCTTGGTATAATTCAGTTCTTCACAGTTGCAAGACTGCCTCATTTTCTTGCTATGTGTCAGCAGAAACTTTCAGTTTCTAGATGCTAACTATGTTCCCTGACATTTGACCTTATCCAACTTTATGTAAGTAACAATGTGTCAAACCCTCCTACCACTTTGAATCTCTATCTCTTGGGAGAGCCTGATTTCTCTTAAGAGTTTACCTGATTAGATCAGGTGTTTGTGTGTATGCTAAATTGCTTCAGTCATGTCCAACTCTGGGCAACACCATGGACTGTAGTCCACCAGGCTCCTCTCTTCATGGGATTCTCCAGGCAGGAGTACTGGACTGGCTTGCCATGCCCTCCTCCAGGGCATCTTCCCAACCCAGGAATCAAATCTGACTGTCTTACATCTCCTGCATTGGCAGGCAGGTTCTTTACCACTAACACCACCTGGGAAGCCTGCTAAATTTCTTTATTTCCCTTCATACATTCAACTGGTTAGGACCTTAATTATACCTGCAAATACCTGTAAAAAAAACCTACACAAACAGCTCCTAAATAAGTGCTTGATAAAATAACTGATGTATAGTTAAAGTTAATATCTTAGAATGAGCAACTGGAGATGCTAAGGGCCATCTTAGACTTCTGCCTAACATAAACATTTGAACATTTTCTTAACAGTTATTTTATTACTTCCAGAATCAGCTCATACCATATTTTGATAAACAAAAGACTAGCTCTTTTCTTGACTATGAACTCCTTAAAGACAGCATGCACATTTTACTTAGTTTGGTACTTATATCAGGAACTCATGCCAACCCTTGCATAATATAGTTTGTTAGATACATGAAAATTCACATTTTCAAAAAAACCCAAAAAACCTTTTTGTTTACCTAACTGAAAAGTCCATGTTTCCAGCTCTAATTCACCTTGCCATTTGGAGTCAGAAAAAAACAAGGTTAATTTATATTTCAAATGCTTAAAATCATGATATATTCTTTCATCTAAAGACCACCTATCTCTAATGCCATTATTCTTTCCCCAAAGCATGGTTTTTAATCACCTGTTAACAGTACCATCCTGTTAACATTTTCTTGGACACTTTATTTCATTATAATTATAGTGACTACAACTGGGCATAATTCTTAGGATGTTTTTTCAATATTGTGATTGTTTTGTTTGTGCAGATACCATTCTAATGGCAGAAATAAAAGAGGAACTAAAGAGCTTCTTGATGAGGGTGGAAGAGGAGAGTTTAAAAGCTGACTTAAAACTCAACATTCAAAAACTAAGATCATGGCATTCAGCCCTGAAACCCTCCTACCACTTTGAATCTCTATCTCTTGGGAGAGCCTGATTTCTCTTAAGAGTTTACCTGATTAGATCAGGTGTTTGTGTGTATGCTAAATTGCTTCAGTCATGTCCAACTCTGGGCAACACCATGGACTGTAGTCCACCAGGCTCCTCTCTTCATGGGATTCTCCAGGCAGGAGTACTGGACTGGCTTGCCATGCCCTCCTCCAGGGCATCTTCCCAACCCAGGAATCAAATCTGACTGTCTTACATCTCCTGCATTGGCAGGCAGGTTCTTTACCACTAACACCACCTGGGAAGCCTGCTAAATTTCTTTATTTCCTTCATACATTCAACTGGTTAGGACCTTAATTATACCTGCAAATACCTGTAAAAAAAACCTACACAAACAGCTCCTAAATAAGTGCTTGATAAAATAACTGATGTATAGTTAAAGTTAATATCTTAGAATGAGCAACTGGAGATGCTAAGGGCCATCTTAGACTTCTGCCTAACATAAACATTTGAACATTTTCTTAACAGTTATTTTATTACTTCCAGAATCAGCTCATACCATATTTTGATAAACAAAAGACTAGCTCTTTTCTTGACTATGAACTCCTTAAAGACAGCATGCACATTTTACTTAGTTTGGTACTTATATCAGGAACTCATGCCAACCCTTGCATAATATAGTTTGTTAGATACATGAAAATTCACATTTTCAAAAAAACCCAAAAAACCTTTTTGTTTACCTAACTGAAAAGTCCATGTTTCCAGCTCTAATTCACCTTGCCATTTGGAGTCAGAAAAAAACAAGGTTAATTTATATTTCAAATGCTTAAAATCATGATATATTCTTTCATCTAAAGACCACCTATCTCTAATGCCATTATTCTTTCCCCAAAGCATGGTTTTTAATCACCTGTTAACAGTACCATCCTGTTAACATTTTCTTGGACACTTTATTTCATTATAATTATAGTGACTACAACTGGGCATAATTCTTAGGATGTTTTTTCAATATTGTGATTGTTTTGTTTGTGCAGATACCATTCTAATGGCAGAAATAAAAGAGGAACTAAAGAGCTTCTTGATGAGGGTGGAAGAGGAGAGTTTAAAAGCTGACTTAAAACTCAACATTCAAAAACTAAGATCATGGCATTCAGCCCTGTCATTTCATGGCAAACAGATGGAAGAAATGTGAAAACAGTGACAGATTTTATTTTCTTGGGCTCCAGAATCAGCTGGTGACTGCAGCCACAAAATTAAAAGATGCTTGCTCCTTGGAAGAAAAGTTATGACGAATCTAGACAACATAGTACAAAGCAGAGACACTATTTGCCAACAAAGATTTGTATACTGAAAGCTGTGGTTTTTCTAGTAGTCATGTATGGATGTGAGAAATGGACCATAAAGAAGGCTGAGTGCCAATGCATTTATGCTTTTGAACTATCGTGTTGGAGAAGACTCTGGAGAGTTCCTTGGATAGCAAGGAGATCAAACCAGACAATCCTAAAGGAAATCAGCTCTGCATATTCTTTGGAAGTATGATGCTGAAACTGAAACTCCAATAGTCTGACCACCTGATGGGGTGAGATGACTCATTGGAAAAGACACTGATCTGGGAAAGACTGAGGGCAAAAGCATAAGAGAAAAACAAAGGATGAAATGGTTGGATTGCATCACTGACTCAATGGACATGATTTGAGCAAATTCCAGGAGATAGTGAAAGACAGGGAGTTCATGGGTGTCACAAAGAGTTGGACACAATTTAGCGACCGAACAACAACAAAAGGGTTGTCATTAGTTCAGCTGGAACTTCATACTGCATGAAGTAGTTCAAAATGGCAATGACATTTTTAGAAGTCATTGAAAAGTTAAAAAAGCTTAAATCAATATTATATATCACTTATATGCAGAATTTTAAAAAGGGGACAAATAATCTACAAAACAAAAACAGAGTTACAGATGTAGAAAACAAACCTATGGTTACCAAGTAAGGGGGGATAAATCAGAAGACTGGGATTCACATGTACATATATATAAAGCAGATAACTAGTAAGGACCTACTGTATAGCATAGGGAATTCTACACAGTACTCTGTAAGGGCCTATATGTGAAAAAAAAAAAAAAAAAAAAAGTGGATACTTGTGTATGTATGGGCTTCCTAGGTAGCTTGGTAGTAAAGAATTCACGAGCCAATGCAAGACACACAGGCTCAATCCCTTGGTTGAGGGAATCCTCTGGAGAAGGAAATGGGAACCCACTGCAGTATTCTTGCCTGGCAAAATTGCACAGAAAAGAGGAGCCTGTGGGGTCACAGAAGAGTCAGACACAACTTCATGACTAAATAACAACTAAATGTATAAGTATAACTAATTTGCTTTGCTATATACCTGAAATCAACACAAAAACGTTAATCAACTATACTCCAACAACTACAACAACAAAACACTAACTCACTAAGCCTATTAGTTTACTTTACCTTAACTATTTTACATATGCTACTCTGAATTATGGCTTCTCAAAAATAGATATCTTTAAATATTAATACAATGAATATTGACTCTTATTACATTTCATCAAACATTTAGTCTCTCATCCAAATCTTTTAATATTTCTTGAGATCCTGAATGTGATCACTAAATGTATCCTTTGGACACCTTATCTTTCTTTCCTTTCTCCTTAAAGGAATTTAGAGCATGTCATCCCCAAATATGCCATTTTGGTATATTGACCATTTTCAGTTGAAACATCGTTTGGGCAGGAAAAGAAACCCATCAGGTGAAATGGACATGATTTGAGCAAATTCCAGGAGATAGTGAAAGACAGGGAGTTCATGGGTGTCACAAAGAGTTGGACACAATTTAGCGACCGAACAACAACAAAAGGGTTGTCATTAGTTCAGCTGGAACTTCATACTGCATGAAGTAGTTCAAAATGGCAATGACATTTTTAGAAGTCATTGAAAAGTTAAAAAAGCTTAAATCAATATTATATATCACTTATATGCAGAATTTTAAAAAGGGGACAAATAATCTACAAAACAAAAACAGAGTTACAGATGTAGAAAACAAACCTATGGTTACCAAGTAAGGGGGGATAAATCAGAAGACTGGGATTCACATGTACATATATATAAAGCAGATAACTAGTAAGGACCTACTGTATAGCATAGGGAATTCTACACAGTACTCTGTAAGGGCCTATATGTGAAAAAAAAAAAAAAAAAAAAAAGTGGATACTTGTGTATGTATGGGCTTCCTAGGTAGCTTGGTAGTAAAGAATTCACGAGCCAATGCAAGACACACAGGCTCAATCCCTTGGTTGAGGGAATCCTCTGGAGAAGGAAATGGGAACCCACTGCAGTATTCTTGCCTGGCAAAATTGCACAGAAAAGAGGAGCCTGTGGGGTCACAGAAGAGTCAGACACAACTTCATGACTAAATAACAACTAAATGTATAAGTATAACTAATTTGCTTTGCTATATACCTGAAATCAACACAAAAACGTTAATCAACTATACTCCAACAACTACAACAACAAAACACTAACTCACTAAGCCTATTAGTTTACTTTACCTTAACTATTTTACATATGCTACTCTGAATTATGGCTTCTCAAAAATAGATATCTTTAAATATTAATACAATGAATATTGACTCTTATTACATTTCATCAAACATTTAGTCTCTCATCCAAATCTTTTAATATTTCTTGAGATCCTGAATGTGATCACTAAATGTATCCTTTGGACACCTTATCTTTCTTTCCTTTCTCCTTAAAGGAATTTAGAGCATGTCATCCCCAAATATGCCATTTTGGTATATTGACCATTTTCAGTTGAAACATGTCAGAAACATTGGGGCAGGAAAAGCTCCCTGACCATCATTTCTCTTCCTAAAAGTAAGAGATAAAACTCTCAGGTGAAATGTTCCCTTCCCTCTACCTGGAGGAAGGAAGATGATCTTAATAACACAGGCCAAGAAATCTATATGAGCAAACTTTGTTAAACTAACCCCGTCTTCCTAGTCACTTTTCCACGACATACTACCTCAGTCCAAACCATCTGCCTTACCAATCCTACACAAACTTATTGGTTGTCTTATAGGCCTAGAAGCTATTTGTGCTGGCCATTATTTTGAGTGTCGAAATTCTTATGAAGGCTCCCACATTTTGTGCACAAATTTTAAAAGTCTTGCATTCTTTTCTCCTATTAATCTGTTTTATGTCAGTTTAATTCTTTGGCTCAGTCAGACTCTAAGAGGGCAGAAGAGAATTCTTCTTCCCCTAGATTCTCACAGGCCCATTGGCTGCATGTCATATTCAATTAATATCTCCCACTTACATATGCCATTAACTAAAATGTGAATTCAAATAATACCAAGGAGAATAGCACCCTGGCCTCTGTATTGATATTAATTCAAGAAATAGCACTCAGCCAGTTACCAATATACTAGACTGTACTATTTCCCAACAGATATTTCCACATATTAGCTACAACTTTAAATACTTACATAATTCAGATAAATTATATCTAAAATACTTATCCAACAAGTCAAATAGATCATTGCCTTGCCAAAAAAATTACTATTAAACATTAAGGAAATATTTATTGAACATCAGGTCTGACTGGAGCATTGAATTAGAAGCACATAAAAAGTAGAACTTCAGACAATTCCCTGGTAGTCCAGTGTCAGGACTCAGTACTATCATGGAGCTGGGTTCAATCCATGGCCAGAGGACTAAGATCGCTCAAACTGTGCAGTGTGGCAAAAAAAAAAGAAAGAAAAAAAAATTCAGAACTTTGTTACATGTTTATTTTTCTACTTTTAAAGTTAAACAGATATGGTCTGCCTGCTGAAGGTACTTCTTCAGATATAATTAATGGAGAAATGTGGATTTGACTATAAGACAGGAAAGAAATAGTAACTCAATTGCTTCAGAATTGCATAAAAATGGAGATAAATATACTTTATAGATATTTTCTAAACCACCAAGATTTTTATTACATTTAGACCCACATTATTTACTAGTTGATGAGAATTTGCATTTTCTTCTTACTAGAATTCTACTATTATCTTTGGTTGTTTAACTGACTGACTTAATCCACTCAGCAATTATGTATTGAACTCTGGTATAGGAAGCACCTTATGCCACATAATTTTAGTTAATATAAAGATAAGTGACATAATCTTCCCTCATAAAATTTTTAAAATGTGATATATAACACTAGAAAATATCACCAATGTGGGAAAGAGACAGAGATCACATCCATTATCCACCTATTCAATAAAATCTTATCAAAAATTTACTATGTCTGAATAATTGTGATAGGCATTGGTGATAAGGAGATACAAAATAGTCCTTGTCTTTAAGGCTTTTATGATCTATGAATAACATCATAAATAACTTCATGGAACTAGAGGCTTTTGAGTTGTATAGGCTATAGTATATGTGATAAATTTGTAGCAAGGGGATACTGAAGGCAAAAAGACAATTTAGAGGCTATCAGAATAGTCCAGGAAAGAAATAATGAGGTTATGAATTTAGGTAGCTGCTACAGAATGCATAGTTAGAAACCTTATGAGAAAGGATTGATTGGGCTAAGGATTCTCTGAATGTGGGAGGGAAGAAAATGGAGTAAATCAAACATGCCCCAAGTTAATCGGTATGTCTCTGAGACTAATTTTTAAATAGGAATACAAGATTTAAAAGGAGAAATCTTAAAGTCAAATACCACCTTAAGGTAAGTATCATGAACAAGAAAAGTATTTTGAATGACCTCGGTTGAAATGATAGACTATTGTACATTGCCACTAAATTTTTAATTCCCAGGATGCTTCCTTCGATGTAACAGGTATTCAGATGCTGAAGACACAGTATAGCATGGTGGTTAAGGATCTGGGCTCTACAATCTGAATCGTGGATTTGAATCCTCCTGCTGCCCCGTACAAGCTGAGGGCAGAGCCAGTTGTAACAGTATGTACTCTTGTCAAACGAAGATGGTAATGATACTACCTACATCACATGATTCACATGAGAAATAAACAAATTAATATACTTTGAATAATGCTTGACATCATAAACACTCAATATATGAACTTTTTGAATTATATCTCCATCTGGACTAGACCACTGAATGCCAGACTTAAATATGCAGCTGACTACTTGACATCTAGCTTAAACTTAAGGGCATGAAACATTAAGAATGTATTAGTACAATCCCTCTACATATCTTTAAAATGAACCTGTTTCTTTCCCTGTGTTCCCTTTGGAGAAAGCCACACTTTCAAACCTGAAAGTCTCTTTTTCCTCATACACCTAATCAATTAGCAAATCCTGAAGCCTATATTTCCTTATCAATCTCTGACTTATCCTATCTATGCTTACTCACCACCACTGTTTTCCTAGAAAATATCACCAATGTGGGAAAGAGACAGAGATCACATCCATTATCCACCTATTCAATAAAATCTTATCAAAAATTTACTATGTCTGAATAATTGTGATAGGCATTGGTGATAAGGAGATACAAAATAGTCCTTGTCTTTAAGGCTTTTATGATCTATGAATAACATCATAAATAACTTCATGGAACTAGAGGCTTTTGAGTTGTATAGGCTATAGTATATGTGATAAATTTGTAGCAAGGGGATACTGAAGGCAAAAAGACAATTTAGAGGCTATCAGAATAGTCCAGGAAAGAAATAATGAGGTTATGAATTTAGGTAGCTGCTACAGAATGCATAGTTAGAAACCTTATGAGAAAGGATTGATTGGGCTAAGGATTCTCTGAATGTGGGAGGGAAGAAAATGGAGTAAATCAAACATGCCCCAAGTTAATCGGTATGTCTCTGAGACTAATTTTTAAATAGGAATACAAGATTTAAAAGGAGAAATCTTAAAGTCAAATACCACCTTAAGGTAAGTATCATGAACAAGAAAAGTATTTTGAATGACCTCGGTTGAAATGATAGACTATTGTACATTGCCACTAAATTTTTAATTCCCAGGATGCTTCCTTCGATGTAACAGGTATTCAGATGCTGAAGACACAGTATAGCATGGTGGTTAAGGATCTGGGCTCTACAATCTGAATCGTGGATTTGAATCCTCCTGCTGCCCCGTACAAGCTGAGGGCAGAGCCAGTTGTAACAGTATGTACTCTTGTCAAACGAAGATGGTAATGATACTACCTACATCACATGATTCACATGAGAAATAAACAAATTAATATACTTTGAATAATGCTTGACATCATAAACACTCAATATATGAACTTTTTGAATTATATCTCCATCTGGACTAGACCACTGAATGCCAGACTTAAATATGCAGCTGACTACTTGACATCTAGCTTAAACTTAAGGGCATGAAACATTAAGAATGTATTAGTACAATCCCTCTACATATCTTTAAAATGAACCTGTTTCTTTCCCTGTGTTCCCTTTGGAGAAAGCCACACTTTCGCAAACCTGAAAGTCTCTTTTTCCTCATACACCTAATCAATTAGCAAATCCTGAAGCCTATATTTCCTTATCAATCTCTGACTTATCCTATCTATGCTTACTCACCACCACTGTTTTCCTCAAACCACATTAACTCCCATATGCAGTACTACTCACTCGGTTGTGTCTGACTCATTGGTGACCAAATGGACTGTAGCTTGCCAGGCTCATCTGTCCATGGGATTTTCTGGCCAAGGTTACTGGAATGGGTTGCCATTTCCTCCTCCAGGGGATCTTCTCCACCCAGGGATCAAACCCACATATCTTGGACTGCAGGCTGATTCTGGACTACCAAGCCACTGGGGAAACCCAATGTAGTGCTAGTCAGTTCAGTTCAGTTCAGTTGCTCAGTCATGACTGACTCTTTGCAACCCAATGAACAGCAAAATACCAGGCTTCCCTGTCCTTCACCATTGCCCAAAGTTTGCTCAAACTCATGTCCACTTAGTCACTGGTGCCATCCAACCATCTTGTCCTCTGTTGGCCCTTCTCCTTTTGTCTTCTATTTTCCAGCATCAGGATCTTTTCCAATGAATTGTCTCTTCATATCAGATAGCCAAAGTATTGGAGTTTCAGCTTCAGCATCAGTCCTTCCAATCAATATTCAGAGTTGATTTTCTTTAGGATTGACTGGTTTGATCTCCTTGAAGTCCAAAGGGCTCTCAAGAGCCTTCTCCAACACCACAGTTTGAAGGCATCAATTCTTCAGCTCTCAGCCTTCTTTATGGTCCAATTCTCATATCCATAAATGACTACTGGAAAAATCGTAACTTTGACTACACAGAACCTTGTCAGTAAAGTGATGTACTATAGCAGACTCCTAATTAGATGATCTCTGTCTGTCACATATTCCACTATGTATTTTCAGAAACAACATCTCTAATGTCCAAAACTTATCACAACATTTCCTAGATTATAACTCCATCTGACTAGACATTCCACTTTAGGACACTGCTAGCTTAAACTTAAGGGCATGAAACATTAAGAATGTATTAGTACAATCCCTCTACATATCTTTAAAATGAACCTGTTTCTTTCCCTGTGTTCCCTTTGGAGAAAGCCACACTTTCGCAAACCTGAAAGTCTCTTTTTCCTCATACACCTAATCAATTAGCAAATCCTGAAGCCTATATTTCCTTATCAATCTCTGACTTATCCTATCTATGCTTACTCACCACCACTGTTTTCCTCAAACCACATTAACTCCCATATGCAGTACTACTCACTCGGTTGTGTCTGACTCATTGGTGACCAAATGGACTGTAGCTTGCCAGGCTCATCTGTCCATGGGATTTTCTGGCCAAGGTTACTGGAATGGGTTGCCATTTCCTCCTCCAGGGGATCTTCTCCACCCAGGGATCAAACCCACATATCTTGGACTGCAGGCTGATTCTGGACTACCAAGCCACTGGGGAAACCCAATGTAGTGCTAGTCAGTTCAGTTCAGTTCAGTTGCTCAGTCATGACTGACTCTTTGCAACCCAATGAACAGCAAAATACCAGGCTTCCCTGTCCTTCACCATTGCCCAAAGTTTGCTCAAACTCATGTCCACTTAGTCACTGGTGCCATCCAACCATCTTGTCCTCTGTTGGCCCTTCTCCTTTTGTCTTCTATTTTCCAGCATCAGGATCTTTTCCAATGAATTGTCTCTTCATATCAGATAGCCAAAGTATTGGAGTTTCAGCTTCAGCATCAGTCCTTCCAATCAATATTCAGAGTTGATTTTCTTTAGGATTGACTGGTTTGATCTCCTTGAAGTCCAAAGGGCTCTCAAGAGCCTTCTCCAACACCACAGTTTGAAGGCATCAATTCTTCAGCTCTCAGCCTTCTTTATGGTCCAATTCTCATATCCATAAATGACTACTGGAAAAATCGTAACTTTGACTACACAGAACCTTGTCAGTAAAGTGATGTACTATAGCAGACTCCTAATTAGATGATCTCTGTCTGTCACATATTCCACTATGTATTTTCAGAAACAACATCTCTAATGTCCAAAACTTATCACAACATTTCCTAGATTATAACTCCTCAGAAGCTTGCAATTCCATAGAATACAGACTACATGCATCTGAGAAAGAGTTTCCACTCCCTCTTCCTGCTTGGGTCCATGTACACTGTGACACGTGTACTCCAATCACACTCTCCGGCTACATCACACAACTGGCAAGTCTTGGACTAAAATGATATGTTGCCAGCGTCTCAGCTTCATTCACACCATTCGTGTTGGTAGTACCCATTCCCTCTTCTCCTTAGTCTTCTTAGTTTTACAGAACTCATGGTCATGTATCAAAACTCACCTCTAGGACCATCTTTTGTCTGATGCCTAATTGATTACTTTTCCTATAACCTGTCTAGCACTTTCTAAGATATGTCTTCTCTGGTCCATCTCCTCCTCATAACCTGAAAATTTGCTTATCAGAGCACATGTAACCTCAGTTGAATCAAGGTACTACTCCAATGTCTATTTTACAATATACAATGTGCAATGTCTATTTTACAATATACAATAAACTCAAATATACTTATGTAACTTTGTAACACTACCTAGTACGTGGAATATGCAATACATGTTGAATACTGTTTGACACCTAAGCAAACTTTATAACTAATTCAGTATAAATGACAGCCACAGTTTTCATAAAAGGCAATTAGTCAAACTAGAAAAGTATTGGGAAAGGGTTATGATTTCTAGTCACTTAATAGAGTCCTCAGATAAATGTTATAGAGCACAGTACTTGAAAAAAGACATTTTTATAAAGAAACAAAAAGCATATTAAGTTTTAAGTTCAAGATAATTCACCTGATGACATAAATTTATACAAGATATTTTATTGTTTTTCTTTACACAGTCCCAAAAGGGCTCTCAAAAGTCTTTTCCAGCACCACAATTTGAAGGCATCAATTCTTCGGCTCTCAGCCTTCTTTATGGTCCAATTCTCATATCCATAAATGACTACTGGAAAAATCGTAACTTTGACTACACAGAACCTTGTCAGTAAAGTGATGTACTATAGCAGACTCCTAATTAGATGATCTCTGTCTGTCACATATTCCACTATGTATTTTCAGAAACAACATCTCTAATGTCCAAAACTTATCACAACATTTCCTAGATTATAACTCCTCAGAAGCTTGCAATTCCATAGAATACAGACTACATGCATCTGAGAAAGAGTTTCCACTCCCTCTTCCTGCTTGGGTCCATGTACACTGTGACACGTGTACTCCAATCACACTCTCCGGCTACATCACACAACTGGCAAGTCTTGGACTAAAATGATATGTTGCCAGCGTCTCAGCTTCATTCACACCATTCGTGTTGGTAGTACCCATTCCCTCTTCTCCTTAGTCTTCTTAGTTTTACAGAACTCATGGTCATGTATCAAAACTCACCTCTAGGACCATCTTTTGTCTGATGCCTAATTGATTACTTTTCCTATAACCTGTCTAGCACTTTCTAAGATATGTCTTCTCTGGTCCATCTCCTCCTCATAACCTGAAAATTTGCTTATCAGAGCACATGTAACCTCAGTTGAATCAAGGTACTACTCCAATGTCTATTTTACAATATACAATGTGCAATGTCTATTTTACAATATACAATAAACTCAAATATACTTATGTAACTTTGTAACACTACCTAGTACGTGGAATATGCAATACATGTTGAATACTGTTTGACACCTAAGCAAACTTTATAACTAATTCAGTATAAATGACAGCCACAGTTTTCATAAAAGGCAATTAGTCAAACTAGAAAAGTATTGGGAAAGGGTTATGATTTCTAGTCACTTAATAGAGTCCTCAGATAAATGTTATAGAGCACAGTACTTGAAAAAAGACATTTTTATAAAGAAACAAAAAGCATATTAAGTTTTAAGTTCAAGATAATTCACCTGATGACATAAATTTATACAAGATAATTTTGTATTGTTTATTCCCTTTACATTTTGCTCATTTCTTGCCCAAACAAAAATGTCATCAATAAAGTTTCACTTCCTCTTATGTCTCTTCTAAACATAAATTTCTGGTAATAAATTCAGCTTGATTAAAACATCTTGTAACTTCCTATTAGGCAAATTTTTGTAGTGGGTAAAAATTAGCAATTAACTTTCTTCCTCTTAATTATATGCCTCTTGTTATAATCCTTGTGGAACCAAATAACCACTGTAGTAAATTTTGAGATATTATTTAAAAACATACCAATTACTTAAGTGCTAACTTTAATTCTTAGAAATTTTCAGCCAAAACATTTCAAGAGCCCCTTCCTTTAATTTTATTTATATTTCAAGTGAAATAATACTTTAATAAAAAAGATAAATGCACTCTATCTGGAAATAGAAACAAAAGAACTGTCATGGTACTACAACGTAGGATTTATGTAATAGTACAAATAATTCTATTAATACTATTCACTAACTCCAGGTCAATAATCTAGAAAATACTCTTTCAGAACCATTTAAAACATTCTAATGTAGATTCTCAATTACTCTGTGACTCCAAGTTATAATGAACCAAGTTATTTTGTAGGTAAATACTATCAGGATCTTGGTCTTTTTAAGGGCAAATAAGTTACTGGCAAATTGGTACATTTCCCAGTTAATGACATAGAATTAAATTAAAATACATCATATAAATGGTATTAATATGCTCTGTAATTGAATCACTTTAGAAAAATGATAATGTTAATTGAAGTTATGCACTACTGGGCTCATCAGCAAATGCCCAGATTGTCATAGAAAACTTAGAAGATAATTTTTTTCCCCTTTAGAAATTAGATTTGAGATAGTGGTAGTATTCAAGAGAAAAAAAGTCTACAAGATAAGCACCTTAATGGTTTGCAAAACTTACTGTATCAGATAACAAGGAACAGGTTCATAATAAAGGGAACATCTAAATCCAGTCCCTTAATACCACCCTAGTTTTGCCTTATTTTCAATGATCTGCATCTCAAAGGAGTTCTCTAAATTTCTGCTTCAGTTCCTGGTTTCTTCACCTAGCATTCACTCCTCATTCCACTTTAGTCTGGATTGGCCTCTTGCTAAATCCATAGATGATTTCATGTTATGACGCCAAAGAGCCTTCCAGAAGCACAAAGCTGAGCGCTGAGTTTCTGAGACACCTCATTCCCCAAGTTTGCCCAGTTTCTTGTATTAAAACATCTTGTAACTTCCTATTAGGCAAATTTTTGTAGTGGGTAAAAATTAGCAATTAACTTTCTTCCTCTTAATTATATGCCTCTTGTTATAATCCTTGTGGAACCAAATAACCACTGTAGTAAATTTTGAGATATTATTTAAAACATACCAATTACTTAAGTGCTAACTTTAATTCTTAGAAATTTTCAGCCAAAACATTTCAAGAGCCCTTCCTTTAATTTTATTTATATTTCAAGTGAAATAATACTTTAATAAAAAAGATAAATGCACTCTATCTGGAAATAGAAACAAAAGAACTGTCATGGTACTACAACGTAGGATTTATGTAATAGTACAAATAATTCTATTAATACTATTCACTAACTCCAGGTCAATAATCTAGAAAATACTCTTTCAGAACCATTTAAAACATTCTAATGTAGATTCTCAATTACTCTGTGACTCCAAGTTATAATGAACCAAGTTATTTTGTAGGTAAATACTATCAGGATCTTGGTCTTTTTAAGGGCAAATAAGTTACTGGCAAATTGGTACATTTCCCAGTTAATGACATAGAATTAAATTAAAATACATCATATAAATGGTATTAATATGCTCTGTAATTGAATCACTTTAGAAAAATGATAATGTTAATTGAAGTTATGCACTACTGGGCTCATCAGCAAATGCCCAGATTGTCATAGAAAACTTAGAAGATAATTTTTTTCCCCTTTAGAAATTAGATTTGAGATAGTGGTAGTATTCAAGAGAAAAAAAGTCTACAAGATAAGCACCTTAATGGTTTGCAAAACTTACTGTATCAGATAACAAGGAACAGGTTCATAATAAAGGGAACATCTAAATCCAGTCCCTTAATACCACCCTAGTTTTGCCTTATTTTCAATGATCTGCATCTCAAAGGAGTTCTCTAAATTTCTGCTTCAGTTCCTGGTTTCTTCACCTAGCATTCACTCCTCATTCCACTTTAGTCTGGATTGGCCTCTTGCTAAATCCATAGATGATTTCATGTTATGACGCCAAAGAGCCTTCCAGAAGCACAAAGCTGAGCGCGCTTCTCTCCTGAGTTTCTGAGACACCTCATTCCCCAAGTTTGCTTCCTCCAACTCTGCCTACTCTTCGGAGTCTCTTGTGCAGGCCTATCCCTCACTACCTAGATGTGCTTCAATTTCTTAAAACTTGTTCACAGGATTCTTTCTCTTCTCTCTCTGCTCTTCCTAAACAATCTCCACTATGATTGTAGCGCTATTAACACCTGATTCACATTAGGTGCCCCTGTGTCATGAATAGCACCACCTGCTATCCTCTCAATTTTAATTACTCAGTAGTCCTAAGAATCACCCGTTCCTTTCTATTCGAAACTGTCATCAACAAAGTACAAGCCACCAAATATCTTACTCTCACTAAAGCAACTCACATTTTAACTGCCCTCCCTGCCTTCTTGGTTCCTCCTGACAAAGTCTCCCTCCTGATGTTAGATGTATCTTTTTTTATAATGTGAATGAATACCATCCCGACCATCTTTTAAAAGTTAAGAAAGCCTTTGCCTTGTTCTTAGGATTAGACTTGGAATACAATTTTTTTTTGGCCACTTCTATTGGCCTTTCATTTATTCATTTTCATCCATCCTTGTTCTTTGGCCGGTGTGGGCCTCCCATTGCAGTGGTCTCTCTCGCTGCAGAGCACTGTCTCTGGGCACATGAGCTCCAGAGCTCCGGCTCAGTAGTTGGACACATCGGTCTAGCTGCTCTGCGGCACATGGGTTCCTCCCAGGCCAGGGATCGAACTGGCACACCTTGCATTGCAAGGTGGTGTCCTTACCCACTGGGCCACCAGGGAAGGCCTGGAATACAATTTTAACTTGCCCTTCAAGGTTGTATGGTCTTGGCCATACTCACTTCTCTAATCTATATCCCACACCAGGACCCCACACACAGCTCCAAGGGCTTCCCGGGTGGCATATTGACAAAGAATCTTTCTGACAATGCAGGAGATGAAAGGGACATTGAGTTTGATCCCTGTGTTGGAAAGATCTCCTGGAGAAGGAAATGGCGGCCCAGTCCAGTATTCTTGCCTGGAAAATTCTATGAAGAGAGGAGCCTAGACAGCTACAGTGCCTGACACTGCAAACGGTAGAACAGGACTGCTCCAACTCCCACAAGATTTTAGCAAGGCTTCCCCCCCACCTGCTATTCTTTAGCCCAGTAAACTCTTGCTCATCCTTTAGATCTCAGCTCACCAGTCACTTAGTAGGAAATTCCTTCAATTATTCTTCAGATAACCCTGTATGCTTCTTTGTGGCAACTTGCAAACTTACTGAAAGTCATTTTAGGAAATCAAACTGACTGGAAATAAATTAATATGTCAATTTACCAAATTTATTTTGTTCCACCCTTTGCTTATGACTGTTTTTTAAAAAGTATTTAGCTTCTTGGCACTGCTCAGCCTGGAGACTCAATTTTCTAAATAATCAATTTTATAATCTCCTCAACCTGATTTATAATAGATTATGTTGAAAAGCTCCCTATATTTATTCCAAACAATGAATTAGAAGGAAATTTTCATATTAATCATTTTTATATGGGTAGTGTTGGTATGGTTGTCAACGAGACATTTTTTTCATTTGAGTACTCTAACCTACCTTATTTTTCAAGCCCACTAAGGTAGAACCCCTAGTGATCGACCAAGCTCAGCAAGAATATATCTTCAATGGTTTTCCTCATTTTTTCTTAATTAGTTTCAAATTTTGATTTCACAATCTCACATTCGGTTTCCTAGACTCATATAGATTTAAGGGAAAAATAAGTTTTAAAATGTCTGGCACAGGGCTCCAGAGCTCCGGCTCAGTAGTTGGACACATCGGTCTAGCTGCTCTGCGGCACATGGGTTCCTCCCAGGCCAGGGACCGAACTGGCACACCTTGCATTGCAAGGTGGTGTCCTTACCACTGGGCCACCAGGAAGGCCTGGAATACAATTTTAACTTGCCCTTCAAGGTTGTATGGTCTTGGCCATACTCACTTCTCTAATCTATATCCCACACCAGGACCCCACACACAGCTCCAAGGGCTTCCCGGGTGGCATATTGACAAAGAATCTTTCTGACAATGCAGGAGATGAAAGGGACATTGAGTTTGATCCCTGTGTTGGAAAGATCTCCTGGAGAAGGAAATGGCGGCCCAGTCCAGTATTCTTGCCTGGAAAATTCTATGAAGAGAGGAGCCTAGACAGCTACAGTGCCTGACACTGCAAACGGTAGAACAGGACTGCTCCAACTCCCACAAGATTTTAGCAAGGCTTCCCCCCCACCTGCTATTCTTTAGCCCAGTAAACTCTTGCTCATCCTTTAGATCTCAGCTCACCAGTCACTTAGTAGGAAATTCCTTCAATTATTCTTCAGATAACCCTGTATGCTTCTTTGTGGCAACTTGCAAACTTACTGAAAGTCATTTTAGGAAATCAAACTGACTGGAAATAAATTAATATGTCAATTTACCAAATTTATTTTGTTCCACCCTTTGCTTATGACTGTTTTTTAAAAAGTATTTAGCTTCTTGGCACTGCTCAGCCTGGAGACTCAATTTTCTAAATAATCAATTTTATAATCTCCTCAACCTGATTTATAATAGATTATGTTGAAAAGCTCCCTATATTTATTCCAAACAATGAATTAGAAGGAAATTTTCATATTAATCATTTTTATATGGGTAGTGTTGGTATGGTTGTCAACGAGACATTTTTTTCATTTGAGTACTCTAACCTACCTTATTTTTCAAGCCCACTAAGGTAGAACCCCTAGTGATCGACCAAGCTCAGCAAGAATATATCTTCAATGGTTTTCCTCATTTTTTCTTAATTAGTATTACAAATTTTGATTTCACAATCTCACATTCGGTTTCCTAGACTCCATATAGATTTAAGGGAAAAAATAAGTTTTAAAATAAAACCTTTGAGCAATATCACCAGATTTTGATTTTTATTTCATCGGGGTATAAGCCTAATAGTGGAATTGCTGAGTCCTATGGTGCTTCTATTTTTACTTTTTTAAAGGAATCTCCATACTGTTTTCCATAGAGGCTGTATCAATTTACATTGCCACCAGCAATGTAAGAGTGTTCCTTTTTCGTTTGGTCTCCAGCATTTATTGTTTTTTGATGAAGGCCATTCTGACTGGTGTGAGGTGATATTTCATTGTAGTTCTGACTTGCATCTCTCTAAAATAAGCAACTTTGAGCATCTTTTCATGAGTTTTTTGGCCACCTGTATGTCTTCTTTGGAGAGATAGCTCTTTAGGTCTTTTTCCTGCTTTTTGATTGGCTTGATCATTTTTCCGGTGTTGAGTTGTCTGAGATGCTTGTAGATTTTGGAGATTAATTCGTTGTTGTTTCATTTGTTATTATTTTCTCCCATTCTGTGGGTTTTCTGTTCACCTTGTTTGTAGTTTCTTTTGCTGTACAAAAACTTTTAAGTTTCACTAGGTCCCACATGTTTATTTTTGTTTTTAGTTCCATAGAAACCCCCTTTTATTTCACCTTGTGTCAACAATTCCCAGCTCAGAGCTAAGTTTACTATTCAAATTTTCAAAACAGTTTTTCTTGTAATGGATGTGGAATATTTTATGAGAATAATGTTCTGTAAAATAGTCTCTAGGAGAGTTTGTTGAGAATATTCTTTGTTAGAAGTATGAAAAACATCTTTAGCATATTATATGAGATAAAGCCTTAGACATATCAAATCATATTAACAAGAAACTCATTATATTAATAGGTCCATAAATAATAAAAAAAATTCTAATACAACCAAACAAAAAATTCAGCAAAAAATGAGAAAGAACACTACACCATGGGATTTTATATAAGTATGAGCAGAATATGAATAATATGTGAAATGTAGAATGTAGAAATGTCCACAGCAGTCTCAAGGTTCTCATAAATTTCTTAGCTAGGGAAAAACTAGAAACTGTCATAAGCATCATATGTACATGTATATTAACTTTTTCTTGTAATAACTTTTAAGGAACAATATTGAGTATCAGAGTATTTATTGCTCACATTTCAGAGTTTGCTTCACTTTCTATCAATTACCATTTCATTGCCTTCTCCATGAAGTTCTAAATTATAAAAACCTTTCCGGAAGTTATATAAGATCATCTGACTTAAGTGGATCCTATTAAGACTATTAAAGTCAAAATTACAGTGTCAATTGTATGAAAAATCAGGCAGCATCATCCCTTATGGATTACTGCCTAATCCTGGGCTATTTCTGTCTGGGGAGATGATTTCAAAGTAATCTAGATATTTCTGTGGTGTACTCTGATTAAAAAGAGGCATATCACAGAACTCAGTGTGGGATGCTTCTCTATTACTGAAAATTAGTAGTAAAATATTCACCTTCCTTTCTTCTTAGTCATATAGTAAGAATTCACATATAATAATTTTCCTATTCTCAAGAAATAGGTTTAAATAGCTCAAGCTACAAACAACTTATTGAAAAATTCCGTTTTCATTGAATTTTTTTTTTTCTCCCATTCTGTGGGTTTTCTGTTCACCTTTTTTTTAGTTCCTTTTGCTGTACAAAACTTTTAAGTTTCACTAGGTCCCACATGTTTATTTTTGTTTTTAGTTCCATAGAAACCCCCTTTTATTTCACCTTGTGTCAACAATTCCCAGCTCAGAGCTAAGTTTACTATTCAAATTTTCAAAACAGTTTTTCTTGTAATGGATGTGGAATATTTTATGAGAATAATGTTCTGTAAAATAGTCTCTAGGAGAGTTTGTTGAGAATATTCTTTGTTAGAAGTATGAAAAACATCTTTAGCATATTATATGAGATAAAGCCTTAGACATATCAAATCATATTAACAAGAAACTCATTATATTAATAGGTCCATAAATAATAAAAAAAATTCTAATACAACCAAAAAAAAAATTCAGCAAAAAATGAGAAAGAACACTACACCATGGGATTTTATATAAGTATGAGCAGAATATGAATAATATGTGAAATGTAGAATGTAGAAATGTCCACAGCAGTCTCAAGGTTCTCATAAATTTCTTAGCTAGGGAAAAACTAGAAACTGTCATAAGCATCATATGTACATGTATATTAACTTTTTCTTGTAATAACTTTTAAGGAACAATATTGAGTATCAGAGTATTTATTGCTCACATTTCAGAGTTTGCTTCACTTTCTATCAATTACCATTTCATTGCCTTCTCCATGAAGTTCTAAATTATAAAAACCTTTCCGGAAGTTATATAAGATCATCTGACTTAAGTGGATCCTATTAAGACTATTAAAGTCAAAATTACAGTGTCAATTGTATGAAAAATCAGGCAGCATCATCCCTTATGGATTACTGCCTAATCCTGGGCTATTTCTGTCTGGGGAGATGATTTCAAAGTAATCTAGATATTTCTGTGGTGTACTCTGATTAAAAAGAGGCATATCACAGAACTCAGTGTGGGATGCTTCTCTATTACTGAAAATTAGTAGTAAAATATTCACCTTCCTTTCTTCTTAGTCATATAGTAAGAATTCACATATAATAATTTTCCTATTCTCAAGAAATAGGTTTAAATAGCTCAAGCTACAAACAACTTATTGAAAAACCTTATAAAGTCACCATAATGAGAGATAGACTCACTGCATATGCACACAAACACACACACACACCACCCCAATTCACTTAAGGATGAACATTTGGAAAGTCACATATGAATGTTTTGATTCATTGCGAGAGGACTAGAAGAGGCCTTGCTTCAGAAAATAGAAGAAGGCATAATTCTCAATTGCTTTTATGAAGCTGGTGTTACCTTCACACCAAAAGCAGATAAAGACAGTATAGCCAAAGAAAATAAGAGTCTAGGATCCCTCATGAATATAAATGTAAGCATCTTAACAAAACATTAGCAACTAGAATTTAGCAATATATAAAGGTATTATATATATATATATATAATGACTTAACACGCAAGCATAAAAGTATTATATACAAATACCAAGCAAAAAAATGAAAACTCTAATTAGAGAATGAGTTTAAGACACACACACACAAATATTTCTCTAAGGATAATATTAGATAGAAAAAAAGCACATAAAAATGTTAAATTATTTAAAAATTAGGAAAATATGATTAAAACTACAATCAGTTATCAACATATACCTGTAAGAATAGCTAAAATAAAATGTTGTGGCAACATCAAATGCTGGCAAAAATGTGGAAAAGTTAGATCCCCCATATATTGCTTCTGAGAATACAAACAGCCACTATAGAAAATAGCATTTCAGTTTCCTAAAATCTAAATAAGCAATTACCATGTGACCAGTAATTTCCCTCTGGCATATCTCACCTAAAAGAAGACTTACTTTAACATACAAACCTGTACATCAGTGTTTATAGCAGTTTTACTTGTATTATTCAAAAACTGGAACAACTCAGATGACTTTTCTCAGGTAAACAAACCACAGTACATTCTTACCATGGAAAACCAGTATAAACTCTGGGAGATGATTTCAAAGTAATCTAGATATTTCTGTGGTGTACTCTGATTAAAAGAGGCATATCACAGAACTCAGTGTGGGATGCTTCTCTATTACTGAAAATTAGTAGTAAAATATTCACCTTCCTTTCTTCTTAGTCATATAGTAAGAATTCACATATAATAATTTTCCTATTCTCAAGAAATAGGTTTAAATAGCTCAAGCTACAAACAACTTATTGAAAAACCTTATAAAGTCACCATAATGAGAGATAGACTCACTGCATATGCACACAAACACACACACACACCACCCCAATTCACTTAAGGATGAACATTTGGAAAGTCACATATGAATGTTTTGATTCATTGCGAGAGGACTAGAAGAGGCCTTGCTTCAGAAAATAGAAGAAGGCATAATTCTCAATTGCTTTTATGAAGCTGGTGTTACCTTCACACCAAAAGCAGATAAAGACAGTATAGCCAAAGAAAATAAGAGTCTAGGATCCCTCATGAATATAAATGTAAGCATCTTAACAAAACATTAGCAACTAGAATTTAGCAATATATAAAGGTATTATATATATATATATATAATGACTTAACACGCAAGCATAAAAGTATTATATACAAATACCAAGCAAAAAAATGAAAACTCTAATTAGAGAATGAGTTTAAGACACACACACACACAAATATTTCTCTAAGGATAATATTAGATAGAAAAAAAGCACATAAAAATGTTAAATTATTTAAAAATTAGGAAAATATGATTAAAACTACAATCAGTTATCAACATATACCTGTAAGAATAGCTAAAATAAAATGTTGTGGCAACATCAAATGCTGGCAAAAATGTGGAAAAGTTAGATCCCCCATATATTGCTTCTGAGAATACAAACAGCCACTATAGAAAATAGCATTTCAGTTTCCTAAAATCTAAATAAGCAATTACCATGTGACCAGTAATTTCCCTCTGGCATATCTCACCTAAAAGAAGACTTACTTTAACATACAAACCTGTACATCAGTGTTTATAGCAGTTTTACTTGTATTATTCAAAAACTGGAACAACTCAGATGACTTTTCTCAGGTAAACAAACCACAGTACATTCTTACCATGGAAAACCAGTATAAACAAACTACAGATACACAGAATGACTTGCATGAATCTCCAGAGAATTATGCTTGAGTAAAAAAGAGCCAATCCCTCAAAGTTTGCATACTATATGATTCTATTTACATAACATCCTCCAGAGAATTATGTTGAGGAAAAAAAAGCTAATCCTCTAACGTTTGCATACTGTATGATTCTTTTTATATAACATTCTTGAAGTGACAAATCATAGAAGAGATAAGCAGTTGCCAAGGGTAAAGGAAGATGGGGGGGCATGTATAGAAACAGATTCACTATACACACACACACACACACACACACACATTCACCAAGAGTAATCTCAAATGAATGCTTTCATTTCACTTACAAGAGGACAAGGAGACAACATATGCAGGATAGAATCATTCATAGGCATGTCTTTGGTGGTTTCACATTTCTTCTCTTCAGTTCTTCCTCTCAAAACAGCAGACTTCTGTTTTGAAATCTGCCTTTTTAGGGACTGCTAGGGCCTTTCCATAGAAGACTATCATCCAGTATCTTTTTGTTGTTTTTGTTAAGAATTTTTTTTGACCATTTCTATTGTTTGTTTATTTATCTATTTTCATCCATCTTTGTTATTTGGCCTGCGTGAGCCTCCCATTGCAGTGACCTCTGTTACTGCAAAGCTCCGGCTCTGGGCGCATGTGCTCCAGAGTTCTGGCTCGGTAGTTGGACACATCAGTCCAGCCGCTCCGCGGCACATGGGATCTTCCCAGGCTAGGGATCGAACCGGTGCCCCTTGCACTGCAAGGCGTTGTCCTTATCCACTGGATCACCAGGGAAGCCCCCAATATCATTTTTAAAATAGTATTTATGATATCTTAAAACATCATGCTACCCAGAGATACATTATTTTAAATAGGAATTTTTAAGACACCTAAGAACCAGAAGTATGCTTCTGTGTTGGTGGAAATGCAAGCACCAGGCTGAATAAAATTATTTGGACATTTAGCCCTATAGGATTTCTTTTTAAATCACACTATGTAGGTCATGCCCTTCTAGAAAATAGGTGGATGCATCAAATACTGGCAAAAATATGGGGACGGGTAAGCACAATCAAATTCTGTTATTAGAAATATAATTCAAAGTCATGTCAATGTGATGGTCAGCATTATTAATATTTTATATATAAAGGCATACAAAAAGTAGCATCTAGGGACTTTCTTGGTGGTCCAGTGGTTATGACTTCACCCTGCAATGCAGAGGGTGCGGGTTCAATACCTGGTCAGGGAGCTAAGATTCCCACATGCCTTTGGGCCAAAAACATCAAAACAACAACAACAACAAAAAAAAAAAACAGAAGCAATGTTTAAATAAATTTAGCAATACTTTAAAGGCAAAATAATAATAAAAAAAACATGATTTTTTAAAAAATAGCATCTATAAGGCAAGTTAAGTGTATTTTAAAGCAACCTGATAATACAGGCATATTAAAGCAATCAGTTAATTTGGAAAATATTTTTATGGAGAATATATGAAAGAAAAAGCTACACTTGAGCTCATCAGTGAAGTTGATCTTCCAGTCCACCAAACACGAATGTAAGATCCCCAGGGGATCTTATATATAAGCAGAATATTTTTTAAAAATCGTTTGTTTAAGCAGAGTCTATTTTAACTGCTGCATCCGCATTGGCCCAAGGTAAAGCTTTCATTTATCAAACACAATTAAAATTTTGTTTGATCAGTATTATGAAACCAGTCAAACACCACAATGAATGGAGACCTGTTCAAATTCACCTGCGTGAGAAGGGAAGTTGACCAGGGAACTCTGTGAGCTCTCCTCATTTCCTTAACTCGTATTCCAATTAATATTATCACTGCTCTCTTGTTAACTTGAGAAAATTATGAAACCAGAGTGAAAACAGCATCAGAAGAGTCCTGGCTGTTTTCTCAGTTCCCCAAGCACTGCACCTCTCATCACAGCTTTCATCGTCTATTACAAAACTCAAGAAGGGATTCTGTGAGCTGTTCTCATAGGAGATCAGGCAGTGAGGATGAAGGCTATTGAAACTGGTCCCTGCTGAACAGAGAGACAAATCCTGAGGATGTCCAGTGTATGGTATCTGTATTGTTTAAAAATGCCTCAAGCCTCAAGCCCTTAGAAAATCAGAGGAGAAAATGTTATTTTAACATTTCTCCTTTTCTTTCTCATGGTGCAGTTCTTAGTTTAGTGAGTTAGAGATGGGCAAGCACAAATCCTGTCTGAAATGCTAAGCAAAGGAAAAAATATTATGTAGTGGTGCTTATAACGTAATGCCATTCTGAAAAAAAAAACAAACAAACATGTGTTTCTAAGTAAAAAATAATTATACTGTAGGATACTGTAAGTGCTATAAAGATGAAAGAAAGACATTTAAATGCAAGTGATCCAACCTTAGCAGACTCCCTTTATTATCCCATCCCTCTTCCCCACCTGCTCTACAGAGAAAGAATAGAGATTTAAGATGCTCATAATACTGTTCTTCTAGAATATTCTTTGGATAGAATGCATAAGCAAAAATATACATAAGGATAAGCTGTGGATTATAGTGGAAGTTAGGAAGAAGATAACATAGGCAAGCAGCAGACAGAAAACATTAACTTTAAGAAAAAGAAAATGAAATCATCTTCTAAGTGACTTTACATAACCTATAAACTTTCATTCGTAAAACAGTAAATTATTAGAAACTTAAGAGACTTCTGGTAGAATTGTATGTGCCATTTCTGATACTGGCTAAAATGTTATCTTGAATATTAAATTAAAAAACAAAACAGAAAAATCTACAAACAAGAGTAATCCTCCCTCTAGATACACATTTCCTTTGAATAGGTATACAAACTTCCTTTATTACATTACCTTAATTGTGAACTGAAAAGGGCAAATTTGTGACTTGCTGCTCGCCTCTTTTCTTTGGACCTGTCTACCCTACCTTCCAAAAGAGAAATCAGTGGAGGCACGTGTCAATACAGTCTGAAGACTGTTCTAGATAGCCATGACTGAAGAACTGGCCTTGGCCGTTAAATCTACCTCTGGCTCCTTTAGTTCCACTCTCCATGAACGTGGGTTTCCCTGCTGGGTCAGTTGGTAGAGAATCTACCTAAATGCAAGAGACTAAGTTTCATTCCCTGCATCAGGAAGATCCCCTAAAGAAGAGAATGGCTACCCACTTCAATATTCTTGGCTGAGAAATCCCATAGACAGAGGAGCCTGGAAGGCCACAGTCCCTGGGGTCACAAAGAATTGGACACAACTGAGCAACTAAGCACTAGTACATGCACACATACTGTTAAAAGAATAAATAACAGTAAACAATCTTCAACCAACATAACTGGAAAAAATAAAAAAAGTATCACTAGTATAATTTACCAACTCTTTCTCATCAAAACGTATTCATAATATTGTCATTAGAATTAATATTTTTCATTGCTTGAAAATTCTACTTCCCCTAGTTTCCTTTCAGTTCTAAGGAGTCTCAAGTCGATAAATGACTACCATTTTGATGATTTCATAAATAAATAAATTTATAAAAATCACCACAAATATTTTCATTTTCTTCTAATTCTTCAGTGACAATTACCACAATTACCATGTGATTCATTGCAAAATCAGGAAATGATAAACAAAGAAACTTGGGCTCTTTCAGATTAATTAACAGTATGTTAGAGTGAGAATTATTTTAAAAGTCTGATTTGCTTTTATAAATACTCTTTCATAGTTTATAGTTTAGAGACTATTTTCTTCTAAAGTCATATTTGTTGAAATCTTGAATCAGAATTATCAGTTCCAAAAAAGGAAGGAATTAACATACAAATAATTATTTTTTCAGAGTATAATCTGTTGAGCTGGCATCTGAGCTCAAATAATAATTTCAAACAATTTGGATGCAGTTTTCATATAATTTCATGCTCTATGAAAAATCCACTTGGAAACCATGTGTGACATTTGTTATAAACAGTACATTTATACTTACATCCCTCTGTTTTCCATTTTTCATCAACTGTTGCCTAACATATTCCTAGGAGGGGCAATAACCTGCTATCAGTCTGAAATTACTAGGATATGCAAGCTGTAATCATCATTCAGATTTCCTTATTTTATATTTTGCACAGTTACCTAAAGGATATAGTTTTCAAGAACCTATTGGAGGTTAGATGATGTGCTTCTTTATGGCAGGGACCTCATTTAAAGAGCTGAGTCTCTCTGTAATCCTTAAGAAATATGCTAAACACTAGGAGTGTATTTTAAGCTTTGGTCAGACTAATATGCTGTTCTAATTGTTCTTTAACTGAGACCTAATAAATTTTGAGGGAAAAAAAATATATATATATCAACCAATAGGAAGGTTACTTTTCTTGTAAGCAAGACTGAAGGAAAATGAAAATGTTTTTCTTCCATTTCTTACTAATTGCATAATTCTAAACATTTATTAATGCCCCAGCACAACTCCATAATATTGCCCTAAACTATGTATAGTCCTAAACTTAGCATAAGTTTATACAAATTAGTAAGTGATTTACCAGTTTTTCTTGAGGCACAGCTATAACCAGAGTGTTATTTATTTAGTTTCCCAGGTTAGCGTGCTATACTAAGGTCGATCCAGATAATACCTCTATAGAATACAGATATGTTGCTTCATTCTAGAGTCTCATGACCCACATGAAAAGCCACCACATGTGTATGTTTGTGTTGTTACTAATCAAAACAGCTAAGAGTATGTGGTTGGATCAAAATAAAAATCCTTTACTAGGAATAGAAAAGTCCCTTTTAACTGCTAATTGTGGGTCAGCAACTTCATTTCTCCATACATAAAAATTATTGAAATTGGCAAAAGAAAGAAAAAATATGATCTACCTTTCTCTAACAATTAACATCTCTGACATAGGATGGGAAGTATATGGAGGCACGTTAATCACAAAACTATACACAAACAAAACTGACAGTAATACAAAATGCACAGGCAATGCTGGCACTATTGTACAGAACTTATGTGAGTGGGGCCAAAAAAACCCCAATATTTTCTAGACGCTCAGACTCTCTTCTACATTTATGGGTGCCTACATCTTAAGACTTTATCCATCACAAATACACATATTACCTATTATAATCATGATTTAATATATATAAGAAGAACACAGATTCATATATTACCATAAGACAGGAAATCATTTTCAGCACATAGATTATCCCAAGAATGCTTTATTTGTATGCTTTGACATCATGATGATTTTTTTTTTGCTTTCAACTTTATGGATTTCAGTTTTTTAAAGATTGATGTGTAAGAACTGGGTTAGGGAAAGGTAGGATAAATAACTAATTACATTGAGATTATTACCATTAATCTATTCATACGTTAAAGGTGAGGCTTAGAGTTATTGATCCTTCTCTCTCTGATATTGTATGCAAAGAATCTGGCTTGTTGCCTAGCCCATAGCAGGATCGTATCAATGACTGTTAATTCCTTTTATTTCTATCTTCATGTGTTTTTGTAGGGTTGAACGATTTCACTGGGCTTTGTTCAAAAAAGAAGTGGTTCAGCAATATTCTGAAGCATTTATTTTAAACTCTCATTCATCTGACAAGTATTTATGGAGTTGCTATTATGTGCCAGTTTTTCATATTAAATTTTTCTTGCTAAAATTTAGTTTCAGTGAGTCTAATACACTGAAGTCTGTATAACACAGCCTAGACAAATAAATGGAGCTTTCCAGGTGGTGCAGTGGTAAAGAATCTATCTGCCAATGCAGGAGGTGCAAGGAACATAGGGGTCGATCCCTGGGTTGGGAAGATACCCTGGATTAGGAAATGGGAACCCACTCCAGTATTCTTGCCTGGAAAATTCCATGGAAAGAGAAGTTTGGAAAGCTATAGCCCATGGAGTTGCAAAGAGCTGGACATGACTGGGTGACTGAGCACAAACACACACAGACAACAAGGTACTGCAATGTGGTATTGTGGCCATTCACAGAGAGAGGAAAGGGATATTATGCCTACTTTAAACAGTCTCAGAAGAGGGTTGTCATGGGAAACAGTCAAGTTAGAGAGAGCAGACAGAATAAATCCCTATAGAAAGGGAAGAATGCATGAAACATTCAGGGAACTGAAAGTATTCAAAGGATCCTAGGAACTAAATGGATTTTGTGAAAATTACTTATCAATAATATACATATAAAGATCAACCAAGATCCAAATTGTCAAATATGGGAAATATGGATTAGCTATAAAGTTATAATTTTCTACTTGGGACTTCCTTGAAGATCCATTGATTAAGACTTGGTACTTCCAATATGGGTGTCATGAGTTCAATCTCTGGTCTGGGAATTAAGATCCCACATGTCATGTGGTGTGGCCAAAGAAACCTTTATATATATATATATATATATAATTTTTATATATGTGCATATATATACATATATATATTATATATACAAAATATTTTACTTTTCTGCAATGGAGATGCAGGCATTGAGAACAGACTTACGGACAAGGATGGGGAGGAGAGAAAGAGGGTGAGATAAATGGAGAGAGTACCATGAGTGCATATATAGTAACAAATGTAAATAGACAGCCAACAGGAATTTTTTGTATGCCTCAGGAAACTCAAACTGGGCCCCTGTAATAACCGAGATGGGTGGGAATGGGTGGGAGGAAGGAAGGAGATGTAAGAAGGAGGAGACATATGCATACCTATGGTTAATTCATGTTGATATATGACTGAAACCAGACCAATAAGGTAAAACAATCATCAATTAATTAAAAATAAATTAATATTTTTGAAAAAGGGTAAATCTGTGCCTTCTAACTATCCAATTGTTAGATAGCTAAATAAATGGCTTTTCAAGGAAGTGAATCTAAAACCTTGCATTATCTGCTTTAGAAATCACTCTTCTTATATCATTATGGAGGCAATTAAAAGGGTACTTATTAAATTATTATATAATTTTTCCTTAAATGGACAATTTTAATCAAATATTTCAAACTGATATATTATGTTCACATTGATTATTTTATAGCATTTCTTTATACTTTGATTTATTCTTTTTTGTTTTTTTTTTTAGTTTAATAGACATTTATTCTGTTATTATAGAGTTGAACAACCTCTACACATAAAATGTTTTGAGTGGGAAGGAATTGGGGTCTCAAAAGGTTTTGAGAGCCTGTTTTCTGGAAATGACTTAATTAGGCCTTTTAAAAGACCCTTGAAGAAAATACAAGAAAAACTAGTTCAAGAAAACCAGCAAATTGATTTCAAAATTAAACTACCTATTAAGATAGCAAACCAAGCATCGGGGCAATTCTTCTTCCATATTTCCTACACTCAAACCCACCCTGGGAAAGAGAGGCCTAGTCTACGAGAAGAGAAGAAGAGAAACAGAATGTGGTGCTAAGCCCAACCACAACTGGTAGCCTGACAAGCTCGTAGAATGGAGAGGCTTGAAGGTGGTTTGAGTAGGGATGAGTAACACAACTCCACACAGTGCAGAACCAGAAGCCAACTGACCTTACATTAACACCAACTACAGGACCTCAGGAACCTTGTGAGTAGAGTGACCTCACCTAGGAGAACACAGATGAGACTTAGCAATGTTTCTTTTAAATAAAACCAACCCAATACCTGCCACCTCTAATGTGACTTACAGTTCATAATGGTCAGAAACTAATACTAGAGATAAAACTAATATTTTGATTGACAGTTTTTGTATCTTCTGACATTTTAAAGGGATCTGATGGAACATCAATTTCCCAAATCTTAGCATCACCCCCTTACAAACCTTAGGGCTATTAACTTCCCTCCCTTATCTAATGTTCAGTTTCTGTCAGTTTCAACGGACACCACTGTAACCACCACCATTCTTCATGAAGTTCAGTGTTCTATAGACCCCAGAGTCATGGAACTGAACAAGAGCTCCCACCTTCTACTAGAGCTTCAGTGGTACCATGAAGGCCAAGACAATTGAATTTAGGACAACCAGGACGACTCATTTGTGAGAACCCTCTTGCAACAAGGTCTAGTCAATTCTCTTTAAAATGGTGGCATTCCTTTACTTTTCGCTTTTCAGAAGCAGCACTCACCTCAATGTAGTACTAGATTAAGCCTAAAATGAGGGCCCCAGTCAACTTTTGTTATTTTTCTGCCTATGATAAAGGCTCCTTCACATTTCCAAGGAAAATCCAACTTAAAATGTGTGACCCTGCCAAACTCCATAAACCTGTGGAGCACTGCCTTTCCCACTGAAGTTGTAGATCTCTTCACATGCACCAATACGTCTACAGAGTTAGTTTCTGCATTCCTTTTACAGAATGTTGCATCTATTGTAGCAAACAGCATTTTAACATGGCTTGTTGGGCCACGTGGAGCGCTGGGCACTGTGCAGCTCCGACAGCTGCGGTACTGCCAGCAGCACACGCGGAGCAGGAAGCACATCACATCCAACTGGGAAAGAGAGGCCTAGTCTACGAGAGAGAAGAAGAGAAACAGAATGTGGTGCTAAGCCCAACCACAACTGGTAGCCTGACAAGCTCGTAGAATGGAGAGGCTTGAAGGTGGTTTGAGTAGGGATGAGTAACACAACTCCACACAGTGCAGAACCAGAAGCCAACTGACCTTACATTAACACCAACTACAGGACCTCAGGAACCTTGTGAGTAGAGTGACCTCACCTAGGAGAACACAGATGAGACTTAGCAATGTTTCTTTTAAATAAAACCAACCCAATACCTGCCACCTCTAATGTGACTTACAGTTCATAATGGTCAGAAACTAATACTAGAGATAAAACTAATATTTTGATTGACAGTTTTTGTATCTTCTGACATTTTAAAGGGATCTGATGGAACATCAATTTCCCAAATCTTAGCATCACCCCCTTACAAACCTTAGGGCTATTAACTTCCCTCCCTTATCTAATGTTCAGTTTCTGTCAGTTTCAACGGACACCACTGTAACCACCACCATTCTTCATGAAGTTCAGTGTTCTATAGACCCCAGAGTCATGGAACTGAACAAGAGCTCCCACCTTCTACTAGAGCTTCAGTGGTACCATGAAGGCCAAGACAATTGAATTTAGGACAACCAGGACGACTCATTTGTGAGAACCCTCTTGCAACAAGGTCTAGTCAATTCTCTTTAAAATGGTGGCATTCCTTTACTTTTCGCTTTTCAGAAGCAGCACTCACCTCAATGTAGTACTAGATTAAGCCTAAAATGAGGGCCCCAGTCAACTTTTGTTATTTTTCTGCCTATGATAAAGGCTCCTTCACATTTCCAAGGAAAATCCAACTTAAAATGTGTGACCCTGCCAAACTCCATAAACCTGTGGAGCACTGCCTTTCCCACTGAAGTTGTAGATCTCTTCACATGCACCAATACGTCTACAGAGTTAGTTTCTGCATTCCTTTTACAGAATGTTGCATCTATTGTAGCAAACAGCATTTTAACATGGCTTGTTGGGCCACGTGGAGCGCTGGGCACTGTGCAGCTCCGACAGCTGCGGTACTGCCAGCAGCACACGCGGAGCAGGAAGCACATCACATCCAACTGCTTCTTCCTCCACAGTTCCATGTACTTGTACGTGCCCATCCTGGCTCACCTGATGGCTGCCGCCAGACGGAAAAGCTATACTTTGATTTATTCTTCACTGAACTTGTAATACCCTTCATTTTAAACTTTTCTTGGTAAAATTTAGTTTCAGTCCCTCTAATGCTAAACGATGTTTGTTAGTGGTTGAAGTTACACACTGGATACTGAATAAGCTGGAGAGGTGCTTCATTCTTTTTTTTTTTTTCTAAGCTTTACGATTTGTATTTATTGATTACTAAAGAATAGTTCTTTATTAAATAATTTAAAAGGTAACCACGTAAAGTTAAGAAGTTCCTTACACATATGTTCTTTTTAAAATAATTGTTCTCAAAATGACAAGCTGCTTTTGGAGCCCCAGAGTACATTTATTTTATTTTATTTTACAGGGTTTTGTTGTATACTGCCACACATTGACCTGAATCCACCATAGGTATACATATGTCCCTCCATTCCTGAACTTCTCCCCAACCTCCCTCTCCATCTCACTCCTCCAGATAGCCACAGAGCCCCTGTTTGAGATGCCCTAGTGTCTCACCCCAATGTCCATAAGACTGTTCTCCATGTCTGCCTCTCCATTGCTGCTCTCCATATTCATTTATCAGCACCATCTTTCTAGATTCCATATGCATGTCAGTATACAATATTCATCTGTCTCTCTCTGACATACTTCACGCTATATAATAAGTCCCTCATTAGAACTGATTCAGATGCATTTCTTTTTATGGCTGAGTGATATTCCATTGTATATATGTACCACAGCTTCTTTATCCATTCATCTGTCGATGGACATCTAGGTTGCTTCCATGTTCTAGCTATTGCACAGAGTGCTGCAATGAACAATGGAGTGCACGTGTCTCTTTCAATTTTGATTTCCTCAGGGTATATGCTTAGTAGTGGGATTGCTAGGTTATATGGTGGCTCTATTCCTAGTTTTTTGAGGAATCTCCACAGTGCCTTCCATAGTGGCTGTATCAATTTACATTCCTACCAACAATGTAAAAGGGTTCCCTTACCTCCACACCCTCTCCAGCATCTATGGTCTGTAGACTTTTTGATGATGGCCATTCTGACTGGTATGAGATGATATCTCATTGTAGTTTTGATTTGCATTTCTCCAACAATGAGTGATGTTGAGCATCTTTCCATGTATTTGTTGGCCATCTGTATGGCTTTTTTGGAGACATGTCTGTTTATTCTTTTTTCCATTTTTTGATTGGGTTGTTTGTTTTTTTTTTTTTTTTTGATGTTCTCTGAGCTGCTTGTATATTTTAGAAATTAATTCTTAGTTGTTTCATTTGCTATTATTTTCTCCCATTTGAAGGTTGTCTTTTCACCTTGTTTATAGTTTCTTTTGGTGTACAAAAGCTTTTAAGTTTAATTAGGTCCCTCTTGTCTAGTTTTTTCATTATTTTCATTACTCTGGGAGGCGGGTCATAGGAGATCCTGTGTTGATTTATGTCATTGAGTGTTCTGCCTATGTTTTCCTCTAAGAGTTTTATGGTCTCTGACCTCACAGTTGGGTATTTAATCCATTTTGAGTTTATCTTTGTGTATGGTAGGTAGTGTTCCAACTTCATTCTTTTACATGTAGCTTACCAGTTTTCCCAGGACCATTACCGAAGAAGCTATCTTTGCTCCATTGTATATTCCTGCCTCCTTTGTCAAAATTAAGGTACCCATAAGTGTGTGGGTTTATCTCTGGGCTCTCTCTCTTGTTCCATTGGTCTATATTTCTGTCCTTGTGTCAGTACCATACTGCCTTGATGACTTTCGCTTTGTATGCTTCATTCTGTATAATGCACAGTAACAAAGAGTTTACAAGCCAAGCTTACTTATGTCTGTACATAGAAAGAAAATAATCTCTTTAAGAGTATATTTGTTTAGAAACAAGTTTATGATATTTGACCTTTACTGAAAACACTGCCATGCAGAAAATTACAAAGATATTTTTAGCATAATTTCTTCGATATCTTTTTCTTTACAATAATATTTTTTGAAGATAAATGGCACATTAACTATCTTTTGAGATAAGAAAAAATACTAGGTGAAGGAATCTGTTTTCATATTAATTTTAAAGCTTATATTTTGGTCCACCAAACAACACTGAAGTCATGAAGCTCCTAAGAATGCTTGAAACAATCCTCATTTTCATGCAGTTTTATACCTTGATGAAAACTTCCAGCATCTATGGTCTGTAGACTTTTTGATGATGGCCATTCTGACTGGTATGAGATGATATCTCATTGTAGTTTTGATTTGCATTTCTCCAACAATGAGTGATGTTGAGCATCTTTCCATGTATTTGTTGGCCATCTGTATGGCTTTTTTGGAGACATGTCTGTTTATTCTTTTTTCCATTTTTTGATTGGGTTGTTTGTTTTTTTTTTTTTTTTTGATGTTCTCTGAGCTGCTTGTATATTTTAGAAATTAATTCTTAGTTGTTTCATTTGCTATTATTTTCTCCCATTTGAAGGTTGTCTTTTCACCTTGTTTATAGTTTCTTTTGGTGTACAAAAGCTTTTAAGTTTAATTAGGTCCCTCTTGTCTAGTTTTTTCATTATTTTCATTACTCTGGGAGGCGGGTCATAGGAGATCCTGTGTTGATTTATGTCATTGAGTGTTCTGCCTATGTTTTCCTCTAAGAGTTTTATGGTCTCTGACCTCACAGTTGGGTATTTAATCCATTTTGAGTTTATCTTTGTGTATGGTAGGTAGTGTTCCAACTTCATTCTTTTACATGTAGCTTACCAGTTTTCCCAGGACCATTACCGAAGAAGCTATCTTTGCTCCATTGTATATTCCTGCCTCCTTTGTCAAAATTAAGGTACCCATAAGTGTGTGGGTTTATCTCTGGGCCTCTCTCTTGTTCCATTGGTCTATATTTCTGTCCTTGTGTCAGTACCATACTGCCTTGATGACTTTCGCTTTGTATGCTTCATTCTGTATAATGCACAGTAACAAAGAGTTTACAAGCCAAGCTTACTTATGTCTGTACATAGAAAGAAAATAATCTCTTTAAGAGTATATTTGTTTAGAAACAAGTTTATGATATTTGACCTTTACTGAAAACACTGCCATGCAGAAAATTACAAAGATATTTTTAGCATAATTTCTTCGATATCTTTTTCTTTACAATAATATTTTTTGAAGATAAATGGCACATTAACTATCTTTTGAGATAAGAAAAAATACTAGGTGAAGGAATCTGTTTTCATATTAATTTTAAAGCTTATATTTTGGTCCACCAAACAACACTGAAGTCATGAAGCTCCTAAGAATGCTTGAAACAATCCTCATTTTCATGCTTTAAGTTTTATACCTTGATGAAAAACTTCAGATTATTAAACTTCAAGTTATTTTTCTTACTGGCATTATCCCTTAATTTCATTATTTGGCATACAAAGAATTCTAACCTCTTTCTATAGTCTATTGTAACAAAAATGAAAGAGCAGAACAAAGAAAACATTGTGATTTGAGAATGACTTTTCATTCAGTAAAGGTATTTCATCCCCAACAAATCAAAATGAAGAATGATGACTTCTCTGAAACATTTAAAAGACTGAATACCCACAGAGTAAAGTTAAAACCAGCAAAGCAGAGAATGATTAATATAATTTATGACACATATCCTAAAGCACAGAAGACTTGTGATACAAAGGAATAAAGCCCAACCAATAGTTGGCAAAGATACAAAAGAGGCCACAGAAAAACAAAAAAGCAGTTGCTTAAGATTTCAAAGCTACTGACTTTATAAGTGAAATGTGTTCCTTAAGAATGAACTATTAAATAATGCTGACTGGTAAAATCAAATGCAGCCATATGAGTTGCCCCAAATTATGCGATGTAAAGTAAGATAAGATTTGTACTAACCATGAAAGCCTTTTTTCTTTCTTTCTTTTTAATTCAAGAAATGTGTAGAGGCAGCCAAAATACCAGATTCTGCACTTAAGTCTTGGCCAAACTTTCACCAAAAGGAGTGAAATGATATCCAAAAGCACCCATTGGCTCAGACCAGTATTATGGCCTCCCATGTGTCCGTGAGCAGGGTGGGAAGGCACAGGAACAAAGGCAGATTTCAGCTAGCTCTTCCTCAGTTTAAAATGTGCAGAAACCAAAAGTTTTTACACCTTATGTGCTAGGCTCTAAAAATCAGTGTTCTGGAGAAGTCTGAAACCAATGTGCTTTATAACTATCTTAAAAGTTTTGCATAATTTCTTGATAACAATAATATTTTTGAAGATAAATGGCACATTAACTATCTTTTGAGATAAGAAAAAATACTAGGTGAAGGAATCTGTTTTCATATTAATTTTAAAGCTTATATTTTGGTCCACCAAACAACACTGAAGTCATGAAGCTCCTAAGAATGCTTGAAACAATCCTCATTTTCATGCTTTAAGTTTTATACCTTGATGAAAAACTTCAGATTATTAAACTTCAAGTTATTTTTCTTACTGGCATTATCCCTTAATTTCATTATTTGGCATACAAAGAATTCTAACCTCTTTCTATAGTCTATTGTAACAAAAATGAAAGAGCAGAACAAAGAAAACATTGTGATTTGAGAATGACTTTTCATTCAGTAAAGGTATTTCATCCCCAACAAATCAAAATGAAGAATGATGACTTCTCTGAAACATTTAAAAGACTGAATACCCACAGAGTAAAGTTAAAACCAGCAAAGCAGAGAATGATTAATATAATTTATGACACATATCCTAAAGCACAGAAGACTTGTGATACAAAGGAATAAAGCCCAACCAATAGTTGGCAAAGATACAAAAGAGGCCACAGAAAAACAAAAAAGCAGTTGCTTAAGATTTCAAAGCTACTGACTTTATAAGTGAAATGTGTTCCTTAAGAATGAACTATTAAATAATGCTGACTGGTAAAATCAAATGCAGCCATATGAGTTGCCCCAAATTATGCGATGTAAAGTAAGATAAGATTTGTACTAACCATGAAAGCCTTTTTTCTTTCTTTCTTTTTAATTCAAGAAATGTGTAGAGGCAGCCAAAATACCAGATTCTGCACTTAAGTCTTGGCCAAACTTTCACCAAAAGGAGTGAAATGATATCCAAAAGCACCCATTGGCTCAGACCAGTATTATGGCCTCCCATGTGTCCGTGAGCAGGGTGGGAAGGCACAGGAACAAAGGCAGATTTCAGCTAGCTCTTCCTCAGTTTAAAATGTGCAGAAACCAAAAGTTTTTACACCTTATGTGCTAGGCTCTAAAAATCAGTGTTCTGGAGAAGTCTGAAACCAATGTGCTTGTAAAACGGGAGAGTTAGGACACATTTGCCACAACCTGTATATATTCTCTTCTCTTTTATAGTTGTACAAAAGATATCATCACTTGTGAGGATGCCTTCCATAAAAATTTTCACCAAATATTAATGTCAAAGCATGACTTTACGTGGACAAACAGGAAAAATTTTACCTCAGGCATTGATTTGAAATTTGAGATAATCTGAAACAATTTGAGCTTATTTTCTGAATAGAGTTAAGTAAAATTCTAAAGAATAGTATAATATGTTAGAAACAATAGTGAAATAAGTGGGAGCCCTAATGTTTAATACTTTCTGGATGTGTGAATTTGGGTTAGCTAAAATTCGTTCAAGAAATCCATTATTTTCATTAAGACTAGAGAATGGTACATACTAAGCCATCAGTGGGTGAGTAACAACTCTTTCTAAACAATACTGTTTGGCAAATGTAAACAAACTGCTACTTTAAAAAGGTAAATATCAGCAGCTAAAAGACAAATTTTCAAATGGTGCTCTAGAAACAGTTTGCATTCCAAGAGTGAATGGCCCACTGCTATAAATTTCATATTATTTCATATAAAGTGACCTGTGAGCATTTATATTTGAGGATTAAAAGTGAGATTATTTTAAATGTTTTGTTATAAATTCACTAAGTCACTATAATTACTGAAAGCATGTTTCTATTTTTGGTAGGAATTACAGCAACATTGTTTTGAAAACTAACATCAATAATGATGTAGACTGAAATGACTTAGAAATGTTATTATGCATTTCTGATAACCACTGGTAGGTTCACAGCAACCTGTCTAGCATAGAAGAATACATATTTAGCTACCATAGAGAAATCAAATGCTAAAAGGGAAAAGAATTACAACTATTACATTTAGTAGAATACAATTAAAACCTTTTTCATCTGAAATCGGCCTTCAGTGTCTTCTAGAACAGCTTTAGATCCAGAACAAATATACAAAAAAAAAAAAAAATCGTTTTTAATGGGAAGTGTTTGGGGGAGAGTATTTTTGCTAGCAGAAAAATAATTCTTAATAATACAGTAATAGTATACCTTCCTAAAAGCAAGCTAGCCAAAATAGTTCAGCAATCTGACAGAAATAAATGTCTATTTTATGTAAAATTGTGTAAGAAAATATGATTAGCTAATCCATAAATAAGATAAAATGTTTCCATTTCAATATTAAAGAGTTAGAGGAGGGGGCAAGATGGCAGAGGAATGAGGGGAAGATTTCACCAGCTCCCCAACAGAATCACCAGAACTAATCAAGAAATGAACCACCACCAATAAACCTGCCGCTAGACACAGAAGAACTCCTTAGGCCTGCGAGGGTGGAAGAGTGAACAGCCAGAACTTTCCCAGAGCTACTGTTCTGAGAACCCTCTATCCTAACCCCCATACCGTACAGGACCGACGGAGAGCACGCCAGCAAGTGCCCTAAAAGGGGGCCTCAGCGGAGTGACGGGGAAGAGAGGACAGCGATCAGCGCGAAAATTCCAAGAATCCAGCCGGATCACCGGCAGAAATTAAGACACCGTGAAGATAGGATACCGGAGCAGGGCCGGGCAGAACACAATTAGGAAGTTCCCCACGGGGAGCTGCCTAGGGACCTGGATAGAGCCGAACAGGGAGAGCCCACCGCGAAAATCGCGCCGCTTGCCTGGGCGAAAATCGCGACTTTCCGCCTAGCAATGGGTAAGTTCAAATACTACTAGTGGGGGGCTTGCTGAACAGAGAAGGGAAGTCGCCCACGGATTCCTGACCAGGGACCAGGCTCGAGCCGGACGGGAAAGCTCGTGCCTACCTTTGGGACTTGGACGCGTAACTGGCAGTGCGCGCGCACCAGTGGCGAAGGAGCCTGTGCTCCCCCATAGCTACACCCGCAGCGGAGGAAGCCGGGAGAAGGGCAGGTATTGGAGGCTACCGGCGGGTGAGCGGCATAGCTGGGGCGACCCTCTTCAATACGGGACTGCGCACGCAGTGGCCCCCCGCCCGACGGACTAGGATCAGCCGGCCGCCCCAGCCAGCACCTGAGCTTGCAGCAAAGCCACTGTTTTACTAAAGACAAAAACAGAAACCATAGCAACCGGTGCTATAAGGGAAAGGCTATCTCATCAAGACAATACCAACGAGAGCAGATTGGCTTCCACCAGACAGATGAGAGGATAAAAACCAGGGACAGTATTTAGCTTTTTTGTTTCTTTATTTGTTGTGGACGGTTCTGTTTATTTGATTGATCGGTCATGTTTCGTTTTTTTTTTTTTTTGTCTCTTCTTATTAAGTTTTTCCTCCCTTTTTAATTTCTAATTTCTTTTTTTTTTGATTTTTAATTTTTAATTTTCTTTAAAATTTTAATTCTTAGAAAGTTCTAATTCTCTTTTCTCTTTGCCACTGCTTTCTCCCTCTATGTTCTAAATCTAAAACTTTCTCCTATCTACCACTATCCTCTAGATAAATATATCCTACCTCCTGTCTCCACTCTTCTCTTCCAGCTGCACTAAACAATACAACACACTAATCTTGGCCACGTAACCCTATAAAATCCTTCCAAGACGAATCTATTCCTTCTCATTACCCATACACTCTCCTCCTCCTCACCCTCAACACATGTCTTAGTTAAATATTGCTTTCAGTGAAATAGTCCAAGCCAGGACCTTGCCCTGGATCTATTTTTACATGCACTATTTTAATTAATTCAGAGCTTAACGGGCAAGTATCATCTTTGATTGCATCATCTGCCAGAAAAATTTCCTATGCTTTATCTCTGTAAGACTGGTTAGATGTGGCTATTGTTCTGTATGTATGTATATCTTACGACTATGTTAGAAAACATCTGCATGCTTTCATGACTGTCACCCTTCAGAGATGCACCTCTTGTTCCTCAGATGCTAGTATGTGAACTAATATCACGGAACACCATAGCAAACCAGACTACACCCCCTGACCAATCATCAAACCAAGGATCCTGAGAGCAGAAGCCCTGATTCCAAGACCCCACATTATCAAAGAACATACAACACTAGAGACTATTCATCTGTAAACAAGACCTAACACCATCCAAGTCACAAACCACTGAACCCTTCTACAAGGACAGAAACCCAAAGGAAGGGAGAATTCAACCAAGAAGTCTGATGGGGGAAGAAGAACTCCACACACACAGACACCCAGAAAGAAACAAAAACTAACCTAATAATGAAACGACAGAGAAGCACTGCACAAATGAAGGACTAAGCTAGAGAAACACAGCTTCAAATGGAAGAGGAGGAGATAGACAGATTATCTGAAAGAGAATTCAGAAAAGCTATACTAATGAGGATGCAAAACACTGAAAACAGAGTATTAGAGGAAATTAGTGCATTGAGAAGAGACATGCAAGAAATGAAAAATAAGCAAATGGAGACAACCAACTCAATTGCTGAACTCAAAAACACTACAGAAGGTCTCAACAGTAGAGTATCAGAGGCTGAAGAACGGATAAGTGAGCTGGAAGACAGAATGGTGGAAATAAGTGCTGAAGAACACAACAAAGCCCAAAGAATTAAAAGAAGTGAGGATAGCATCAAAGACCTATGGGACAATATCAAACACACCAACATTAGAATTATAGGAGTTCCAGAGGAGAAGAGGGGAAGAAAGGCTATGAAAAAGTTCTTGAAGAGGTTATAGTTGAAAACTTCCCCAGCATGGGAAAGGAAATAGTCAGCCAAGTCCAAGAAGCACAAAGAGTTCCATACAGGACAAACCCCAGAAGAAACACACCAAGGCACATTTTAATCAAACTAACACAGACTAAATATAATGACAGATTACTAAAAGCAACTAGGAGCAAACAACAAATAACATATAAAGGAAACCCCATATGCCTAACTGCGGATCTCTCAACAGAAACCCTGCAGGCCAGAAGAGAATGGCAGGACACATTTAAACGGTTAAAAGAGAATAACTTCCAACCAAGAATTCTCTACCCAGCAGGAATCTCATTCAGAATTGATGGTGAAGTCAAAAGCTTCACAGACAGACAAAAACTAAAAGAATTCTGTACCACAAAACCAGCCCTACAACAAGTGCTAAACGGCCTGATATAGCCAATAAATACAAGAGTAGGAGAAGTCCTACAAATCAAACCACAAAATTCTAAGAAGATGACAACAGGAACAGTCATATCAATAATTACTTTGAATGTAAATGGACTAAATGCTCCAACCAAATGGCACAGGCTGGCTGAATGGATCCGGAAGCATGACCCATATATTTGCTGTTTACAAGAGACCCACTTCAGACCTAGAGACACTCATAGACTGAAAGTGAAAGGCTGGAAAAAGATATTCCATGCACATGGAAATCAAAAGAAAGCTGGAGTAGCAATCCTCATATCAGACAAAATAGATTTTAAAGTAAAGAAGATTCTAAGAGACAAGGCAGGTCCCTACATCATGATTAAGGGATCTATCCAAGAGGAAGACATAACAGTCATGAATACATACGCACCCAACACAGGGGCACCTCAATACATAAGACAGATACTTTCAGACATAAAAGAAGAAATCAATAATAACACAATAATAGTAGGAGACTTTAACACTCCTCTCACTCCAATGGACAGATCATCCAAACAGAAAATTAATAAAGAAACACAAGCCTTAAATGCCACACTAGAAAAGATGGACCTCATCGATATCCTTAGGACGTTCCATCCAAAAGCAGAAGAATACACTTTCTTCTCAAGTGCTCACGGAACATTCTCCAGGATAGACCACATACTGGGCTTCAAATCAAACCTCAGTCAATTCAAGAAAACTGAAATAATATCAACCATCTTCTTGGACCACAATGCAATGAGACTAGAGATCAACTACAGGGAAAAAAAAAACCACTAAACACACAAACACATGGAGATTAAACAACACATATGTAAAAAACCAACTGATCACTGAGGAAATCAAAGGAGAAATTAAACAATTCCTAGAAGAAAATGACAATGAACACACCACCGTGCAAACCTATGAGATACCGCAAAAGCAGTTATAAGAGGGAAATTTATAGCAATGCAATCCCACCTCAAGAAACCAGACAAATACGAAGCAGATGACTTAACCCTCCACTTAAAACAACTGGAGAAAGAAGAACAAAAACACCCCAAAGCCAGGAGAAGAAGAGAAATTATAAAGACTAGAGCGGAAATAAATGAGAAAGAAATGAAAGAAACTATAGTAAAGATAAATAAAACAAAAAAGGTGTTTCTTTGAAAAGGTAAACAAAATTGACAAGCCACTGGCCAGACTCATTAAGAAAAAGAGAGAGAAGAACCAGATCAACAAAATCAAAAACGAAAAAGGAGAGATTACAACAGATAATGCAGAAATCCAAAGGATTCTAAGAGACTATTATGAACAGCTATATGGCAACAAACTGGACAACCTGGAAGAAATGGACAGTTTCTTGAGGAAGATTAATCTCCCAAGACCGAGCCAGGAAGAAACAGAAACTTCGAACAACCACAATCACAAGCTCTGAAATCGAATTTGTGATTAAAATCTACCCAAAACAAAAGCCCAGGGCCAGATGGCTTCACAGGTGATTAAAAATTCTATTCCCTAAACTCTTCCAAAAATAGGGGGATAACTTTCAGAAACATAAAAGGAAAAGAAATCAAAAAAGAAGAAATCAATAATAACACAATAATAGTAGGAGACTTTAACACTCCTCTCACTCCAATGGACAGATCATCCAAACAGAAAATTAATAAAGAAACACAAGCCTTAAATGCCACACTAGAAAAGATGGACCTCATCGATATCCTTAGGACGTTCCATCCAAAAGCAGAAGAATACACTTTCTTCTCAAGTGCTCACGGAACATTCTCCAGGATAGACCACATACTGGGCTTCAAATCAAACCTCAGTCAATTCAAGAAAACTGAAATAATATCAACCATCTTCTTGGACCACAATGCAATGAGACTAGAGATCAACTACAGGGAAAAAAAAAACCACTAAACACACAAACACATGGAGATTAAACAACACATATGTAAAAAACCAACTGATCACTGAGGAAATCAAAGGAGAAATTAAACAATTCCTAGAAGAAAATGACAATGAACACACCACCGTGCAAACCTATGAGATACCGCAAAAGCAGTTATAAGAGGGAAATTTATAGCAATGCAATCCCACCTCAAGAAACCAGACAAATACGAAGCAGATGACTTAACCCTCCACTTAAAACAACTGGAGAAAGAAGAACAAAAACACCCCAAAGCCAGGAGAAGAAGAGAAATTATAAAGACTAGAGCGGAAATAAATGAGAAAGAAATGAAAGAAACTATAGTAAAGATAAATAAAACAAAAAAGGTGTTTCTTTGAAAAGGTAAACAAAATTGACAAGCCACTGGCCAGACTCATTAAGAAAAAGAGAGAGAAGAACCAGATCAACAAAATCAAAAACGAAAAAGGAGAGATTACAACAGATAATGCAGAAATCCAAAGGATTCTAAGAGACTATTATGAACAGCTATATGGCAACAAACTGGACAACCTGGAAGAAATGGACAGTTTCTTGAGGAAGATTAATCTCCCAAGACCGAGCCAGGAAGAAACAGAAACTTCGAACAACCACAATCACAAGCTCTGAAATCGAATTTGTGATTAAAAATCTACCCAAAAACAAAAGCCCAGGGCCAGATGGCTTCACAGGTGAATTCTACCAAACATTTAAAGAAGAGCTAATGCTTGTCCTTCTAAAACTCTTCCAAAAAATTGCACAGGAGGGAAAACTTCCAAACACATTCTATGAGGCCACCATCACCCTGATACCCAAACCAGGCAAAGACAACACAAAAAAGGAAAATTACTGACCAATCCCACTGATGAACTTAGATGCCAAGATCCTCAACAAAATCCTAGCAAACAGAATTCAACGACACATCAAAAAACTCATACATCACGATCAAGTCGGGTTCATCCCAGGCATGCAAGGATTCTTTAATATCTGCAAATCAATGTGATACACCATATCAACAAATTGAAAGACAAAAACCACATGATCATCTCAATAGATGCAGAAAAATCCTTCAACAAAGTACAACATCCATTTATGATTAAAAAAAACTCTTCAGAAAATGGGCATAGAAGGAACCTATCTCAACATAGTGAAAGCCATATATGAGAAGCCCACAGCGAACATTATCCTCAACGGTGAAAAACGGAGAGCATTCCCTCTAGGATCAGGAACAAGACAGGGGTATCCACTTTCACCACTACTACTCAACATAGTCATGGAAGTTCTAGCAACAGCAATAAGAGAAGAGAAAGAAATCAAAGGAATCCAGATTGGAAAGGAAGAAGTCAAGCTCTCTCTTTTTGCAGACGACATGATATTATACATAGAAAATCCCAAAGACACGGTTACAAAGCTACTAGAGCTAATCAATGAATTCAGCAAAGTCGCAGGATACAAAGTCTACACACAGAAATCACTGGCACTCCTATACTCAATGAAAAATCAGAAAACGAAATCAAAGAGCCAATCCCCTTCACCACTGCAACCAAAAGAATCAAATACCTAGGAATAAACCTACCCAAAGAAACAAAAGAATTGTACACAGAATATTACAAGACACTCATGACAGAAATAAAAGAAGACTTAAACAGATGGAGAGATATTCCATGTTCCTGGGTCGGAAGAATCAATATTGTGAAAATGACCATACTACCAATTATCATCTGCAGATTCAATGCAATACCTATTCAACTATTGACATTTTTCACAAAACTAGACCAAAGAATAACACAGTTCATATGGAAACACAAAAGACCTCGAATAGCCAAAGCAATCCTGAGGAAAAAAAAACGGAGCTGGAGGAATCAGCCTCCCTAACTTCAGACTCTACTACAAAGCAACAGTCCTCAAGATAGTATGGTACTGGCACAAAAACAGAACAATAGACCAATGGAACAAGATAGAGAACCCAGAGATAAACCCATGCACCTATGGATACCTTATTTTTGACAAAGGAGGAGAAACTATAAAATGGGACAAAGAAAGCCTCTTCAACAAATGGTGCTGGGAAAATTGGACAGCTACATGCAAAAACATGAAGTTGGAACATTCCCTGACACCATACACTAAGATCAACTCAAAATGGATTAATGACCTAAATGCAAGACCAGAAACCATCCAACTCTTAGAGGAGACTATAGGCAAAACCCTCAAGCACAGAAATCAAAGCAAGATCTTCTCTGACCCACCTACTAAAATAGCAGAACTGAAAAGAAAAATGGGCATGTGGGACCTAATGAAACTTAAAAGCTTTTGTACATCAAAAGAAATTACAAAAAAGCTGAACAGACACCCCACAGAGTGGGAGAAAATCACAGCAAATGAAATAACAGATAAAGAATTAATCTCCAAAATCTATAAGCAACTCAGACAACTCAGTACAGGAAAAATGAACAACCCAATCAAAAAATGGGAAGAAGATCTAAAGAGATGCCTCTCCAAAGAGGACATACAGATGGCCCAGAATCACATGAAACGATGCTCAACCTCGCTTATTATTAGAGAAATGCAAATTAAAACGACAATGAGATATCACCTCACACCCGTCAGAATGGCCATCTTCAAAAAATCTGCAGACAATAAATGCTGGAGAGAGTGCGGAGAAAAGGGAACCCTCTTGCATCGCTGGTGGGAATGTCAATTGATACAGCCTCTATGGAAGACAGTATGGAGATTCCTTAAAAAACTAAAAATAGAAGCACCCTATGACCCAGCAATCCCACTCTTAGGCTTATATCCTGATGAAATCAAAAATGAAAGAGGCACCTGTACCCCAATGTTCATTGCAGCTCTCTATACAATAGCCAGAACATGGAAGCAACCTAGATGTCCATTGATGAATGAATGGATACAGAAGCCCTGGTACATATATACAATGGAGTACTACTCAGCTGTTAAAAGAAATGCAGAAGACTCAGTCCTAATGAGGTGGCTGGATCTAGAACCTATCATAAAAAGTGAAGTAAGTCAAAAAGAGAAAGACAAATACAATATACTAACACACATATAGGGAATCTAGTAGGATGGTCTTGATAACACACACAGTGAACTCATGGAAAAACAGACAGAGCATAGACATAGGGACATTGTGGGGAAGAAATAGGGAGGGGGAAGCATGGAAGGAGTAACATGGAAACCTATACTGTCCTGTTGGAAAAGATGGCTATTGTCATTGTGCTAAGGGAATAGGAGTACCTACAATCACTTGGGGCGAAGGTCTGGAGGGGTGCGATGGGGGAACCTGGGGGGGTGGGGACCAGGGATGTGCATATGACTCATCTGGGAACATACATGTCTGTGAACAACAAAACTCTGTAAAACCTTTAAAATAAAGAATTTAAAAAAAAAAATTGAAGTTAGGTGAATCCTGAAAGACATTATACATTATGGATTCCAAACTTTTAGAGAAAAACAAAAGGCATAAACTGAAAATGCTTCACTATTAAAAGTTACAGTTTGTCTCCACTACCTAAAAGTTTGAGCTAGATGAACAGTCATGCTTTATGGCAATATTACGTTATCAACACTGAGATCAGAATCCTGAATGAGCTGAGAAGAGGTTCAAATACTTTGCAGAATAAAAGTTAAACAAAACTCTACAAAGCTATCCAAATTGGTGCACCTTGTGCTTAAACCATTCTTCACTGTCAATGTCCCTGAATTGGGACGATCCTCTGGAGAAGAGAATGGCAACCCACTCCAGTATTCCTGCCTGGACAATCTCATGGACAATGGAGCCTGGTGGGCTACAGTCCATGGGATTGCAAAGGGTCAGACACGACCGAGAGACTAACACTTACTTGAGTGAGTGAGAGATAGTCACTCAGTTGTGTCTGACTATAGTCTGCCAGGCTCCTCTGTCCATGGAATTCTCCAGGCAAGAATACTGGAGTGGGTTGTCATATCCTTCTCCAACACTTCCTTACTTACTTGAGCTTAAGTGGTAGTTAAAAATGCATGGATAGATTCCTATATGCCAGGGTACTGTGCTAAGCAGAAAACTTTGGAGGAAGTTCTGCATATTTTATCTTTTTCAGAGATAAGGAAGCTGAAGTACCTTTGTAAAATGAAGAATAGCTATAAACTTGCAGTTCTTAAACTCAAATGTAACACTATTACCCCTGTATTATACATATACTGATCTGCTTTTTAATATTTTTTACAATAAAAAGATAACAATGTGCTTACTTCTAACTGAATGAAAATGAAGAAGACATTAATAAGTATGGATGGTTCGTTGTATTTAAGAACTTTCTTTTTAGAAGAATTGACTGGAAATTTAAAAGGTTAAGGCACTAAAAACTATACATAATTAAAATCAGTTAGTTATATTACTTATTTGTAATTGTCAAATTTTGTCAAAAACCCCTATCACTGATAGGTGTTAATAAATTGGGTGAATTATGAAAATAAAAGTATTGAGTTATATTTAAAATATGAAAAACTACTCTAAATCAAAGACATTATACATTATGGATTCCAAACTTTTAGAGAAAAACAAAAGGCATAAACTGAAAATGCTTCACTATTAAAAGTTACAGTTTGTCTCCACTACCTAAAAGTTTGAGCTAGATGAACAGTCATGCTTTATGGCAATATTACGTTATCAACACTGAGATCAGAATCCTGAATGAGCTGAGAAGAGGTTCAAATACTTTGCAGAATAAAAGTTAAACAAAACTCTACAAAGCTATCCAAATTGGTGCACCTTGTGCTTAAACCATTCTTCACTGTCAATGTCCCTGAATTGGGACGATCCTCTGGAGAAGAGAATGGCAACCCACCCCAGTATTCCTGCCTGGACAATCTCATGGACAATGGAGCCTGGTGGGCTACAGTCCATGGGATTGCAAAGGGTCAGACACGACCGAGAGACTAACACTTACTTGAGTGAGTGAGAGATAGTCACTCAGTTGTGTCTGACTATAGTCTGCCAGGCTCCTCTGTCCATGGAATTCTCCAGGCAAGAATACTGGAGTGGGTTGTCATATCCTTCTCCAACACTTCCTTACTTACTTGAGCTTAAGTGGTAGTTAAAAATGCATGGATAGATTCCTATATGCCAGGGTACTGTGCTAAGCAGAAAACTTTGGAGGAAGTTCTGCATATTTTTTCTTTTCAGAGATAAGGAAGCTGAAGTACCTTTGTAAAATGAAGAATAGCTATAAACTTGCAGTTCTTAAACTCAAATGTAACACTATTACCCCTGTATTATACATATACTGATCTGCTTTTTAATATTTTTTACAATAAAAAGATAACAATGTGCTTACTTCTAACTGAATGAAAATGAAGAAGACATTAATAAGTATGGATGGTTCGTTGTATTTAAGAACTTTCTTTTTAGAAGAATTGACTGGAAATTTAAAAGGTTAAGGCACTAAAAACTATACATAATTAAAATCAGTTAGTTATATTACTTATTTGTAATTGTCAAATTTTGTCAAAAACCCCTATCACTGATAGGTGTTAATAAATTGGGTGAATTATGAAAATAAAAGTATTGAGTTATATTTAAAATATGAAAAACTACTCTAAATCAACATGCTAAGTTGTTTGAAAATGTCACCAGAGCAGACTTTAAAAAATGTTAAGAATTTATCTGTTGTTTAGAAAAAATCAATAATTGGATGGACATTTTGTTTGTTTGGTTTATAGCTTTGTAGTGTAGTATTATACATATACTAATATACTATTATCATATTGGTACAAGCCAAGGAAAATGAAATAAGTCTTCTGCTAGAGAATTTTTAGGCTTTTTCCTCATGAAGAAGTTCATTGTTTTTGAATTACTTAATGGACATATTTATTTATTAATTGGTTTCTCAGAAAGCTCAGTGGTAAGGAATCTACCTGCCAATGCAGAGACGCAGGAGATATGGGTTCAATTCCTGGGTTGGGAATATTTCCTGGAGGAGTAAATGGCAACCCATTCTAGTATTCTTGCCTGGAATATCCATGCACAGAGGAGCCTGATGGGTTACAGTTCATGGGGTCACAAAGACTCACACTTGACTGAGCAACTGAGCACACAAGTATGTTATTCATTTATTACAGATTCACATGCAATTGTAAGAAACAGGGTGCAGCATTCTTATCCATGGTTTTCCTAGTTTCCTCAAGTCATAACATTTTGCAAAACTTCAGTATAATATCACAACCAGGCTGTTGGCATTGGTGCAATTCACTAATCTTGCTCAGATTTCTCCAGGTGAATTTGTACTCATACACAACAGATGTATTAAGTTATGTACGACTGTATCATCTGTGTAGGCTCATGTATCCACCACCACAGTCAAGATACTAAACCCTTTCTTTTCCACACTACACGCAGAATCCCCTGTGTTGCCATTTTATAACCTTGCCCAGTCCATCTCCTTCCTGCTCTAATCCCAGGTGTCTACTAAACTACCCTCCATTTCTAAACTTTTTCTTTTCAGACATGCTGTAGAAATGGAATCCCAACAGTTAGTTTTGGAATTGGCTTTTCATTCAGCCATTTTCTAAACCTTTTTCCTTTTCAGACATGCTGTAGAATGGATTATTATTACTTATTTGTAATTGTCAAATTTTGTCAAAAACCCCTATCACTGATAGGTGTTAATAAATTGGGTGAATTATGAAAATAAAAGTATTGAGTTATATTTAAAATATGAAAAACTACTCTAAATCAACATGCTAAGTTGTTTGAAAATGTCACCAGAGCAGACTTTAAAAAATGTTAAGAATTTATCTGTTGTTTAGAAAAAATCAATAATTGGATGGACATTTTGTTTGTTTGGTTTATAGCTTTGTAGTGTAGTATTATACATATACTAATATACTATTATCATATTGGTACAAGCCAAGGAAAATGAAATAAGTCTTCTGCTAGAGAATTTTTAGGCTTTTTCCTCATGAAGAAGTTCATTGTTTTTGAATTACTTAATGGACATATTTATTTATTAATTGGTTTCTCAGAAAGCTCAGTGGTAAGGAATCTACCTGCCAATGCAGAGACGCAGGAGATATGGGTTCAATTCCTGGGTTGGGAATATTTCCTGGAGGAGTAAATGGCAACCCATTCTAGTATTCTTGCCTGGAATATCCATGCACAGAGGAGCCTGATGGGTTACAGTTCATGGGGTCACAAAGACTCACACTTGACTGAGCAACTGAGCACACAAGTATGTTATTCATTTATTACAGATTCACATGCAATTGTAAGAAACAGGGTGCAGCATTCTTATCCATGGTTTTCCTAGTTTCCTCAAGTCATAACATTTTGCAAAACTTCAGTATAATATCACAACCAGGCTGTTGGCATTGGTGCAATTCACTAATCTTGCTCAGATTTCTCCAGGTGAATTTGTACTCATACACAACAGATGTATTAAGTTATGTACGACTGTATCATCTGTGTAGGCTCATGTATCCACCACCACAGTCAAGATACTAAACCCTTTCTTTTCCACACTACACGCAGAATCCCCTGTGTTGCCATTTTATAACCTTGCCCAGTCCATCTCCTTCCTGCTCTAATCCCAGGTGTCTACTAAACTACCCTCCATTTCTAAACTTTTTCTTTTCAGACATGCTGTAGAAATGGAATCACAACAGATAGTCTTGGAATTGGCTTTTTTTCATTCAGCACAATTCCCTGGAGATTCATTCAATTTATTGCCTGCATATATAACTAGGGCATTCCTTTTAATAGCTCGTTAGCATCCTATGGTATAGGTATATCATAGTTGGACCATTTACCCACTGAAAGACTTCTGGGCTGTTTTTAGTTTTAGCTATTACTAATAATGCTGCATGAATAATTATATACAAGTTGTGCAAACATACATTTTACTCCCAATGGGATTAATACTTGGAAGCCAAAAGCTGGGTCGTCTGGCTGTTGGAGATTTATTCTTTTATTAAACTGTCGACTGTTTTTCAGGGTGGATTTACCATTTTACATTCACACCGACAACATCTGGTGATACATTTCTCTCTATCCTCACTAGCATTTCGTGTTGTTAGTATTAATTTTTCAATTTTAGCTATTCTGAGAAGGGTGGTTTGAATTTGTATTTCCCTAATGGCTTATGATTTCAAGTATCTTTTCATGTGGTCATTTGTGACCTGTATGTTTGCTTTATGTCATATATGTTCATATCTTTTCTCCATTTTCTAACTGGGTTTCTTATGCCTTTTAGTGGTGAATTTGAGATTTCTTTATATAATACAGAAACTAATCTTTTCATCAGATATATAGTTTGCAAATACTTTCAGTTTGAATGTATTTTCTTTCTTGTCTTCCATCCTATTCATGTGGGTTTTCTAGAATAGTTTTAAATTACGATGAGATTCAATTTATTAATTTTGTCTTTAACAGATTATGCTTTTGTCTGATATCTAAGAATTCTTCCATTGTCCAAAATCCTGAAGATTTTTCTAAGTTTTTTTTTTTTCTGTAAAATTCTTAACAGTTTTACATTTTCATTTAAATCTATGACCCATCTTGAATTAATTTTTACATAATATCAGTTAAGGTCAAAGTTCATTTTTTGCTTTATGAATACCCAATTGCTCAGTACCAGTTGTTGAAAAGGCTTTATTTCCTCTGAGTTGCTTTTGTAACTCGTCGCTCATGTTCCCCCCAATCGATATAACCCTTTCTTTTAATAGCCCCTGGCCATTTTATACCCCAGTCCATCTCCTTCCTGCTCTAATCCCAGGTGTCTACTAAACTACCCTCCATTTCTAAACTTTTTCTTTTCAGACATGCTGTAGAAATGGAATCACAACAGATAGTCTTGGAATTGGCTTTTTTTCATTCAGCACAATTCCCTGGAGATTCATTCAATTTATTGCCTGCATATATAACTAGGGCATTCCTTTTAATAGCTCGTTAGCATCCTATGGTATAGGTATATCATAGTTGGACCATTTACCCACTGAAAGACTTCTGGGCTGTTTTTAGTTTTAGCTATTACTAATAATGCTGCATGAATAATTATATACAAGTTGTGCAAACATACATTTTACTCCCAATGGGATTAATACTTGGAAGCCAAAAGCTGGGTCGTCTGGCTGTTGGAGATTTATTCTTTTATTAAACTGTCGACTGTTTTTCAGGGTGGATTTACCATTTTACATTCACACCGACAACATCTGGTGATACATTTTCTCTCTATCCTCACTAGCATTTCGTGTTGTTAGTATTAATTTTTCAATTTTAGCTATTCTGAGAAGGGTGGTTTGAATTTGTATTTCCCTAATGGCTTATGATTTCAAGTATCTTTTCATGTGGTCATTTGTGACCTGTATGTTTGCTTTATGTCATATATGTTCATATCTTTTCTCCATTTTCTAACTGGGTTTCTTATGCCTTTTAGTGGTGAATTTGAGATTTCTTTATATAATACAGAAACTAATCTTTTCATCAGATATATAGTTTGCAAATACTTTCAGTTTGAATGTATTTTCTTTCTTGTCTTCCATCCTATTCATGTGGGTTTTCTAGAATAGTTTTAAATTACGATGAGATTCAATTTATTAATTTTGTCTTTAACAGATTATGCTTTTGTCTGATATCTAAGAATTCTTCCATTGTCCAAAATCCTGAAGATTTTTCTAAGTTTTTTTTTTTTCTGTAAAATTCTTAACAGTTTTACATTTTCATTTAAATCTATGACCCATCTTGAATTAATTTTTACATAATATCAGTTAAGGTCAAAGTTCATTTTTTGCTTTATGAATACCCAATTGCTCAGTACCAGTTGTTGAAAAGGCTTTATTTCCTCTGAGTTGCTTTTGTAACTTCGTCAGAAATCATTTGAACATGTTCTATGATCATTTTTGAGTCCTATTCTGAGTCCATTCTTTTTCATCGATATCTGTTTCTATCCTTCTACCAATACCACACTGTATAACCCTTAATAATTAGTATAATAATTATTCCCATTTTATTCTTTGTATCAACCTGCTTTCAGCTATGCTAGGTCCTGTGTTTTCCCATGTAAAATTTTAAATGAGCTTATCTATATAAAAATCTATTTGGGGGCTTCCCCTGGTGGTCCAGTGGGTAAGGACACTGCCTCGCAGTGCAAGGGGCACCGGTTCGATCCCTGGCCTGGGAAGATCCCACGTGCCGTGGAGCGGCTGGACCGATGTGTCCAATGACCAAGCCGGAGCTCTGGAGTGCATGTGCCCAGAGCCGGTGCTCTGCGACAACAGAAGTCACTGCGATGGGAGGTCCACACGGGCCAAAGAACAAAGATGGATGAAAATAGATAAATGAAAGACCAATAGAAGTGGCCCGCCTGTCCCCCTCCCTCCTCAACCTGCCCCCCCCTCAAAAATAAAGTAAATGGGAAGATATGCATGGATTACATGCAAATACTATACCATTTTATATGAATGACTTGAGCATCTTTGCAGTTTGGTATCTGCAAGGGCTCCTGGAAACAATCCTCCATGGATACCAAGGGATGACTGTATTTGGAAACATCTCATTCTACATTTGGTTGAACCTATAGATTGCACAGCACCAAGGGTGGTGGACTTTGGGTGAGTATAATGTATCAATGTAGGTCTATCAATTATAACAAATGTAGGAATGTTGATAACCTGGGAAGCTTTATGTATGTGAAAGCAAGGCATATGTGAGAAATCTCCGTATCTTCGCCTCACGTTTTCCTGAGAATCAAATAGTCTTAATAATAATTTAAAAACTGTCAAATATTACTTAATAATTTAAAAGATGTCAGAGAATCTGGAGAGCACACCCTCTTATCTCTTTGAGAGAATAATGTTGCTACCTCCATGTTTGTAGCATTCCCTCCTTAACTCCCAAAGAAAACAGATCTTTAATGAGAGAATTTCAGGAATTCTCACAGATAAACTGGAGATTGATCTCTCTTTCAAATATGATCTTGATTCCTGCCTTCAAATCAGATTCCAAGTGATCTTGTGTTTCACCTATACAAACATGCCTGCTTATAGCAGAATATTTTTAGAATCATAAAACTGTTGGAAAGAAAAAAAGTAATCTCTATAATTTTCCGTTTTTTTTAAAAAAAAATTAAAATTATAGCTCATTCTTCTAATATCTTAAAGACCATGCTATACCAGTATCAAAATAAATATTTTAGATTAAGAAACACATTTATGGTCATCAACAAACTGATTCTGCAGTTTATATAGAGAAGCAAAAGACTTAGAATAGCCAACAAAATACTGAAGGTGAAGAATAAAGCTTTGCATGATGTGAATCCATCAAAGGGATTCAGTGGTAGCCCAGCTACTCTGCATTTGGTGTGGAAGTTCCTCATCACTGATGTCATATAAGGAAACTGTAATAGAACTTGATTTACGGATCATGGGTTATCTCGGAAGTCTATCAATTTCCAATGTTATCTGTTAATATGTTGATTATCAATACCAATCTTATTTACAAGAAGCACACTTCTTTATCCACTGAGGTAGAGACATAGTTGAAAATTTAACTTGAAACCTAAGCTTGGCACAAAACTAGAAGACAGTGAAAACTGAAACTAATGGCCTCATTTCTACCCTTTCTCACGAAAGAAAAGCTACTTTCTCAAACAAATGAGACAAGAAAGTGAGAAATCATGACTTGTTGCTTAATGCTTCTCAGGGGTATTATTCTAAATTCTGCAGGCCTGTCTCTTCAGAAGGAATGTAGAAACTCTTGAGTTTTCAATCAAATTCCCTGTAGCAGTTCTAACAAAGTCCCACTGAGTCTTTAGTTCAAGCCAAGATTTTGAATTTGGATCTGAAAGTAGTTATAAAATATTTTCTTTTCTCTTTTCTTTTCTTTGTTTTTTACGGAGTATTATTGTTTACTACCACACCTCAACCCGAATCTTCCATAGGTAAATAAATATTTCCCACCCTCAACCTCCTCCCCATCTCCCTCCCCACCCCAGCCCTCCAGGTTACCACATAACCCCTATTTGAGATCCCCTAGTCCCACAGCATATTCCTCTCCCTTCCCCCTATGTCTATAAGACTGTTCTCCATGTCCTCCTCTCCATTCTTACTCTGCGTATTAATTTATCAGCACCATCTTTCTAGATTCCATACACATGTCAGTATACAATATTAATCTTCTTCTCTGACACACCTCACTCTATATAGTAGATTCTAGATTCACCCATCTCATTAGAACTCATTCAAAAGCATTTATTTTTATGACTAAGTAGCATTCCATTGTATATATGTACCACAGCTTCTTCATCTATGCATCTGTTGATGGACATCTAGGTTGCTTCCATGTTCTAGTTATTGTAAATAGTGCTGCAATGAAAAATGGGGTACATGTGTCTCTTTCAGTTCTCCAAAGAAGACATACACATGGTCAACAAATACATGAAAAGATGCTCATTGTTAGAGAAATGTAAATAAAAACTACAATGAGATATCACTTTACATCAGTCAGAATGGCCATCATCAAAAAGCCCACAAATAATAAATGCTGGAGAGGATGTGGAGAAAAGGGAACCCTCTTGCACTGCTGATGGAAATGTAAGCTGATACAGCCACTATGGAAGACAGCATGGAGATTCCTCAAAAAACTAGCAATAGAACCACCATATGACCCAGCAATCCCACTACTAGGTACATACTCTGAGGAAATCAAAATATTTACTTTATGTTACTTTTTTTCTTTGCTAAAAAAGCCAGGGTTGAGGTTCCTAACACAGCAGATGACTGTAAGAAGACATGACTACATTATGAATGAACTCATTAATTTTTCTATTAATAAAAACTGAATTTAAGGTGTATTTTCTTGATTCTTAAAAGAGCATTATCCAAAGAAATTTACCTTGCTAAAAAATGTGATTTAATACAGAAAATTCTATTTGTATTTATAACAATGAAGTGATTGAAATCATGGGAAATTAGAGAAAATAAGTTGTATATTATCAGAACTTATGGGAGGATACAAACAAATTATAGCATGAAAAAACTTAATAGAATATAAAAAGAAAATCAAAAGAGATTTGGAAATTTATTTGTCTATCCTTCAAGGGTCTACACATTTTCCTAGCCACCAGCAACATTTTATGGCACATGAGAACCCTTGCTTTTCCCTTCACTATATAAGCTCATACTCATGTCTGTATTTTGGTCAAAGTTGTTTCTGTCTGAGTTTCCACTATTTATATATTTGCATTCTGCCCCGGAATGAAGTAGTAAAAATATATTATTTTAACAGATAAATCATTTAAATTTTAACTTTAATATTTACTTTCAGTTTTTTGAAAAATTAAACATGTTCAGTTCCATGACAAGAAAGTGCAGTTCTGACCTACCTATTATTTTTAGTTCCACCTTGATCTACCATCACTAGGAGTCAGAAAAATCAAAGCATACATGGCCAGCTGAAGAAGTAAGTCTGCTAAGAATCTATTTGCAAGAGGGACTAAAGAAATAGTTCTAAAGAAAAAAGACAATTGTAGCAGAATTTTGATGAATAAAGAAAAAGACTAAGTGCATGTTAATTCTTGCCTGATCTCCTGTGAATTTAAACTACAATGAGATATCACTTTACATCAGTCAGAATGGCCATCATCAAAAAGCCCACAAATAATAAATGCTGGAGAGGATGTGGAGAAAAGGGAACCCTCTTGCACTGCTGATGGAAATGTAAGCTGATACAGCCACTATGGAAGACAGCATGGAGATTCCTCAAAAAACTAGCAATAGAACCACCATATGACCCAGCAATCCCACTACTAGGTACATACTCTGAGGAAATCAAAATATTTACTTTATGTTACTTTTTTTCTTTGCTAAAAAAGCCAGGGTTGAGGTTCCTAACACAGCAGATGACTGTAAGAAGACATGACTACATTATGAATGAACTCATTAATTTTTCTATTAATAAAAACTGAATTTAAGGTGTATTTTCTTGATTCTTAAAAGAGCATTATCCAAAGAAATTTACCTTGCTAAAAAATGTGATTTAATACAGAAAATTCTATTTGTATTTATAACAATGAAGTGATTGAAATCATGGGAAATTAGAGAAAATAAGTTGTATATTATCAGAACTTATGGGAGGATACAAACAAATTATAGCATGAAAAAACTTAATAGAATATAAAAAGAAAATCAAAAGAGATTTGGAAATTTATTTGTCTATCCTTCAAGGGTCTACACATTTTCCTAGCCACCAGCAACATTTTATGGCACATGAGAACCCTTGCTTTTCCCTTCACTATATAAGCTCATACTCATGTCTGTATTTTGGTCAAAGTTGTTTCTGTCTGAGTTTCCACTATTTATATATTTGCATTCTGCCCCGGAATGAAGTAGTAAAAATATATTATTTTAACAGATAAATCATTTAAATTTTAACTTTAATATTTACTTTCAGTTTTTTGAAAAATTAAACATGTTCAGTTCCATGACAAGAAAGTGCAGTTCTGACCTACCTATTATTTTTAGTTCCACCTTGATCTACCATCACTAGGAGTCAGAAAAATCAAAGCATACATGGCCAGCTGAAGAAGTAAGTCTGCTAAGAATCTATTTGCAAGAGGGACTAAAGAAATAGTTCTAAAGAAAAAAGACAATTGTAGCAGAATTTTGATGAATAAGAAGAGTCCTGATGGCCAGATTCTAAGAGGCGAGACTAAGTGCAAGTGTTAATTCTTGCCTGATCTCCCTGTGAATTTATATCCTGGATTTTGAAAATGAGCTGTGGCTAAAAGCTCATTTCTTTTTCAGAAGTTGTGAGATATTTGGAATCTTTAAAACCGTAATACACAGAAGGAGAAAAAGTAATCTCTCAACTATGGCGGAGAATTCTGTCCAATTTTGGCTCCCTGAGGATTCACTAGCAGTAAGACCAGTAAAAGTGGCAGCAACGACATTTTGGGTGGTAGCACCCAGGGAATATGATGTGACAGATGAAGCACCACCAGGAAGAAACCCTACCAGAACCTAGAAAATCAGCCAGCTGCAGACTGGCCCATGAACATATACAAGATACTTGCTGGGAACTCATGCGATTCTTGATGGGACTCAAATGGCGTTGGGGCCTTTATTAATATGGAAGGCAAAGCTAAGAAAACAACGTTTACCTATTTCCTCATCAGAAAGAGGAGGTAGGGCTTCCCCTGGTGGCCCAGTGGGTAAGGACACCGCCTTGCAGTGCAAGGGGCACCGGTTCAATCCCTGGCCTGGGAAGATCCCACATGCCGCGGAGTGGCTGGACGGATGTGTCCAATTACTGAGCCGGAGCTCTGGAGCACATGCGCCCAGAGCTGACACTCTGTGACAACAGACGCCACCGCGATGGGAGGCCCACAGGAACCAAAGAACAAAGACGGATGAAAATGGAGAAATGAAAGACCAATAGAAGTGGCCCACCTGCTCTCCTGCCTCCCCAATCCGACCCTCGCCCAAAATAAATAAATAAATAAATCTTTAAAAAAAAAAAAAAAAGAAAGAGGGGGTAACACCTGCTATACCTAACACCAAAGATTCTTATGATAACAACATGATATATGTGAAACTGATTTACATAGAAAATCCCCAAAACTATATACCGTAATTACCCAGGAAATAGGAAAAAAGAAAGGAAATAAAAGCAAAAAAGTGAACAGATATTTATTTGGATTATCATTATTAAACTTTCTAGAAACTAGTCAAATTCCCCATGAAGTTTGCAAGAGGGACTAAAGAAATAGTTCTAAAGAAAAAAGACAATTGTAGCAGAATTTTGATGAATAAGAAGAGTCCTGATGGCCAGATTCTAAGAGGCGAGACTAAGTGCAAGTGTTAATTCTTGCCTGATCTCCCTGTGAATTTATATCCTGGATTTTGAAAATGAGCTGTGGCTAAAAGCTCATTTCTTTTTCAGAAGTTGTGAGATATTTGGAATCTTTAAAACCGTAATACACAGAAGGAGAAAAAGTAATCTCTCAACTATGGCGGAGAATTCTGTCCAATTTTGGCTCCCTGAGGATTCACTAGCAGTAAGACCAGTAAAAGTGGCAGCAACGACATTTTGGGTGGTAGCACCCAGGGAATATGATGTGACAGATGAAGCACCACCAGGAAGAAACCCTACCAGAACCTAGAAAATCAGCCAGCTGCAGACTGGCCCATGAACATATACAAGATACTTGCTGGGAACTCATGCGATTCTTGATGGGACTCAAATGGCGTTGGGGCCTTTATTAATATGGAAGGCAAAGCTAAGAAAACAACGTTTACCTATTTCCTCATCAGAAAGAGGAGGTAGGGCTTCCCCTGGTGGCCCAGTGGGTAAGGACACCGCCTTGCAGTGCAAGGGGCACCGGTTCAATCCCTGGCCTGGGAAGATCCCACATGCCGCGGAGTGGCTGGACGGATGTGTCCAATTACTGAGCCGGAGCTCTGGAGCACATGCGCCCAGAGCTGACACTCTGTGACAACAGACGCCACCGCGATGGGAGGCCCACAGGAACCAAAGAACAAAGACGGATGAAAATGGAGAAATGAAAGACCAATAGAAGTGGCCCACCTGCTCTCCTGCCTCCCCAATCCGACCCTCGCCCAAAATAAATAAATAAATAAATCTTTAAAAAAAAAAAAAAAAGAAAGAGGGGGTAACACCTGCTATACCTAACACCAAAGATTCTTATGATAACAACATGATATATGTGAAACTGATTTACATAGAAAATCCCCAAAACTATATACCGTAATTACCCAGGAAATAGGAAAAAAGAAAGGAAATAAAAGCAAAAAAGTGAACAGATATTTATTTGGATTATCATTATTAAACTTTCTAGAAACTAGTCAAATTCCCCATGAAGTTTTCCTAGTGATGCTAATCCACATTGGCCAAATTATTTAATATTTTTTAAAAAATTGGTGTATGCCTGTATCCCCTCATTCAGTATTTTATGTTTAATAGTCTCACAAATCATCTGGACAAGAGAATCTATCTTATCTAGGCAAGTAGTATCTACCTGTTTTTCATTTTAGACTTTTAATCATTGGTAATGCCTAGTAAAAAGCTATCACCTATTTTCAATCCCTAACCCACACAATCATGAGATGAAGGCCATAGGATACATAAGCAGAAATTAATTTTCAAGTCTCAATGTTGATATTTAGCATGTATGTAACTTTGGAAACACAACTTAATTTCTCTGAGTCATTTCTTACCCGAAAATAAGGAACATATATTGGACTGAAATTTTGTGCTGATTAAATAAATTACCCATTAAAAAGGATGCTTTTTATATAACAGGTAACATATGTTTGATAAATGTGAATTGAACAAAAGTTTTAACTGCTACACATTAACTAGTAAATCAAATATGCCCTAAATTACAGATATAATAATATCAGAATACAGCACAACCCTGATTGAAAATTTACCCTGCAACTGTATATTTTAAAGCTGGATCTCTGAAAACACAGTGAAAACATATGATACATGAATATGTCTCATTCATGAATTGTTTGATGTGTATAAGTTTCATGTCCTCAAATAAATTATGACCTTACTGTGGACAGCAGTTATATTTTATACTTTCATGTACCATTTGATAAATAGCATAGTGCTGGGAAGATTTTTGATATCATAAATTGATGGATATAAAAGAAACATCTAGAAATAGACAATTTGGAACACATAAGCACTCTGTGATTATAAGAAGATCAAGCTTATATTTTAAGTTTTTTAACTGAAGTATAGTTGATTCATAATATTGTATTTATTTTGAGTATACAGCAAAGTGATACAGTTATATGCATGAATAATACACACACACACACACACACACACACACACACACACATACTGTTGTTGCTGTTTAGTTGCTAACTTTTATCCAATTCTGCCAGGCCCCTCTGGGGTGGGTTGCCATTTCCATCTCCAGCAAATTGCTTAATTTTCTTTACTATATTATCATTTGTCCTTTTACTCCTTTTACTCCTTTAACATAACAGAGTAAACTTTTAAACTAGGGTTACCATGTGATAAAACAATCATCAGCGACATATTTTTCCTTAAATAGAGGGGAAAATAATACAGTCTCTTACCTATTTGAAAGGACAAAAAGCTAAAAACAGTCATAATATGCATATTGTATGTGTGTGTGTGTGTGAATATATATATATATATATATATATATTCTTTTTTATACTGAATTCTAAAGACCACTGTATCTTTAATACTAAAACTTAGAAGAGTTTATCTTTCCATGTCCTCCAGGATTAAAGGCCACTTCAAATTCCTCTAAGGATCAGAATCAGAATTGGTGTTTGGGTTAAGGAATGAGTCAGGCTGAAATGTGCATTTCCTCTGTTAACACTTAGAATGATATTTTATTTCCCACTTACCACACTCTAGTTCCTTTATTGTTAGATATTTCTCTAAGAAAAAAAGAATACAATCTCTTCCTGTAGTAAAACATGCCCAAGTCCCTCTCTAAAAGAGTCCCTTCCTAATCAAAATAAAAAGGCTTATTCCTACATTTATTTTAGAAATCTCCAAGTATTTAATCTGAACATGGCACAACTGTATTCTTTTAGCTATTGCTTAACTGTTAAATACTTGACACAAGAAAAATCTGCCTAAAATCTTATCCCATATTAGATAGTTTCTGCTTGCAATCCTTACCCTACCTAACCAGATATGGTTATGCATGCTATTGCTCTGAGCACGCTTTCTGCCCAGATAAGCAGGTCATCTCTCTGAGCCCTATAGCCATCGTGTTTTTCTGCTTATCTGGACCTTCTCTAGATGGTGCCTCAAACTTATTTTTTTTTCTTTTCACTTTCCCAAATTTCATGCGTTCTTAAAAATTTAAATGCAAATTATGATGCTGCCTATCTTATCTCATTCCAAGGGAAATGGCCCAGCCCATAGCACCTGTTATACAGAGAATGTGAGTTTGATGTACATGGTTCCTAACTCGGGGTTTGGCTTGTGACCTATGACATGACCTGGTGTGCAAATAAGTGGGGATAATCAGAAGTTCCTTCTCCAGAATTCTCATTAAGAAACAGAAGAAGGTGGCTCACGGAAGAAAGATTTTAAAGAATGTAAATATCAGAAGAGTAACACTTTGACAGGCAGAAAAATTACCAAGAAAACATGAGCAAGAAGAATCCCAGATATAATGAACAAAGAAAACAAAACTAAAGCAAACAGAGAGAAGAAATAGTAGAGTGAAAACACATCCAGTGTGGGGGCACTGAGGAAAAGACTGATAAGAATGTGGGTCAGTAGAGTTAATAGTCAAAGAAAGCTTTAATTAGACTCATAGCTCTGTGTGTTCTGGCTCAGGATTTGTGCTTCCCTTGAGGCCTTCCACATGTATGGAAATAAGTATTGCTCAGCCTTTAATTCAATACCTTATTTTTACCTCCAGATTATAAGCATCTCAAGCTTTGAGGCCATGTATTATCTCTCTATATATTTTCTTTCACCCTAAAACCTACCATTAAACAAGATCTGACACTTAGTAAATGATCACTGATTTAGAACAACTTTGAGACCCTATAAACTAATCTTTATCCAGAAACACACAAGGTAATGACTACAGGTCTTGTTATTTCACTTTGTAAAGTGACAAGGAATGCAATTTAACTTCTAACATGCTTATTTCTGCCTTTTCGTCATCATTATTAAGACTTGGCAATAATAACTCCAAGCATAGCTGGAGTCAAGTAATAGAAGAGTTTAATCTCTAGGAATTTGAGTTTGATGAATGGCAAGAGTTTGTCAAAACCTGCTTCTCCAACAAAAAAAAAATGCTATCCCTCAGTTATAAGGAGCGTCAGAAGAGAATGATACTCTTCACTTGATTGTCTCTCCTTAACATTTACTCCTTCAAATGAAAAAAATGCCAAATACAAGGTTGTATCTTTAATGAAAAAATAATAATCATATAAAATGAGTTAGGGTTCCCCTGGTGGTCCAGTGGGTAAGGACACCGCCTTGCAGTGCAAGGGGCGCGGGTTCGAGCCCTGGCCTGGGAAGATCCCATGTGCCGCGGATCGGCTGGACTGATGTGTCCAATTACCACGCCAGAGCTCTGGAGCGCATGCACCCAGAACTGGTGCTCTGCGACAACAGAGGCCACCGCGATGGGAGGCCCACGGGAGCCAAAGAACAAGGACGGATGAAAATAGACAAATGAAAGACCAATAGAAGTGGCCCACCCGCTCCCCTCCCTTCCCCACCCGACCCCCGCCCAAAATAAATAAATAAATAAATCTTTAAAAAATAAATAAATAAATAAATAAAATGAGTTAAATATGCTGGTTACAGGAAAATTTCAGAATAATTTCTTGGTGGTTTAAATTCTCTAGACATTGATAAAAACAGGTAGAAATCCTCTTGAAATTTGAAGATAGTTATTAAGTTACCATTCAGCCTCTTCTGCTTTCAACTGAGTATCACTAGCTTCTTTTGAGTTTTCAGATAAGTCACACTTTTCATCCCTGTAATCACTGTGGTTGGTCTTTTTTGAACTAACCAATTTCTCCACATCCTTCTCAGGTAATTTTCATGACTTTACAACGGCTTGTGTTTAATGGCAGAGTGAGCCAAAAGAATCAAAGATTTATTTGGCTCTTGTTGGCTTGTATTACAACAGTGACAGAATGTTCTGGCTTATAGACAAGGAGCAAGCAATAAATATAGCATGTCTGACCTACAGGAAAGTTTTCAATTCTATTAGGAATACTGTTTTTTTCAGCAAGTAAGAAAGCTAATCATCTTCATTACATAATAAATGGGGACTCATGAGGCCTAACCCTTTCATAGCTAATCGTTATAATTCTGAAACAAAGAGAGTAGCCCCTTAAACCTATCTCTGTACCTCGTGGGACAGTCTGATTTATGTCCTTTTTTCAGTGTTCTCTTAAAGTACAACCTCTTAGACCCTGGGCTTTTCTCACTCATCTGTGGACGAACCAGATGCACTTCTCCATGCTGAAACTTTCTGTTAGTCTTATATGAGAATACTATCTTTGTAGGTTTCACATAATTTAACCTACAGGAATGGGAATGGGAAGGGAAGATGGAGAAGTAGAGAATAAAACAACTGGGGAAATTTCAAAACCACACCATTAAGTCCTTATCCCCTGAAAATTAACTCAACAACTCAAAATCTGAATTTGATCATACATTTTAGTTATTATCTTGATCTGTTCCTAAAGCAGTCTCTTTGGTTGCTACTAAGAAGCAACACAGGTGAAGTATTGAGTAACAACTTAGCACACCAAGGTTAATGTTGATTTTGGATATGTGAATACTGGGCAAGATATTCAATTTTCTAAGTTTCATTCTTTCTTTCTGACAGCTTATACTGGATACTCAGTATACCACATAGGTTGCTAAGACCTCAACCTCCTCTAAATTGCTAAATAAAGAAATTGATTGTAATGACTCCAAAGAGCCTTTCACCTTTAAAGGGGTAATTCTTCCTGGCATTTCTGACATTTGAGGTCAAAAAAGTTGTGTTTGGTTACACTTCGACATCTTCATTCTTTTTTGAGTATTTTTCTCTACTTCCACTATGAGGTGTTTCAGTTTGTGATAATCACAAAATTTTAACTGAATCCAGTGCTTAGCTAATTAAATGGTTCTCTTAAATTAAAAACCCAAATTATATATATAGCATAACCCATTTTACCTTGCCTAAGTATTGCTCTGGGTAGAATGTGAAAAGGTTACATGTTCACATTTTCAATATCTGTTGACCAAAGATCTTGCCTGAAAGATTGTCAGGGCAAGAGTTGGGTCTTACACCTCTTTATAACTCAAATTTTGATTGGCAGTGTCCATGGTATCTTGGCCTTATTCACTATTTAGGAGGAGGCAGAACTGGAACCCAGGCTGCTGAGCCTAGGGTTCATATTTAACCGTTGTCCCTAGAATAGAAGTAAGCGAGGTCTTCATCAACAAGTTTAGACAATACACATCTCATTTACAGATACAGTGGTGCCCTTGTATGCTGATTAATTAAATCAAATTTTTGAGGTGTAAAAGCATATCAGCATGTATGCAGGAATGGAATTGATAGTATAAATAGGATCAAAATCATAATCTTTAACTCACAAAAGTATTAGTATAATTATAGAGATTATCTAGTAAATTGGGACTACAAACTATTGTTATCTCACTGGTCTTAGTTTCCTAATGATAAATTTCATACCAGCAAGAAACACCCATTAAACCCTGCTGGTTCAATGACATTTCACATGAATTTGATTTGCATGATGCCAATGCTATAAATAAAGCAAAATAAAGCAAATATATCAACTTCATTTTAAAAAGTGATGAATACCACTTTCTATACTTATGCAAGCTTCCTGCATTTTGTAACTTTTATAGGAGGATGAATTAGTGTGATATGGTAAAACACAATGGCAGATGCCAGAGAAAATTAAGACTTTACAGGCAGAGAACTAAGAGCACTCCACATGTAGCATGGAAATAGAAACAAATCACTGATTTTCAAATCAGATAGTAATCTGATTCTCTGTCTTGGAACCATGGAGTTCCAGGCTGGGACTTAACCAAAAGCAAGACAGCTAACAGTGCTGAACCCTGTCATATTTTATTTAGTTTCCACTATGAGGTGTTTCAGTTTGTGATAATCACAAAATTTTAACTGAATCCAGTGCTTAGCTAATTAAATGGTTCTCTTAAATTAAAAACCCAAATTATATATATAGCATAACCCATTTTACCTTGCCTAAGTATTGCTCTGGGTAGAATGTGAAAAGGTTACATGTTCACATTTTCAATATCTGTTGACCAAAGATCTTGCCTGAAAGATTGTCAGGGCAAGAGTTGGGTCTTACACCTCTTTATAACTCAAATTTTGATTGGCAGTGTCCATGGTATCTTGGCCTTATTCACTATTTAGGAGGAGGCAGAACTGGAACCCAGGCTGCTGAGCCTAGGGTTCATATTTAACCGTTGTCCCTAGAATAGAAGTAAGCGAGGTCTTCATCAACAAGTTTAGACAATACACATCTCATTTACAGATACAGTGGTGCCCTTGTATGCTGATTAATTAAATCAAATTTTTGAGGTGTAAAAGCATATCAGCATGTATGCAGGAATGGAATTGATAGTATAAATAGGATCAAAATCATAATCTTTAACTCACAAAAGTATTAGTATAATTATAGAGATTATCTAGTAAATTGGGACTACAAACTATTGTTATCTCACTGGTCTTAGTTTCCTAATGATAAATTTCATACCAGCAAGAAACACCCATTAAACCCTGCTGGTTCAATGACATTTCACATGAATTTGATTTGCATGATGCCAATGCTATAAATAAAGCAAAATAAAGCAAATATATCAACTTCATTTTAAAAAGTGATGAATACCACTTTCTATACTTATGCAAGCTTCCTGCATTTTGTAACTTTTATAGGAGGATGAATTAGTGTGATATGGTAAAACACAATGGCAGATGCCAGAGAAAATTAAGACTTTACAGGCAGAGAACTAAGAGCACTCCACATGTAGCATGGAAATAGAAACAAATCACTGATTTTCAAATCAGATAGTAATCTGATTCTCTGTCTTGGAACCATGGAGTTCCAGGCTGGGACTTAACCAAAAGCAAGACAGCTAACAGTGCTGAACCCTGTCATATTTTATTTATTTTAGTTCAGTAAGGCAGACAAATAGTGATAAAAGGCTGAAATATGAGAATGGTAGTATCTCAATGATGTAAACGGGATTTCTATAATAATTCAAAGGGCCAGAATTTAAAAGTCAAACCTAAATGTGTGTGTATGTGCGTGCGTGCACATGTATATGTGTGGAGAGAGAGAAAGGGAGAAGGGGGCAAGGACAGAGAAGGTGAGGAAGAAGGAGCAAGGGAGAGTTAGTAAAGATAAAAAATGAAAGTGGAGGTGTATGTTCCAGACAACAAGAGCCCCAGTCTGGAGACTAATTTGTGAAAGTACAATTGCAAGAAAGAGACAACTGTAAGATTCAATGTTATCTTTAACACTTAAGCAATTTTTCAAAGACACATGAAGTACTTTAGGTGTTAGAAAAACATGCAAAAATTATTAAATTCAGAATTTATACAGAAGTATAAATATAAACATATATTAACAATTTATATGTCAGAAAATATAGAGCAGACATGGATGCTACAGTACATGAGAATATAATAAAAAAAAATGTAGAAACCAGTGATTGAATAAGATGACTTTACAAATCAAATAAAACACTCACTCTCTCACACACATATATTTAACCAGTGCTCTCATGATCACTAAATTCTGCTAGTATTGCAATAAATAAGATCAGCAGCTGTTTTAAACAAAGAATACAATTTAATTCATTCTAGCCAAGAAAATAAGTCATACTCATTATAGGTATGAATTTGAACGCAGGACTTCACCAACCTAAGCTGCCATAAAGACTATATAAGCAAAATTTTCAGCAGAATTCTACGACAAAATTAGGGTCCAACAAATTTTAGTTATATTTGCTTGGAGCACAGCCTGGTATGCTTTGCATATAAAACTTTAGATTTATACATATAAGTGCGTACTGGCTAATCCTCAATTGTCAATCATAGGCTTAAAGACATTTCCACCCACGAAAAAAAGATAGAAGACTCACTATGCTAATTCATTATGTATCTTCTCTACAGATGGTATTTAACAGTAAGGAAAGTCCCTGAACATCAAAACATGGTTAGTTGATTCAGAATATTTGCCAATTCCACATTTTTTGTTGGTATACTTGCTAAAATCTGTTCCCGGTTACACAAAGGAATGAACATTTTGAGCCACCGGACATGTACATTCCCAGCTAAAGGCAAACCTAAATGTGTGTGTATGTGCGTGCGTGCACATGTATATGTGTGGAGAGAGAGAAAGGGAGAAGGGGGCAAGGACAGAGAAGGTGAGGAAGAAGGAGCAAGGGAGAGTTAGTAAAGATAAAAAATGAAAGTGGAGGTGTATGTTCCAGACAACAAGAGCCCCAGTCTGGAGACTAATTTGTGAAAGTACAATTGCAAGAAAGAGACAACTGTAAGATTCAATGTTATCTTTAACACTTAAGCAATTTTTCAAAGACACATGAAGTACTTTAGGTGTTAGAAAAACATGCAAAAATTATTAAATTCAGAATTTATACAGAAGTATAAATATAAACATATATTAACAATTTATATGTCAGAAAATATAGAGCAGACATGGATGCTACAGTACATGAGAATATAATAAAAAAAAATGTAGAAACCAGTGATTGAATAAGATGACTTTACAAATCAAATAAAACACTCACTCTCTCACACACATATATTTAACCAGTGCTCTCATGATCACTAAATTCTGCTAGTATTGCAATAAATAAGATCAGCAGCTGTTTTAAACAAAGAATACAATTTAATTCATTCTAGCCAAGAAAATAAGTCATACTCATTATAGGTATGAATTTGAACGCAGGACTTCACCAACCTAAGCTGCCATAAAGACTATATAAGCAAAATTTTCAGCAGAATTCTACGACAAAATTAGGGTCCAACAAATTTTAGTTATATTTGCTTGGAGCACAGCCTGGTATGCTTTGCATATAAAACTTTAGATTTATACATATAAGTGCGTACTGGCTAATCCTCAATTGTCAATCATAGGCTTAAAGACATTTCCACCCACGAAAAAAAGATAGAAGACTCACTATGCTAATTCATTATGTATCTTCTCTACAGATGGTATTTAACAGTAAGGAAAGTCCCTGAACATCAAAACATGGTTAGTTGATTCAGAATATTTGCCAATTCCACATTTTTTGTTGGTATACTTGCTAAAATCTGTTCCCGGTTACACAAAGGAATGAACATTTTGAGCCACCGGACATGTACATTCCCAGCTAAAGGCAACCTCTGCCTTTTTGTAGATAGTTTTGTTTACAAAAGCCCCCAAGCATAGTGCTGAATTGCTATCTAGTGTTTGTTCCTAAGTGCAAGAAGGCATTGACGTGCCTTATGGGAAAAGCACCTTTGTCGGTAAGCTTCATGCAAATGTGAGTTATAGCACTATTGGTTTCTAAAATCAATTTTGGTGAATCAACAGTATGTATTAAATAAGTTTTTAAGCAGAAAGGCACATAAAATAAGGCTATATATTTATAAAAATGTTGATTAAAATGTTCTGAACAAAGGTTCTCGGATTCTAATCCTGCATTTCCCCTTGTGCAATAGTTGAGTATCCCTTAATTCAATCTTAGGGATGAATTTATAGAACGTTTCACTGTCATGAATACTGAGAACTGACTGTATTTGATTTTTAGCAAAGTGCAGTTTACCTGGGGTGATATATATGTAAGATGATATAAATAAGAGCATCAGAAAGCTTAATTGATACATACAGTTACAAAATAATACACATTAATTATCCAAAGCTCAGATTTCTGGTATAGTTACCTGGACCGTGCCCCTGAGATTGAAAATGGAAAAAGGTCGACAAATAGCAGTTTTGTTCATCCCCTGCTTCTCCTAGCCTGTGGTCCCTTAGCTCTCTGGTCTTTTCCTCTCCCATATTTCAGGTTACTAGGACCTAACTTGTTGTGTGTCCATGCTCAGTCATCCAACTCTTTATGACTCCATGGACTGAGCCTGCCGGGTTCCTCTGTCCACAGAATTTTTTAGGCAAGAGTACTAGAATAGGTTGCCATCTCCTCCTCCAGGGGATCTTGCTGACACAGGGATCCAACCCATGTCTCCTGAGTTGGCAGGAGGATTCTTCACCACTGAGCTGCCTGGGAAACCTCATGACCTTACTAGGACATGAGAATCATGGCTATGGAATTGCAGTGCTTGTGGCAGTGATTTGAGAAGCACATAAAAGCAAAAACTGGCTAAATGTAATGGTAAATTAGCTCTGCAAGGAGAGGTGGGAAACTAGCTGGGAGATAGTGAAGGACAGGGAAGCTTGGCATGTTGCTGTCCTACCATGGAGTTGCAAAGAATCAGAACTCAGTGATTGATCAACAGCAATGGTAAGTTAGCTCTGCAAGGAGAGGTGGGAAACCAGTTGAAGAGAATTATGGTGTACAAGCCTGGAAAATTTGGTGGGTAGTCATGTGGTTAGACTATGGTATGAACTTCACGAAAATATGTGTAACCTTCCCATTAGAGCCACTACACATCAACAGGGAACAAGTTAAAAGCCATTAGCTACAGCCATTATCTTAATAAAATTGTCTTGTTCTTCTTTCTCTTTTGAAATGTATACTTCCCCAAGTCTAAGGATAGTTTCCATTTACTCACTCAACATTTATTACCTACTTACTCTGTATAAGCATTGGATGTTAGGAAAGATACTGTTGTCTAATTGGAACCCACATGCCAGTGTGAGAAAAACAATTTTAACATCATTTCATATGCTCAAGGGAGCGAGAATGAACAATAGATAATCTTTTTCCCCCCAGTTACAGCAGAAAAGAGAGTGACAGTGTGTTCTGATAGTTTTTGTTGTTCATGTCCAAGTCTTTGCAAACCCATACACTTCAGCATGCCAGGCTCCTCTATCCTATCCTATAACCAAGAGTTTGCTCAAATTTCATGTCCACTCAGTCAGTGACGCTATCTGACCATCTCATCCTCTACTGTCCCCTTCTCCTTTTGCCATCAATCTTCCCTAGTATCAGCATCTTTGCCAGAAAGTCAGCTCTTCACATGAGGTGGCCAAACGCATTGGAGCTTCAGCTTCAGCATCACTCCTTCCAATGAATACTCAGGGATGATTTCCTTTAGGATTGACTGGTTGGATCTCCTTGCAGTCTAAGGGACTCTCGAGAGCCTCCTTCAGCACCAGAGTTTGAAAGCATCAATTCTTCAGTGCTCAGCCTTTCTTCGGTTCAACTCTCATGTCTGTACATGACCCCTGGGAAAACCATAGCTTCGACAATACAGATCTTTGTCAACAAAGTGATGTCTCTTTTTGATACACTATATGGGTTTATCCTAGCCTTCCTTCCAAGGAGCAAGTGTTTTGTTTTGTTTTGTTTCTTGGCTATTCTGAGTTTTCACTGCTAACTGCAGGCTCCTCTCTAGTTGCAGGAAGTGGGGGCGACTCTCCAGTTCAGGTGAGCAGGCTTCTTGTTGTGGTGACTTCTCTTACTCTGGAACTCGGGCTCTAGGGCACATGGGCTTCGATAGTTGAGGCACATGGGCTCATTAGTTGTGGCTCTGAGGCTCCAGAGCACAGGATCAATAGTTGTGGCTTATGGGCTGAATTGCTCTGCAGCATGCGGGATCTTCCCAGATCAGGGATCAAACCCTAGTCTCCTTCACTGGCAGGCAAGCTGAGCTACCAGGGAAGCCAGAGCAAGTGTTTTTTTAATTTTATGGCTGCAGGTACTATCTGAGGTGATTTTGGAGCCAAAGAAAATAAATATCTGTCACTGCTTCCACTTTTTCCCTATTTGCCTCCTCAAACAACCACTCTGACTTATTTTATTTCTTTTTCTTTGGGATGGTTTTGGTCACTGCCTTCTGTACAATGTTACAAATCTCTGTCCAGAGTTCTTCAGGCAATCTATCTATCAGATCTAACCCCTTGAATCTATCCATTACCTCCACTGTATAATCATAAGGAATTTGATTTAGATCTTACCTAATCATCTAATGGTTTTCCCTACATTCTTCAATTTAAACCTGAATTTTGCAATAAGGAGCTCCTGACATGACCACAGTGAGCTCCAGACCTTGTTTCTGAAGACTGCATAGAGTTTCTCTATCTTCAGCTGCCTAGAACATAATCCGGACCTTGCCAGAAAGTCAACTCTTCACATGAGGTGGCCAAAGTATTGGAGTTTCAGCTTCAGCATCAGTCCTTCCAATGAATACTCAGGGATGATTTCCTTTAGGATTGACTGGTTGGATCTCCTTGCAGTCTAAGGGACTCTCGAGAGCCTCCTTCAGCACCAGAGTTTGAAAGCATCAATTCTTCAGTGCTCAGCCTTTCTTCGGTTCAACTCTCATGTCTGTACATGACCCCTGGGAAAACCATAGCTTCGACAATACAGATCTTTGTCAACAAAGTGATGTCTCTTTTTGATACACTATATGGGTTTATCCTAGCCTTCCTTCCAAGGAGCAAGTGTTTTGTTTTGTTTTGTTTCTTGGCTATTCTGAGTTTTCACTGCTAACTGCAGGCTCCTCTCTAGTTGCAGGAAGTGGGGGCGACTCTCCAGTTCAGGTGAGCAGGCTTCTTGTTGTGGTGACTTCTCTTACTCTGGAACTCGGGCTCTAGGGCACATGGGCTTCGATAGTTGAGGCACATGGGCTCATTAGTTGTGGCTCTGAGGCTCCAGAGCACAGGATCAATAGTTGTGGCTTATGGGCTGAATTGCTCTGCAGCATGCGGGATCTTCCCAGATCAGGGATCAAACCCTAGTCTCCTTCACTGGCAGGCAAGCTGAGCTACCAGGGAAGCCAGAGCAAGTGTTTTTTTAATTTTATGGCTGCAGGTACTATCTGAGGTGATTTTGGAGCCAAAGAAAATAAATATCTGTCACTGCTTCCACTTTTTCCCTATTTGCCTCCTCAAACAACCACTCTGACTTATTTTATTTCTTTTTCTTTGGGATGGTTTTGGTCACTGCCTTCTGTACAATGTTACAAATCTCTGTCCAGAGTTCTTCAGGCAATCTATCTATCAGATCTAACCCCTTGAATCTATCCATTACCTCCACTGTATAATCATAAGGAATTTGATTTAGATCTTACCTAATCATCTAATGGTTTTCCCTACATTCTTCAATTTAAACCTGAATTTTGCAATAAGGAGCTCCTGACATGACCACAGTGAGCTCCAGACCTTGTTTCTGAAGACTGCATAGAGTTTCTCTATCTTCAGCTGCCTAGAACATAATCGACCTGATTTTGATATTGACCATCTGGTGGTGTTCACGTGTAAAGTCACCTCTTCAGTTGTTGGAAAAGATTTTGCTATGACCAGCATGTTCTCCTGACAAAACTCTGTTAACCTTTATATTACTTCATTACATACTTCATGGCCAAACTTGCCTGTTGTCCTGGATATCTCTTGATTTCGTCCATTTACATTTCAGCACAATAGTAGATATAATGGTCATCTGAATTAAATTCTTCCATTCCTATCCATTTTAGTTCACTGATTCCTAAGATGTCTATGTTCACTCTTGCCATTTCCTGCTTGACCACATACAATTTACCTGGATTCACGGATCTAACATTCCGGGTTACTATGCAATACTGTTCTTTATAGCATCGGACTTTACTTTCACCACCAGACACAGCCACAATCAAGCACTGTTTATGCTCTGGCCCAGCTTCTTCACTCTTTCTGAAGCTATTGATAATTGCCCTATGCTCTTCCGCAGTAGCACATTGGACGCTTTCTGACGTGAGGGGTTCATGTTCCAGTGTCATATCTTTTTCCCTTTTCATACTGTTCATGAGGTTCTTGTGGCAAGAATACTAGAGTGTGTTGCCATTTCCTCCTGCAGTGAACCACATTTTACCAGAACTCTTCAATATGACCCGTCCATGTTGGCTGTCCCTGTCCTGCATGGCTCAGAACTTCACTGAGTGTTTCAAGCCCCTTCACCATGACAAGGCTGTGATTCAGGAGTTCTGAGAGTTGAAACTGATAAATGGAATCTTGAGCATGTAGGTCAGTTTATAATTTAAGATGGTAATAATGGTGGTTCTGAAACTTCAGATTCCCAAATTCTCAGGCATAATGAAGTACCCTGGGAACCAAATTCGTCAGGCATCTGACTTATTTTATTTCTTTTTCTTTGGGATGGTTTTGGTCACTGCCTTCTGTACAATGTTACAAATCTCTGTCCAGAGTTCTTCAGGCAATCTATCTATCAGATCTAACCCCTTGAATCTATCCATTACCTCCACTGTATAATCATAAGGAATTTGATTTAGATCTTACCTAATCATCTAATGGTTTTCCCTACATTCTTCAATTTAAACCTGAATTTTGCAATAAGGAGCTCCTGACATGACCACAGTGAGCTCCAGACCTTGTTTCTGAAGACTGCATAGAGTTTCTCTATCTTCAGCTGCCTAGAACATAATCGACCTGATTTTGATATTGACCATCTGGTGGTGTTCACGTGTAAAGTCACCTCTTCAGTTGTTGGAAAAAGATTTTTGCTATGACCAGCATGTTCTCCTGACAAAACTCTGTTAACCTTTATATTACTTCATTACATACTTCATGGCCAAACTTGCCTGTTGTCCTGGATATCTCTTGATTTCGTCCATTTACATTTCAGCACAATAGTAGATATAATGGTCATCTGAATTAAATTCTTCCATTCCTATCCATTTTAGTTCACTGATTCCTAAGATGTCTATGTTCACTCTTGCCATTTCCTGCTTGACCACATACAATTTACCTGGATTCACGGATCTAACATTCCGGGTTACTATGCAATACTGTTCTTTATAGCATCGGACTTTACTTTCACCACCAGACACAGCCACAATCAAGCACTGTTTATGCTCTGGCCCAGCTTCTTCACTCTTTCTGAAGCTATTGATAATTGCCCTATGCTCTTCCGCAGTAGCACATTGGACGCTTTCTGACGTGAGGGGTTCATGTTCCAGTGTCATATCTTTTTCCCTTTTCATACTGTTCATGAGGTTCTTGTGGCAAGAATACTAGAGTGTGTTGCCATTTCCTCCTGCAGTGAACCACATTTTACCAGAACTCTTCAATATGACCCGTCCATGTTGGCTGTCCCTGTCCTGCATGGCTCAGAACTTCACTGAGTGTTTCAAGCCCCTTCACCATGACAAGGCTGTGATTCAGGAGTTCTGAGAGTTGAAACTGATAAATGGAATCTTGAGCATGTAGGTCAGTTTATAATTTAAGATGGTAATAATGGTGGTTCTGAAACTTCAGATTCCCAAATTCTCAGGCATAATGAAGTACCCTGGGAACCTTGTTAAGAGGCAGATTCTGAGTCAACAGCTCTGGTGCAGAGTCTGAAACCTCTCTACTTGCAGCAAGTTCCTAGGTGTTATAGATGATGCCACTTACATGCAGACCACATTTTTAGTAGCAAGGCCTCTGGGTACAAAATTTTCACCTGGTGACCTTGGGAAAAATTGATGGTTTTTAAGCCCTACCCCTAGATATTCTGAGTTAACACTTCCAAAATGGGCCAGTAATGCAAGTAATTTTAATACAGATGGTATTCAGACAACGTTTTTATAAAGCACTGATTTATGAGATTATAAAATTTTCTTCATTAGCAGTCTCCTTCTAAGATAAACACATGTTTTCTAATTCCTGCCACCTGAACATTTTTTTTTTTTACATACCTTGTAATTTTAGGAAGACTCAGAATCAGGCTGAAAAATAATATATTATACTCCAAGTTAAAATGAAATTCAGGAAACACAGCCAAATTTATTTGTCTGGGAAAAAAAATTGTCAGCATTTATTATTAATGTCTCAGGTGTTCTACTACAGGCTACGGTTATGAGATTGTGAAAAATAATTCCATGTCCTTCTAAATAAGACTGCTTAAACTAAGCAAACATGGACTGAATGCTGAGTGAGACCCAATGCGAGGCCCTGGGAATCTCACAGCTTGGAGGAAGCATACTAATTTGGTTTCTCAGGTTTTTTTCTACTACAACGTTAATGAGCATGCTCTTCCGCAGTAGCACATTGGACGCTTTCTGACGTGAGGGGTTCATGTTCCAGTGTCATATCTTTTTCCCTTTTCATACTGTTCATGAGGTTCTTGTGGCAAGAATACTAGAGTGTGTTGCCATTTCCTCCTGCAGTGAACCACATTTTACCAGAACTCTTCAATATGACCCGTCCATGTTGGCTGTCCCTGTCCTGCATGGCTCAGAACTTCACTGAGTGTTTCAAGCCCCTTCACCATGACAAGGCTGTGATTCAGGAGTTCTGAGAGTTGAAACTGATAAATGGAATCTTGAGCATGTAGGTCAGTTTATAATTTAAGATGGTAATAATGGTGGTTCTGAAACTTCAGATTCCCAAATTCTCAGGCATAATGAAGTACCCTGGGAACCTTGTTAAGAGGCAGATTCTGAGTCAACAGCTCTGGTGCAGAGTCTGAAACCTCTCTACTTGCAGCAAGTTCCTAGGTGTTATAGATGATGCCACTTACATGCAGACCACATTTTTAGTAGCAAGGCCTCTGGGTACAAAATTTTCACCTGGTGACCTTGGGAAAAATTGATGGTTTTTAAGCCCTACCCCTAGATATTCTGAGTTAACACTTCCAAAATGGGCCAGTAATGCAAGTAATTTTAATACAGATGGTATTCAGACAACGTTTTTATAAAGCACTGATTTATGAGATTATAAAATTTTCTTCATTAGCAGTCTCCTTCTAAGATAAACACATGTTTTCTAATTCCTGCCACCTGAACATTTTTTTTTTTTACATACCTTGTAATTTTAGGAAGACTCAGAATCAGGCTGAAAAATAATATATTATACTCCAAGTTAAAATGAAATTCAGGAAACACAGCCAAATTTATTTGTCTGGGAAAAAAAATTGTCAGCATTTATTATTAATGTCTCAGGTGTTCTACTACAGGCTACGGTTATGAGATTGTGAAAAATAATTCCATGTCCTTCTAAATAAGACTGCTTAAACTAAGCAAACATGGACTGAATGCTGAGTGAGACCCAATGCGAGGCCCTGGGGAATCTCACAGCTTGGAGGAAGCATACTAATTTGTTTAGGGACTATTACATAAACAAGTGCAATTTTTTCTTGGGTCTCCTATGGCTACTTCCAAATTATCTTGAAAATATTTAAGTATGTGTGTCATATATAGCTCATTTCACCCATTTGAATTGTAATCACTCGGTTCACAAAGTACGAAGCATGTGCTCAACAAACCTTGACTTTATTTAAAAGAACTGAATTCCTAAATTTCAAATTGTTATTATAGTGCATTAATTATCAACGATAATGATTTGTGATTCAAGATTAATACTGTAAGTCTTGCTCTTAAATACCTGGTCTGTTTTACCCCCAATATTCAAATTTCTGCAACAGTACTGATGTTTTCTTCTCTATGTTAATAGAAGAATAACACTTTTATTAGTAGAAGGATGCAAAATCCACAAAGGCATTCATCTCATCCCCTCCCTAGTTTTATTTCTAAATAACTTCTATTAGAGCAGAGAAGATAATATTTAGGATTGTCTTATCTTTAATAATGTTATGCCCCAAAATAAGTTTCTTTTTTTTTGTCATACAGCCATGTCAAATATTTTGGAAACACAGAAAATATTCCAATAAAAATCATTTTAGTTACAAATAAAGAACCTGGTTTCTCCTGGGCAAAGTCTAGGATCTGTAACATTGCTAACTCAAGAAAGATGAAGACTGCTTTGATTTCATTTATGTTTCAACATGATCAGTTAACCTTAAAAGTACCAAATAAATGTCACGGAAAAGAACACAACCTGAAATTCTTAGAGCAAAAATAATTTTAGGTATATTTTTATAGTTAAAGAAAGGCAGATTTGATGTTCTAACTGATCAGGACTTGAAGAGATGCTGAACTGATGAGAACATAAAAGCAGAGGAAGTATAGAAAGAAAGATGGAGCCACACTAGGAAAAATGATTTGCAATTGCTGTCAGAACAGCAAATCAGCATCATTTTATCCTGAGGCCTGCCATATAGTCCTAAAATTTCCCTGTCCTTCTAAATAAGACTGCTTAAACTAAGCAAACATGGACTGAATGCTGAGTGAGACCCAATGCGAGGCCCTGGGGAATCTCACAGCTTGGAGGAAGCATACTAATTTGTTTAGGGACTATTACATAAACAAGTGCAATTTTTTCTTGGGTCTCCTATGGCTACTTCCAAATTATCTTGAAAATATTTAAGTATGTGTGTCATATATAGCTCATTTCACCCATTTGAATTGTAATCACTCGGTTCACAAAGTACGAAGCATGTGCTCAACAAACCTTGACTTTATTTAAAAGAACTGAATTCCTAAATTTCAAATTGTTATTATAGTGCATTAATTATCAACGATAATGATTTGTGATTCAAGATTAATACTGTAAGTCTTGCTCTTAAATACCTGGTCTGTTTTACCCCCAATATTCAAATTTCTGCAACAGTACTGATGTTTTCTTCTCTATGTTAATAGAAGAATAACACTTTTATTAGTAGAAGGATGCAAAATCCACAAAGGCATTCATCTCATCCCCTCCCTAGTTTTATTTCTAAATAACTTCTATTAGAGCAGAGAAGATAATATTTAGGATTGTCTTATCTTTAATAATGTTATGCCCCAAAATAAGTTTCTTTTTTTTTGTCATACAGCCATGTCAAATATTTTGGAAACACAGAAAATATTCCAATAAAAATCATTTTAGTTACAAATAAAGAACCTGGTTTCTCCTGGGCAAAGTCTAGGATCTGTAACATTGCTAACTCAAGAAAGATGAAGACTGCTTTGATTTCATTTATGTTTCAACATGATCAGTTAACCTTAAAAGTACCAAATAAATGTCACGGAAAAGAACACAACCTGAAATTCTTAGAGCAAAAATAATTTTAGGTATATTTTTATAGTTAAAGAAAGGCAGATTTGATGTTCTAACTGATCAGGACTTGAAGAGATGCTGAACTGATGAGAACATAAAAGCAGAGGAAGTATAGAAAGAAAGATGGAGCCACACTAGGAAAAATGATTTGCAATTGCTGTCAGAACAGCAAATCAGCATCATTTTTATCCTGAGGCCTGCCATATAGTCCTAAAAATTTCCCCTGTTCCAGTTCTGGTCTTAAAGGGTTTTCTAAATATGTCTAAAGAATAAAGTTTTATCATCAAAGTATTGTTAAATCAACAGTTTGATTTTTGTTCCAGATGATGGATTAGCTACCTAATCAGTTCAAATTGATAAATTGCTAAACCAGAAACCTGTACCTCTAAGATGAGATTGGGGGTGGGGCATGGTGTTTGTTCTCATTCTAGTTTATCTGGGTGGCAGCCAATAATGATTTGCATTTTATGTAATCTAGGGCCTATAGAACAATTTTCATCCCATACAAAAGCAATAAAGTTGTATTTACTTCATTTTCTTTTTAGTGATCAGTGGAAGGGAGGGCCATTTTAATCAAAAAGCCAACAAAATAGCGGCTAAATCAATGCATACAGAAACCCTAAATAATGGAGAATAGTGTTCTACATAATAGCCATAGCTTCCATTTGTAGGTATCCCAAACTATCAATTTGAATGTTCAAAATATATATTATAGTTAGAATAATTCTGTCCTTCACTGCAACCCTCCCCTCCAATTTGTAGTAATAGTCAATTAATGCCCCAATACTCCTAATCTTGTATTAAATGCATATTATAATGAATGATAGCTATTAAAATTCCTGAGCATTATTAAACTATTAAGTATTTTGTTTTTAATATGAGAAAAAATTATAGTACATTACTTTCCCATATATTAAGCAGAAAAAAGGAAACAGAAAACTTATATTTTAACATTGAGATATGTTTAAAAGAAAAACTTGAAATACAGTAACATAATTATACTGACATCTTTTGTAAGTGATAACACATGATAACATATAATTGAATGGCTCCTGTACCAGAAGAATCACAACTATGGAAAAAGACAAAGAGCCTAATTTATTCTGACTAATCAGGATTGATGTTAATTAAAGAAGAGTGCAAGATAATGACTTCTCATTACCACCTGATAGATGGAAATAGATTGTTCTTCTTCTAGGTAAAATAGCAATTAAGTAACTTTTTTCAAAAGGGATTGCTGTCAGAACAGCAAATCAGCATCATTTTTATCCTGAGGCCTGCCATATAGTCCTAAGTTCCCCTGTTCCAGTTCTGGTCTTAAAGGGTTTTCTAAATATGTCTAAAGAATAAAGTTTTATCATCAAAGTATTGTTAAATCAACAGTTTGATTTTTGTTCCAGATGATGGATTAGCTACCTAATCAGTTCAAATTGATAAATTGCTAAACCAGAAACCTGTACCTCTAAGATGAGATTGGGGGTGGGGCATGGTGTTTGTTCTCATTCTAGTTTATCTGGGTGGCAGCCAATAATGATTTGCATTTTATGTAATCTAGGGCCTATAGAACAATTTTCATCCCATACAAAAGCAATAAAGTTGTATTTACTTCATTTTCTTTTTAGTGATCAGTGGAAGGGAGGGCCATTTTAATCAAAAAGCCAACAAAATAGCGGCTAAATCAATGCATACAGAAACCCTAAATAATGGAGAATAGTGTTCTACATAATAGCCATAGCTTCCATTTGTAGGTATCCCAAACTATCAATTTGAATGTTCAAAATATATATTATAGTTAGAATAATTCTGTCCTTCACTGCAACCCTCCCCTCCAATTTGTAGTAATAGTCAATTAATGCCCCAATACTCCTAATCTTGTATTAAATGCATATTATAATGAATGATAGCTATTAAAATTCCTGAGCATTATTAAACTATTAAGTATTTTGTTTTTAATATGAGAAAAAATTATAGTACATTACTTTCCCATATATTAAGCAGAAAAAAGGAAACAGAAAACTTATATTTTAACATTGAGATATGTTTAAAAGAAAAACTTGAAATACAGTAACATAATTATACTGACATCTTTTGTAAGTGATAACACATGATAACATATAATTGAATGGCTCCTGTACCAGAAGAATCACAACTATGGAAAAAGACAAAGAGCCTAATTTATTCTGACTAATCAGGATTGATGTTAATTAAAGAAGAGTGCAAGATAATGACTTCTCATTACCACCTGATAGATGGAAATAGATTGTTCTTCTTCTAGGTAAAATAGCAATTAAGTAACTTTTTCAAAAGGATTTTCAGAAGACTTTCTTCTGTAATTGGTGAAGTATCCGTGGAAAGGTCTTCACATGAATTCATTTTAAAAATAGATTTCATCAAAGGCTGCTCATTCTATAGCTTTTATCACATTTTGTTGGATATGTACAAGATAAAGACAGCAGTTGGAAAGCCAGTAATCAGGACAAAATTCGCTTGCATATTCTGTGGCATGTTTCACATTAAAGAACATAGTCTAGCAAAGTGATTAAAGCTCAAGTTCAAATCCAGATTCCTTCATCAATCAGTTCTTTGACCTGCACCATGTGTTCTAAACTCTCTAATGCTTAACTTTCTCTTCTGCAAAATTCTAAAAATAAGAGTTTGCTTCATAGGGTTACTGTATTAAGTAAAATTATCTATATGATCTACATTGTACAGAAATGGGTATTACATAGGTGTTCTGGTACATTAAGAGAGTTAAATAAATACTAGCTACTGTATTAGATTTTTATTGCTGCATAATAAATCGTCACAAACCTAGTGGCTTAATGCATACTTATTATCTCATGGGTTCCTTGGGGCAGTAGTTTGGACTTGGATGAAAGGGACTCTCTGCTCAGTGTCTCCTCAACGAAGGCAAGATGTTAGTTAGAGCTGCAATCTTATCTGGGTCTCAGGATCTTCCAGGCTCACTATTTTTTGGCAGAATTCAGTTGCTGTGACTGGGAGACCGAGGTCTTTGGCAATTAGAGACTGCCCCCATTCCCTGCCACACAATTCTTCCATGATCTGTTTCTTCAAAGCAAATAGGAGCATCTAAGCAATAGGAGTGCATCTGCTGCTGCTTCTCTCCTTGACTTCTTTCGTCTCTGACTTCTAAATCCTTTTAAAGGATCCCATCTCATTAGGTATGTTTAAAAGAAAAACTTGAAATACAGTAACATAATTATACTGACATCTTTTGTAAGTGATAACACATGATAACATATAATTGAATGGCTCCTGTACCAGAAGAATCACAACTATGGAAAAAGACAAAGAGCCTAATTTATTCTGACTAATCAGGATTGATGTTAATTAAAGAAGAGTGCAAGATAATGACTTCTCATTACCACCTGATAGATGGAAATAGATTGTTCTTCTTCTAGGTAAAATAGCAATTAAGTAACTTTTTCAAAAGGATTTTCAGAAGACTTTCTTCTGTAATTGGTGAAGTATCCGTGGAAAGGTCTTCACATGAATTCATTTTAAAAATAGATTTCATCAAAGGCTGCTCATTCTATAGCTTTTATCACATTTTGTTGGATATGTACAAGATAAAGACAGCAGTTGGAAAGCCAGTAATCAGGACAAAATTCGCTTGCATATTCTGTGGCATGTTTCACATTAAAGAACATAGTCTAGCAAAGTGATTAAAGCTCAAGTTCAAATCCAGATTCCTTCATCAATCAGTTCTTTGACCTGCACCATGTGTTCTAAACTCTCTAATGCTTAACTTTCTCTTCTGCAAAATTCTAAAAATAAGAGTTTGCTTCATAGGGTTACTGTATTAAGTAAAATTATCTATATGATCTACATTGTACAGAAATGGGTATTACATAGGTGTTCTGGTACATTAAGAGAGTTAAATAAATACTAGCTACTGTATTAGATTTTTATTGCTGCATAATAAATCGTCACAAACCTAGTGGCTTAATGCATACTTATTATCTCATGGGTTCCTTGGGGCAGTAGTTTGGACTTGGATGAAAGGGACTCTCTGCTCAGTGTCTCCTCAACGAAGGCAAGATGTTAGTTAGAGCTGCAATCTTATCTGGGTCTCAGGATCTTCCAGGCTCACTATTTTTTGGCAGAATTCAGTTGCTGTGACTGGGAGACCGAGGTCTTTGGCAATTAGAGACTGCCCCCATTCCCTGCCACACAATTCTTCCATGATCTGTTTCTTCAAAGCAAATAGGAGCATCTAAGCAATAGGAGTGCATCTGCTGCTGCTTCTCTCTCCTTGACTTCTTTCGTCTCTGACTTCTAAATCCTTTTTAAAGGATCCCATCTCATTAGGTCAGGCCCTCCCATGATAAGCTCCTTCTGATTAACTTGGAGTTAGCCAACCTGCTAAATACTTTCCCCTTGCCAGGCACAGGAACTTAATTACTGGAACCATATCCCATTAGACTCACAGTTCTCACCTACATTAAAGGGGCTTGATCCTTGCCAGGGAGTACAATTACAACTACAATCCTACTAGGGAATCCCATATAGTCAGTCCTCTAACCATGGATTCCACATCCCCAAATTCAACTGACCTCAGATGGAACTGTAGTACTATTAGAATCTGGGATACAGAGGGCTGACTGTATTCATTGTACTACATCATTTTATATATAGGGCTTCAGCATTTGTGGATTTTGATATTCACAGGGGCTCCTAGAACCAATCCTTTGTAGATACTAGAGAGGACTACAGTCTAATTACACACTGTTTCATTGGTTCTTCCTTTGGACTTTTCTTCCTTAATGGACTTTGTCCTGAGAAAGATGAGAGAACATTCTATTGGACTTCATTATGACCCAGCTTGAGACTATCATACATGTTCCCAATATCTGCTTAGTAGAGGTAGGAGTAGATTAGGAAACACTAGGAAAAAAATAGATAAGAAAAAAGAGACTTTTATAAATTAGGCACCTCATTATGCTAAAAAAATATACTGATGAAAATTATTAATGCATTCCTATTGCTGTGCAAAGAATTTTTAATGCACTTCCCTATTAAATCGTCACAAACCTAGTGGCTTAATGCATACTTATTATCTCATGGGTTCCTTGGGGCAGTAGTTTGGACTTGGATGAAAGGGACTCTCTGCTCAGTGTCTCCTCAACGAAGGCAAGATGTTAGTTAGAGCTGCAATCTTATCTGGGTCTCAGGATCTTCCAGGCTCACTATTTTTTGGCAGAATTCAGTTGCTGTGACTGGGAGACCGAGGTCTTTGGCAATTAGAGACTGCCCCCATTCCCTGCCACACAATTCTTCCATGATCTGTTTCTTCAAAGCAAATAGGAGCATCTAAGCAATAGGAGTGCATCTGCTGCTGCTTCTCTCTCCTTGACTTCTTTCGTCTCTGACTTCTAAATCCTTTTTAAAGGATCCCATCTCATTAGGTCAGGCCCTCCCATGATAAGCTCCTTCTGATTAACTTGGAGTTAGCCAACCTGCTAAATACTTTCCCCTTGCCAGGCACAGGAACTTAATTACTGGAACCATATCCCATTAGACTCACAGTTCTCACCTACATTAAAGGGGCTTGATCCTTGCCAGGGAGTACAATTACAACTACAATCCTACTAGGGAATCCCATATAGTCAGTCCTCTAACCATGGATTCCACATCCCCAAATTCAACTGACCTCAGATGGAACTGTAGTACTATTAGAATCTGGGATACAGAGGGCTGACTGTATTCATTGTACTACATCATTTTATATATAGGGCTTCAGCATTTGTGGATTTTGATATTCACAGGGGCTCCTAGAACCAATCCTTTGTAGATACTAGAGAGGACTACAGTCTAATTACACACTGTTTCATTGGTTCTTCCTTTGGACTTTTCTTCCTTAATGGACTTTGTCCTGAGAAAGATGAGAGAACATTCTATTGGACTTCATTATGACCCAGCTTGAGACTATCATACATGTTCCCAATATCTGCTTAGTAGAGGTAGGAGTAGATTAGGAAACACTAGGAAAAAAATAGATAAGAAAAAAGAGACTTTTATAAATTAGGCACCTCATTATGCTAAAAAAATATACTGATGAAAATTATTAATGCATTCCTATTGCTGTGCAGAATAATGCCCTCCTCCCAAAGATTCCCAAGGCATAATTCCTGAAACCACTGACTATGTCACTGCTCATGGCACATGGGACTTCATAGTCATGACTAAGGTAAAGGACCATCAGAAGGTCCTATTCTGCACTATCTGGTGGTAATCAATCTCTCCATATGGGTCACTGAAAACAGGAATCCTTTTGGCTGTGACCAGAGAAGTAGATATTGTGAAGAAGAGTTGGAGGGATATAATGTATTGTCTTTGAGCCTAAAGAAAAGGGACCACCAGCCAGAGAATATGTGTAGCCATTAAAAGCTGGAACAAACAAGTGAACCAATTCTCTCGTAGATCTTTGGAGAAAAAGATCAGCCCTGTAAACACTAATTTTAGCCTAATAAGACCTGTATCAGACTTTTTAACATACAAAATTGTAGGATAATAAATTTCTGTGGTTTTATGTACTTTGTGGAAACTTATTATAAGAACAATAAAAAAACTACTATAATTATTAATGTAAAATTTTCAAACAGTACTCAGCTAGAACAACAACAACAAAGGGGAAAAAAACAGTTATTTCAGCAGAGGAACAAAACACTGTGTGGAAAATAAGGAATTGAGACAGCAAGCCAATAACTGCTCTGTCCTCCTGCCCTAGCCAATGTCTATTACAACATCTCCATTAGGTTAATTGCCCTCTCAGGATATTTAGAACATACATACAAGTGAGGTGTTACAGTGTGGAATGCCTTGGTTGAGAAACCCAACAAATCTGTGTTTGAATTCCTAGTTCATCACTTAGAAGATCTGTGACACTGTGATAACTAGTAAAAGAGTTAGATCCTCAGTTCCTTTATCTCTGTGATTAAAGATAATTATGTTCAAAGAACTATCAAAATAATCTCATGAGTGAATATTTAACTAAGGTTAATATATAGCGCACCATGAGTGGATTTTTGCTATTTATCATCGTCAATTTTTCTTGTGAGTTACATAAACCAAAGAGAAGTGAGATGCCCAAAGTTCGCATCAAGAAAACACCAGGCGGGTATGGTGGGGGAGAGACAAATTGGGCGATTAAGATTGACATATGCACACTAGTATATAAAACATAGGTAACAAATAAGAACCTACTGCAGAGCACAGGGAACTCAATTCAGTATCCTGTAATGGCCTTTATGGTACAAGCATCTAAAAAAGTGGATTTATGTATACGTATAACTGATTTACATATACCTACTAATTTGATTAATTAAAAAAAATTTAAGTGAAAAAAAAGGCAACCACAGATAAGACTCAACCTCAAAGCCTCCAACCTCTTTTTTCACTATTATTTACAGCCTCCATTGATCAAAAAATGGCTTATATGAGAAAGTTTCTCAAATCACCATTTTAAATGTAAAGAAATACACAACATGTTGGACATATTTTCATGCTCATAGTCAGGAAAGGTTTCTGTAACACTCATAGACTCTGAGCCCCAGAGGACTATAAAGAATGACATACAAATCACTTTTCATTTATTTCTGTCAACTATATAACACCGAATACATACGATGAACATTATGAAGTTCATCTGATTGACTAACTCTTATCTAAACTCTATTATCTATTCTGAAGTGCCCCAGGTTGGATTCCCCAGAAGTACAGCATAAAATTAAGATTCTTGTGAAAGTAATTTTTTGGAGGTGTGGTCTCAGGAGAAAGGGAATGAGGTGAGCAGAATAGGGCAAGAGAAAAAGCTAAGCATAAATGCAGTCTGTCCTAGTTATAAATTTCAGCCCAGTGCTGTGAGAAAGTAGAGGGCAGGAATTGCATCACAGAGTTGCAATCACCTTGTGCCACAGGGGTCATTTGTGTGTTTGTGTCAGTCAAAAAAGGACACATATGAACTATTAAGAGTCAACAGGTATAGCAGCTAGAGGTGGGGCACTGAGATGAAGGAAGGGGGCAGTCACAACCATGCCTACTGCAAAGAATGATTCCAAAAGCCTGCATCCAAGCTAGATTTTAAATTACAACTTTAAGTCACAAATGTCTAGTGCATAACCTTAGTTTTAAATCATACTTTCCCTAGAAGAATACAAAGGCATAAATCTTAAATCAAGCCAATCTGAAAACACCAGGCGGGTATGGTGGGGAGAGACAAATTGGCGATTAAGATTGACATATGCACACTAGTATATAAAACATAGGTAACAAATAAGAACCTACTGCAGAGCACAGGGAACTCAATTCAGTATCCTGTAATGGCCTTTATGGTACAAGCATCTAAAAAAGTGGATTTATGTATACGTATAACTGATTTACATATACCTACTAATTTGATTAATTAAAAAAAATTTAAGTGAAAAAAAAGGCAACCACAGATAAGACTCAACCTCAAAGCCTCCAACCTCTTTTTTCACTATTATTTACAGCCTCCATTGATCAAAAAATGGCTTATATGAGAAAGTTTCTCAAATCACCATTTTAAATGTAAAGAAATACACAACATGTTGGACATATTTTCATGCTCATAGTCAGGAAAGGTTTCTGTAACACTCATAGACTCTGAGCCCCAGAGGACTATAAAGAATGACATACAAATCACTTTTCATTTATTTCTGTCAACTATATAACACCGAATACATACGATGAACATTATGAAGTTCATCTGATTGACTAACTCTTATCTAAACTCTATTATCTATTCTGAAGTGCCCCAGGTTGGATTCCCCAGAAGTACAGCATAAAATTAAGATTCTTGTGAAAGTAATTTTTTGGAGGTGTGGTCTCAGGAGAAAGGGAATGAGGTGAGCAGAATAGGGCAAGAGAAAAAGCTAAGCATAAATGCAGTCTGTCCTAGTTATAAATTTCAGCCCAGTGCTGTGAGAAAGTAGAGGGCAGGAATTGCATCACAGAGTTGCAATCACCTTGTGCCACAGGGGTCATTTGTGTGTTTGTGTCAGTCAAAAAAGGACACATATGAACTATTAAGAGTCAACAGGTATAGCAGCTAGAGGTGGGGCACTGAGATGAAGGAAGGGGGCAGTCACAACCATGCCTACTGCAAAGAATGATTCCAAAAGCCTGCATCCAAGCTAGATTTTAAATTACAACTTTAAGTCACAAATGTCTAGTGCATAACCTTAGTTTTAAATCATACTTTCCCTAGAAGAATACAAAGGCATAAATCTTGCAAATAAGTAGCTTGGAAGTCTGGGCCTGGGTTGCAGGCAGGCTTTTGAAGAAGGACAACCTTAGAACAAACTAATAAACAATCTAGTAAAATATGCATCACTAATTATGACAGAAGCATGGTATTACCAATTACAATACCAGTTACATGTTCCTCTAGGATATGTCAATAGTTTTAGGGAATATAAATCATTTCACTCTGGTCAATCTGGGGTTGATTTTAAAAAACCACCTTCTAACACTACATTATAAATCAGTTATATTAGTTCAAATAAATAAAATCAATGTTTAGCAAAGTTATTCAAAGAGACTTTTAGACTTATTATGCATCACTTTTGACCATTGTCCTGCTGGAGATACATATATCACACAATGAACCAGGTGTCCCACACAAAACCTACGAAGTAGCCCTTTCACTAAAACATCTCATTACTCAGAAATATAAAAACGAAACTAAACATAATAATGAATGCCAATATGACATAATACCTCCTCAATAAAGAAGGTTAAAAGAAAGAACAGACCCTAACCAGAGCAGATATAATTATATCATGTTTTATAAATGGTAGTGAGTCACTATTAGATATATCAGTTAATAGGTTTTGGGTTTCCCAGTTACTCAGATGGTAAAGAATCTACCTGAAATGCAGGAGACCTGGGTTCAACCCCTGCGTTAGGAAGATTCCCTGCAGAAGTGGCAAACCACTACTGGAGAATTCCACCAACAGAGGAGTCTTGTGAGCTACAGTTCATGGGATCTCAAAGAGCCAGACACGATTGAGCGACTACGTTTAAAAAACAGTCACCATCCACTTTTTTTTGGCCACTTCTATTGGTCTTTCATTTATTTTTATTTTCATCCATCTTTGTTTTTCGGCCTGTGTGGGCCTCCCATCACAGTGGCCTCTTGCTGCAGAGCACCAGCTCTGGGCACATGCGCTCCAGAGCTCTGGCTCGGTAGTTGGACACATCGGTCTAGCCACTCTGTGGCACATGCTATCTTCCCATGCCAGGGATCCAACCAGTGCCCCTTGCACTGCAAGGTGGTGTCTTTACCCACTGTACCACCAGGGAAGCCCACCATCCACCTTTTTTTTTGACGCCCCCCCGCCCCTCTTTTTAACTTCATGACACGAGCTCTTTCTTAATGATTTATTATTATTTTCATCCATCTTTATCCTCTGGCATGTGTGGAATTCCCATTGCACTGGACCCCCGATTGCACAGCATTGGCTCTGGACACATGTGCTCCAGAGCAGCATTGGCCCTCCAGTCACTCTGGTCAATCTGGGGTTGATTTTAAAAAACCACCTTCTAACACTACATTATAAATCAGTTATATTAGTTCAAATAAATAAAATCAATGTTTAGCAAAGTTATTCAAAGAGACTTTTAGACTTATTATGCATCACTTTTGACCATTGTCCTGCTGGAGATACATATATCACACAATGAACCAGGTGTCCCACACAAAACCTACGAAGTAGCCCTTTCACTAAAACATCTCATTACTCAGAAATATAAAAACGAAACTAAACATAATAATGAATGCCAATATGACATAATACCTCCTCAATAAAGAAGGTTAAAAGAAAGAACAGACCCTAACCAGAGCAGATATAATTATATCATGTTTTATAAATGGTAGTGAGTCACTATTAGATATATCAGTTAATAGGTTTTGGGTTTCCCAGTTACTCAGATGGTAAAGAATCTACCTGAAATGCAGGAGACCTGGGTTCAACCCCTGCGTTAGGAAGATTCCCTGCAGAAGTGGCAAACCACTACTGGAGAATTCCACCAACAGAGGAGTCTTGTGAGCTACAGTTCATGGGATCTCAAAGAGCCAGACACGATTGAGCGACTACGTTTAAAAAACAGTCACCATCCACTTTTTTTTGGCCACTTCTATTGGTCTTTCATTTATTTTTATTTTCATCCATCTTTGTTTTTCGGCCTGTGTGGGCCTCCCATCACAGTGGCCTCTTGCTGCAGAGCACCAGCTCTGGGCACATGCGCTCCAGAGCTCTGGCTCGGTAGTTGGACACATCGGTCTAGCCACTCTGTGGCACATGCTATCTTCCCATGCCAGGGATCCAACCAGTGCCCCTTGCACTGCAAGGTGGTGTCTTTACCCACTGTACCACCAGGGAAGCCCACCATCCACCTTTTTTTTTGACGCCCCCCCGCCCCTCTTTTTAACTTCATGACACGAGCTCTTTCTTAATGATTTATTATTATTTTCATCCATCTTTATCCTCTGGCATGTGTGGAATTCCCATTGCACTGGACCCCCAGATTGCACAGCATTGGCTCTGGACACATGTGCTCCAGAGCACTGGCTCGTAATTGGACACACCCATCCAGTCACTCTGCTGCACATGGGATCTTCCCGGGCCAGGGATCTAACCGGTATCCCTTGCACTGCAAGGCAGACTCTTTACCCACTGGACCACCAGGAAAGCCCAATAAGACCTCTTATTTTTTTTTTTTTTTTAAAGATTTATTTATTTATTTACTTTGGGCGAGGGTCGGGTTGGGGAGGGAGGGGAGTGGGCGGGCCACTTTTATTGGTCTTTCATTTCCCTATTTTCATTAGTCGTCATTCTTTGGCTCCTGTGGGCCTCCCATCGCGGTGGCGTCTGTCGTTGCAGAGCACCGGCACTGGGCGCATGCGCTCCAGAGCTCCGGCTCGGTGATTGGACACATCAGTCCAGCCGCTCCGCGGCACGTGGGATCTTCCCAGGCCAGGGCTCGAACCGGCGCCCCTTGCAGTGCAAGGCGGTGTCCTTACCCACTGGACCACCAAGGAAGCCCAAGACCTCTTTTTAATAAGGCTGATATAAGATCAATTTTTCTTTTTCTGTAAATATATTTTTAAATGATCTTTTAATAAAGTCTTTTGTTTTCTGTTTAGAGAAGGAAATGGCAACCCACTTCAGTATTCTTGCCTGGAAAATATCATGGACAGAGAAACCTGGTGAGCTACAGTCCATGGGATCTCAAATATACATACATACATATATATATATATATGGAGTTTTCTGATGTCTCACTGGTGAGAAATCTGTTTGCAATGCAGGAGACCTGGGTTCAATCACTAGGTTGGGAAGATCTCCCTGGAGGAGGGCATGGCAATCCACTCCAATATTCTTGCCTGGTGAATTCCATGGATGGAGGAGCCTGGAAGGCTGCAGTCCATGGGGTCACAGAGTCAGACACAACTGAAGTGATTAAGCAGAAGCAAAGAGTGAAATTTTCTAAGTATAGTTTCCTGTGAGTTAACCTCATGTATGGAGAATTAGATATAAAATTAAAATAGGCTATTTTCACTTTATTTTTAAAATCCTTATTCTTTTCAACAGGATAGTATTAATAAACTTGGACTCAGAAATGAGTCAATTGTGAAACAAATAGTAATTTATTTATAATAAAAAATACTAATGATAATTTATTTGAATCATCACTGACAATCATTGGTAATAAATTACTTGTATTACCACTGACCAAAAATGAAAATAACTTCATTTTTACTTATGGATTCATAAGCCACAGAAATTAACTTGCTGACATATACATCAAGGCAAATCTCAGCATGTTGGAAAATCTATTTCCAGATAGGAACACGTGGCCAATAAGCAGTGTGTTTTCTGCAGAATGACTACATTCTAAAATCAACCTCTGAAGCTACATAGCTGTTTAATAACATCTAGAGAGCAAGACCTGTCCTGGGAGTCTCCTGGGTAAGTCAGCTCATCCCATATTCTTTGTCAAACCTTAAATGAATTAAGTGTTTGACTCACTGATAAGTAGGATGCACCAAAAGTAATTGAATGTGGTAATCAAAAATTTGTTAAACCTGTCAGTGTGCATCACTATCAGCTCCAAATCCAACACAGCACAATTAGCTTAAGATAGTTACAAGAGAATCAAGTCCACGTTAAGGTTGAGTGAGTAATGCACACTCTTCAGTAAATTAAATTAGACTCCAAGTAGAAGAACAGAACAAAGGAGTCATGTGTGACTGGTATAAGTAAGGTAAAACATAGAATTTATGGAGTGCTAAACCTGTTTCCTGAAGCTATGTGGGCTAAATAGCCTTCATTATTCTCTTCACTAGCAGGTGTGTCATAGGGCATGTTCTGTCAGGATCAAGGACAGAACTTAAAAATAAAAATCTATTTAATTCTGGATCCTGGTGTATGATGATTACATTACAAGCAAATAGTCTTATGTGTAAGCATCAATACATACTAGACTTTATCTTCTTCTCATTGCTGAAGAAGTACTGAAAATTACAAGAGAGTAGGACTAACAATCACTGTACCTTATGGTGTAGAGAAGACTTTGGGGAAAGGATATCTCATCACTCTGGTAGCATGATTAGCATTTTAGTTAAAAATTATGGTTACACTCACAGCAAAACATTATGCCATTTTTTTTTAAAAAAATTCCTTTTTTTGTTTCAGAAATGAGTCAATTGTGAAACAAATAGTAATTTATTTATAATAAAAAATACTAATGATAATTTATTTGAATCATCACTGACAATCATTGGTAATAAATTACTTGTATTACCACTGACCAAAAATGAAAATAACTTCATTTTTACTTATGGATTCATAAGCCACAGAAATTAACTTGCTGACATATACATCAAGGCAAATCTCAGCATGTTGGAAAATCTATTTCCAGATAGGAACACGTGGCCAATAAGCAGTGTGTTTTCTGCAGAATGACTACATTCTAAAATCAACCTCTGAAGCTACATAGCTGTTTAATAACATCTAGAGAGCAAGACCTGTCCTGGGAGTCTCCTGGGTAAGTCAGCTCATCCCATATTCTTTGTCAAACCTTAAATGAATTAAGTGTTTGACTCACTGATAAGTAGGATGCACCAAAAGTAATTGAATGTGGTAATCAAAAATTTGTTAAACCTGTCAGTGTGCATCACTATCAGCTCCAAATCCAACACAGCACAATTAGCTTAAGATAGTTACAAGAGAATCAAGTCCACGTTAAGGTTGAGTGAGTAATGCACACTCTTCAGTAAATTAAATTAGACTCCAAGTAGAAGAACAGAACAAAGGAGTCATGTGTGACTGGTATAAGTAAGGTAAAACATAGAATTTATGGAGTGCTAAACCTGTTTCCTGAAGCTATGTGGGCTAAATAGCCTTCATTATTCTCTTCACTAGCAGGTGTGTCATAGGGCATGTTCTGTCAGGATCAAGGACAGAACTTAAAAATAAAAATCTATTTAATTCTGGATCCTGGTGTATGATGATTACATTACAAGCAAATAGTCTTATGTGTAAGCATCAATACATACTAGACTTTATCTTCTTCTCATTGCTGAAGAAGTACTGAAAATTACAAGAGAGTAGGACTAACAATCACTGTACCTTATGTTGTAGAGAAGACTTTGGGGAAAGGATATCCCATCACTCTTGTAGCATGATTAGCATTTTTAGTTAAAAATTATGGTTACACTCACAGCAAAACATTATGCAATGGTAGAAAATAATTTGAAATAACTGGTAGGGATATGTTTGTTTGCTAGGAAATTAAAGTTATATTACGTGTTCACACGGTAAAATAAGGGTTAGGTAAAATATGTGTTTTAAGAGATGACTGGAATTGACATAAATATTAAATAAAACCTAACAGGCACTTGTGTTAGTTATTTGTTAGGGAAGCTCAGAAATAAACATAAGACACTTGTGTAAATGCCAGCTATAACTCAATTTCAAAACTCCACAAGTCTGAACATTTAATATCTTTTGACCAAGGGGTTATGTAAATTTTAAGTTATAGCCATGGAATATACAAACTTAAGACTGTTTGGGACTAGAAGTTTGATTAGTTTAAAACTAAATGGCTGGAATGTCCATGTTTCCTACCAAGTTTACCTCCTCAGTGCCACGGCATCTGAAAATTCAAATTAACAATCATAATGGTTTCTGGACGATATCTCATGAGAACAAAAGATGCTTGCAGTCCTGATGAATATTTTGCTTCATTGAGTTAAGTTAAAGCAGATGGGTGCCTTTGATTTTTCTAAAGACTAGGCTACTTACATCTTTTTCATATTTTTTCGATAACCCATTTGACAAAATATAAAATATTAACAAGTTTTCATTTCCCCCAGCTGTCTCCAATATCATTTTCTAGATTTCATACCTTCCAGTTATTTCAGCATATTTTCAGCACATGCTATACATTACAAGATTTTTCAGGGACTGAAAAATCTGTCAGTCATTTCCTGATGCCTAACATCCAGCTTCATTAATCTCAATAGTAATGTCTGTAAATGTTTATAAATCTTGGTACAGAACTGACTCATCAGAAAACTTTCTGAAGATAGCTAACCTCAGCCTTTTGGATTCATAATGACTGCAACAAAAACATGAAAGTTCTTGGTAAGTGCCCTGGTGTTGTTCTTACACATGTTTTGGGGTCTTTAAGCATAACCATGACCTCTGACTTTTGAAGAAATGTGTGACATTTTTTTTTAACTTTTTTTTGGGGGCGGGTTGGGGAGGGAGGGGGGCAGCCGGGCCACTTCTATTGGTCCTTCATTTATCTATTTTCATCCATCTTTGTTCTTTGGCCCGTGTGGGCCTCCCATCACAGTGGCCTCTGTTGTTGCAGAGCACCGGCTCTGGGCGCATACACTCCAGAGCTCCGGCTCAGTAACTGGACACATCAGTCCAGCTGCTCTGCACGTGGGATTCCCCCCCGTCACGGTCCATGGTACTGCTAATTTAAAAAAGCACTTGTGTTAGTTATTTGTTAGGAAGCTCAGAAATAAACATAAGACACTTGTGTAAATGCCAGCTATAACTCAATTTCAAAACTCCACAAGTCTGAACATTTAATATCTTTTGACCAAGGGGTTATGTAAATTTTAAGTTATAGCCATGGAATATACAAACTTAAGACTGTTTGGGACTAGAAGTTTGATTAGTTTAAAACTAAATGGCTGGAATGTCCATGTTTCCTACCAAGTTTACCTCCTCAGTGCCACGGCATCTGAAAATTCAAATTAACAATCATAATGGTTTCTGGACGATATCTCATGAGAACAAAAGATGCTTGCAGTCCTGATGAATATTTTGCTTCATTGAGTTAAGTTAAAGCAGATGGGTGCCTTTGATTTTTCTAAAGACTAGGCTACTTACATCTTTTTCATATTTTTTCGATAACCCATTTGACAAAATATAAAATATTAACAAGTTTTCATTTCCCCCAGCTGTCTCCAATATCATTTTCTAGATTTCATACCTTCCAGTTATTTCAGCATATTTTCAGCACATGCTATACATTACAAGATTTTTCAGGGACTGAAAAATCTGTCAGTCATTTCCTGATGCCTAACATCCAGCTTCATTAATCTCAATAGTAATGTCTGTAAATGTTTATAAATCTTGGTACAGAACTGACTCATCAGAAAACTTTCTGAAGATAGCTAACCTCAGCCTTTTGGATTCATAATGACTGCAACAAAAACATGAAAGTTCTTGGTAAGTGCCCTGGTGTTGTTCTTACACATGTTTTGGGGTCTTTAAGCATAACCATGACCTCTGACTTTTGAAGAAATGTGTGACATTTTTTTTTAACTTTTTTTTTTTTTTTTAGGGGCGGGTTGGGGAGGGAGGGGGGCAGCCGGGCCACTTCTATTGGTCTTTCATTTATCTATTTTCATCCATCTTTGTTCTTTGACCTGTGTGGGCCTCCCATCGCAGTGGCCTCTGTTGTCGCAGAGCACCGGCTCTGGGCGCATACACTCCAGAGCTCCGGCTCGGTAATTGGACACATCGGTCCAGCTGCTCCGCGGCACGTGGGATCTTCCCAGGCCAGGGATCGAAACGGCGCCCCTTGCAGTACAAGGCGGTGTCCTTACCCACTGGACCACCAGGGAAGCCCAATGTGTGACATTTAATTGTCGTTTTTTACCTGATTGTAAAGCAATTTCCTTTCATTTGCGATTTGGTCCTGAACAGTTTATACAGAAGAAAGACAGTATTATTATTGTTTGAAAAGTTGATTCAGGACCTATTTTAATTATATATAATACATTCATCCTGGCAATGTAAAAGATAAGCATATGTTTAAGAGAAGATCACTACTTTAGGGCTGTGAGTCTATGTATACTTTTCTTTCATCTGTGATCACTTAAGACTTCTAATTTCATCTGATATCTGTTGTCTGGGGCTCACTGGTAAGTAGATGCTTGTTTCTCCAGAGGTTATTACGTTTCATTGGCTAGCTTATGGTAATCATATTGGGAGTGTATGGGGACCTTATGTCCAAAATGGACATAAGCAACTGCTGAAATTTTTCTCCCTGCATAAAAATAAAATCAGTGTCTAATGTGAAAGTTATTCAGTACTTTTTTTTTTGGCCAATTCTATTGATCTTTCATTTATTTATCTTTGTTCTTTGGCCTGTGTGGGCCTCTCATTGTAGTGGCCTCTCTCGCTGCAGAGCACTGGCTCTGGGCGTATGTGCTCCAGATCTCCAGCTTGGTAGCTGGACACATCAGTCCAGCTGCTCCACAGCACATGGGATCTTCCCAGGCCATGGATCAGACTGGTGCCCCTTGCACTGCAAGGCGGTGTCCTTACCCAATGGATCACCAAGGAAGCCCTATTCAGTACTTTTTACAATGTTCTTTGCTTAGTCACCCAGTCATGTCCAACTCTATAACCCCATGGAATGTTGTAGCCTGCCAGGCTCCTCTGTCCATGGGATTCTCCAAGCAAGAATACTGGAGTGGGTTCCCGTGCCCTCCTCCAGGGGATTTTCCCAACCCAGGGACTGAACCCAGGTCTCCCACATTGTAGGCGGATTCTTTACCATCTGAGCCACCAGGGAAGTCCAAGAATACTGGACTAGGAAGCCTATCCCTTCTCCAGGGGATTTTCCTGACCCAGGAACTGAACTGGGGTCTCCTGCACTGCAGGTGGATTCTCCACCAGCTGAGCTACCAGGGATGCCCCACTTTTTACAATAAAGAATATTTTAAACAGTCAAAGATTGTGTGTTTGAGTGAACTACATAATTTTAGTTGTACTCTACTACTGACTCTAAGTATTGTTTGGTGATGGTTCTGGATGACTTAAATATTTCAAAAAGTTTTTAAAGATCTGCATAATTGACACCATAATCATTTAAGTATCCCCTGTGTCTATGGCACTGCACAATATTCTCTGGGTAGTGTGCAAAATAAAAAGAAGATTGATCCTACACTGAGGAATTTATAATTTAATCAAGGTGTACATAGATGACATTGAAAAGCCAATAGATAAAAAACATTTATACATTAGTTCCAGGTGGAATGGTTTAGTCAGGCCAAGTCTTTAACAGCTGCAGAATACAAATATATGCCTTCATAAAACCACACATGCCTTCATCATATAAAACAAAGACACTTTAGGCCATTACATAGACAATGATAGACTGCAAGAAAGGAGAGGTGCTATAACAGTAAATTCAAGCCAGTCAGTTTTCCTCAGTCTTTAGCACTGGAAAAATACCTATATTATGAATGAGGCTGCATAACCTCAAAATAGACCCTCAGCTCTCAATACATATACAAAACTGGCCTGTGATATCACAGCAAGCCAGGGATGATTTCAATAGTTTTAAGAGACAAAATCTAAGATGGTTTGGCTACCTCCATTGTTTTCAGTTACCTTTTAATAAAAATTTCCAAAACACAGTTAAAAAATAAACACCTGTATAATGTTCTTTGCTTAGTCACTCACTCATGTCCAACTCTATAACCCCATGGAATGTTGTAGCCTGCCAGGCTCCTCTGTCCATGGGATTCTCCAAGCAAGAATACTGGAGTGGGTTCCCGTGCCCTCCTCCAGGGGATTTTCCCAACCCAGGGACTGAACCCAGGTCTCCCACATTGTAGGCGGATTCTTTACCATCTGAGCCACCAGGGAAGTCCAAGAATACTGGACTAGGAAGCCTATCCCTTCTCCAGGGGATTTTCCTGACCCAGGAACTGAACTGGGGTCTCCTGCACTGCAGGTGGATTCTCCACCAGCTGAGCTACCAGGGATGCCCCACTTTTTACAATAAAGAATATTTTAAACAGTCAAAGATTGTGTGTTTGAGTGAACTACATAATTTTAGTTGTACTCTACTACTGACTCTAAGTATTGTTTGGTGATGGTTCTGGATGACTTAAATATTTCAAAAAGTTTTTAAAGATCTGCATAATTGACACCATAATCATTTAAGTATCCCCTGTGTCTATGGCACTGCACAATATTCTCTGGGTAGTGTGCAAAATAAAAAGAAGATTGATCCTACACTGAGGAATTTATAATTTAATCAAGGTGTACATAGATGACATTGAAAAGCCAATAGATAAAAAACATTTATACATTAGTTCCAGGTGGAATGGTTTAGTCAGGCCAAGTCTTTAACAGCTGCAGAATACAAATATATGCCTTCATAAAACCACACATGCCTTCATCATATAAAACAAAGACACTTTAGGCCATTACATAGACAATGATAGACTGCAAGAAAGGAGAGGTGCTATAACAGTAAATTCAAGCCAGTCAGTTTTCCTCAGTCTTTAGCACTGGAAAAATACCTATATTATGAATGAGGCTGCATAACCTCAAAATAGACCCTCAGCTCTCAATACATATACAAAACTGGCCTGTGATATCACAGCAAGCCAGGGATGATTTCAATAGTTTTAAGAGACAAAATCTAAGATGGTTTGGCTACCTCCATTGTTTTCAGTTACCTTTTAATAAAAATTTCCAAAAACACAGTAAAATTGGGGGAAAAAATTAAGTAAACACCTGTATACTAGTCACCATAAATTCCACAATCAACCTTTCTCTGTATTTTTTATCATATATTTAGTCACCTATCCAATCATCCCCCTATGCCTCCATCAATCCACCTACATTTTGGATGCAATTCAAAATAAACTGCAGACACCAGTATATTCCCATCAAACCTTTAGCATATATATTATTTTTTGCTTAAGGTTAGGGGTTTCTCTGGTGGTGTAGTGGTTGAGAGTACATCTGCCAATGCAGGGGACACAGGTTCAATCTATGGTCCAGAAGGATTCCACATGCCAAAGATCCCACACTTGGCAACTAAGCCCAAGTGCCCCAACTACCGAGCCCACGAGCCTAAAGCCTGTGCTCTCAGCAAGAGAAGCCATTGCAATGAGAAGCACATGCACCACAATGAAGAGTGGTCCCAGATCTCTGCAGTGAAAGTCCTTGCACAGCAACACAGACCCAGCACAACCAAAAATAAGTAAATAAATAAATCTTTTTTAATAAGTCATTATAAGATTAAATGCAGCTCCATGAAATATACAAATCTTAACAGTACCATTAAATAAGTTTTAACAAATGCAAAACCTGTATAACATAAGCTCCCATTTTGTCAGAGATATACTCTAAGTACTTTGATATAAAATATCAAGAGGAAGAATGTTCCCATCATCCCAGAAATTCACCTTATGAACTTTCCCAGTTAATCCCCACTCCTCTCTGAAACTATCACTATTTTTTCTTCATTTTTTCCACCAAACATTAGGTTACTGCCTCAAGAATGTCATCAAAATGGAATTGTACAATATGAACATTTCATTTAAGGCTTCTTTCACTCAGTATACTCTCGAGATTCACTCATGTTGTCCCATATAAGTAGTTTCTTTTTTTTCTTTCATCACTATTACCTAATCATATAAATATACCATGTTGTGTTTATCCATGCATCTATCTTCAGGACATTTGGTTTGCTCTCAAATTTGTGCTATTAAATACAGTTTCTCAGAACATTCCTACACAAGGTTTCTGTGGTTTTTTTCTTGGAGTGAACGTGATAAATCATAGGAATAAAAATTCCCAACAACACAGTAAAATTGGGGGAAAAAATTAAGTAAACACCTGTATACTAGTCACCATAAATTCCACAATCAACCTTTCTCTGTATTTTTTATCATATATTTAGTCACCTATCCAATCATCCCCCTATGCCTCCATCAATCCACCTACATTTTGGATGCAATTCAAAATAAACTGCAGACACCAGTATATTCCCATCAAACCTTTAGCATATATATTATTTTTTGCTTAAGGTTAGGGGTTTCTCTGGTGGTGTAGTGGTTGAGAGTACATCTGCCAATGCAGGGGACACAGGTTCAATCTATGGTCCAGAAGGATTCCACATGCCAAAGATCCCACACTTGGCAACTAAGCCCAAGTGCCCCAACTACCGAGCCCACGAGCCTAAAGCCTGTGCTCTCAGCAAGAGAAGCCATTGCAATGAGAAGCACATGCACCACAATGAAGAGTGGTCCCAGATCTCTGCAGTGAAAGTCCTTGCACAGCAACACAGACCCAGCACAACCAAAAATAAGTAAATAAATAAATCTTTTTTAATAAGTCATTATAAGATTAAATGCAGCTCCATGAAATATACAAATCTTAACAGTACCATTAAATAAGTTTTAACAAATGCAAAACCTGTATAACATAAGCTCCCATTTTGTCAGAGATATACTCTAAGTACTTTGATATAAAATATCAAGAGGAAGAATGTTCCCATCATCCCAGAAATTCACCTTATGAACTTTCCCAGTTAATCCCCACTCCTCTCTGAAACTATCACTATTTTTTCTTCATTTTTTCCACCAAACATTAGGTTACTGCCTCAAGAATGTCATCAAAATGGAATTGTACAATATGAACATTTCATTTAAGGCTTCTTTCACTCAGTATACTCTCGAGATTCACTCATGTTGTCCCATATAAGTAGTTTCTTTTTTTTCTTTCATCACTATTACCTAATCATATAAATATACCATGTTGTGTTTATCCATGCATCTATCTTCAGGACATTTGGTTTGCTCTCAAATTTGTGCTATTAAATACAGTTTCTCAGAACATTCCTACACAAGGCTTTCTGTGGGCATATATTCTTACTTCTCTTGGAGTGAACGTGATAAATCATAGGATAGGTGTAGTTTAGTTTCATAAGAAACTTCAAGGAGTTTTTCCAAAGTGCTAGTAATATTTTATACTACTACCAACAATGAATGAAAGTCCCCTACATCTTCACCAATAACTGATATTATTCAATTAAAAACAATCAGTCATTCAAGTGGCTTTTAATTTGCACTGTCTGACTGTATTGGGCTTCCCTGCTGGCTCAGCAGTAACAAACCCACTTGCGATGTGGGAGAAGTGGGTTCAATTCATGCATCTGGAAGATCCCCTGGAGAAGGGAATGGTTACCCACTCCAGTATTCTTGCCTGGAAAATCCCATGATCAGAGGAGCCTGGCAGACTACGGTCCACCGAGTCGCAAGAGAGTTGGATGTGACTCAATGACTAAACAACAGTAACTGTATTAATGTGGGTTCAAAGAGGAAATGAAAATTATAAGGTGCATCAAACAGAATCAAGCTACAATATAAGAATAACTATAACAGATAAGAAAATGCTATATGTACTCTAGGACTGAGGGTGTGTACCCAAGAAGATCATACTTAGAAGGGAACTTCTGAGAAGCTGAGGGTCAGACCTTACTGGAGAAGGTATAGCTTAGCTCACTGGAGAGTGAAAATTCTTTGGCCCTTGGAGTGCTACTGGGGATTAGATTATTAGCAACCAGAATATTGTTGTTCTGATGGGGTAGGAATTCTCCAGGTCCCAGGCCATACATCAGCTGGGTGGGATCCTCTGGGTCTCAGAGAGGTCACATTGGTGCCTGCAGAGGAAATCAGGTTGTTTGTGCCAGCAGGAGGTTTTGGGGTGACAAGTGTCCCTGTGGAAAGTTGATGGAAGGTTATCCTCAGTTCTGGTCAAGACTACAGGGTCTCTGTGAATGCATTTGTTCTGAACCCATGGCTTCTGCAAGGCTCGATGGATGGCCTCCCAGCCACATCACCCAGCCATGCACTACCAGGTACCTAGAAAAGCCCCTCCCAGCATTTGGTTTGCTCTCAAATTTGTGCTATTAAATACAGTTTCTCAGAACATTCCTACACAAGGCTTTCTGTGGGCATATATTCTTACTTCTCTTGGAGTGAACGTGATAAATCATAGGATAGGTGTAGTTTAGTTTCATAAGAAACTTCAAGGAGTTTTTCCAAAGTGCTAGTAATATTTTATACTACTACCAACAATGAATGAAAGTCCCCTACATCTTCACCAATAACTGATATTATTCAATTAAAAACAATCAGTCATTCAAGTGGCTTTTAATTTGCACTGTCTGACTGTATTGGGCTTCCCTGCTGGCTCAGCAGTAACAAACCCACTTGCGATGTGGGAGAAGTGGGTTCAATTCATGCATCTGGAAGATCCCCTGGAGAAGGGAATGGTTACCCACTCCAGTATTCTTGCCTGGAAAATCCCATGATCAGAGGAGCCTGGCAGACTACGGTCCACCGAGTCGCAAGAGAGTTGGATGTGACTCAATGACTAAACAACAGTAACTGTATTAATGTGGGTTCAAAGAGGAAATGAAAATTATAAGGTGCATCAAACAGAATCAAGCTACAATATAAGAATAACTATAACAGATAAGAAAATGCTATATGTACTCTAGGACTGAGGGTGTGTACCCAAGAAGATCATACTTAGAAGGGAACTTCTGAGAAGCTGAGGGTCAGACCTTACTGGAGAAGGTATAGCTTAGCTCACTGGAGAGTGAAAAATTCTTTGGCCCTTGGAGTGCTACTGGGGATTAGATTATTAGCAACCAGAATATTGTTGTTCTGATGGGGTAGGAATTCTCCAGGTCCCAGGCCATACATCAGCTGGGTGGGATCCTCTGGGTCTCAGAGAGGTCACATTGGTGCCTGCAGAGGAAATCAGGTTGTTTGTGCCAGCAGGAGGTTTTGGGGTGACAAGTGTCCCTGTGGAAAGTTGATGGAAGGTTATCCTCAGTTCTGGTCAAGACTACAGGGTCTCTGTGAATGCATTTGTTCTGAACCCATGGCTTCTGCAAGGCTCGATGGATGGCCTCCCAGCCACATCACCCAGCCATGCACTACCAGGTACCTAGAAAAGCCCTCCATGATGCTCCTCCAGTACCCTCTAGTGAGGAAGCTTAACATTAAAAAAAGGCTTGATGGAATCCTATTATTAATATCACAGGCCCAAAGTGGGGATTTGGAGCTGAGTGACAATATACTAGAGGTTCTAAGTAAAAGGAAGTCAGTGGACTATAGTTAGGACAAAATATCTGAAGTACAATCAAGCTGAGGAAAACATTAGGTCATCTTGCTTAGTAGCCAATATACAAGTACACAAAGCTGTATCATTTTACTATGTATTTAAATTCATAGAAGGAAACAGCTTAGTCTTTTTAAAGATGTGCTCTAACATACCGAAGGCATTTATTTCATTGATAGTGCAGGATTTTGCACATGTGTTGTCCCGCCTTTCCCTGTATCTGTCTCCTCTTCCCTGGTGATTTCTCATCCTCCATCACTGCTGAGATTTTGGGACCAGCCTCAGTCATCACTCACATCACTCACATTTAGTCTCAGGTAGCCAAGGCGCTTTGGAGCTTCAGTTGCTACAGCTACCTAAATTGACAATTTCATACCCAAGACACTAAGCATATATCTTACAAGGTTGTTTTGAGAAATGAAGTAAGATAATGTATGTGGAAGCACATTGCACAGTCCCTGGAAAATAGTGAGCAGTTAAGAAATGCTTTTTCAAGCATTTTCAATCCTCTATGCATTATTTCACGTCGTCTTGCCTTTCCTTATTCTAGTCTTCACCCTCGTCTCTCACCTCTGTGAGAATGTGCCACCCCCGCCGACAACTGATGCCCACCTTGGGACCACAGCCACAGCACTATCAGTGGCTTCACTCTCTACATTGGCTCCTAGCCCCACTGTCTCCCTCTCTTATACACACACACCCCAGTTCTAACTCTCTTCTTCTGCTCTCAACAACTCAGCCTTGAGAAAGGCAAGGAAGACCAAATACAATAATGGAATCATCCCTAGAATTCATAGGCTGTTAGAGCTGTAGCCAGATCCCTGGAACATCGTGCACCTGAATATACACCCACAGAAATGTCCCAGATATTATGATTCTGAAAAAGAGAAGAAAAGTCAAAGGACAGAATAAAATGACACAGTCAGCAAAGGTATAAAGGAAAGCAAGTAGAGAAATGGAATGAGAATTAGTTTAGAAATAAAAGCAGCAGCTTTTTGTTTGTTCTTGCTTTCAAGAACTCAAGGATTGGAAAGCGTCAGCCTAAAAGGACAGCAGAGCAGACAATACAGAGAGGCAGTTGTCCTGGGGAAGGACTGGTGGGAAAAGACTAGGAACACCTCACAATGAGACATCTAAATTATCTTTCATTCTCTTCAGGCACCTGCATCTCTACATACCTTCCAGGCACAATAACTAATTCCCTGGTTTATTAATTACAGTGAGGTAACTGAAAACATTTTTATCTTGTCTAAACTCCTTCTCTCAGTTTTCTACTCTTCCACCTGTTCCTTTGTAACCATCCCCCTCCATTTCAATATCTGACTCAGATATTTGGCAGACTATGCCTTCAAACTTTCTTCATCCTTCATTCCTTTTCCTTTCCTTCAATTTCTGTTTCGATAATTAGCACATTTTTTCCTTAAGAAGTAATGGCTAGTATGTACAGTGATGTAAAGAATATTTGTAAGTCTAATACATATAACAACTCTAGTATAAATATTTGAGAAACTACTACTACTATCTTGTATAACACATACTATGAAAAGTTAAATATACGTAAAAAATAATGAAATAAAATGAATAAATGCCAAGTATCATGGAACACGGTCACATTTCTTGTGTTCACTTTGCCATAAAAACAACTTCATGAACACTTTATGATGAAAGCCGGACTGAATAATGGCCCAAATGAAATTTTAATTTTCTTTCATTTTAGGCCTTTAAGGGCCTTATTATGCCTGGTCCTTAAAAAGGATAAAATAGTGCTTCCATTATTCAAAAAAGAATGACATTTTGTGTGGACACTATTGAGCAAGTATTCCATAGATCTCTTCTGTGACACTCGAGGAGTTTCAAATATAGTAAATGTACAACGGGACTTTAAATGTTGATGTATTCACTAAACAATAACCATGGATAGTTTACGAAGAATATGCTTTACTGAGAAACAATGGAAATGTGTTTGTCAAAGAATTGATCACAGTGTCAAAACTGGCATTTTTCAATGGAATTGGTACATTTCCCCATTAAACTTGTAATGACTCATATCCAAAGCATATTTAATTCATGGATCACTGCTGCACTATTGTGTCAACATGTACTCAGGGGGCGTCAGCCTAAAAGGACAGCAGAGCAGACAATACAGAGAGGCAGTTGTCCTGGGGAAGGACTGGTGGGAAAAGACTAGGAACACCTCACAATGAGACATCTAAATTATCTTTCATTCTCTTCAGGCACCTGCATCTCTACATACCTTCCAGGCACAATAACTAATTCCCTGGTTTATTAATTACAGTGAGGTAACTGAAAACATTTTTATCTTGTCTAAACTCCTTCTCTCAGTTTTCTACTCTTCCACCTGTTCCTTTGTAACCATCCCCCTCCATTTCAATATCTGACTCAGATATTTGGCAGACTATGCCTTCAAACTTTCTTCATCCTTCATTCCTTTTCCTTTCCTTCAATTTCTGTTTCGATAATTAGCACATTTTTTCCTTAAGAAGTAATGGCTAGTATGTACAGTGATGTAAAGAATATTTGTAAGTCTAATACATATAACAACTCTAGTATAAATATTTGAGAAACTACTACTACTATCTTGTATAACACATACTATGAAAAGTTAAATATACGTAAAAAATAATGAAATAAAATGAATAAATGCCAAGTATCATGGAACACGGTCACATTTCTTGTGTTCACTTTGCCATAAAAACAACTTCATGAACACTTTATGATGAAAGCCGGACTGAATAATGGCCCAAATGAAATTTTAATTTTCTTTCATTTTAGGCCTTTAAGGGCCTTATTATGCCTGGTCCTTAAAAAGGATAAAATAGTGCTTCCATTATTCAAAAAAGAATGACATTTTGTGTGGACACTATTGAGCAAGTATTCCATAGATCTCTTCTGTGACACTCGAGGAGTTTCAAATATAGTAAATGTACAACGGGACTTTAAATGTTGATGTATTCACTAAACAATAACCATGGATAGTTTACGAAGAATATGCTTTACTGAGAAACAATGGAAATGTGTTTGTCAAAGAATTGATCACAGTGTCAAAACTGGCATTTTTCAATGGAATTGGTACATTTCCCCATTAAACTTGTAATGACTCATATCCAAAGCATATTTAATTCATGGATCACTGCTGCACTATTGTGTCAACATGTACTCAGGGAGTCTTCACTGTATGGATCACTGCAGTGATAGACTGTAATGGTCCCTCATCTATCAAGTTAATGCATATTATCACAGAACACTAATACAGCGTTATTGATAAGACACTCCACAGTCCACTTTCTTACTTTATAAGAAATTGCTGACAAACCCATAACAAATAACTAGGAGATTAACAAAAGAACAGAATGAGTTGCTAAGATATTTTAGAAAAACTATTTATAAAACATAAGATTTCTCCAGTTTCACTCTATGCTTACCTGATCATTTTAACACTGAGTTTTCCCTAAACTCTATATTCTTAAAAAATATATCCAGCTTTTATTTTTCTGGTCATCTCTGTGAGAAATTTTGTTTGACCATCGCAGTAGTAAAGAAGTTACGAATTTGAGGGTGAATAACCAGGAAGCAAAATATTCAGTAAATTAGACAGCTCCAAGATAACCCTAGATAGTAAAGTGGGTTTGATGTTCACCTCCTTACCCTAGGCAAAGGCAAGATATACTATGTTACATTTAGTCAAGAGTTTCTGTTGGCATAACTATTAATACAGATTGCTGAGAACCCACTTTTTTATAGAAAAGTAAATATTCTATTTGATATGCATGTGCAGTACTTTTAATTGTCTATAGAATTAAGTTCAGAATCTCAATTGACAGTTATTCCAAGAAAAATATTACAGTATTAAAGTGCCAAACAGTAACATTCATAAAGAAATATACGTACAAGATAACATGCAGAAATCTTCCCACTTGTTTTTACTTCCTTCTCATCCACTTGTATTTATAAGGCAAAATATAAGAAACTGTGATACACCCATACAATGCAATATTTTTCAGTGAGAAAAAATGAACAAATAACTGATTGCCACAGTAACATGGATGAGGCTAAAGTGCATTTGTTTTAATGAATTTTTAAGTGAAAGAAGTCAGACACAGAAGGCTACATAATATACAATTTTCTTTATACGACATTGTGGAAAAGGAAAGATTCGTCAGGATGGAAAGCAACTGAGTGTTTGCTAGAGATTAAAGATGAGAAGAGGGGTTGTGACAAAGGAGAATAGGAGAAAAAATTTTGAGTGTGAAGTGATTCTATACCTTATTGTGGTGGAAGAAATATAGCTCCATGCATTTATCAAAAAATAGAACTGTTCAACAAAATTGATAGCATTTAACCAAGTGATCAAGAGTAACACTACCAGTTATCCCAAATAATAATTTGCTGAGAAGTGATGTTCTTACTAAAAAGTTATAACCTCAATCTAATCATGAGACAATATCAGACAAATTCAAATTAAGGGACAAAGATAGTGATCAATACTCTTAAAAGTATTGAGATAATAAAAGCTACAAAAAATCAGAGAAACTGTCAAATTGGAGGAGACTTCATCACAGCTAAAGGCACTACTGGATCCTGGACTGGACCTGGCCATGAAATAAAGACATTAGTAGATAAACACTAAAAGCCAAGTAAAGTCTGTAAATTGGTAAAGAGGAGTGTACCAAAGCTAATTTCCTAGTTTTGATTATTTTTACCATGATTATGTAAGATGTTAACATTATGGAAACAAACTGAGAAGGATATACAGGAACTCTATGTGCTAAATTTGCAAATCCTTCACAGGTGTAAAGCTATTCAAAGAAAAATGGTTTTAGAAATCGAATCAAAGTACTTGCTGCACTGAAGGGACTATATTTATGTGTTCATCAAGTTGCCAGAAGTCTAAGAGAAAACCGATAAACACAGAAACATTGCATTAATTTTATAAAATAAAACCCAAATATCTAATGTGATTTGGATTAAATACCACCTAATCCCATCTCTTCTCCTAAGACTTTAGAATTAGAACTCATTTTCTACTTTATGTTCCTCAAAGCGATCCGAGAAATCAACTGTAGTAGTTATATATCACTAGTGTTTCAATCTCAACATTACATTGGTGAATTGACATACACAAAGCACAAGGCACAATCAATCCTTTCCAAATTATTCTTCTCAAGGTCTGGGCCATGATTCCATTCCTGAAGAGAATCATGGATTTATAACATTCTTGGTTCAGAAGTTACTAATATGGTCTCAGTCTGAACATATGCCTCAAAGACAGGAAGGAGGCCATGTGATATTACTCAATTTCCTGGTACCTCTGCCTCTTCCCCTTTTCAACCACTGCAACCACATAATACTTAAGTTTCTTTTGTTTTGTCTAATGGGACTCAATGGGAATTAAAAAAAAAAAATTTGGTCTCTTTTATTGTTTTTTTATTTATTTATTTTCATCCGTCTTTATTCTTCAGCCTGTGTGGGCCTCCCATTGCAGAGGCCTCTCTCCTTGCAGAGCACTGGCTCTGGGCACATATGCCCCCGAGCGCTGGCTCGTAGTTGGACACACCCATCCAGCCGCTCTGAGGCACGTGGGAACCTCCCCAGCCAGGGATGGAACCAGTGCCCTTTGCACTGCAAGGCAGACCCTTTACCCACTGGACCACCAGGGAAGCCCTGGAAATTTTTTTAAAATACATAATTCTAAGGCTAAAAGAAAAACTCTAAACCACTTCTGTATGTCAACAACACCAAAAAATGTGAAGGAAAGTTGTGTGCCCTTGGTCATACAGAGTTTTAATGTAAAGTCTAAACTCCAGACCTCTGAATTCTAATGCATTTTTTCAGCAGCCTATATCCTAACTTATATCAAGTCCCTCTGAAATGTAGCAACTAAACCTTCTGAAGAGATCTCCTTACACTGAAAAGTATTCCAGGTTCAGCTGGGTAATGAAATATTCACATATGATACCAATGTACAGTGCAATGTGATTGTTGCACTGTGATTCACCTGACTACTGTGCACACTTTAAACATATAATACATACAGAGATATACACAGCTACACAGAGACATGCCAAACAAAGCGTTTTCCACCTAATCCCATCTCTTCTCCTAAGACTTTAGAATTAGAACTCATTTTCTACTTTATGTTCCTCAAAGCGATCCGAGAAATCAACTGTAGTAGTTATATATCACTAGTGTTTCAATCTCAACATTACATTGGTGAATTGACATACACAAAGCACAAGGCACAATCAATCCTTTCCAAATTATTCTTCTCAAGGTCTGGGCCATGATTCCATTCCTGAAGAGAATCATGGATTTATAACATTCTTGGTTCAGAAGTTACTAATATGGTCTCAGTCTGAACATATGCCTCAAAGACAGGAAGGAGGCCATGTGATATTACTCAATTTCCTGGTACCTCTGCCTCTTCCCCTTTTCAACCACTGCAACCACATAATACTTAAGTTTCTTTTGTTTTGTCTAATGGGACTCAATGGGAATTAAAAAAAAAAAATTTGGTCTCTTTTATTGTTTTTTTATTTATTTATTTTCATCCGTCTTTATTCTTCAGCCTGTGTGGGCCTCCCATTGCAGAGGCCTCTCTCCTTGCAGAGCACTGGCTCTGGGCACATATGCCCCCGAGCGCTGGCTCGTAGTTGGACACACCCATCCAGCCGCTCTGAGGCACGTGGGAACCTCCCCAGCCAGGGATGGAACCAGTGCCCTTTGCACTGCAAGGCAGACCCTTTACCCACTGGACCACCAGGGAAGCCCTGGAAATTTTTTTAAAATACATAATTCTAAGGCTAAAAGAAAAACTCTAAACCACTTCTGTATGTCAACAACACCAAAAAATGTGAAGGAAAGTTGTGTGCCCTTGGTCATACAGAGTTTTAATGTAAAGTCTAAACTCCAGACCTCTGAATTCTAATGCATTTTTTCAGCAGCCTATATCCTAACTTATATCGAAGTCCCTCTGAAATGTAGCAACTAAAACTTCTGAAGAGATCTCCTTACACTGAAAAGTATTCCAGGTTCAGCTGGGTAATGAAATATTCACATATGATACCAATGTACAGTGCAATGTGATTGTTGCACTGTGATTCACCTGACTACTGTGCACACTTTAAACATATAATACATACAGAGATATACACAGCTACACAGAGACATGCCAATAAGAATACTTCAGAGTTTTCTCCAATTATATGTGTGTAGCTTGCTCCTTGACCCAGTAAATGAAAAACTGTGTCTGAGGAAGAAAGGTCATTCCTCCAGAATCTTACCTCATGAAATCTTCATTTCCCAATATTTCTTGTTTCTCAAGGATGAAACCAACTAATATTTTAATGGCAATAACTGATCTTAAAAATTCTGAGGCAAACCCTTAGTAGTGAGAAAGAGAAAGGCAGGCCCTGGCCACGAGGTTTTGAAACAACACTGTTTTAATCAAGAACTGGCCTACTGCTTCCAGCCAGCTCCTGTTCTCCTCCTGTGGAACATGAGCAGTATCACAGAACACCAAAACGGGAGAAGGCCACTCTGTATCAGTGATTTCTCCAGACAAAGATCAAGACCACTGAAAATCATACCTGATTTCAGACAAAATGTATATTTGCAACCATAAAAATGGCCAAGATCTTTTTTGCCCTGGCTAAAATGGATGAATGCTGCTTCTTTACCAAACATAGCTTTAGATTTGCTTCATTCTTTTTGATGTATACATAAGGAATATTAAGAAACAGAGTTATTTCTATACTTTCTAATGATATCCAGTATGCAGAAAATCTGTTTTCTTAACTCCTTCTAAAAAGCAACTAACAGAAGCTGAAATTCTGCAGGAAGCCCCTCTAAAACCCTCTTACTGAGAATTTTCATGGTTCCCCATGGTACATGTTCTCTCTCATTGCAGTGAGTCAATTAACCCAAATTTGTTCAACTACAGGGTGTTCCTGGTGGTCTTGGCTGGAAGGCAGTGACAAAAGTGCAAATTTGATCACAAAGTTGGAATGTCAAATAAACAAGTGACTAGGCGCCATTTTGAATTTCAGCCCTTTTCCTTTTAGCACCCACCTCACTGCCACATAGGAAATATATAAGAAAAAGTGTTTTCAAATTTCTTCAGATATGTATACAGGAGTTGATATTGCTGGATCATATTGTAATTGTATTTTTAGATTTTTGAGAACCTCTGTACTGTGCACACTTTAAACATATAATACATACAGAGATATACACAGCTACACAGAGACATGCCAATAAGAATACTTCAGAGTTTTCTCCAATTATATGTGTGTAGCTTGCTCCTTGACCCAGTAAATGAAAAACTGTGTCTGAGGAAGAAAGGTCATTCCTCCAGAATCTTACCTCATGAAATCTTCATTTCCCAATATTTCTTGTTTCTCAAGGATGAAACCAACTAATATTTTAATGGCAATAACTGATCTTAAAAATTCTGAGGCAAACCCTTAGTAGTGAGAAAGAGAAAGGCAGGCCCTGGCCACGAGGTTTTGAAACAACACTGTTTTAATCAAGAACTGGCCTACTGCTTCCAGCCAGCTCCTGTTCTCCTCCTGTGGAACATGAGCAGTATCACAGAACACCAAAACGGAGAAGGCCACTCTGTATCAGTGATTTCTCCAGACAAAGATCAAGACCACTGAAAATCATACCTGATTTCAGACAAAATGTATATTTGCAACCATAAAAATGGCCAAGATCTTTTTTGCCCTGGCTAAAATGGATGAATGCTGCTTCTTTACCAAACATAGCTTTAGATTTGCTTCATTCTTTTTGATGTATACATAAGGAATATTAAGAAACAGAGTTATTTCTATACTTTCTAATGATATCCAGTATGCAGAAAATCTGTTTTCTTAACTCCTTCTAAAAAGCAACTAACAGAAGCTGAAATTCTGCAGGAAGCCCCTCTAAAACCCTCTTACTGAGAATTTTCATGGTTCCCCATGGTACATGTTCTCTCTCATTGCAGTGAGTCAATTAACCCAAATTTGTTCAACTACAGGGTGTTCCTGGTGGTCTTGGCTGGAAGGCAGTGACAAAAGTGCAAATTTGATCACAAAGTTGGAATGTCAAATAAACAAGTGACTAGGCGCCATTTTGAATTTCAGCCCTTTTTCCTTTTTAGCACCCACCTCACTGCCACATAGGAAATATATAAGAAAAAGTGTTTTCAAATTTCTTCAGATATGTATACAGGAGTTGATATTGCTGGATCATATTGTAATTGTATTTTTAGATTTTTGAGAACCTCTGTACTGGTTTCCAACATGGTTGCACCAACCTATATTCCCATCAACAGTTTACGAGGGTTTCACTGTATTCACGTCCTTGACAACATTATTATTGTGGTCTTTTTAAGGACAACCATTCTGACCACTGTGAGGTGGTATCTTACTGTAGTTTTGATTTGCAATTCCCTGATTATGGATGCTGAGTATCTTTCCCTGTGCCTACTGGCCATCTGTATGTCTTCTTTGGAAAAATGTCCATTTGAGTCCTTAAATCATTTTTAAAAACTGGTTTGATATAGAGTTGTTTATATATTTTGGATATTAACCACTTATCAGACATATCACCTATATTTATATTATCACTGAAATGTGGCATCTTTAAAAAAGACAAACAAATGAAGGTAACACATAAAAATAGACCTCACAGGGAACAAACTGGTGGTATGATATGGAGAGAGGTGGGGGAATGGCAAGATAGAGGTAGGGAATTAAGAAGTACAAACTGCTATGTATAAAATAAATAAAAGAATATGTTGTATAGAACAAGGAATATAGCCAACATTTCATAATAATGTTAAAATGAATACAATCTATAAAAATCCTTAATCACTGTTACATACCTAAAACTAATATAATGTATAAGTCAACTATATTTTTTAAAAAGAAGATGAGTTATGTGGATGAATGACTCAAAACAGCAAACAAATATTGTAAGTAATATTTTTAGAATAAAGTATTTTGGATTCTTAAGAATACACTAGCTGTTGATATGAATAGATTATTTGTTGTTTATGTGATCACAAAGATATGACTTGGAACCTCAGTTTACACACAGGCTATTATTGCTTGTGGTGATCTTGAGAAATCTTAATCTGACTAAGGTCAGGTTTTTCACCCCTTTTGTATCTTTAGTTCATTGCCATTTTCCTGACACAAAGAACAGTCACTGGATCATACTAGATACTGAGACACAAAATAGGATTTAGAAAATTGTAGCATTAGAGTGTGTGTGAGTGTGTGTGCGTGTGTGTGTGTCAGTTGCTCAGTCGTGTCCAACTCTTTAAACCCGCCAGGCTCCTCTATCCATGGGATTCTTCAGGCAAGAATATAGGGTTGTTATGCCCTCCTCCAGGAGTTCAGGATCTTCCTGACCCAGGAATGGAAACAACTTCTGAATTGCAGGCAGACTCTTTACCATCTGAGATGTTTAACATACTTTTATTGTTAATTATGATGGTGGTGATGATATCATGACTTGGGGCATAATGTTAAAACAAAATATTAAAACACTGCTACCAGTCACATTGATATAAGCCACTCAAACAGGTGAGCTTGAATGAATCTCTGTCAGTTGCTGTTAGGTAAAAAGTAGTGCCTTTAAGGTGATATACAGGCAAAAAGTCACCTTCACTTGGATGTGAAAGTTACAGGGGAAAGGGAAATGCAAATGTTTTATTCTCATGCCTACATTTCCAACTCATTATCAATATAACTTTGAATAATATAATACTTGTATAGTGTAAGAGGTAAACAGGGAAAATTTTTGAGAAATATAACAAGATGTGCATGAATTCAAAACCTTTTCCTGCTAAATTAAATTATTATATTATTGATCACTGTCTAGCTTTTCTTTTCTGAACTTAAGAAAATAGGTAATTTTCCCCAGGTTTTGATTAGGCATTTGATTTGGAGTAACTTGCTATTTCTGTCCACTCAATTTTATCCTAAGCAGTTTGGATGTTAGAGCATTAGACATGGCAGTTAAAATTTAACTGTGTAGGGTAGCAGAATATGCCACCCCCACATATGCCACCTTGGAAACAAGATTATTTTTAGCTAAAGGTAATGGCAAATAAGCAGATATAAGAAAAGCTCTCTACTCTCCCTTTATCTGCCGAAAAGCAGGACATAAATTTGTAAAGATGTCCCCTTTCTCCCCTCTATCTAGGACAAAATTTACTCACCATAGACAACCTTCTACCCTTATGCACCCAATGGCACCAGAGGAATCTCCATAATAAACTTTACTAATTGACCTCTATCTTCCATTAGTTCCCCACATTATTGGCTTTTCTACAATTCGTCAACCCTAGAAACTCAGTCACTGGATCATCCACAAAAAAAATTTTTTTTGGGGGTGCGTGTGTGTGTCAGTTGCTCAGTCGTGTCCAACTCTTTAAACCCGCCAGGCTCCTCTATCCATGGGATTCTTCAGGCAAGAATATAGGGTTGTTATGCCCTCCTCCAGGAGTTCAGGATCTTCCTGACCCAGGAATGGAAACAACTTCTGAATTGCAGGCAGACTCTTTACCATCTGAGATGTTTAACATACTTTTATTGTTAATTATGATGGTGGTGATGATATCATGACTTGGGGCATAATGTTAAAACAAAATATTAAAACACTGCTACCAGTCACATTGATATAAGCCACTCAAACAGGTGAGCTTGAATGAATCTCTGTCAGTTGCTGTTAGGTAAAAAGTAGTGCCTTTAAGGTGATATACAGGCAAAAAGTCACCTTCACTTGGATGTGAAAGTTACAGGGAAGGAACTGCAAATGTTTTATTCTCATGCCTACATTTCCAACTCATTATCAATATAACTTTGAATAATATAATACTTGTATAGTGTAAGAGGTAAACAGGGAAAATTTTTGAGAAATATAACAAGATGTGCATGAATTCAAAACCTTTTCCTGCTAAATTAAATTATTATATTATTGATCACTGTCTAGCTTTTCTTTTCTGAACTTAAGAAAATAGGTAATTTTCCCCAGGTTTTGATTAGGCATTTGATTTGGAGTAACTTGCTATTTCTGTCCACTCAATTTTATCCTAAGCAGTTTGGATGTTAGAGCATTAGACATGGCAGTTAAAATTTAACTGTGTAGGGTAGCAGAATATGCCACCCCCACATATGCCACCTTGGAAACAAGATTATTTTTAGCTAAAGGTAATGGCAAATAAGCAGATATAAGAAAAGCTCTCTACTCTCCCTTTATCTGCCGAAAAGCAGGACATAAATTTGTAAAGATGTCCCCTTTCTCCCCTCTATCTAGGACAAAATTTACTCACCATAGACAACCTTCTACCCTTATGCACCCAATGGCACCAGAGGAATCTCCATAATAAACTTTACTAATTGACCTCTATCTTCCATTAGTTCCCCACATTATTGGCTTTTCTACAATTCGTCAACCCTAGAAACTCAGACTTTTGGTCTTATCACTTATCTAAAAAGGTGTTGTTCCTATACTAAGATGCACTGTATACCCAGGTTGTAACCATTCCTTTGGATTACTCATTTCTGGATACTTCATGTGTAAGGACAAAACACATGCTAACAAACTTTTTTGTTGTCTTTCTCTCATTATTCTGGCTTTTGGAAGTGTAATTTTCAGGACTCCACCTGTTGAACCTATAAAGGTGAAATATTTTTTCACTTTTCCCTGGTAGCTCAAATGGTAAAGAATTTTCTTGCAATGCAGGAGATCCTGGGTTCAATCCATGGATAGGGAAGATCCCCTGGAGAAGGAAATGGCAATTCACTCCAGTATTCTTGCCTGAAGAATTTCATGCCAGGCTACAGTCCATGCGGTACACACTAACTTACACACACTAACTTACTCCTGTGCTTTAGGAATGAAAAGCCTCTGGTTATTTGAAACCTCTTCCCAAGACAGACAGATAGGTGTCTATTAGCTTGGAACTTGTCCTAGTCTCCTGTGTAACTGCACTAAAGTACAGGGGAGGACCTCTTGGTAATATGTCCCCATGTGTCATTGAAAGATTCCAAATAGTCAATTCGATCTGAATTCCTCTAATTTGGTTTCTTCTTACTCTAATTAGGAGACGATGACCCAGTGTTTGACCTCACATTTTTCAAACCAACTTAGAAGTCACAGACCATAGAGGATGACTCCCCAAGGTAAGTGGCTGGCTAAATAAACAATTAAAACTGCCTGAGGCTATCACTACTTTAATGACAGTCCAAGGCTTGGTCTCCCAGAAAAAACTAAACTGTCTGTTTTGATAACTTAGCTTTTTCTAACACTCTCTATTTGTAGCCAGTAACATGTATTCACTTACTGGTAGCCTACGCAGAGGAACATTGCCAAACTCTGCAAAACAAAACAAAACAAAACCTGCCCTACTACCACTCCCTTCCTACAATTCTCTTATTCCCAATGTTCTTAGCATTTTTCTCTATTGAATAATAATAACCTTTACTAATTGACCTCTATCCTCCATTAGTTCCCCACATTATTGGCGTTTCTACAATTCGTCAACCCTAGAAACTCAGACTTTTGGTCTTATCACTTATCTAAAAAGGTGTTGTTCCTATACTAAGATGCACTGTATACCCAGGTTGTAACCATTCCTTTGGATTACTCATTTCTGGATACTTCATGTGTAAGGACAAAACACATGCTAACAAACTTTTTTGTTGTCTTTCTCTCATTATTCTGGCTTTTGGAAGTGTAATTTTCAGGACTCCACCTGTTGAACCTATAAAGGTGAAATATTTTTTCACTTTTCCCTGGTAGCTCAAATGGTAAAGAATTTTCTTGCAATGCAGGAGATCCTGGGTTCAATCCATGGATAGGGAAGATCCCCTGGAGAAGGAAATGGCAATTCACTCCAGTATTCTTGCCTGAAGAATTTCATGCCAGGCTACAGTCCATGCGGTACACACTAACTTACACACACTAACTTACTCCTGTGCTTTAGGAATGAAAAGCCTCTGGTTATTTGAAACCTCTTCCCAAGACAGACAGATAGGTGTCTATTAGCTTGGAACTTGTCCTAGTCTCCTGTGTAACTGCACTAAAGTACAGGGGAGGACCTCTTGGTAATATGTCCCCATGTGTCATTGAAAGATTCCAAATAGTCAATTCGATCTGAATTCCTCTAATTTGGTTTCTTCTTACTCTAATTAGGAGACGATGACCCAGTGTTTGACCTCACATTTTTCAAACCAACTTAGAAGTCACAGACCATAGAGGATGACTCCCCAAGGTAAGTGGCTGGCTAAATAAACAATTAAAACTGCCTGAGGCTATCACTACTTTAATGACAGTCCAAGGCTTGGTCTCCCAGAAAAAACTAAACTGTCTGTTTTGATAACTTAGCTTTTTCTAACACTCTCTATTTGTAGCCAGTAACATGTATTCACTTACTGGTAGCCTACGCAGAGGAACATTGCCAAACTCTGCAAAACAAAACAAAACAAAACCTGCCCTACTACCACTCCCTTCCTACAATTCTCTTATTCCCAATGTTCTTAGCATTTTTCTCTATTGAATAATAATAAACTTCAGTATACAGTGCTGTACAAATTGGGGGCAAACTTTTTCTCAATCTCTGACTCATGAAAGTGATTTATTATTTTGCACTAGGCATCAGGTAAATAATAAAATTTGCCACCATCAAACATTCTGTTCTTCCTTCTCATGTATATTTGCATTCAAAAGAGTAAGAAATTCCTTTTCCCATCTGTTTTTAACTATTTGTTTTGATTCCCCCGCCCCTGCCAAATTTAGGAGAGGTGAGAGAAATTAAATGAGAGAAAGAGATTTCAACATAAGTGGGTATAAGGTCTGCAAAGGTAGCAGGAAGCCATAGCAAGTTACTTTGAAATTCATTAATTCACTCTTTGAATACTTAGATTAATTGCATCAAAATTAGTGTTTGCCTCTGGAACAACTAAGTGGTGATAAATTTATTAAATGTCTTTTACCCTGCCAAATTCTAAATTGCCAAATGTTGCTTTGTTTATGTGCGTAAACATATGCAAAGTAATTCAAACTTTACTTTGAAAGTCTTCAACTTTATTTATCACTAAAATTGCCTGTCAGCCCCAGAAAAGACAATGGGTAATTTGTTAATGGTTAGAAGTGGAGTCCAGAGAGAAATGATTAACCTGCCTAAAGGCCTTGGGGATTTCCTACATGTAGATCCACAGGTTAATGTTCATCTTTCATGATCCTCTAAACTATATTTTGCCTCCTAATCTTCCAGGCTTAAAGTATTGTTTCTTAATACTGACAAAGTTCAATTTATTAATTCTCCCACCTTAACAAGGCCAAGCATATCTTAGTAGAGATGGAGACCATGTGCTATTAAATCACTTACTTATCAGAATCTCAAAAACTGTCATTTCTGAGTATCTTAGAGAAGCTGTGGTATAAACAAGCTACGAACAGGCTTTGCAGGCTCAATAAACAATATGCCTCACATCTAATAATAATATCAAAAATATATTGAGTATTCACTCTGCTCCAACCACTTTCAATGCAGGAGAGGCAAGAGACTCAGGTTCAGCCCCTGGGTTGGGAAGTCACTGGATTAGGAAATGACAACTCACTCCAGTATTCCTGCCTGAAAATTCCATGGACAGAGTCCCTGGGGTTGCAGAGTCAGACACGACTGACCACACACGCACTTATTTACATAACTACTTTATATATATTAATTCATTCGATGCTTACAGTACTCTTATAAAATAGGTAATATATTTCATGCTAATTTTGCAGATGAGGAAACTGAGGTGAAAGGTGAAAACTTTGTATACCTTGCCCAAGGTCCCACAACTAATTAAGTGGCAGAGACATTGTTGTTTAGTTGCTAACTCATGTGCAACTCTTTGTGATTCCATGGACTGTAGCCCGCCAGATTCCTCTGTCCGTGGGATTTCCAAGGCAGGGATACTGGAGAAGATTGTCATTTCCTTCTCCAGATCTTCCCATCTAGGGATCAAACTCACATCTCTAGCATCATAGGTGGAGTCTTTTACTACTGAACCCCTGGTGGGGGGCCTTGGCAGAGACATACTCATGTTTAAACCTAGTTGAATTATCCCATGACTTGCATGCCTGATGTTAGACAGCCTTTTATTTTCTTTTTTTTTTTTTAATTTATTTATCTTTTTTGGGGGGTGGGGTGGGGAGGAAGGGGAATGGGCGGGCCACTTCTATCTGTCTTTCATTTGTCTGTTTTCATCCATCTTTGTTCTTTAACCAGTGTGGGCCTCCCATCGCGGTGGCCTCTGTTGTCGCAGAGCGCTGGCTCTGGGCGCACACGCGCCAGAGCTCCGGCTTGGTAAATGGACACATCAGTCCAGCCACTCCGCGGCATGTGGGATCTTCCCAGGCCAGGGATCGAACCGGTGCCCCTTGCACCACAAGGCAGTGTCCTTACCCACTGGACCACCAGGGGAAGCCCTAGACAGCCTTTCTTACAGTAACAAATCTATTACAATGTACGTAGACGCCATTATGATTAATAAAGTAGAAACAGAAGAATACTAAACCTTAGAAGCCAACATATATTGAAACTGGGCATTAATCTGATAAAGACCCACCAAATTTAACCTCCCTTGCTTTCTTTTAGTCTCTTGATATTAATCTAAACTCTCACTAGTTTCCTTATAGACAACACATCTGACTTTTGGGTCACTATAGTAATAGTTTTTCTAAACTGTTTTCTAGCAACTTGGAGTCAATTCTTGCTAAATTCAGACCTGTTGAGACTACTGGTCATACAACTGGGCCTGCATGAGAGTCTACCCTCAGGACATGCTAAGGAGGTGCTTTTCTGAACATGCATCATATGAAGAGTTGCAAAACTTGGCTACTTCTGCTCAGACCACCAATAACCTCTCTTTTCTTACCTCCAGTATCTTTCCCCACACCTCAGAGTACTCTGCCTCTTCAACTCATAAACGTCCGTAAACCCTGTCTTTGACAGAGCTGGACTTGAGATATGTTCTCTAGTCTCTCACTTGGTTGTCTCATGAATCAATCTTTTCTCTGGTGCAAACCTTAGCATATCAGTGTTTGGCTTGCTGTGCATCGAGCAAAAGAACCTGGTTCGGTAACAGTACAATCAATGTGGCTACTTCATGTTGCTGTGTCTTAAAATTACTTGGGCCTTCAAAGTGAGGTTTTTATTCTCAGAAGTCTGGATACTGTGGGCCAAGCACAATTAATCATGTTCAGTGAGCCTCTCCTTCATCTCACAATAATAACCAGAGACTGAATTCTCTAGACATAGGCAGTGGGCTCTGCTTATCTCTGGAGAGTGAGTGAAGATTTTCTGGGCAGGGAACAGGGAGAATGACATGTAAGAGTGAACTTCCAAAAGAGATAGCAACTACAGACTTGAGGAGAGAACAAACAGAGAGAAGCAGAGGTAGGGCAGACTCAACACCAGGCTAGGGATCCTCATGGAAGCTCAAGCCAATGCCTGTATACCCTGGATCGCTAAGAAGGTAAAAACTGTGCCTCCCCCATTGTAAGGTATCTACCAACAGATGTGGAACAAAGGCCTTTTGTCCACAGATGCATTCAAAGTCCTGGATCATTTAGCATTTGGATAGTCCACTAGAATGGTAAATATCACAGTATAGTTACATGAGGGACAGGGCAGCAATGAAACATTCCCTACTACAATTACACAACTATAATGTACATACTACTTTCAATAGATTTGAGAATTCTTGGAAGACACACGTTTTTGGGGCAAATTATAACTGGGACAATTTTCTTATTCTGTTGAGTTTCTTTTTTATTTTTTATTTCTGCTTAGTCTCTTTCCTAGTTTTCAGAAATGTGGTAAAGATTATTTACCATAATTAATGGAAAAACAATCACATGGACAAACTAGAGTAAAGATTCTGTAGTAAATGAAAGAATATTGTGGCTTTGAATGTTTTCTTTTCAATTTTGACCTCTTTTATTGATGTTTTATTTATCTTGATCCATCTTTATTCTTTGGCCGGGGGTGGGGGGAGGAGGGGCTCCCACCACAGTGGCCTCACTCGTTGCAGAGCACTGGCTCTGGGCGCATGCACTCCAGAATGCTGGCTGGTAATTGGACACACTGGTCCAGCCGCCAAGCTGCACGCGGGAACCTCCCTGGTCAGGGATGCAACCAGTGCCCCTTGCACTGCAAGGTGGACCCGTTATACTCTGGACCACCAGGGAAGCCCTGAGTTTTGATTTAGAGTATTAAGGACATAATTTTATCATATCCTGGGCACATAGCCCCTCCCACAATATTACCATAATGTATATTTAACACTGTAGAAAAAGTGTTGCCACCAAGCCAGCTATAAGAGTTTTCTATACAAGTACTTTATACCATGACTAACACTATTCACATTCCAGTTTTCTTATGTGGACAGGGATAATAGAATTGAGGCACGCATTTTTTCCTATGCAAAACTTTACAACTATTCAATCCGAGTGAGGAATTTTCTGGGCAGGGAACAGGAGAATGACATGTAAGAGTGAACTTCCAAAAGAGATAGCAACTACAGACTTGAGGAGAGAACAAACAGAGAGAAGCAGAGGTAGGGCAGACTCAACACCAGGCTAGGGATCCTCATGGAAGCTCAAGCCAATGCCTGTATACCCTGGATCGCTAAGAAGGTAAAAACTGTGCCTCCCCCATTGTAAGGTATCTACCAACAGATGTGGAACAAAGGCCTTTTGTCCACAGATGCATTCAAAGTCCTGGATCATTTAGCATTTGGATAGTCCACTAGAATGGTAAATATCACAGTATAGTTACATGAGGGACAGGGCAGCAATGAAACATTCCCTACTACAATTACACAACTATAATGTACATACTACTTTCAATAGATTTGAGAATTCTTGGAAGACACACGTTTTTGGGGCAAATTATAACTGGGACAATTTTCTTATTCTGTTGAGTTTTTTTTTTTTTTTTTTTTTATTTCTGCTTAGTCTCTTTCCTAGTTTTCAGAAATGTGGTAAAGATTATTTACCATAATTAATGGAAAAACAATCACATGGACAAACTAGAGTAAAGATTCTGTAGTAAATGAAAGAATATTGTGGCTTTGAATGTTTTCTTTTCAATTTTGACCTCTTTTATTGATGTTTTATTTATCTTGATCCATCTTTATTCTTTGGCCGGGGGTGGGGGGAGGAGGGGCTCCCACCACAGTGGCCTCACTCGTTGCAGAGCACTGGCTCTGGGCGCATGCACTCCAGAATGCTGGCTGGTAATTGGACACACTGGTCCAGCCGCCAAGCTGCACGCGGGAACCTCCCTGGTCAGGGATGCAACCAGTGCCCCTTGCACTGCAAGGTGGACCCGTTATACTCTGGACCACCAGGGAAGCCCTGAGTTTTGATTTAGAGTATTAAGGACATAATTTTATCATATCCTGGGCACATAGCCCCTCCCACAATATTACCATAATGTATATTTAACACTGTAGAAAAAGTGTTGCCACCAAGCCAGCTATAAGAGTTTTCTATACAAGTACTTTATACCATGACTAACACTATTCACATTCCAGTTTTACTGTATGATGTGGACAGGGATAATAGAATTGAGGCACGCATTCTTCCTGCTTGTATAATTTCTTTCACTGATCTAGATACATATTATTAAAGTCTCATAATTTAATCCAATATTTACCCATTAGCTAGTCTATGATCTGAAAGTGATATGAATAACTAATCAGCCTAAAATCATCTAAGTACACCCATTTGTTCCATTGCTATTTGGCTTTCTTGCTGGATGAGCTTTTGTGACCTCTTGAAAAATGGCTGTTTGATCTAAGAATGTGTTTTATTTCCAGGTAATGGACTATGTCAACTTCCATTTCTTATAGAATTCACAGCAATCTAGCATAGCAAGACACTTCTAACATTCTTATTTGCTTGTTCCTTCCCACCACACATTTTAACACAACCAACATCCCAATTCATACTTATATCTCTTGACTTCAACAATTGGGTGTTCAATTTCTATGAGTTTCTTTTATGAAGTAGAGATATTTGCTGTAGAATAGTACATTTAGTTCTCCACTCATGTAGCTTTGAAAGAAGGAAGTGCACCTATTTTTTGAGGCCTTCTCAGCTAAGTGAATTTGGCTCCATCTTCCCCAGCTCTTCCATTAGTGTTAGAGGATGCTTCAGTGAAATGTACTTGTAGTCCATATAAGGAAGATACCCTTACTCTCACTTTGATGCTGAGAATATTAAAACTGGGTTTCCAGAATTGCAACTGTAAATATTCCCAGAAAAATCAGACTCAAAACTCATATTGTTATTGCCATATTAATGTAGCAGTGATAACTTTTTAAAGAAATATGTACATTATTACTAACTATTCTAGCAAAAACTATGATAAATTTCACCCTGATAGAATCATCTGGTTAGAAGTAAGCCAACTGAGATGACTCTAACGATGATACCCAATATGTCAAGATTCTCAGTTTTCAGAAAGTAAGACTCAATAATACTTCTAATGAATGGCAAAATAAACCTATGTTCTCTGGAGGTCATAGGACTACAAAAAAGGTTTATTATGAGGAATTGGCTCATGCAATTATGGAGGCTGAGTAATCTCACAGTCTGTCATATGCAAGGTGGAGACTCCAGAAACCTGGTGGTGTAATTCAGTCTGAGTCTAAAGTCTTGAGAAACAGGGGAGCCAATGACAATGGAATAAAATACCACTTGTAGAGACGAGATGAGAAATAAAGAAAATAAACTATCCTTCCTAAACCAATGTATTAGCAAATAATCTGATCCCTAAAAGGTATTAGATAGCTACCAATATAAATTTAATATTCACAACATATATGTCCCAAGCTCTTCCTTAGCTTATAGTTATGACCTACATCAAGTGCTACCAATTTTCACCATCAGCTGCTTGTTCATTTTCCCTACCATATGCATCTACTCATTGGTAGTATGGCAACTGTGACCTACGGATTTGTCTCAAAGATAAGATGAACTAACAATTGGTTTAGCCAATGATGTTTCAGGTAGTATACTAAATATTTAATATAGAATATTCTTACCACAGTCTATGAGATAGATATAATTTGCTTTCATTAATAGAAACAAGAAACATGAACCTGACAGTTTACACAAGTGACCAAATTGGCTCTATATAATAGCAAAAATTTGAAAAATGTTTTCATGTTTAAAAAACTCAGCTGTGGTAAGTTCACCTACAGTGATGACTATGGAAAAAAAAAGTGGAACAAAATGGAAAAGGTCTGAACATACTATTATTAAAAAGAATATATGAAAGTTTATTCAAACTCTCATTTCAAATCTTTGCAAATCTGCATAGGAAAAAAATAAAAGAAATTCAGTGAAAATATAGTCAATAATTCAACAGAATTAGAACAAGTAAATCCAAAAGGATATAAAGGCATCTGAGAATAAATCTTGCTGACTTTAGGTTTGTTTTTTTTTTTTTTTTTTAGATTCTGGAATGTAGTATTATTTTTGTGTCCTAACTATTCATTATTTCTAATATTATATTAATATTTAATTTAAATGTTCTCAGATCTTTCTTGCAATGATTTAGTTTTTTCCTGGTACTATTGCGTAACAGTATATAAAATGATTGTTCACATACAAAACATCACCCTAGAACCAAGGTCAAGCTGCTACCTGAAAGTTTTTTAGATGCCTAGGCTAGCCTTCACTCTTCACTGTGATGAGAGTGAAAGCATCCTGTTTTGGAGAACTCATCCTCTATTCTCCTCTGCTTTTACATGCAATTACATATTAAATGAGTTTTAAAAAGGCTAATTCCACTTGCTAAAAAAAGAACGAGATGAGAAATAAAGAAAATAAACTATCCTTCCTAAACCAATGTATTAGCAAATAATCTGATCCCTAAAAGGTATTAGATAGCTACCAATATAAATTTAATATTCACAACATATATGTCCCAAGCTCTTCCTTAGCTTATAGTTATGACCTACATCAAGTGCTACCAATTTTCACCATCAGCTGCTTGTTCATTTTCCCTACCATATGCATCTACTCATTGGTAGTATGGCAACTGTGACCTACGGATTTGTCTCAAAGATAAGATGAACTAACAATTGGTTTAGCCAATGATGTTTCAGGTAGTATACTAAATATTTAATATAGAATATTCTTACCACAGTCTATGAGATAGATATAATTTGCTTTCATTAATAGAAACAAGAAACATGAACCTGACAGTTTACACAAGTGACCAAATTGGCTCTATATAATAGCAAAAATTTGAAAAATGTTTTCATGTTTAAAAAACTCAGCTGTGGTAAGTTCACCTACAGTGATGACTATGGAAAAAAAAAGTGGAACAAAATGGAAAAGGTCTGAACATACTATTATTAAAAAGAATATATGAAAGTTTATTCAAACTCTCATTTCAAATCTTTGCAAATCTGCATAGGAAAAAAATAAAAGAAATTCAGTGAAAATATAGTCAATAATTCAACAGAATTAGAACAAGTAAATCCAAAAGGATATAAAGGCATCTGAGAATAAATCTTGCTGACTTTAGGTTTGTTTTTTTTTTTTTTTTTTAGATTCTGGAATGTAGTATTATTTTTGTGTCCTAACTATTCATTATTTCTAATATTATATTAATATTTAATTTAAATGTTCTCAGATCTTTCTTGCAATGATTTAGTTTTTTCCTGGTACTATTGCGTAACAGTATATAAAATGATTGTTCACATACAAAACATCACCCTAGAACCAAGGTCAAGCTGCTACCTGAAAGTTTTTTAGATGCCTAGGCTAGCCTTCACTCTTCACTGTGATGAGAGTGAAAGCATCCTGTTTTGGAGAACTCATCCTCTATTCTCCTCTGCTTTTACATGCAATTACATATTAAATGAGTTTTAAAAACAATTTCAACTAAAACCAGCCTTTTTCTGTAATGAATAGGAATAAAAAATAGAAATACTGAAAGAATTTCTCCAGCTTGCTTTTTTTGTTCCTACTGGCTCAAAAATAATTTGGCTGCAAACTGTTACTTCTTCATAACATGCATGTCTGTTTTGTCCATTCCTTTTCAATCAAAAAATGAAGAATGTTTAAAGATAGAAACAGGAAGGTGACTTTTGTTTGTAGACAACAGTCTCCTCTGTGACACTTAGACTTAAAATTGCAGTAAGAAAACAGTTCAGTAATAGCTCAGGGGTTTGGGCTGCAGTAAAAAGAAAAAGACAAGTAAGTGAATCTCAGAGAAATATTCAAGGCTAGAGTTAAGCGCAGATTTCCCTTTGTTCCTTTTTGTAACTGTGATGAACTAGACCTGGAAACACTTTAAATGCAATATGGTCAGACATTTAAAGATACAGTTCCCTAGAAGAGCAGCGGGCCTGAGGATTAAGCGGTAACCAAAGAGATTGAAAAAAGATAGCGAACAAGCATAGACCAATGAATACCACAAATCTTAAGCCATTTAGTCTAAATGGATTAATGTGACTTCCTGTTAGCAGACTATCCCTCTAACAGATAATAATTATAATATCTGAACAAAATGTAAAATAACATCACCACCACACTGGAAAGTGAGCAAAAAATCCAAAAACTAGAATCCATTTGATTCTTGAACAAAAAGATAAACACACAGTAGAAATCACACTTATGTTCCTTTTCCCCTGAGAACATTCTCAATACTCTATAAGCCGGCAAATAGAACTCAAACAAAAAAGTTACACCTTTTTTTTCACTTATCTTTCATTTTACTTTGTTTTCTTACTTGAGGTGTCAAATGAAGTAATCTTGGCTACCAAAATAGGTGAAAATCATGGAAAGAAATCCCATAAAAAAGAGGTTCACAATGAAGAAAGATCCCAAATTATCATACATTCTTCCTTTACATATCTGGCTGTCTCCTAACTGGTAAACACATAGGCAAGACTTGGAAACACCTTAGAGAAAAACAAGAGTTAGAAGGCTAAAAAAATTAAGCAAAGATTTCAGGGATTTTATATCACATAAGAAATGGAATACAAAACTTCCTACATTAGAGGGACTCGGTAAACACCTGTTTTTAACCGACAGTAATGCTTTTACATAAAAGTATGCCACCACAAAGTCAAAGTAATCAGGCAACTAATATAACTCTCTGAAAGAAAAGAAAAAAAAAAAAAAACTTTTCAGAGGAAAATATCAGAATCAATAGTCTACAATAAATAAGAATTTCGAGGAAAAAAACTAGCAGAGAACTAAATAAGCAGACAATATAACCAATTATCACATTCCCACAAAAAAGCAGTCAATAGAGAAGGACACAATACGACTAACATGTTGGAATTAGCAGACAAAGAATTTAAAGAAGCTATTACAATTGGGTTCAATATAGTAAAAAATAAAATCTTTGCTTCCAGTGGAAAAAACAGGATATCTCAGCATAGAATATGGAAACTATTTTTTTAAAAGATTAAATAAAAATTCTAATATAGAAAATTACAATATATATTTGAAATTTTTCCTTGATGGGCATAAAAGTAGACTGGAAATAAAAGATAATCTAACAGTAAAATTAAAGACAGATTAATAGAAATGAATTAATCAAAAGAACTAAGAAATAAGTTCTAAGTGACCTGTCCAGCAATATGTATCAGTTTAACATATATGAAGTAGTCTTAGAAGGAAAAGAGAAAAGTGAATAAAAAATTATGTTTAAAAATATAGCCATGCACTGAGAACATACATGTCTGTGAACAACAAAACTCTGTAAAAGTTAAAAGTAAAATAAAAGTTTAAAAAAAAAAAAGCCATGCATTTACTAAGTCTTTTTAAAATATCAACCTGTGAATTCATAAACCTAAATTAATTCCTAACTGAGTTAATGCAAAGAAAATCACACTTAGGTATATTACAGCCACAGTGTTGATAATCAAACACAAAGACAAAATCTTAAAGCAGACAGACAGAATCAGGTGAGACACAGAGCAATAAATATATGTTTGAAAGTTGGCTCTCACTTGAAGCAATAAAAGTCAGAACACGAGGAAACTATATTTCTGATGTCCTATAAAATATAGCCAATTCTAATTTTTTTCCATAAAAATATAATTTAAAACTTATTGAGAAATAAAGATTTTTTCAGATACATCAAAGCTGAGCAAATGCATCACCTCAAACATCAGACCTGTATAAAATTTAAAGATGGAAAAAAGGAGTATATAGGATAAAATAAAATTTCTATATTTGATAACAGCATAACCACTTATGCTCCCAAAGTGCTAAGGAATCTTCCCCCAAATACTCAAGAATTGTGTATTGGTTTTCTATGGATGACCTAACAAACTATCACAGTCTGAGTTGCATATAAGACAAAAATTTATTTTCTCAAAGTTCTTCCAGAAGTTAGAACTTAAAACTTACGGTGTGGGCATGTTTGCTTTATTCTGAGGTTTGTCTCTCTGGCTTGTAGATGGCCAAGATATCACAATATGCGTGTGCCTACTGGTATGTCTTTGTGTGTACAAATTTCCTCTTCTTAAAAGGACACCAGTCCAGTCAAATAAGGCAGAAGAAGGGATAAATAGCCCCTAGATTAGGATTAGGACCTAATCTAGGGACCTCATTTTAATTTAGCCACCTTTGCAAGGTCTTCTCTCAAAATACACTCATTCTAAGTTCCTGGAGGCTATACTTTAACATAATTTTGAAAGAATATAATTAAGCAGATAACAAGAACTAATGAGTTTACCAATTTTGAAGGGTATGATCAATGGTATTTCAATACACTAGCAGCAAAATAAATAGAAAACAAAAGACAAAGACAAACAGTCCATTAAAACCAGAAAATACTTACACATAAGTATTAATAAAAGATATTCAGTGTGATATTGAAAAAAATGAACCGCTCATAATATACAACATGGATGAATTTTAAAAACATTATGGTGAGGGAAGAAGTCAAACCTAAGCGTATATACTGCATTACTCAATCTATATGAAGTTCAAGAGGAAAAACTACTCCGTGGCAAGAAAAACTAGAACAATGTTTGCCTATGGTATATTACAGCCACAGTGTTGATAATCAAACACAAAGACAAAATCTTAAAGCAGACAGACAGAATCAGGTGAGACACAGAGCAATAAATATATGTTTGAAAGTTGGCTCTCACTTGAAGCAATAAAAGTCAGAACACGAGGAAACTATATTTCTGATGTCCTATAAAATATAGCCAATTCTAATTTTTTTCCATAAAAATATAATTTAAAACTTATTGAGAAATAAAGATTTTTTCAGATACATCAAAGCTGAGCAAATGCATCACCTCAAACATCAGACCTGTATAAAATTTAAAGATGGAAAAAAGGAGTATATAGGATAAAATAAAATTTCTATATTTGATAACAGCATAACCACTTATGCTCCCAAAGTGCTAAGGAATCTTCCCCCAAATACTCAAGAATTGTGTATTGGTTTTCTATGGATGACCTAACAAACTATCACAGTCTGAGTTGCATATAAGACAAAAATTTATTTTCTCAAAGTTCTTCCAGAAGTTAGAACTTAAAACTTACGGTGTGGGCATGTTTGCTTTATTCTGAGGTTTGTCTCTCTGGCTTGTAGATGGCCAAGATATCACAATATGCGTGTGCCTACTGGTATGTCTTTGTGTGTACAAATTTCCTCTTCTTAAAAGGACACCAGTCCAGTCAAATAAGGCAGAAGAAGGGATAAATAGCCCCTAGATTAGGATTAGGACCTAATCTAGGGACCTCATTTTAATTTAGCCACCTTTTTCAAGGTCTTCTCTCAAAATACACTCATTCTAAGTTCCTGGAGGCTATACTTTAACATAATTTTGAAAGAATATAATTAAGCAGATAACAAGAACTAATGAGTTTACCAATTTTGAAGGGTATGATCAATGGTATTTCAATACACTAGCAGCAAAAATAAATAGAAAACAAAAGACAAAGACAAACAGTCCATTAAAACCAGAAAATACTTACACATAAGTATTAATAAAAGATATTCAGTGTGATATTGAAAAAAATGAACCGCTCATAATATACAACATGGATGAATTTTTAAAAACATTATGGTGAGGGGAAGAAGTCAAACCTAAGCGTATATACTGCATTACTCAATCTATATGAAGTTCAAGAGGAGAAAAACTACTCCGTGGCAAGAAAAACTAGAACAATGTTTGCCTATTTAATTGTGGATTCTCTTGAAGGAAGATGAAGGAGTTTTCTCGAGTGATGTATATGTTCTGTATCTTGACTGTGTGATGATTAGATAGATAATTTATCAAAGCTCACTGAATTGTACACTTAGGATTTGTTCACTCACTATATGCAAATTATACCACAAATACGTGTGTCTGTGCAATGGCAGTGACATATAATGGCAATTTCTAGGGATGTGATATACTACAAAAATTATGAGAATAAACTTTGAAGTCAGACAAAAAGAACTATAACCCCAGGTCTACCACCTTCCATTTTGGAGCGCTGGATGATTTCCGTAACTCATTTGACCCTGTGCCCTCCAGGCAGACACTGGGATCTATCTCATAGAGTTATCCTGAAGATTAAGTAATATAATGTATGGAAAGGTTTAGAACAGTGACTAGCATATAAAATGTGCTCAACAGTGGGAAAAATTATTATGACTGAGATGCAGGGGATGTTTTAAGGGAAATAGTGGTTTTTCACTTAGATGGAATTATTTTCTAATTGTCTTCTAATGCATGATATCCACAAGCAGAGAGACGGATCAGGGATTTAAGAATCATGGATCAGGGAAGCTGCTGCAGTTAAGACAGAATGCTAACATTAGCATAATCAAAATAGAATAAGGTGACATTTCTTGGGGATATGGTAAAGATGAAATGAGATACAACATGAAAAATTACTTGACTGATGTTTGGGATTGAGTAAATCCTCAATAAGTGGTCAAAATGAATTTATTTGTATTCACATCCAACCTTTTCCAAAGCACAGATACCACAACAAAACTTTTTTTAAAAGCTTTATTTAATTCAGAAAATATAACATATAAAGCATTCTGTAATAGTTCATCCCAATAGGCTGGTATTAATGTTTTCATAGAATGTATCTGGAGATTATAGAACACAGTTATGTGTTGGTCTTAGAAATTTCATTCTATCATATCAATATAAACCCATGTACTTGAGTGAAAGACATTTTTCTTTAATGGTTACTCAGCTATAATTATTCCATTTTAGTTTTCCCCAGATCAAAATATCCTAATCATCCATATTGTTTTGCAATCTATTAATTGTGGATTCTCTTGAAGGAAGATGAAGGAGTTTTCTCGAGTGATGTATATGTTCTGTATCTTGACTGTGTGATGATTAGATAGATAATTTATCAAAGCTCACTGAATTGTACACTTAGGATTTGTTCACTCACTATATGCAAATTATACCACAAATACGTGTGTCTGTGCAATGGCAGTGACATATAATGGCAATTTCTAGGGATGTGATATACTACAAAAATTATGAGAATAAACTTTGAAGTCAGACAAAAAGAACTATAACCCCAGGTCTACCACCTTCCATTTTGGAGCGCTGGATGATTTCCGTAACTCATTTGACCCTGTGCCCTCCAGGCAGACACTGGGATCTATCTCATAGAGTTATCCTGAAGATTAAGTAATATAATGTATGGAAAGGTTTAGAACAGTGACTAGCATATAAAATGTGCTCAACAGTGGGAAAAATTATTATGACTGAGATGCAGGGGATGTTTTAAGGGAAATAGTGGTTTTTCACTTAGATGGAATTATTTTCTAATTGTCTTCTAATGCATGATATCCACAAGCAGAGAGACGGATCAGGGATTTAAGAATCATGGATCAGGGAAGCTGCTGCAGTTAAGACAGAATGCTAACATTAGCATAATCAAAATAGAATAAGGTGACATTTCTTGGGGATATGGTAAAGATGAAATGAGATACAACATGAAAAATTACTTGACTGATGTTTGGGATTGAGTAAATCCTCAATAAGTGGTCAAAATGAATTTATTTGTATTCACATCCAACCTTTTCCAAAGCACAGATACCACAACAAAACTTTTTTTAAAAGCTTTATTTAATTCAGAAAATATAACATATAAAGCATTCTGTAATAGTTCATCCCAATAGGCTGGTATTAATGTTTTCATAGAATGTATCTGGAGATTATAGAACACAGTTATGTGTTGGTCTTAGAAATTTCATTCTATCATATCAATATAAACCCATGTACTTGAGTGAAAGACATTTTTCTTTAATGGTTACTCAGCTATAATTATTCCATTTTAGTTTTCCCCAGATCAAAATATCCTAATCATCCATATTGTTTTTGCAATCTATTATGCTTTGCTTAACTAGCTCTAAAGGGTCATGGCAATGTTCAAATCTCAGCCAGTTTTGATTAGCTTTTGAGCTTTTAAACCACTGAAAACTTTATCAAACAGTTATCCTGAATAGCTACTGAAAGACTTAACATATAATTCTATCTGTTCAGAAATTCTCCTCTTAATCCTGTTGCTTATCATAAGAGTTATTTGAATATATGATTTCAATGTAATTCCTTTTATTCCCCCTTTAATAAAATAATTGTCATTTTTCATTCTTTTTTTTGGTCAATTTTTTTATCATTAATAAAATTAATCTACATTTTTCAATAATTGTGCTTAAAGAAAACTCTTTGATATTGATCTATTTTAATAATCAACAGAATTTTACCAAATCAAGGGTCAAGGAAGAGTCAAGTGGAGACAATTCTTCAACAAGTAGAAATACTAAAAATCAGTTATCACTTTTATTGTTCATCCACAGACCTCTTAAATAGCACCAAAGAAAAAAATTAAAACTATCAAGTCTTCTCTATCATAGAATAATCTGAGAAAAGTAGATGGAAATAAATTTTGGAAATATCTGTCAAAAACCATACATAATTCCTCAATACTACTTTCCAGTAAAATAAAACCAGCTAACTTTCAGCTTTGGAAACATATTTCATGAACAGATAAGAATGACATATGGTATAATTCATACAAGCATGTTAATAAAGAGAGGTTTCGGACTTCCCTGGTGGTCCAGTGGGTAAGGACACCGCCTGGCAGTGCAAGGGGCGCCAGTTCAATCCCTGGCTTGGGAAGATCCCACGTGCTGCGGAGCAGTTGGAAGGATGTGTCCAACTACCAAACTGGAGCTCTGGAGTGCATGCACCAAGAGCTAGCGCTCTGCAGCAAGAGGGGCCACTGCTATGGGAGGCCCACACAGGCCAAAGAACAAAGATGATGAAAACAAATAAATGAAAGATCAACAGAAGTGGCAAAATTAATTAATTAATTAATTAAAGAGAGGTTTCTTAGGATACTGATCACTATTCTATTTCTAATATCATTGTTTAAAAGGAGATCACAAACCCAAAATGGAGCCCACATCACGAGACCAAGGCTCCATACCTAACTCAATTTCAGTCACAACCTCTTCCAGGAATGCAGACTTAACCTGTCAGTTTTGAATCATCTGTGTCAGGAACAGTGAGGTGATGAGCCACACAGGTCCTCTGCTATTGACCAAAGGAAAATGAGGTACTTGCTCTCTCTATTTCCAGTCATCACCTGCGTTTAACAATCACACATTCATACACCTCTGTGGAGCTCCTCTCTGCTTACTGGGGGGGATGCTGACTCAGGACTCATTCAATGAAGCCAATTAGGTCTTTGAAACTTACTCAGTTGAATTTTGGTTATTTAACAGCTGATTATACCCCTAAGATCATTTTACATGAATATACCTAAGAAGCTTTTTTTAAAAATGTTTTAAATATGTTACCTTGTATATGCAAATGTAAAATTTAGCCCAGATCTGGAAAGAAATTCCACACATTCCGTTTTAATATCACTCAAATTAACTACAGATTTTTGTAAGGTTTTATTCAACACTGCTAGTCTTTTCTTCATATGTAGGTAGATAGATATATAGAGTCTAAACTTTTCTTAGTATGTGGCAAAGGATCAGCAAGACAAACCTATTCCTTTTATAAAATGCCTTAATCCAACTGTTTTTATGAGTGTTCTTAAGGCTTAGAATTCTGACATGTTGACTGGAAAAAATAAAAAAGGGCACAGTGTGAAATCTACGAGTCAAGTTTATTCACTGCCTCATGTTCATTCATTTCAGTCATGTCCAACTCTGTGCGACACTATGGACTGCCAGGCTCCTATGTCCATAGGATTTCCCAGGCAATAATACTGGAGTGGGTTGCCATGCCCTTCTCCAAGGGATCTTCCTGACCCAGTGATCAAACTCACTTCTCTTACATCTTTACAGCCTAGGAGACCGCCTCCCAGAGAACTCTGAGAAACTGCTCTGAAGAGGTAAAGGGTAAGCACAGTATATAAAGTGATTTTGGCAAAAGAGGTACACACATCTAAGCATACTTATCAGTAGAAGGTTGTTGCCAGTCATGAGGAACAGATATCTTAGTTAATAGTTTTAGAACTTTTCTAAGTATGGGAATACAGAAGAACCCGGGTTGATAAATGTTTTCTCCTGCAAGTATCTGTCTGAAGGCTTGTTCTGCTAGGTTTTCCCAGAGCACAGAACACCTCATACCTGATTTCCATCCTGAATTCCTCTCAGGGTGTGTTGAAGGTCAATGGTTACAGTTTCCAAAGAGTAAATCCTTTCAGAGCCAGAAGGAGATTTAGCTGACAGACTAAAGAGACTTGAGAGGAAAATCTGACTAACTTCTGTCCTTCTTTGTGGCTAATGGTTTTTGTTCTATTTGTTTTAGTCTATGCCATATGTTCTAAGATACAATAATATTCATGCATTTCCTTCCCATGCCCCAGCATCAGTAACAGAGATAATTGTTGTGCCTCTACTATAAAGGATTTTTTAAAAGATAAAAAAATGGCTCTCATAAAAATATAAAATTAATACATGCCAAATGCTATATTTAACCCCTGCATAAATGAGTGAACGAGTAGTGTTAAAACTCTCAAAACTGTCATATATAGGCAATTAGGAATGAATTTACAAATAGATGCAAAACTGGTCAAATATCTATAGGGAAATAATCAATTCAATTCAACCTGAAACATCTCATTTGCATTTCTGTGGACAAAAATTACTTGTTGTATTCTCAGTTTTCTTAAAGTAGCTATGTAAAAGAGCTCAAAGCAAACAAAAGGTAGAGATGACCAAGGTGGCTGCACCAAGTAGAACAATTAGCAATCTTGTTGGACCATTCCAAAAGGTCCTTTGTGATATTTTTCTGACATTAAAATGTCTCCTCAAAAGTCTTTAATATTAAACTCCTTAAATTTGTGTCAAATATTTTTGAAGACTCTAAGTAGTGATAAGATGACATTTTAAGGCTCACACAGAATCTATAGAGTATATAGGAAAAAGAAATTAGTTTCCTATCGTAGAGAGAGAATAAGATTTAGGGAGTTTCCACTAAGGGCAGATACATGTTCATAGGGGAAATGGTAATGGGTGCTGATGAAGTGGGAAAGTTAACACCATGATTTGAAAGCAGAGACCAAAGAGGTATGGTTGCTCCGTGTTGGCAGGGAGCATGGCTTGAGGGAGAGCACTAACTCATGCAGAGAGGCAGATGCAGTAGGGTGGACTGTAACTCCCACGGACTATAAATGAGCCCTACTACTAGCCTTCCAGATCTTCATAAACCCAGAGCTCTTGACTGGAGGAAGAGATCTTAAAAGCCTGATACTAAATTTCTATTCTAACCCCAGGACTCAGGACTCAGAGCTAGCCTCATCTGATTTTTAAAAGTAGAATATAGTGACTCTTTTGAAACTCAAATATAGTATAATAAATCCATTCCCATTATAATGTTAAGCCTTTGGTTAGTGCTGTTACAAGAAAGGATCATTTGTTCTGCATTTACTTTTATCTTCAAGGTTGATTTAACATAGATTTCTTACTTTGGAAAATAAAGATGGGAAATATAATATTAAAACATGTAATTACATAGGAGAGTACATGTAATAAACTGCTCCCTAAAGGTTTACAATTTTAGGTCTCCTTATGGGGCAGTGCATCTCTGGACCAAATGCTATATTTAACCCCTGCATAAATGAGTGAACGAGTAGTGTTAAAACTCTCAAAACTGTCATATATAGGCAATTAGGAATGAATTTACAAATAGATGCAAAACTGGTCAAATATCTATAGGGAAATAATCAATTCAATTCAACCTGAAACATCTCATTTGCATTTCTGTGGACAAAAATTACTTGTTGTATTCTCAGTTTTCTTAAAGTAGCTATGTAAAAGAGCTCAAAGCAAACAAAAGGTAGAGATGACCAAGGTGGCTGCACCAAGTAGAACAATTAGCAATCTTGTTGGACCATTCCAAAAGGTCCTTTGTGATATTTTTCTGACATTAAAATGTCTCCTCAAAAGTCTTTAATATTAAACTCCTTAAATTTGTGTCAAATATTTTTGAAGACTCTAAGTAGTGATAAGATGACATTTTAAGGCTCACACAGAATCTATAGAGTATATAGGAAAAAGAAATTAGTTTCCTATACGTAAGAGAGAGAATAAGATTTAGGGAGTTTCCACTAAGGGCAGATACATGTTCATAGGGGAAATGGTAATGGGTGCTGATGAAGTGGGAAAGTTAACACCATGATTTGAAAGCAGAGACCAAAGAGGTATGGTTGCTCCGTGTTGGCAGGGAGCATGGCTTGAGGGAGAGCACTAACTCATGCAGAGAGGCAGATGCAGTAGGGTGGACTGTAACTCCCACGGACTATAAATGAGCCCTACTACTAGCCTTCCAGATCTTCATAAACCCAGAGCTCTTGACTGGAGGAAGAGATCTTAAAAGCCTGATACTAAATTTCTATTCTAACCCCAGGACTCAGGACTCAGAGCTAGCCTCATCTGATTTTTAAAAGTAGAATATAGTGACTCTTTTGAAACTCAAATATAGTATAATAAATCCATTCCCATTATAATGTTAAGCCTTTGGTTAGTGCTGTTACAAGAAAGGATCATTTGTTCTGCATTTACTTTTATCTTCAAGGTTGATTTAACATAGATTTCTTACTTTCGGAAAATAAAGATGGGAAATATAATATTAAAACATGTAATTACATAGGAGAGTACATGTAATAAACTGCTCCCTAAAAGGTTTACAATTTTAGGTCTCCTTATGGGGCAGTGCATCTCTGGACCAAGCTATATCTGTTTGGGAAGGGAGAAAGACCAGAAGCTGAAATCCACAGCAGCTTCTCCAGGCGAATGGTGCTGGAGAGGTGTGTAGGATTACAGGGCTAGATACAGAAAGAAAACATGATTTATAATTTTAGGATTTTTTTTCTGATTGTTTCAAGATTAGAGGATAGTATGGGCTTCCCTGGTAGCTCAGTGGTAAAGAATCTGCCTGTCAATGCAAGAGACACAGGTTCCATTCCTGGGTGGGGGAGATGCCCTGGAGGAGAAAATGGCAACCCACGTCAGTATTCTTGCCTGGGAAATCCCACGAACAGAACTGCTTGGCAGAATACAGTCTATGGGGTCACAGAAGAATCTGACACAGGGGCTTCCCTGATGGTCCAGTGGGTAAGGACACCGCAGTGCAAGGGGCGCCGGTTCGATCCCTGGCCTGGGAAGATCCCACGTGCTGTGGAGCGGCTGGACTGATGGGTCCAATCACCGAGCCGGAGCTCTGGAGCGCATGCGCCTAGAACCGGTGCTCTGTGACAACAGAGGCCACCGCGATGGGAGGCCCACACGGGCCAAACTACAAAGATGGATGAAACTAGACAAATGAAAGACCGATAGGAGTGGCCCGTCCACCCTCCTCCCTCCCCACCCCTGCCAAAATAAGTAAATAAATAAATGTTTAAAAAAAAAAAAAAGAATCTGACACAATTTAGCACCTATATAACAACAACAACAGAGATCAGTAATCTGTTAAGGAAATATAATAATGCATGTGAATGAATCAGTTTTTCCTATGAAATTTTCATCATTCATAGCATCACTGAAAGAGAACATTTTTGTAGAAAAACCAGCAAGGGATGACAGAAGATGAGATGGCTGGACGGAATCACTGACTCAATGGACATGAGTTTGAGCCAACTCTGGGAGACAGTGAAAGACAGGGAAGCCTGGAATACTGCAGTAGTCCATGGGCTTGCAAAGACTCAGACACAACTGAACAACAACATATTTTTTTTTACAGACATTTCAGGAAACAACATGAGTTATCAGAATAATATTATCACCATTAAATAGGTATAACATCATTTATGTCTATCCACATTCTTAGTGGTTAATTCATTTCTAGATGCCAGACACTGTGCAGGGAACACAGCAATGGACTAAACAGGTAAAGTCCCTGCTCTCACAGAGCTAGTACTGCAGCAAAGAGGAAAAGTGGAAATAAATAAATGGGAAAAAAGTGAGTGTGCAAACACAGTGCAAGTATCAAACAACTGAGAAGAAATTTTATTAAAGTACTCAGGGAAGGATTTAGTGAAAAAGTCACAATTGGGCAAAATTCTAAAATTGTGGAAACAGAGATATATGCAGATTACTAGGTAAAGAGGTCTGTGGGAGAGAGAATAAAAACAATACTAAAGTAACAGCAACAAGAAAACAACATATCCTGAAGAAGGAACATGTAGCATGCCTGGAATGCTTAGGAACAGCAAAATGGTAAGAATTGCTGGTGCCCACTGAGAGGGGAGAGCAGAAGAGAATGTTAAACAGGCAACATCAGGGATCGCACTGTGAATGTTACTGTGAGAAGTCTGAGAGAAATCAAAAGCCATCTCCGGTAACATGTGATGACAGCAGTTTAATTCCATGACTGCTAGACATTTACATAAGCATACTGTCCACATACTGCATTTAAATTTGGCAGTTATAAAATATTAACTTGTGGCATTAAATTTGCAAATTATTAAACTGTAGTATATGTTCAGTTCCTATAATTGAGATCTAAGTATCAGTGATTAGAGCAAGGTAAATATGAATCTCTCTCTTGTATAAAAGTCTAAGCATAAGCAAATCAGAGCTGGCAAGTCAGTTCCTAATATCAGGGATCCAACTTCCTACTAACCCCTTTTCTGTCTTTAGGATTTTCCCCTTATTCGTGTAGTCCAACACAGAGCATGACTGCCTCACTGCTATCATGAGTAGCAAAGAAAATGTAAGATTATACCTTTCCTATAAAGGTATGGCCAGGCAGTTGTACACATCATTTCTTCTCCTAAACTCAATGGAAACTACCATTAAATAGACACAACTGAACAACAACATATTTTTTTACAGACATTTCAGGAAACAACATGAGTTATCAGAATAATATTATCACCATTAAATAGGTATAACATCATTTATGTCTATCCACATTCTTAGTGGTTAATTCATTTCTAGATGCCAGACACTGTGCAGGGAACACAGCAATGGACTAAACAGGTAAAGTCCCTGCTCTCACAGAGCTAGTACTGCAGCAAAGAGGAAAAGTGGAAATAAATAAATGGGAAAAAAGTGAGTGTGCAAACACAGTGCAAGTATCAAACAACTGAGAAGAAATTTTATTAAAGTACTCAGGGAAGGATTTAGTGAAAAAGTCACAATTGGGCAAAATTCTAAAATTGTGGAAACAGAGATATATGCAGATTACTAGGTAAAGAGGTCTGTGGGAGAGAGAATAAAAACAATACTAAAGTAACAGCAACAAGAAAACAACATATCCTGAAGAAGGAACATGTAGCATGCCTGGAATGCTTAGGAACAGCAAAATGGTAAGAATTGCTGGTGCCCACTGAGAGGGGAGAGCAGAAGAGAATGTTAAACAGGCAACATCAGGGATCGCACTGTGAATGTTACTGTGAGAAGTCTGAGAGAAATCAAAAGCCATCTCCGGTAACATGTGATGACAGCAGTTTAATTCCATGACTGCTAGACATTTACATAAGCATACTGTCCACATACTGCATTTAAATTTGGCAGTTATAAAATATTAACTTGTGGCATTAAATTTGCAAATTATTAAACTGTAGTATATGTTCAGTTCCTATAATTGAGATCTAAGTATCAGTGATTAGAGCAAGGTAAATATGAATCTCTCTCTTGTATAAAAGTCTAAGCATAAGCAAATCAGAGCTGGCAAGTCAGTTCCTAATATCAGGGATCCAACTTCCTACTAACCCCTTTTCTGTCTTTAGGATTTTCCCCTTATTCGTGTAGTCCAACACAGAGCATGACTGCCTCACTGCTATCATGAGTAGCAAAGAAAAATGTAAGATTATACCTTTCCTATAAAGGTATGGCCAGGCAGTTGTACACATCATTTCTTCTCCTAAACTCAATGGAAACTACTTAGTCACAAACTTACCTAAAAACTGAAAGGGAGGCTAGGACATATAGTCTTTTTATTCTGGGTGAACATGTGCCAAGTTAAAATTAGGAGTTCTGTTACTAGATAAGGAAAGGATAATGAATATTAAGAACAACTGTCTCTGATTTAAGACGATTCAAATACATCCTTGTAGCCTATCTTATAACCCATATAATTTAATTTTCAAATGCACTAAACATCCTTTAAAAGTATACTATAATGAAAAGAGTACCTGACAAAAGCTCAAAGCATGTCAAAAATGCTATCACAGAAGGCCAAAATACTGTCATGAATCTACCAGGGATTAGCCGCGCAACCTTGAATCAAGCTTTTAATTTCTCTTATGAGTCATTGTGTCATCTGTAGTAGATAGCACCTAACTAAATAGAAGAGTCTCCCCAAAACTTTAGAGAAGTCACTGTTACCAAGTGCACAGTTATCCTAAAATACTGAAACTTATACAATGATATGAAAACTCAAAGGAGGAAATACCAGGCATCCAGCCCAAGATACACCAGATGTGTCTCTTAAAAGCCAATACAGTATAGCTGTATCCTTGAAAGTTTAAAAAAGTACAAAAATTAATGTGAAAATAGCTTCTGCTTCTGTTGAATGGAATTCTATGACCCACTGACAGGGCACAATGACAGGGCTGAACCCACCACAGGATACCAGCTGCCATCCCTGAGGTTGCAGCTGACCCACAAGCCAGATGACCTTGCATCAGTGAGATAAGGAATGAACAGTCTGTCTTTACACAGTCAATGAATTCACTGCCACTATATTCATTCAAGGAAAGTCATCAGTTGCAAAGGTGCCACAGAGCTCAAAAGAGTGCCTTTTTGGGATTTATACATCACAACTGAAACTAAGATTATCTGTCATGTACTGGGTTTTCTTAGAGATTTTGTTTTTTTCATTGAATGCATTTCCTCAAAGCTCATCTGTGGTTCTAGCATCTTGCCACTGGCTTTCCAATTCTAGGGAGACATTCATTAATAGGATCAAAGCCAGTTATACCAGAAGTCTGGTCTTTAGCTCTCCATCAGTGCGTTAATGTGTCCTCTAGAAACAGAGAAAGGAAACTTTTCAGTTTTCATGAAAGTTTTCAGTCACAGTTCCCAGGAAAGACAGTCTGAAAAGCCAATATCCTGACATAAATGAAAAAATAAATATTCTGCTGTCAACTTGTGTTGCAACCTAACAGATTTTAACAGAAAAAAAAAAAAATTTACAAGAGGGGGCCTCACAAAACAAATAGAAAAACAAAAATTTAGAGAAAAACTTCTCCACTTAGGTGCCAACAACAGTAATCTACTAAAACAATTCGAGTGATTTTGATGCTACACTTTTTGATTTCAATAACTTTGATTTTAATCTGCAGGGTAAGGAACATAATTAAAGTAAGTGATGAAAACATATACTGCTGTACATAATTCAAATGTTCCATGAAAATCAGAGATGTTGCTTTAATGTGTTAATTTGATGGTTTATTTAAAAGGTAAAACTAATTATGATGACAAAGTACAAAAGATAAACATTCACACCTGCTGTACTAAAACAATCTACACAATAAACTTAACAGCAGGTCTCTGTGAATAATTGAGGTGCTCAGTATACAGAGTTCAACTTCTCCAATTCTAATCTACTTCAAACAACGTGGGTTAAGTCACTGGGATAAAAACTGTGATGCTTTCATTCAGTCTGCCTTAAGAAAACAAGTTAGACTTTTTGGTACTATGGGTTGAAAAAAAAGACAAAATGTCAGTACACACGAACATATTTTTGGGCATAAAATTATTCACCATCCTTATCTTTGCTGTGGATAATTTTATAAAGTGGAGAAGTTACCCCCTCCTTTAAAAATAAATCTTCAAAAACTACTTCTGGCATACAAACTACAAAAACAACTGTATTAAGTGAAAAAGTTATTTAGAGTGATAAAACTAGAATTTGAATCACAGTTCTACCACTTTTTCACGTTTGGTGGGAGAATTCAATGATTCAAATCATATATATCATATATAAACATTTATATGAAGGTAGTTAATTATCATATTGTAGGCAATAAGCATATATTGATCATCTCCAATTTGAAGCATGAACTTTAATATAAAAGACTAAAATACACTAGTTAAGAGCATGGAGTCTGATAGCACAAATCTGGTGTCTACTTGGGTTTGAATACTGGTTTTTTTGACTTTGTGCCTCTTTTCCACAGTTTTGTCTTCTGTAAAATTGGGTTAATAATAGTATTCACTGCATAGGATTGCTATGAGAGACGAATGACATTTGTACTGAGGAAAAAGGACATGGGAAATCAGTGAAGGTGAAAAGAAACTAGGAAGCTGCAAGGAGTCCCACCTCTTCAAAGTAAAGCCAGACAGTGCCTTCAGTTTACACAGTTGAGATATAAAGAGAAAATGAGATTGCAGCCTCCAGGCTATTCATGGGTCAACTAAAACAGGGTAGAGCTTAGCCTCAATAAAGAACAGGAGCAGGACACCACTGGCCAGAAGAATCAGCCAGAAGATGATGTAGCATCTCTCAATAGCTAACACTTCCTGAGGAAGCTGTTTAGGCCTCAATGCCCCAGCAGGGTCTGTTGAGGCCACCAATACCACACATGTTGGGGCCTTTAGGCAATAATTGAGACCTGTTAAAATGACAAAGAGAATGAGGAAACAATGTCTTTACAGGCAGTTCTGTAAGAAGATAGACATCTGTTTTTATCTTCCTCCTCCAGCTCCAATACAGTAGGCATAAATCTTGGGACAATACTTAATAAATTAAGCTCTATTTCTGCCCTTAAAGACTTCATAAGGGGCTTCCCTGGTGGTCTAGTATGTAAGAACATCGCCTTGTAGTGCAGGGGGTGCTGGTTCGATCCCTGGCCTGGGAGGATCCCATGTGCCGTGGAGCGGCTGGACTGATGTATCCAACTACTGAGCCAGAGCTCTGAAGTGCATGCACCCAGAGCCATTGCTCTGGGACGAGAGAGGCCACTGTGATGGGAGGCCCACACAGGCCAAAGAACAAAGATAAATAAATGACAGATCAAAAGAAGTGGCCAGAAAAAAAAAAAAAAAAAGACTTCATAAGTAGTTGGTCAGACAAACATGAAAACAAATACTGTACAATTAACTTGAGAACTTCATAACAAGGTATTGCTTGTGTTGGATCCTGAAGTGAAGGGTACAAAGTGAAAGTGTTAGTTTCTCAGTCATGTGTGACTCTGTGGCCCCATGGACTATAGCCAACTAGGCTCCTCTGTCAATGGAATTCTCCAGGCAAGAATACTGGAGTTGGTTGGTAGCCATTCCCTTCTACAGGGTATCTTTCCAGTCCAGGGATTTAACCCAGGGCTACTGCATTGCAGGGAGGTTTTTTACCATCTAAGACAGCAGTGAAGTCCTGAGGGACAAGTATGTGTATCAGTTATGAAGGTCCCAAAGAAAAGGGTATGAATTTTCCAAAAGCAGACAAGCAAGACAGAGGAATCTAGAGGTAAGTCCCTATGTGAATATCATGAAGAAATCCTCAGAGACATGGAAGTGCATGATATGTTCCACAAGAGTATTTAATTAAAATATGGTTACTAGGGAAGGAACAGATGAGGAAGGAGTAGGGAAGCTTAGCCTCAATAAAGAACAGGAGCAGGACACCACTGGCCAGAAGAATCAGCCAGAAGATGATGTAGCATCTCTCAATAGCTAACACTTCCTGAGGAAGCTGTTTAGGCCTCAATGCCCCAGCAGGGTCTGTTGAGGCCACCAATACCACACATGTTGGGGCCTTTAGGCAATAATTGAGACCTGTTAAAATGACAAAGAGAATGAGGAAACAATGTCTTTACAGGCAGTTCTGTAAGAAGATAGACATCTGTTTTTATCTTCCTCCTCCAGCTCCAATACAGTAGGCATAAATCTTGGGACAATACTTAATAAATTAAGCTCTATTTCTGCCCTTAAAGACTTCATAAGGGGCTTCCCTGGTGGTCTAGTATGTAAGAACATCGCCTTGTAGTGCAGGGGGTGCTGGTTCGATCCCTGGCCTGGGAGGATCCCATGTGCCGTGGAGCGGCTGGACTGATGTATCCAACTACTGAGCCAGAGCTCTGAAGTGCATGCACCCAGAGCCATTGCTCTGGGACGAGAGAGGCCACTGTGATGGGAGGCCCACACAGGCCAAAGAACAAAGATAAATAAATGACAGATCAAAAGAAGTGGCCAGAAAAAAAAAAAAAAAAAGACTTCATAAGTAGTTGGTCAGACAAACATGAAAACAAATACTGTACAATTAACTTGAGAACTTCATAACAAGGTATTGCTTGTGTTGGATCCTGAAGTGAAGGGTACAAAGTGAAAGTGTTAGTTTCTCAGTCATGTGTGACTCTGTGGCCCCATGGACTATAGCCAACTAGGCTCCTCTGTCAATGGAATTCTCCAGGCAAGAATACTGGAGTTGGTTGGTAGCCATTCCCTTCTACAGGGTATCTTTCCAGTCCAGGGATTTAACCCAGGGCTACTGCATTGCAGGGAGGTTTTTTACCATCTAAGACAGCAGTGAAGTCCTGAGGGACAAGTATGTGTATCAGTTATGAAGGTCCCAAAGAAAAGGGTATGAATTTTCCAAAAGCAGACAAGCAAGACAGAGGAATCTAGAGGTAAGTCCCTATGTGAATATCATGAAGAAATCCTCAGAGACATGGAAGTGCATGATATGTTCCACAAGAGTATTTAATTAAAATATGGTTACTAGGGAAGGAACAGATGAGGAAGGAGTAGGGAAGACACTAGAAAGAGCTCTAGGATAAAAGGCTAGAAAGAGTTTCACATTTAATGTTGAAGGGCTTTCTCTTTATGTTAAGGTAAAGAGTAATTCATTCCATAGGAAATTAACAACCAGCAAGAGTTTGAGTACAGGGTAGTATGATACAGTGAGATCTACATTTTGATCTGTATCACCAATGTTAATATGCAATGGAAAATGCATTGGATGGGAAAGGCTGTGTCATAGGAAAGAGGTTCAATAATACAGACCATCAGAACTATACCCATAGGAGTTAGAGTTATAAAAAATGGAAGACAACAAGAAGGATGAGGATTTTTGAGCCCCAAGTATCAAAAATTCTCTCCCTTATTTTTTGATAAAACATGTAAATCAATTGGTGGGGAATTACTACACGAGTAATATCTGATATAAGAAATTTTAATAAAGGAGATAAATATTACTCCAAGATTATAAGAGAACATATACTTACTAGACCAGAAATCTTGCTAGGCAGTAGTAAATCATCACAAACCATTAATTTCATGGTTGTCTACCTACTCTGTAAAAGTTATGACTGATGTGCTACACAAATATATACATATACACACATATTATATAAATTTTCTCTAGTGGCTTGTATAGTAAAGCATCTGCTTATCATGAATGAGACCCAAGTTCAATCCCTGGACTGGCAAGATCCCTGGAGAAAGGAATAGTGACCAATTCCAGTATTATTGCTGGGAGAATTGTATGGACAGAGGAGTCTGGTAGGCTGTACTCCATGAGATCACAAAGAATTGGACATAACTGAATGCATAGACACACATATATGTACATACATAAGATGGAATGGGCCATGTGAATACCCCCAAAACAGCTGATGCTGATAAGTAAACAGAGTCATTTATCAACTCCGTACTGACCCCATTTTAGCTCTCTATTTGACCCTTTCTTGTTTTCCAATTGGGAGAAGGAAAATATAGTAAATGAGCCATAATTTTTGGCAATGCATATTTAAAATAAGGTCTGCCAAGTTCAAAACTGAAAATGCAGCAGCTGTTTGTACAAAACACAGGCCAAGAAATTCCTGCATGACTGACATCATGCTTTTGCTTCCACTCACACAATCTCTGACCGGGCATTCATTTCAGCAGCTGTTGGCCAAACCCTGAGAGGGGAGTTTTTCTCACTATGGAGGGGAAGATTCCTTAAAGAGAAGGACTAATACTTGATAAACAATAACAGGAGTGCTACTAAAGAGGAAATCTCTATATTCAATCAGGACGAAATCTACATGAGAATGGAAAAGTAACCTGTGCTCACATGCTCACAGTGTGGGTAGATCAGATACAGCACATATCCTGAGTATTTGGAGAAGTGTCTGTTTGCAGAAAAGAGCTCCCAAGACCAATCAATGGTGCCTGAGATTAAAAGATACTCTTTCTCAAGATGTATGGCATGTGCCTTCCTGATGCCAGGCACACCAGGCACCCACATCTCTGCGATGGCAACAGTGGAAGGGGCAGTAGCAAACACTGAGAAAGTGTCTAAGGCAGCACCTCCCCCACATCAGCCTGCAGCTGTGACGGGACCATGGCCAAAAACATTTGTGGAAGCCATCCAACAGGGGCAACGGCTATTTCCTGGCAAGAGGGCAGCCAGCAGATGGAGAAACACCACCTACGGCTCAAAATGTAAAGAAATTCCACCGCGATAACTGCAGTTAACAGCACTCAAGACACAGCAATAATTTAGAAGGTGAAAACTTGGGGAGGTAGAAGGGCAGCAAGTAAATAACCCTTTCACTTTTCGTGTTCAACTTTAAAAAGGAGGAGGAAAGGCAGACAGATGGAGATAAAACTATCACACTTAGTACTGATAAAGCTGGAATGGGCCATGTGAATACCCCCAAAACAGCTGATGCTGATAAGTAAACAGAGTCATTTATCAACTCCGTACTGACCCCATTTTAGCTCTCTATTTGACCCTTTCTTGTTTTCCAATTGGGAGAAGGAAAATATAGTAAATGAGCCATAATTTTTGGCAATGCATATTTAAAATAAGGTCTGCCAAGTTCAAAACTGAAAATGCAGCAGCTGTTTGTACAAAACACAGGCCAAGAAATTCCTGCATGACTGACATCATGCTTTTGCTTCCACTCACACAATCTCTGACCGGGCATTCATTTCAGCAGCTGTTGGCCAAACCCTGAGAGGGGAGTTTTTCTCACTATGGAGGGGAAGATTCCTTAAAGAGAAGGACTAATACTTGATAAACAATAACAGGAGTGCTACTAAAGAGGAAATCTCTATATTCAATCAGGACGAAATCTACATGAGAATGGAAAAGTAACCTGTGCTCACATGCTCACAGTGTGGGTAGATCAGATACAGCACATATCCTGAGTATTTGGAGAAGTGTCTGTTTGCAGAAAAGAGCTCCCAAGACCAATCAATGGTGCCTGAGATTAAAAGATACTCTTTCTCAAGATGTATGGCATGTGCCTTCCTGATGCCAGGCACACCAGGCACCCACATCTCTGCGATGGCAACAGTGGAAGGGGCAGTAGCAAACACTGAGAAAGTGTCTAAGGCAGCACCTCCCCCACATCAGCCTGCAGCTGTGACGGGACCATGGCCAAAAACATTTGTGGAAGCCATCCAACAGGGGCAACGGCTATTTCCTGGCAAGAGGGCAGCCAGCAGATGGAGAAACACCACCTACGGCTCAAAATGTAAAGAAATTCCACCGCGATAACTGCAGTTAACAGCACTCAAGACACAGCAATAATTTAGAAGGTGAAAACTTGGGGAGGTAGAAGGGCAGCAAGTAAATAACCCTTTCACTTTTCGTGTTCAACTTTAAAAAGGAGGAGGAAAGGCAGACAGATGGAGATAAAACTATCACACTTAGTACTGATAAAGCTGACTGCAGAATGTGGCTGAAGATACGCAGTTAAATGAGCTTGTTTAGACTTCATCCTATATTAGACACTGGCATAGCCGGACAGCAGGAAGCAAGACGCAGGTATGGTAGAGAAAATACCAGAATTTAGAGCAAAATGGGCTCTAAAAAATAAGAAGGCGTTGAGCTAGACACACCAGGAATTGAATGTTCCTCACATAAAATTACCTAGTCTTTTATCCATGGGTAGGAGTGAACAGAGAGAAGATAGAGGTCTTCTCCTAAAACCACCATAACTTTCCCTCTAGAAAAGTGAAGCATTCATTTTCTCTACTTTGTGGACATATAAGAAGGGAAAACCATTATTACACTAACTAAAATAATAATGGCAACTATTGTTTTATTACACATTCACTGTCAGCACTATGCTTTTGTGTGTTATCTAATTAAGCCTTTATCACAACCTTAGGTAGGTGCTGTTTTTAAACCTCCCTTTCAAGGATGAGGACACAGAATCCCAGGATTGGCTTCCTGCCTAATGTTACATAGTTATGAAGTGTCAAAGTCTAGTTCTGTGCTTCAGCCTCTATAGCTTTCTGCTTCCTGCGGCTGAGGGCTGTGCACTCCTATGAATGCCAAAGAGCAAAAAGAGAGTAAAGAAATTGCGTCTAAGGACTGAAGTGAGCTCAAGGCCCATGTATTTTACCAGAGGAGCAGGGGAACTAACAAACTCTCTTGGCTTAGCTGTAACCTACATCCTCCACCCAGATATTTGGATCCACCATTCCACTGTTATATAAACTTATTTACATAAATATCTTCTTCCTTCTTTTCCCCACACTCTACTGAGGCATAATTAATATACAAAATACTGCATTTCTTGATGTATATGATTTAATGAGTTTGAAGATAGGCAAACACTTGTCATACCATCACATATAAGGTAATAACCATACCCATCACCTCCAAAAGTTTTCTTGCATCCTTTTGCTTTTTTGTACATGTGTATGTGTGCTTTGTAAGAACACTTAACATGAGATCTACCCTATTAAGAAATTTTAAGTAGGCTTAACTATATTTTCTTTACAGGACATTTAGGCTATTTCCATGTCTTGGATATTATGAATAGTGCTACAATGAACACAGCAGTGCAAATCTCTCTTCCAGATTCTAATCTCCATTGTTTTGGCTCTATACCCAGAAAAAGGGATTGCTGGATCATATGGTAGTTCATTTGTGATATTTTTGAGAACCTTCCACATCATTTTCCACAGTGGCTGCCTCATTTTATATTCCTATCAGTAGTGTAGAAAGGTTCCAAATTCTCAACAACCTAACACTTATCTTTTCTTTTTCTATTGTAATAGCCATCCTAACAGGTATGTTGACAAATCCTTCAAAGCAAAACACAAACATGTATTTTTCACAGAAGCTAAGGATTATTTAATCATATCATGTGTATGGAACACTTGGCTCCATATTATAAGCACATGTAGAGAAAATGTTCATAGATACTAAGTTGGGTTTAGCCAATAAGCCTAGCACCACTATCCTTTTATCTATAGCTACACCCTCTAGATACTGCTGGTCAGAGACACAGCAGTCTATTTACAAATGCAAATTCTTTCACAAGCATAGAGCAACATCATGCCAAATGAAAGCACCCATCGTCCAAGATACTCAAACCTACACCAAGCTATAAAATGCAAAACAAAATAGATTATTTGCATTAAAGCTATTATAACCCTTCACATTTGGTGGTACTAAGAGCAAAAATCAGATAAAATACCTTTTTCACTTAGAATACTTAAGTCAGAAACAGAAAATATTGGGATATTTTCATGTATCTATAAATTTGTTCTCATACTTAACAGTCTCCATATGCTTTCCAAAACTCTTCTTCAACAACTGAGCCACAGAAGAATCTACTAAATAAACACTTAAGGAGATACTTAGAGCACGATTTGCTTCTTATTTTGGTCTGCTAGGAAAATATAACATACAAATAGCATCTCAAGAAGATATTAAATTTTTACACAGTCCCAATAACTCACCACCGGTCTTTGGTTTCCCCATTTGTCATCCCTGCCACCTCTGATCCACACTTTCTGCTGCTTGTTCCCCCCTCTGATGTGCATGGTCTCATCTGACCAGATTCCTTCTATCACAAAGAGAAATTATCTATTTAGCAAATTGATATATGTCCCTACATAAAAGTATTTTTAAAGATGAGTCTACAGCATGATTACCAAAACTAAAACAAGGCCCTGGTTTACTTTATGTAGAATTCCAAGCACAAATAGCTAGAGAGAAGAAAATCTTGCTGGTTTTCTTAAAATTATACCATACAGATTATACCCTATAGCCCAAGTCAACCTGATTCCAAGAATATTAGTTGTGGAAAAAGGATTGAGAGTGTGTAATTTCAGGACTAAACAGAATAATAAAGTGGCTCTGGGAAGGCCTCCTCTTTCTTAAGTGGCTTCTGTACATAGCAGATTGCTAGTCAAAATTCCAAAATTAGTTTCATCTTGTTGTATTTGTTAAATGTGCATGCTCCTAAGAAAGGTTAACATTCTAGATTTGATAAAGCATCCAACCAACATTTTTTAAAATACTTTTATGTGCCTGACCATGTACTAGGTTACTATGGACACAAAGTTATTTATTAAAGGAGCTAAGAAATCAGGTAGGAAATCAGGTCATGTAAACAATTAACTAAAAGAGTGTAATAAAGGTTGTAATAGAAGAATACATGCAGAGCTGTAGGAGCATGAGGATGAGAATGACTGAGTCACCGTGAAAAGGTCTCAGAAGACTTTTTATAAAATGTGATTTTTAATGAGTGATCTAAGAAGTCAGCAAGCATGAAGCTGCAGAGAGTTGAAAGGATTCTGCAAGAATGAAAAGAAAGAGGATGTGTGCACAAAATAATTTCTACTTACCCTTTCTTTTAGGTTATAGAGAAAAAGTAACTATTCATAAAGTCATAGAATATTCATGCATCTTCCCCTAATTAGAGCTAAAGACATTTATCTGTGCATTGATAAATTTATATGCTAAAATGTGAGCTATTTTTACTGAGAAAATACATACTAACACAGATAAAGGTAGAAGTAGAAATTATAGAGATGTCAAGAGACATCAGCTAGAAATTTTTAAATTGTGATTTTATTATTTTCACCTAAATAAGTCCATGTTTTTATTACTGAATGCTTACCAGTTTTAGCCACTGTGGAGTCATTAAAGAATCTTGTTCCCCTCTGATGTGCAGCCAAAATTCCTTCTATCACAAAGAGAAATTATCTATTTAGCAAATTGATATATGTCCCTACATAAAAGTATTTTTAAAGATGAGTCTACAGCATGATTACCAAAACTAAAACAAGGCCCTGGTTTACTTTATGTAGAATTCCAAGCACAAATAGCTAGAGAGAAGAAAATCTTGCTGGTTTTCTTAAAATTATACCATACAGATTATACCCTATAGCCCAAGTCAACCTGATTCCAAGAATATTAGTTGTGGAAAAAGGATTGAGAGTGTGTAATTTCAGGACTAAACAGAATAATAAAGTGGCTCTGGGAAGGCCTCCTCTTTCTTAAGTGGCTTCTGTACATAGCAGATTGCTAGTCAAAATTCCAAAATTAGTTTCATCTTGTTGTATTTGTTAAATGTGCATGCTCCTAAGAAAGGTTAACATTCTAGATTTGATAAAGCATCCAACCAACATTTTTTAAAATACTTTTATGTGCCTGACCATGTACTAGGTTACTATGGACACAAAGTTATTTATTAAAGGAGCTAAGAAATCAGGTAGGAAATCAGGTCATGTAAACAATTAACTAAAAGAGTGTAATAAAGGTTGTAATAGAAGAATACATGCAGAGCTGTAGGAGCATGAGGATGAGAATGACTGAGTCACCGTGAAAAGGTCTCAGAAGACTTTTTATAAAATGTGATTTTTAATGAGTGATCTAAGAAGTCAGCAAGCATGAAGCTGCAGAGAGTTGAAAGGATTCTGCAAGAATGAAAAGAAAGAGGATGTGTGCACAAAATAATTTCTACTTACCCTTTCTTTTAGGTTATAGAGAAAAAGTAACTATTCATAAAGTCATAGAATATTCATGCATCTTCCCCTAATTAGAGCTAAAGACATTTATCTGTGCATTGATAAATTTATATGCTAAAATGTGAGCTATTTTTACTGAGAAAATACATACTAACACAGATAAAGGTAGAAGTAGAAATTATAGAGATGTCAAGAGACATCAGCTAGAAATTTTTAAATTGTGATTTTATTATTTTTCACCTAAATAAGTCCAGGTGCCTACTTCTTTAAGATTACTGAATGCTTACCAGTTGCCATGTGCTTTCTAAGCCACTGTGGAGTCATTAAAGAATAAACCAGAGTAACCTGATTTCACAGAGCTTCCAGTCCTAAAGAAGACAGAAAATAAAAAACTAATGTGTAATAGAATTCAAAGTGTGACTAAATTGAATAATCTTGCAAGTAGCTAAGGTGGAATTACTTGCAGAAACCAACAATCTTCTCAGAAAAAAAGTAGAAGAGTCAGATAATAGCAAAATGAAGTTTTTGATTTAAACCATTAAATCAAGACATTAAATTTAAGACATTAAAAGTTTGAGGAGGGCTTCCCTGGTGGTCCAGTGGGTAATGGTACCGCCTTTCAATGCAAGGGACACCAGTTCGATCCCTGGCCCAGGAAGATCCCACATGCCGTGGAGCAGCTGGACCGGCGTGTCCAACTACCAAGCGAGAGCTCTGGAGCACGTGCTCCCAGAGCCGGCACACTGCAATGAGAGAGGCCACTGCGATGGGATGCCCACATTGGCCAAAGAACAAAGATAGATGAAAATAAATAAATGGAAGACCAATAGAAGTGGCCCAAAAAAAAAAAAAAAAAAAGTTTGAGGAGCCCTAGAATCTGAAAAGCCAAAATCACAGAGACACTGGCACCACAGAGAGGTAAGCGGACATTCTGTTGGCCATTTCTTTCTTGGGTAATTCCTAGAGTGAGACTAAATGCTGAGAACTAAGTGAGGGGACTACACACCCACCATGTGTACAGGTGACCTTTACACAAAAAACCAAACCAAAAAGCTTTCGGGGGGCACAAAATAATTTCTACTTACCCTTTCTTTTAGGTTATAGAGAAAAGTAACTATTCATAAAGTCATAGAATATTCATGCATCTTCCCTAATTAGAGCTAAAGACATTTATCTGTGCATTGATAAATTTATATGCTAAAATGTGAGCTATTTTACTGAGAAAATACATACTAACACAGATAAAGGTAGAAGTAGAAATTATAGAGATGTCAAGAGACATCAGCTAGAAATTTTTAAATTGTGATTTTATTATTTTTCACCTAAATAAGTCCAGGTGCCTACTTCTTTAAGATTACTGAATGCTTACCAGTTGCCATGTGCTTTCTAAGCCACTGTGGAGTCATTAAAGAATAAACCAGAGTAACCTGATTTCACAGAGCTTCCAGTCCTAAAGAAGACAGAAAATAAAAAACTAATGTGTAATAGAATTCAAAGTGTGACTAAATTGAATAATCTTGCAAGTAGCTAAGGTGGAATTACTTGCAGAAACCAACAATCTTCTCAGAAAAAAAGTAGAAGAGTCAGATAATAGCAAAATGAAGTTTTTGATTTAAACCATTAAATCAAGACATTAAATTTAAGACATTAAAAGTTTGAGGAGGGCTTCCCTGGTGGTCCAGTGGGTAATGGTACCGCCTTTCAATGCAAGGGACACCAGTTCGATCCCTGGCCCAGGAAGATCCCACATGCCGTGGAGCAGCTGGACCGGCGTGTCCAACTACCAAGCGAGAGCTCTGGAGCACGTGCTCCCAGAGCCGGCACACTGCAATGAGAGAGGCCACTGCGATGGGATGCCCACATTGGCCAAAGAACAAAGATAGATGAAAATAAATAAATGGAAGACCAATAGAAGTGGCCCAAAAAAAAAAAAAAAAAAAGTTTGAGGAGCCCTAGAATCTGAAAAGCCAAAATCACAGAGACACTGGCACCACAGAGAGGTAAGCGGACATTCTGTTGGCCATTTCTTTCTTGGGTAATTCCTAGAGTGAGACTAAATGCTGAGAACTAAGTGAGGGGACTACACACCCACCATGTGTACAGGTGTTACCTAGCCCTATTTACCACTTCTGAGGGACAAAATCTAAAGAACTAAAACTAGAAAATTGTGCTCGTTGCTATCATTAAAAGAGGCTGTCTTTTGACTCCAATCCAGGAGTCTGATGACTTCTGTTAAGGGGCAGAGATGTCAACAGAGCTTTGAAAAATCTCCTGGGGCAAAAATACCGAAAACTTATGGCTACCAATGTATCCAGAAGTTAAGTATCCCAGATTTTAAAGAGAGAAGAAACCCAGAAAAGTGTGCCAGATACTGCAGGTTTCACTTTGATATATTTGATTAAGCTATAAGAAGCAAGGGGTTAAGCTAGATACAAAACAGCTGAAATGCAGAATAAATTTTTCTATAATCGTCCACTGCTAGAGACCAAAATTGTTCAAGACCATCCAAAAAATAGAGAACCTAGAAAATTCTCAGGCTCTCACTGGAACTTCTGGAGAGCTATACGTAAGATAAAAAAGAATCTGAGTCTACAGAATTTCAACCATTCCTAAGTATTCTCAATTCTGTTAGGAGACAATTCACCGCAGTTCTCTTGCATTTATTCACATCTAAGCAGAAGAACCTATTGTCTGTTTCGCACTATCTTTCAAGAATGTTTTTATAATGAACAGCCATGGAGGAAAAAGACAGTGTCGTTGAAGCAAACGGTAGGCTGTTTAAAAGATGTAGATGTATTCTATCATCTAGAGAAGACTCTCAGAGATCTATAGACCTACTCAAATCATTTTTCTTGAGTGATTATTAGCAATTTTTATCATTCCAGAAAATTTTCCATTTTCCATAAGTTGTTGAACTCATGAAGAATGAATTATTTAGGTAGTCTCTGCTTATTCTTACAAAATGTATAAGGTCTGCAGTGATGTACTCCTTTTCACTGCAATATTTATAGTTTGTTTCTCCTCTCACTTTACTTGGTTAACCTGACTAAAGGTTCATCAATTTTACTGGCATTTTCAAGAAACTAGGTTTCAATTACAGTGATTTTCTCTCATACATTTCTAAATCCATTGATTTCTACTCCGTTATTATTTCCTCGATATTTGTTTTGGATTTAATTTTCTGTCTGTTTTCTGCAGTGTAAGGTGGAATCTTACTGATTTAGAGTTTTGGTTTTCAAGTAAAAAGCATTAAAAGGTATAAATTTAACTCTAAACTGTTTTTTAGTTATATCCCACACATTTTGACATGTTGATTTTTATTTTCATTAGATTCAAAATATGTTTAAATTTACCTTGTGATGTTTCTCTTTGCACCACGGACTACTTGAAAGTGTTTATTTTCAAAGATTTATCCAAGTGTTTGGATAAAATATATACAAATATATTTGGATATATCCAAATATAAATATATATTCAAATATAAAAGATATCTTTCAGATATCTTAGTGTTAATGCTTTCTAGTTTAAATCCCACTTGAGGGCTTCCCCTGGTGGTCCAGTGTGGGTAAGGACACCGCCTTGCAGTGCAAGGGGCGCCAGTTCGATCCCTGGCCTGGGAAGATCCCACGTGCCACGAAGCGGCTGGACTGATGTGTCCAATCACCTAGCCGGAGCTCTGCAGCGACAGACGCCACCGCGATGGGAGGCCCACAGGGGCCAAAGAACAAAGATGGATGAAAAATAGAGAAATGGAAGACCAATAGAAGTGGCCCGCCCGCTCCCCTCCCTCCCCGACCCCCGCCCAAAATAAATAAATAAATAAATCTTTAAAAAATAAATAAATAAATAAATCCCACTTGATTTGAGAACCTACCTAAAATGATTTTGATTCTTTATTGGCCTACATTGAATAATATCTATCTTGGTGAAAGATCGATCTGCTCTTGAGAAAAAAATGTGTATTACACTGCTGTGATTTGAAGTGTTCTATGTGTATCTAATATATCCAATAGGTAAATAATGTTGTTAAAACCTTCTGTTTCTTTACTAAGAAATTATAAGAGTTTAAATTATAGGAGTTTACGTCAGCCTAGTGAGAAATTGAGCTGAGTTTACTGTTTATTATTCTGGTCCAATGGTTACCCCCCAAGGACCACAAGCTTCAAATTATCTGGTTTAACTTGTAGGATACTTAGAATGAGGAATACTTTTTCAGAAGACGTTTTTCTCAAGATCTGCTCACCTCCCAATTTCAGGATATTCCTTTGTGCCTGGAAATGATCACTTTCTTCACTTACCTTTCTTCTGGTATTTTAAAGCTGAGAACTGTTAAATAATCATGGGAGAAGGGGAACAGAAAGGCGTCCTCTGTTGCTCCGATTCCACTTTAACCTGAGGAAGGCACTGTGATTCCAGATCTTGATTAGAGAACCTTTCATGTGGTCATACTCCTCCCCACAGGCAGAGCTCTAAGTGGTCTAAACTCAGGGTGTTTTCCTGTTTCTCCTGCAATGGCAGAGGTGAGTTTGTTTTTCCCTTCACCTAACTGCAATGAAGATTTACTTCTGGTGGGAAGGTGACAGTGCTTGTGTCCATATCATAGCAGCTTAAGCTTTTACCCCATAGAGAAGATAAGAGAGAAGATTCCAAGTAAGGCTTTACCTCTTTTCCACAGGAGCTGCTGTTCTCTTCATCAAGACAGAGGCTCTCTCAGGCCTCTAGTCCCTAGTAACTCATAATTACATAGCAAGGTCCATGGAGAAGATCATGACAGATGTGCAATTTCTCCTTTCAGTTACATCTCCCAGGGATTCTATACATGCTAGTGCAAAATCAGTGTTGAGTAATTTTCCAGAAATTTTAGTTGAGCTTGTATGGGATTCAACATTTACTCCAGGAAAAAAGTTCGTATTTTGTTTCTCTTTCCGTGAAAGTGACTTTCTTTCAATTTTGGGCAGTAAATTACTCTATAACCTCAGCTCTTGGATAAATTCAAGGACACTGTTCAAAGATGATCTCTCTTTTTTTAATTTATCATAGGGGTAGGAGTGATGCTCTTTTCAGCTTTCTACATCCTAAGCAAAAGCCAGATGATCACTTTTTCTCTTTTTAAAACTATTACAATACACAGATTATTTGTATATTGAAGAAATATTCTGGAGGGGTGGGATGCGGGGGGATATACATATGACTAATATGGGAACACAGGTATCTGTAAACAAAAAAACTCTGTAAAAGTTAAAAGTAAAATAAAAGTTAAAAAAAGAAAAAGAAATATACTCCTCCTTGCCCCTTCTTATAGCATCAACTTTTCTTGAAATTAATATATTACTACAGGAATTAGTCTAATAATGACAAAATTATTTGTGGAAAATAACCTAACAGTTCTTTAAATCTTGAGCCCATATACCTGTGGATTTACTCTATCAAAATACTTCAGTCTGCTGGTATGTATGGGTTGTATTAGGATACATACAAACAGATGGCACAGAAGTGTCATCATAAACTCACGGAGTGGAGACAAGTTAATGAAACACATGTCCTTTTTTACTGATATTAATTGTACCACCATATGATAAAAATAATTTAAAATTATTAGTTTTATAAGGTTCTATTTGCCATGGAAAATTATTTATCGGGAAGTTGTCTTTCAATGGATTTCATCAATTTAACTAGAAGCAAAAGGAAAAAAAAAAAAAAACCCCAAAACCTAGCAACTACTCTTAAGTTTATGTCCTAAATAGTAAGTAAGTGATTCATATTTGGTCTAAACAGTAGCTAATAGGATTTACTATATAAATACTGGTGCATTTAGCTTAAAAAAACTGGCCTTGAGAAAAGTCTTCTCAAAAATCTTGGAAAATAGAGGGCTTGAGGGGGAATTGATAAGCACAGGTCAATTTCCTACTGGATAAAAAGTCATGTTTATAATTAATCTGATGGTGATAAAAAGGCTTTTAATTAGATTTCTAACATAAAATGAGAAAGGATAGGTTTTGGGGTCTGACACACGGAAGACTTCAGCCATCTGCTGCCAACTAGCTCTTGCCAGCATCTGATTTGCAAGCTAAATTATGCCAGCTGATGATACATGACATTTCTCTTTTCTTTAAATATCTTACTCAGAATGAGTTTATTGCTCTACCACTTGGCCAAATACTAAATGCTCTCAAATGCTGAGACTGAACTTCCTAAAGTCACAGCAGTTACCATAATTTCCTTTAGTAAACAAATCTAAGAAACTTCATTAATCTTGTGAGTTGCTTGCTCATGTATTATTGTCCTGTGGTATGATTTTGAGTTAGAGATTTAACCTGTGTAATATTCACATTTGGAACTTACAAACTTAAAATTTTCTTGACAGTTTTAGGGTAATGAGGAAGAGGAAACAAGAGTCACTTCTCTAGTGACTAAATCCATATCCTATTTGAATTAACTGCCTGATCTCTAGCATGACGGTCTTATCACCTGTTATAGAGTTGAGACTGACTTATACTGAAGAAACTTTCTAAAATTTAAGCCACAAAAATATGCCAAAACAATGTATTCTTATTTTCTATGGCCTTAAGCTGAAAAATTCTGTTTCTCTTAAGGTTTTAGGCTTATTAATAGTTACTGTTTTGCCTTCAGAATTATTGGCTCAGTCTGTTTTGAATTAAGGCCACAACTTTTTCAAAACTTTTCAACCATTTATCCTCCACAGAAACTGGCATAGACGATTTTAGCATGACTTAACAAAACCAATCTATACATACCAATAACTACAGTGGAATTTGTGTATGCATGTGTATTTGATAAGATACTGGTCTATATATCATAAAAGTAAAACCATGGGTACAAATTGGTTGTGTGGTAAGAAGAACATTTACTTCCTGAAGGAAAGTCCAAACCACTGACATATTAAGTTCCTGACAGAGAAAATGAGCATTCTCAGTCAGTCACAACACAAATTTCTCTACCTGTGATCTACCTACATGTTTATCTGTAAGCAAAGACTTGAGGTGATTATATTCCAAATGATGGAGCCTATGGAGCATAGCTTTGGTCCCAGTTGTTTGTACCTCTATATACCCATAAAATTTAAATCAGGACTAAATTATAGCTCAATGGCAATTTTCTTCAGAAAAGACTTGGTCTCCTGGCATACTTGCAACATATTCTTCAGATTCTCACTGTAGATTACAGCATTACAAAATCAAATTTCAATACCTTTCTTTTATTACATCCGTCTGATATAAAGCAAAGACCTTATATTTTCCCTTAAAAAAAAGGTAACATATCTTAGAAATTCCACTATTGACTGACCACAAGAGGATGTAAAAGTTATGTGATCAACAAACCAGAGGACTTCCCTAGTGGTACAGTGGATAAGAATCCACTTGTTAAGGCACAGAACATGGGTTTGACCCCTCATCTGATTCTTAGAAAATTCCACCACACTTAGCCTTTATTTGTGGACTAAATTTTCCATTGGAAATCCAAAATTTTGACAGTTAGGAAAAAACAAGAGTCACTTCTCTAGTGACTAAATCCATATCCTATTTGAATTAACTGCCTGATCTCTAGCATGACGGTCTTATCACCTGTTATAGAGTTGAGACTGACTTATACTGAAGAAACTTTCTAAAATTTAAGCCACAAAAATATGCCAAAACAATGTATTCTTATTTTCTATGGCCTTAAGCTGAAAAATTCTGTTTCTCTTAAGGTTTTAGGCTTATTAATAGTTACTGTTTTGCCTTCAGAATTATTGGCTCAGTCTGTTTTGAATTAAGGCCACAACTTTTTCAAAACTTTTCAACCATTTATCCTCCACAGAAACTGGCATAGACGATTTTAGCATGACTTAACAAAACCAATCTATACATACCAATAACTACAGTGGAATTTGTGTATGCATGTGTATTTGATAAGATACTGGTCTATATATCATAAAAGTAAAACCATGGGTACAAATTGGTTGTGTGGTAAGAAGAACATTTACTTCCTGAAGGAAAGTCCAAACCACTGACATATTAAGTTCCTGACAGAGAAAATGAGCATTCTCAGTCAGTCACAACACAAATTTCTCTACCTGTGATCTACCTACATGTTTATCTGTAAGCAAAGACTTGAGGTGATTATATTCCAAATGATGGAGCCTATGGAGCATAGCTTTGGTCCCAGTTGTTTGTACCTCTATATACCCATAAAATTTAAATCAGGACTAAATTATAGCTCAATGGCAATTTTCTTCAGAAAAGACTTGGTCTCCTGGCATACTTGCAACATATTCTTCAGATTCTCACTGTAGATTACAGCATTACAAAATCAAATTTCAATACCTTTCTTTTATTACATCCGTCTGATATAAAGCAAAGACCTTATATTTTCCCTTAAAAAAAAGGTAACATATCTTAGAAATTCCACTATTGACTGACCACAAGAGGATGTAAAAGTTATGTGATCAACAAACCAGAGGACTTCCCTAGTGGTACAGTGGATAAGAATCCACTTGTTAAGGCACAGAACATGGGTTTGACCCCTCATCTGAAAACATTCTACATGATGAGGAACAACTAACCCCATGGGCTGTAACTACCAACCCCACCACTTTACAGCCTGTGAGCCACAACTACTGAGTCTTTGTGCTGCAACTATTGAAGCCCACACCTATAAACCCCACACCCATGCTCTATTACAACAGAAGTCATTGCAGTGAGAACCCTGCACTCCACAACTAGAGAAAGCCTGCACACAGCAACAAAGACATAGTGCAACTAAAAATAAATAAGTAAAAACAAAAATGTTTTTAAAGGGAGAAAATAACAAATCAGCAAAAATTCAGGTGAATGAATAGATACAAGCAAAATAAAACGCTGATAAATCATGAACAGGTAAATGAGGGGTTCTCCTGGGAATCCAAAGATGGTGCTTGGCAACTGAGATTTTGGAGAAAATGACTGGCAACACCACTGACCAATATGAACATAGCTTGGTTTAGACTGTTTGGGTCCTGGAAGCCCCTGCCTGTGTTGAGAATCAACCGTTCAACTGCTCGACAGAGGCAAGATGCAAAAGTGGCCAAAGTAATAAGGGATAGGGGAAAACTTGAGACAAGCTTCTATATAAAACCAATCCCAAATCATTTTATAGTTTATAATTTAATAAATGACATGGCTATATGGTGCAAAATGTTGAATGTTGGTCCTGGTCTATAAATTTGTTTCAAACATCCTCAACAGTGGATTTTTCTAATACTTCGGGTTGTGGAAAATGAACCCTCACAGTTCTAGAGAATATGCTAAATCTTGAACTCTAGCATCTCTCTTCATACCAATAAGGCACAGAAAAACTATGTACTTACTCAAGGAGAAATGAATGTGAGGTGTATGAGTGGGTACATATACTGGTAATGGCAGGTAAATTTGAGCACCTAACAGTTTCAAAAACTTAAATATGTAACCCAAATACCTCAGCTTTACGAGTCCTTGGACATGGCTATCATCACATTAATAGTAAAGCCTTATTTCCTGTCTTTAACTCCCTCCTTTACTTGCAGGTATTTCAGTTCCATATCAGATCCTCTCTAGTATTCTGAGAGTTCCAAAAGAGTGCATGTCAAAAGGCCCATTATAGGAGCTGTGGAACACCTGCCATGCCCTTACCGTCCTTATTCTCCTACCTTTTTATTGTTCTCTATGCATAACATTTCTTGAATCTCTCTTGGCTGACACTGCTGTTGTTTTGAGGACACTGCTTTATAACCTGTATGGTTTCTGCCTGACTGAGACTTCACTCTGTGATGAGGAAGAAATGGCCCATGCCTTAACCCTGGGCATCACTCTGTCACCAAAACTACAAGGTATTACTAGATCTACCCTTCTCAAAAAGTTCGTCAACTTCTGCTTTCACCACTGTTTGATAACTGTTCCTCCGAAACGCAAAGTAATTCTGGAAGGCAATGAATGGAATGGCCCAAAACAGGATGTGACTCAGGGCGGGCCTTCAGTGTCCACCCTCCCACACTTCATGACTTACCTCAACAAGGCCGGTTCGAATTCGGAGAAGAGAATCCTCTCTTGGAGGAGAGAGGACGATGAAGAAGAGAAGATTTTCTCTATCTCTGTGGGGTCATATTATTTGAGGACCAAATAATTCCACAGCTTTCCAGAAGCCACTGACACCACATGGAGACGGTCTGAGAATAAAGCTGAAGAGACGTGCATGGCATAATTTAGAATTGTGTGCTGTAACAGAGTAGCCATCAGCCATGTGTGGGTATTAACACCTGAATTCACTAAGTTAAAACATTCATTTCCTCAGTTGCTATTAGCCACACTTCAAGTGGCTGAAGCATCCTTTAAATATCTGCATCCTTAAATTCCATTTTGGTTTAAGCTAAAATAATGAAAGCTTGTTTAAGTTATCTTTCTGCCCTTTGAAAAATTTATGAGCAGAAACTAACCCTCAGGCTCATTCTCCAGAGATACTCAGGAGACGTAAACCAACCTTCTCACATTTTCCCAGTTTCTTCCTATGACCTTTCCTGGCAAGACTGAACCTCACCCTCTCCTTTGGAACACACACACACCCACACACCCACCCACACCCACACCCACACCCACACCCATCAAAAGAGATATAGGGGCAGAGGTTTGAAAGCCAGTTTTTATTAACAAAGAGAAACAAAGCCAAGCATTAGAGTAATGGAAACAGATTTTATTCAGTAAATACTGATAGATAGTAAGGGGAAAGAGTTGTGTGACTGGAATTTTAAAGGCAGGATGAGGGTATAGACAAGGGAAGTGGGCAGGAATTCAAAACCACCAAGCATGATTAGTGCAGTCAGCTGCCTGACGGGGAGACTGCTTTATAACCTGTATGGTTTCTGCCTGTGATTTGAGGAAGAAATGGCCCATGCCTTAACCCTGGGCATCACTCTGTCACCAAAACTACAAGGTATTACTAGATCTACCCTTCTCAAAAAGTTCGTCAACTTCTGCTTTCACCACTGTTTGATAACTGTTCCTCCGAAACGCAAAGTAATTCTGGAAGGCAATGAATGGAATGGCCCAAAACAGGATGTGACTCAGGGCGGGCCTTCAGTGTCCACCCTCCCACACTTCATGACTTACCTCAACAAGGCCGGTTCGAATTCGGAGAAGAGAATCCTCTCTTGGAGGAGAGAGGACGATGAAGAAGAGAAGATTTTCTCTATCTCTGTGGGGTCATATTATTTGAGGACCAAATAATTCCACAGCTTTCCAGAAGCCACTGACACCACATGGAGACGGTCTGAGAATAAAGCTGAAGAGACGTGCATGGCATAATTTAGAATTGTGTGCTGTAACAGAGTAGCCATCAGCCATGTGTGGGTATTAACACCTGAATTCACTAAGTTAAAACATTCATTTCCTCAGTTGCTATTAGCCACACTTCAAGTGGCTGAAGCATCCTTTAAATATCTGCATCCTTAAATTCCATTTTGGTTTAAGCTAAAATAATGAAAGCTTGTTTAAGTTATCTTTCTGCCCTTTGAAAAATTTATGAGCAGAAACTAACCCTCAGGCTCATTCTCCAGAGATACTCAGGAGACGTAAACCAACCTTCTCACATTTTCCCAGTTTCTTCCTATGACCTTTCCTGGCAAGACTGAACCTCACCCTCTCCTTTGGAACACACACACACCCACACACCCACCCACACCCACACCCACACCCACACCCATCAAAAGAGATATAGGGGCAGAGGTTTGAAAGCCAGTTTTTATTAACAAAGAGAAACAAAGCCAAGCATTAGAGTAATGGAAACAGATTTTATTCAGTAAATACTGATAGATAGTAAGGGGAAAGAGTTGTGTGACTGGAATTTTAAAGGCAGGATGAGGGTATAGACAAGGGAAGTGGGCAGGAATTCAAAACCACCAAGCATGATTAGTGCAGTCAGCTGCCTCTGCTACCTGGCAGTTATTAAAGTTAGGATTTTCTCCTTCCGGGGTCTAGGAGATAGAGGCCCTGGTCTTCTTGATTATTACATTCCAAAGGAACAGTTTTCTGGTCCTTGAGAAAGACACTTCTGAGTTATAGGAGATATATCTACATCTTAAAGGTTTAAAGAACAGATTCACAATTGCAAGCCTTTCTTAGTAAATGTTCTAAGAAGAGATTTGGTATTGGCTAGAGCAAACAGCTAGAGAAGGAAATGGCAACTCATTCCAGTATTCTTGACTGGAAAATTCCATGGACGGAGAAGCCTGGCGAGCTACAGTTCATGAGGTCTTATATATGTGTATATATATATATATACACACACATACATACACACACACACACACACACACACACACACACATATATATATGTGTGTGTGTGTATATATAAAGGGCTTCCCTGATTGCTCAGTGGTAAAATATCTGCCTGCAATCAGGAGACCCGGGTTCCATTCCTGGGTTGGGAAGATACCCCTGGAGGAGGGCATGACAACCCACTCCAGTATTCTTGCCTGGAGAATTCCAGGGACAAAGGAGCCTGGTGGTCTGCAGTCCATGGAGTCCATACAACTGAAGTGACCAAGCAGCAGCAGAGCAAACAGTAAATTCCCCTAACATCCCCAAGTTTTTCTAAATAAGAACTCCAAAGGGGGCTCTGGTTATTCACGGGACATGAGACTTTGGGCTGCTAGAAGTCGTGATAAAGGGTGGTCAAATCTCTGAGAGTAGGAATTTAAATGGAGTGTTAAAGGCCAAATGTTCCTTGCAGTTCTCACCACCTAAATTTTCCAGAATGCACAAACATAAATTATGTCATTTAATCTACAAAGTAACACTCTGACATAAGTAACATTATCCCTATTGTACATATAAGGAAATACAAATTCAGAGGACTTTAATCATTTGTCCAGTAAATACTGATAGATAGTAAGGGGAAAGAGTTGTGTGACTGGAATTTTAAAGGCAGGATGAGGGTATAGACAAGGGAAGTGGGCAGGAATTCAAAACCACCAAGCATGATTAGTGCAGTCAGCTGCCTCTGCTACCTGGCAGTTATTAAAGTTAGGATTTTCTCCTTCCGGGGTCTAGGAGATAGAGGCCCTGGTCTTCTTGATTATTACATTCCAAAGGAACAGTTTTCTGGTCCTTGAGAAAGACACTTCTGAGTTATAGGAGATATATCTACATCTTAAAGGTTTAAAGAACAGATTCACAATTGCAAGCCTTTCTTAGTAAATGTTCTAAGAAGAGATTTGGTATTGGCTAGAGCAAACAGCTAGAGAAGGAAATGGCAACTCATTCCAGTATTCTTGACTGGAAAATTCCATGGACGGAGAAGCCTGGCGAGCTACAGTTCATGAGGTCTTATATATGTGTATATATATATATATACACACACATACATACACACACACACACACACACACACACACATATATATATGTGTGTGTGTGTATATATAAAGGGCTTCCCTGATTGCTCAGTGGTAAAATATCTGCCTGCAATCAGGAGACCCGGGTTCCATTCCTGGGTTGGGAAGATACCCCTGGAGGAGGGCATGACAACCCACTCCAGTATTCTTGCCTGGAGAATTCCAGGGACAAAGGAGCCTGGTGGTCTGCAGTCCATGGAGTCCATACAACTGAAGTGACCAAGCAGCAGCAGAGCAAACAGTAAATTCCCCTAACATCCCCAAGTTTTTCTAAATAAGAACTCCAAAGGGGGCTCTGGTTATTCACGGGACATGAGACTTTGGGCTGCTAGAAGTCGTGATAAAGGGTGGTCAAATCTCTGAGAGTAGGAATTTAAATGGAGTGTTAAAGGCCAAATGTTCCTTGCAGTTCTCACCACCTAAATTTTTCCAGAATGCACAAACATAAATTATGTCATTTAATCTACAAAGTAACACTCTGACATAAGTAACATTATCCCTATTGTACATATAAGGAAATACAAATTCAGAGGACTTTAATCATTTGTCCAGTTCACATAATAAAGGTGTGAAAAAGCATACTGAAACCCAGATTTCTCTGACTAAAGATCATGCTTTTCCTCCTATCACCCACAACTCTGTCTCCTAACTATCTCCCTAAGTTTTTATACATGTTTCAGTAACAGTTTTCACAGAAATGCCTTGTCTTTAAATGAAAAAGCTCACAAACTGTGAATAGGGAAAAAAATCTCACAAAATGCCAGAAACATGTGATTAACAAGCCGCAGGTGTACAAACAGAAAGTGTGTGACTCACATTCATTGTATCTTGTCAAATGGCGTGTTCCCAAAGTTGCTGAAGTGGGGAATTTGATTATCTTTGCTTCCCCAGAAGACTGATAAATCGAATTCAGGCTGCTATTGTTCCAGATACAGCCTGACTCTTCCATAGGATTTTAATCAGCATCAGCATTATGTAGCATATGGGAGTTATTTGGCTGAAAGGGGACTCCAACTGTCACTGGTACATCCTCCCAACATGAAATAATAATATGGAATAATAAGACTTTCTTACCCATAGAATACCTTTCCTCTAAGAAACTCTGTGGTTTACTGTACTACATCTTCATAACATCCTGATCACTGAATCAGAGAACTCTCCTAGATGCTTACCAGCTGATTCCATCAACATGCTCATCTCTTTCATAGGTCTTTTTCTATCCCCATCTATAAATCCTATCTCCTCTCACCTTTCAGTCTGTTCTGTTTTCTAATGGTTAACTTTTACCCATTTGTCCTCATCTACACCACCCTGGCCTTCATTCCTTTCTCACTACTAATCTCTTCCTTTGCTACACTTATCTTGTAAATAAAAAGCCTGAATGTGAAATGAGGATTCACATGTTATCAGGTCTATAGCTCAACTTGGTCATCCTTTTATACTGTCAAATGTAGAGGTCACTTTATTCACTCTTTTTGTCACCAAAACTCTATTGTTAACAATTTATTAAAAGGCACAAACATAAATTATGTCATTTAATCTACAAAGTAACACTCTGACATAAGTAACATTATCCCTATTGTACATATAAGGAAATACAAATTCAGAGGACTTTAATCATTTGTCCAGTTCACATAATAAAGGTGTGAAAAAGCATACTGAAACCCAGATTTCTCTGACTAAAGATCATGCTTTTCCTCCTATCACCCACAACTCTGTCTCCTAACTATCTCCCTAAGTTTTTATACATGTTTCAGTAACAGTTTTCACAGAAATGCCTTGTCTTTAAATGAAAAAGCTCACAAACTGTGAATAGGGAAAAAAATCTCACAAAATGCCAGAAACATGTGATTAACAAGCCGCAGGTGTACAAACAGAAAGTGTGTGACTCACATTCATTGTATCTTGTCAAATGGCGTGTTCCCAAAGTTGCTGAAGTGGGGAATTTGATTATCTTTGCTTCCCCAGAAGACTGATAAATCGAATTCAGGCTGCTATTGTTCCAGATACAGCCTGACTCTTCCATAGGATTTTAATCAGCATCAGCATTATGTAGCATATGGGAGTTATTTGGCTGAAAGGGGACTCCAACTGTCACTGGTACATCCTCCCAACATGAAATAATAATATGGAATAATAAGACTTTCTTACCCATAGAATACCTTTCCTCTAAGAAACTCTGTGGTTTACTGTACTACATCTTCATAACATCCTGATCACTGAATCAGAGAACTCTCCTAGATGCTTACCAGCTGATTCCATCAACATGCTCATCTCTTTCATAGGTCTTTTTCTATCCCCATCTATAAATCCTATCTCCTCTCACCTTTCAGTCTGTTCTGTTTTCTAATGGTTAACTTTTACCCATTTGTCCTCATCTACACCACCCTGGCCTTCATTCCTTTCTCACTACTAATCTCTTCCTTTGCTACACTTATCTTGTAAATAAAAAGCCTGAATGTGAAATGAGGATTCACATGTTATCAGGTCTATAGCTCAACTTGGTCATCCTTTTATACTGTCAAATGTAGAGGTCACTTTATTCACTCTTTTAGTCACCAAAACTCTATTGAATATGTTCAAGATTCAAAAGTAAGTAACACATGATTGATCATTTCTTTCAAACACGGAAGACAAACATACACAGGCAATAACAACACAATGAGAAGTGTCATCATCTGACTGGGTCCATTAATGGGTAGGAAAAACAAAGGTCAGCAGCATGGTCTTTGTGGTTGCTTGTCCCTAGAGCTTTCAGGTCTGGTTCCAGAGCCAGGCTCAGAAACCAAATACCAGGTTTCTTTTTATACCCTTCTCTCCTCTTTTGACCTTTCTTGACAAGTCTCAACCTCTAATTACTCAGAAAGGTTATAAAAGACATTATCAGGGATTTTTACACATACCTGAGTATGGTATTGATCAAGCTCACATGTGAATTTGGCATTTTACGTTAAGTATCCTAGGAGTAAAAAAGCTCTTGCATATATATTTTCCTATAGCAGAAATGTGAAGAATAAACCACCGATGCTATTGGGAAGTAAAGAAGATTTTGAAATAAAGTGTTAAGACCGACTTAACATCCTACATTTATTTTAAATGTGAATTCCAAAGTGGTGAGCTACTCATTTTCTAGCCCTCAGTAAAGAGAAAGACATTATCAGATGGCAGAAAGAAGGATGGTTGAAAGAGAATCGGCCATGAGTGACACACTCCATTGCTGGACTATGTCACAAGATGTATCCTCCCAACATGAAATAATAATATGGAATAATAAGACTTTCTTACCCATAGACCCCACTGAAAAAAGAGAACTCTCCTAGATGCTTACCAGCTGATTCCATCAACATGCTCATCTCTTTCATAGGTCTTTTTCTATCCCCATCTATAAATCCTATCTCCTCTCACCTTTCAGTCTGTTCTGTTTTCTAATGGTTAACTTTTACCCATTTGTCCTCATCTACACCACCCTGGCCTTCATTCCTTTCTCACTACTAATCTCTTCCTTTGCTACACTTATCTTGTAAATAAAAAGCCTGAATGTGAAATGAGGATTCACATGTTATCAGGTCTATAGCTCAACTTGGTCATCCTTTTATACTGTCAAATGTAGAGGTCACTTTATTCACTCTTTTAGTCACCAAAACTCTATTGAATATGTTCAAGATTCAAAAGTAAGTAACACATGATTGATCATTTCTTTCAAACACGGAAGACAAACATACACAGGCAATAACAACACAATGAGAAGTGTCATCATCTGACTGGGTCCATTAATGGGTAGGAAAAACAAAGGTCAGCAGCATGGTCTTTGTGGTTGCTTGTCCCTAGAGCTTTCAGGTCTGGTTCCAGAGCCAGGCTCAGAAACCAAATACCAGGTTTCTTTTTATACCCTTCTCTCCTCTTTTGACCTTTCTTGACAAGTCTCAACCTCTAATTACTCAGAAAGGTTATAAAAGACATTATCAGGGATTTTTACACATACCTGAGTATGGTATTGATCAAGCTCACATGTGAATTTGGCATTTTACGTTAAGTATCCTAGGAGTAAAAAAGCTCTTGCATATATATTTTCCTATAGCAGAAATGTGAAGAATAAACCACCGATGCTATTGGGAAGTAAAGAAGATTTTGAAATAAAGTGTTAAGACCGACTTAACATCCTACATTTATTTTAAATGTGAATTCCAAAGTGGTGAGCTACTCATTTTCTAGCCCTCAGTAAAGAGAAAGACATTATCAGATGGCAGAAAGAAGGATGGTTGAAAGAGAATCGGCCATGAGTGACACACTCCATTGCTGGACTATGTCACAAGATGTGATTTCCTTTTTCTGTCCCTAGACCTAGTTGGTGATCTAAAGCTAGCCTAAAACTCAACACCCAAAAAATCAAAGATCATGGCATCTGGTCCCATCAATTCATGACGAATAAATGGGAAAATAATGGAAACAGTAACAGACTTTATTTTCTTAGGCTCCAAAATTACTGCAGATGGTGACTGCAGCCATGAAATGAAAAGGTGCTTGCTTCTTGGGGATAAAAGCTATGACAAACCTAGACACTGTATTCAAAAGTAGAGGCATCACTTTGCCAACAAAAGTCCATACAGTCAAAGCTACAGTTTTTTCAGTAGTCATGTATGGATGTGAGAGTTGGACCATAAAGAAGGTTGAACGCCAAAGAGTTGACACATTTGAACTGTGGTGCTGGAGAAGGCTCTTGAAAATCCCTTGGACAGCAAGGAGACCAAGCCAGTCAATCCTAAAGGAAATTAACCCTGAATATTCATTGGAAGGAATGATGCTGAAGCTGAAGCTCTAATACATTGGCCACTTGATGTGAAGAGAAGACTCACTGGAAAAAAGCCTGATGTTGGGAAAATTAGAAGGCAAAAGGAGAAGGGAACAACAGAGGACAAGATGGTTGGATGGCACTGCTGAGTCAATGGCCATGAGTGAGCAAGCTCTGGGAGATGGTGAAGGACAGAGAAGCCTCACGTGCTGCCGTCCATGTGGTTGCAAAGAGTCAGACACGACTGAGTGACTGAACTTAACTGAACTGAGACCTAGTTATCCAACAAAAACTCAACATCTAGGAGTGATGGGAAGTGATTTAACAAGTTATTGCCATCAAAGTGCTCAAGCCATGAAAAGGTATGCCTATAGTAATGAGCACTTGCCCAATAAAGCCTATATTGATTCTGTAAAACAGTTGGAATTCAATAAAAAGTTTATCCTTCAGAAAAAATAATGAAAAACACAAAAATCTTCCATTAGCATCAAACCCTAGGGACAATCAGGCAACAGAACAATTTTGGGTGTCTCAGATAAGACCTGAAAATGACTCTAATCACTTGGGATTCTGAGAGTAGTGATAATGTTGTTAAGGTTTTATGCTGAGTGTAAAACTTAAGTAGTAAATGGGCTCAAGGTAAGACTGTAATATGATCCATTAGCTTTTTAAAAGTATACTGAAGACTTAAACGTTTTTTTCTCTCGTTGTACCTAGAACAAAACAGATGCTAACTAAATGTATGCTGACTACATGAATGAATGATCATCCAAAACAAATGATACTCCAAAACAGGATTAAAAATCACTTGCTTAAAGAATTAAAAACACACAAAAAACCATTACATTCAAAAGCCAGATGCAAGGAACTAATGAAAAAACTATGTACAAAAGGTCCCAAGTCCAAATAATAATCTCCGAGCAAACTAATTAATCTTGATTTGCAATGATAACACTGTTAGTACAAAATTGATGCATATTAGGATAACTGGCTAACTGCTTCAGCAAATACCCCAGAAGACAATGGAATTTTCTTTCTTGCTTGCATGAGTCCAATGGCAAGAGTAGGATTTGGGGGGCAAGGAGCTCTGCACCATGAAGTTATTCAAAGACCCTACTTTTAAAAATCTATTGTTTCTTTCATTCTCTATTATTTCAAAGTTCTTCACTGGATTCCCAGCATTGTCAGCAGATGATGAGAGAGAGAAAGCATGTGGCCACTGGTGTAGAAGGTCTGGAGGTCAAGCATGGAGATGGGTACATCTCTGCCCACACTCTGCTGGCCAGAGCTCAGTCCTTGACTTTAAGTTAGAAGGACTGAAAAGTTTCAGCTCAATAAATATAGGTATTTTCAGTTTTTAAGCAAAAAAAAGACAAAGATGAAAGTGGAGAATTATACAGGTCATGCTAAATAGAAGAACCAAGAAAAAGGTTGAATGAGACACAGAGAAACCTGCTAGGAAGCTACTGCAGTACTATGGGCAGGGAGTGATGTGGCCCAGACCAAAACAGTAGACAACAGAGAAATAACGCATGACAAGAAAATAATCAATATGGTGATATACTGACTGAGCAGTGGTCTTTAAATTAGCTAATGCATGCTATGTTGGCATGTTTGCTTTTTCCCACAGGAATTAGGAAAATAAGAATTTAGACATGAAGAAAAGTGAACAGAATACAGAATCTGTGGAAAGTCAGGGAAAGCTAACATGGAATCAGGGAAAACAAAAGAAGAGAACATTTGGGGATTCTGTACATTACACTGACGGCTTTGAAGTCAATGTATGACAGCCAGTTAAATGTCAAAGGAGGAAAAATTACTTCCCAAACATTTCCTCATATTTTTATGTTGATGTTTGCCACAACTGTCAAACATTCAGTTGCAAATGAAATACTGAAATAAATATTTCCATTTTTGGATGTGGCAACTTGTTTACAGTCTGCATTTTTGACTATTCTGTAACAATGCTATTTTCAGTGTTTTGAAGAGGAAATTTGCACCTGGGAAGGCTAACTGGTAACCAGTTAATCTAACAAATGATCTCATGGAAATAAGCTTTAATCACCTTGTTGGCATGTATTATAGAAATTAAGTACTGCTCAATAAGTTTAAAATACACATTGTAAGTACAAAATTGATGCATATTAGGATAACTGGCTAACTGCTTCAGCAAATACCCCAGAAGACAATGGAATTTTCTTTCTTGCTTGCATGAGTCCAATGGCAAGAGTAGGATTTGGGGGGCAAGGAGCTCTGCACCATGAAGTTATTCAAAGACCCTACTTTTAAAAATCTATTGTTTCTTTCATTCTCTATTATTTCAAAGTTCTTCACTGGATTCCCAGCATTGTCAGCAGATGATGAGAGAGAAAGCATGTGGCCACTGGTGTAGAAGGTCTGGAGGTCAAGCATGGAGATGGGTACATCTCTGCCCACACTCTGCTGGCCAGAGCTCAGTCCTTGACTTTAAGTTAGAAGGACTGAAAAGTTTCAGCTCAATAAATATAGGTATTTTCAGTTTTTAAGCAAAAAAAAGACAAAGATGAAAGTGGAGAATTATACAGGTCATGCTAAATAGAAGAACCAAGAAAAAGGTTGAATGAGACACAGAGAAACCTGCTAGGAAGCTACTGCAGTACTATGGGCAGGGAGTGATGTGGCCCAGACCAAAACAGTAGACAACAGAGAAATAACGCATGACAAGAAAATAATCAATATGGTGATATACTGACTGAGCAGTGGTCTTTAAATTAGCTAATGCATGCTATGTTGGCATGTTTGCTTTTTCCCACAGGAATTAGGAAAATAAGAATTTAGACATGAAGAAAAGTGAACAGAATACAGAATCTGTGGAAAGTCAGGGAAAGCTAACATGGAATCAGGGAAAACAAAAGAAGAGAACATTTGGGGATTCTGTACATTACACTGACGGCTTTGAAGTCAATGTATGACAGCCAGTTAAATGTCAAAGGAGGAAAAATTACTTCCCAAACATTTCCTCATATTTTTATGTTGATGTTTGCCACAACTGTCAAACATTCAGTTGCAAATGAAATACTGAAATAAATATTTCCATTTTTGGATGTGGCAACTTGTTTACAGTCTGCATTTTTGACTATTCTGTAACAATGCTATTTTCAGTGTTTTGAAGAGGAAATTTGCACCTGGGAAGGCTAACTGGTAACCAGTTAATCTAACAAATGATCTCATGGAAATAAGCTTTAATCACCTTGTTGGCATGTATTATAGAAATTAAGTACTGCTCAATAAGTTTAAAATACACATTGTAAGATCCATTACTTGGACCAAAAAGGGTGCCACTAATCCCTGGAAAAACAAATATCAATTTTTTAATGGTTTCCTACAGCCCTTCTGCAGTTTGTAAGAGATATGGACACAGCTGGGCATACAGCACTTCCATTAGTGGTAATAACAGCCACAGTGAGCAACTGACTGTGAACCAGCATTTCAGTTTCCTCACATAGGTTAGTCCCTCTTTTTGAATCATACCTGGACCCAATTAACAGAGAAGTCCAGAATCTTTTCCCTGTAGTGAATCAGTCAAGGCAAAAGGAAAGAGAGGGATTCCCTGGTGGTCCAGTGGGTAAGGACACTACCGTGCAGTGCAGGGGGCGCCAGTTCAATCCCTGGCCTGGGAAGATCCCACGTGCCACGGAGCGGCTGGACTGATGTGTCCAATTGCCAAGCCGGGGCTCTGGGGTGCATGTGCCCAGAGCTGGTGCTCTGCAACAACAGAGGCCACCGTGATGGGAGGCCCACATGGGCCAAAGAACAAAGATGGATGAAAAACAGACAAATGAAAGACCAATAGAAGTGGCCCACCCGCCCCCCCCCCCCCCCCCAAATCAATCAATAAATACATGTTTATAAAAAAAAAAAAAGGAAAGAGATACTTCTCTTGGGGTATTTGACGTGTTTCTTTACAGGAAAAAAATGCACACATAAACCTGTTATTCAATGCAAAATTTCTTGAGATACTTTCAAGCATCTACGTTGTTTCCAGGCAACAAGAACATTTTTAATAAAATTTTCATTAATTTCTCAACAGTCATGCACTAATCTACATGTGCATGTACTCTATAAGATGAATTCCTTTTGTCATAAATATTCATAAAGTAGAATTTGAAATGTTTAAGCACACACATTTAATATACTCCCAATCATAGTAATAGGCTTGAAGAGGAAATCAGAAGAGAACAGACCCTAAACAAGAATATGTAATTTCTACCAAATAACACAGTATCAAATAGTATGTAAACTATTATGAGCAAAGCACTCTGCACTTAATCTTTCCACATCCAACTGAGGTACTAATATTATTCCAAACTGAGAAAACTGAGGCATAATGTGGGAAAGTAACTTCCTGGACTGAATGCAGGGTCTACCTTTGTATCCACTTGACTATACTGAGGCAATATCAGAGTACATCACCATCAGAAGTGGCACAGGCAGCTTGTGGGACAGATGGCAAGGTGGGCCAGAAGAGCACAAGAGATAGAGTAAGGTGATAATCAGAGAGCAGGCCATGAAGAAATCTGTTAAATTATAAAGCTATTGCTACTGATTCTAATAAAAATGGTAAAAGTCATAATGTTCTGGTTTACACGATACATGTAAAAGGGTGAGAAATAAATCAGACTTGGAACCTCAGCCAACTGCATCTATTTCCTGTCTTTTGAAAATTAAATACTGCTTAAGAGCCCTCCTTTGACAGAGACTGGGGAAATAAGAAAGATCTGTTTGATTGTAATTACATGGGTCCTCCTTCCTGAACTGTTGCTTAGCTGCCAGAGAATTCTATCTATACTCTGTTTTCAGAAGTTTGTGCTAAGTATTGTCTACACATTACTGATTGCAGTTTCCTCAGTAAAATTTTCTCTTATAGTCTCAAGATCTACCAGTGTACACAGTGTTCTACATCAACACACATTTCTATAACACAAATTATCTCTTAGCTCCTCTTGATAAACAAAAACATATCTCATATCCTAAAATACACAGTCAAAAATGTTTGGCACTATTGCTCATAAGGCTGTAATCACTCATGTGCATTAAAACTTTTAATGAAGTAACTGGTTTTTATTTAAGAGAACTAGAGAATAGGTAATTGAGAATAGTCAAACTATTGGCATTCAAAAAGTAGTAAGTGTGCACATCCTTTTTACACTTTCTTAGACTGGATAGATGTGCAGCTAAATGAATAGATTGATAGATTATGGAGACAAAGATAATAAGCAGGCAGGTATATCAATAGACCCAAAGTACCCTGGTCTGGATTCCCCAGAATACAGATCCTGATGTGGAGACGACCATGAAGAACAATTATCAAGAAAAGCTGTTAGAATCAAGACTGTGGAAGTAGGTGAAAAGAAGCAGTTGAGCCGGGGGAGTAGTCATATGGGAGGCAGGGATAATCAAGGCTGCAGGTGATCACAAATCTCAAGACTGGGATAGCCATTGGAGGGGTGTCCCAGACTGACACAAGGGAACTTCATTCACCCGTGTTTGATTAGTCATTGATTCTATGCTGCCTCTGGAAGGTGTGACCAAGGACAAGTCAGGTATCTTTAACGGAGGCACTTCTACAAATGGGCTAAGACTTTTTTTATCCTTTTATTTATTTTTATACAATTTTAAAGGTTACTTTCCATTTATAGTTACTACAAAATATGGGCTGTATTTCCCATGCTCTAGGGGCGTAACTGGTGCCTCAGACAGTAAAGAATCTGCCTGTAATGCAAGAGACTCAGGTTTGATCCCTGGGTCAGGAAGATCCCCTGGAAGAGGAAATGGTAACCCACTTGCGTATTCTTGCCTGGAGAATGGACAGAGGAGGCTGGTTTGGCTACAGTCCATGGGGTCGCACATGAGTCCGACGTGACTGAGCTACTGATGCATGCATATTGTGTAATACATCCTGAGCCCAGCGATTATCAGTGGGAAGGGGAAGAAGGACAATATAGGAGTTGGGTAATGGAAGATACAAGATTTTGGGTATAAGCCTTTTCTTTTTATAGCATTCTCTACTCCCAGATGAACATACATTTTGTTCCTAAGGGAAGATTTGATTGGCATATCACAGTATTCTTGCACAAAAGTACAGCAAAACTGTGACATATAAAATTGAACATACAATTATACTAAACTTTAATGAAGTAACTGGTTTTTATTTAAGAGAACTAGAGAATAGGTAATTGAGAATAGTCAAACTATTGGCATTCAAAAAGTAGTAAGTGTGCACATCCTTTTTACACTTTCTTAGACTGGATAGATGTGCAGCTAAATGAATAGATTGATAGATTATGGAGACAAAGATAATAAGCAGGCAGGTATATCAATAGACCCAAAGTACCCTGGTCTGGATTCCCCAGAATACAGATCCTGATGTGGAGACGACCATGAAGAACAATTATCAAGAAAAGCTGTTAGAATCAAGACTGTGGAAGTAGGTGAAAAGAAGCAGTTGAGCCGGGGGAGTAGTCATATGGGAGGCAGGGATAATCAAGGCTGCAGGTGATCACAAATCTCAAGACTGGGATAGCCATTGGAGGGGTGTCCCAGACTGACACAAGGGAACTTCATTCACCCGTGTTTGATTAGTCATTGATTCTATGCTGCCTCTGGAAGGTGTGACCAAGGACAAGTCAGGTATCTTTAACGGAGGCACTTCTACAAATGGGCTAAGACTTTTTTTATCCTTTTATTTATTTTTATACAATTTTAAAGGTTACTTTCCATTTATAGTTACTACAAAATATGGGCTGTATTTCCCATGCTCTAGGGGCGTAACTGGTGCCTCAGACAGTAAAGAATCTGCCTGTAATGCAAGAGACTCAGGTTTGATCCCTGGGTCAGGAAGATCCCCTGGAAGAGGAAATGGTAACCCACTTGCGTATTCTTGCCTGGAGAATGGACAGAGGAGGCTGGTTTGGCTACAGTCCATGGGGTCGCACATGAGTCCGACGTGACTGAGCTACTGATGCATGCATATTGTGTAATACATCCTGAGCCCAGCGATTATCAGTGGGAAGGGGAAGAAGGACAATATAGGAGTTGGGTAATGGAAGATACAAGATTTTGGGTATAAGCCTTTTCTTTTTATAGCATTCTCTACTCCCAGATGAACATACATTTTGTTCCTAAGGGAAGATTTGATTGGCATATCACAGTATTCTTGCACAAAAGTACAGCAAAACTGTGACATATAAAATTAAGAAACATACAATTATACAACATATATATTATTTATATATATTAAATATATATGCATATGTACACTAAAACCATGTGTATAATACTAAAACCATGCATGATAACCAATGTTTCAGTATTTCAGAATACCACTTAGAAATTGCTTAGAAGTTATTCAAGTGCAAAGGTTATGAATAACAAAACAATGTAAATCTGATATTTTTAAATTAAAAATTCTGATATTATAGCTGTTGTAGCCACAAGATAATTTCTATTGCTATAAAATCACTAGTATTTAATTTGTAGAACATGTTTTAATTTGTTAGCATTTAATTTGTAGAACATGTTTTTATAAATTTCTTTTCCATTTTTAATGAAATATACTTGATTTATATTGTTCTATTAGTTTCTAGTATATAACAAAGAAATCAGTTATATATATATATATACAAATATATACTTTTCTCATGTTGTTTTTCATTATGCTTTTTTGAAATAATTGTATTTACTTTATTTATTTTGACTGTGTTAGGTCTACATTGCTATACCAGCTTTTCTCCAACTACAGAAAACTGAGGCTATTCTCTAGTTGTGGTACATAGGCTTCTCACTGCAGCAGCTTCTCTTTTGAGGAACATAGTCTTTACAATGTATGGGGTTCAGTAGTTGCAGCATGTGAACTTAGTAGTTGTATCTCCCAGGCTTTAGAGTGTGAGTTCAGTAGTTATAGCACACAGGCTTAGTTGCTCTGCAGCATAGAAGTGGTAACCCAAAACCCTTGCGTATTCTTGCCTGGAGAATGGACAGAGGAGGCTGGTTTGGCTACAGTCCATGGGGTCGCACATGAGTCCGACGTGACTGAGCTACTGATGCATGCATATTGTGTAATACATCCTGAGCCCAGCGATTATCAGTGGGAAGGGGAAGAAGGACAATATAGGAGTTGGGTAATGGAAGATACAAGATTTTGGGTATAAGCCTTTTCTTTTTATAGCATTCTCTACTCCCAGATGAACATACATTTTGTTCCTAAGGGAAGATTTGATTGGCATATCACAGTATTCTTGCACAAAAGTACAGCAAAACTGTGACATATAAAATTAAGAAACATACAATTATACAACATATATATTATTTATATATATTAAATATATATGCATATGTACACTAAAACCATGTGTATAATACTAAAACCATGCATGATAACCAATGTTTCAGTATTTCAGAATACCACTTAGAAATTGCTTAGAAGTTATTCAAGTGCAAAGGTTATGAATAACAAAACAATGTAAATCTGATATTTTTAAATTAAAAATTCTGATATTATAGCTGTTGTAGCCACAAGATAATTTCTATTGCTATAAAATCACTAGTATTTAATTTGTAGAACATGTTTTAATTTGTTAGCATTTAATTTGTAGAACATGTTTTTATAAATTTCTTTTCCATTTTTAATGAAATATACTTGATTTATATTGTTCTATTAGTTTCTAGTATATAACAAAGAAATCAGTTATATATATATATATACAAATATATACTTTTCTCATGTTGTTTTTCATTATGCTTTTTTGAAATAATTGTATTTACTTTATTTATTTTTGACTGTGTTAGGTCTACATTGCTATACCAGCTTTTCTCCAACTACAGAAAACTGAGGCTATTCTCTAGTTGTGGTACATAGGCTTCTCACTGCAGCAGCTTCTCTTTTGAGGAACATAGTCTTTACAATGTATGGGGTTCAGTAGTTGCAGCATGTGAACTTAGTAGTTGTATCTCCCAGGCTTTAGAGTGTGAGTTCAGTAGTTATAGCACACAGGCTTAGTTGCTCTGCAGCATGTGAGATCCTCCAAGATCAGGGATTGAACATGTGTCTCCTGTACTGGCAGGTAGATTCTCCACCACTGAGCCACCAGGGAAGTTCCTCCGTTATGCTTTATTATAGGGCATTGTCTATAATTCCTTATACTAAAAAGTAAAACCTTGTTGCTTATTATATATATATTATACTTAATCTCAAATTTCTTATTGATCCCTACTCCATTCCTTTTCCCCTTTGAAAATCGATTTGTTTTCTATGCTTGTGTGTTGGATTTTGTTTTATAATTCCATTTGCATCACATTTTTGATTCCACAAATGAATATAATATTTGTCTATGTCTGACTTACTTTTATTATGATAATCTCTAGGTTCATACTTGAAAGGGGTTAATAGGCATTTTTGATAAGGAGGTCAGCAGGTCCCGAGGAGGAGAGGGGGAGGAAAAAGGAGAAAGAAAGACAAGCATTTTCTAGCCAGAAATGTTTGTTATGATAAGGATCAACACTGAAACTGAAACTAAGTTTATTGTCTTATGTTAATGTTGTGGGCCTTGCAAGGCCTTTACTTTGGAAGCTCTCACCTAGCCCTGAAGCCTGGAGACTATCCTCTAGCTAATCTCATGTTAATGTTGTGGGTGTGGGCCTACAGGGCCTCTACAACCTTAAGATATTCTTAGATCTATTGTTTTAATACACAACTGGAAAATATAAATTGTCGAGTATGAAATGGCAAAGGGGATTCTCTTCTATCCGCCTTCCAGTGTCTATGCTAGAAGCTCTCTCTCTCTATCCTCTTTTCTTAATAAACTTTTATTTCATGAAGCTCTGAGTGACTAAAGTCAAGTATTTTTGATCCCATGTGAATTCTTCTCCTTGGAGATCAAGAATCTGACACCGTTCGCGGTAACCTATTCACTGTCGTCTATCATACATGACGCAAATGGCATTATTTCATCCTTCTTCATGGCTAAGTAGTACTCTATTGTGTATATATACTGTATCTTCTTTATCCATTTGTCTGTTGATGGACATTTAGGTTACTTTCATGCCTCCCCTATTGTGAATAAAACTGCATGAATATTGCACGCTATGAAAACCACATCTTTTGGAGGGGACTGGATTGATTTTTTTTAAAGAAAAATTTTTCTTCTTTAATTAGAGTTTTCTTCAGATACATATCCAGGGATTGACTTTTACTCAGGGCCACCACTGAGCCACCAGGAAGTTCCTCCGTTATGCTTTATTATAGGGCATTGTCTATAATTCCTTATACTAAAAAGTAAAACCTTGTTGCTTATTATATATATATTATACTTAATCTCAAATTTCTTATTGATCCCTACTCCATTCCTTTTCCCCTTTGAAAATCGATTTGTTTTCTATGCTTGTGTGTTGGATTTTGTTTTATAATTCCATTTGCATCACATTTTTGATTCCACAAATGAATATAATATTTGTCTATGTCTGACTTACTTTTATTATGATAATCTCTAGGTTCATACTTGAAAGGGGTTAATAGGCATTTTTGATAAGGAGGTCAGCAGGTCCCGAGGAGGAGAGGGGGAGGAAAAAGGAGAAAGAAAGACAAGCATTTTCTAGCCAGAAATGTTTGTTATGATAAGGATCAACACTGAAACTGAAACTAAGTTTATTGTCTTATGTTAATGTTGTGGGCCTTGCAAGGCCTTTACTTTGGAAGCTCTCACCTAGCCCTGAAGCCTGGAGACTATCCTCTAGCTAATCTCATGTTAATGTTGTGGGTGTGGGCCTACAGGGCCTCTACAACCTTAAGATATTCTTAGATCTATTGTTTTAATACACAACTGGAAAATATAAATTGTCGAGTATGAAATGGCAAAGGGGATTCTCTTCTATCCGCCTTCCAGTGTCTATGCTAGAAGCTCTCTCTCTCTATCCTCTTTTCTTAATAAACTTTTATTTCATGAAGCTCTGAGTGACTAAAGTCAAGTATTTTTGATCCCATGTGAATTCTTCTCCTTGGAGATCAAGAATCTGACACCGTTCGCGGTAACCTATTCACTGTCGTCTATCATACATGACGCAAATGGCATTATTTCATCCTTCTTCATGGCTAAGTAGTACTCTATTGTGTATATATACTGTATCTTCTTTATCCATTTGTCTGTTGATGGACATTTAGGTTACTTTCATGCCTCCCCTATTGTGAATAAAAACTGCATGAATATTGCACGCTATGAAAACCACATCTTTTTGGAGGGGGACTGGATTGATTTTTTTTTTAAAGAAAAATTTTTCTTCTTTAATTAGAGTTTTCTTCAGATACATATCCAGGAGTGAGATTGCTGGATCATATAGCAAATATTTTTACAGTTTTAAGAAAACTGAATACTGTTTTTCATAACGTCTGTTACTAATTTACATGCTGCCAACTGTTCAGGAGTGTTCCCTTTTCTCTATACCTCTCCAGCATTTATTGTTTATAGATTTTTTGATGATGGCCATTCTGACTGCTGTAAGGTAGTACCTCACGGCAATTTGATTTGCACTTCTTTTTTTTTTTTTTAAGATTCATTTATTTATTTATTTATTTTGGGTGGGGGTCGGGTTGGGGAGGGAGGGGAGCAGGCAGGCCACTTCTATTGGTCTTTCATTTCTCTATTTTCATCTGTCTTTGTTCCTTGGCTCCTGCGGGCCTCCCATCACGGTGGCATCTGTTGCCGCAGAGCGCCAGCTCTGGGTACATGCGCTCCAGAGCTCTGGCTCGGTGATTGGACACATCGGTCCAGCCGCTCCGTGGCACGTGGGACCTTCCCAGGCCAGGGATCGAACCGGCGCCCCTTGCACTGCAAGGTGGTGTCCTTATCCACTGGATCACCAGGGAAGCCCTGATTTGCACTTCTTTAATAATTGCAATGTTGAACATCTTTTCATGTGCCTATTTGCATTCTCTATGTCATCTTTGAAGGAATGTCTATTTAGGTCTTCTGCCTACTTTCTGAATAGTTTGCTGTTTTGTTGTTAAACTGTATGAGCTGTTTATATATTGTGTAAGTTAAGCCCTAGTCAGTTACAATGTTTGCAAATATTTTCTCCCAGTTTGCAGGCTGCTTTTTCATTTCTTTTAATGATTTGCTTTGTTATGCAAAAGCTTATAAGCTTGATTAGGTCTCAAATGTTCAGTTATGCTTTTATTTTTCATTTGTTTGGGAGACTAACTGAAGAAAATATTGCTGTAATTTATATTAAAGAATGTTTTTCCCATATTCTTTTCTAGGAGCTTTATGATGTCATATCATATTTAAGTATTTAAGCCATTTTTAGTTTATTTTTGTATATGATGTGAGGCAGTGTTCTAACCTCATTGCTTTATATGTGGCTGTACAGCTTTCCCAATAACCATTTGCCTGAGAAACTTTAGTTTTCTTCAGACTGATGATCATATAGCAAATATTTTTACAGTTTTAAGAAAACTGAATACTGTTTTTCATAACGTCTGTTACTAATTTACATGCTGCCAACTGTTCAGGAGTGTTCCCTTTTCTCTATACCTCTCCAGCATTTATTGTTTATAGATTTTTTGATGATGGCCATTCTGACTGCTGTAAGGTAGTACCTCACGGCAATTTGATTTGCACTTCTTTTTTTTTTTTTTAAGATTCATTTATTTATTTATTTATTTTGGGTGGGGGTCGGGTTGGGGAGGGAGGGGAGCAGGCAGGCCACTTCTATTGGTCTTTCATTTCTCTATTTTCATCTGTCTTTGTTCCTTGGCTCCTGCGGGCCTCCCATCACGGTGGCATCTGTTGCCGCAGAGCGCCAGCTCTGGGTACATGCGCTCCAGAGCTCTGGCTCGGTGATTGGACACATCGGTCCAGCCGCTCCGTGGCACGTGGGACCTTCCCAGGCCAGGGATCGAACCGGCGCCCCTTGCACTGCAAGGTGGTGTCCTTATCCACTGGATCACCAGGGAAGCCCTGATTTGCACTTCTTTAATAATTGCAATGTTGAACATCTTTTCATGTGCCTATTTGCATTCTCTATGTCATCTTTGAAGGAATGTCTATTTAGGTCTTCTGCCTACTTTCTGAATAGTTTGCTGTTTTGTTGTTAAACTGTATGAGCTGTTTATATATTGTGTAAGTTAAGCCCTAGTCAGTTACAATGTTTGCAAATATTTTCTCCCAGTTTGCAGGCTGCTTTTTCATTTCTTTTAATGATTTGCTTTGTTATGCAAAAGCTTATAAGCTTGATTAGGTCTCAAATGTTCAGTTATGCTTTTATTTTTCATTTGTTTGGGAGACTAACTGAAGAAAATATTGCTGTAATTTATATTAAAGAATGTTTTTCCCATATTCTTTTCTAGGAGCTTTATGATGTCATATCATATTTAAGTATTTAAGCCATTTTTAGTTTATTTTTGTATATGATGTGAGGCAGTGTTCTAACCTCATTGCTTTATATGTGGCTGTACAGCTTTCCCAATAACCATTTGCTGAAGAAACTGTCTTTCCTTGATTGTATATTCTTATCTCCTTTGTCAAAGATTACTTGACTATAGGTGTATGGGTTCAGTTCTGGAATTTCTATTCTGTTTCACTGACCTACATGCAGAGGGTTATGTTTCCAGCTTTGCTCTGTTTTCCTAAGAATTGTTTTGGCAATTCTGGATCCTTTATGGTTTCATATAAATTTTAGAATTATTTATTATAGTTCCATGAAAGTATCACGGGTAACTTGATAGGGATCACATTAAATCTATAGATTGCTTTGAGTGCTATGGCCATTTTAACAATATTAATTCTTCCAATCCAAGAGCATGGGATATCTTTCCATTTTGTTGAATCAGCTTCAATTTCCTTTATCAACATTTACATTTCTCAGCATAAAGGTGTTTTGCCTCATTTGTTAGGGTTTTTTCAATTTTATCTTTTTTGATAGAATTTCAAATGGGAGTGGTTTTTGTGTGTGTGTTTTTTTTTTTCACATTCCTTTTTTGGTATTTCTTGATATTGTGTTGTTGTTGTTCAGTCACTAAGCTGTACCTGATCCTTTGCAACCCCATGGACTGTAGTATGCCATGCTTCCCCATCCTTTACCACCTACAACAGTTTGTTCAAACTCCTGTTAATTGAATGAGTGATGCCATCCATTTCATCCTCAGTCATCCCCTTCTCCTCCTGCCTTCAATCTTTCCCAGTATCAGGGTCTTTTCCAATGAGTTAGCTGGCCAAAAGTACTGGAGCTTCAGCTTCAGCATCAGCATCAGTCCTTCCAATGAATATTCAAGGTTAATCTTCCTTAGGATTCACTGATTTGATCTCCTTGCTGTCCAATGGATTCTCAAGAGTCTTCTTCAGCACCATAATTTGAAAGCATCAACTTTTTTAGTGCTCAGCCTTCTTTATGGCTCATCTCTCACATCCACACATGACTACTTGAAAAACCATAGCTCTGGCTATATGAACTGTATGTCAGCAAAGTGATGTCTTTACTTTTTAATATGGTATCTAGTTTTGTCAGACTTTTACTTCCAACGAGCAAGCATTTTTTCCATTTCAAGACCTAACTGGGGCTTCCCAAGTGGTGTTGATGGTAAAGAACCTAACAGCCAATGCAGGAGACGTAAGAGACACAAGTTTGATCCCTGGGTTGGGGAGATCCCCTGGAGGAGGACATGGCAACCCACTCCAGTGTTCTTGCCTGGACAGAGGAGCCTGGAAGGCTATGGTCCATAGGGTTGCAAAGAGTCAGACACAACTGACACAACTGACACAACTTAGTAAACACAAATGCTATTAAAATACCTATACTATTTCAAAAGAACTAAAATATGCAATACTGAAATTTATAGGAAACCACAAAAGACCTGTAATTGCAAATACAATCTTGAGAAAAAACTAGAAAGAGCATATTACAAAACTTAAGAATATACTACAAAGCTACAGTAATCAAAAGAGCCTAGAACTGACCCAAAATAGACATATAAATCAATGTAACTGGATAGAGATCATTTCTTTATCAACATTTTTAAAATTTCTTCAGCATAAAGGTGTTTTGCCTCATTTGTTAGGGTTTTTTCAATTTTATCTTTTTTGATAGAATTTCAAATGGGAGTGGTTTTTGTGTGTGTGTTTTTTTTTTTCACATTCCTTTTTTGGTATTTCTTGATATTGTGTTGTTGTTGTTCAGTCACTAAGCTGTACCTGATCCTTTGCAACCCCATGGACTGTAGTATGCCATGCTTCCCCATCCTTTACCACCTACAACAGTTTGTTCAAACTCCTGTTAATTGAATGAGTGATGCCATCCATTTCATCCTCAGTCATCCCCTTCTCCTCCTGCCTTCAATCTTTCCCAGTATCAGGGTCTTTTCCAATGAGTTAGCTGGCCAAAAGTACTGGAGCTTCAGCTTCAGCATCAGCATCAGTCCTTCCAATGAATATTCAAGGTTAATCTTCCTTAGGATTCACTGATTTGATCTCCTTGCTGTCCAATGGATTCTCAAGAGTCTTCTTCAGCACCATAATTTGAAAGCATCAACTTTTTTAGTGCTCAGCCTTCTTTATGGCTCATCTCTCACATCCACACATGACTACTTGAAAAACCATAGCTCTGGCTATATGAACTGTATGTCAGCAAAGTGATGTCTTTACTTTTTAATATGGTATCTAGTTTTGTCAGACTTTTACTTCCAACGAGCAAGCATTTTTTCCATTTCAAGACCTAACTGGGGCTTCCCAAGTGGTGTTGATGGTAAAGAACCTAACAGCCAATGCAGGAGACGTAAGAGACACAAGTTTGATCCCTGGGTTGGGGAGATCCCCTGGAGGAGGACATGGCAACCCACTCCAGTGTTCTTGCCTGGACAGAGGAGCCTGGAAGGCTATGGTCCATAGGGTTGCAAAGAGTCAGACACAACTGACACAACTGACACAACTTAGTAAACACAAATGCTATTAAAATACCTATACTATTTCAAAAGAACTAAAATATGCAATACTGAAATTTATAGGAAACCACAAAAGACCTGTAATTGCAAATACAATCTTGAGAAAAAACTAGAAAGAGCATATTACAAAACTTAAGAATATACTACAAAGCTACAGTAATCAAAAGAGCCTAGAACTGACCCAAAATAGACATATAAATCAATGTAACTGGATAGAGAGCTCAGAAATAAACCCATATACTTATGGCAAATTAATCTATGTCAAAGAAAGCAAAAATATACAATGGAGAAAAACCAGTCTCTTCAACAAGTGAGAATGGAAGAACTGGACAGCTACACATTAAGAAATGAAATTAGAACATTTTCACATATCATATAACAATAAACTCAAAATGGAATAAAGATGTAAATATAAGACCAGAAAACATAATCATAAAACATAGGCAGAATACACTTTGACATAAATCATAGCAGTATATTTTTGGAGGTGTCTTTTAAGGCAAAAGAAATAAAAGCAAATGAGACCTAATTAAACTTAAAAGCTTATGCACAGCACAGAAAAACATTTTCAAAAATGAAAAACACCACCTATAGAATGGGAGAAAATATTTGTAAATGATTTCACTAATCAGGAGTTAATACACAAAATATAAAAAAGCTCACACAATTCAATGTAAAAGAAAACCAGATTAAAAGGGGGGAGAGGACTTGAACAGATATTTTTCCAAAGAAGACATGCAGATAGCCAACAGATATATGAAAAAGACGCTCAACCATGCCATTGATCAGAGAACTGCAAATCAAAACCAAAATGAGATATCACTTCACAACTTTCCAAACGTCTATCAACAAGACCATAAAATAACAAATGTTTGCAAAGATGTGGAGAAATGAGAACTCTAGTATGCTACTGGTAGAAATATAAATTGGTGCAACTTCGTTAGAAAAGAGTACAGAATTTCCTCAAAGAACTAAAACTAGAATTACCATATAAGAGAGCAATTCCACTCTCAGTTATATATCAAAGAAAACAAAAACATTAATTCACAAAGATACATGCATTCCAATATCCACAGCAACATTATTATAGTAAAGATAGAAGCAACCTAAATGTTCATCATTAGACACAATGTGTGTGTGTGTACATACAGTCACAGTGGACTATCACTCTACCACAAAAAAAAATAATGAAATTCTGATATTTGCAAACAACATGGATTGACCTAGAGGGTATTACACTTAATAAGTTAGACCAAAGAAAAAAATGAAGTCCGACAAATACTCTATGAACTCACTTACATATGCAATCTAAAAACATAACAAATGAATATAACAAAACAGAAATAAAACTCATTTATGTAGAGAGCAAACTTGTGGTGACCAGTGGGGGAAAAATTGGGGGAGGGGCAAAATGGGCAAAGAGGTAAAGAGATTTGCCAAACTATTATGCATAAAATATATAGCAAGGGTATACTGTCCATCAGAAGAAAACAAAGCCATTATTCTGCAATAATTTCAACTGAAATATAATATAAAACTCCCAAATCACTATGCTATACACCTAAAACTAATACAATATTGTAAATCAACTGTATTTCAATTAAAAAATAAAGTAACAAGAGGTAGGCCCAAAAAATTGTCAAACCAGTCAGAATTGTCTAAAATTCTGCTTTAATTATTGAAGTTAGGATTCTTGTGTGTGTTTTTAAGTGTTTTAAACTGGCATTTCCAGCAAAAAGTACTCTTTCAGTGTTTTCTACTGCTTGCTTATTAAGGATATCATATCTAAAGTATGAGATACTTGGCTTTGTTTTCTAGGAAATTTTATGTTTCTTTATATTAGAGTTACGTACACCTTATTAGCTTCTACAAACCAATCAGTACAGAAATCCTAAATGTATGCAATTTTTAAATCTAATTTATTTTTCCAGAAGAGAATATTTCAAACACAAAATGAAAGACAAAGACTTTCTGCAATTACACATAGACACATAGCTTGTGGCTTTAGTATTACATCCTTAGTTATGGATTAAAACATACATGGAGAATAACAGTGCTCATAAGTCTGGATCTCAGAATGCTCTTAACTTTTTCAGTGAAAGATTGATGTATTCTTGAATAAATAGGGAAAGCAACAAACAGAATTTTCTGTCTTCTCTAACCCAACAGAATAGGTTTGTACCAATAAAAGACCATCAAATAAACCATAAAACCAAATTCACATACATTAATGACAAATTAAGAATAATTTTCAGGTTGTAAGAAACCAGAACCAGAAATCAAATACAAAAAAGAACAGAATCTTGGGGGAGGGGGAAGGACAGAGAGAAATAATGAATCAATGAAGGTAGGGTTATATTACCTTTTGGGATCTGCTTCAGAAGCCAAGAAAATACCCTTATTTTCTAGGCTGACAATTAGTCACTCAGTTGTGTCTGACCCCCTGCAGCTCCATGGACTGTAGCCTATCAGGCTCCTCTGTCCATGAAATTACCCCAGCAAGAATACTAGAATGGGTAGCCATTCCCTTCTCCAGGGGATCTTTCCAACCCAGGGATTGAACCTAGGTCTTCCGCATTACAGTCAGATTCTTTACTTTCCGAGCCAGCAGGTAGTTTAGATGGATCTGGAATGTGTATTTACTTGGAAATCAAAGTACAATTTTCCAAATTTAGAAACCCGAATTAGAATGAATGCGAGAAAATGTGTTTAACTATTGATGAAGAAACCAAGAGGACTATGAAGCAGATTCATTAACTCTATATGGAAAAAAAAAAGTCAATGATTCCTAAATCCAACTCTCCAGAAAAACATTATTTCAGCTTTGCCAGATATCATCTCTGAGCAGGTCTTCCTCTTTGAATATCTCAGTGAATGTTCTACTGGCTCAGACATCCATGGCTATTTACTGTCTTAATGTCACAAGTCATTTTACTATGTCTACCAAAGTAGTCTCTATCCATGCTGAACTGCTTTTTTGGCTTATTTGTTATCTCCTAAATACCTTTCATTGCTTTTGTTGCTACTCTGGTTAGAAATTTTTATTTTAATTAACTCCACTTTTCTCAAAATTGTACATTCTTCTATTTTGCAATAATATCTAAATATGTGTGTGTGTGTGTGTGTGTGTGTGTGTGTGTGTGTGTACATATATATATATATATATACACATATATAAAACCTATAATATGCTATGGTAGAAACACTCAGTTCCTTCCCCTTCTTAGGCTTTTTTGTATATGAAAAGTAGAAACAGGAGCGAGAAGCCGCTGGAACCCGGAGCGAGAAGCAGCAGCGCCGCGAAAAGCCTCAGAAGCGCCGCGTTGCGGGTAAGTTCAGCCATTCCAACTGGAGGGCTTGCTGGAGGGAGACAGGAAGTCGCCCACGGGTTGCTGACCAGGGACCGGGCACGAGCCAGACAGGAAAGCTCGCACCCGCCTTTGGGACTTAGACACGTAACCGGCAGTGCACGTGTGCCAGCGGCGGGGGTGCCTGCGCACCCCTAGAGCTGCAGCAACAGCGGAGGAAGCCAGGGAAAGAGCAGGAATTGGAGACTACTGGCGGGTGCGCGGTAGAGCCGGGGCACTCCCCTTCAACCCGGGACTGCGCGCACTGAGGCCCCCGCCCGACGGACTGGGATCAGCCCACCGTCCCGCCCAGCACCAAGTATGGCAGTAAAGCCCTCTTTATGCTGAACACAAAACAGAAACCATAGCAACAGGCGCTATAAGGGAAAGACTACGCCATCAAGACACCACCATCGAGAGCAGATTGGTTTCCAACAGGCAGATGAGAAGATAAAAACCAGGGAGAGTATTTAGCTTTTTTTTTTTTTTTTGCTTGTTTATTTGTGGTGGACTATTCTGCTTATTCAATTGATTGGTCTAGTTTGGGGTTTATTAGTTTGTTTATTCTAGGTTTTTTTGTTTTTATTTTTGTTTTTGGTTTAGTTTTGTTTTTGGTGTTTTTTTGTTTGTTTTTTGGTCTAATTAATTTTTTCAGCCCTTTTCAATTTTTAATTATTTTTTGGACTTTTATTTTATTGTTTTTTTTTAATTTTAATTTTAATTCTTGGAAACCTCTAATTCTCTTTCCTCTTTCCCACTGCTTTCTCCCTCTATGTTCTAAATGTAAAACATTTTCCTATCTACTAATATCCTCTAGAGAAATTATTTCCTATCTTCCTGTCCCACTATTCTCTTCCCAATACACTAAACAATACACACACTAATCTTTGCTACCTAACCCTATAAAATCCTTCCAAGACAAATCTATTCATTCGCATTACCCATACACTCTCCTCCTCGTCACCCCCAACACATGTCCTAGTTAAAAATTGTTCTCATTGTAATTATCCAAGCCAGGACCTTGCACTGAATCTATTTATTCAGGTACTATTTTAATTAATTCAAAGCTTAACGGGCAAGTGTCATCTATGATTGCGTGATTTGCCAGAAAGATTTCCTGTGCCTTATCTCTGTAAAACTGGTCATTTGTGGGGATTGCTGTGTATGTATGTATATCTTACGATTATGTTAGAAAACATCTGCATGCTTTTATGACTGTCACCCATCAGGGATGCACCTCTTGTTCCTCAGATGCTAGTATTTGAACTAATATCCCAGAACACTATAGCAAACCAGACATAGAGCCTACACTCCCTGACCAATCATCAAACCAAGGATCCTCGGAGCGGAAGCTCTGATTCCAAGACCCCACACTATCAAAGAACATACAACACTAGTGATTATTCATCTGTAAACAAGACCTAACACCACCCAAGTCACAAACCACTGAACCTGGGGGAAAAAGAACTCCACATACACAGACACCCAGAAAGAAACAAAAACTAACCTAATAATGAAATGACAGAGAAACACTGCACAAATGAAGGACCAAGCTAGAGAAACACAGCTTCAAATGACAGAGTAGGAGATAGACAAACTATCTGAAAGAGAATTCAGAAAAGCTATACCAATGAGGATGCAAAACACCGAAAACAGAATATTAGAGGAAATTAGTGCATTGAGAAGAGACATGCAAGAAATGAAAAATAAGCAAATGGAGACAACCAACTCATTTGCTCAACTCAAAAATACTATAGAAGGTCTCAACAGTAGAATATCAGAGGCTGAAGAACGGATAAGTGAGCTGGAAGACAGAATGGTGGAAATAAGTGCTGAAGAACACAACAAAGCCCAAAGAATTAAAAGAACTGAGGACAGCCTCAGAGACCTATGGGACAATATTAAACGCACCAACATTAGAATTATAGCAGTTCCAGAATCTATTTCTTTTTATCTTCCTAGTTTCCTATCTTCCTGTCCCACTATTCTCTTCCCAATACACTAAACAATACACACACTAATCTTTGCTACCTAACCCTATAAAATCCTTCCAAGACAAATCTATTCATTCGCATTACCCATACACTCTCCTCCTCGTCACCCCCAACACATGTCCTAGTTAAAAATTGTTCTCATTGTAATTATCCAAGCCAGGACCTTGCACTGAATCTATTTATTCAGGTACTATTTTAATTAATTCAAAGCTTAACGGGCAAGTGTCATCTATGATTGCGTGATTTGCCAGAAAGATTTCCTGTGCCTTATCTCTGTAAAACTGGTCATTTGTGGGGATTGCTGTGTATGTATGTATATCTTACGATTATGTTAGAAAACATCTGCATGCTTTTATGACTGTCACCCATCAGGGATGCACCTCTTGTTCCTCAGATGCTAGTATTTGAACTAATATCCCAGAACACTATAGCAAACCAGACATAGAGCCTACACTCCCTGACCAATCATCAAACCAAGGATCCTCGGAGCGGAAGCTCTGATTCCAAGACCCCACACTATCAAAGAACATACAACACTAGTGATTATTCATCTGTAAACAAGACCTAACACCACCCAAGTCACAAACCACTGAACCTGGGGGAAAAAGAACTCCACATACACAGACACCCAGAAAGAAACAAAAACTAACCTAATAATGAAATGACAGAGAAACACTGCACAAATGAAGGACCAAGCTAGAGAAACACAGCTTCAAATGACAGAGTAGGAGATAGACAAACTATCTGAAAGAGAATTCAGAAAAGCTATACCAATGAGGATGCAAAACACCGAAAACAGAATATTAGAGGAAATTAGTGCATTGAGAAGAGACATGCAAGAAATGAAAAATAAGCAAATGGAGACAACCAACTCATTTGCTCAACTCAAAAATACTATAGAAGGTCTCAACAGTAGAATATCAGAGGCTGAAGAACGGATAAGTGAGCTGGAAGACAGAATGGTGGAAATAAGTGCTGAAGAACACAACAAAGCCCAAAGAATTAAAAGAACTGAGGACAGCCTCAGAGACCTATGGGACAATATTAAACGCACCAACATTAGAATTATAGCAGTTCCAGAAGAAGAAGAGAAGAAGAAAGACTACGAAAAAATTCTTGAAGAGGTTATAGTTGAAAACTTCCCCAACATGGGAAAGGAAATAGTCAGCCAAGTCCAAGAAGCACAAAGAGTTCCATACAGGACAAACCCCAGAAGAAACACACTAAGGCACATTCTAATCAAACTAACACAGACTAAATATAATGACAGATTATTAAAAGCAACTAGGAGCAAACAACAAATAACATATAAAGGAAACCCCATATGTCTAACTGCGGATCTCTCAACAGAAACCCTGCAGGCCAGAAGAGAATGGCAAGACAAATTTAAATGGCTAAAAGAGAATAACCTCCAACCAAGATTTCTCTACTCAGCAAGAATCTCATTCAGAATTGATGGTGAAGTCAAAAGCATCACAGACAAGCAAAAACTAAAAGAATTCTGTACCACAAAACCAGCCCTACAACAAGTGTTAAACGGCCTGATATAGCCAATAAATACAAGAGTAGGAGAAGTCCTACAAATCAAACCCCAAACTTCTAAGAAGATGACAATAGGAACACTTGTATCAATAATGACTTTGAATGTAAATGGACTAAATGATCCAACCAAACGACATAGGCTGGCCGAATGGATCCAGAAGCAAGACCCATATATATGCTGTTTACAAGAGACCCACTTCAGACCTAGAGACACTCATAGACTGAAAGTGAAAGGTTGGAAAAAGATATTCCATGCAAATGAAAATCAAAAGAAAGCTGGAGTAGCAATCCTCGTATCAGACAAAATAGATTTTGAAGTAAAGAAGATTCTAAGAGACAGGGCAGGTCACTACATCATGATTAAAGGATCTATCCAAGAGGAAGACATAACAGTCATGAATATCTATGCACCTAACACAGGGGCAATCAATACATAAGACAGGTACTTTCAGACATAAAAGAAGAAATCAACAATAACACAGTAATAGTAGGAGACTTTAACACTCCTCTCACTCCAATGGACAGATCATCCAAAGAGAAAATTAATAAAGAAACACAAGCCTTAAATGCCACACTAGAAAAGATGGACCTCATCGATATCTTTAGGACGTTCCATCCAAAAGCAGAAGAATACACTTTCTTCTCAAGTGCACATGGAACATTCTCCAGGATAGACCACATACTGGGCTGCAAATCAAACCTCAGGCAATTCAAGAAAACTGAAATAATATCAACCATCTTCTTGGACCACAATGCAATGAGACTAGAGATCAACTACAGGGAAAAAAAAAACACTAAACACACAAACACATGAAGATTAAACAACACATATGTAAAAAACGAACTGATCATTGAGGAAATCAAAGAAATTAAACAATTCCTAGAAGAAAATGACAATGAACACACGACAGTGCAAAACCTATGGGATACTGCAAAAGCAGTTCTAAGAGGGAAATTTATAGCAATGCAATCCCACCTCAAGGAACTAGGAAAATATAAAGCAGATGACCTAACCCTCCACTTAAAACAATTGGAGAAAGAAGAACAAAAACACCCCAAAGTCAGCCAAAGAAGAGAAATCATAAAGATCAGAGCAGAAATAAATGAGAAAGAAACAAAAGAAACTATAGTAAAGATAAATAAAACAAAAAGCTGGCTCTTTGAAAAGGTAAACAAAATTGACAAGCCACTGGCCAGACTCATTAAGAAAAAGAGAGAGAAGAACCAGATCAACAAAATCAAAAGTGAAAAAGGAGAGACTACAACAGAGAATGCAGAAATCCAAAGGATTCTAAGAGACTATTATGAACAGCTATATGGCAACAACCTGGACAACCTAGAAGAAATGGACAGTTTCTTGGGGAAGATGAATCTCCCAAGACTGAACCAGGAAGAAACAGAAACTTTGAACAACCCAATTACAAGCTCAGAAATCGAATTTGTGATTAAAAATCTACCCAAAAATAAAAGCCCAGGGCCAGATGGCTTCACAGCCGAATTCTACCAAACATTTAAAGAAGAGCTAATGCCTGTCCTTCTAAAACTCTTTCAAAAAATTGCACAGGAAGGAAAACTTCCAAACATTCTATGAGTCCACCACTTAGAAAAGGAAATCAACAATAACACAGTAATAGTAGGAGACTTTAACACTCCTCTCACTCCAATGGACAGATCATCCAAAGAGAAAATTAATAAAGAAACACAAGCCTTAAATGCCACACTAGAAAAGATGGACCTCATCGATATCTTTAGGACGTTCCATCCAAAAGCAGAAGAATACACTTTCTTCTCAAGTGCACATGGAACATTCTCCAGGATAGACCACATACTGGGCTGCAAATCAAACCTCAGGCAATTCAAGAAAACTGAAATAATATCAACCATCTTCTTGGACCACAATGCAATGAGACTAGAGATCAACTACAGGGAAAAAAAAAACACTAAACACACAAACACATGAAGATTAAACAACACATATGTAAAAAACGAACTGATCATTGAGGAAATCAAAGAAATTAAACAATTCCTAGAAGAAAATGACAATGAACACACGACAGTGCAAAACCTATGGGATACTGCAAAAGCAGTTCTAAGAGGGAAATTTATAGCAATGCAATCCCACCTCAAGGAACTAGGAAAATATAAAGCAGATGACCTAACCCTCCACTTAAAACAATTGGAGAAAGAAGAACAAAAACACCCCAAAGTCAGCCAAAGAAGAGAAATCATAAAGATCAGAGCAGAAATAAATGAGAAAGAAACAAAAGAAACTATAGTAAAGATAAATAAAACAAAAAGCTGGCTCTTTGAAAAGGTAAACAAAATTGACAAGCCACTGGCCAGACTCATTAAGAAAAAGAGAGAGAAGAACCAGATCAACAAAATCAAAAGTGAAAAAGGAGAGACTACAACAGAGAATGCAGAAATCCAAAGGATTCTAAGAGACTATTATGAACAGCTATATGGCAACAACCTGGACAACCTAGAAGAAATGGACAGTTTCTTGGGGAAGATGAATCTCCCAAGACTGAACCAGGAAGAAACAGAAACTTTGAACAACCCAATTACAAGCTCAGAAATCGAATTTGTGATTAAAAATCTACCCAAAAATAAAAGCCCAGGGCCAGATGGCTTCACAGCCGAATTCTACCAAACATTTAAAGAAGAGCTAATGCCTGTCCTTCTAAAACTCTTTCAAAAAATTGCACAGGAAGGAAAACTTCCAAACACATTCTATGAGGCCACCATCACCCTGATACCCAAACCAGGCAAAGACAACACAAAAAAGGAAAATTACTGACCAATTCCACTGATGAACTTAGATGTTAAGATCCTCAACAAAATCCTAGCAAACAGAATTCAATGACACATCAAAAAACTCATACATCACAATCAAGTCGGGTTCATCCCAGGCATGCAAGGATTCTTAAACATCCGCAAATCAATCAACGTGATACACCATATCAACAAACTGAGAGACAAAAACCACATGATCATCTCAATAGATGCAGAAAAAGCCTTCGACAAAGTACAACATCCATTTATGATCAAAACTCTTCAGGAAATGGGCATAGAAGGAACCTATCTCAACATAATAAAAGCCATCTATGAGAAGCCTACAGTGAACATTATTGTTAATGGTGAAAAACTGAAAGCATTCCCTCTAAGATCAGGAACAAGACAGGGGTGCCCACTTTCAGCACTACTATTCAACATAGTCCTGGAAGTCCTAGCAACAGCAATAAGAGAAGAGAAAGAAATCAAAGGAATCCAGATTGGAAAGGAAGAAGTCAAGCTCTTTCTTTTTGCAGACGACATGATATTATACATAGAAAATCCCAAAGACACGGTTACAAAGCTACTAGAGCTAATCAATGAATTCAGCAAAGTCGCAGGATACAAAGTCAACACACAAAAATCACTGGCATTCCTATACACAAACGATGAAAAATCAGAAAATGAAATCAAAGAAGCAATCCCCTTCACCAATGCAACCAAAAGAATCAAATATCTAGGAATAAACCTACCCAAAGAAACAAAAGAACTGTACACAGAAAATTACAAGACACTCATGAAAGAAATTAAAGAAGACTTAAACAGATGGAAAGATATTCCATGTTCCTGGATCGGAAGAATCAATATTGTGAAAATGACCATACTACCAAATATTATCTACAGATTCAATGCAATACCTATCCAACTACCATTGACATTTTTCACAGAACTAGACCAAAGAATAACGCAGTTCATATGGAAACACAAAAGACCTCCAATAGCCAAAGCAATCCTGAGAAAGAAAAACGGAGTTGGAGGAATCAGCCTCCCTAACTTCAGACTATACCACAAAGCAACAGTCCTCAAGATAGTATGGTACTGGCAGAAAAACAGAACTGTAGATCAATGGAACAAGATCGAGAACCCAGAGATCAATCCACGCACCTATGGATACCTTATTTTTGACAAAGGAGGCGAAACTATGAAATGGGACAAAGACAGCCTCTTCAACAAATGGTGCTGGGAAAATTGGACAGCTACATGCAAAAAAATGAAGTTGGAACATTCCCTGACACCATACACTAAGATCAACTCAAAATGGATTAAAGACCTAAATGTAAGACCAGAAACCATCAAACTCTTAGAGGAGAATATAGGCAAAACCCTCAAGGACATTAATCAAAGCAAGATCTTCTCTGACCCACCTACTAGAACAGCGGAACTGAAAAGAAAAATGAACACGTGGGACCTCATGAAACTTAAAAGCTTTTGTACAGTACAAGAAATTACAAAAAAGCTGAACAGACACCCCATAGAGTGGGAGAAAATCATAGCAAATGAAACAACAGACAAAGAATTAATCTCCAAAATCTACAAGCAACTCAGACATCTAAGCACAGGATAAACAAACAACCCAATTAAAAAATGGGAAAAAGATCTAAAGAGACGCCTCTCCAAAGAGGACATACAGATGGCCCCAAAGCACATGAAACGATGCTCAACCTCGCTTATCATTAGAGAAATGCAAATTAAAACCACAATGAGATACCACCTCACACCTGTCAGAATGGCCATCATCCACAAATCGACAGACAATAAATGCTGGAGTAGGTGTGGAGAAAAGGGAACCCTCTTGCATTGCTGGTGGGAATGTAAACTGATACAACCTCTATGATAGACAATATGGAGATTCCTTAAAAAACTAAAAATAGAAGCACCGTATGACCCAGCAATCCCACTATTAGGCCTATATCCTGATGAAATCAAAAATGAAAGAGGCACCTGTACCTCAATGTTCATTGCAGCTCTCTATACAATAGCTAGAACATGGAAGCAACCTAGATGTCCATCGACAAATGAATGGATAAAGAAACTCTGGGACATATATACAATGGAATACTACTCAGCTATTAAAAGAAATGCAGAAGACTCAGTCCTAATGAGGTGGCTAGCTCTAGAACCTATCATAAAAAGTGAAGTAAGTCAAAAAGAGAAAGACAAGTACAATATACTAACACACATATATGGAATCTGGTAGGACGGTCTTGATCACACACACAGTGAACTCACGGAAAAACAGAGCATAGATATAGGGACATTCTGGGGAAGAAATAGGGAGGGGGAAGCATGGAGGGAGTGACATGGAAACCTATACTGTTATGTGTGGAAAAGATAGCTATTGTCATTGTGCTAAGGGAATAGGTGTGCCTACAATCACTTGGGGCGATGGTCTGGAGGGGTTGGAGGGGGTGAACTGCGTGTGGGGAGGGTCCAGGGATATGCATATTAATCATCTGAGAACATACATGTTGGTGAAAAACGAAACTCTGTAAAATCTTAAAATAAAGAATTAAAAAAAAAAATAGAAGCAACATGACTGAACTCCATCTCTGATGAGATAATGAAGAAATTATTCAAATTATATTCAAAATTTATTCTTGAAAGAACCTAGATACTTTGAGCCTGTTTTATCAGGTGTCTACTTTGATGGAAAATCACCCACGCATGATGACTTGTCTTCCTTCCGTCAGACTTATTCTGACAAATCAGAGCAACATTTTGGCAACTAAAAAAAAGAATAAACATTGAAGCAAGGAGTATTTTCAGACTTTTCCTCTGCTAGTTGATTAGGGAATTATATTATACTCCTATAAATAATAAAGCACTCTAACACTTACTCTGAATTTTTTTCTGATTTAAAGTTCTGACACAGCACGATATGGTTGATTGTTCGAATAAATTTTTCCCCTTAAGTTGAGAAAAACCGCACAACAATAATTACCTAATTAAGATTTACATAATTATGATTACTAAATTCCAAGAGAACTGTTATAGTAACAGTATAACAACTTATCTCAGGCCAATTAAGCTGTGTTTCTTTTCTGCTTAAATTTATTTTAATCTAAAAAAACAATAAACAGGATATCTCTAGTTGATGATTTAATTAACTACTGTATATTAAGATTTTAGAAACTGTTATGATGTTCAAAACCTCAATGCCCTTCAAGGATGGAAACTTTATTTCTTCCTTAAAAGTTTAGACTTTTCACAAGTAAGGCTAAATCCAAAATTAAGATTACATACAAAAATTTTAATGATTCAGAATGTAATAAAAACTGAAAATGGAGGAAAAACAGGACAACAATAATTTTTAGTAAAATGGAAATGACTATTTTAATGTTTTTGAAAGTCATCCTGGAAAAATGCAATGCAAACTTGAAACCCCATTTACTTTCTAAAATGGACAGACACATTTGAGGGCATAAGAAACAAGATCAAAGAGAAGGTGTGAGACAACTTCTTTAAGTTCTTTGACTTACTTGGTTTAAAAGCATCTCTAAGACTATCCTAGAAGACAATAGTAAGAGAAAAAAGATGTTAAAATTTTCAGTGTGTTACAAAAATTAAATGTACTACCAAGCACATTTAGAAAAGAAGAAAAGCCCCAGGGCAACTTGGAACTAGAGTGGCATGATTATGATAAAAATCTGATATTCTTATTCTTTTCTATGATGTTACATTAAAGAATGTATAGGTTTCGTAGCTGTCAAATAAGTGATCACATAACCATTCGTGTTTTATTCTAACAACATACAATATGAGAAACTCGACATCTACAGCTATTCATTCTTGGTTAAATACTCACTCAGTTCTTTTTCACAATATTTCTGACCACAGTTAATTATCTAATTCTTCATTCATTTATTTTTCACATCCTTTTTTAATATACCAGTTAATCCTCTTTTGAGATAAGTAGACATAATTCTATATTTCTTTTCCCCTTAAAAATTTTCAACCTCTATGTGATGATGTATTAAGCTTAAAAAAAAAAAATTCCTACTTAATTCAAGAGAATTGCATTTACTTTCTTTAGAACTATCAGTGTTTAACATTTCAAGAGGATGATGGGTTCACATAGTTTTACAAACCTGTCATCCACGACATTTTAAGAGATTTGGCCTGAGAATTTCAAAGTATGAAAAACTTTGATATTTAACTAAAATATCATCAAATGTAACCAGATTTAAGTTTTATTTTTTAAATGTCTCAGATCTCTCTAAGCATTTATTTTCTATTTACTATCTCTCCAGACAAGTCATTATATTTCCCCTTCTGACACCTGTTTACATCCACAACAGCCACAAATCTGGCTTTTGAAGATGGGCTGTAGACAGACTTGAGACTATGCACATTTGCTAATATAGGCTAACATTAACTCTGTTGCTTTCTTACAACTGTTAAAAACAAACATGTGAGAACTGATGTCTTTGATTATAACCACTGAAATCCAGCAAATGTTTACTGCCTCTCACAAAGAAATCCCAGTCCCATTTCTTGTTCCCTTGATATTCTGACTCAGAATATGTCAAAAAAAAAAAAAAAAAATCAAAGTAAAATACAGTCAGCCTTCCATACCTATAGGTTCCACACCTATGGATTCAACAAACCATGAATGGAAAATATTCAAAATGATTTTCAGAGCATTTCAAAAAGAAAAACTTGAATTTGCTGCATACTAGCAACTATTTACATAGCATTCACATTGTATTTACAGCTATTTACGTAGCATTTACATTGTATCAGGAATTCTAAATAATTTAGAGATGATTTAAAGTATACAGGAGGACATGTAGGTCATATGCAAATACTGCATGTGGGGGTCCTGAAAACTACCCCTATGGACAACCAGGGACTACTGCACCAGTTTCAGTAGACATCCTCCTTGCTTCCCCAGGAAGAAACCTATTACAGATATGTAAACTGACTTTTAGAAATAGATATCACTGCCCAACACTGATAATACAGATTTGATTAAAATTAAAATGTCTTTTTCTCTATACTATGAAGCTGGCCTTTATTATTTCTTTTAATTTAAAGACCCTTTACTGTTCTGGATTCCTTCTTACAGCACTTTCCTACATTTACTTACATTGACTTCCTCAAACCTAAATGACTCTCATTTGTGTATCTATGAATAAAATTTTAATACTGACTACTCTTCATCTACAATGGAGTAGTATTATTAGGAATAATTACTTGTCAACTAAAAAAAATGCACAACCTAAAAGCTGAGAATTATGGTTTATTTAATAGACTTTCCGAGGATTTAAGCTCAGAAGACAGACTGTCAGAGAAGTGAGGGAGGTGCCTAGATAACAGGAGTTTTTGCAACAGAAACCAGATAGTTGGAACATCAAAAAATGACATTTTTCAATGATTACTGTTAATTTAAAAAAAAAACAGAAACTAATAAATTCAGTGTTTGTATGAGAAGATGCAATGATCTAGACTCACTGAAATCGTTCCTTTGAATATGCACCTTAACAATCTAGGGCCAGTATCCTGTTCTTTCCCATCCTGAATCCCCTCAGGGTCCACCAGGAGGGTCCTCTGCAGTGGGTGATGTCTTGAGAGCAGCAACATCATTTTTTGTTGATATAGCAGGTGACACTCCACATATTTTAACATATATGAAGCATTTTTTTAATGACCAGATAGTAAGAGATTAAATGTTAAGTCATGTGGTTAAAAACCAGTAAACACAACATTTTTTTGCCATTTTACATTTACTTTTAAAGGCTTTTGTTAAGCCAAGAAATTTTAAGTGTTTACTGTAGTTCCTTTCCCCAAGGCAATCTCTTGTATGTCTGGACCTCTGCATTTCTTTCATTAGGGAAACAATCTTACTCTGTGACTGTGTAGAAAAATCTGTGATTAGAGAAAAAAACTGAATAAATAATCTGCAAAACAGTTACAGACTTTCAAAAATGATTACTCCTTTTGAACAGTTTTTATATTGGAACATGATTTTTGCAGCATTTTGTTTTGCAATCAGAACTTCATATCTCTCATTCTGAACTTCAAATCAAAGGAAATAGGACACCAAAGAACACAGATGTTCAGGGCTTACAGTTTTAACATACGGACTATTTTCACACAATTTAGAACTCTACTAAGCTTCATTGACTATGCTAAAGACTTTGCTGTATGGATCACAGCAAACCATGGAGAATTCTTAAAAAGATGGGAATACGAGATCACCTTACTTGCCTCCTGCGAAGTTTGTATGCAAGTCAAGAAGCAACAGTTAGAACTGGACATGGAATAATGAACTGGTTCAAAATCAGGAAAGGAGTACATCAAGGCTACATATGGCCACCCTGCTTATTTAACTTATATGCAGAGTACATCATGAGAAAGGTTGGGCTGCAAGAATCACAAGCTGGAATCAATAGTGCCAGGAGAAATATCAACAACTGCAGATATGCAAATGACACCACCCTATTGACAGAAAGAAAAGAGGGACTAAAAAGCCTCTTGATGAAGAGTGGAAAAGCTGGCATAAAACTCAACAGTCAAAAAACTAAGACCATAGCATTCAGTGCCATCACTTCATGGCAAATAGATAGGGAAAAAATGGAAACAGTGGCAAATTTTGTTTGCTTGTGCTCCAAAATCACTATGGACAGTGACTACAGCCATGAAATTAAAAGATGCTTGCTCCTTGGGAGGAAATCTATGACAAACCTAGAAACCATGTATTAAAAGGTCAAGGGTCCTCTGCAGTGGGTGATGTCTTGAGAGCAGCAACATCATTTTTTGTTGATATAGCAGGTGACACTCCACATATTTTAACATATATGAAGCATTTTTTTAATGACCAGATAGTAAGAGATTAAATGTTAAGTCATGTGGTTAAAAACCAGTAAACACAACATTTTTTTGCCATTTTACATTTACTTTTAAAGGCTTTTGTTAAGCCAAGAAATTTTAAGTGTTTACTGTAGTTCCTTTCCCCAAGGCAATCTCTTGTATGTCTGGACCTCTGCATTTCTTTCATTAGGGAAACAATCTTACTCTGTGACTGTGTAGAAAAATCTGTGATTAGAGAAAAAAACTGAATAAATAATCTGCAAAACAGTTACAGACTTTCAAAAATGATTACTCCTTTTGAACAGTTTTTATATTGGAACATGATTTTTGCAGCATTTTGTTTTGCAATCAGAACTTCATATCTCTCATTCTGAACTTCAAATCAAAGGAAATAGGACACCAAAGAACACAGATGTTCAGGGCTTACAGTTTTAACATACGGACTATTTTCACACAATTTAGAACTCTACTAAGCTTCATTGACTATGCTAAAGACTTTGCTGTATGGATCACAGCAAACCATGGAGAATTCTTAAAAAGATGGGAATACGAGATCACCTTACTTGCCTCCTGCGAAGTTTGTATGCAAGTCAAGAAGCAACAGTTAGAACTGGACATGGAATAATGAACTGGTTCAAAATCAGGAAAGGAGTACATCAAGGCTACATATGGCCACCCTGCTTATTTAACTTATATGCAGAGTACATCATGAGAAAGGTTGGGCTGCAAGAATCACAAGCTGGAATCAATAGTGCCAGGAGAAATATCAACAACTGCAGATATGCAAATGACACCACCCTATTGACAGAAAGAAAAGAGGGACTAAAAAGCCTCTTGATGAAGAGTGGAAAAGCTGGCATAAAACTCAACAGTCAAAAAACTAAGACCATAGCATTCAGTGCCATCACTTCATGGCAAATAGATAGGGAAAAAATGGAAACAGTGGCAAATTTTGTTTGCTTGTGCTCCAAAATCACTATGGACAGTGACTACAGCCATGAAATTAAAAGATGCTTGCTCCTTGGGAGGAAATCTATGACAAACCTAGACCATGTATTAAAAAGAAGAGACATCACTTTGCCAACAAAGGTCCATATAGTCAACATTATGCTTTTCCGGTAGTCATTTATGGATGTGAGAGTTGGGCTGTGAAGAAAGTTGAGCACCGAAGAACTGATGCCCTCAAACTGTGCTGCTTGTCTCCTTAGACAGAAAAGATATCAAACCAGTCAAAAGAAATCAAATCTGACTATTCATTTCAAAGATATATGCTGAGGCTTAAGTCCCAATACTTTGGTCACCTGATGCAAACAACCAGCTCAGCAGAAAAGAACTTGATGCTCGGAAAGATTGAGGGCAAGAGAAGGGGGCAACAGAGGATGAGATGGTTGGATGGCATCACCGACTCAAAGGACATGAATATGAGCAAACTCCAGGAGAAAAAAACAAGGAGGTTTGGCCTGCTACAGGCCATGGGGTTGCAAAGAGTCGAACAACAACAAAAGTTCATAAAACTTAAAAGTCTAATTTGTGTTTAAGGTTTATAGAAAAGGTCACTATTGAAACAAAGATGCAAATACACAACCTTAATTTTTTCTAATTATTATGAGAATCAATGGTATTTTGTTTTGTGAAAAGAAAATCAAAATGAAGTACTACTAAGAGAGCTCTCTCAAATGGAAACAGGAGGCCACTGAGGAGCTGTGGCCTATTCACACAAGACTTCTGTGCCTGGCTGGAATCATACTTTTGAGTACTCTTGCCCTACTAAAGGCATTCAGAATATCTGACAGAAACTCAAGACACTTATCAGGCCCTTATTCCTAAATAACTCTAATTTCTGAAGGACAGATATTTCCCAACTTGTTCAGAGTCAATTGCTGTTATCACCAGGCAACTTTAACAAACTTTTGGCTTTTTGTTTATATAAACCCTTGACTCTTTATCTTTGCAAGAACACCCTTTTTTTTTTTTTTTCCAAAACTGTAATCCTTAAGAGACCAAATAAACTAGTTTCCTATTTTCAGCCTTTTAACATTAAATCCAGCAAGTATTTCATCCCAACTTTACAGGTAGTCACAATTACATATTTGGCAATTAAAAATGAAGTTTGTCAGCTCTAAAAACAACATGGGATTTTGTTTATATTTTATTGTATTAAAGTTCTTTAATAAAGCTAGAAAATAAAGCTCTCAATATTAAAAATATCAACATCCCAATGATACATTTGCATGAATACTTTATTGCAAGAGATTAAAGACTATCTTGGTTGTTTTTCTCTCTTCCTTTCTTTTAAAGAAAACATGAGACCTTCCACTTGAGTGTTCCTATTTTTCAAAGAATACAATATTTACAATCCAAGCTTCCCTGGTGGTGTGTACGGTAAAGATTTACAATCTTTCACATACAATTAGTATAATATTTTTCTTTCATCATTTTTATTTTTCTGTCATCAAACAATTAATGTATACTTAATAAAAACTCTATATGTGATAGGTGATAGACAACAGTAGGTTACCGTAAATGGTGTCGGATTCTTAATCTCCAATGGAGAAGAATTCACACTGGGATCAAAAAGACTCGGTGATGGTCACTCAGAGCTTCATGCAGCGAAAAGTTTATTTGAATGAGAAAGGACAGGAAGAGCTTCCAGCATAGACACTAGAAGGGGATAGAAGAGTACCCCTTTGCCAATTTAAGCATGACAATTTGTATTTCTATGTTAAATCAAAATGAAGTACTACTAAGAGAGCTCTCTCAAATGGAAACAGGAGGCCACTGAGGAGCTGTGGCCTATTCACACAAGACTTCTGTGCCTGGCTGGAATCATACTTTTGAGTACTCTTGCCCTACTAAAGGCATTCAGAATATCTGACAGAAACTCAAGACACTTATCAGGCCCTTATTCCTAAATAACTCTAATTTCTGAAGGACAGATATTTCCCAACTTGTTCAGAGTCAATTGCTGTTATCACCAGGCAACTTTAACAAACTTTTGGCTTTTTGTTTATATAAACCCTTGACTCTTTATCTTTGCAAGAACACCCTTTTTTTTTTTTTTTCCAAAACTGTAATCCTTAAGAGACCAAATAAACTAGTTTCCTATTTTCAGCCTTTTAACATTAAATCCAGCAAGTATTTCATCCCAACTTTACAGGTAGTCACAATTACATATTTGGCAATTAAAAATGAAGTTTGTCAGCTCTAAAAACAACATGGGATTTTGTTTATATTTTATTGTATTAAAGTTCTTTAATAAAGCTAGAAAATAAAGCTCTCAATATTAAAAATATCAACATCCCAATGATACATTTGCATGAATACTTTATTGCAAGAGATTAAAGACTATCTTGGTTGTTTTTCTCTCTTCCTTTCTTTTAAAGAAAACATGAGACCTTCCACTTGAGTGTTCCTATTTTTCAAAGAATACAATATTTACAATCCAAGCTTCCCTGGTGGTGTGTACGGTAAAGATTTACAATCTTTCACATACAATTAGTATAATATTTTTCTTTCATCATTTTTATTTTTCTGTCATCAAACAATTAATGTATACTTAATAAAAACTCTATATGTGATAGGTGATAGACAACAGTAGGTTACCGTAAATGGTGTCGGATTCTTAATCTCCAATGGAGAAGAATTCACACTGGGATCAAAAAGACTCGGTGATGGTCACTCAGAGCTTCATGCAGCGAAAAGTTTATTTGAATGAGAAAGGACAGGGAAGAGCTTCCAGCATAGACACTAGAAGGGGGATAGAAGAGTACCCCCTTTGCCAATTTAAGCATGACAATTTGTATTTTCTAGTAGGTTATCGAAGCAATAGCTGAAGGTCGTAAAGGCATTCCAGTCCTACACCCACAATGTGAGATTAGCCGGATTATCTCTGGGCTAGGAGAGACATTCTGGTGTAAAGGCCTTTCTAGGCCCACAGTGTCAACATCAGACAATAAGCTTAGTTTGGGGTTGATCTTATCATAACAAATATGTTAGAAAAATACTTGTCCTTCTTCTTTTTGTCCCTCACCTCCTCCTTGGGGCCCACTGGCCTCCTTCAAATCTGCCTATTAATCTAGCTATTAAACCCTTTCATATGTCTGCCTTCACAGTGTTTACAGTCACTGCTGATGATGAGCAGTTATGAAAGGGCATGAGGTTAATTTGAAACAATGTACAAGGAGCACCTGTGCTATATAGGAGCCTTTGGTGGTTTAGTCACTAAATTTTGTCCAACACTTTGCAACCCCATGGTTTGTAGCCTCCAGCCTCCTCTGTCGATGGAATTTTCCAGGCAAAAATCCTGGAATGGGTTGCCATTTCCTTCTCCAGGAGATCTTCCCTAGCCAACCCAGGGATCAAACCTGGGTCTCCTGCATTTCATGTTGTTCTCTGCATGGCAGGAAGATTCTTTACTGACAGAAGCCTTTAAGACAATGTATCTGGCCTGAAGGCAGGACCAGATAATGTTTTTTGGAAGATTTGGAAAACTAAAAGGAAAATAGGTTAAAGATGAGAGAATTACCTTTTGTTAACAAAAAGCACATAGGAGGCTCAGGTGAAGAGGGTAAATAGATACAAAAAATACATTCTAGTATAATATTTTTCTTTCATCATTTTTATTTTTCTGTCATCAAACAATTAATGTATACTTAATAAAAACTCTATATGTGATAGGTGATAGACAACAGTAGGTTACCGTAAATGGTGTCGGATTCTTAATCTCCAATGGAGAAGAATTCACACTGGGATCAAAAAGACTCGGTGATGGTCACTCAGAGCTTCATGCAGCGAAAAGTTTATTTGAATGAGAAAGGACAGGGAAGAGCTTCCAGCATAGACACTAGAAGGGGGATAGAAGAGTACCCCCTTTGCCAATTTAAGCATGACAATTTGTATTTTCTAGTAGGTTATCAAGCAATAGCTGAAGGTCGTAAAGGCATTCCAGTCCTACACCCACAATGTGAGATTAGCCGGATTATCTCTGGGCTAGGAGAGACATTCTGGTGTAAAGGCCTTTCTAGGCCCACAGTGTCAACATCAGACAATAAGCTTAGTTTGGGGTTGATCTTATCATAACAAATATGTTAGAAAAATACTTGTCCTTCTTCTTTTTGTCCCTCACCTCCTCCTTGGGGCCCACTGGCCTCCTTCAAATCTGCCTATTAATCTAGCTATTAAACCCTTTCATATGTCTGCCTTCACAGTGTTTACAGTCACTGCTGATGATGAGCAGTTATGAAAGGGCATGAGGTTAATTTGAAACAATGTACAAGGAGCACCTGTGCTATATAGGAGCCTTTGGTGGTTTAGTCACTAAATTTTGTCCAACACTTTGCAACCCCATGGTTTGTAGCCTCCAGCCTCCTCTGTCGATGGAATTTTCCAGGCAAAAATCCTGGAATGGGTTGCCATTTCCTTCTCCAGGAGATCTTCCCTAGCCAACCCAGGGATCAAACCTGGGTCTCCTGCATTTCATGTTGTTCTCTGCATGGCAGGAAGATTCTTTACTGACAGAAGCCTTTAAGACAATGTATCTGGCCTGAAGGCAGGACCAGATAATGTTTTTTGGAAGATTTGGAAAACTAAAAGGAAAATAGGTTAAAGATGAGAAAATTACCTTTTGAACAGAATAAATAACAAAAAAAGCACATAGGAGGCTCAGGTGAAGAGAGATGGTAGAGACATAAAAAGAGAGAAAGAAACATTATTGGTGCCTGTAAGAAAGTAAAATAATACAGTGAGAGATGAGACTAGATAGAAAGACAATGGGAATGTCATGTTGATGTGTGGCAGAAACCAACACAATATTGCAAAATATTCTTCATTTAAAAGTAAGTGAATTTTTATAAAAGCAATGTCATAGGCTGCATTGTGGAGAACAAATCAGAAGGAAATAAACTTGGACAGAAGACCATTTGAAAATTTGTTGCCAAAATCTCAGAAAAAGCCAATGGGACCTAAATTGAGGGGTGGTTACGCATGTGGATCTTTCTAGAGGGAATTAATGCGGTTTGTGGATTAATTGACTTTGGGACATGAGGCAAATGGAGGAATCAAAGATAACCCCTTTTCGCAATAGGCAAAGAGTGCACAGTAGTGGCATTCATTAAAGATGCAGAATGGTTCACCTTTGATGGTACAAACATGACTTCAATTTGAGATAGGCTATATTTGAGCTGTGTTATTTGTATGAAATTTCAGTATCAGAGTCACAAATACAGGGATCTTTAGGAGTCACATAAAGGATCATCTAAATTGCCCTGAAGGGGATAGGGGTAAGAAGAGAACCTTAGAAGATCCAATAATTAAGGGAAAAGTAGAGAATAAAATCCTGGAAAGAACATTGAGAAGAAATGGCTAGTTATGTAAGAAATATAAATCAGGGCAGTACAGAGTCATGGAATTCAAGGAAAGCCATATTTTATAGGCAAAGTAATGCCCTGCCTCCAAAATGTGTGGTTATTCATCATTAGAAACATTCACAAAGGGCAAAAGGGACACTGCAGATGTGGTTAAGGATCCTGAGGTGGGAAGTTTTATTGGATTATCATCTGGGCAAACCCAATGCAATCACAAGAGTCCTGAAGAAAGGGAAGCAGAAGGGACAGAGTTGAAGAAGGGGATGTGAAGATGGACAGGTGATAAAAAGGATGAGGCAAGGAGTAATGATGACCTACAGAAGCTGGAAGACACCAGGAAATAGATTCACTTAGAGGGAAGCAATGTGATCCTGCAGGTTCATTTCAGACTTCTGACTTCTAGGACTGTAAGATAATAAATTTATGTTGCTATTAACCACAAACTGTATGGTAATTTGTTACAAAATCAATGGGAAACCAGTATACTATGTAAGAGCTGAAATTTGCAAAACAGAATTCACAGATGACCTTTCAAAGAGGGGTATTCTTTAGACAAAAAGTTGTGAAACTGCAGTGTTTTGAGTTATTTTAAACAGTGAATGACATTTTTGGATCTTCAATTAGCTATCTACCCATGATGTTACAGAAGACTTGCTTCTTCAACTCTAAGTGTGGAATATAACAGGCAAAAAGAAACCCCAAGAAATTCATCACTATATTGTTTCTTTGGTCTCAAAATTCCTGGGTAGTCTGCTTTCCTTGTTCTACCTTTCAGAGTTTTCTTATGTTTGTTTAATATATAATGTTCAGAGGTTTTTGTTAATAGCTGTACTGAGCTTCCCTAGTGGCTCAGTGGTAAAGAATCTACCTGCCAATGTAAAAGACATGGGTTCAACCCCGGGAATGGAAAGATTTCCTAGAGAAGGAAATGGAAATCCACTCGCATATTCTTGTATGAGAAATCCCATGGACAGAAAGAGCCTGGCAGGTTATGGTCCATGGGGCCCAAAGAATCAGACACAACTTAGCAACTTAACAACAACAATCAAAAGGAATAGCAGAAAATATCCCAAACTGATTCTTTAATTGTATATTTTAAATTTTTCTTTATCTGCGCTGTCCAAATTTTCTCTACTAGACATGAATTACTTACATTTCAGATAAATGTGTTTTTACAAATATAGTGCTTAGAATGGCACTATGTATGTCACATAGCAATCTAAATACAAAATTTAATTCATTTTGCAAAAAAATAACAAGTCTAAAACAACTTAAAACAAACATAATAAATGTCCCCAATCCTATATAATATTTACTAATCAGTGACACAACCTTTTAAATAGCATTTTCTAAAATATATTCCATATAAAGTGATTTACAAAATGCTTAGCAACTGGTATTGAACAGGCAGAAACTATCAAGAATGAATGCCTGGGAGTCAGCAAGGCTTGAAAAGCACAACATAGTGGGTATATTAACCTTTAAAACCCAAGAAAAAATATTCCATGGCTAACTGCTTTGGGAAAATAATACTCTTTCTTCCTTTTTGGAGTTCTTGTCAGGGAAAAAAAAATACATATATATCCTCAACATCATTAAATGCAGGCTTTTATCATAAAATTATTTTTCCATGGAAAACCTTTTTCCTGACAACACCTATTCACAGTCTGTAGAATGTGCTCTCTGAAGTGCTTTTATGCTAGACTGTGATTCTGCTGAGCCATTTTTATCCATATTCTTTTCTACCAGTTGATAATTACTGCCCCAAATTGCTTCTAATATGTTAAATGCTTCTAATATATATATTTTGTTTCTTTGGTCTCAAAATTCCTGGGTAGTCTGCTTTCCTTGTTCTACCTTTCAGAGTTTTCTTATGTTTGTTTAATATATAATGTTCAGAGGTTTTTGTTAATAGCTGTACTGAGCTTCCCTAGTGGCTCAGTGGTAAAGAATCTACCTGCCAATGTAAAAGACATGGGTTCAACCCCGGGAATGGAAAGATTTCCTAGAGAAGGAAATGGAAATCCACTCGCATATTCTTGTATGAGAAATCCCATGGACAGAAAGAGCCTGGCAGGTTATGGTCCATGGGGCCCAAAGAATCAGACACAACTTAGCAACTTAACAACAACAATCAAAAGGAATAGCAGAAAATATCCCAAACTGATTCTTTAATTGTATATTTTAAATTTTTCTTTATCTGCGCTGTCCAAATTTTCTCTACTAGACATGAATTACTTACATTTCAGATAAATGTGTTTTGACAAATATAGTGCTTAGAATGGCACTATGTATGTCACATAGCAATCTAAATACAAAATTTAATTCATTTTGCAAAAAAATAACAAGTCTAAAACAACTTAAAACAAACATAATAAATGTCCCCAATCCTATATAATATTTACTAATCAGTGACACAACCTTTTAAATAGCATTTTCTAAAATATATTCCATATAAAGTGATTTACAAAATGCTTAGCAACTGGTATTGAACAGGCAGAAACTATCAAGAATGAATGCCTGGGAGTCAGCAAGGCTTGAAAAGCACAACATAGTGGGTATATTAACCTTTAAAACCCAAGAAAAAGTATTCCATGGCTAACTGCTTTGGGAAAATAATACTCTTTCTTCCTTTTTGGAGTTCTTGTCAGGGAAAAAAAAATACATATATATCCTCAACATCATTAAATGCAGGCTTTTATCATAAAATTATTTTTCCATGGAAAACCTTTTTCCTGACAACACCTATTCACAGTCTGTAGAATGTGCTCTCTGAAGTGCTTTTATGCTAGACTGTGATTCTGCTGAGCCATTTTTATCCATATTCTTTTCTACCAGTTGATAATTACTGCCACTCAAATAGAATGCATTCTGTAAAATGACTTATTCTGTAGCCTAGTCTAAGAAAAGTGACACATCTGAAATTAAATCATGTGATATATTAACATTCCCCTGGACCTATGAATACATTTATTTGTGAGATGCATATCAGTAATAAATAAAAGCAGTATATCAGAAAAAAAGTGAAAAACGTGAAAAAGATAGGACAGAACCAAAATCACATATCAACTTTCTGCAGTGTCATTGCTTATCAACTGGCAGATGCTCTTTGTGAAAATTTTGCAGCTGGATCTTGGCTCAGATGGAAACTACAAAGTTTAACTAATGACTCCTGCCATGGCCACAAGATGAATATGTAAGTGAAGACCTGCATGCCGAGTACAGTACTTTATGCCTTTTTATAAACTAAGGCTGAATAAGCATTGTATTGCATGTTGATCTAATTTCTCTTTCATATTTGTAATGACTTTTGTTTTTGAAAGAAAAGAAACTTCCTCAATCCCTCAGCTATTGAAATTGAGATGGGAACCAGATTCTGCCTGACAATAAAATCTTTTTGGCCTTCGCTATATCATATGGCAGTATTTAGATAACACATGAAATAAAGTTATCCAAGGATGTATAATGAGATACCTCTAGGGATAATTACATCAAAGAACATTTGAAAATATTTTTTTAAAGTAGTACGCAATTTAAACTTTTACTAAACACAGCAAGTGTAGTCAATTAATTTTCATCACTTTCAAAATAATTTTATTATATATCATAAAAACAAGCTTTAAAAATTGCTATAAAAATGGTTTATATATGTCCCAGGATATATGCATTTAAATCAATATAACTAAATCCAAATGCCTTCATAGAAATTAAGAAAACATTCCTGTGAATGGAAAATGGAAGAGGAACATCAAACGGCTTAGAGTCCTCAAGCTCCAGGGCTCCTTGCTCTGAATCCAGAAGCAGGAAGAAGCACCAGCACATAAAAGTGGAGAAGGTAAGAGCAGAAATCGTAATCAGATTTACTGCTTAGAAAGAAGCCAGAACTGACCTTCCTGTGCCTAAAAGGAAGCTGATAAACTGTTGCAGAAAATGTAACTAAGGAGGACTCTATGGGGCCTTCCCCAGACCGACCCCTCCCCCATATCTTCTGCTTTAGCTCCTCTCTCAAGTAACCAGACAATAGTAATTCATACACATATCCTGAGTTTTTCCTGAGGCTAAAGACCACCACCAAATGGATGAAATGACCTACAGTATTTGATGATCATGAACACGTTGCCCCTGGAATTACTGCGATCTAGGGACAGATGTTAACCTCCTTGTTACCTCAACATCAAAATAATCAGAGAACGGTGCACGAGATGATCGCATAGCCAGAGATGCCCGCTTTCCTCACCTGGCTTTTTAAAATGCTTTGCTGGAACCCTTTGGGGAATTTGGGGGCTTGAGGGGCATGAGCCCCCTACCCTGATTCTCCTGGCTTCGATCTACAATACACATTGGGGGGTGGGAGGTGGAAGGGAGGTTCAAGACGGGGAGGACACATGTATACCTATGGCTGATTCCAACCCAGTATTGTAAAGCAATTATCCCACAATGAAAACTAAGTAAATTAAAAAAGGAAAATATTTCTCTGTTTCAAACTCTGATGTTCTGGTATTGTTTGACCTTATTGTGCATCAAGCACACGAACTGGTGTTCAGCAACAAAAATTTAGTGTGGGACTATCTTACATAAAGCTACCAATTTAAGAAGGGAAGTCATGGCTTCAAAACTAGATCCTAAGCCAAGCCATACACTGGACAGGCTGCACTGCCTGTGAAAGTCTCCCAAAGCCCTCACAGCAAAAAAACTGAATTGCTAAAGTAACACCCACTTTGTGGAAGAGGGTCCAGGAGCCATGTGGTGGCAGCCACAAAACTACTAACCAAGGATAAGAGCAAAGAGAGCAAAAAACAATATCTCATTGAAAACACGGTACAAAGTGAAACTCCAGAATACGTGAAGGTAACTAATCCTACAAATAGCCTAACAAACCAAAACAAAACAAATATATCTTTTAAAGACATTACAAAACATGTGCAGGCAGGCAGAATTGAAAACAGACTTAAACAAACAGTTTTGAAATTAACAATATAGTCACCGAAATTAGAACTTAACAGGTCAGATATATTTTTGTGTTAATAAATTATTAAATTTGAAGAGAGTGAAATTCACTATAAACACGGGCAAAGGGCAGGAAGGGAGGGAGGGAGAAACTTTCAAGACATTGAAAATAATTGAGTTTCCAAGACAGGTTGAACAGGAATTTATTCATCTTATCCCTCAAAAAAGGTGAAAGAGAAGCAATATTAGAGATATTATGGCTGCTTGTTTTTCTCCAAATAAAGAAAAAAGACCTCAAATCAAAAGGATTTCCAATTACCAAACTAGAATTTTAGGATACCAACTTGAAATGGCATTACAGAATATAAATTTCAAAAGTTACCAGAACGAAAAGATGGTTACTTACCAAAGAGTAATAATTGCATTGGCAGAAGAATTTTTCATTAGCAAAAACTAAATGCTAGGAAATAGTAACACGGCATCTGCAAAGAGCTGAAGGAATTCTACACAGTTCTCTCTTTCTTCAAGAGTGAGTGAGAGGGTTCTCCATCTGGCAGTGTGGCAGGCTAAATTTTCTGAGAGATTCTCCTACAGTAAATCAATATGGATAACTATTTTTCTCTGTTTCAAACTCTGATGTTCTGGTATTGTTTGACCTTATTGTGCATCAAGCACACGAACTGGTGTTCAGCAACAAAAATTTAGTGTGGGACTATCTTACATAAAGCTACCAATTTAAGAAGGGAAGTCATGGCTTCAAAACTAGATCCTAAGCCAAGCCATACACTGGACAGGCTGCACTGCCTGTGAAAGTCTCCCAAAGCCCTCACAGCAAAAAAACTGAATTGCTAAAGTAACACCCACTTTGTGGAAGAGGGTCCAGGAGCCATGTGGTGGCAGCCACAAAACTACTAACCAAGGATAAGAGCAAAGAGAGCAAAAAACAATATCTCATTGAAAACACGGTACAAAGTGAAACTCCAGAATACGTGAAGGTAACTAATCCTACAAATAGCCTAACAAACCAAAACAAAACAAATATATCTTTTAAAGACATTACAAAACATGTGCAGGCAGGCAGAATTGAAAACAGACTTAAACAAACAGTTTTGAAATTAACAATATAGTCACCGAAATTAGAACTTAACAGGTCAGATATATTTTTGTGTTAATAAATTATTAAATTTGAAGAGAGTGAAATTCACTATAAACACGGGCAAAGGGCAGGAAGGGAGGGAGGGAGAAACTTTCAAGACATTGAAAATAATTGAGTTTCCAAGACAGGTTGAACAGGAATTTATTCATCTTATCCCTCAAAAAAGGTGAAAGAGAAGCAATATTAGAGATATTATGGCTGCTTGTTTTTCTCCAAATAAAGAAAAAAGACCTCAAATCAAAAGGATTTCCAATTACCAAACTAGAATTTTAGGATACCAACTTGAAATGGCATTACAGAATATAAATTTCAAAAGTTACCAGAACGAAAAGATGGTTACTTACCAAAGAGTAATAATTGCATTGGCAGAAGAATTTTTCATTAGCAAAAACTAAATGCTAGGAAATAGTAACACGGCATCTGCAAAGAGCTGAAGGAATTCTACACAGTTCTCTCTTTCTTCAAGAGTGAGTGAGAGGGTTCTCCATCTGGCAGTGTGGCAGGCTAAATTTTCTGAGAGATTCTCCTACAGTAAATCAATTGGATAATGGATAACATAGTTCTCAGTGCATGCCATGCTCACAAGCAGCCGGGAAGTCTGTCATCCCTACCTCAGAGGGAACAAACTATGAGTTAAATGTGCGAGCAGTAAGAGGCAATCAAGTGGGTGAAATCTGATTGCTCCAAGCACAAGTACCCATAATACCACTGTAATTGTACTAATTAAACTTTGGGCCAGTAACAAAATGAAAAAAGCTAAAGCTGAGCGTTCTGACTTAAGCTGGGACACCTGAAGAGATTAATGGAGCCCTAGGTATATGATCACCTGGGACTCTCATTAGAAATGAAAGGTGAAGGAAAGCATTCACAATTTAAGTCCACAGTATTCTCAGATTAAGATCAATCAAGTGTAAGTTTCTAATATTGTTAAGCAGATGGCTCAGGAGTGAGAAGTAAACAAAAATGGTTTAACGTACCTAAAACCTTAAAACAGTGGAAATGTGCAAAATAAAAATGTAAAATGTATAGTGAAATAAAAAGATAAAATTGGAAATGGAACGAGCCTCAGGAGATTTTTAAAAATGATCAGGTAGCTCTAGAGAAGCAACTAAATGGAATTTCTAGGTAAGAAAAACCTGTTGATACAAAAATTAAACCTGGGGCTTCCCCTGGTGGTCCATTGGGTAAAGACACCGCCTTGCAGTGCAAAGGGCGCTGGTTCGAGCCCTGGCCTGGGAAGATTGGACCGATGTGTCCAATTACCGAGCCGGAGCTCTGGCGTGCGTGCGCCCAGAGCCAGTGCTCTGCGACGACAGTGGCCACCGCGATGGGAGGCCCAAAGGAGCCAAAGAACAAAGATAGATGAAAATGGAGAAATGAAAGACCAGTGGAAGTGGCCCGCCCATCCCTCTCCCTCCCCACCCCACCCTCCAAAAGATAAATAAATTAATTAATAAAAAAAAAATTCACTATGGAAGTGATTCCAAACTTAATCATTAATAATTAAAAAAATTAAACCTGAATAAACAAATAGCAAAGAAATATTAGCAAAGGTGTATCTGAAAATTCTCCACAACAAAGAGCAATAGAAAGTGACAGAAAATATAAAAATGAAATATACACAATGAAATATACTTCATTTTATTGTGCTTTCTTTTATTGTGTTTCCCAGATACTGCATTTTTTACAAATTGAAGATTTGTGACGACCCTGCATCGAGCAAGTCTACAGGTGTCATTTTTCCAAGAGCACTGGCTCAAGTCATATCTCTGTGTCACATTTTGGTAATTCTTACAATATTTCACACTTTTTGTTATCATTATATATTCATCACACTGAACTGTGGTCAGTGATCTTTAATATTATTATTGCGAAAAGATTACAACTTGCAGAAGGTTCAGATGATCATTAGCATTATTTAACAACATTTTTAAATTAAGGTGTGTACACTGGTTTTTCAAAGATATAATGCTGGTGCACATTCAATAGACTACAGTGTAGTGTAAATTTCTGGAAAACAACAAAAATCATGTGAGTGACTTTATTGTCCTATTTGCTTTATTGCAGTGGTCTGGAGCTGTACCTGCAATATCTCTGAGGTAATGAGGTATACTTGAACAGGGAGGACAGAGTGAAAATATCCAATAAATTCTAACTAGAGTCCTAGTGAAACTGAGCAAGACCCGGTGGGGAGCTTCCCAAGGACACAACCCTCCTCTGTCCCCTACCTCTTGTTTGTAGAAAAGTTTTAACTTCCTAGGCCCTTTCCAAGTTGTTAAGTGCAAATAATGTAATCACAAAAATGAAAAATTACAGAAATAAAGGAAAACAGTCAAGCAAGACAAAATAATAATAGTTTAGCCATAAAACAAAGTTAAGGGCCTTTAGTTCCTCTTCAAAAGCTACAAATAATATCCTGAGCCATACCCATGAGTTGTTTTGTAGATACTAAAACTCTCACCAGGTGGAAGAAGTTAATTGCTAACTACCAGCATTTAGGTCTCAGACAGGTTGGAAACAGAAGGTTGATTAACTGAGATTCCTGAAGCACCACCCAGTTACTTCACCACCAACCAATCAGAAGAATGTCCAAGAGCTATACTACATCCTATGACCCTCTCCCTCATCTTGATTTTAAAAATCCTTCCTTGAAAGTCACAGGAGTGTTTGGGTCTTTCAATCATTAGTCATTCATAATCCTTGTCTGTGTTTCTAATAAACACTACACTTTTTTTTTTTCTTTTTTACAACCTGGTGTCAGCAGACTGACTTAACTGAACACAGGTGTGTGCACACAAATTTAATTTGATAACACTAGTAAGAGAGAGACTAGAAGAAAGGCTTGTAAATAAGTAAACAGCTAAAATTAATAAATTCATAAAAAACAGAACTGAAAACTCTTAAGATGAAATACAAGGTCTAGAATTATCATAAAAATTGATCAATAACTAAAAAAGAAAAAATTCCATATCTGGGTGATTTATCATGCAAGTTCTAATAGGCTTTCTAATATGTTTACAATATTCATTCTAAATCTTTCTAATCTTATACAGTCTTCCATATGGAAAAAAAGAAGAGGTGCTTACTTTCCAAATCAGTGAGACCAGTATACTGTTCTGAAAGTTTTAACCTTGACATAGAAATTCAGTAAAGATTGTGAAATAATCAGACCTAATCAGATGGATAAAATCTGTGATCCTCTAAGAACAATACAAATTTATTCCAAATTCAAGAATGATTTGGCAAAAATATAAAAAAACATATGATCATCTCAATGCAGAAATAAAAGCATTTGAGAAAAACAGACATTTATCCCCTACCTCTTGTTTGTAGAAAAGTTTTAACTTCCTAGGCCCTTTCCAAGTTGTTAAGTGCAAATAATGTAATCACAAAATGAAAAATTACAGAAATAAAGGAAAACAGTCAAGCAAGACAAAATAATAATAGTTTAGCCATAAAACAAAGTTAAGGGCCTTTAGTTCCTCTTCAAAAGCTACAAATAATATCCTGAGCCATACCCATGAGTTGTTTTGTAGATACTAAAACTCTCACCAGGTGGAAGAAGTTAATTGCTAACTACCAGCATTTAGGTCTCAGACAGGTTGGAAACAGAAGGTTGATTAACTGAGATTCCTGAAGCACCACCCAGTTACTTCACCACCAACCAATCAGAAGAATGTCCAAGAGCTATACTACATCCTATGACCCTCTCCCTCATCTTGATTTTAAAAATCCTTCCTTGAAAGTCACAGGAGTGTTTGGGTCTTTCAATCATTAGTCATTCATAATCCTTGTCTGTGTTTCTAATAAACACTACACTTTTTTTCTTTTTTACAACCTGGTGTCAGCAGACTGACTTAACTGAACACAGGTGTGTGCACACAAATTTAATTTGATAACACTAGTAAGAGAGAGACTAGAAGAAAGGCTTGTAAATAAGTAAACAGCTAAAATTAATAAATTCATAAAAAACAGAACTGAAAACTCTTAAGATGAAATACAAGGTCTAGAATTATCATAAAAATTGATCAATAACTAAAAAAGAAAAAATTCCATATCTGGGTGATTTATCATGCAAGTTCTAATAGGCTTTCTAATATGTTTACAATATTCATTCTAAATCTTTCTAATCTTATACAGTCTTCCATATGGAAAAAAAGAAGAGGTGCTTACTTTCCAAATCAGTGAGACCAGTATACTGTTCTGAAAGTTTTAACCTTGACATAGAAATTCAGTAAAGATTGTGAAATAATCAGACCTAATCAGATGGATAAAATCTGTGATCCTCTAAGAACAATACAAATTTATTCCAAATTCAAGAATGATTTGGCATTATAAATAGAATTATAGGAAAGAAAATACATATGATCATCTCAATGCAGAAATAAAAGCATTTGAGAAAAAACAGACATTTATTCAGGATAAAAACTCTTAGCAAACTAGCAAGAGAAATGTACTTTACCTGGTAAGTCTAACAAAAGCATATTGCAAATATTAAAGTTAAGGGTGGAATTTAAGAGGCATCTCTTTCAAAGTCAGACATTTGACAAAGATTCAACTGCTTCAATTCAACATTCAGTGAGAATGTCTAACTTGCAGCATCGGGCTTGAAAAAATGAGGATTTAGGATTTGAAAGGGAGACAAAATTCATTAGTGGTAGATAATTTTATCAGGAAAATTTAAAACACAAAACTATCCAAAATTTGTAGGAATTAATAGAAAAGAGTTACACGGTTGGTTATAAGATTAATATGAAAATGTACATTTCTATATCTCATCAACAAACAGGGGAAAGCCTTGTAAAAATAGCATTTACGACAGCAGTAAATATTCTAAGGTTCCTAGAACATAGCTAACAAACGTCATAACCCACAGAAAAATATATATAAGTACAAAAAACATCCTAGATGATAAATTAATGAAAACATATGCTGTGTGTGAATGAACAGGTAGCTTTCAAAATATCAATTCTCTCCCAATTGACCCAGAGATGCAATGCAACCTCTGTCAAAATCACCATAGGATTTGTTGTAAATTTTGATAAGTCAATTTTAAAATGTTCATGGAAAAGCAAAGAGCCAAGTATGCCTAAAACACTCAAAGGAAAAGGAGGGCAGGCTTGCTCTCAGCATAAATAGAGCTGGTTATAATGCTGGATGAATTAGGACAATGTAAGATAAGTTAGAAGAAAACCAAATTGCCTGATGGAATGAACTAGAGAGTCTAGAAGTAGATCCATGTGTAAATGGAAACAATAAATGCCAGAGGTGGCATTTCTGCTCACTGGGGAAATGAGTTTGCCTTCAATTTACAGTGATGGTTGTCTACACACAACTCACACGGACTCATGACTTAAATGTGAAAAACATAACTTCAGAGGTTTTGTAAGAAAATATAAAAGAATATCTTTAAGTCCTATAATTCAAAGATTATTTTATAGCATTATGATATTAACTGTAAAAATTAAAATTTCACATTACTTTATGATGAATCATTCAAATGTATATGTACACTAAAATTTCTTTAATATAATTGTTTTTGACATTATAAGGCAGGCAGTTTATACACCATGAGCTGCTTTCAAAACATTCTTAATCATAAATAATCTTATAGGGAAATAAACTCAACAAATACAGTATTCTATGAACATTCAATGATCTACAAAGAAAAAGAAGGTAAATTTATTTGAGTGCCAAATGCATAAAATAACAGAAAAAAGAGCTAGAACTACAAAAAAAGAACTAGAACTGATTATTTTTCATTTTTTATTGTTGTTCTCCTGGCATCAAATATGTATTTTCTTTCCATACCAAACTTTTCATCTCAAAAAACTTCAACTACGAAATAAAATCTACCTCAACCCAAAAACCACTCTTGAAAAGAAGCCAAAATCTAAGCAAGAGTCTAACAGAAGGAAATGATACCTACCTTCTTCTTCCATTGTATTCAAAGCATTTTCCTGCATTATCAAATTTTAGTACTATGAAATTTGAATCTTCTTTTATACTAATACAGCTCCTGGAAAATTTGCCTATGCATTTAGCTATTGGTTAAGGTAACTGAATTCCTTTAGTTTATTAAAACTGACTTGGGTTATTTAAACCGCACTGACCACCGTCATTAATGATGGGTAACCTACATCTAGTTCATAGAAATAAACCTAGGTAGGATATGTACACATAATATTGTTCAGTTGCAAAGTTTTGTCCAACTCTGTGACCCCGTTGACTCCAGCATGCCAGGTTTCCCTGTTTCTCCTCATCTCCAAATACAGGCAAATGAGTGAGTTCTGAAGGACTCTTCTCTTCCCAACTAGATCACGTAATACTGCATAACACTACACTGACTTCATGCAACATTGAACTAGATTATCTTTTTTTTTTTTTTTTTGGCCTCTTTTTATTGGTCTTCCATTTATTTATTTTCATCCATCTTTGTTCTTTGGCCTGTGTGGGCCTTCATTGCAGTGGCCTCTCCTGTAGCATAACACCGGACCTGGGCGCATGTACTTCAGAGCACTGGTTCCTAATTGGCACACTGGCCTAGCCACTCCATGGCTCATGGGATCTTCCCAGGTCAGGGATCAAGCTGGCGCCCCTTGCTCTGCAAGGTGGTGTCCTTACCCACTGGACTTGTGAAATAGATTACCTTTTTGCAAACTCATGAGTCATTAACATTAGGCATCCAGTCAGTTTTATAAGCATGTGTAGACTATATACACATATATTTGTATCTTATTTGCTTTCTGATTTTTTATCAGTCTTCCAAGAGCAGGAGATGGTCACATGAATGCTGGATATTAGTTTACACACAATTAATTAAAAAAAGAACACATAGCAACCATTGTACTTAATTCAAAAGTGAGTTTTTTAAAATAATATTTTCAGCTCTAATACATTTTAGTAACATAACCGACTTATATCTCTTTGAAATTTTGTCATCTCATACGTATACCAAATCAATCTAAAACTATAGATCTTTCTTCCAATAGTGTTGCCAAATACTTCACTGCCATTTGCAGGAATATAGATGAACTTAGAGAATATTTGCTTAGTGAACTAAGACAGAGAATGAGAAATATTATATGATTCCACTTATATGTGGAATCTAAAAAAATATCATACAAATGAATGTATATGCAAAAGAGAAAAGACCCACAGATATAGAAAGCAAACTTGTGACTATGAAAGGAAAAAGGGAAAGGAGAGGCAAATTAGCGGTATGAGTTTGACAAATACAAACTGCTATATATAAAATAGATGAGAAACAAGGATCTCTGGTATAGCATATGAAATTACACCCATTATCTTTATCAATCTATAAAGGAATATTATCTGCAAAGTGCTAAATCACTACGTTGTATACCTGAAACTAACACAATATTGTAATTCAATTATACTTCAATTTTTAAAAAAGATTAAGATCCACAAATTAAGATTTCAAGATGCTGGTTCTTAACAATAATCTTTTGTGTACTTTGACTAATGGTTTTCCAAACATTAAAAACCAAATGGTGTTGGTAAATTGGTGGCCATTAGAACATTCACCAGTAATCCTATAAACCATCTCACTAGCTTCATGTTTTTACACCAAGCAAAGTAGTCAGTTCTGCAACTCTTCTCTTCCCAACTAGATCACAAACTTCTCAAAGACAGGACTATTTTCTTCCTATTTTACTTCCCTTGCAGTAACCCCATAACTAATGGCTGAATAACTGAAAAAAGATATTGAAGTTTTATTGTACCTTGACACAGTGCATAGAACTGACATTTACGTGGAACTCCTTTTACTCCCATTTTTCTTCCATTTTTCATACGCAAATACACTAAATTTAATGCATTTAAAGAATACCCCTGAGTGCAAACAGCTATTCTCTCAGGCATGTTATGGCCACCAGATAAAACATGTCTGTGGCTTTGCTTAAAGCATCTAAAATAAGATCTTTGAAGCAGTTGTTAGTTTCTGTTTCCAAGATGAGAGCACAAAAAATTTGATCAAGTCGAGTTATTGACCTCAGAACAGTCACAGAATCATGGTTATGTATTGAACAATTACTATTACTTTTGACTAAAGGCTATACGGTATTTTGGGATGTTTTTGAGATAAGTAAGCTTATTATTTTAGGTTTCATTCTTTGTGGTAAATAAGTGGCAAACAAGACTGCCTTCCCCCATTTAAAAAATATAAAGTAACTTTTGTTTCATTTGTTTCACATATTGCAGTAGTGCAGACTAAAAGCTGTTATTACATATTTTTACTGACTGATAAGTCACTTGATCAGTCATCACTGGATCTTTGCTTAAGCAAACACCCCTAAATATAATCTAGTACTAGTATTAGCTCACCTAAAAGGCACCCCTTTTTTATAATTTCTAATATCCTTAGAAGAAACACAGATACAGAAACCAGAACCTGCAATACTCAAAAACAGACTTTGCCTGCCAGATTTACTCAAATGCTATGAATTCTATAGACTTTTCCGTATCAATAACTTTTTAAAAAATCCCTCCATAAATAGGATGACAGGGGAAAGTTTGCTGCTTCTGTGATTTCTTGGCATAAAATTCATTAGATTCTGGTCTGTATTCTTTTAGCATCATTTACAGCTATAAGAAAAACCCACAGCACCTCCAACAGCAAGGAAATGAACAGTGAACCCTGCAATTCATCTCATGTTTATTCATTTCAATTAAACTGACAGGAAGCAGCAGTAGCAACTAGTTCATTTCCTTGATTTTTTTTTTCTACCTAAACAACTTAAGAGGTTGATGCTGAAGCTGAAGCTCCAATAATTTAAGCCACCTGATAAGAAGGGATGACTCACTGAAAAACACTCTGATGCTGGGAAAAATAGAAGGTTACAGGAAAACTGGACAACAAAGGACAAGATGGTTAGATGTCATCACTGAGTCAATGGACATGATTCTGAGAAAGCTCCAGGAGATGGTGAAGAACAGGGAAGCCTGGCATACTGCAGTCCATGGGGTCTCAAAGAAGTCAGACACAACTGAGTGACTGAACTGAATTAAGAGAAAGACATTTCTTTGACTGTTTCATTACACTCTAGTTGGGAAACAGTGCTTCCTATTTTTCATAGATCTAGAGGAACTTACACAAAAACAGCTACTCTCAGGATTAACTTTTGTGAGTCATCTTTTACCATGGCTTCCAAGGGCTAATGTTAGTGTTCATATTTTGAAGTCATTTTAAGCATTATCTGTTAGTTAACATTGACTGTATTGATATAAAAAGTACTAAATCATCCTTCATTTAATATTCAAGTATTTCTTTTCTTCAAATGACTATGTAAGACACATAGGTATTTCACATTTTAAGTGTTAGTAGAAGTTACTATTACAACGGAATTGTCTGTTTTGATTCTCTAAAAATTGTTTAGAAAATCTCCCTTTAATGGCATCGTATTTAGTATTGAATCTGGAAGAGAATTTTAAAGGGGGGGGGGGAGGGAAGAAAGAAAACAAGAGTGAGATAAGAGAAGATGTTCAATAAGTACAAATCTTTTCAACCTGAACGTTGAATCATCCAATTTCATGTAAGTTGCTCTCAAGAAGAAAAACATGAAAACAAAAATCTATTGTCAATAAGTAGACAGTATGATATATAGTTAGACATTTCTAAACTACTAGAGTTCCAATGTCCTCAATATACCAAATCATCACAAAAAAAATTGCTTCAAGGTAGTCCTGACAGAAAAAGAGTAAATGCAGCCCATTTTGATATTATATGCCACAGCCTAAAAAGTTCAAAAGCTATAATTTGAACTAATTATTTATATTATAATTTTCAAATTTATGAAAGGAATCATAGCAGGGTTGTTTTAAATATAGAAAATCCCACAGTAAATAAAATATTTGCTTAAAGATTACTTGTATTTTGTCATGTATTAGATAGAACTCTTATACGAATGATTAAGAATTTATCAAAAGGAGAGATCTAGCAACTTGGAAAATATGGAGTTATGGTTCAATTTCCAATTTCATTTACAAACACTTTTCCTTAATAGATTTATCTCTGTGAAATGTGCTGAGTACAGAATGCAATTGATTATTTAGTTGTACTCTACTCCATGGGCTACAGTCCATGGGTCACAATAGTTAGACATAAGTCAGTGACTAACCAACAACAACAGTACTTAGTAGGATAGACTAATTTAAATGTTCTTATCACTTTTTCATTTAACAAAAAAACACTCATGGAGCATCTACTATGTACTAGGTACTTAACAGGAAAAAGGAAAAGTTGAGATACAGAAGTGAATAAAGTAGGACAGGGCGATGTTGCAATTTAGTGGAAGAAACAGACAATCAGTAATTAATACACAATGTAAAAAAATGTTCTTTATATGTGCTATGTAACTACAGAATGGCATGGGAGTCAAAAAGAGCCATTTTTTAAGCTAGATTTTAAGGCGAAGGACAGGAAAGCCTGTGTGCTGTAGTCCATGGACACGACTGAGAATCGGACACGACTGAGCAACTCAACTAAAGAATGAACAGAAGTGGGAGAGACAATATAAGGATAGGGGACTAAGAGGTCCAAACCATTATGTATAAAATAAGAAACAAGGATATATCACATAACAGGGAATATAGCCAGCATTTTTGTAATGACTACAAATGAAGCACAACCTTTAAAACTTACTAGTGGCTATACTGTACACCTGCACCTTATAGTGTACATCATGCACACATGCTAAGTTGCTTCAGTCATCCCCATATATTTGCAGTCCCATGGACTGCAGCCGCCCAGGCTCCTCTGTCCATGGGATACTCCAGGCAAGAGTACTAGAGTAGGTTGCCATACCCTTCTCCAGGGGACCTTCCTGACTCAGGCACTGAGGCTGCTCCTCTTATATCTCCTGCACAGGTAGGTGAGTTCTTTACCAGTAGCACCACCTGGGGTGCCCTAGATTGTACATCAACCATGCTGTGCTAAGTCGCTTCAGTCGTGTCTGACTCTTTGTGACCCTATGGACCATTCCCACCAGGCTTCCCTGTCCACAGGATTTTCCAGGCAAGAATACTGGAGGGAGTCCCATGCCCTCCTCCAGGATATCTTCCCAACCCAAGGACTGAAATCACATCTCTTAAGTCTCTTGCACTGGCAGACATGTTCTTCGCCACTAGCACCACTTTGGTTTCAATTAAAAATAATGCCAGAAAAAAAAGAAGGATAAATAATAGTTCACTGAGTGGAAAAGAAACTCCATCCCAGGACAACAACAGTACTTAGTAGGATAGACTAATTTAAATGTTCTTATCACTTTTTCATTTAACAAAAAAACACTCATGGAGCATCTACTATGTACTAGGTACTTAACAGGAAAAAGGAAAAGTTGAGATACAGAAGTGAATAAAGTAGGACAGGGCGATGTTGCAATTTAGTGGAAGAAACAGACAATCAGTAATTAATACACAATGTAAAAAAATGTTCTTTATATGTGCTATGTAACTACAGAATGGCATGGGAGTCAAAAAGAGCCATTTTTTAAGCTAGATTTTAAGGCGAAGGACAGGAAAGCCTGTGTGCTGTAGTCCATGGACACGACTGAGAATCGGACACGACTGAGCAACTCAACTAAAGAATGAACAGAAGTGGGAGAGACAATATAAGGATAGGGGACTAAGAGGTCCAAACCATTATGTATAAAATAAGAAACAAGGATATATCACATAACAGGGAATATAGCCAGCATTTTTGTAATGACTACAAATGAAGCACAACCTTTAAAACTTACTAGTGGCTATACTGTACACCTGCACCTTATAGTGTACATCATGCACACATGCTAAGTTGCTTCAGTCATCCCCATATATTTGCAGTCCCATGGACTGCAGCCGCCCAGGCTCCTCTGTCCATGGGATACTCCAGGCAAGAGTACTAGAGTAGGTTGCCATACCCTTCTCCAGGGGACCTTCCTGACTCAGGCACTGAGGCTGCTCCTCTTATATCTCCTGCACAGGTAGGTGAGTTCTTTACCAGTAGCACCACCTGGGGTGCCCTAGATTGTACATCAACCATGCTGTGCTAAGTCGCTTCAGTCGTGTCTGACTCTTTGTGACCCTATGGACCATTCCCACCAGGCTTCCCTGTCCACAGGATTTTCCAGGCAAGAATACTGGAGGGAGTCCCATGCCCTCCTCCAGGATATCTTCCCAACCCAAGGACTGAAATCACATCTCTTAAGTCTCTTGCACTGGCAGACATGTTCTTCGCCACTAGCACCACTTTGGTTTCAATTAAAAATAATGCCAGAAAAAAAAGAAGGATAAATAATAGTTCACTGAGTGGAAAAGAAACTCTCCATCAAGGAGAACAGCAAGTATAAACACAGTGAAGCTCAAAAGTATGACAGACGTAGGGTAACTATTGTGAATACTTACCCTCTGAAGTCACAGATAACATATAAGTGCTAAGAAGACAAATTGGGAAGATGTTTGGGCCATATTATGAATGACCTTTTAAGCTATCCTTTATTTTTTATCCTTTATAGACAGGGACCCAGGAAAGGTTGAGAACAGAGGACATCACATGAAATACAAAGGAAAGAGTTAAGAACGACTTAAATGTGTCTATCTGAACTAATGAGTAGATAATATTGCCATTAAAGAAGACAGGAAATCTCGGAAAAGCAGGCACTTTTGAAAAAATAGAAAATGGCAAATTTGTTTTTATTTAGATAAAATGCAAGAGAAATTCAAATAAATCAGTAATTTATGATAAACTTATTAATTTAATAGTTTTAGTTTGGGGCTTTAAAGTTAGAGAACAATTTAGTGACCTTATAACAAAAATATATTTGTCTTTTGTCTAAAGTCATGCATAACTATGGAAGGAGAAACTAGAAAGCTTATTGAAAGTTAAGAAATATATAAATATTACAGTGAAATTCTAAACAAAGAATGGGGTATAAGAAAAAATAACAGACACTTTTAAAACAAATGGAAAATACAGGCATCCAAATTAAAAATGTGGTGGACAGGTTAACAAAACAAACAAACAAAAAAATGGTTAAACACAGCTAAGGCAGAAATAACTACCTACAAGATATAAAAAATTGTCCAGAATGAAGACCAGAGATAAAAAGGGATAGATAAAATAAAGAGACAAGGAGAACAAAATGCAAAAAGTCAATACACATCTAAAAGAAGTTACCTAAAAGAAAAGAAAGAAAATGATGGAGAGGCACTGTCTAAAAAGAAATGTCTGAGAAAGTAAACTGCCATGCTGTGACAAGACCTATGGCAAGGATCAATGGGTGACCTCTGACGGACAGTCACTTCCAACAGTCAGTAAAGAATGAAGAATCACTGCCCATAGCCACAAGAAACTGAATTCTGATAACAATCACGTGAGTTTAGGAAAGAACTCCATACTCCAGAAAGGAACAGAATTTGGGTAACATCTCATTTACTGCCTTGTGAGAGCACCAAGCAGAGGATCCAGCTAAGATGTGCCCCCGACTCTCAAAAATTGTGTGGACTGACTTCACTGAAAGGACAGGCATCAAACTCTGCACCAGCAGAAATATGGATGGTGAGCTCGCTCTTGTGAAGAGGGGATAGAGAGAGTGTATCACCACTCTCCAGATTCCAGCGGGGATACTGGAAAAGATCTGAACAGTAAGAGTGGAATGAACTGATGCTTCTAGAGACAATTGGATATTTCTCATCAGATCTATGCCTCAGTCCATAAGGTTTCCTATGAAAAATACGCAGAATCCATCCAAGTTCATCCTTAGCCTTCTTAGTCACATCTCAGAGAAAAATGCCAGGGTTCAACAAGTTGTGCCAAAAATCCGGTCATACGTCTTGGTTGTTTATAACCTTGACACTCAAAAAACATTCTGAGCCCCCTGACATGGATTTTTGACAATGAATGGTTTTCTTTTTACAAAATCAGTGATTACATATATGCCATCATTTTTGTCAGTTTTATTGCATACCTTAAATGTGATGACTATGGCTAAAGTTCTATTTAATCATGTACATTTACTCCAGAGTGGCTCTATGTATATATTATGACCAAGATATAATACTGCCCTTCTAGAAAATCAGCGTCCTCTCCCCACAAAACCATCTTGCATAGGTAGATAAACCATGCTCATGGTTTACAAACAACTCTGCACAATGCTCATGTTAAGTCAGTCTGGGATCTGGTTCTGTAGAAAGGGGCCAGGGAGATCTTCCAACACCAGAGACTGAGGTGGAAGTATCAGTCCACATCTGGAATCTGCAGTGATGGAGGATATTATTATTCAACATTATTTGTTTAAACTTGCTGGCAACAACCATACAAATGATGCTGCATACAGAGCAATCTAGTTAAAGGTGTAGGTCATTATTTCTGAAAAGAACAAAAAGAAGCCACATATGATTATTAACAAAATCTATATGATAGGGTTTCCCTGGTGATCCAGTGGGTAAGGACACCGCCTTGCAGTGCAAGGGGTGCCGGTTCGATCCCTGGCCTGGGACGATCCCACGTGGACCAATGTGTCCAACTACTGAGTTGGAGCTCTGGAGTGCATGCACCCAGAGCCAGTGCTCTGCAGTGAGAGTGGCCACTGTGATGGGAGGCCCACACAGGCCAAAGAACAACAACAAAAAAAGATAAGTGAATGAAAGATCAATAGAAGTGGTCAAGAAAAAAAAAACATATGACACAAAAAAATCATGCAATAACACTCATGTACCTACCTCCCCAGTTTAAGTTGACATTTTTTCTCCTCTTATATAACTGTGAGAGTCTCAGAAGTGCCTTGTTAAGAACACTCTGCTATATGAATCTCTAAACACAAGACTGAGTCAATTAAAAGCAGCCAAGACCTTGTGTAAACTACAGAACAAAATGTGTCTGTACTAACTTGTGTTCCGTTCCTCTTACCTATGACCCTACCCTTCATGGCTCCAAAATCAGCTCCTCTTTTAAACACAATTTATAGCTACTCAGTGGAATAGCCCTTTTTGTCCTTGTGTGAATGTGGGTGAGAGACGCCTCTGTCTACACTAGCTTAGTATCCCTGTATCAGATCTGCTGAAGGTCATGGCTCTGGGTTCTCCCCATTTGATATTGCATCCCTTCTTTAAGTTCAGTAGCACCAGACTTCAGTGGTAATACCAGGAGTAATAGTGAAACATTGGAAAATTTCAGAAGAAATAGGGATTTATTCCATTTCGGCTACTATAACAAAGATTTAGACTGGATGGCTTCAGTCGCACAATCTATGTGCAGTCTGGGATCTGGTTCTGTAGAAAGGGGCCAGGAGATCTTCCAACACCAGAGACTGAGGTGGAAGTATCAGTCCACATCTGGAATCTGCAGTGATGGAGGATATTATTATTCAACATTATTTGTTTAAACTTGCTGGCAACAACCATACAAATGATGCTGCATACAGAGCAATCTAGTTAAAGGTGTAGGTCATTATTTCTGAAAAGAACAAAAAGAAGCCACATATGATTATTAACAAAATCTATATGATAGGGTTTCCCTGGTGATCCAGTGGGTAAGGACACCGCCTTGCAGTGCAAGGGGTGCCGGTTCGATCCCTGGCCTGGGACGATCCCACGTGGACCAATGTGTCCAACTACTGAGTTGGAGCTCTGGAGTGCATGCACCCAGAGCCAGTGCTCTGCAGTGAGAGTGGCCACTGTGATGGGAGGCCCACACAGGCCAAAGAACAACAACAAAAAAAGATAAGTGAATGAAAGATCAATAGAAGTGGTCAAGAAAAAAAAAACATATGACACAAAAAAATCATGCAATAACACTCATGTACCTACCTCCCCAGTTTAAGTTGACATTTTTTCTCCTCTTATATAACTGTGAGAGTCTCAGAAGTGCCTTGTTAAGAACACTCTGCTATATGAATCTCTAAACACAAGACTGAGTCAATTAAAAGCAGCCAAGACCTTGTGTAAACTACAGAACAAAATGTGTCTGTACTAACTTGTGTTCCGTTCCTCTTACCTATGACCCTACCCTTCATGGCTCCAAAATCAGCTCCTCTTTTAAACACAATTTATAGCTACTCAGTGGAATAGCCCTTTTTGTCCTTGTGTGAATGTGGGTGAGAGACGCCTCTGTCTACACTAGCTTAGTATCCCTGTATCAGATCTGCTGAAGGTCATGGCTCTGGGTTCTCCCCATTTGATATTGCATCCCTTCTTTAAGTTCAGTAGCACCAGACTTCAGTGGTAATACCAGGAGTAATAGTGAAACATTGGAAAATTTCAGAAGAAATAGGGATTTATTCCATTTCGGGCTACTATAACAAAGATTTAGACTGGATGGCTTAAGCAAACATTGATCTCTCATGGTTGTAGAGGCTGAGATGTCTAAGATGAAGGTGTCATCAGATCCAGTTTCTGGTGAGGCCCACTTTCTAGTTCATACATGGCTGTCTTGTCTCTGTAACCTGACAGAAGAGACAAGGGAATTCTCTGGGATCTTACAAGTGGATGAATCTCGTGCATGAGGAGTTCACTCTCATGACTTAGTCACCTCCCAAAGCTTTCATCTCCACACTGGGAGTTAGGGTTGCAACAAATGAATGACGTGGGGGAAGAAACACAAATATTCCGTCTATAGCCAAACCTAGTCCCAAAGTATTTAATACATAATGTCTCTGAGAGGGGATATATTAGTTTCCTATGGCTACCATACAAATTGCCTCAAACCTGGTGGCTTCAAATGATAGATTCTCTCAAAGTTCTGAAGTTGACAGTTCTGAAATCAAGGAGTCTTCCAGGGTCATTGTCCCTTTGAAGATTTCAAGGGAAAATCTGTTCCCTGCTTCTTTCTAATGAATCCAGGCATTCCTTGACCTGTGACCACATCATCCTGTAGTCACCATGCCTCAGCCTCTTGTCTTAAAATGCCCCCTGCCTTTCAGTTATACTAATCACTAATATGCATTTAGAGCTCACCTGGATCATCCCTTGGATCCTTGTACTGCTAGGAGACCAAACCAGTCAATCCTAAAGGAAATCCACTCTGAATATTTACTGGAAGGACTGATGCTGAAGCTGAAACTCAAACACTTTGGCCACCTGATGTAAAGAGACAACACACTGGAAAAGATCCTGATGTTGGGAAAAACAGAAGCCAAAAGAAGAAGGGGATATAGAGGATGAGCTGGTTGGATGTTCACCGAGTCAATGGACATGAGTTTGAGCAAGCTCTGGGAGATGGAGAAGGATAGGGAAGCCTGGTGTGCTGCAGTCCATGGGGTTGCAAAGAAGTTGGACATGACTGAGTGACTGAACTGAACTGGATCAACCAGGCTTAGCTCCTCCCTTCAAAATTCTTGACTTAATCCTGTCTTTTGCCATAATAGGTAACATTGACAGATTCTGGGGATTAGAATATGGACATATCTTCTGGGGAACCATCATTCAGCCACTGTAGAGGACAATCATTGGAATGCCTAAAGTCAAATCATTAGCTAGCATCAACAAAATTCTAACCAGAGTCTTCAGACACAAAAGTTAAACAGAGCTGCTGGACTTCCCTCCTAGGACCTCAGAAAACCTCTCTACAACCTGCCACTGGAACCAATCTCTCCCCCAGATAACTCCAGCATGCTAACACCAGAAGTACTAAAATAGTTTACAACATTCAACAGGTTTTTTAGGATAATCTCACTTTTCAAATACTTTTTATTTGTGGCTTGTCATTTTATAACATAAAACTAAACAATGCACTTTTTGCCTCAGATAAAAATGAGTTCATTTTAGTGATAATAATTATCACTATCAAGATCATTAAGTTATTCATCTATTGATTTAATTAGATACTTAATGTTTTTAGATTAGTTCTGCTGTTAGAAGAAAAGCGTTTAATTTCTGGATTTCAGTTTCCTCAGCTACTAACAGCATTCAACTATATGCTTTGTTTATGTTATAGGAAATATATGATAAACTAGTTTGAGAGAGGGGACATAAAGACTGAAAATAACCAACAATTAATGGAAAACATGGAGTCTTATATTCAAATATGTATATGTGAAATGTAATATTTTGAAATAACCAGACACTAAAACAAAGAAAACATTTTAAAAGCACCTAAAGAAAAAAGGTCATCTGTAAGCAAACAAAAACAGATCGTTAGAACACTGCTCAGGGCTACCCCTGGTGGTCCAGTGGGTAAGGACACCGCCTTGCAGTGCAAGCGCCGCCGGTTCCATCCCTGGCCTGGGAAGATCCCACGTGCCACGGAGCGGCTGGACCCATGTGTCCAATTACCAAGCCGGAGCTCTGGAGCGCATGCGCCCAGAGCCAGTGCTCTGCAACAACAGAAGCCACTGCGATGGGAGGCCCACAAGAGCCAAACAACAAAGACGGATGAAAATAGAGAAATGGAACACCAATAGAAGTGGCCCGCCTGTCCCCCTCCCTACCAACCCCAATTCCACCCCCACCCCACCCCCGGCCAAAAAGATAAATAAATAAAATAAATGTTTAAAAAAAAAAAAAAATACTGCTCATTAGCACTGACAGAGGAAGAAGACAATGAATCTTTAAACTTCTGAGTTAAAACATTCAGCCTAAAATTCTATGCTTAGCTAAACTACAATTGAGAAGTAAAGAAAAAGAAAAACATTTTCAGATTTTTAAAAACTTACACTCATACATACTTATTAAAAAAATGATTGGAAGATATAATTCAGGAAGAAGGTTAGAAAATTATGCTAATAAAGGAAGTTGTAGGATGCAAAAAGCAGTAGTAGGCAAAGAAATTAACAAGCATGAATAAATCTAATCAAGCATTAACTGTTCAAAAAGTAACAATAATTACTAATCTGAGGATACAAATTTAGGAGCAAATTAAATATAAAGTGATAGCCAATATATTTCTATGCACAAGAAATTCTTTAGGGGCTTCCCCTGGTGGTGGTCCCCTGTAAGGACACCGCCTTGCAGTGCAAGGGGTGCCAGTTCAATCCCTGGCCTGGGAAGATCCCACGTGCCACGGAGCGGCTGGACCCATGTGTCCAATTACCAAGCCGGAGCTCTGGAGCGCATGCGCCCAGAGCCAGTGCTCTGCAACAACAGAAGCCACTGCGATGGGAGGCCCACAAGAGCCAAACAACAAAGACGGATGAAAATAGAGAAATGGAACACCAATAGAAGTGGCCCGCCTGTCCCCCTCCCTACCAACCCCAATTCCACCCCCACCCCACCCCCGGCCAAAAAGATAAATAAATAAAATAAATGTTTAAAAAAAAAAAAAAATACTGCTCATTAGCACTGACAGAGGAAGAAGACAATGAATCTTTAAACTTCTGAGTTAAAACATTCAGCCTAAAATTCTATGCTTAGCTAAACTACAATTGAGAAGTAAAGAAAAAGAAAAACATTTTCAGATTTTTAAAAACTTACACTCATACATACTTATTAAAAATGATTGGAAGATATAATTCAGGAAGAAGGTTAGAAAATTATGCTAATAAAGGAAGTTGTAGGATGCAAAAAGCAGTAGTAGGCAAAGAAATTAACAAGCATGAATAAATCTAATCAAGCATTAACTGTTCAAAAAGTAACAATAATTACTAATCTGAGGATACAAATTTAGGAGCAAATTAAATATAAAGTGATAGCCAATATATTTCTATGCACAAGAAATTCTTTAGGGGCTTCCCCTGGTGGTGGTCCCCTGTAAGGACACCGCCTTGCAGTGCAAGGGGTGCCAGTTCAATCCCTGGCCTGGGAAGATCCCGTATGCCGTGGAGCGCTGGACCGATGTGTCCAATTACTAAGCCGGAGCTCTGGAGCGCATACGCCCAGGGCCAGCGCTCTGCAACAACAGAGGCCACCGCGATGGGAGGCCCACACGGGCCAAAGAACAAAGATGGATGAAAATAGAAAAATGAAAGACCAATAGAAGTGGCCCGCCCGCTCCCCTCCCTCCCCAACGCGACCCCCGCCCCCAAAATAAATAAATAAATAAATCTTAAAAAAAAAAAAGAAGAAATTCTTTAACATGTTTTATATATATTAATTTGTTTAATTTTCAGCCCTCAAAGTGTATCACCCTGTTATGGTCAAATCTGGAAACACCTCTGGACAAGTGCCACTCCCTTAGAACTTAGTTGGAATGAGCATAATATTCCAAATTACTCAAAATATACATAAGTTAAAATTAAAATTCATTTATATTTATCAGCTCACCAAAGAATTGTCTATTATTTGTGTTGCCTTTTTTTCTCTTTTCTGAAGCTGAACAGAGCTGCTGATGAGTATCTCTAAGTGGTTTATTTGATTAAAATTAATTTGATATGGCTTTTTATTACTACCAACATCATAGGGAGGGTAAAATGAATCCCCAGTGCACTATCAGACTAAACCTGTGAGTTTAAGACCCACATAGGGAAAAACTCAGAAAGCTCTGCATGTAACCTTTGCATACACGCCATCTTCACTTTATACTCTCCCACTTCTCCACTGGTGAAGACTATCCTGGACATGGCAGATGGAGAGGGACACCACAAATGCAAGCTGTATTATTTTGCCCTTATGATATCCTTGGAAGTTATTTTTGAAGGAGAAAGAAAAATGTGCAAGAATGACCTTATTTAGGATTTGGCTGTGGGATTTGTTCTAAGTTCACTGGCTTTTTTTTTTTTTTTTAATTGCAGTACAGTTCCTTTACAATGTTGTATTAGTTTCTGCTGTATAGTAAATCTGCGAAGTGAATCAATTATACAGAGATTCTCTCATTTTTTTAGATTTCCTTTCCATTTAGGTCACCTCAGATCACTGAGTAGTGTTCCTAGTGCTGCAAAGTTCATTCCCATTAGTTACCTATTTCAGACTGAGGCTCCAATACTTTGGTCGCCTGACAGTTCATGGGCTCATGAAGAGTGAGACTGGAGGTTAGTGGAATTAGATGAAGAGGTGCCAGTTCAATCCCTGGCCTGGGAAGATCCCGTATGCCGTGGAGCGCTGGACCGATGTGTCCAATTACTAAGCCGGAGCTCTGGGCGCATACGCCCAGGGCCAGCGCTCTGCAACAACAGAGGCCATCACATGGGAGGCCCACACGGCCAAAGAACAAAGATGGATGAAAATAGAAAATGAAAGACCAATAGAAGTGGCCCGCCCGCTCCCCTCCCTCCCCAACGCGACCCCCGCCCCCAAAATAAATAAATAAATAAATCTTAAAAAAAAAAAAGAAGAAATTCTTTAACATGTTTTATATATATTAATTTGTTTAATTTTCAGCCCTCAAAGTGTATCACCCTGTTATGGTCAAATCTGAAACACCTCTGGACAAGTGCCACTCCCTTAGAACTTAGTTGGAATGAGCATAATATTCCAAATTACTCAAAATATACATAAGTTAAAATTAAAATTCATTTATATTTATCAGCTCACCAAAGAATTGTCTATTATTTGTGTTGCCTTTTTTTCTCTTTTCTGAAGCTGAACAGAGCTGCTGATGAGTATCTCTAAGTGGTTTATTTGATTAAAATTAATTTGATATGGCTTTTTATTACTACCAACATCATAGGGAGGGTAAAATGAATCCCCAGTGCACTATCAGACTAAACCTGTGAGTTTAAGACCCACATAGGGAAAAACTCAGAAAGCTCTGCATGTAACCTTTGCATACACGCCATCTTCACTTTATACTCTCCCACTTCTCCACTGGTGAAGACTATCCTGGACATGGCAGATGGAGAGGGACACCACAAATGCAAGCTGTATTATTTTGCCCTTATGATATCCTTGGAAGTTATTTTTGAAGGAGAAAGAAAAATGTGCAAGAATGACCTTATTTAGGATTTGGCTGTGGGATTTGTTCTAAGTTCACTGGCTTTTTTTTTTTTTTTTAATTGCAGTACAGTTCCTTTACAATGTTGTATTAGTTTCTGCTGTATAGTAAATCTGCGAAGTGAATCAATTATACAGAGATTCTCTCTTTTTTTTAGATTTCCTTTCCATTTAGGTCACCTCAGATCACTGAGTAGTGTTCCTAGTGCTGCAAAGTTCATTCCCATTAGTTACCTATTTCAGACTGAGGCTCCAATACTTTGGTCGCCTGACAGTTCATGGGCTCATGAAGAGTGAGACTGGAGGTTAGTGGAATTAGATGAAGATGGCCAAAAGCTACACGTTTCCACTTATAAATAAAGTCAGGGGATGCAATGTACACACTGTGGCTATATTTACTGTACTATATATTTGAGTGTTGCTAAGATACTAGATCCTACAAGCATTCATCACAAGGAAAAAAAAAACTGTAACTGTTGGGTTTTGGATGTTAATTAACCTTGTGTAGTAACCATTTTGCAATATACACATAAATCAAATCATCATCACATTATATATCTTAAACTAAAACAGGGCCATATGTCAATTTTTACATCTTAATAAAACTGGGGGGGGGGGAGTTTTGACTCAGTTCTCACTTTATATGATCAACCACTCACCAAATATGTATCATTTTTATTCTCATTTCACACATGAGAAAACTGAGACACTGAAAGGTTGAGTGACTTGCCTAAGGTCACAGAAATAACAAGTAGAGAAGACTAGATTTAATCCCAGTGGAAGGTTCAAAACCCATACTTGTAAGTATTACTTGTACTGCCTGTTAACTATGAGGTATGCACAAAGCAATGTTTTGCCACTGTGAGGTATGAATTATTGTTCTCTACATTTTACAAATGAGAGGCAGAGAAAGCACTTTTCTGAGATCACAGACTCAGGCAGTCTGACTCTAAAGTCTGTGTTCTTAATCTCCCAATTCCATATTCTTCCCTGAAATATTCCAGAACTCAAACCCTGAAATATTTCAGGAGCCTTTGCAAACTAGCAATTGCAGGAGGTTGCATACACATTATACATCAGCAGCCATTATTTTTCACTCTTATGATTAGTATTAAAATACCACAATAAAAACCTCACTCTTCCGTAAGAGAGTACAAAGTCTTGCATTTTCAGTTATGTTTCAGATAATTCAATGAGAACATTTTGATGCTCACTGTTATAAGATGTGGGTTAAGTCTGCCTTAAACAGAGGCAATGCTAGGGAAATGACACAGTCACGACAGGAGAGTCTCAGAGCCTGTGGATATTCTGTAGCATTTGCTTGTAAGAATCTCAGGTTTTGTCATCTAGTTTATCAGTACTTCAGTCCAGGAACCAGAGAGCAGTAGCAGGAGGGGTTAAGATCTCCTCTCTGCTGTAACTGGTCTCTAATAAGCACACCCTTGGACAGCCACACCCGGAAGCTGCTGTAGGCAGGCACAGCAGTGCTCACCAACTGTCATATGAGACCCACTGTATTTGCAAACTGGAAATGCAAAAAAAAAAAAAATCCCCACACTCCTCCAGAATTTTCTTCAGTCAACAATACCTCGTCTTCTGCATGTTGCGAGACCAGTCATATTCTGCCAATTAGGCTAAGGAAGCTGAACCCAAACAGCTGTTTAATATCTTTCCTGTAATTTGCTCATTATTCCCTGCAGGAAAGAACAACAAACCAACCACAGTATGCATGAAGAACAAGGAGGCAGGCTCTGGGGACATTCAGAAACACAAACATATGTGCATGCATACAAATGCCATATACCGTACACTGAAAACCATCTGTATAACATATCAGCTGAAATATACCAATGTGTTATATCCTATTAGATATGGAGTAAACTAAAGGAGTAACTGAATTTGTGTTAACATGGAAGTCTATGTAAAAACCCAAAACAGACAAAAAAATATTCAACGATGGCACTGGCCTTTTTGGAAAGCCAGCCTGTGGTGAGGCAGAGCAACAGTGACAGCAGGGTTCACAGGAGGAGCACCTGGCTTACCTACCTCCATGCCCCCTGGCCTTTTTCTTCCATTGCTAGTTTAGCAAATCTTGCTTCTTCCCAAAATATTCCACCCTAGGAACTAATCTACATTTGGATGCACACACACAGAGCACAGAAACAGTCTGCCAGCAACTTCAGGCATATGACCTATGTCTCTAGTTCTTGGAGTGCACTTCCCACACCCAAGCTCCCAAGCATGCAATATCCTTATGGGGAAGGAACTGCAAGGGAGAAATCCAGTATCACGTTTTTTTGTTTTTTGTTTTTTTATTCAGAAGCACTCAGAAAATGTCAGGCAAAACTAGAAAGAGAAGGGAGACTATGCATTTTACAACTCCCCGCAAAATAAACTGTTTCCACTATTCAATCAGAGTCACCATATTAGAATTAAATAAAACATCATAAATTATACCTTTTTAAAATAAATGTTACAGAGAGCAGTAGCAGGAGGGTTAAGATCTCCTCTCTGCTGTAACTGGTCTCTAATAAGCACACCCTTGGACAGCCACACCCGGAAGCTGCTGTAGGCAGGCACAGCAGTGCTCACCAACTGTCATATGAGACCCACTGTATTTGCAAACTGGAAATGCAAAAAAAAAAAAAATCCCCACACTCCTCCAGAATTTTCTTCAGTCAACAATACCTCGTCTTCTGCATGTTGCGAGACCAGTCATATTCTGCCAATTAGGCTAAGGAAGCTGAACCCAAACAGCTGTTTAATATCTTTCCTGTAATTTGCTCATTATTCCCTGCAGGAAAGAACAACAAACCAACCACAGTATGCATGAAGAACAAGGAGGCAGGCTCTGGGGACATTCAGAAACACAAACATATGTGCATGCATACAAATGCCATATACCGTACACTGAAAACCATCTGTATAACATATCAGCTGAAATATACCAATGTGTTATATCCTATTAGATATGGAGTAAACTAAAGGAGTAACTGAATTTGTGTTAACATGGAAGTCTATGTAAAAACCCAAAACAGACAAAAAAATATTCAACGATGGCACTGGCCTTTTTGGAAAGCCAGCCTGTGGTGAGGCAGAGCAACAGTGACAGCAGGGTTCACAGGAGGAGCACCTGGCTTACCTACCTCCATGCCCCCTGGCCTTTTTCTTCCATTGCTAGTTTAGCAAATCTTGCTTCTTCCCAAAATATTCCACCCTAGGAACTAATCTACATTTGGATGCACACACACAGAGCACAGAAACAGTCTGCCAGCAACTTCAGGCATATGACCTATGTCTCTAGTTCTTGGAGTGCACTTCCCACACCCAAGCTCCCAAGCATGCAATATCCTTATGGGGAAGGAACTGCAAGGGAGAAATCCAGTATCACGTTTTTTTGTTTTTTGTTTTTTTATTCAGAAGCACTCAGAAAATGTCAGGCAAAACTAGAAAGAGAAGGGAGACTATGCATTTTACAACTCCCCGCAAAATAAACTGTTTCCACTATTCAATCAGAGTCACCATATTAGAATTAAATAAAACATCATAAATTATACCTTGGTGGTGGTTTAGTAGAAAAGACTTAGAACAGTAATTGCATCCAACGTTAACCACATACTGGTCGTGTGAACATGAAAAAATATTTAACATCTCTAAGATTAGTTTATAATCAATGAAAGGTGGATAATAATACAGTCTGTATCACTGAAATGTTATTTAACCAATAAGGGCTGAGTGAGATGATACATATAAAACCACTTTACAAACTGTGATATTCTAAAGGTACTTGCTTGTGGCCACTGTTAATGCACTTTCATAAAAGTAAATGCATGCTTTAAAAGAAAATTGATTCGATCAATTTATTTCTAAACTCTTTGTTTTGAATCACTCATTGATTTTGTTCTTGGGTGGCTTGATGAAACATAAATTACTGATGTCACTGTTTTTCCCATCCCTCCCCATTTTGTCTTTCGAACCATTAAGGAGAGCAAACATGCCAGGTCAACTGCTTTGAATCCCTGCCTGGATACTAGTTTAATCATCACTTAACATATAGGTATCATCTGTTATTGGGCACAGTTCCTTTCTAGGTTTTGTAAATAAGCTATATAATTCAAAAATTTGAAGACTTCTTTAGAGATAATATACGCATGTGGCTTGGGAGAATGACAGGTATGCATTAAGTCCTTTAAATATATACAATATATGACACTACTAATAAACAATTCCACCTGAAACGAGAAATACTCACTAGTTTTCTGATTCCTCTACACTGTCTGCCTTTAGTCTCCAAGTTTCACTTTGCTTTTCTTTCACTCACACTATATGGAGTTATTTATGTCCTTTAGTAACCTAGCTATTTTGATGGAAAAGGCTGGTTTTCTGCTAGAGTCACCAGAAAAGCATTCTCTTCAGGAAATCAGATTCCATCTCTGCTGCACTCAAGTTAATGCAAATAGAAGGTAACAAACCTCTGCCCTTTTAATCCAGCAGCTGGACCCCAGCAATTGTTCACAACGTCCCACCACAGCCCACTGGGCTGCCCACAGCATCAGCACTGCTTACCCACTCCACAAAGAAACAGAACTCTCTGTGCTTTTCTTTTTTGTAGTACTTACTGTTTTACAATAGGCATTTCCTTTTTCTCAAAGATACTGAACTTCTTTCAATAACACAAATATGTAAAAGAATTACGGGTACAATTTTTTATCATTTAAGTCTCTACCCTCAAACTTCATATTATGTGAGCAGAAAAAATAAACAGTAAAAATCATTATAACGCAAGGGAATGATAGATTTGTGTACAAAGGAGAATAATGACCCCAGGTTGTTGTTGCTGGTATTTTTCTGCCTGTTTTGCTTTTGAGGGAGCAGTAAGTTGTCTCAATGAACGTAATTTTTAAATTTCAATTCACAATGAAATAGGAATTTTCTATATAGAGAAAGGAATCTCAAGAAAATGTCTATTCATGATTCCAATTGATTCATCACAGTTAAAGAACAAGAGAGAAGAAAGAAAGAAAGACCAAGTCCAAGTTAAAGGAACTCCCATATAATCTGGTTTGAAAAGAGTTCACACCAAGACACATACCACAATGTCTCAGGAAACTGGCAACAAAGAGAAGATATTGACATATTCAGACAGAAAGAAACAGGTCACATACAAAAGAAAGGAAATAAAAATGACATCCAGCTTTTTGAATGTTTCAAAATGTTTCAGGAATTTAGATAACGATCTGAATGATTTCCAACTTAGTATTCTATACTTAGCCACAATATCAATCAAATATGATGACAGAATTAAGATATTTCAAATATATGCACCATATTTGGGGAAACAACCGCAAAACCATTTCACTGACTAAACAAACATAAACCAAGAGAGATGAAAATGTAGGATCAAGAAAGCAAGGGATTTACCATCCAAATGATGATAGTAAAAGTAGCTCTTGTAATAAGAAAGAATTAATCTGCTTCCACATTAAATCTGTTCCTTTTACATTAACCTTTGTGCTTTTTTCCCTGGGCTTAGACATGTAGGGTCTGCACGTTTTGTTAAAAAAACCAAAACAAAAACAAAAACATTGCCTATAGTCTGAAATACACAGGTTAGCCTATTCTTAGGTCTGTGACCTTTAAGAGTTCATTCATAAAGAGATGCAAAGTTGCAGAACAGAGAATAACCTTTGTCAGTTGGAGGTTTACAAAAACATCACGTCCTGATCTATGTGGACATCTGTAAGAACAAAGGGTTCTGACCCCTAGAAATCTACAACAGCTAACCACACTCATCCCTCATCTTGTCTTAAGTGCTTTGCTAAACCCCTTGGCTTTGCAACAAACCCTTCTCTGCTCCAAACTCAGACATTTCTGTTTGTTTGGCCCCACTATGTGTTGAACACATGGACCTGGATTCAGTAACAATCCCACGAGAACATAATGTGCAACAGACCTGTGGAGCAATCAGTACATATTGGAGCAGGGAGTCAGAAATCTCCAAAGGGATACCTCTAAGGAAAAAAAAAATGAGATGAAGAGATATACTGAGATGTTTAAACATATTGAAAAGAGACTGCCTTCTAACAAAGCATTTGCAAATGAACTTGTGATGAGTACTTAGGAAATTAAGCAAATAAAAATTGATGCTAACTTCATGAAAACAAAACGGCTCAGCTGTAAATAAAATGTACATGTTTGTAATAATGCAAGAACTAAGTAATACTGATCAGAACAAAATTACCACTTCATTGTGGGCTTCCTGGGTGGCTCAGTGGTAAAGAATCGGCCTGCCAAGTAGGAAGTACAGGTTCAATCCCCTGGAGAAGGAAAGGACAACCCACTCCAGTATTCTTCCCCTGGAAATCCCAGGAACAGAGGAGCCTGCAGGGCTACAGTCCGGGGGTCACAAAAGAGCTGGAAAAACTTAGCCACTAAACAACTAACAACTATCCTGGAGGAAAAGAAAGTACAGTGGGTTGCCAGGGATGTATAACAAAGCACAATTCTCATCTTCCAGAATTGAAAATAAATGCATTACATACAAACATAAATTTTTTAAGGAAAAGAATGTATTTGTAAACATTCAAGGAAACATAGAAAAGAACCAATGAACAGCATTTTAAAAAATCTGTCCGTATGGAGTAGAAACAAGAAGTAGGTTAATACAGAATAATTGAACTCAACAAGAATGTTTTACGGGATTTCCCCAGTGCCAGCGATAAAGAATCTGCCTGTAGTTCAGGAGCCACTGGAAACAAGGGTTCGATCCTTGGGTCTGGAAGATCCCCTGAAGGAGGGCATGGCAATTCACTCCAGTACTCTTGCCTGGAGAATCCCATGGACAGAGGAACTTGACTACAGTGCATAAGGTCGCAAAGAGTTAGACACAAATGAAGTTTCTTACCAAGTATGCATGTATATTTTATACCGCTAAAATTAAATGTCAAAAATAAATATTATTGGAGTTAGAGAAGGAAATCATCATAGAGGTAACAATCAGGCAGTGAAGAGCTTTGTATGTGAATCCACTGTCTTTACTATTTAATCAGTAAGTAATGGAGAGTTACTGAACATTTTGAAAATAGGAAAGACTCCTGATTATATTTGGATTTTGGAAACAGCTCTTCTGTAGTGATACCAGAGGGATAAAACAAAAGTCACAGAAGTCAACTAGATGTAAATAAGCTAGGAAAAGATATGTAAACATGACAGATTAAAAAGTTACTGTGTTGTTAATAAGCCAGTAACTCATATATCACTGGAAATGGGTGAAAGTGTACAAACTCCCAGTTACAAGAAAGTTCTGGGGTATAAAGAATCGGCCTGCCAAGTAGGAAGTACAGGTTCAATCCCCTGGAGAAGGAAAGGACAACCCACTCCAGTATTCTTCCCCTGGAAATCCCAGGAACAGAGGAGCCTGCAGGGCTACAGTCCGGGGGTCACAAAAGAGCTGGAAAAACTTAGCCACTAAACAACTAACAACTATCCTGGAGGAAAAGAAAGTACAGTGGGTTGCCAGGGATGTATAACAAAGCACAATTCTCATCTTCCAGAATTGAAAATAAATGCATTACATACAAACATAAATTTTTTAAGGAAAAGAATGTATTTGTAAACATTCAAGGAAACATAGAAAAGAACCAATGAACAGCATTTTAAAAAATCTGTCCGTATGGAGTAGAAACAAGAAGTAGGTTAATACAGAATAATTGAACTCAACAAGAATGTTTTACGGGATTTCCCCAGTGCCAGCGATAAAGAATCTGCCTGTAGTTCAGGAGCCACTGGAAACAAGGGTTCGATCCTTGGGTCTGGAAGATCCCCTGAAGGAGGGCATGGCAATTCACTCCAGTACTCTTGCCTGGAGAATCCCATGGACAGAGGAACTTGACTACAGTGCATAAGGTCGCAAAGAGTTAGACACAAATGAAGTTTCTTACCAAGTATGCATGTATATTTTATACCGCTAAAATTAAATGTCAAAAATAAATATTATTGGAGTTAGAGAAGGAAATCATCATAGAGGTAACAATCAGGCAGTGAAGAGCTTTGTATGTGAATCCACTGTCTTTACTATTTAATCAGTAAGTAATGGAGAGTTACTGAACATTTTGAAAATAGGAAAGACTCCTGATTATATTTGGATTTTGGAAACAGCTCTTCTGTAGTGATACCAGAGGGATAAAACAAAAGTCACAGAAGTCAACTAGATGTAAATAAGCTAGGAAAAGATATGTAAACATGACAGATTAAAAAGTTACTGTGTTGTTAATAAGCCAGTAACTCATATATCACTGGCGGAAATGGGTGAAAGTGTACAAACTCCCAGTTACAAGAAAGTTCTGGGGGTATAATATAACGAATGGCAACAACAGCATTGACTTGTATCTTTCAAAGTTGTTAAGAGAGTAGATCTTACAAGTCTCATCATAAGAAAAAAAAAACCAAAACCTGTAACTAGATAAGATGCCTGATGTTAACTTATTGTGGTAATCATTATGCAATATACACATATATCAAATCATTGTGTGTTAGATTTGAAACAAATACAAAGTTATACATCAAATGCATCTCAATACTAGAGGATAAGAAAGATCAAAATAACAGAAATAAGATATACACAGAAATTTCACAAAATAATAAATAGAAATGGTCAATAAAACAGAGAAATATAGCAGAAGCTATCCAATTCACCATTAATCCCAGCCATGGAAATCAATACCATTTTGACCAAACAACTGGCATAAACAACAACAAAAAAGATGGACAATCTGGGTTTTATAAAGGAACTCTCAGGCAGTGGCAGAAAGTGTAAATTGCTATAATCTTTCTAAAAGATGAGCAAAAATACTAAAGAGATTACCTGTGGTGCAGACTGCATTCTTCTGTTTACCCTCGGTCTCCGCCCTTCTATAATTGCATTCTGCACATGACTCTTACACAGCAGCACAGCAAACCTACCCCAGTTCTCTACAGGTCTCTCACTGCAGCTCCGTTTGACTGACTCATCTTCTATCGTTCTAATTCCAAATTTTCAGGATATGAATTTTTCAGCACTGTTCATGAGATATACATTCCTGGTTGAATCCCTTGTGTGCAGATGAAGGCGTGTGCTAGGTTCAAACCTAAGCACCCAGTGTTTCTGCTTGGCCTGTGAGCTGGGAGCTCAGGACTGGGAGCTCACCAACAAGGCAGCTAAGGACTGGTGGTTGCCTAAAATAACACACAGAGATTATGCATTGTAAATGTGGAGTGGTTAGGAAACAGCTCTTCTGTAGTGATACCAGAGGGATAAAACAAAAGTCACAGAAGTCAACTAGATGTAAATAAGCTAGGAAAAGATATGTAAACATGACAGATTAAAAAGTTACTGTGTTGTTAATAAGCCAGTAACTCATATATCACTGGCGGAAATGGGTGAAAGTGTACAAACTCCCAGTTACAAGAACGTCCTGGGGGTATAATATAACGAACGGCAACAACAGCATTGACTTGTATCTTTCAAAGTTGTTAAGAGAGTAGATCTTACAAGTCTCATCATAAATAAAAACCAAAACCTGTAACTAGATAAGATGCCTGATGTTAACTTATTGTGGTAATCATTATGCAATATACACATATATCAAATCATTGTGTGTTAGATTTGAAACAAATACAAAGTTATACATCAAATGCATCTCAATACTAGAGGATAAGAAAGATCAAAATAACAGAAATAAGATATACACAGAAATTTCACAAAATAATAAATAGAAATGGTCAATAAAACAGAGAAATATAGCAGAAGCTATCCAATTCACCATTAATCCCAGCCATGGAAATCAATACCATTTTGACCAAACAACTGGCATAAACAACAACAAAAAAGATGGACAATCTGGGTTTTATAAAGGAACTCTCAGGCAGTGGCAGAAAGTGTAAATTGCTATAATCTTTCTAAAAGATGAGCAAAAATACTAAAGAGATTACCTGTGGTGCAGACTGCATTCTTCTGTTTACCCTCGGTCTCCGCCCTTCTATAATTGCATTCTGCACATGACTCTTACACAGCAGCACAGCAAACCTACCCCAGTTCTCTACAGGTCTCTCACTGCAGCTCCGTTTGACTGACTCATCTTCTATCGTTCTAATTCCAAATTTTCAGGATATGAATTTTTCAGCACTGTTCATGAGATATACATTCCTGGTTGAATCCCTTGTGTGCAGATGAAGGCGTGTGCTAGGTTCAAACCTAAGCACCCAGTGTTTCTGCTTGGCCTGTGAGCTGGGAGCTCAGGACTGGGAGCTCACCAACAAGGCAGCTAAGGACTGGTGGTTGCCTAAAATAACACACAGAGATTATGCATTGTAAATGTGGAGTGGTTAGGAGGACAGACTAGGGACCAAAGAGTTCTATGATTTACTAGCTGGGTGACCTTGGGCAATAGATACGTAACTTCTCTGACCTATTTCCTCAGTTGTGAAGTGGAAATAATAATAGTCATCTACAAGACAGCATTGTTGAGTGAACAACTGACATGTAATAGGTGCATCTCATCATTTTCACTATAAACAATCTAAAAGAAAGATGATACTGGTCTGAAATACCGTGTAGGAAATGGAGAAGGGAGAGCTTGCAGAAAGGAAAGCTTACCTGGGCCTTTGGTCCTCCTTGTGTTCCTTTATTTTAAATGTAGCTTTAAAGCATTCAGACAAAAAGAAGAGTCATTTCACTTGGTGTCTAATATTTATATGGATGTTCAGAAAAATTCTCAAGTAGGTACACATTTCTAAGAACACGAACACATGATAATTGCCTTAGGAACTGCTATTTTCCATTCTACATTCTCAGTAATCTAAAGTGATCCCTCTTGAAATATTTCAGAGTATTCAAAGTCTTCGGTGTAACTTTTATCATATTACTTTTTTAATGTTCAGACTATGTGTTAATGTTGTTTCTTAATTCATAATTGGTCCTAAACCTTGCTAAACCTTCCTAAAGTGGTTAGTCATAGTCATAGTGACACTTTTCGCAGGTTCCACTGTTTCCCCATAATCTCCAAGTGTTATTTCAGGGAACCAGAGGGCAATATTTTATCTTAAATGAGTAATAATACAATACAAACTTCATGGAGGTTGCTCTTTGTGAACTCTCCCACTCCCAATTCCTTCCAATATTTTATTTATTTTCAGAGTTAGAACAGTCTCCAATTTGTCTTTAGCTGTTGGCACTCCTGACTGATTTCTTTTGACTCCAACTTCCCCTAACTCTCCCAGTCACAACTATTAAGACTTTGTCCAGCTCTTCCCAAAATTTACTCCCCCAAGCATGTCAACATACTCTGCCTCAAGACCTCAGACTTTCATACGTTTCTCCTGAAAGGTGTTGAAGGAGATTATCTTGGTGTAATAGACTATTGTGGATAGTTTAAAATTGTGTTGAGATTGCAGAACCCTTTCAATGCTTGGTTTCATGACTAGAAGTGTCATATTTCATTGGAAGAAACTTGAAGCAACATTCATTAGAAACAGATCACTCAATTTTCTTTATAACTCAGTAGGGAAGGTGTATTCATTCAAATGTTGCATATGTGTGCCTCAGGCTATAGAAATTCACTCCAACCAGCCTAAGAAATCTAGGCTACTAGAATGTAACACACAAAAACCCAAGGGCAGAGAGCATGGCAGGCCTCAGAACTGAACAGGATTCTTTAAACCTCTCCTTTCTGCCGATATGTTTTACTTCTTTTTCTCATACTTGGTAACTTCATTTTCCCACTTACCCCACCCCTCCAACGAGCTCTCACTTTTGTAGACATAGTGGAAATGTGGCAGCAAAGCACCATCCGATGCTGCAAACCCACAGAAGGGTCACTGATGCGTCGATTCCCACCCACTCCCCAGTTGTGTTAGAGAGAAGATCCTCTGCCAAAGCAGACAAGGTCAAATGAAGTATAACCACTGCTGCTCCAGGCAACGCCTTCAGTGAGTGGGGCAGTGGTGAGCAAGAGCAGAACGCAGGAGAGACTGAGAAACAGTCGACCAGAAGGCTGCACCACTTTCTTTAAAAGCCAATTGGGAAAATGTTTTGCATCTGGAATGTGAGCTATTGGGTTGGCAGCCCTCCTTTACGGACCAATGCAGGAAAAAATCCTTTATATATCTTGTCAAATTAAAAGAAAATATTTTTATTTTCAGAAAGAATATATATATATGTGTGTGTGTGTGATATATATATATGTATTACTTCCTACATTGACTTTAAATGTTACTAGAAAAAAATTAAGCTTTATTAAATAAATAAAATGGAAAAGAGAAATATTTCTTGACTCCAGGGTAAAGTGGCAGATGGAGAACATGTTTCTTTCCACACTCTGAAAATGTTAGAAGGTGCATCCACAACCACAGTCAAGTTTGGAGTGAAGAAGTCATCTATAGACCAGATATTTTGATGGCAGATAAGCTATGCAGAACAGATGAAGCCATCGTTCAGAACATGAAGAGTAAAACAGGTATCAGCAATTATAAAGACTGTTCCCTGTAGAAAAACTGTGAGAAGCCTGAAGCTAAAAATTGGCAGGCTTAGAGAGAGAGAAATAACTATAGAGGAGCAATCAAAGCAAATAATTAAAAACTGTCCACATCACTGCAACTTGGCTCCTCCCAAAGAACCCCCATTCCCATGTGAATGGTGAATATCAGGTCTTGCATGTTCAGTGAGCATGAATCAGAGGACTGGTTTCTAAAGAAATTGAATCAGTTGCTTGGGAACAGCAAGCGTTCCATGTGTGGGATGTTGTGCCAAGATTAAAGTTGTTCTTACTTTGTCTAAGGAAATCCTGTGGGCAGCATGCTTCTCTGCTTCTCATCTACATATCTTAAAATGAAATTTGTGCATTGCCAATAACACGACATATGCACACATACATTACACACATACACCGAGCTCAGCTCTCCTGGATAAGGAAAATGTTTGATGCTTTGATAAAGAAACAAATCCACAGCTCGATCCCACCCATCCCCATTTTAGAGAGAAGATCCTCTGCCAAAGCAGACAAGGTCAAATGAAGTATAACCACTGCTGCTCCAGGCAACGCCTTCAGTGAGTGGGGCAGTGGTGAGCAAGAGCAGAACGCAGGAGAGACTGAGAAACAGTCGACCAGAAGGCTGCACCACTTTCTTTAAAAGCCAATTGGGAAAATGTTTTGCATCTGGAATGTGAGCTATTGGGTTGGCAGCCCTCCTTTACGGACCAATGCAGGAAAAAATCCTTTATATATCTTGTCAAATTAAAAGAAAATATTTTTATTTTCAGAAAGAATATATATATATATGTGTGTGTGTGTGTATATATATATATGTATTACTTCCTACATTGACTTTAAATGTTACTAGAAAAAAATTAAGCTTTATTAAATAAATAAAATGGAAAAGAGAAATATTTCTTGACTCCAGGGTAAAGTGGCAGATGGAGAACATGTTTCTTTCCACACTCTGAAAATGTTAGAAGGTGCATCCACAACCACAGTCAAGTTTGGAGTGAAGAAGTCATCTATAGACCAGATATTTTGATGGCAGATAAGCTATGCAGAACAGATGAAGCCATCGTTCAGAACATGAAGAGTAAAACAGGTATCAGCAATTATAAAGACTGTTCCCTGTAGAAAAACTGTGAGAAGCCTGAAGCTAAAAATTGGCAGGCTTAGAGAGAGAGAAATAACTATAGAGGAGCAATCAAAGCAAATAATTAAAAACTGTCCACATCACTGCAACTTGGCTCCTCCCAAAGAACCCCCATTCCCATGTGAATGGTGAATATCAGGTCTTGCATGTTCAGTGAGCATGAATCAGAGGACTGGTTTCTAAAGAAATTGAATCAGTTGCTTGGGAACAGCAAGCGTTCCATGTGTGGGATGTTGTGCCAAGATTAAAGTTGTTCTTACTTTGTCTAAGGAAATCCTGTGGGCAGCATGCTTCTCTGCTTCTCATCTACATATCTTAAAATGAAATTTGTGCATTGCCAATAACACGACATATGCACACATACATTACACACATACACCGAGCTCAGCTCTCCTGGATAAGGAAAATGTTTGATGCTTTGATAAAGAAACAAATCCACAGCAGAAGGAGCTTATTCTAGCAACTTCAGCTAATCAAAATTGTATTTTATTCATAAAGATGAATGGAAACCTAGTTATCATGAGACAGTGGGAAAAATCATCAGTACAAAGAAAAGTATCAAGAAGAATAAGCCAAACAGCTGATCCTGGATCCTGGAGAAAACATATAATAAGGGGAACAAATGTGTGTGTAAATACACATATATATTAAGAAATACAGATAATAAGGAAATAGCATATATGTGTGTATGTATATATATGTACGTACATACATACATATGTACGTATATATCTTCAGTTCTGTTTGATAATACATCCAGGTAGCAAGAATGGAATGCCATGAAAAAGAAGTATAGGATGTCTAAGAATAACATCTTAGAAATTAAATATATTATTACCAACATTGAAAGTTCAGTGGAGAAGCTTGTTGATCAAGAATACTCCTACCATATACATACACTATGTAGCAAAAAGGCAAAGAGATAGAAAACACAAAAGAGCCAGTTCCTAACAAGTAGAAGTTTCAGAAAGAATAAAATGGAGGGAAAAAATCATGTAGGAATTCAAAATCCTGGTGTTAAAAAAAAGATAAGAGACTTCCTATTTAAAGGGGTCACCAAATACCAATGATTTTTTTTTAAGATATGCTCTCCATTCCCCTCCTATTTTTACATTTTTTAAAATTCTTTATTTTAAAGGTTTTACAGAATTTTGTTGTTCACAGACATGTATGTTCCCAGATCAGTCATATGCATATCCCTGGTCCCCCACCCACCCAGTTCCCCCCATCCCACCCCTCCGGACTATCGCCCCAAGCCATTGCAAGCACTCCTATTCCCTTGGCACAATGACACTAGCTACCTTTTCCACACATAACAGTATGGGTTTCCATGTTACTCCCTCCATGCCTCCCCCTCCCTATTTCTTCCCCACAATGTCCCTATGTCTATGCTCTGTCTGTTTTTCCATGAGTTCACTTCATGTGTTATCCTGACCATCCTACTAGATTCCATATATATGTGCTAGTATACTGTACTTGTCTTTCTCTTTTTGACTTACTTCACTGTTTATGATAGATTCTAGCTCCAGCCACCTCATTAGGACTGAGTCTTCTGCATTTCTTTTAACAACTGAGTAGTATTCCATTGTATATATGTACCAGAGCTTCTGTATCCATTCATTCGTGATTTTTAAAAGACCTACAGCAAGATATGCAATTATGAAATTCTAAAATAGCTAGAATAAAGACAAAATGCTAAGATTCCAGAAAGAAAGATTAATTAAATAAGTCTCAGTGTAGTAGGTATTTCCAGTGCCCCTGCCTCCAGCCACATCACAGTTCCTCGCCTACATCTGATTTCAGCTGCATTTGGAGAGGATATTCTATGGGAACTAGGACACATCTTACAGAGACAGCATCCCAACTCAAGCACACATTGTGTCTTTTTTCTTTCTGCCTCTCAGTCTTCATCTAGCCTATAGGAGCCCCTGTGTTCATGTATAAGCATATTTCAAAATATAAGAGAGTTACATCCAGGAATAACCTTACCAACAGAGGAGCTGGCAAATAAGTGATCCAGCTCCCTGCAGTTCCAGAGAATAATTTGAGGTGACATTATATGTCATTCTCAAAAGATCTTAGCAGATTTAAGTCTCTGTGACCCACAGTAGTGACCTCATTAACGAACATGAAGACTACCTTTCCCTCCTTTCTTGTCTCATTACTCTCCTTCCTCGATCCTGTTTCCTGGGATTTCACTGCAAATAAATGGCCTGCACCCAAGTCCTTTACTCAGACTTAATTTGAGGAAACACAAACTAAACTTTCAGTGCTCACATGTCTGGTGACAACAATGAAAGAGTACTTTCAACAATCACAGCCTGACAGGAGCAAGGTAAACATTACTACTAAGAAGAAACTAAACTCTAAATCTTCTCGGCATTAGCTTTGGGACCATGCAATGGGCAAAAGCTGGATAAGCAGAAGATCATTAGTGAAACCTGGAAGTTGTTAGTAAAGGTTTGAATACAGTGAGGAAAATGAATACCAAAGAAAAAAGGGCATTTTTTATGTAATGATAGGAATGTTGGCAACACTGTCACCTGAATTAATGAGGAGACTAGAAAGAGTACCCAGTGGAATTGGGAATGCCTGGGGAAATTTGAAGGCAAAATTTCAAACTTTAACTGACTTCTTATCAGCTGCCTATGATAAAATATAAGAAGAGAGAAATAAAATGAAGGAGGAATGCTTTAAGTCTTTCTTAGCAGAATTTAAATGAAGCATAAAGGGTCAAGTTTTAAGAGATCAAAAATAAGACTGTTTTTCATCTCCAGTCAGTTCAGGAAAAAAAAATCCTATAATGTGAATTTCTTAAAAACAAAGATCAAATCATGTGGGAGTGTAAGTTCCTTGATACACCTCAGAAAGAACTAAGGCAGTAGCTGAAAGACAATTTCAGACAAGGGGCCTTGTATAACCTCTGTGTTAAACATAAAGACTTCTAATAATCTTAAGTACCTTGTCCGCAGGGGACAAAAAGTAGAGAAGAACCGGTCCCCAAAAGAACCATGAGTGAGGCTGCTGTCTAAAGCAAGCTTCTGAGCATTGGCACTATTGACATATTTTGTCAGATAATTTTGGTTTAAGGGGGCAGGAGGAGGTTGTTCCCGTGTTCTATGCACTGTGTGACCCTTAACAGCACCCCTAGCCTCTACCAAGTACTCATCAGTAGCAACACCCTTTACATTCTTGACAATAAAAGTTATTTCCAGACCTTCTACATGTCACCTGGATGGAGGAGATCATTTCAGAACCACTGACATAAAGCACTGGATTTCAATTTGATACACATAAGGTCAACAAAGATTTTAAAAGAATAGTATCAACTTGGACTGAAACGGAAATGAATAGGACCAAACGAAATGAAAATCTGTCCTTGGACATCTATACAGAAAGAAACCTAAAAAACTATTTAATGGCAAACATGGGTTATTTCTATGAAAGGGACAATCCTCTCACCAAAAGCAGAGTTTATGGCCAATGTCTTTAAATTTGGATAGGTTGTGGTACTGCTCTGACTAATAAAATATAGTGCAAGTTATACCATGTCAGGTTCTAGGACACGGCCTCAAGAAATTGGTTTCCAGTGAGGAAAATGAATACCAAAGAAAGAAGGGCATTTTTTATGTAATGATAGGAATGTTGGCAACACTGTCACCTGAATTAATGAGGAGACTAGAAAGAGTACCCAGTGGAATTGGGAATGCCTGGGGAAATTTGAAGGCAAAATTTCAAACTTTAACTGACTTCTTATCAGCTGCCTATGATAAAATATAAGAAGAGAGAAATAAAATGAAGGAGGAATGCTTTAAGTCTTTCTTAGCAGAATTTAAATGAAGCATAAAGGGTCAAGTTTTAAGAGATCAAAAATAAGACTGTTTTTCATCTCCAGTCAGTTCAGGAAAAAAAAATCCTATAATGTGAATTTCTTAAAAACAAAGATCAAATCATGTGGGAGTGTAAGTTCCTTGATACACCTCAGAAAGAACTAAGGCAGTAGCTGAAAGACAATTTCAGACAAGGGGCCTTGTATAACCTCTGTGTTAAACATAAAGACTTCTAATAATCTTAAGTACCTTGTCCCGCAGGGGACAAAAAGTAGAGAAGAACCGGTCCCCAAAAGAACCATGAGTGAGGCTGCTGTCTAAAGCAAGCTTCTGAGCATTGGCACTATTGACATATTGTGTCAGATAATTTTTGGTTTAAGGGGGCAGGAGGAGGTTGTTCCCGTGTTCTATGCACTGTGTGACCCTTAACAGCACCCCTAGCCTCTACCAAGTACTCATCAGTAGCAACACCCTTTACATTCTTGACAATAAAAGTTATTTCCAGACCTTCTACATGTCACCTGGATGGAGGAGATCATTTCAGAACCACTGACATAAAGCACTGGATTTCAATTTGATACACATAAGGTCAACAAAGATTTTAAAAGAATAGTATCAACTTGGACTGAAACGGAAATGAATAGGACCAAACGAAATGAAAATCTGTCCTTGGACATCTATACAGAAAGAAACCTAAAAAACTATTTAATGGCAAACATGGGTTATTTCTATGAAAGGGACAATCCTCTCACCAAAAGCAGAGTTTATGGCCAATGTCTTTAAATTTGGATAGGTTGTGGTACTGCTCTGACTAATAAAATATAGTGCAAGTTATACCATGTCAGGTTCTAGGACACGGCCTCAAGAAATTGGCAGTTTCCACTTCCTGTCTCTTGGAAAACTTATGAAACTCAGCTGCCATATACGAGATGTTTAAGGCATATGGAAAGGCAATATGTAGGAATACCAATCAACAGACCCAGATGAACACCCAGACAATAATCAGTAACTACTAGTCATGTGTGTTAGCCATCTTGGACATCCAGGTCAGTTGTCTCTTCTGATGATGCCAACCCCAGGCTCTATCTGACTGGAACTGTGGGAGCAATTTCAATGAGCTAAAGTGCTGGTCAAAGATGGGAAAAATCTAGAACAAGTCCTGGAGGAAAGAGTTAATGAATATCCAACACAATCTTTGAAGCAGTGATTGCACAAGGGATTGAAGTTTGTTTCACTGAAGACACTAAATACAGAATCCTATAAAAATCCCAGCTGGCACCTTGAAATATCAGAAACAGTGAACTTACTGTGCAATATATTATATTGCAAGGATTGGATCAGAGAATTCTGGTGCACTGGTCACATTCACATATGATTTCATTCTCAGTTGCAATAGACAGTTCATGTGGGATCAAACTTATCAAACATCAACAGCATCACACATAGAGCATGAGTCTTTTGTATTTTCCTTCAAAATCTTCTCTACATCATAAAGGACTTGGAAGAATTGATAGAACAAGAGGCAGTAGTAAGGGGAAACTTCAGGCACCTGGAAAGAATCTAACAATAAGGAGTGGTAGCCTGCATATTAATTTTCCAGTCTCCTGTCCTCTAGGTGAAAAAATCTGGGCACATTTATGTACATTTTTCAAGAGATGCTGCAGGGATTCAGCTCCATTGCTCTCAGTAGCTACTTTGGAAAGTTACGGTTATACTAAATTTCTTCCTTACCAATCTCATTCTCCTCCTTCTCTTACTTCTGACACTTTGGATTGATACCAAAATATACTACCTGTAGCTAAGCTTTTCCCTTACATTCTTCTTTCATGAGGAATTCAAATTAAGATAATCAGATTGGCAACAGACTTGTTATCAGCATCACTATATATAAAGAACCGAGATTTCTATACCTAGCCTATTATCAAGCATGAAAGCAAAATATAGTATCAGACATGCAAAGATTACATGTATTACCACCTATGCACCTTTTATAAGAAAAGAATGCATTAAAAAGGTAAGCTAGGAATTTTAAAAGTATTCTGAGAGAAGATTTGAAATCCAGCAAACAACACAACTGATACAAGAGTAATAAACTTCTAATATAAAACTAAAGAAACTGTAGAGTGTAAGAGAGAGAAAAAAACGCATAGCAAGTATTCAGTCAGAGTAAGAAAAATGTAAAGCTCAAAAACTTCTTTCAAGAAGACCATATATCCCACATAACACATAATTATTAAAAATCTGGAAATACCTTCAGTATTGTGAAGAGTATATAGTTATTCTTTATTTTAACTTTATTTTAAGGTAGAAATTTAAAAGGCAATAGAAAATTCTGGGAAAATGTAAGAGAAAATTATGCTCCAGATCTGAAGTAATACATGATTTTGATTTATTTCACTGTACCTTATTTTGTCAACAGAGTAAAATTGGCTTTTCTATTCACATACAGTTTTTTGAGTATTAACACATGTTAATACCACTACCATCAGGATACAAATCTCTCAACCCCAAATCTTTGTAATGCTGCCCCTAATAGTTTCACTATTTCCCTATGTCTAACCTTTGGGCAACCACTGATATTTCATCAATGCCATAGTTCTGCATTTTCCAGGATGTCATAAAAGCAATCATACAGTATGCACATAATTTCTGAAAAAGACTTCTTTAACACAGCATAATACCTTCAAGAGCCATCTGAATTGATATGTGTATCAATAGCTCATTCCTTTTCACTGCTGAAGAGTATTCCAATGTATTGAGGTGTTCACTCACTGAAAAGTTCTGGATTATATTAAGATTGTGGAAAGTAGCTACTTTAAGTTACGGTTATACTAAATTTCTTCCTTACCAATCTCATTCTCCTCCTTCTCTTACTTCTGACACTTTGGATTGATACCAAAATATACTACCTGTAGCTAAGCTTTTCCCTTACATTCTTCTTTCATGAGGAATTCAAATTAAGATAATCAGATTGGCAACAGACTTGTTATCAGCATCACTATATATAAAGAACCGAGATTTCTATACCTAGCCTATTATCAAGCATGAAAGCAAAATATAGTATCAGACATGCAAAGATTACATGTATTACCACCTATGCACCTTTTATAAGAAAAGAATGCATTAAAAAGGTAAGCTAGGAATTTTAAAAGTATTCTGAGAGAAGATTTGAAATCCAGCAAACAACACAACTGATACAAGAGTAATAAACTTCTAATATAAAACTAAAGAAACTGTAGAGTGTAAGAGAGAGAAAAAAACGCATAGCAAGTATTCAGTCAGAGTAAGAAAAATGTAAAGCTCAAAAACTTCTTTCAAGAAGACCATATATCCCACATAACACATAATTATTAAAAATCTGGAAATACCTTCAGTATTGTGAAGAGTATATAGTTATTCTTTATTTTAACTTTATTTTAAGGTAGAAATTTAAAAGGCAATAGAAAATTCTGGGAAAATGTAAGAGAAAATTATGCTCCAGATCTGAAGTAATACATGATTTTGATTTATTTCACTGTACCTTATTTTGTCAACAGAGTAAAATTGGCTTTTCTATTCACATACAGTTTTTTGAGTATTAACACATGTTAATACCACTACCATCAGGATACAAATCTCTCAACCCCAAATCTTTGTAATGCTGCCCCTAATAGTTTCACTATTTCCCTATGTCTAACCTTTGGGCAACCACTGATATTTCATCAATGCCATAGTTCTGCATTTTCCAGGATGTCATAAAAGCAATCATACAGTATGCACATAATTTCTGAAAAAGACTTCTTTAACACAGCATAATACCTTCAAGAGCCATCTGAATTGATATGTGTATCAATAGCTCATTCCTTTTCACTGCTGAAGAGTATTCCAATGTATTGAGGTGTTCACTCACTGAAAAGTTCTGGATTATATTAAGATTGTGGAAAAACGAAAGAGTTGCTATACATATTTTGTAAACAGGTTTTGTGTGCACATATGTTTTCATTTCTCTATGCAAATACTTAAGAATGGGATCACATAGCATTAATAAGTGTATACATAATTCATAAGAAACTGCCAGACTGTTTTCCAAAGTAGCTGTGCTGTTTTGGTTTCCTACTAACAAAGTCTGGACACTGTAGCTAGTCCATGATGTCAGCACTTTAGATTGTCATGTTTGTTTTATTCTGTTTTGTTTTTCAGCCAGTTTACTATCTATGTACTGAAATCTCCTTGTGGTTTGCATTTGGATTTTCCTAATGGCCAATAACATGGGGCATTTTTTTCATATACTTATTTCCATCTCTATATGCTCTTTTGTAATTACTTACTTGCTAGTTATTAAAACTGGGCTGTTTGGCTTATTAGTATTGTTTCTCCATATGTTAGTATTTCAGACCCAAGTATATTCCCTTAGTTTGGAACTTTTCATTATGACTTGATTTTTGGACAAAGATCTGAATACCTACTGACCTGTCTCCTGCAAGATTTCATTCTCTTTGGTATAGTATAGGATTAAGTACCTTCTCTGTAGATCTATTGAGAATACTTAACCTTATACTAGATTATGTGTATATAATCATCATTAAATTATAAGAGCCCTTTATTCATTTGCTATTTTGAAACCAACAAATAAGCAATGCATTTTAAATTAATATTTAATTGCATTCTATTAATTACTTAATAGAACATAAATGTTACAAACTGAAAATATATGATATAGAAAATGATGGTGGGATGGTGGGTTTAGTCATGAAGCTGTGTCTAACTCTTGTGATTCCATGGACTGTATCCCTCCAGGCTCCTCTGCCCATGGGATTCTCCAGCCAATACTACTGGAGTGTGTTGCCATATATGGTAAGTAGTGAGGGTTTCTTGTGGTAAATAGACAGTGATAAAGCAATTCAGTATGCACATAATTTCTGAAAAGACTTCAAATCTGAATTGATATGTGTATCAATAGCTCATTCCTTTTCACTGCTGAAGAGTATTCCAATGTATTGAGGTGTTCACTCACTGAAAAGTTCTGGATTATATTAAGATTGTGGAAAAACGAAAGAGTTGCTATACATATTTTGTAAACAGGTTTTGTGTGCACATATGTTTTCATTTCTCTATGCAAATACTTAAGAATGGGATCACATAGCATTAATAAGTGTATACATAATTCATAAGAAACTGCCAGACTGTTTTCCAAAGTAGCTGTGCTGTTTTGGTTTCCTACTAACAAAGTCTGGACACTGTAGCTAGTCCATGATGTCAGCACTTTAGATTGTCATGTTTGTTTTATTCTGTTTTGTTTTTCAGCCAGTTTACTATCTATGTACTGAAATCTCCTTGTGGTTTGCATTTGGATTTTCCTAATGGCCAATAACATGGGGCATTTTTTTCATATACTTATTTCCATCTCTATATGCTCTTTTGTAATTACTTACTTGCTAGTTATTAAAACTGGGCTGTTTGGCTTATTAGTATTGTTTCTCCATATGTTAGTATTTCAGACCCAAGTATATTCCCTTAGTTTGGAACTTTTCATTATGACTTGATTTTTGGACAAAGATCTGAATACCTACTGACCTGTCTCCTGCAAGATTTCATTCTCTTTGGTATAGTATAGGATTAAGTACCTTCTCTGTAGATCTATTGAGAATACTTAACCTTATACTAGATTATGTGTATATAATCATCATTAAATTATAAGAGCCCTTTATTCATTTGCTATTTTGAAACCAACAAATAAGCAATGCATTTTAAATTAATATTTAATTGCATTCTATTAATTACTTAATAGAACATAAATGTTACAAACTGAAAATATATGATATAGAAAATGATGGTGGGATGGTGGGTTTAGTCATGAAGCTGTGTCTAACTCTTGTGATTCCATGGACTGTATCCCTCCAGGCTCCTCTGCCCATGGGATTCTCCAGCCAATACTACTGGAGTGTGTTGCCATATATGGTATACAAAAGTAAGTAGTGAGGGTTTCTTGTGGTAAATAGACAGTGATAAGGAAATTTTAATTTTATTCTGCTTCATACGAATATATTTTTAAATAGTGCTAAAATCGATGAAACAAATAATAAGAATTTAAGTATTTTAGTAAACAGAATAATTGAAGTCATATTATTTGTACTAAAACTCAGGAGGTGGTGAGAGATCAATGTTAGTAGACATGACTTAATTCTTCATCAAATGAAAATATGCATAGAGTAGAATGTGGAGTCCCAAGATACTGTCTCAATGGAAAAATGTCAGCAATAATTTTTTACTTGACATATGGTAGTATTCTAAATTATTCAAACATCTATATGCATGCGTTAAATAAATATGTACCCATAATTTGTATTAAAATATACTTCTATATTATGGACAGTTAAAGAGTGTGAGAAAGTGGGACTTCCCCAGCAGTTCACTGGTTACAACTCTGTGCTTCCACTGCCAGGGGCTTGGGTTCAATCCCTAGTCTGGGAACTAAGATTCTGCATACTGCACAGTGTGGGGAAAAAAAACCACACACATTAAAATTTATTTTAAAAAGTAAAAAACTAGTGTAAAAAAGTAAAAAAGGATAAAGAAACAGGAATTTGGGGAGAAGAAGCACTGAGAAAAATTGCCAAGAAAGTGAATGAAAGACAGGCCCAGGTAGAGAAAAAGTTGTAGAGAAAGAAATTTGGACTGACAGAAACAGTGTGAAAAGGAAGATCAGTAATGGAAACTGTCCTCCATGGAACAATATTGTCAACTTGTGGCCTTTTAAGACATTGCAAGTATAGATTTTTCAAACATTTCAAAAAATTGTAAAAATCTCATAAAATGTTTTGTGTCTGCAGAAGCAAGGATCTAACTTGCTTTCAAATGCCTCTATTTTGAGTGACAATTTTCAGTTACATGAACAAAAAACAAGAATACATTTTTTTCTATGTTCCTTAAGAATCAAATGCTCAAGAATTTACTTATTCAATCAGAGCATTTAAGTTATCACAGAGGATAGCATAACCAAACACTAGACAATTCTTCTGAACACTCAGGATACCTGACTAGACTATTTCTGCATAATTGTTGGGATACTGAATCTTTCTAAATATCTTCTTTGTAAATGCGAGCAACATATTCCATGAACACATTGCTTAGTTCATAAATACTTTCGATATTTCTAATCGATGAAACAAATAATAAGAATTTAAGTATTTTAGTAAACAGAATAATTGAAGTCATATTATTTGTACTAAAACTCAGGAGGTGGTGAGAGATCAATGTTAGTAGACATGACTTAATTCTTCATCAAATGAAAATATGCATAGAGTAGAATGTGGAGTCCCAAGATACTGTCTCAATGGAAAAATGTCAGCAATAATTTTTTACTTGACATATGGTAGTATTCTAAATTATTCAAACATCTATATGCATGCGTTAAATAAATATGTACCCATAATTTGTATTAAAATATACTTCTATATTATGGACAGTTAAAGAGTGTGAGAAAGTGGGACTTCCCCAGCAGTTCACTGGTTACAACTCTGTGCTTCCACTGCCAGGGGCTTGGGTTCAATCCCTAGTCTGGGAACTAAGATTCTGCATACTGCACAGTGTGGGGAAAAAAAACCACACACATTAAAATTTATTTTAAAAAGTAAAAAACTAGTGTAAAAAAGTAAAAAAGGATAAAGAAACAGGAATTTGGGGAGAAGAAGCACTGAGAAAAATTGCCAAGAAAGTGAATGAAAGACAGGCCCAGGTAGAGAAAAAGTTGTAGAGAAAGAAATTTGGACTGACAGAAACAGTGTGAAAAGGAAGATCAGTAATGGAAACTGTCCTCCATGGAACAATATTGTCAACTTGTGGCCTTTTAAGACATTGCAAGTATAGATTTTTCAAACATTTCAAAAAATTGTAAAAATCTCATAAAATGTTTTGTGTCTGCAGAAGCAAGGATCTAACTTGCTTTCAAATGCCTCTATTTTGAGTGACAATTTTCAGTTACATGAACAAAAAACAAGAATACATTTTTTTCTATGTTCCTTAAGAATCAAATGCTCAAGAATTTACTTATTCAATCAGAGCATTTAAGTTATCACAGAGGATAGCATAACCAAACACTAGACAATTCTTCTGAACACTCAGGATACCTGACTAGACTATTTCTGCATAATTGTTGGGATACTGAATCTTTCTAAATATCTTCTTTGTAAATGCGAGCAACATATTCCATGAACACATTGCTTAGTTCATAAATACTTTCGATATTTCTGACAGTCATCTGCCTCCCAAGCTTCAGTAGTCCTATCAATGAAGTATAGGGGAAAAAGAAGACAATGATAACTTAATTTTACTGTCTAAACTAAATATCAAGTACCCCTTGAACCTAGACTTGAAGAGTGGATTTGTGGTATGGGTTGGGCTTCTGTGGTGGTTCAAACGGTAAGGAATCTGCCTGCAATGCAGGAGACCTGGGTTTGATCCCTGGATCAGGAAGATCCTCTAGATAAGGGAATGGCAACCCACTCTAGCATTCTTGGTTGGAGAATTCCATGGATAGAGGAGCCTGGCAGGCTACAGGTCACAAGAGTTGGACACAGATGACTGACTTTCACTTTACTTTTCCACTTGGAGGAGCAGGCAAGAAAAGGGGCTGATAGGGAAGAAAAGGGAAATACTGTTCAAGAGCAGGTGACACTAATGTTATAAATCCTAATAATATGGATTTGTGCCCCAAATAATAACATCTTAGGACCACTGTGAAATTTCTGCCAACAGGTACTGTCATTTTCAGTCAAAATCCACCATCAAGTGAATAGTCTCATTAAAGAGCTACTTCACTCATTTCCACATCTAGTACAAGAATTTGAGTGGTTGTGAAAGTATAATTGGATTATCATGTTAAGAAACTCAAGCTTCCAAAGCAACTAAGGGAGAAAGCTACATAGTTGAGCTTTTGAACCACTATCACTTACTTATTACCTCACGGCAAAAGTGGACCACTGGTCTAAAGATCAGAGGTAAATTACAAAAACTCAATGCAACAAAGAATAAAATAACTAAATGTTGGTAAGTAGAGACCCCCAAATTTTTACTACTTTTACTCCCTCTAAGGAGGAAATAAAGTTATCTATATTGCATTAACCTATTTAATGTCTAAATATTTTCAAGCTCATTTCAATTTGCTTTTAATTGTTCATCAATGAGGAAATGTATTACATACACAGAGTGGACTCAAAAAAGTGAATAGCATCCCTTTTTTAAATAGGATACCTGACTAGACTATTTCTGCATAATTGTTGGGATACTGAATCTTTCTAAATATCTTCTTTGTAAATGCGAGCAACATATTCCATGAACACATTGCTTAGTTCATAAATACTTTCGATATTTCTGACAGTCATCTGCCTCCCAAGCTTCAGTAGTCCTATCAATGAAGTATAGGGGAAAAAGAAGACAATGATAACTTAATTTTACTGTCTAAACTAAATATCAAGTACCCCTTGAACCTAGACTTGAAGAGTGGATTTGTGGTATGGGTTGGGCTTCTGTGGTGGTTCAAACGGTAAGGAATCTGCCTGCAATGCAGGAGACCTGGGTTTGATCCCTGGATCAGGAAGATCCTCTAGATAAGGGAATGGCAACCCACTCTAGCATTCTTGGTTGGAGAATTCCATGGATAGAGGAGCCTGGCAGGCTACAGGTCACAAGAGTTGGACACAGATGACTGACTTTCACTTTACTTTTCCACTTGGAGGAGCAGGCAAGAAAAGGGGCTGATAGGGAAGAAAAGGGAAATACTGTTCAAGAGCAGGTGACACTAATGTTATAAATCCTAATAATATGGATTTGTGCCCCAAATAATAACATCTTAGGACCACTGTGAAATTTCTGCCAACAGGTACTGTCATTTTCAGTCAAAATCCACCATCAAGTGAATAGTCTCATTAAAGAGCTACTTCACTCATTTCCACATCTAGTACAAGAATTTGAGTGGTTGTGAAAGTATAATTGGATTATCATGTTAAGAAACTCAAGCTTCCAAAGCAACTAAGGGAGAAAGCTACATAGTTGAGCTTTTGAACCACTATCACTTACTTATTACCTCACGGCAAAAGTGGACCACTGGTCTAAAGATCAGAGGTAAATTACAAAAACTCAATGCAACAAAGAATAAAATAACTAAATGTTGGTAAGTAGAGACCCCCAAATTTTTACTACTTTTACTCCCTCTAAGGAGGAAATAAAGTTATCTATATTGCATTAACCTATTTAATGTCTAAATATTTTCAAGCTCATTTCAATTTGCTTTTAATTGTTCATCAATGAGGAAATGTATTACATACACAGAGTGGACTCATAATAATAAAGTTTCAAAGTTCATGAGCTAGTTTTATATATTTTATAAAATATATTAAAAGTTATAGTTTTCCTAATATTGTTTCAGTGGATCATTGCTTCAAGCCTTGAGCAATTATCCGTGATAATGAATTGCTCTAAATTTTGAAACTGGAAAACTTTTCATAGCATTTCAAAACTTGATCATAGTAGGCTTTCAGAATGTGTTCATTTTCTCCTTTAAAACTGCTGTTGAATGACTGAGCTAAAACCAACACTTCTAGCTAGAGAACAGAAGAGGTCCATATAAAGGTAAGGATATATTATGGACCAGTTGTGTTGACTTCAATTATTTTTAACTTGCTTACACACATACAAAACATACAACAGTATAAATCTTTCATATACCCAAATCTCTCTGAACCATAAAACCAAGAATTTACATCAAATACTAGAAAAATTGAGAAAATAAAAATTCAGAGTGATGGCATTAACGGGATGAATGATATTGTGTTGAAGTAAAATGAAAATTCACAATACAAATAAAGTACTGAATGTTGTAGTATAAGTTAGTTAAGTTTCAGCAATCTAGTGGTATTGTGGTAGCCCAATCTCCTCACAGCTTCTGTCAATTTAAACTATCATTTAATCTCTGTTCCTCTGTGAGATAGCTTGGCCTTTACTAGCTGCAAACACTGCATTTTCATTTTAAGTCAGCCTGTTTCACTCTTCTCAGTTCGCTACAAGTGGAAAATTATTGTAAATTCTTTCATAATATCAAATTCCAATTTTTATGTAGCTTAATAAAGTTTCACTGTCTGAAAATGTTTTCAGTATAAATGTATAAGTAAAAATTCATCTGTAATTGTTAAAAAGTTAAACATGAAAACTGCACCAGATATAAAGATCCAAATGTAGATGTCATTGTAACAAAAATTCAAACATGAATACAGGAATTCAGAATGCAGTTTAAGAATGAAAGACGGGCTTCTCCTGGTGGTCCAGTGGGTAAGGACACTGCCTTGCAGTGCAAGGGGCGCTGGTTCGATCCCTGGCCTGGGAAGATCCCACGTGCCGCAGAGCGGCTGGACCGATGTGTCCAATTACCGAGCCAGAGCTCTGAAGCGCATGTGCCCAGAGCTGGCGCTCTGCAACGACAGACACCACTGTGATGGGAGGCCCACAGGAGCCAAAGAACAAAGATGGATGAAAATAGATAAATGAAAGACCAATAGAAGTGGCCCGCCCGCTCCCTCCCTCCCCTACCTGACCTCCCCCCCGCTCCCCGCTCAAAATAAATAAATAAATAAATCTTTAAAAAAAAAAAAAAAAGAATGAAAGAAAAGCATTATTTCTGGAGAAATCTGTTTGAAACAACCTCAAAAACTTCCCCCATTAAAAAGTATACGGAATAAAATTTACAAATATTGGTCATTGCGTATTTAACTCTGTCAGAAAATAATGGAAACTCCACAAACCAAAAAAGAAAGTACATTGTAAACCAGCATTGGAAGTGAGCACTTAACCTATGACTACCACAGACCATTTACATTTTGTATTACCTATTGCCATGCACTCTAATAGTCACCCAGAGGACAAGACATTCTGACTTGAGCCCATAAAGTAAATATTGCTAATTTAGACTAGTATAAAATAAAAGGGACTTCCCAGGTGGATCAGTGGTAAAGAACTTGCCTGCCAATGCAGGAAATGCAGGAGACATGGGTTTGATCTCTGGTTCAGGAAGATTCCCTGGAGAAGAAAATGGTAACATACTTCAGAATTCTTTCCTGGAAAATTTCATGAACAGAGGAGCCTGGTGGGCTACAGTCCATGGGGTTGCAAAGAATGAGACACAACTGAGCATGCACATATAGGATGCATAGGTATAAACTGCAAAGAACTACATTCTCAGTAGACAGGTTGACTGAAAAGAAGGAAGGAAACAGCGAAATATGTTTGGGATGGTCTTCACTATAATTATAGACTAAAAAAAAATTGAAATTATTACAAAAAGCTTGATTTTATGAGTTCGTGTGTGAATTTGCTCTATCCACATGATCCAGAACTAAGCTGAGAAATTCAGTTAAAATAGCCCTGGTGTTAAAGTATCCCAGAAGCTTATCAAAAAAAGAAAAGAAAAGAAAAGAAAACACAACCTATAATACTTAGTTGGTATAGGATTATCATGCATAATAGCAACTCTTCAAACATTTGTACACAGCCCACTATTTCAAAACATATGAAGAAATTAACAATACTGAGTTAGCAGAAACAATCACAATAGGTTTCAAATTCAAGGGCATCAAACATTTAACCTATTAGAAAAAATCTATCATGAAAATTATAAGATAGTTATGCTTAATATTATATAAATGAAAGATAGTTGAAACCATGTACTATAATACAATACTCGACAAAAGAGCAAACATCTCTAGAACAGGACATATCAGACAGTCCACCAAATGAAACATAACTCTCAACTTTCAGGTTGTGCATTTTTTTAAAGCATTGAATGACCCAGTCTAAAAAGACAAAATTACAGAACTAGAAGAAGGAAGAGTTCATGTAGGAGAAGCAAGATTTAAAGCTAAGAGTTTTAGACATTTGGATTATCAATTAAAAAATGTATTTTTTTCACTTACACAAATTGTATGTCCAATCACTATGCTAATAAACAAGGAATGTTCCCATAAGGAGACAGTGCTAAACTAACTATAACACGTAAGAATGTAATTAATATTCTCATTGAAAAGAATAGTGGTCCAATCTGCCAAAGTGAATTCTCCCATGGAATAGAAACAAACTAATCTATAACATATTTTATCTGGTGAGAAATGTTTGATTAAAGAGGTAGACATAGATATACCAACACAAGACTAAATTTTAGCCTAATAGTTTTGATGAAGATGGATACAGACATTCTGGATAAAATGTTATCAAGTCAATTCATTAGGCACAGAGAAACAAAATTTTAATATTAAAAGATATATTAATGCAATTAACAGAATAATAGATAAAAAGAAAAATGCATCTTGATAAATACAAAATATGACTCTGGCAAAAACTTGATCTTGTGTATGTGTGTGAATTTGCTCTATCCACATGATCCAGAACTAAGCTGAGAAATTCAGTTAAAATAGCCCTGGTGTTAAAGTATCCCAGAAGCTTATCAAAAAAAGAAAAGAAAAGAAAAGAAAACACAACCTATAATACTTAGTTGGTATAGGATTATCATGCATAATAGCAACTCTTCAAACATTTGTACACAGCCCACTATTTCAAAACATATGAAGAAATTAACAATACTGAGTTAGCAGAAACAATCACAATAGGTTTCAAATTCAAGGGCATCAAACATTTAACCTATTAGAAAAAATCTATCATGAAAATTATAAGATAGTTATGCTTAATATTATATAAATGAAAGATAGTTGAAACCATGTACTATAATACAATACTCGACAAAAGAGCAAACATCTCTAGAACAGGACATATCAGACAGTCCACCAAATGAAACATAACTCTCAACTTTCAGGTTGTGCATTTTTTTAAAGCATTGAATGACCCAGTCTAAAAAGACAAAATTACAGAACTAGAAGAAGGAAGAGTTCATGTAGGAGAAGCAAGATTTAAAGCTAAGAGTTTTAGACATTTGGATTATCAATTAAAAAATGTATTTTTTTCACTTACACAAATTGTATGTCCAATCACTATGCTAATAAACAAGGAATGTTCCCATAAGGAGACAGTGCTAAACTAACTATAACACGTAAGAATGTAATTAATATTCTCATTGAAAAGAATAGTGGTCCAATCTGCCAAAGTGAATTCTCCCATGGAATAGAAACAAACTAATCTATAACATATTTTATCTGGTGAGAAATGTTTGATTAAAGAGGTAGACATAGATATACCAACACAAGACTAAATTTTAGCCTAATAGTTTTGATGAAGATGGATACAGACATTCTGGATAAAATGTTATCAAGTCAATTCATTAGGCACAGAGAAACAAAATTTTAATATTAAAAGATATATTAATGCAATTAACAGAATAATAGATAAAAAGAAAAATGCATCTTGATAAATACAAAATATGACTCTGGCAAAAACTTGATCTTGTGTTTGTGATTAGAAACTCTAGAAAGGGCTTCTCTGGTGGTCCAGTGGGTAAAAAGTCCACCTTGCAGTGCAAGGGGCACCAGGTCGATCCCTCACTTGGGAAGATCCCATGTGCCGTGCAGCGGCGCTGGACGGATGTGTCCAACCACCCAGCCAACACTCTGGAGTGCATGCGCTCAGAGATGGTGCTCTGCAGTGACAGAGGCCACTGCGATGGGGGGGACCACACAGGCCAAAGAACAAAGATAAATAAGTGAAAGATCAATAGAAGTGGCAAAAAAAAATCTTATATAAAAAAGATAAGAAACTCCAGAAAGTCTATTTTTTAAATAAAATCAGTAATTAATAACCTTTTAAAGTAGAAAGCACCAGCCCTAGATAATCCATCACATAAATAGACAATCACATGATCGAATCAATAGATACAGAAAAAGCATTTGACAAAATTCAATAATTCATGACCAAAAAACTCTCAGTAAACAATAAAGAAAAAAGAATATCTAACAAATACCCTACTACACTGAAGTTTAAAATACTTCTTGAGAGACACAAATGTCAAAAGAAATTCACAGAAAGAAAATATCTGCAAAACATATGGCAAATTAGAACAAAGCCAAAATAAACCACCGTACCAGTTCAATCCCTGAGTAGGGAAGATTCCCCAAGAGAAGGACATGCCAACCCACTCCAGAATTCTTGCCTAGAGAATTCCATGGACAGAGGAGCCTGGCAGGCTACAGTCCATAGTGTAGCAAAGAATCAGATGTGACTGAAGCAACTTAGCATGCACACACAATACCTACTCCATTTATTTGCCTGAATATATGAAGGACTCATAAACACCAATAAATAAGTATCCCTGCCAAGAGATCCCACAGAGGAGCCTGGTAGGCTACAGTCCATGGAGTTGCAAAGTGTCTGACAAGGCTGAAGTGACTAAGCAGAGCACAACACACACAGGAAGGATGCATACAGACCAACAAAGTAAAAGATTATGAATCCAGTGTAAAATGTCAAAAGATACAAACAGGCAGTTGACAGAAAAGAAAAATCAACTACTAAATTTTAAATACAAATAGATATTCGTTCAACATAGGAAAGAAGGAAGTGAAATGAAAACCAACTATAGATATTACTTCACATCTCTGAAAATACTGTTTTGGAAAGAACAATAAATGAGAATTTCCATATTCCACTGATAAAGACAACTACTTTTAGAGTAATTAGAAGTATATAGGAATTCTAAACAATTTATACGTACTGCTCAGAAGACGTACTTATAGGTATATATTAATCACGTTTCACTTATAAAAAAGGAAATATTAATACAGGCCAAAGAACAAAGATAATGTGAAAGATCAATAGAAGTGGCAAAAAAAAATCTTATATAAAAAAGATAAGAAACTCCAGAAAGTCTATTTTTTAAATAAAATCAGTAATTAATAACCTTTTAAAGTAGAAAGCACCAGCCCTAGATAATCCATCACATAAATAGACAATCACATGATCGAATCAATAGATACAGAAAAAGCATTTGACAAAATTCAATAATTCATGACCAAAAAACTCTCAGTAAACAATAAAGAAAAAAGAATATCTAACAAATACCCTACTACACTGAAGTTTAAAATACTTCTTGAGAGACACAAATGTCAAAAGAAATTCACAGAAAGAAAATATCTGCAAAACATATGGCAAATTAGAACAAAGCCAAAATAAACCACCGTACCAGTTCAATCCCTGAGTAGGGAAGATTCCCCAAGAGAAGGACATGCCAACCCACTCCAGAATTCTTGCCTAGAGAATTCCATGGACAGAGGAGCCTGGCAGGCTACAGTCCATAGTGTAGCAAAGAATCAGATGTGACTGAAGCAACTTAGCATGCACACACAATACCTACTCCATTTATTTGCCTGAATATATGAAGGACTCATAAACACCAATAAATAAGTATCCCTGCCAAGAGATCCCACAGAGGAGCCTGGTAGGCTACAGTCCATGGAGTTGCAAAGTGTCTGACAAGGCTGAAGTGACTAAGCAGAGCACAACACACACAGGAAGGATGCATACAGACCAACAAAGTAAAAGATTATGAATCCAGTGTAAAATGTCAAAAGATACAAACAGGCAGTTGACAGAAAAGAAAAATCAACTACTAAATTTTAAATACAAATAGATATTCGTTCAACATAGGAAAGAAGGAAGTGAAATGAAAACCAACTATAGATATTACTTCACATCTCTGAAAATACTGTTTTGGAAAGAACAATAAATGAGAATTTCCATATTCCACTGATAAAGACAACTACTTTTAGAGTAATTAGAAGTATATAGGAATTCTAAACAATTTATACGTACTGCTCAGAAGACGTACTTATAGGTATATATTAATCACCATGATCACACATATTCATAGGGAGACATTCCAAAAAATATAATAGCAAACTTAACAATCTAAATGTCTAAAGAACAGGTAATATTAATGAACAACCTAAATGTCTTTGAAGGAATAGGCAAATGAATTTTAATATAATCATACATTAAAATGTTACATGCCAATGAAAATTAATTCTCAGCAACTGAATACTCAATATGGATAAATCACAAATATTTAGAACTAAAACCTGCATATTAAATAAGTATATTTATACAGATATGAAAACATGCAAATTAGACTATATACGATATAGAACCATGTACCTATACAGAGAGCAAAAATACAAAGAAATAGATGATAAACATTAAAATTAAAATAATAGCTTCCTTTACTGGGAGGTAAAACAGATTCAATTATTTTTTCAATTATTTCTTAAATAGAAAGAACATGCACATTCCATACATATACCTTATCAAATTCTGCATGTTTCAACTGAAATTCTGCAAATTTCAAGCATGCATGCTAAGTTACTCTAGTTGTGTTCAACTCTTTCCAGCCCTATGGATTGTAGCCCACCAGGTTCCTCTGTGCATTGGATATCCCAGGGAAGAATACTGGAAGTGGCTGCCATGTCCTCCTCCAGAGGATCTTCCTGAACGAGGGATTAAATCTGTGTCTCTTATGTCTCCTGCCTTGATAGGAGGGTTCTTTACCACTAAAGCCACCTGAGAAGCTCATTTATACACAGATAAAAACATGCAAATCAGACTGTAAAATATATAGAACTACATACATATATATAGAAAGAGAGAGCAAAAATACAAAGAAATTGATTGATAAACCTTAAAATTCAATTAATGGTTTCCTCTACTGGGAAGCAAAACTGATTAAATTATTTTTCGATTATTTCTTTCTTAAATAGATAGAAGATATATGTTCCATACATATACCTTATACAATTCTGTATGACAATTTTATAATAAATTAGACAAATGAATTGAAAATTCATATCATAATTTTTGGCATGAGAATGAAAGCTGTGTAACAATGAAGAAAGTGGATGGTTTGGCCCCAAAACCAGTTTCAGTCTCATCTGTCTCTGCCTCTGAAATCTTGTTAACATTTCTTATTACCTGCTTGTTCTCAAATCTTGGTAAAAAAAAAAAATAATAACCTCTTTAGTGCTGTTAAAGAAGACCTCTGAAAGGACAAGATCAACGCTTAGGCAAAGACTTCAGCTCTTGATATAAGAAGATAGTTATTCTAAGGAAGAAAAAAAAAACATAGTTTGATACACGCAGTTTGAACTACCTAGTCTACTATTTTAGCTTGCTGAGAAGAAAACACAAGGAGAACATGTCCTAAATAAATGGCTTGCATTATTCATTTTGGCATTATTTTCATTTTGTTGTAATGAAATGCATGTGGGATCATTATTTCTCACTTTCAAGGTCTGCAGTGGGTACTACTAAGTTAATCTGTGGATTTAAATAACAAGTCAAGTACATCAAATACTGCTGGGGCATTGAGCAAACTGAGGAGAAAAAAATGTCCACTTGACTTGACAACATGAAAGACACCTCTGACTTTGACAAAGCAGTTTCAATAGAGTGGTTGGGTAGGAAGCAAAACTGAGAAAAGCTGAAAAGTAAAGAGAAAGCAAATGCAAGGAGATCCATGGAATAAGTTTAGCTATGGAAGAGCAAGAAGGAGTGTAAGCTGATAGCACAATGGGTATGAGAGATCCAAGGATGACTTCTTGTGCTATTTTTAACAGGAATCAAAAGAACTTGTTTTGTACTGATACAGTATAGAGAGAAAAGTTGATGATATGGATGTTCGGCAACTATTTCAGAGTGAACATTTCAAATACTGAATTCCTTATAAAAAGCAAATTGATTGATAAACCTTAAAATTCAATTAATGGTTTCCTCTACTGGGAAGCAAAACTGATTAAATTATTTTTCGATTATTTCTTTCTTAAATAGATAGAAGATATATGTTCCATACATATACCTTATACAATTCTGTATGACAATTTTATAATAAATTAGACAAATGAATTGAAAATTCATATCATAATTTTTGGCATGAGAATGAAAGCTGTGTAACAATGAAGAAAGTGGATGGTTTGGCCCCAAAACCAGTTTCAGTCTCATCTGTCTCTGCCTCTGAAATCTTGTTAACATTTCTTATTACCTGCTTGTTCTCAAATCTTGGTAAAAAAAAAAAATAATAACCTCTTTAGTGCTGTTAAAGAAGACCTCTGAAAGGACAAGATCAACGCTTAGGCAAAGACTTCAGCTCTTGATATAAGAAGATAGTTATTCTAAGGAAGAAAAAAAAAACATAGTTTGATACACGCAGTTTGAACTACCTAGTCTACTATTTTAGCTTGCTGAGAAGAAAACACAAGGAGAACATGTCCTAAATAAATGGCTTGCATTATTCATTTTGGCATTATTTTCATTTTGTTGTAATGAAATGCATGTGGGATCATTATTTCTCACTTTCAAGGTCTGCAGTGGGTACTACTAAGTTAATCTGTGGATTTAAATAACAAGTCAAGTACATCAAATACTGCTGGGGCATTGAGCAAACTGAGGAGAAAAAAATGTCCACTTGACTTGACAACATGAAAGACACCTCTGACTTTGACAAAGCAGTTTCAATAGAGTGGTTGGGTAGGAAGCAAAACTGAGAAAAGCTGAAAAGTAAAGAGAAAGCAAATGCAAGGAGATCCATGGAATAAGTTTAGCTATGGAAGAGCAAGAAGGAGTGTAAGCTGATAGCACAATGGGTATGAGAGATCCAAGGATGACTTCTTGTGCTATTTTTAACAGGAATCAAAAGAACTTGTTTTGTACTGATACAGTATAGAGAGAAAAGTTGATGATATGGATGTTCGGCAACTATTTCAGAGTGAACATTTCAAATACTGAATTCCTCATCATCTTAACCCTCCCAACTCCTCCTGTTGGCCTGCCCTGCTCTTATCCTTTAATCAATTTAGAGAAGTTCCACCTACTGCTCCTAAACCAAAAGTCATCGTCATCCTAAACTGTTTCACCTCTAGCATTTTCCACATGCAATCCATCACTAAGTGCTACAAAAGTTACCTCCTAAATTATAAGGATCCTTCTCTTCCCCATCCTACCACAAATGTTCTGATTCAGACTGTCTCTCACATGCACAATTCTCATAGCTTCTAGTTGATCACTCTTGTTCCAGGATTACACCGTAATATCGCCTGTCTATATTGCTGATGTTATTGCAATGTAGTTACTAAGTTATGTCCGGCACTTTTGCGACCCCATAGACTATAGCCTGCCAAGATCCTCTGTCCATGGGATTTCCCAGGCAAGAATACCAGAGTGGATCGTCATTTCCTTCTCCAATATTGCTGATAAGTCACTTTCTAACATACAAGCCAATCATCTGCATGTGGGATCATTATTTCTCACTATCAAGGTCTGCAAGTGATATCCTATGGTGGTTTTCCAGCAACAAATCCTAATTCCTAAGTTTAGTTTCATGGATATACCATCACTGTTCTTAAGCAATGGTCCTACTTAGTCCTGCTTATATATGCTGGCTTATAATAAACTACTTCAAATCTTTAATTTCAGGCTAAAAATGTCCCCATCTCACTTTATTATTACTCTTTAAAAGTTTAGCTCAGCCATAATCTTATCCTGGAAGTTTTCCCCTCCTCATCTTCACTGTTATACAGTCTTCCTCTAATTAGCAGAGCCTTTTGGTAGTAGGCCCAACTTCCTTTTAGTAGTAGGAACTTAAAAAGGTCCCTTAAGATTTTCTGCCCAATTCCCAGAACCATTAATTTGAAGAGAATTTATTCAGGCTCTGACTGCATTAATTAACAAGAGGATCTTACAGATGTAATTAAGGTTCTAGTTAGTTGACCATGACTTAACAAAGGGGGAGATTATCCAGGTAGGATATATAAGCATTTTAAAAGCAAAGCTTTCTCTGACTGGCAGTAGAAGAGGACGTTAGAAGGACTCCAAGCATAAGAAGGATTCCATCCACCACTGCTGACATGAAGATGGATGGGGCCATGTGATAAAGAATACAAGAGAGGCCCCTGACTGACAAGCCAACAGGAACTTCCGTAATACAACCCTAAGGAACTAGATTCTGCTAGAAACTTGAATGAGCCTGAAAGTAGACTCTTCCTTAGAACCCCCATGTTAGAGCCCAGACTGTCTGATACCTTGATTTTTGACCTTGTGAGACCATAAGCAAAGAATGCAAGCAAACCTGGACAGACATCTAACTGATACAACCGGACACTGTTTTAAATTTGTGGAGATTGTTATATGGCAATTGAAAACTAACAGAACTCCACTGTTACGGATCCATGCTTACGTTAACCCCCTTGCATTTCTTATTTATGGTATTATCTCCACTAGTAGTTTGTGAGCTGCTTGAGACGGAAACAATGTTGTATTCCCAGCATCTAGCACAGTGGCTGACCTATGAGGTGGAAGACATTCAACAAGCATATTCAGTATCTTAGAGGGAGACACTGTCAGCTGAGTTCTATAAGAAGCAAACACTGGGGCTTTCCCTGGTGGTCCAGTGGGTAAGGACACCACCTTGCAGTGCAAGGGGCGCTGGTTCAATCCCTGGCCTGGGAAGATCTCACATGCCGCGGAGCAGCTGGACCAATGTGTCCAATCACCGAGCCAGAGCTCTGGAGTGCATGCGCCCAGAGCCAGTGCTCTGCGACAGAGGCCACCGCAATGGGAGGCCCACAGGAGCCAAAGAACAAAGACGGATTAAAATAGATAAACGAAAGACCAATAGAAGTGGCTCGTGCACTCCCCTCCCTCCCCAACCCGACCCCCGCCCAAAATAAATAAATAAATAAATCTTTAAAAAAAAAAAAGAAGCAAACACTGAGAGAAAGTTAGGAGTATGAGGATTATGTGGAGGTAAGGAGGGATTTAGGCTTACAACAGAAAGTGAGTTAATCATGGAAAGATTCAGGCTTCAATGCATATATGAAAAAGTCATGGCCAACTCATAGTAATGAGTCTGAAGCTCTAGACCAACATGTACCCTTAAGAGGAGCCCCATGTTGGGCAGAAATGACCAGGCCCAGTACCTCCAACCTACTCAACTGCAGGTGAGGGCATCCTGGGAAAAGCATTAGTTGGCCCGAGAGCTGAGGTGGATCCTGATGGTGACAAACCTAGAAGGATTCCATCCACCACTGCTGACATGAAGATGGATGGGGCCATGTGATAAAGAATACAAGAGAGGCCCCTGACTGACAAGCCAACAGGAACTTCCGTAATACAACCCTAAGGAACTAGATTCTGCTAGAAACTTGAATGAGCCTGAAAGTAGACTCTTCCTTAGAACCCCCATGTTAGAGCCCAGACTGTCTGATACCTTGATTTTTGACCTTGTGAGACCATAAGCAAAGAATGCAAGCAAACCTGGACAGACATCTAACTGATACAACCGGACACTGTTTTAAATTTGTGGAGATTGTTATATGGCAATTGAAAACTAACAGAACTCCACTGTTACGGATCCATGCTTACGTTAACCCCCTTGCATTTCTTATTTATGGTATTATCTCCACTAGTAGTTTGTGAGCTGCTTGAGACGGAAACAATGTTGTATTCCCAGCATCTAGCACAGTGGCTGACCTATGAGGTGGAAGACATTCAACAAGCATATTCAGTATCTTAGAGGGAGACACTGTCAGCTGAGTTCTATAAGAAGCAAACACTGGGGCTTTCCCTGGTGGTCCAGTGGGTAAGGAGTCCACCTTGCAGTGCAAGGGGCGCTGGTTCAATCCCTGGCCCGGGAAGATCTCACATGCCGCGGTGCAGCTGGACCAATGTGTCCAATCACCGAGCCAGAGCTCTGGAGTGCATGCGCCCAGAGCCAGTGCTCTGCGACAGAGGCCACCGCAATGGGAGGCCCACAGGAGCCAAAGAACAAAGACGGATTAAAATAGATAAACGAAAGACCAATAGAAGTGGCTCGTGCACTCCCCTCCCTCCCCAACCCGACCCCCGCCCAAAATAAATAAATAAATAAATCTTTAAAAAAAAAAAAGAAGCAAACACTGAGAGAAAGTTAGGAGTATGAGGATTATGTGGAGGTAAGGAGGGATTTAGGCTTACAACAGAAAGTGAGTTAATCATGGAAAGATTCAGGCTTCAATGCATATATGAAAAAGTCATGGCCAACTCATAGTAATGAGTCTGAAGCTCTAGACCAACATGTACCCTTAAGAGGAGCCCCATGTTGGGCAGAAATGACCAGGCCCAGTACCTCCAACCTACTCAACTGCAGGTGAGGGCATCCTGGGAAAAGCATTAGTTGGCCCGAGAGCTGAGGTGGATCCTGATGGTGACAAAACTAGAAGCTATAACTTAACTATTCCTCTGGCAGGTGAACAGTGAGTTCTTTCCAGGAGGAAGATCTAAATAACACACTCCACAGTCACAGTATTCTATGAAGGATTACTCTTTCTCTCAAGTAAAACATAACACAAGCTCTGCTCATCAAGTGGAATAATGAGGTTTTTTCCCAGAAAGTATGCAGTAAAGAAAGGACTCCAAAGCAATAGTAATTTGAAATTTAGTTAAGAATCAATCCACTATTTTACAATAAAAGCAGTAATGATTACACTTGCTCCTGATATTAATGGTTGTGTCTTTCTCAAAACAGAGAATTATTAGTCAATTATAACTTCCTCAAGGTTTTGGCAAAAGAAAAAAAAAAAATTCCACCTCAAGGTCAAATCTTCAGCTGAAAGAAAATTTTGTTTTAACAAACACCAGTGATAACTTGTAAAGGGGTTTAATTTTCTTAGCATTGTTACAACGAAACGGAAAACTATTTTCTTAGATTATTCTGAATTCAAATATCTTTGTTCTTACACTATTTTTCTTATTTGTTTCAACAGCTCTTATTTGGAATTAAATAGGTGTGAATTCTAAGCAAAACTATTCAAAGCTTCTATTATCATTTCACTCTTTTTTTTAAAGATGACTGAATATTTCAGAGACGAGGAGGTCTGGCAACGTACTAAAGAAAGAGTTATCTTCAAAGACAGTTGCCAAATCACGTTCTTTGATGACTCATGTTTGAAAGTACTGACATCACATCAGGGGAAATGTGCCAATTAAGGATATATTTTCCCAAATCTTCTACATTCTTGTTTATGTGTATGAATGTAAAAATTCCCAATACAAACTGTTCTCAGAAATACAGTTTTAGATTTAATTATATCAAATGGCATTTTCCTAACCATATGGAGAGATAAGATTTAATGTCTTCTGATATCTTTTTTTTAAAAAAAAGATTCATTTATTTATTTATTTTTGGGGTGGGGTGAGGCGGGGTGGGGTGGGGAGGGAGGGGCGGGTGGGTCACTTCTATTGGTCTTTCATTTATCTATTTTCATCTATCTTTGTTCTTTGGCCCATGTGGGCCTCCCATAGCAGTGGCCTCTGTTGTCACAGAGCACTGGCTCTGGGCACATGCGCTCCAGAGCTCCAGCTCCGTGATTGGACACGTCAGTCCAGCCACTCCACGGCACGTGGGATCCTCCCAGGCCAGGGATCAAACCGGCGCCCCTTGCACTGCAAGGTGGTGTCCTTACCCACTGGACCACCAGGGAAACCCCTAATATGCTTAATGATATTGGTTTTCTCCTCAATCGCCAAGATCCTGACTTGGGAACTGGAATGCAGTCTACTTGGCATGTTGAGGTTTAACTGTACCATATTAGATTCAAACATAAGACCATAAAATTTTGGTAGCATTTTTAGATTAACACAATTTTTACAGGTTTAACAATTCTAAGAAAAATCTACCTTTAAACTCCTCTACCGGAATGCATTCTAATTCTGACTTAAATTATCTCTCCCCAGAGTTACTGCAATAGACTTAACTAGTCACCCTGCATCCACTCTTCAATCCCTGCAACTTACTCTCAACCTAAGAAAGAATCATATTTTTTCTCTAGTCAAAACCCTAAAATAGTTTCCCATCTCACTTGTTCAGGGTGCACAGAGAAAATGAATCAATAAAATAGAACAAATTGTACAGAGAACTGGAATAAAACAAAGAGATTTCTTTAAGGCTATGGCAGGGGCTGGCAAGTCTGAAGTCTAGAAGGCCCATCTAACAGGCTAAAAACTCAGACTGGAGTTGATGTTGAAGTCATGAGGCTGAACTTCTTCTCCAGGAAACCTCAGGTTTGTTTTTATGGCCTTTTATTTGGCTGAATGAAGTCTGCCACATTATCAAGAACAAATTCCTTGAAAATAAAGATTGTACATGCTAAACACATCTAAAAAACACTTGGACAACATCTAAATTAGTGTTTGATTAAATACCCAGGTGCTACAGCCTAGCCAAGTTGACCCATGAAATGAATAACCATATCCCTCAAAGCCAAAAATCCTTAAGATTACCTTAAAAGCCCTGTGTACTCCATTCCTATGTTTGCTCTGAGGGTAGGGGTCACAGTCTTTCATTTATCTATTTTCATCTATCTTTGTTCTTTGGCCCATGTGGGCCTCCCATAGCAGTGGCCTCTGTTGTCACAGAGCACTGGCTCTGGGCACATGCGCTCCAGAGCTCCAGCTCCGTGATTGGACACGTCAGTCCAGCCACTCCACGGCACGTGGGATCCTCCCAGGCCAGGGATCAAACCGGCGCCCCTTGCACTGCAAGGTGGTGTCCTTACCCACTGGACCACCAGGGAAACCCCTAATATGCTTAATGATATTGGTTTTCTCCTCAATCGCCAAGATCCTGACTTGGGAACTGGAATGCAGTCTACTTGGCATGTTGAGGTTTAACTGTACCATATTAGATTCAAACATAAGACCATAAAATTTTGGTAGCATTTTTAGATTAACACAATTTTTACAGGTTTAACAATTCTAAGAAAAATCTACCTTTAAACTCCTCTACCGGAATGCATTCTAATTCTGACTTAAATTATCTCTCCCCAGAGTTACTGCAATAGACTTAACTAGTCACCCTGCATCCACTCTTCAATCCCTGCAACTTACTCTCAACCTAAGAAAGAATCATATTTTTTCTCTAGTCAAAACCCTAAAATAGTTTCCCATCTCACTTGTTCAGGGTGCACAGAGAAAATGAATCAATAAAATAGAACAAATTGTACAGAGAACTGGAATAAAACAAAGAGATTTCTTTAAGGCTATGGCAGGGGCTGGCAAGTCTGAAGTCTAGAAGGCCCATCTAACAGGCTAAAAACTCAGACTGGAGTTGATGTTGAAGTCATGAGGCTGAACTTCTTCTCCAGGAAACCTCAGGTTTGTTTTTATGGCCTTTTATTTGGCTGAATGAAGTCTGCCACATTATCAAGAACAAATTCCTTGAAAATAAAGATTGTACATGCTAAACACATCTAAAAAACACTTGGACAACATCTAAATTAGTGTTTGATTAAATACCCAGGTGCTACAGCCTAGCCAAGTTGACCCATGAAATGAATAACCATATCCCTCAAAGCCAAAAATCCTTAAGATTACCTTAAAAGCCCTGTGTACTCCATTCCTATGTTAGCTCTGACTTCATCTCTTTCCAATCTCTCTCTTTTTTTAAAACTTTTATTTTACTTTTAACTTTTACAGAGTTTTGTTGTTTACAGATATGTATGTTCTCAGATTAGTCATATGTATGTCCCCCCATCCCACCCCTCCAGGCCGTCATACAGCACCCCTCTTTCCAAGTTCTCAAGCTTCATCGAATACATTCTTTCTTTAGGAACAATGTTGTTCCTGTTGAAATATGTTTCCCCAAAGATTTAAAAGATACCTCTTCACTTTGCTCAGATTTTACTCAAATATCACTTATCTTTATTGTTTTCCAGATTTATTATTCTCCATAGCACTCATCACAATTTGACATATAATGCACTTTTGTGCTTATTTATTCATCATGTGTTCATCATGTATCTCTTGACCAAGTAGGATAAGCACCAGGAAGGCACAATTCTTTATTATATACACTGAGGACAATGTCTCAAACACAGTAATTATCCAATAACCACCTTTTGAGTTAATTTTTGTTTTTAAATACATCATAGGACTTTCTCTAATGATTACACTGAAGTTTTTCTAGTGAGTGCAGTGAAAGGGACTGGACTATAGATTTATAAGCTTGAGCTCTACTTGGCTCGATTACCTTAATTCCTCTCTGATAAATCACTTCACTGTTCCTGAACACCAACTTCCTCAACAGTCAAACAAGGGTACTGAATTAGGCTCCCTCCAACTGAGAAACCTCATCTTGTTTCTTTCCTCTATATCTTATTTAAACAGGACCTCAAGAAGTACCAAGGAGAGGTCAAGAAGTTGGAAAAGTCTATATATCCATCACAAGGGAATTACCCCCTACTTGAAGCACAGATGATATAAATTAAAACACTCATGACGTAGGAACCGATTAATGCCAGCAAACTAAGAATACCTTCCAGATGCAACCCACTCTCACTGCAATGTTATAAACAGGTCCACATATTTCTGTAATTGACTGCACATTTGAGGGCCCTACGACCTACTTCAGAAGCTGAAGACAGATACTAAATGCCCATCTCTTCTTAAAGATACCACTTTTTCTTCCTCCAAACCCAAGAACATTCTGCTTTTCTGGTTTCATATTTTAGTTTCCCCCCTTCATGGTCCCTAAGCACCTACTGTCTTTCTGGAATACAATGGCAGCTACATACAAGCAATCACTTTGTTCAGAGCTACCCAAAGCCGTGTGAATTCATCATTATCAGAGCCCTGCAGGTCTCACCCGCCTTCTTCATAGAAAGTAACAACCAGAGTCACTAATTGGCAGTTTCAGCAATCTTCAGTGACCAATTTTTCTCTCTTCCTCTCTCATTCAGACAGAGAATTATGAGTATTCAATGTTCATAAGATTTTAAATCAATGTAGTCAATGCTTTAGAGCTCTGAACCACAATCAATAAGAAAGGCTTGTACAACACTGCAGTGCATCTTCTCTTGCCTGGGAAACTTTCCTTTCTTATAAGAGAGAGAGAAAATGAAAAATCTCACACAATCAATACCTCAGGTGCTGAATCTTTCTAATCCTTTCAATATGAGAAAAGGAGCCATGCCAGTTATAATCATAGTATGAATTTTTACAGAATTTTACTTTCACTAGCTTAATAATAGATTAAATTTTAAATTTGCCAGAAAAAGACTCAAAGCTAAAATTCAAAAGCTTGAGCTCTACTTGGCTCGATTACCTTAATTCCTCTCTGATAAATCACTTCACTGTTCCTGAACACCAACTTCCTCAACAGTCAAACAAGGGTACTGAATTAGGCTCCTCCAACTGAGAAACCTCATCTTGTTTCTTTCCTCTATATCTTATTTAAACAGGACCTCAAGAAGTACCAAGGAGAGGTCAAGAAGTTGGAAAAGTCTATATATCCATCACAAGGGAATTACCCCCTACTTGAAGCACAGATGATATAAATTAAAACACTCATGACGTAGGAACCGATTAATGCCAGCAAACTAAGAATACCTTCCAGATGCAACCCACTCTCACTGCAATGTTATAAACAGGTCCACATATTTCTGTAATTGACTGCACATTTGAGGGCCCTACGACCTACTTCAGAAGCTGAAGACAGATACTAAATGCCCATCTCTTCTTAAAGATACCACTTTTTCTTCCTCCAAACCCAAGAACATTCTGCTTTTCTGGTTTCATATTTTAGTTTCCCCCCTTCATGGTCCCTAAGCACCTACTGTCTTTCTGGAATACAATGGCAGCTACATACAAGCAATCACTTTGTTCAGAGCTACCCAAAGCCGTGTGAATTCATCATTATCAGAGCCCTGCAGGTCTCACCCGCCTTCTTCATAGAAAGTAACAACCAGAGTCACTAATTGGCAGTTTCAGCAATCTTCAGTGACCAATTTTTCTCTCTTCCTCTCTCATTCAGACAGAGAATTATGAGTATTCAATGTTCATAAGATTTTAAATCAATGTAGTCAATGCTTTAGAGCTCTGAACCACAATCAATAAGAAAGGCTTGTACAACACTGCAGTGCATCTTCTCTTGCCTGGGAAACTTTCCTTTCTTATAAGAGAGAGAGAAAATGAAAAATCTCACACAATCAATACCTCAGGTGCTGAATCTTTCTAATCCTTTCAATATGAGAAAAGGAGCCATGCCAGTTATAATCATAGTATGAATTTTTACAGAATTTTACTTTCACTAGCTTAATAATAGATTAAATTTTTAAATTTGCCAGAAAAAAGACTCAAAGCTAAAATTCAAAAGTTCAACTTAGTTCTAACTGCAGTCGTAGGCACAAAGAAATTGGTGCTAATGCAAAAGAAATGCACAGAGAGCAATTAAAGGGAAAATCTAAGAATGAACACAGTCACAAAAGGCTTTAATTGAAGTTAATCTCACACATTAAAGAAAATCATTATGTGAACAAGGCAAATTGAAATGGTCATTAAAAATGCAGATGTGCTTGACAAGTTAGTTTTAGGCTTTCAGGCAATGCAGACCAGTCCTGCAAATTCTTCCCTCTATTTACATCACACCATTTTTTTCAAAAAAAGTAAAAATGTATATTTTCAATTTGAAAGAATACACTGCTAATTCTAAATTAATTTTCCCTCTCACCCTTCAAATTTACATGGATGGAATTGGTAAAATTAAGGCTCTAGAGAAATATTTTTCTTTAATTGGAGGAAAATTGCTTTATAACATCGTGTTGGTTTCTTCTGTACAACAATGTGAATCAAGAAATATTTTTAAATGCTGAAACTAACTCATTTCTCCCTAGTACCTCAAATGCCCCCAACACTACTGCAAATTGCTGGCCATTTCTAGATGCCCATTAAAGTCAAAGCCTTGTCCTAGACTCATTACAAACATCATTTTAACTCAATATTATAACAAAGACCCTGCAAGATAGACATTATTATTCACATGTTGTGGATTAGATACTTAGGTTTAGCAAGGTTAAGACAGTTTACCCAAGGCAATACTGCTAATTAGTGAGAAAGCTCAAACTTTGGTCTATCAGAATTCATAACTAATGTTCTTTATAATGCTCTGAGTAAAAGTGAGTTTCAGTTGAGATTCAGTGAGAGGGTATTAAAAAAAAAAAAAAAAAAAAACTATGGGGTGTTGGGACTCTCATGGAAGGAGTATAACTGAAAAGCCTCTCACCTGTTTTTCCAGATCCTAGGGAAGCAGCGCCCAGGTCTGGCAAAGAACACAGTGAGACTGGCAAGAAAGCCAAAGAAAACCTTCCTGGGTGTAGGTGTTGAGGACAGGATTTCTCAGGGGTCACTAAAAGTGACATTTTGATCACTAAAATAGGCATGATCATTACCATCATGTGAATTTCAACATCTTGCATCCATTTTCTTGACAGTGCAAACAAGAGATTGACCCATACAGAGTACTTCAGTGTTCAATCTCTGGGTTGTGAAGAGCCGTGGAAAAGGAAACAACAACCCATTCCAGTATTCTTGCCTGGGGAAACCCACGGACAGAAGAGCCTGGCAGGTTACAGTCCATGGGGTCACAAAGAGTCAGGCAGGACTAACGGAGCACACAGCACATAACCACATACACACACACTCAAGTTAATGTTTTTCTCTTTAGTATGGGAAGATGAAAAATTGGGGTCATTGAAATTACTTACATGAATATCTATATATACATCTAGGGCCAGTATTCAAAGCACAGAATGATTCCTGGTTTTCTCCATCCTGAATTCCCCTCAGGCTATAACACTGGTGGACAAATGAAGCACTTAATCTTTGGAGAACTGGAATGGCAGACAAAGTATAAATAAATGAATAAAGACATAATAAGAAGAAAAGAAACAGTAGGGTTTTTTTAACAACAAGAAAATGACTTGCTGTGTGAAGATAGTATCAAAACAATCTCCCAGCTCTCCATTTCCATCACACTGACATTCTTAAGTACCTTCTATGTAGAACTTCTGGGCTCCAACTGAGGAAAAAAGGTAATCTATGTTCGATTTCACATCTAATACTAAAGTTGAATCAACAGTATCTGTGAAAGTTTCCTATTACTGCTCTAACAAATAACTTAAAGCAACAGAAATCCATTATGCTATGGTTCTGAAGGTCAGAAAGGCTTTACTGTATAGAAATCAAAAGGCAATACTGCTAATTAGTGAGAAAGCTCAAACTTTGGTCTATCAGAATTCATAACTAATGTTCTTTATAATGCTCTGAGTAAAAGTGAGTTTCAGTTGAGATTCAGTGAGAGGGTATTAAAAAAAAAAAAAAAAAAAAAACTATGGGGTGTTGGGACTCTCATGGAAGGAGTATAACTGAAAAGCCTCTCACCTGTTTTTCCAGATCCTAGGGAAGCAGCGCCCAGGTCTGGCAAAGAACACAGTGAGACTGGCAAGAAAGCCAAAGAAAACCTTCCTGGGTGTAGGTGTTGAGGACAGGATTTCTCAGGGGTCACTAAAAGTGACATTTTGATCACTAAAATAGGCATGATCATTACCATCATGTGAATTTCAACATCTTGCATCCATTTTCTTGACAGTGCAAACAAGAGATTGACCCATACAGAGTACTTCAGTGTTCAATCTCTGGGTTGTGAAGAGCCGTGGAAAAGGAAACAACAACCCATTCCAGTATTCTTGCCTGGGGAAACCCACGGACAGAAGAGCCTGGCAGGTTACAGTCCATGGGGTCACAAAGAGTCAGGCAGGACTAACGGAGCACACAGCACATAACCACATACACACACACTCAAGTTAATGTTTTTCTCTTTAGTATGGGAAGATGAAAAATTGGGGTCATTGAAATTACTTACATGAATATCTATATATACATCTAGGGCCAGTATTCAAAGCACAGAATGATTCCTGGTTTTCTCCATCCTGAATTCCCCTCAGGCTATAACACTGGTGGACAAATGAAGCACTTAATCTTTGGAGAACTGGAATGGCAGACAAAGTATAAATAAATGAATAAAGACATAATAAGAAGAAAAGAAACAGTAGGGTTTTTTTAACAACAAGAAAATGACTTGCTGTGTGAAGATAGTATCAAAACAATCTCCCAGCTCTCCATTTCCATCACACTGACATTCTTAAGTACCTTCTATGTAGAACTTCTGGGCTCCAACTGAGGAAAAAAGGTAATCTATGTTCGATTTCACATCTAATACTAAAGTTGAATCAACAGTATCTGTGAAAGTTTCCTATTACTGCTCTAACAAATAACTTAAAGCAACAGAAATCCATTATGCTATGGTTCTGAAGGTCAGAAAGGCTTTACTGTATAGAAATCAAAAGGCAGCAGGTCTGTACTTCTTTGCAATTTCCTTGCTTCTTCCAGCTGCTAAAGGCCACCTGCAGACCTTGATTCAGGGCCCAGTCTTCCACATTCAAAGTCACCAGTGTAGCGTCATCACCTAATCTCTCTGCCTCTGACCACTACTTCTATCTAACTTTTCTTCTTCTCAAGATATCTGTGGTTATGTTGGGCCCACTCAGATAATCGATGAATAATCTCTCAGTCTGAAGTTTAACAACATCTACAAGGTCCCTTTTCCCATGAAAACTGACATTCACAAGTACCTAGGTTTAGAACAGGGACAACTTCGGAGGACCATTATTATGCCCACCACAGCATATTTGTCTGGAATTTATATTCACTGAGCTGGAAATAAAGACTTAAAAGTTTATAATAGAACATCCTACTGCCTCTTCTGTGAGAAAGTGATGATGAAAGTACTTTTAAATATCAAACTTCTTAGTATGATTCCAAGGAGCAAAACTTTCAATTTGACGTCTAAAACATGGTTCACATCTGGGCTACATAATGCAATAAACCAAACACCTTTGATAAGGGGAGAAGAAATTCCACTACAGTAAAAAATAAAGATAAAATTGGAGGCCAAAAGAGGTCTAGTGGAGCTGCTAGGTAAATAGCAGCTGCTCTGTTTCCATTTCTTTTCGCTCTGTTATTATAAAAGGAACTCCTCATACATGAATGAGTTCCATTATTGGTCAAATGTACAACATTTATATTCCTGAATGGAATCCAGCTTCAGAAGAATTCCTGCAGAGCTGTAACTCCTTTCATGATAATACTTTATAAAACTGCCTCATGAACTGCCCAATAACAAATTAAAGAAATGGTCAAGTTTCGACAATTACATTACACAAAGCTTCAAATGCACCATCACAAAACTGAAAACAGACAACACTGGAATGCTAATTCAGCTGAAGGAAAGCCAATAGGAAGATTTATCATCTGCAGGCTATTACAGAGGACTTAAATAATTTTCTGACTTGAGTTAGAGGTCAGCTTAATAAATGAATAGCTACATAGATCTTCCAATGTGAATATAATCACTAACCTCTTTCTCCAGTTTCTTTAAGTCATTAAGTAGTTCCTGACACTACCTCCCCAAGTCAGCATTTGAAATGAAAAAGTTCCTGACCTAGCTGATCATGACAACTTACATAAAACCTCAATTGAGCTAGGATATACAGAGCATATTTTTTTAAAAATTGAATGTTAAATATTGAGCAGATAATATATTCCCAACACAAATCTAAAATAAGGCTAACTGCAAACAAATATAGTATATTATTCTATAAAAGAAAAATATTTACAGTTGTTTATGGGAAATACTCTTATTTTTATTGTCAAAATGTCTAGTGCTACACTTTTGGACTAACAATTCAACAAGAAAACCTCGTTTCTAGTAGGAAATCTATCAAACATCAAAGAAGGGGATGTAATCAATAAAACAAAAAGAAAAACTTCCTGGTGTGGTATCTGTGACATATATCAAAATGTGCATATTTTATTCAAAGATCTATTAAAAATTCTACTTGTAAAGTTTATACTTTCATTAAATAGTTATGTAAATTGCAAATTTCATCTCAAGCTTTCATATTCATGAATAAGATATGTCAAAGAAACAATAATTTGTTCTTTAAAATTATTTCCTATGAGGAAATTACCTTTTGGTTTCCTGTCTTATTCTTGTGAAATTTGAATGAAAATCAGAAAACTTTTAATGTCTCTTAAATTTAAAATCACAGCTAGAGATTAGAGACATAAATATACTGTCAGCCAAACCAAAAGAATTCTACCTGTGAAATCACAAGAGTCAATGTATGCCAAAGGCCTTTTAATTTCATCAATGTGATTCATCAGAGCTGGTGATGAAGAATCAGAGAGTTTATATTCCTTTGGCTGCTGAAACACTGGGGTTTTAACATCTTCATAGAATTTAATCTTTGAGGGATTTACGATGGGAGCCTTTAGCTAACTACAACTCTTAAATTTTTGAAGTTGGGGAAACTATTTAAATAAGAAGAATGTAAAATGGCTAGTGCCTTGATGTGAGGCCTTTGCAGCAGGATATGGTGTTAAATGAAGCTAACCAATTTCCACTTTGTAGTTTTGATAGATGTCCAGAGGGCTTTTTGAAAGAAAAACAAAATGAAAGGAACAAAAGCTGAGTGATCATTTCATCAAGGGACCCTTGGTTTATACTGTAGTTCAATTTAGGCAAGTCAATATCAGAAAACTCAAGAAATACAAACGAATCTCTCCTCCTCAAAACTGATTTCATCTCTCATCCAAGAGCATACTCTAATGTGCATTTCATCATTTTTTTGAAGTTACACTCCTCTTGTGTACCCATCCAAGAAACATTACTGAGCCCACCATCTATAGAAGCTTTAATCTATGACTTTATACACAGACAAATGTGTTTTGCATACAGTAGATTTACTTAAATATTGAACTTGTTTATCAAAAAATATTTCTGAGCATCTATCATGTATTATGATCTAAGCTAAGTTCTAGAAAGAAAACAACGATCCAGACAGTTTTACTCTCTGTTCTCATGGAATTTACAGTTTACATGTGGGGGGAGGACTAATTATTCATTGCCATGTGATAGGCATTATGAAGCAGAACAGGGTACCATGGAAGCTTTTAATAGATTTGACTAAGTGCAACCTCAGAGAATGATTCATTGGATGTATGAGCTAATTTTGAAGGATGAGTAGAATTAACAGGGAAGGTAGTTGGGAACTAGCTGGGGAGAAGGAAAACTATTCATGCTAACAGAATGCAGAGTGGATTGAGATGCTGAAAGTTTTAGAACTGAGAGAAAACCAGCATGGGAACAGTCAAGGGTGAGGAGGGAAGAACATGACATACAAAAGAGAAGTAGCCAGAGGTTAGATCATGCCAGGCTTGAAAGCCATGTCAACAATATACCTTTACTGAAAGGTGTTGAATTTGATACTCCTTTGATATTCATTGATACAATCAGATGTATGGTTTTAATTGGTCACTTTGGCTTCTATGTGGAGAAGGGATTAATTACTATTAATGAAGCAGTTATATAGCAAAGATTCTGGGATTTCCCACACTACACAACAATAGTGAATCAAAAAAAAATGAATGCCAAAGTTAATGATAAACAAATGTGAACCAATAAATCTAAATCCAGAAACTGTAACTGTTATTTAGCAGAATATCACAAAAAGTATCTGGTTCAAATAACTATGTCTGTCTTTTCCAATAGCATACACATTCCAAAGCCATACTGATCACCTGCCCTTGGTCCATAATTTATCTACAGTACCTGAAACTGTGGTTAGCAACAGATGACCCTCAGTAAATACTTACTAAATTCATGACTAAAGAAGCAAGAAACCACTTGCTTCTTTATACCACTGGCAGTTACATTCCCGATCCTCCTCGTGATTTCCATAATCATCATTTTTCTACAGTGTCTTCCTCTTCAATCATGCCTCCAATGTAAGGCAGAAGACAGCAGTAGGTAGTGCTAAGTGATGTCAAATAATAATGCAGTAGTGGTCTGAAGAAAAGATACACTAGGGAAACACTAGATACAAAGAGAATGGGTTGGGTTAGGGCATTAAATCTAATGAGGTTTAAGACCTATCAGGGCTTGGAGACCCACAGCCACTGATGATACTCTGCTATCATCTGGGTGTTTACACTCCCCCAAATTCATATTTTGAAATCCTAACCCCCAAAATGATGGTATTAAGAGTTAGATATGTTGAGAGGCTGTCATGAAAGTGGAGCCTTCACGAATGGGATAGGTGTCCTTATAAAAGAGATTCAGAGGGCTTCCCTGGTGGTCCATTGGTAAAGAGTCTGCCTTGCAGTACAAGGGGCACTAGTTCGATCCCTGGCCCAGGAAGATTTCACGTGCTGTGGAGCTCATGGACAGGTGTGTCCAATTACACACCAGAGCTTTGGGGCACATGAGCCCAGAGCAGGTGCTCTGCAACAAGAGAGGCCACTGCAATGGGAGGCCCACACAGGCCAAAGAACAAAGATGGATGAAAATAAATAAATAAAAACCAATAAAGAGGCCAAAAAAAAAAAAATAATAGAGACCCAGAGTGAGCACTCACCCCTACATCTCATAAAGTTAAAGCAAAAAGACAGACATTCAGGAAGAAAATTCTCACCAGACCCTAAATTTGCTTGGCATCATGATCTCATACTTCTCAGCTTCTCTAGATCTGAGAAGTAAATGCTGTTTATAAATCACTGAGTTTATGATATTGTTGCTATGGAGCTCCAAACAATTCATATTGAAAAGCTATCGTAAAGGTGATCCCTTGAAAGAGTATCATTATATATCCACTATAGCAAAATAATAAAGCTCTCCAGTGGAGTTGAGATAGCACTGTCATCCTCTAATGGAAACCACTCAGGAAATTTGCATGTAACTGCTTTAGCAGGATGGTGATACCTCCTATGTTTCCTTGCAGCAACAATGAACACGTTCCACATACTCAATTTTCAGTTAGCCAGGAGACACAGATCCTTAAGAGTACACTGCCCATGCACATGTACACACCCTCAACATTCACACACCCCAACACAGAGAGAAAGGGGGAAGGTCCACCGTGGGTGGAAACATTTTGTGTGAGTGCATACGTTCGAGAGGTCTAGCAGGGACCCCAGCAGCCTGTGCCTAGAGACCAGCTTCCAAGTTACCTCATACCCTCGAATTCCACAGAAAGACAAGCTAGGATTCAAAAGTGGGACTAATATAAGAAGATTTTAGATCTATAAAGGCTCACAATATGAGTCCCTGAGAGAGATTTTGTAAAAGAATTACCAAAGAAGGTACTCAAGAAAGTAGAAAAATGGAGTCAGGAGGAATTTATTGAAACTCAAGAAGTAATGGTAACTTAGTTACTCAGTGTTACTATAAAGTTTAAATAGGCATTTATTACTAAAGCATTAAAAAAACACATTTGACACACATGTGTCTGGGGAGGAAGGGATGAAGTTGCCCAGGTGGGGGTGGTATACAGAAGCAGAAATTAACTGATGCAAGCACATCTCTATCTATGTTGTTTTACGGTGTATATATAGATGCTCAATTAATTTAAATCTTTGTTTTCAAAAGTGTAAGTTTGAACATTTCTGCTAAAGTGACAAAGGACACACGAAAGTGAATAGAAATGGAAGTATCACTTTCAATTTAGAAAACACAACAAAAGCAGGTAGAAAAAAAGGGAATATGATGCATCTAACAAAATCCAAGAATGAGGGAGAACAAAAAGATACCATGCTGAAGAGAATATACAAAGCCAGACTTCCAGTGGACACAGTAAATATAAATGTACTTAAATTAGCTCATCTGTTGAAAGACACTGTCAAATATGTTAAATCAAGCTACTTAACCATATTCTATTTTTAAATGAAGTACCCTTTACAAAAAGGACACAAGAAAGTTGAAAAATAAAGGTGAATGCTAGCAAAATAAATCTGAACAGGTGATAGCAAACAAAAAAGAACTCAAAGTAAAAGCTTTAAAAGAGTTTTCAAGGTTGGTAGTCCAGGGGGAAAGACAACCACCACCACTGCAGTGATGGATGCCACCACAGCGACAAACATGTTTCTTGTGATATGGCGCCTCAAGGCCACCATCTTCATGGAGGCCCAGGTGTCCAGCACCTTGTTTGAGCTGAAGCACATCATCGAGAGCATCCTCAAGCAGCTGCCTGGAGAGCAGCAGCTGTGCAAGGATCACCAGCTTCTGAAAGACAGCAAGACACTGGGTGAATGTGGTTTAGCCAGCCAGACTGCACAGCCTCAGGCCCCAGCCATGTGGGGCTAGCCTTCAGAGCAGATGAAGCATTCAAGCCCCTGTACTTCAAGTCTTTCTCCAGTCCACCCAAGCTTCCAGATATGATGAAGCCATGGGACTCATGAAGCAATGCCAAGGAACAAGCCATGAAGTGAGAGGAGCCCTCTCCAAATGCCCCACTCCTCAAGCAAAAGAGACTTGGATGTTTAAAAAAGACATTCTCCTGTGTTGAGACACAGTTTTTCAAGGCAGAAGTCCTCTGCCTGGCGAAGTAATAAAGTTCTCTCGTATACTTCACCCAAAACTCTGATATTCTATTCGGTATCAATGTACAGAGAAGCTGAGCCTTCGGTAACAATGGTAGTTACTAGAAACCTGCCCTCCAGAATGTGTCAAGAATCTACCATCTAGGGCTTCCCTAGTGATTAAGAACCCGACTTGCAATTTCAGGAACATGGGTGCCATCTCTGGTCTGGGAAAATCCCACTTGCCATGGGGCAACTAAGCCTGTGTGCCTCAATGACTCAAGTGTGCATGCCTAGAACTTGTGATCCACAAGAGAAGCTACTGCAATGAGAAGTCTATCCACTGCAAAGAAGAGTAGCCCCCACTCGCAATAACTAGAGAAAGTCTGAGCACGACAACAAAGACCCAGCACAGCCAAAAATAGACACAAGCTACCATCTAAAGTGTAAAGGAAAGTCATACATGAAGAGGTATCTCAATAGAGGCATCCTGAGACAAAGCCAATCAAGGTGGGGAGTGTGGTGTCCCAAGGAGGAAACAACAAGGCAAACAACCAGATCCTTATTGTCTTTCCCTCTTCCATGCTGTAACCATTACTCTTCCCCACCAGGTACACCATAACTCATCCAATCAGCGAAGGACCTGTAAGATCCCTATCCCACTCCTTGGACCCTAGCTATAAAAATGGATCAAAGACTTTTGTTCAAGGTCATTTCTCCTGACTATCAGGAAGCTGGCCCACTGTTCTAACAGCGTCTCCCACTGTAACAAACTTTATTCTCCCCTCAAAAAATAATTAAATTAAATAAAAGAGCTTTCAAGAAGTTCATGACATACTGATTAAACAACAATCTAATACAAAGATATAATCATCATAAATTTTAAACATGTAACAACTTAAGCTCAAAGCTTATAAAGGAAGAACTGATATAGCCATGTGGGGCTAGCCTTCGGGGCAGCTGAAGCGTTCAAGCCCCTGTACTTCAAGTCTTTCTCCAGTCCACCCAAGCTTCCAGATATGATGAAGCCATGGGACTCATGAAGCAATGCCAAGGAACAAGCCATGAAGTGAGAGGAGCCCTCTCCAAATGCCCCACTCCTCAAGCAAAAGAGACTTGGATGTTTAAAAAAGACATTCTCCTGTGTTGAGACACAGTTTTTCAAGGCAGAAGTCCTCTGCCTGGCGAAGTAATAAAGTTCTCTCGTATACTTCACCCAAAACTCTGATATTCTATTCGGTATCAATGTACAGAGAAGCTGAGCCTTCGGTAACAATGGTAGTTACTAGAAACCTGCCCTCCAGAATGTGTCAAGAATCTACCATCTAGGGCTTCCCTAGTGATTAAGAACCCGACTTGCAATTTCAGGAACATGGGTGCCATCTCTGGTCTGGGAAAATCCCACTTGCCATGGGGCAACTAAGCCTGTGTGCCTCAATGACTCAAGTGTGCATGCCTAGAACTTGTGATCCACAAGAGAAGCTACTGCAATGAGAAGTCTATCCACTGCAAAGAAGAGTAGCCCCCACTCGCAATAACTAGAGAAAGTCTGAGCACGACAACAAAGACCCAGCACAGCCAAAAATAGACACAAGCTACCATCTAAAGTGTAAAGGAAAGTCATACATGAAGAGGTATCTCAATAGAGGCATCCTGAGACAAAGCCAATCAAGGTGGGGAGTGTGGTGTCCCAAGGAGGAAACAACAAGGCAAACAACCAGATCCTTATTGTCTTTCCCTCTTCCATGCTGTAACCATTACTCTTCCCCACCAGGTACACCATAACTCATCCAATCAGCGAAGGACCTGTAAGATCCCTATCCCACTCCTTGGACCCTAGCTATAAAAATGGATCAAAGACTTTTGTTCAAGGTCATTTCTCCCTGACTATCAGGAAGCTGGCCCACTGTTCTAACAGCGTCTCCCACTGTAACAAACTTTATTCTCCCCTCAAAAAATAATTAAATTAAATAAAAGAGCTTTCAAGAAGTTCATGACATACTGATTAAACAACAATCTAATACAAAGATATAATCATCATAAATTTTAAACATGTAACAACTTAAGCTCAAAGCTTATAAAGGAAGAACTGATATCCCCAAGGAGAAATCCATAGTTCATAGTAGGGCAATATAACATATCTCAGATATCAACAGATAAAACAGAACAATGTATTAGTACAGAGGATTTTAATGCTGCATTTAAAACTTTGATCTAATACACACAAAGACGTCATAAGAAGGTGCATGAAAGAGAACACATTCTTTTTTAAGCACATTTACACACAAAGAAAATTATTTTCTATCAGGCCATAAAGAAGATAACAAGAAGTTTAAAAAAACTGGTGCTAAGTCTTACAAGGTTTATTCACTGGTCATATTAGAAAAAATTAGGAATCAACAATAAAAAAACAGCAAGAAAAATCCATACTTCTTAAAATTGAAATTTACATTATCAGTCATTGCACCAGATAGGAAACTAAATGCAAATTACAAACTAGTTATCATGAACATGCCCAAGGAGACATGTACAAAGACGTCTAGGTAATCATTGCTTTAAACAACAAAGAAAATTTCAGGGAAAAGTCTGTTCTTCAATAGGATAAATAAACTTGCTGAATAAAACATGGGACACTTTTAATATGTAATACAAATTATATCTGTACATACTACCATGGATCCATTTGCAATATGTGTCAGTGAAAAAAGCAACTTGCAAAACAATATGTAGTATATATGGGGAGAGGGAGAAAGAGAGAGAGAGAGAGAGAGAGAGAGAGAGAGAGACAGAACTTGTATGTTTATGTGTATGCACACAGTGACATCTGACTCTTTACAACCCCATTCACTGTAGCCTACTAGCCTCCTCTGTCCATGGAACTTTCTGGGCAAGAACATCGGAGTGGGTTGCCATTTCCTACTCCAGGGAATCATCCTGACCTTGGGATCTAACACATGTCTCTTGAGTCTTCTGCATTGGTAGCTGGATTCTTTACCATTCTGCCACCTGGGTGGCATGTATATAAATCCATAGAAAAGCATCTGAAGATAAACTAATCTACTAAAGGAACTGAGGAAAATTTAGTGGTTTTGGTCAAAGAGCACCTCAACATTTTCTACAATATTTCAGAATTGTAAGGTATTTACATGTTTGATTTTTTTCTATCTCCTTTTGTTGTGTGTTTTCTAAACTGAAAATGATACTTCTATTTCTATTTGTATGATGTTTCCTTTGTCACTTTAGCAGAAATGTTCAAACTTCTACTTTTTTAAACAAATATTTAAATCAATTGAGCGTCTATAGTTACACCCTACAATTTAGTTTTAATGGTCAAAGAGGACCTAAACATTTTCTCCAATATTTTATTTCGAGAAGGAAAACATAATCATGTAAAGATCTGGTTTGAAACAGATAATAAAGTATTTTACAACTTATTGCACTTTGAGCAATTAGAAATAGTCTATAGAGAAAAGACAAAATTAGGGACAAAAGACAGAAATAGTTAGACAGATTTAGTGAGGAAGAGGGGAGAGTTCTTCTTCAAACAGGGTGCTAAATGAAGCACCCCTGAAGAATTAGCTTTTGAGCCGAGGTCTGAATGAAGTGAGAAAGTTGACTACTGGGAAAACAAGAAGAAGTTTGAGTTAAACAGGAGGAGCAATAAACACAGTGGCCCTGAGGACACCCTGGTATGTCAGAGGAAGAGCAAGGGGAATGGAGGGGATAGCAGGAACCATGAAATTCGGGACTTTGTAGCCATGGAAAGGAGTACAGATTTTAAGAGTTACAAGAAACAGTTGGAGGACTTGATCAAGGAAAGAACATGATTAACATTTTGGTTTTCTTTCATGAAACTTTACTTTTAAATAAGTATGGGTTTACCTGCTGCTGTACGAAATATTAAGGTAGATCCCATGTACCATTCATCCAATTTTCCCCAGTGGTAACATCCTGCAAAACTATTGTACAGTATTGTTTTTGTCCAGTCACTCAGTCGTGTCTGATTCTTTGTGACTTCACGCGCTGAAGCATGGCAGGCTTCCCTGCTCTTTACCATCTCCCAAAGTTTGCTCAAACTCGTGTCCAGTGAGTCAGGGATGCCATCCAACCATCTCATTCTCTTTCACTCCTTCTCTTCCATCTTTGCCAGCATCAGGGACTTTTCCAGTGAGTTGGGTCCTCACATTAGGTGGACTAAATATTGGAGTTTTCAGCTTCAGCACCAGTCCTTTCAATGAATATTCAAGGTTGATTTCTTTTAGGACTGACTGGTTTGGCCTCCTTGCAGTCCAAGGAACTCTCAGAAGCCTTCTCCAGCACCATAGTTCAAAAGTACCAGTTCTTGGGCACTCAACCTTCTTTATATGTTCCTACTCTCATATCTGGACATGGCTACTGGAAAAATCATAGCTTGGACTATATGGACTTTGTCAGTAAAGTGATCTCTCTGCTTTTTAATATGCTATCTAGGGTTGTCATAGCTTTTTTCCAAGGAGGAAGCATCTTTTAATTTCATGGCTGCAGTCACTGTCTGCAATGATTTTGGACCTCAAGGAAATAAGTCTGTCACTATTTCCATTTTTTTCCCCATCTATCTGTGACAAACTGATAGGACCTGATGACACGATCTATATTTTTTGAATGTTGAGTTTTAAGCCAGCTTTTTCACTCTTCTCTTTTACCTTCATCTAGAGGTTCTTTAGTTCCTCTTTCTTTCTACCATTAGCGTGAGGTTTTTGATATTTCTCCCAGCCATGTTGATTCCAGTTTGAGCTTCATCTAGCCTAGCATTTCACACAATGTACTCTGCCTGCAAGTTAAACAAGCAGGGTGATGATATACAGCCTTGACGTACTCCTTTCGCAATATAGAATCATTTTGTTGTTCCATGACTGGTTGTAACTGTTGCTTCTTGACCTGCTTAAAGGTTTCTCAGGAGGCAGGTAAGGTGGTCTGATATTCCCATCTCTTTCAGAATTTTCCAATTTGTTGTGATCACAGTCAAAGGTTTTAGAATAGTTATTGAAGCAGAAGTAGATGCTTTTTCTGGAATTCCAATACAGTATTACAACAAGAATATGGCCACTGATACAGTCAAAATATAAAGCAGTTCCATCACTATAAGGATTCTTCATGTTGCCATTTTAGAGCTACATATGCTTTCCTTATAACCCAGCAACCATTAATCTAGGCTCTATTTTTATACTTTTGAAATTCCAATAATATTACAGAAAGGGAATATTATAGTATGTAACATTTTCAGTTTGCCTTTTTTCACTCTCTATAATTCTCTGCATATTCATACCAGTTGTTGAGTATAATTAACAGCTTGTTTTGTTGCTGAGTCATAATCTACATGGTGGTGCTGCTGCTGCTGCTAATCACACAGTTTCTCTGATTCTTTGTGATACTAGAGTTTAAACACTCTCCATGCAAGAATTAAGAGAAATAAATCCCCGTATAGTCCATGCACAGGTTCTTGTGTGAATAGAAGTTTTCATTTCTTCAGGAAGATGGTGAAAAGCACAACTGCAGGATCGTATGGTTGTTGCATGTTTAGTTTTTTAAAGAAACTGTCAAACTATTCTCTACAGTAACTGTACCATTTCACATTCCCACCAGCAATGTACAAATTACGTAATTTCTCTACAGTCTTGTCTGCACTGTGTGCTATCTTTATTTTAGCCATTTTTAGACATTCTGATAGGTGCACAGTGGAATCTCATGAGGTTAATACCCATTTCCCTGATAGTTATGATGACGACATCCTTTTTATGTGATTATATTTTCATCTGTACCCTCTTCAGAAAAATGTTTATCTCATGCCCATTATCTAATTGAGTGTTTGCTTTGCTATTGAGTTTTGAGGGTTATAGGTATTCTATATTCTAATTCTTTGATGGGTATATGGTTTGTAAATATTTTACCCCAGTCTGTAGCTTATATTTTTATCCTATCAACAGTGTTTTTATTTTTTTAAATTTTGACCTCTTTTATTGGTTATTTATTTATTTCATTCATCTTTATTCTTTGGCCTGTGTGAGCCTTGCATCGCAGTGGCCTCTCTCATTTCAGAGCACCAGTTCTGGGCACATGTGCTCCAGAGCACTGACTTGTAATTGGACACACCGGTCTAGTCGCCCTGCGGCGCATGGGATCTTCCCAGGCTGTGGATCGAACCAGTGCCCCTAGCACTGCAAGGCAGACTCTTTACCCACTGGACCACCAGCGAAGCCCCTATTTTTATTTTTGGCAGAGTCAAGGTTTGCATTTTGATGGGATTTAAGTTATCAGTTTTTCCTTTTATGGATGGTATTGTTATTGTAAATTTAAAGAAATCTTTCCCTAAAGGCAGAGAACAAACAATTTCTGTATTTTTTCTAAGAATGTTCTAATCTTATATTTTCAATTTAAGTCTTTGATCCATTATGAGTTCATATTTGTATAAGGTATGAAGGTATGAGACAGATCAAGGTTCTTTTTATAAAAATGGATATCCAATTGCTCCATTGGTTAAAAAGGCTCTCTCTCCTTCACTGAATTTCTTTTGCATATTTGTCAAAAATCAGTTCAGAATACATTTGTAGACATATTTCTGCATTTTCTATTCTGCTCCGTTGAGCTCTGTGTCTATCCATCCATCTATACCATACATCAGGACTCTGAGAACAAAAATATTAGACTTTTGTTGTTGTTGTTATAGATGTACATATCCAGGAGGCTAGCTAATTTTTCAGTCTTTTTTTCTCATTTTTTCCTCACAATATACAATTTCTATTGTTCTTTGTCAAGTTCACTGGTTCCTTTTCTCTTTTCTCACCATTCTGTCGAGTCAATTCATTAGCTTTATTAGAATTTTAGTTACTGTATTTTCAGTCCTAAAATTTCCACTGGGTTCTTCTCCATATCTTCTATTTCTTTCAGAAACTTCTTGGTTTCTGTGCTGAGACTTTTTCTTTGAGTAAGTTACTAACTATTTACTGAAGTGTCTTCATTATGGTTGCTTATATTTTTATCCTATCAACAGTGTTTTTATTTTTTTAAATTTTGACCTCTTTTATTGGTTATTTATTTATTTCATTCATCTTTATTCTTTGGCCTGTGTGAGCCTTGCATCGCAGTGGCCTCTCTCATTTCAGAGCACCAGTTCTGGGCACATGTGCTCCAGAGCACTGACTTGTAATTGGACACACCGGTCTAGTCGCCCTGCGGCGCATGGGATCTTCCCAGGCTGTGGATCGAACCAGTGCCCCTAGCACTGCAAGGCAGACTCTTTACCCACTGGACCACCAGCGAAGCCCCTATTTTTATTTTTGGCAGAGTCAAGGTTTGCATTTTGATGGGATTTAAGTTATCAGTTTTTCCTTTTATGGATGGTATTGTTATTGTAAATTTAAAGAAATCTTTCCCTAAAGGCAGAGAACAAACAATTTCTGTATTTTTTCTAAGAATGTTCTAATCTTATATTTTCAATTTAAGTCTTTGATCCATTATGAGTTCATATTTGTATAAGGTATGAAGGTATGAGACAGATCAAGGTTCTTTTTATAAAAATGGATATCCAATTGCTCCATTGGTTAAAAAGGCTCTCTCTCCTTCACTGAATTTCTTTTGCATATTTGTCAAAAATCAGTTCAGAATACATTTGTAGACATATTTCTGCATTTTCTATTCTGCTCCGTTGAGCTCTGTGTCTATCCATCCATCTATACCATACATCAGGACTCTGAGAACAAAAATATTAGACTTTTGTTGTTGTTGTTATAGATGTACATATCCAGGAGGCTAGCTAATTTTTCAGTCTTTTTTTCTCATTTTTTCCTCACAATATACAATTTCTATTGTTCTTTGTCAAGTTCACTGGTTCCTTTTCTCTTTTCTCACCATTCTGTCGAGTCAATTCATTAGCTTTATTAGAATTTTAGTTACTGTATTTTTCAGTCCTAAAATTTCCACTGGGTTCTTCTCCATATCTTCTATTTCTTTCAGAAACTTCTTGGTTTCTGTGCTGAGACTTTTTCTTTGAGTAAGTTACTAACTATTTACTGAAGTGTCTTCATTATGGTTGCTTATACTCTTTTTTCAGGTATTAATAATTATAAATCTCTGCTTGGTGTTGGCATCTATTAGGTTGCTTTTTTTTTTTTTTTCATTTCAGTTTAAGAGCTTCCTCATTCTTCAAATAAGGAGTCATTTTTGTTGAAACCTGGGCACCATGGATGTTATATTATGTGACACTTTATCTGTCTTCTACTTTAGCTTTCTCTGAAACCACTCAGCCGAGAAAGGACACATGCTGACTTGCTACTACCAGGTGGAGGCAGACATCCAGGTTCCTCACACAGCCTTCATATATGCCCAAGGTAGGGGCTAACTTGCATTATTAAGCAGGGGTTGAAATCCTGTCCTTCTAGCAGGATAATAGTGATAACTCTCTTAGTTGAAGAGACATTGTATTGTTATTGTTGTTCCCAACCTGGGCTCTACTGATACCGACACTGTTTCCTATTCACAGGGTGTCCATAAGAGTCACATGAGAAATTTCTGAACTACCAGAGAGTCTCCAAAACCCAATGAAGAGGGCTTCCCTAGTGGTCCAGTGGGTAAGGACACTGCCTTGCAGTGCAAGGGGAGCTGGTTTGATCCCTGGCCTGGGAAGATCCCACATGCTGTGGAGCGGCTAGACTGATGTGTCCAACTACCGAGCCAGAGCTCTGCAGTGACAGAGGCCACTGTGATGGGAGGCACACACAGGCTAAAGAACAAAGACAGATGAAAATAGATAAATGAAAGGCCAATAAAAGCGGCCCCAAAACAAAGCAAAACCCAGTGAAGAAATCTCCTTCAACCATGCTTGACCCTGGCATGCCCTAAAATGATCTGAAAATCAAAAGTTACAGTGAGCTCAGCTCACTGCCAAGAAAGCACTTTCCTGAGGCAGGTCTTAAAATATGCTAATAGGAATGTAAAAACACTAAATTTATTGTACACCCATAAGACTCATACTGGAATATTCATCTTCAGCTGTGAATTCCTATCTTAGTGTTTAATGAAACCAAAGGCATCTGAATAAAATGTTGCAAAACTTATAATAAACAACTGCTTGTCAAGACAATTTATTACTGGTACACTATATGCCTACGGATGTAATTTTATGCAGTTTAGATCCAAACATCTACAACTATCTCTCATATCTGTAAGTATTATCAACTTGGTGTTTGATCCTTTCCTGAGATGATTCCTTCAGCCCTTTGTTCCCCGAGAAGCTGTGAGAATTGGTAAGAAACTGATACCATCTTATTGCTAAGTCCCCAACTGCAGACTTACTAAAAAGCTTTTTAAAGACTCAGCAAGTCTAGTAGATGACTAAGGACAAAAAAAAAAAAAAACCCCAAGAAGTCTCCTCACCTCACTCTGCAGAGGACATGGAGACCCAGGAAAAATATAGACTTGCATTATTAGCAGGGGTTGAAATCCTGTCCTTCTAGCAGGATAATAGTGATAACTCTCTTAGTTGAAGAGACATTGTATTGTTATTGTTGTTCCCAACCTGGGCTCTACTGATACCGACACTGTTTCCTATTCACAGGGTGTCCATAAGAGTCACATGAGAAATTTCTGAACTACCAGAGAGTCTCCAAAACCCAATGAAGAGGGCTTCCCTAGTGGTCCAGTGGGTAAGGACACTGCCTTGCAGTGCAAGGGGAGCTGGTTTGATCCCTGGCCTGGGAAGATCCCACATGCTGTGGAGCGGCTAGACTGATGTGTCCAACTACCGAGCCAGAGCTCTGCAGTGACAGAGGCCACTGTGATGGGAGGCACACACAGGCTAAAGAACAAAGACAGATGAAAATAGATAAATGAAAGGCCAATAAAAGCGGCCCCAAAACAAAGCAAAACCCAGTGAAGAAATCTCCTTCAACCATGCTTGACCCTGGCATGCCCTAAAATGATCTGAAAATCAAAAGTTACAGTGAGCTCAGCTCACTGCCAAGAAAGCACTTTCCTGAGGCAGGTCTTAAAATATGCTAATAGGAATGAAAAAACACTAAATTTATTGTACACCCATAAGACTCATACTGGAATATTCATCTTCAGCTGTGAATTCCTATCTTAGTGTTTAATGAAACCAAAGGCATCTGAATAAAATGTTGCAAAACTTATAATAAACAACTGCTTGTCAAGACAATTTATTACTGGTACACTATATGCCTACGGATGTAATTTTATGCAGTTTAGATCCAAACATCTACAACTATCTCTCATATCTGTAAGTATTATCAACTTGGTGTTTGATCCTTTCCTGAGATGATTCCTTCAGCCCTTTGTTCCCCGAGAAGCTGTGAGAATTGGTAAGAAACTGATACCATCTTATTGCTAAGTCCCCAACTGCAGACTTACTAAAAAGCTTTTTAAAGACTCAGCAAGTCTAGTAGATGACTAAGGACAAAAAAAAAAAAAAAAACCTCAAGAAGTCTCCTCACCTCACTCTGCAGAGGACATGGAGACCCAGGAAAAATAAGTAGACTATCAGGCTATCTTTAACTGTCACTCACTCAGAACTAATTCCTGGGAACATTTTCCCAGCAACATTTCTTTCTCTGGTCACTCGCTTGCCTCCTACACTGATCTGAGGTGTAATTAGTTGTTTTCTTTTACAAAAAGCTGGCTTAAAACTCAACATGCAAAAAAAAAAAAAAAAACAACCGAACATTATGACATTCAGTCCCATCACTTCATGGCAAAAGGACAAACAATAGATAGTAACAGACTTTATTTTCTTGGGCTCTAAAATCACTGTGGACATTGACTGCAGCCATGAAAAAAAAAAAGTGCTTATTCCTTCAAGAAAGAAATGGCAATCCACTCCAGTATTCTTGCCTGGAAAATCCCACAGACAGAGGAGTCTAGCAGGCTACAGTCCATGGGGTCACAAGAGTCAGACATGACTGAGCAACTAAACCACCACCTTAGAAGAAAAGCTATGACAAACCTAGACAGCATATTAAAAAGCAGAGACATTACTTTGCCTACAAGGTCTGTATAGTCAAAGCTATGGTTTTTCCAGTAGTCATGTATGGATATGAGAACTGGACAATAAAAAAGGCTGAGCATTGAAAATTTGATGCTTTAGAAATGTGGTGCTGGAAAAGACTTGAAAGTGCCTTGGACAGCAAGGAGATCAAAACCAATCAATCCTAAAAGAAATCAACCCTGAATATTCATTGAAAGAACTGATGCTGAAGCTCCAGTACTCGGTCACCTGATGTGAAGAGCCAACTCACTGGAAAAGATCCTGATGCTGGGAAAGATTGAGGGCAGGAAGAGAAGGAGATGCCAGAGGATGCAATGACACAGAGGACAAGATGGCATCACTGACTCAAAGGACATGAGTTTGAGCAAACTCCAGGAGACAGTGAAGGACAGAGAAGCCCACTATGCTGCAGACCATGGGGTCACAAAGAGTGAGACATGACTGAGTGACTTAAGACAACTTTTACAAAACAATAACTTTTATAAAAACTGATAAAGATAAATGTCAGTCCCATCAGTGACGGAATATAACTTAGATGTGACCTTTTATCTAGTAGATACCACCCTTATAGCAGGCAAGGTGGATGCTGCTCTTGTCCTCCCCGACTCACTCCCAACATACAAGGTGTGGACCATGTGGGGCTGTAGGACTAGGCCAAACAAGATCCATGCACTCTCTCTTGAGTCATTGCCTTTATACCTCAGACCCTACTATTCCCTCTCCAGTTGGCCCTATTTTCTTTTGGGAACTGCACAAGCACTTCCAAGGATCAATATTCCTAAGGTTATATCAACTGATGTGAGCTTAGGTACAGTCAAGGATGGCTTTTTGCAGAAGATGTGGAAGGAGGAGACCAATAATTCAAATCTGAATTTGGTCCTCATGTAATTATAAAAGTATGCTGTCAAAAAAGGAGGACAGAATATATTTTATTTACTAGTCTACTGGATTGATGTATAACTTCTAAATAATCAGACATAAGGCAAATGGGCCTCCATCTCTATATTTCTTTCCAGTATCTTGTAACTATTAGAGTTAAAGCCTAGGCTAAGTGTTTGAGTAGTAAATGTCTATAATTATTTGCTAATTATAAGTCAGAGGAGTTGGTTCCAAAGAGAGTACCAATATAAAAATTCCATCTGTGTATTTTTAAGATCCTGGGAAACAGAATAATTAAGATGGGATGACATAGAAGTATCTATTTAAAATCTTTGGATCAGAGAACACTTTAAGATTATGGGAGTCACATTCTCCAGGGAGGATTCCTTCACCCTCTAAATGAGCCAGGTGCCCACTTCCATGAGATCATTGTTTGAAATTGTGGAAAAACGGACTAAAAGTCTCTTTTACATTTACTCTCTCTGTCCCTTTCATCCAAGCTGGTGGAGCATTCCATTAAAAATTCCATGGGATTTTCTATGACTCTTTTTGGTGTTCAGTCATTTAATTAGCCAAAAGCTATAACCATAAATCTCTTCTATATGAGCTTCTATACCTAGTCTTCCTTGAAATCTTGCCTTGGTTCAACACCTGTAAGAATCTTGAAGCATTACTTTCAAAGATCTATAAGGTATACCAACAAGGTCCTTAGAGAGCTTCAGTCTCTAAATTGTCTATGAAGTACTACCTTTGATCTTTCTGAGATCTTAAATAAAAAGGTTGTATATATTTCCTGAAAATGATGTGGATTTGACATGTATTAGGAAGTTTTTCTTAATTTTTCTAGTGACGGAATATAACTTAGATGTGACCTTTTATCTAGTAGATACCACCCTTATAGCAGGCAAGGTGGATGCTGCTCTTGTCCTCCCCGACTCACTCCCAACATACAAGGTGTGGACCATGTGGGGCTGTAGGACTAGGCCAAACAAGATCCATGCACTCTCTCTTGAGTCATTGCCTTTATACCTCAGACCCTACTATTCCCTCTCCAGTTGGCCCTATTTTCTTTTGGGAACTGCACAAGCACTTCCAAGGATCAATATTCCTAAGGTTATATCAACTGATGTGAGCTTAGGTACAGTCAAGGATGGCTTTTTGCAGAAGATGTGGAAGGAGGAGACCAATAATTCAAATCTGAATTTGGTCCTCATGTAATTATAAAAGTATGCTGTCAAAAAAGGAGGACAGAATATATTTTATTTACTAGTCTACTGGATTGATGTATAACTTCTAAATAATCAGACATAAGGCAAATGGGCCTCCATCTCTATATTTCTTTCCAGTATCTTGTAACTATTAGAGTTAAAGCCTAGGCTAAGTGTTTGAGTAGTAAATGTCTATAATTATTTGCTAATTATAAGTCAGAGGAGTTGGTTCCAAAGAGAGTACCAATATAAAAATTCCATCTGTGTATTTTTAAGATCCTGGGAAACAGAATAATTAAGATGGGATGACATAGAAGTATCTATTTAAAATCTTTGGATCAGAGAACACTTTAAGATTATGGGAGTCACATTCTCCAGGGAGGATTCCTTCACCCTCTAAATGAGCCAGGTGCCCACTTCCATGAGATCATTGTTTGAAATTGTGGAAAAACGGACTAAAAGTCTCTTTTACATTTACTCTCTCTGTCCCTTTCATCCAAGCTGGTGGAGCATTCCATTAAAAATTCCATGGGATTTTCTATGACTCTTTTTGGTGTTCAGTCATTTAATTAGCCAAAAGCTATAACCATAAATCTCTTCTATATGAGCTTCTATACCTAGTCTTCCTTGAAATCTTGCCTTGGTTCAACACCTGTAAGAATCTTGAAGCATTACTTTCAAAGATCTATAAGGTATACCAACAAGGTCCTTAGAGAGGCTTCAGTCTCTCTAAATTGTCTATGAAGTACTACCTTTGATCTTTCTGAGATCTTAAATAAAAAAGGTTGTATATATTTCCTGAAAATGATGTGGATTTGACATGTATTAGGAAGTTTTTTCTTAATTTAGAATCATTTACCATTGGCAGAGGTAGGAATGAAAAACAGTTTCATTTTTACACATAATTCCTGGCTCATTTTTAACAGATTGATTTGTAGCTATCTCCCTCTTTTCATATTTTTTCATGGGCGGCAATAGGTTCAGTGACCCTTTCAACACTTTCCCTGGAAAGTTCCTTAACTAGATCACGGAAGTCACTAGATATATACACTATTTTCCACATAGTGCAAGTGACAGTGTCAGCAAAATTCTTGTCACTACATAACCATGACTCCTTTACCTCTTGTCTCTGAAAACATTTTTTCTTACTGTCTTTTAAGGCCTCACAAATAGCTTTTCTCACCAATAGTTTTTGGCTTTTAGGTGCCCAAAACTCATTCTTTAGTGTCCTTTAGCCTTCCCTTTACAGAGTTCTCAATGTCTTTCTAGCATCCACCTGCCATCCAAAGACAAAGTCACGTGTTTTCATTGTTTAGCTGTTCCTTCCAGCACCCAAATTTGTTCTGATTTTCTGTTTTGGGGCAAAAAAAAAAAAAAATTACTTTGTGCCAGATGCATATTTATCATATTTCACAATTTCTCTGCATCAGAAATTTGGATAGGGCACAGACATGATAGTTTATTTCTGCTCTACATCTCGAGTCTCATCCGGGAAGACTCAAAGACTGGGGGCTGAAATCATCTGAAGCTTTGATCACTCAGATGCTGTGAGGTTAATGCTGGTATTCATTGGGGCTTTGGCTAGGATTATCAATCAGAATGCTTATATATGGCCTATCCATATGATCTCTTCATCTCTTCACAGCACAGTGATTGTGTTCAAAGAATAAGATATATTTTGCCTTTGATGGTGTATCTTTTAAAGTCACATAGTGTGACTCTTGCCTTATTCAAAGGTATGCCTCAGTTCAAAGAGAGGTAGCATAGACAAGCTTCCTACCTTGTCCCAGTGCATCTCTTCCTATAACATATCATAAACGCAGGTAGAATGAGAGAACTTGTCACCATCATTTTGGTAAATACAATCCATGACACGCGATTAATGACTCTAAAATCCAAAGTGTAGTGACACCTTAAGTCTTCTATCTTAATAATCTATATTATATGTGTGTGTGTGTATGTATATATATATATATATATATATATATATATGAATTTTTTCTGATTTTAATGCTATGAAGACGATTTAGTGCTTCTCTACCAAATATACTCAGTTTACAAACACATATAGTAGGGCACAGAGAGTTAAAATAACTTGTCTAAGTCACTTAACCAATTAATAGTCTTTTTGTCTTCCAGTAGAGTTCTTTTCAGGAGACACAGGTTTGATCCCTGGGTTGCGAAGAACCCCTAAAAAGGAAATGACAACACACTCCAGAATTCCTGCCTGAAAAATCCCATTAACAGAGGAGTCTGGAGAGCTATAATTCATAGGATAACAAAAAAGTTGACACAACTTAGTGACTAAACAATGAGTTCTCTTCCCATTATATACGCTGTTGCATTAAAATGCTTAAAAAAAAAAAACCCTTTCTCATTTATTGTGATATCTATACTATTCAAATCAACAACACCATTACAAGTCCTTCTGAAAAGTTTCCAAAATGCAGATGATAGTGAATTACATACATATATGAACTATAATTTATGACAAAGGAGCCAAGAATATACAGTAGAGAAAGGAAATTTTCTTCAATAAAATGGTGTTAGGAAAACTAGAGCACAAGTGCCTGCTCAGTTGTGTCCTACTCTTTGGGATCACATGGACTCTAGCCCACAAGGCTCCTCTAGCCATGGGATTTTCCCAGCAAAAATACTGGAGTGGGTTGCCATTTCCTCCTCTAGGGGATCTTCCAAACCCAGGGATTAGACCTGCATTTCCTGTGGTGCCTGAAGATCCACATACAGAAAAAGTGAAATTAAACCACTCTTAACACCATAAACAAAAAATTAACTCAAAATGAATTAAGGACTTGAGGGTAAGACCTAAAACTATAAATCTCCTAGAGGAAAATAGGTACTAACCTCACTGACATTGATCTTAGTGATGTTTTTGTTTCCGATTACAAAGGCAAGAGCAAAAATAAATAAATGAACTACAGTGAACTAAAAAACACAGCAAAGGTTAATTATCATCAAAATAAAAAGGCAATCTACTGAATAGGATAAAATACTTGCAAGTGACACATCCAACAAAACGGTTAATATCCAAGATATGTAAGGAATTCATACAAAAAGCTTCAAACAATTTAACAACAACAACAACAACAAACCCTGATTTAAAAATAAGAAGACATCTGAACAGAAATTTTTCCAGAGAAGATAAGGCCAACAAACATTAAAAGATGTTCAACATCACTTTTACAGAAATGCAAGCCAAAAACACAATGAGATATCACCTCACGTTTGTCAGAATGGCTATTAGAAAAAAGACAACAAACAAGTTTTGGTGAGGATGTGGAAAAAAGGAAACCTTCATACACTGTTGGTAGGAATGTAAATTGGTGCTGTCATTATGGAAAATAACATGGAGCTATTCCACATCTGGGTATATGCCCCAATGTTCAGAGCAGCATGATGGAAATAAATCAAAAATGAAAAGCAAAACCATATAATTTCACTCATATGTGGAATCTAAGGGAAACAGAACAAACAAAAACAAATCACAGGCACAGAAGACAGGATGGCGGTTTCCAGAGGCAGGAAGGTTATTAAGTAGGTGAAGTGGACAGAAGACAAGCATATGGTGATGGATGGTTATTAGACTTCTGGTGAGCAAAAGACAGATATAAACTCATATGTTGTGCACCTGAAACTTACGTTATGTACTAATTTTGCTTCAATAAAAATTTTTTAAAAACTTTTATCATCTTAAAATTTTTTTTAATAAGCCCACAAGGCTCCTCTAGCCATGGGATTTTCCCAGCAAAAATACTGGAGTGGGTTGCCATTTCCTCCTCTAGGGGATCTTCCAAACCCAGGGATTAGACCTGCATTTCCTGTGGTGCCTGAAGATCCACATACAGAAAAAGTGAAATTAAACCACTCTTAACACCATAAACAAAAAATTAACTCAAAATGAATTAAGGACTTGAGGGTAAGACCTAAAACTATAAATCTCCTAGAGGAAAATAGGTACTAACCTCACTGACATTGATCTTAGTGATGTTTTTGTTTCCGATTACAAAGGCAAGAGCAAAAATAAATAAATGAACTACAGTGAACTAAAAAACACAGCAAAGGTTAATTATCATCAAAATAAAAAGGCAATCTACTGAATAGGATAAAATACTTGCAAGTGACACATCCAACAAAACGGTTAATATCCAAGATATGTAAGGAATTCATACAAAAAGCTTCAAACAATTTAACAACAACAACAACAACAAACCCTGATTTAAAAATAAGAAGACATCTGAACAGAAATTTTTCCAGAGAAGATAAGGCCAACAAACATTAAAAGATGTTCAACATCACTTTTACAGAAATGCAAGCCAAAAACACAATGAGATATCACCTCACGTTTGTCAGAATGGCTATTAGAAAAAAGACAACAAACAAGTTTTGGTGAGGATGTGGAAAAAAGGAAACCTTCATACACTGTTGGTAGGAATGTAAATTGGTGCTGTCATTATGGAAAATAACATGGAGCTATTCCACATCTGGGTATATGCCCCAATGTTCAGAGCAGCATGATGGAAATAAATCAAAAATGAAAAGCAAAACCATATAATTTCACTCATATGTGGAATCTAAGGGAAACAGAACAAACAAAAACAAATCACAGGCACAGAAGACAGGATGGCGGTTTCCAGAGGCAGGAAGGTTATTAAGTAGGTGAAGTGGACAGAAGACAAGCATATGGTGATGGATGGTTATTAGACTTCTGGTGAGCAAAAGACAGATATAAACTCATATGTTGTGCACCTGAAACTTACGTTATGTACTAATTTTGCTTCAATAAAAATTTTTTAAAAACTTTTATCATCTTATAATTTTGTATTTAGAATATAATGCAAAGTCACATTTCCTTTATGCAAAAGGCTAGAATTTAACTGGTATCTCTGAACCAGCCCCAGGTTAACAAATAAAACTCATTTTGGGCATAAAGGAATATAAACATTTCACTTATCTTTCTTTTCCTTCCTCAGTGCAAACTCTGGTTATGTATGTCTGCTTTTAGGACTAGTTAGGCAGTTTCCCTCTGAGTTTCCCTCATTACCACTGAGATGCTTCATGAAAGAAAACATGGGTGAGACCAGCATTGCCTAATTGATCCCTGAGTATTGCCAGATTTGATTTCTGAGCAAAATCTTTGTAAAAACACACAAATTACGGAATTTTCTTTGTGGACTACTATCACTAATAATCTAGAATTATTCATTCTCAAAACTAATGAAATTAAATGAAAACCTTCCTACTGTGAAAAAGAAACAAATACAGGCGTCCTTTTTTTATAAAGTAATTTCATGTAGCCCATGTGCAAGTATGGAAATCTTTAAGTATTACAGTAAGCGTTCAGCTCAAGCAAGCGCCTCAGGGTGTGCTAAGCTGACATCTCCACTTAGAGTAACAGGGGCAAGAAAGGCAAAAACATAATTACTTCAAATTTGTTTTTAGACATTTATTGACCTTAAGAGTTCAGAGTCTATAAAGTTGCTCTCATTCAAAACTAATCACTGACACTTCATAACTCGAATGCCGACGAATTTCCACTCAGCTGCTGTCAAAGATTGCATAATTATATTTAAGACACTTTCTTCTGGAATGTTTCATATATTTTGGATAGCAGTGTTGGAGCCTAATTTTAAAAGTGTTCATTTGTCAAAAGAATATTTTTTAAATTCTAATTTCTGAAAACAGTGACAAGAATACTGAATGCAGCTAAAACCTATTAACATGTAATACTGCCTTCAGTCTTTAGCAAGCAATATCCTATTTTTTATTCAAAATGGTGCTTTTAGTAGGCTGAAGATCACACTGTGAATGATTAAAAAAAAAAAAACAAACTTTTATTTTAAAATTTACAAAAATAAATAAAAATAAAATAGGTGACAGCAATAAATCCATATACATTGTTGCTTACCCATAAACACTGGACTATTAATGTATCTTAAGAAAACATTACCAAAATATTTTATAATTTTACTTAAGATATATCTCAAAATATATCATTATATAACATAATAATAATGTACTTAAATTAGTCATCCAGTATACTTATCAGTTGGTATTCACATCAGATAATTTTTTACCAAATTAAGAAAAATCCAAATTAAGAAAAATCATTTACTCAATGGAGAACCATTTTATTTCTATCTAGGAACTATTCACAAAAATTGATATGTCACAAAGAAAAGCTTACATATTTAAAAATGAAAAATTCATACAGGTAGTGAGTTGATTACTCTGGAAAAATAAAAAAAGCCAATTACATTTGGCCAGAAGTTTAAATAATACATCTAATGGAGATGCAAATCACAATATAAATCTTTATATTACAGATTTGTTACTCTTACATAAAGAACTGGTGCAAAGTAATAAATAAAAATGAAAGACCTATATTAAGGAAAAATAACAAATGAATACATAGTTGAAGAAACAGCAAAAATAAACGTACTATAAATATTTAAACAAATGTTTAGCATGACTAATAATCATTTACATGCAAATTAAATCAATCTAATCCAATTATAACTAATAAAAAGAACAATACTTAAAAAATAAGAACATTCAGTTCAGGAAATGGTGCAATGAAATGAGACACTATCAATCACAACTGATAACAGCCTAAACTGATACATTTTTTATGAAGAACAGCCCAGTTACTAGTTGCTTGAAAAATATCCTAAACCTATGACCTAGTAATTCTACTTCTGAAAGTCTGTTTTATGAAATCAAATTGAAAAGTAGATAAAATTTATGTCAATACCATTTATTACTGTATTATTTGGTGCCAGTAAAATGGTAGACATAACATTCAACTTTAGGAAATGATTAAATCCAATCCTATATATTTATATAAATAAAGATTTTTACAAAGAGTTTTTACATATTGTGAACAACTCCATATGAAATAATATTAATAAGGAACATTAATAAAAACATTTTTCTGTATTCCCAACTACATAAAATGTTTATTAAAGAAGTCTGGAATATAACTTTCAAAAAAACTGGATTAATTCTGGCTTTAAATAAGTACTAGGAGAGGAATTTTCCTGTGGTCCAGTGGGTAAGGACACCACCTTGAAGTGCAAGGAGCACCGATTCGATCCCTGGCCTGGGAAGATCCCACGTGCCGCGGAGCGGCTGGACGGATGTGTCCAATCACCGAGCCGGAGCTCTGGAGCGCATGCGCCCAGAGCCGGTGCCCTGTGACAACAGAGGCCACCGCAATGGGAGGCCCACAGGAGCCAAAAGAACAAAGACGGATGAAAATAGACAAATGAAAGACCAATGGAAGTGGCCCGCCCGCTCCCCTCCCTCCCCAACCCGACCCCCGCCCAAAATAAATAAATAAATAAATCTTTAAAAAAAAAAAGAAAGAGAGGCTGGTTGGGAAAACCATTTTCTCTGAAGGAAATATTAAACTAATTGCATGCATGGAAGGCTTGTCAATTGGATTAACTGTGAGGTGCTTCTGACTGCATTATTTTCCTAAGCATACTATTACTCTGTGACAACTATCTCTATTCTTTTATCAAGTCTTCTCCTTCTGGTGTACAAACCTTTCTACCATATAACTGAGCCAGTTAAGTGTCAAAGAATAGGGTGACTATACTTCCTCATCTTCCCAGTTGTGCAGTGGGTCTATTTTCTCTATAAGATAATGACTTAACAGATGTAAGGCACTATTTCCACCAATTCTCTTTAGGGAATGAATCTTTCAGAAATATTCTGTAGACAATGTTACCATCATTGTCTGATACCAAAATGTGGCCTTTTTCTATCACAATTTGATTGCTTCTAAATTACAGCACATTTTGAATATTCTTGCATTTCTATGCTACAAATATTGTAATATCATTTCCCTGACTTTTAAAGTAAAACTATGAATTAACTTTCAAAAATGCAAAGAGTTTACATATTGTGAACAACTCCATATGAAATAATATTAATAAGGAACATTAATAATTTCTGTATTCCCAACTACATAAAATGTTTATTAAAGAAGTCTGGAATATAACTTTCAAAAAAACTGGATTAATTCTGGCTTTAAATAAGTACTAGGAGAGGAATTTTCCTGTGGTCCAGTGGGTAAGGACACCACCTTGAAGTGCAAGGAGCACCGATTCGATCCCTGGCCTGGGAAGATCCCACGTGCCGCGGAGCGGCTGGACGGATGTGTCCAATCACCGAGCCGGAGCTCTGGAGCGCATGCGCCCAGAGCCGGTGCCCTGTGACAACAGAGGCCACCGCAATGGGAGGCCCACAGGAGCCAAAAGAACAAAGACGGATGAAAATAGACAAATGAAAGACCAATGGAAGTGGCCCGCCCGCTCCCCTCCCTCCCCAACCCGACCCCCGCCCAAAATAAATAAATAAATAAATCTTTAAAAAAAAAAAGAAAGAGAGGCTGGTTGGGAAAACCATTTTCTCTGAAGGAAATATTAAACTAATTGCATGCATGGAAGGCTTGTCAATTGGATTAACTGTGAGGTGCTTCTGACTGCATTATTTTCCTAAGCATACTATTACTCTGTGACAACTATCTCTATTCTTTTATCAAGTCTTCTCCTTCTGGTGTACAAACCTTTCTACCATATAACTGAGCCAGTTAAGTGTCAAAGAATAGGGTGACTATACTTCCTCATCTTCCCAGTTGTGCAGTGGGTCTATTTTCTCTATAAGATAATGACTTAACAGATGTAAGGCACTATTTCCACCAATTCTCTTTAGGGAATGAATCTTTCAGAAATATTCTGTAGACAATGTTACCATCATTGTCTGATACCAAAATGTGGCCTTTTTCTATCACAATTTGATTGCTTCTAAATTACAGCACATTTTGAATATTCTTGCATTTCTATGCTACAAATATTGTAATATCATTTCCCTGACTTTTAAAGTAAAACTATGAATTAACTTTCAAAAATGCTTCTAAAAGTGCAATTAGATATTTGTTTGCTTTGCTTTCAACAAATGACAATAATGTTTTAGGAAGTGATAAATGTATCCCTATGTATAGGCACATGCTTTGAAATGCAAACTCTAGAAAATGTCAATATGATCTGAAGATTAATGTTAGTCTTGTCAAACAAATTGTGCAAGGGACAAAAAAGAGAGGGTTAGCTAATGGATGAGACTTAGGTACTGTTGGACACCGATGTAAAGCTTTGGTGCTTCGTTAGTGATAACTAAATCTTTGTTATTATATTTCCCAAATGAACATCGGTTAGGTTGCTTGGTAGTCATAATGACCAGTTTAGGTTACTAATCTCTAGAGCTTAAAAATTAATTAAAAAATATATGAGAACTGCTCATTTACCTTTTAATACCTTTTAAAATAAGTTGATCAAAATAATGTTAAATGTACATAACATATATTCTCCCTATGCAAAATTATGACATGAGATTAAAGAAAATATTGGTGACTAACTTAAACTTCAGGATCCTCCCCAGAAGTACCCAACTCAGCTGAGTTTGTGGCCTTCCTTTTCCTTTTGTTATATTTATTTATAAATACCAAACATAATACATAATACTATGTTTGTTCTTGTTTAGTCACTAAGTCCTGTCTCACTCTTCTGCAACCCCATGGACTGTACCCTGCCAGGCTCCTCTGTCCATGGGATTTCCCAGGCAAAAATATTGGAGTGGGTTGCCAAGTCCTCCTCCAGGGGATCTTTCCAACCCAGGAATCAATCTTTCTTATAAGATTAAGTGTCAAAGAATAGGGTGACTATACTTCCTCATCTTCCCAGTTGTGCAGTGGGTCTATTTTCTCTATAAGATAATGACTTAACAGATGTAAGGCACTATTTCCACCAATTCTCTTTAGGGAATGAATCTTTCAGAAATATTCTGTAGACAATGTTACCATCATTGTCTGATACCAAAATGTGGCCTTTTTCTATCACAATTTGATTGCTTCTAAATTACAGCACATTTTGAATATTCTTGCATTTCTATGCTACAAATATTGTAATATCATTTCCCTGACTTTTAAAGTAAAACTATGAATTAACTTTCAAAAATGCTTCTAAAAGTGCAATTAGATATTTGTTTGCTTTGCTTTCAACAAATGACAATAATGTTTTAGGAAGTGATAAATGTATCCCTATGTATAGGCACATGCTTTGAAATGCAAACTCTAGAAAATGTCAATATGATCTGAAGATTAATGTTAGTCTTGTCAAACAAATTGTGCAAGGGACAAAAAAGAGAGGGTTAGCTAATGGATGAGACTTAGGTACTGTTGGACACCGATGTAAAGCTTTGGTGCTTCGTTAGTGATAACTAAATATTTGTTATTATTTTTCCAAAATGAACATCGGTTAGGTTGCTTGGTAGTCATAATGACCAGTTTAGGTTACTAATCTCTAGAGCTTAAAAATTAATTAAAAAATATATGAGAACTGCTCATTTACCTTTTAATACCTTTTAAAATAAGTTGATCAAAATAATGTTAAATGTACATAACATATATTCTCCCTATGCAAAATTATGACATGAGATTAAAGAAAATATTGGTGACTAACTTAAACTTCAGGATCCTCCCCAGAAGTACCCAACTCAGCTGAGTTTGTGGCCTTCCTTTTCCTTTTGTTATATTTATTTATAAATACCAAACATAATACATAATACTATGTTTGTTCTTGTTTAGTCACTAAGTCCTGTCTCACTCTTCTGCAACCCCATGGACTGTACCCTGCCAGGCTCCTCTGTCCATGGGATTTCCCAGGCAAAAATATTGGAGTGGGTTGCCAAGTCCTCCTCCAGGGGATCTTTCCAACCCAGGAATCAAACCCACATCTCCTGCAATACAGGCAGACTCTTTACCACTAAGCCATGTGGAAAGCTCATATAATACTATATATGTATATATGGTAAATACCATATACTTTAACACGCATGTAGAAGTATACAGTATTTTACATACACTGTATATAGAAAGACAAATCCATAAAAAATCAATGGCAATATAAGAATATACCCATTACTACTGAGAATGAGTTTCTTTTCATCTTCCATGAATTACTTATGCAAGTATTTCCTACATTTTTTCCTATAAGGTTATTCATTTTTTCACTATTGATTTGTGAAGCTTTTTATGTATTCTAAATATTAATTTTTTAATATTACCTGTTTCAAATGTTCTAATATTTTTATTTCATATTTCATGGTGTCTCTTGTTGTATTTAAATTTTAATTATAATGTCAGTTTATTCTATTTTTATTTCATAAGTTTGGTTACTTTATTTTAGAAGAGTTTCTTCAACTTAAATAGTCTTCTAGTAGCTTTATCATTTGCTTTCACATGAATATATCTAATCTATGTTCCAGTTACTTGGTAAGCTGGGTGAATAAGAAATCATATCTTAAAAATTTTATAAAAAACATACCAACTTATCTTATTTACTGAATAATGCATTCTCCCTATTGGCTTAAGATGTTTCCTTTATAATATGACAAACTCAGAAAGAAAGAAGTTAACATTTCTGGGCTCTATATTCTATTGATCTATTTGGTAGTATCTTTTCAACTAAAATTTATTTAATTACTATAGTTTTTAACACTTTAATATGGCAGGCTTTCACCACTGTTTTCTTTTCAATACTGTGTTGGATAATTTTCATATTTATTTTCACATATATTTCTATTGGGTTTCTCTAATTGTTCAGCAAGTGTTAGTCACTCAGTGGGGTCCAACTCCATGACCCCATGGACCACATCCATGAAATTCTTCAGGCAAGAATACTGGAGTGGGTTCCCATTTCCTTCATCCTCCTGCAATTCAAAAGCCAGAGGAAATGTGGGTTCAATTTCTGGTTTGGGGAGATTCCCTGGAGAAGGAAATGGCAACCCACTCTGGTATTTTTGCCTGAAAAATCCCATGAACAGAGAAGCTTGGTGAGTACAATCCAAAGAGTCATGAAGAGTCAGACACAACTAAGTGACTGAGCACACAAATTTCCATTAGCCTCTCAATTTCATTGGGGGAAAAAGAAACTATAGATTTTGAATGGTTTGACTTTACATTATAATCTAAATTATAGACTTGCCTTATGAGAACTGAAATATTTTAAATTTTCTGTCTATGTATGCAGCTCTTCTAACAAAATTCCTTATATAACATTTTAGATATTTTACTATGTTAACTGTAAGTTCCTTGCACAGAATTGTTGGCTTTTCTCTTCAGTGCTTTATGGTTTTTGACTGTTGCTATTAGCTATTTTTATTTGGATTATTAATTCTGTATTCCCTAGTTTGTTTAGTTCACATATAGAAAAGTACTTAGCCTTGTATCTTAATATTTTACCTAGATACCTTGTTTAATAAGCATATAAGCTTGAGTTTTGATAGTCTGTCTCTTGTATTGTCTATGTAACAATCATTTTCTGCAGGTAACCCAATTATGTTATTGTTATTTTTTCAGTTGACCAGGTCTCTGGTGCCCTGTCCAATAGCTACAGTAATAATGGCCTTTCTTTATTGTCCCTGTTTTCAATGGGAAATCCTAAAAGTAATATTTAACAGGATATGAATTTTTATAGACTTTTATAAAAAACAAAAAAAACCTTCAAGATAATAATAACCTTTCTAGACCTTGTTTGCATTTAATTTTTATTTAAAAGATTTTTTGTATCCTTTAATATGTCACTATTGTGTACTGCATTCATAGGTTTTATTGGTTTTGAGCCATTTATTATATTTCTGGGGTAAATACTAAATGTTCATGATATATTTTAATTTCAATGCATTGCTTAATACTATTTATAAATGTTCTACTTAAAAACTGTGCATCTATGTTGATATTTTTATGTGAATCTGTGTGTGATTTTTCTCTTTATCAGGCTTTAAAATATTTGTACTCCCCCTTTCTTGTCTTTTGTTGAACCAGTCAAATTTTCTTTGTTCTTTTATTTTCACTAGTGACTGAAACATCTATTTCTCTTCTTCTAGTAATAACTTAAACTTTTAAACTACTCCTTTATAATGAATCATAGTTCTATTGTTTCTAACAATGACTGGCATTAAACTGTGTAAATCATTTTCTCACTAAAAGTTAAGAACATGCTTATGACTTTATCATCCCATTTGCCATGTTCATACAATCTGGAAATGTTTAATTATAAATAATTAAAATATGAAAAAAGATAATTATAGTCATATATTTAGAATTTATGATGATTTTTACTAATTTAGTTGCTTATCAGTCCTTCTTCCTCTTAGATCTGCATTTGTCTTCTTGAAGAATATTCAACAGTTATTTAAATTCTGTCTCTCAGTGATACATTTTCTGAATCATTCTATGCACAAGCCCACCCTAGTTCTCTCACACAAATGAATGATCAGACAAAGAATTATACAAAGCTATTTACCTTAAATATATTTTTCAATTATTTTCTTGCATCTATTTAGAGAAGTTTGAGCTTGAATCGAATTTTAATTTGACCTTTATTTCCTAGTAAACAGTTTTATTTAGTCTCTTTCTCTGGAAACTTTTAGGGTTTTGCCTCTGTCCTTGGGGTTCTAAGTTTCACTGGATGGGGCGAGCTCTGATCTCTTTCTACAAATCCTGTTCAGTCCTTGCAGGGAGTATGTGTTTCAACCTGAAGACATAACTTTTCCAAATTCTAAGAAATTTTTGACAGCTGTTTCATTTAATATTACCAGCACTCCACTCTCTTCTCCTGAATCTTTCAACATATAAAATACGAGATAGGAGATTATCTTACCTTTCATACTTTTCACACCTTTCTTTCATTCTGAATTCTATTAGAATTCTTTGGTTCATTTTTTTTGGTTGTATATAAACTCACTTTTAAGTTTCAAGAACTATTCTGATACACTTAGTCCACCTATTTTGCTGTTGTATGATTGATCAGTTTTATTATCTTATTAAATTTATTATTTATTTATGAAATAATTGATTAGTCTTTAGGTATAAATATCCTCTTGCAAAACTCCCTGTGTTAAAATATGCTCTATTAAGAAATCCTTTACTCCTTGTTCCAAAAAATCCATTTATTTTGACTTAAGTTCTGTTTATCACCTTTGCTGCCTCTTTTTCATGGTGATGATTTTTCCCAAATAAGTGGTGATTTTTTAATTCTGTGTCTTCTTCAAAAGGGGAGACTCTCTGTTAGTATGTTTGCTGCAGTACTTCATTGTGTTTCTTTGCTATAATAAAATTCTTCTTCTGCCCTAACAATGAATTTACTGCTAACAGAGAAAACAGCTAATAGAAAGAAGCTTTATTGTATGATTCAAGGGCTGTCATCTTTAGCTTTCTAAAGAGAATCTGAGTATACTTTTGGTCTTCAGATGAAATAATAAGATAGAAAAGAAGAGGCCATCTACTCTATCTGGAAGACAAAACAATTTCTTAGAGAACTTTGGGCAAAATAATATCATCACCAGATTCTAATATCAAAAGCTCCAAAAAACCCTGTTATAAAAGGAAAAATCACGATGGGAATGTTACACTTCATATAGAAGGTTTTTATTTCATGAGGTTGTATTCTTTAGGTTACTCTGTGAAAAGAAGTTTAGTAGAAAAACTGGCATTCAGAACCTTAGTTCTTTGCAGAGTTGTGAATAAAAAAGCGATTCAAGCACTTTCCTAGTGGTCCAGTAGATAAGACAACATGCCTCCAATGAAGGAGGCCCAGGCTTGATACCAGGTCAGGGAACCAGATCCCACATGCCCCAATAAAAAGTGAAGTAAGTCAAAGAGAAAGGCAAGTATAGTATACTAACTCATATAAAAAACATTTTTCCAAATTCTAAGAAATTTTTGACAGCTGTTTCATTTAATATTACCAGCACTCCACTCTCTTCTCCTGAATCTTTCAACATATAAAATACGAGATAGGAGATTATCTTACCTTTCATACTTTTCACACCTTTCTTTCATTCTGAATTCTATTAGAATTCTTTGGTTCATTTTTTTTGGTTGTATATAAACTCACTTTTAAGTTTCAAGAACTATTCTGATACACTTAGTCCACCTATTTTGCTGTTGTATGATTGATCAGTTTTATTATCTTATTAAATTTATTATTTATTTATGAAATAATTGATTAGTCTTTAGGTATAAATATCCTCTTGCAAAACTCCCTGTGTTAAAATATGCTCTATTAAGAAATCCTTTACTCCTTGTTCCAAAAACTCTATTTATTTTGACTTAAGTTCTGTTTATCACCTTTGCTGCCTCTTTTTCATGGTGATGATTTTTCCCAAATAAGTGGTGATTTTTTAATTCTGTGTCTTCTTCAAAAGGGGAGACTCTCTGTTAGTATGTTTGCTGCAGTACTTCATTGTGTTTCTTTGCTATAATAAAATTCTTCTTCTGCCCTAACAATGAATTTACTGCTAACAGAGAAAACAGCTAATAGAAAGAAGCTTTATTGTATGATTCAAGGGCTGTCATCTTTAGCTTTCTAAAGAGAATCTGAGTATACTTTTGGTCTTCAGATGAAATAATAAGATAGAAAAGAAGAGGCCATCTACTCTATCTGGAAGACAAAACAATTTCTTAGAGAACTTTGGGCAAAATAATATCATCACCAGATTCTAATATCAAAAGCTCCAAAAAACCCTGTTATAAAAGGAAAAATCACGATGGGAATGTTACACTTCATATAGAAGGTTTTTATTTCATGAGGTTGTATTCTTTAGGTTACTCTGTGAAAAGAAGTTTAGTAGAAAAACTGGCATTCAGAACCTTAGTTCTTTGCAGAGTTGTGAATAAAAAAGCGATTCAAGCACTTTCCTAGTGGTCCAGTAGATAAGACAACATGCCTCCAATGAAGGAGGCCCAGGCTTGATACCAGGTCAGGGAACCAGATCCCACATGCCCCAATAAAAAGTGAAGTAAGTCAAAAAGAGAAAGGCAAGTATAGTATACTAACTCATATATATATGGGATCTAGTAAGATGGTCATGATAACATACGCAGTGAACTCATGAAAAAACAGAGAATAGACATAAAGACATTGTGGAGACCGAACAGTGGGAGGGAGTAACATGGAAACCTATACTGTCATGTGTAGAAAAGATAGCTATTGTCATTGTGCTAGGGGAATAGGAGTACCTACAACCACTTGGAGCGATGGTCTGGAGGGATGGGAGGGGGGGAACTGGGTGGGGGGAGGGTCAAGGGATATGCATATGAATGATCTGGGAACATACATGTACAAAAATAAAGAAAGAAAGAAAGAAAAAAAAAAGATCATGCATACCTCAACTAAGACCTGGTGCCACCAAATAAATAAATAAAAATAAAAACATATTTTTTAAAAAAACATATAAAGAGAAACAGGCAAAATTCATTTAAAAAGTCAATTTCAACATGAAGTGTTCTAAAATTAGATGAGATTTAACTTTGCAAGAGATACTGGATCAAGTCATTTAATTTTTGAGATCTTCCACTGACATTTAGAAACTGACATTGATCATAGATGGTAACATGCATACCACAAGGTTTTGTGAGGACTAAATAAATGAAAATATCTGATTTTATTTTTCATAAACTGTAAAATCTAAAAAGTCACTTGCCATGTACACAGGCCTCTACTATAAAGAAACTACATGCATTATTGATTATTAGGTCAATTTGCAATAAATTAAAATTTTGAAATTTACTTTTGTGTTTATAATCATCTCTTCCTATCCCATCTCTTTTTCATATAGAATGAATAATTAAATAATATTCCCTTGGTGTCCTTAATATCCCAATCTGAAGGTTCAATGATAAATCGTGTGTCCTCTTCGTGCTTGAACAGAAGAATCTCTGGAGTTGTTTATTACATGAATAATAGTCTCAAGGGCTTCCTCTGGAGATTCAGATTTAGGAGGGGCCCAGACAACTTTTTTTTTTTTCACAAGCACCCAAATTCAGATTTGTCATGATAAATATCTGAAAAACACTGGTCTAAAGTAATGAGCTGTAATGGCTTTCTGAGAATCACGAATTCATCTTCATCTAGTGCTAATGACAAAGGCAAAAACACTAAAATCCAGAAATAAACTGCCCCATATTTGACTAAAGTCCTCTGTATGCACTCATCCTAATGAAACATAAGTTAAACTGCTAAGAAGAAACCATTTCCAGGCCTGCAAGTCTGTGTTCCTTTTATATTAGCCCAGTTGTGCGTGCGTGCGTGTGTGCGTGCGTGCATGTGTGTGTGTGTGTTTAGTCACTCAGTCATACCCAACTCTCTGCGACCTCATATACCCATAATCCACTAGGTTCCTCTGTCCAAGGAGTTCTCCAAGCAAGAATAATGGAGTGGGTTGTCACGCCCTTCTCCAGGGCATTTTCCTAACCCAGGGATTGAACCTGGGTCTCACACCATCTGAGCCACCTATTATCTCAGGTAGGTGGGATTAAATCCTATTTCCTAAGATTTTCTTCCTAAAATTTTCAGATAAAAAAATATACATATTCCCTCCTTTGTGACAACCCATTTCATTTTTTCAGCTATCCAAAAGCTCCTCTGTTAAAATATGACTTAAATATTTAATGTACATAAATTTCTTGTTAGTAGATCAGCATTGACACTAGAATGCAGATAATTTTACATCAAGTCTTAAATAAGCTGCCAGAATGTTCTCCAAATTAAAAACTATTCTTTACCATACAGAATCTTGTTTCTTACTAAGATGGGCCAAAGAGATGAAAGGACAGAAAAGAAAAAAAAAAAAAAAAAATCCTGAAACCTGCGTTCACCTAAACACCTCTGCAAATACGCTATCAACGCACGAGGGGGTTGGGGCTGGGGAAAGCCGTGGTGGGGAAGAAGGGCATGTTCTCCAAGAGACAAATAATTAGCATGAATGTATCATGTTCAGACCTTTAGGATAACAGAACAGCTGGGGTCTAAAAAAAATTGTGCAACTCTTTCTGGAATGCTTGTATTTATAACTTCATGGGTAGTACATTGTGCCAAAATATGTCAGTGGAAGGTATTCATTCATCTGCATGATATTTCTTAAAGTCCTACCTGCCACAGATCACTAATGAATATGCAGAACAAACTTAAGGTTCAGCTATTTTCAGATAGCCTAGTGACAAACAACCTTGACTAAATTTGCTCTCAAGGCCCTTTAAAGAAGGCGAGAGCCCCTGGCATGGTGCTAGGCTTGCTGGCACAGGAGGAAAACGGCTTTGACTGTGCTCTTGTCTGCGAAAAAGCCTAGGCTGTTGTATTCAGCTCCTTTCTCAATAGAAGTCTCTTCAACACCATGGTGTGAACCAGCCATTCTAAGAATGCTTGTTTAAATCTTATAATGATGAAAAGAGAAAAATAGACTGATTTGGCATTGAGACTTGTGGAATAAGAGGCAACATTAAAGTTTAAAATATTCATGGGTATGCAAACATAAAATTTCATTTTATGACTTTGGTTACTGCTCTTTTGATCTCTTTTAGTTGGAGATCTCTTACACAGTTAAGTAGACATAGCCCTGATTATCTCAGGTAGGTGGGATTAAATCCTATTTCCTAAGATTTTCTTCCTAAAATTTTCAGATAAAAAAATATACATATTCCCTCCTTTGTGACAACCCATTTCATTTTTTCAGCTATCCAAAAGCTCCTCTGTTAAAATATGACTTAAATATTTAATGTACATAAATTTCTTGTTAGTAGATCAGCATTGACACTAGAATGCAGATAATTTTACATCAAGTCTTAAATAAGCTGCCAGAATGTTCTCCAAATTAAAAACTATTCTTTACCATACAGAATCTTGTTTCTTACTAAGATGGGCCAAAGAGATGAAAGGACAGAAAAGAAAAAAAAAAAAAAAAAATCCTGAAACCTGCGTTCACCTAAACACCTCTGCAAATACGCTATCAACGCACGAGGGGGTTGGGGCTGGGGAAAGCCGTGGTGGGGAAGAAGGGCATGTTCTCCAAGAGACAAATAATTAGCATGAATGTATCATGTTCAGACCTTTAGGATAACAGAACAGCTGGGGTCTAAAAAAAATTGTGCAACTCTTTCTGGAATGCTTGTATTTATAACTTCATGGGTAGTACATTGTGCCAAAATATGTCAGTGGAAGGTATTCATTCATCTGCATGATATTTCTTAAAGTCCTACCTGCCACAGATCACTAATGAATATGCAGAACAAACTTAAGGTTCAGCTATTTTCAGATAGCCTAGTGACAAACAACCTTGACTAAATTTGCTCTCAAGGCCCTTTAAAGAAGGCGAGAGCCCCTGGCATGGTGCTAGGCTTGCTGGCACAGGAGGAAAACGGCTTTGACTGTGCTCTTGTCTGCGAAAAAGCCTAGGCTGTTGTATTCAGCTCCTTTCTCAATAGAAGTCTCTTCAACACCATGGTGTGAACCAGCCATTCTAAGAATGCTTGTTTAAATCTTATAATGATGAAAAGAGAAAAATAGACTGATTTGGCATTGAGACTTGTGGAATAAGAGGCAACATTAAAGTTTAAAATATTCATGGGTATGCAAACATAAAATTTCATTTTATGACTTTGGTTACTGCTCTTTTGATCTCTTTTAGTTGGAGATCTCTTACACAGTTAAGTAAGTCAACTTGTCGTACACACACCAAAAGATCCACGATTGTGGCTACTATACATTTTCATTGTTTAAAACTGTTCTGTATTATGATACATAATATATATTATGAAAAGTGCAAAAAAGTACAAATGCACAGCTCAATGTATTACCACAAGACCAATTCGTGTGCAACTATCACTATGTCCACAAAGAACATTGCTAACCCTGCAGAAAAAGCCCCCTCATGACCACTCTCAAACACTACGCTTTCTCCCATCTTCCCAAAGGAAACCACCACCCTGACTTCTAACACTACAGTTTCACTTTGACTATTTCATAAAAATCTGTAATCAATGAACTTTACACAGTATAGACATTTCTGTATCTATTTTTTTTTTTTTTGGCCACTTCTTTTGGTCTTTCTTTTTTTAAAAATATGTATTTATTTATTTATTTTGGTGGGGGTAGGGTGGGGAAGGAGGGGAGCAGGCGGGCCACTTCTATTGGTCTTTCATTTGTCCATTTTCATCCATCTTTGTTCTTCGGCCCGTGTGGGTCTCCCATCGCGGTGGCCTCTGTTGTCGCAGCGCACCGGCTCTGGGCGCATGCGCTCCAGAGCTCTGGCTCGGTAATTGGACACATCAGTCCAGCCACTCCGCAGCACATGGGATCTTCCCATGCCAGGGATCGAACCGGCGCCCCTTGCACTGCAAGGAGGTATCCTTACCCACTGGACCATCAGGGAAGCCCTGGTCTTTCATTTTTATTTATTTTCGTTCACCTTTGTTCTTTGGCTTGTATGGGCCTCCCATCGCAGTGGCCTCTCTCGTTGGATCTGGGCAGATGCACTCCAGAACTCTGGTTCGGTAGTTGGACACATCTGTCCGGTCGCTCTGCGCCACATGGGATCTTCCTAGGCCAGGGATCGAACAGGAGCCCCCTGCACTACAAGGCGGTGTCTTTACCCACCAGACCACCAGGGAAGCTGCTGTATCTAATTTTTCCAGCAGTATTATAATTGTGAAATCCATCCCTAATGCTGACTGTGATAGTAGTTCCTCTCTTTCTATTTCTATAGAGTATTTCATTGTATGACTATAACACATTTATCTATATTACTACTGAGTGGACTTTTATGTTTTTCCATTTTAAGACTATAATAAATAACAATGCTATGAGTATTCTTTTATATGTCCATTGGTACTAACATATACACGCAAACTTTTCTGCTGGATACACAAATCATAAGGCATGCAAATGATCAACTTTAAGAGATACTACTAAGCATTTGTCCAAAGTAGTCACACAAATTTATACAGCAGCTGTTACATGAGGATTCTTGTTTTAGTCATGAAAACCAGTCAAAATAATTACCAAAGTTGAGAAGAAATTCTACTGGTATCAAAATCTGAGCACATGGAAACCTTTGAGAGAAATGTTTCATTAGTATCTTAATTAGATGGCATGCAATAATAGTAATGGCTAATGCTTATATACTGAGTCAACAGACATGAGTTTGAGCAAGCTCTGGGAGATGGTGAAGGACAGGGCAGCCTGGCATTCTGCAGTCCATGGGGTCACAAAGAATCGTACATGACTGCGTGACTGAACTGAACGCTTATATACAGGGCTTACTTTGTGCCAAGAACTATATATAGTTCTTTTTCTCTTTTTTTTGCCTCTTTTATTGGTCTTTCACTTATTTATTTTCATTCATCTTAATTCTTTGGCCTGTGTAGGCCTCCCATTACAGTGGCCTCTCTCGTCGCACAGCACTGGCTCTGGGCGCATGCATTCCAGAGCACTGGCTCATAATTGGACACACTGGTCCAGTTGCTCTATGGCATATGGGATTTTTCCATGCCAGGGATCAAACTGGCACCCCCTGCACTGCAAGGCAGACTCTTTACCCACTGGACCACCAGGGAAGCCCTACAGTTCTTACTTAGAACTGTTTCACTGTTATAAGGGGAAAAAAAAACTATGTGTATATATATGTGTGTGTGTGTGTGTGTGTGTGTGTGTGTGTATGTGTGTGTGTGTGTATAGATTATATATATATATATATATATGTATATATATATATAAAACGCAGTCTTCACAACTCTATGAAATAGGTACTATTGCTATACTGATTTCCCTGGTGGCTCAGATGTTAAAGAAATTGTCTGCAATCCCGGAGATCCAGGTTTGATCCCTAGGTTGGGAAGATTCCCTGGAGAAGGCAAAGGCAACCCACTCCAGTATTCTTGTCTGGAGAATTCTATGACCAGAGGAGCCTGGCAGGCTACAGTCCATGGTTACCCCAATTTTACAGATGAGGGAACTAGCACAGGAGGTTAAGTAAATTGCCCAGGGTCATCTAGTTTTAAGTATTCTAGCTGGAACGTGAGCCTAGGCAACACATTCTGAAACCCATGATCTTAAACTTGTATCTGGTACATTAACAAAGGATTCATTCACAAAAGTCAATGTAATTGGTGTCACCCATTAGCAGCACATGGTTGAAATAAGAATATATAGTGGGTGTTTTTCATAATGGATAATTGAAATAGAAAGCAGACGTCAGTACAGGTCAGGTCTTTGAGAAGTTTAATTTTAAAACCCAGGTATGGAGCCTTTTTACTGCTTTTACAAATTCCTTTGTTTAGATGTTCAAACATTACATTCAAATTTAATGCTAAATTCAACATTAAATTTAGAATTCCTTTTTTTAGACCTGTAAACGTGCATTATCTAAATATATAGTCTTTGTAATCAAAAAGACATAAAAAAATGCCTTTCACATGGCAAGCTACCTGTAACAAATGCTAATAATGATAATAAAACTCTCAGTTGTCTTTCTCGTGCTGTTCAGGAATTATGCACACACCACTGCAGCCTGACTTCTGGATCCCCTTGGCCCTAGGTGATGACCTCCCCTTAAAGCGCAAAACCACGTTCATACAGACCACACTGAGGAAATGAGGCTGTGCCGTAAGTTAGCCAAATAAGTGGCAGTGATAAGTAAGAGACCCAAATACTCAAATAACACCAGCTCCAACTGGTGTGACAACCATATTCTCACCATTCATGAACATGAAATTCAAATCAGACTCAGATATTGATTCGAAGAGCTCCAACTCCACTATCTTGCCCAGTTCTCTCTGTTTTCTAGGGTTCATTCAGTCTCTGATAAATTTTTAGCAGGCCCGAGATTTAAAAAAGTTCCCAGTTTTAAAGTAAAATGACATCTTGCTATACTGATTTCCCTGGTGGCTCAGATGTTAAAGAAATTGTCTGCAATCCCGGAGATCCAGGTTTGATCCCTAGGTTGGGAAGATTCCCTGGAGAAGGCAAAGGCAACCCACTCCAGTATTCTTGTCTGGAGAATTCTATGACCAGAGGAGCCTGGCAGGCTACAGTCCATGGTTACCCCAATTTTACAGATGAGGGAACTAGCACAGGAGGTTAAGTAAATTGCCCAGGGTCATCTAGTTTTAAGTATTCTAGCTGGAACGTGAGCCTAGGCAACACATTCTGAAACCCATGATCTTAAACTTGTATCTGGTACATTAACAAAGGATTCATTCACAAAAGTCAATGTAATTGGTGTCACCCATTAGCAGCACATGGTTGAAATAAGAATATATAGTGGGTGTTTTTCATAATGGATAATTGAAATAGAAAGCAGACGTCAGTACAGGTCAGGTCTTTGAGAAGTTTAATTTTAAAACCCAGGTATGGAGCCTTTTTACTGCTTTTACAAATTCCTTTGTTTAGATGTTCAAACATTACATTCAAATTTAATGCTAAATTCAACATTAAATTTAGAATTCCTTTTTTTAGACCTGTAAACGTGCATTATCTAAATATATAGTCTTTGTAATCAAAAAGACATAAAAAAATGCCTTTCACATGGCAAGCTACCTGTAACAAATGCTAATAATGATAATAAAACTCTCAGTTGTCTTTCTCGTGCTGTTCAGGAATTATGCACACACCACTGCAGCCTGACTTCTGGATCCCCTTGGCCCTAGGTGATGACCTCCCCTTAAAGCGCAAAACCACGTTCATACAGACCACACTGAGGAAATGAGGCTGTGCCGTAAGTTAGCCAAATAAGTGGCAGTGATAAGTAAGAGACCCAAATACTCAAATAACACCAGCTCCAACTGGTGTGACAACCATATTCTCACCATTCATGAACATGAAATTCAAATCAGACTCAGATATTGATTCGAAGAGCTCCAACTCCACTATCTTGCCCAGTTCTCTCTGTTTTCTAGGGTTCATTCAGTCTCTGATAGTAAGCAGCTTTATAGTTCCCAGTCCATGGAGGCCCAGAGATCAAATACCATCAAAGAAGATAGGAATTCTGACAACATTCCCAGGTTCTTCAAAGTAAAATGACAGTAAATGAGCAAGCGGAGAAGGTCTCCTTCTGTGGAGCTCTCTTCATCTGAGAGGCTATGACTCCATCTGTCTGTATACCTTTTCTATTCCCTCCAATTTGAAACAGCACCATTTCTAGCCAGCACGTGTATAGAAAAACAAATGCAATGATTGTAAAATAATCTGCAAAAATATATATCGCTCTAAAATACTCAATGAGATTTATTTCTTTTCTTGCAGAATAATAAGTCCCTACTGCACACACAATAGGATATTTCAAATACATTTTATTGCATATTTGGCACAATTTTGAATGTACATATTGCCACAAAAGCCATTTACTGGAGCCTTCATAAAAATACTTTTTTAATCTTCTATAAAAGAGCATAAATCCTGTCTTTTTAATGAATTTGCTAAAACTGTATTCAAATAGAGTAATTATCCTTAAGTATATAAGCTTAAAATATGTGAAGAATATTTATGTATTAAAGCTGGTATGTTCTGATTGCCTTTATTTTGGTGGTGAGTTATGAATCCTCTACATTTTAAAGAAAATGTGTTTTCAAGCCCTAAAGCCAGAAATCTTTTTTTAAAACATACTGAAAATGAAGTCATATTTCCTGGTCTATTTCAGTATACAGTACTTTGTAAAAATATCAAATACTAAAACTCTCAGTTGTCTTTCTCGTGCTGTTCAGGAATTATGCACACACCACTGCAGCCTGACTTCTGGATCCCCTTGGCCCTAGGTGATGACCTCCCCTTAAAGCGCAAAACCACGTTCATACAGACCACACTGAGGAAATGAGGCTGTGCCGTAAGTTAGCCAAATAAGTGGCAGTGATAAGTAAGAGACCCAAATACTCAAATAACACCAGCTCCAACTGGTGTGACAACCATATTCTCACCATTCATGAACATGAAATTCAAATCAGACTCAGATATTGATTCGAAGAGCTCCAACTCCACTATCTTGCCCAGTTCTCTCTGTTTTCTAGGGTTCATTCAGTCTCTGATAGTAAGCAGCTTTATAGTTCCCAGTCCATGGAGGCCCAGAGATCAAATACCATCAAAGAAGATAGGAATTCTGACAACATTCCCAGGTTCTTCAAAGTAAAATGACAGTAAATGAGCAAGCGGAGAAGGTCTCCTTCTGTGGAGCTCTCTTCATCTGAGAGGCTATGACTCCATCTGTCTGTATACCTTTTCTATTCCCTCCAATTTGAAACAGCACCATTTCTAGCCAGCACGTGTATAGAAAAACAAATGCAATGATTGTAAAATAATCTGCAAAAATATATATCGCTCTAAAATACTCAATGAGATTTATTTCTTTTCTTGCAGAATAATAAGTCCCTACTGCACACACAATAGGATATTTCAAATACATTTTATTGCATATTTGGCACAATTTTGAATGTACATATTGCCACAAAAGCCATTTACTGGAGCCTTCATAAAAATACTTTTTTAATCTTCTATAAAAGAGCATAAATCCTGTCTTTTTAATGAATTTGCTAAAACTGTATTCAAATAGAGTAATTATCCTTAAGTATATAAGCTTAAAATATGTGAAGAATATTTATGTATTAAAGCTGGTATGTTCTGATTGCCTTTATTTTGGTGGTGAGTTATGAATCCTCTACATTTTAAAGAAAATGTGTTTTCAAGCCCTAAAGCCAGAAATCTTTTTTTAAAACATACTGAAAATGAAGTCATATTTCCCTGGTCTATTTCAGTATACAGTACTTTGTAAAATAAATACTCCAAAGTGGTTTGACTTCATAACAGTAATTGCTTAAAGACTGCCCCAAGGTTAGGACTGGAATTGCAGATTTTGTCTGGTGGCCAATTATTATGGTTCTGTTAATGCTCTAAAACATTGTCTATAATGGAAATGCCAAGTTCTCTGTAACCCGTATGAATGAAATATTACAAATTAAAGTACACAGTTGATACGCAACTTCTCCTATGAAATACAATGACTGCTATTTGTCAATAAATTTTCAAAAATATGTAAGTGACAAGAATTGGTGTGAATGCTTAGGGACTACAACTAAAAGTATTGTTCAATTATTTATAACCAATCTTATATTGCTGCATTTAGTTCATGAGTTACATCAGAAAGTAAGACAGCCTTCCCTAACTCAGTGACATAAGGTACACTATAATTATTTATTAGGAGCTGGTACATTCGCTATGTACGCTGTGATTCCTGGTAGACATTTTAAATTTTAGTTTATAAAGGAAGTAGAATTTGAAACAGAGATAGTTCTTTCAATGCGAAAAAAGCAAGAATGCCAGGAGCACCACATCAGAAGCCTGATCACCCGCTTCAAATTCTGAATAATAATCTGAGCAATTTAATAATATGAGCATGTCCTACCACCTGCTATGGTGGTGCTTTTCACAGACCAAAGACAAAGAAACTGGAAGATTACTGGGGAAACAACATCCGATGCAACTTCCCCTTGCCTCTTCTCCTGCTGTCTCTACTCTGCCTGTTTCAGGGGTGACAAGATCAAACCACACATGTGTCCAGACATCATCCAAATAACACAAGTAAGTGAGGGGAGCCACTTTCCTTTCCTACTGTGTTATAGTCAAAGTCCAGAGAGTCTTAAAATTCTGGGGAATAATTTACATAATAATGCAGGTGCTACAATGTATGCATGTATATGTACAGCTGAGACCCTCTGCTGTCCACCTGAAACTATCACAACACTGTTAATCAGCTAAACTCTTACCACAAAATCAAAAGCTTTAAAAAAAAAAAAAAAAACAGTGTAGCCCAAATCTTTAACTCTTTTCTGAAAATATACTTTTCACATTGAAGAAATGCCCAAAATTATGCTATCATTTTTCTACAAAAAACTGTCAATCAAGAAGGAACTGGTCATCATTAAATGTATTCTAGTCACTGTGGAGGTTTAAAAAAAAGAGTAAAATATGTGATCTCTAAAAGTAAAAAATCCTACCTGGTTGTTTTTAAAAAGACATACGAAAATAACTAAAAAACAAAGTGTAGTATTTACTGGGACACATAAGAATGTTTTCAGACAATACTTGCTTTGGGAATTTAACAAGGACTATTAGAACTTAGTCTCAGATTGTCACTGAAGGAAATATAGGTGTTGGACTGATTGGTGGAGAGGCAAGAAGATATTTCATGTGGAAGGGAGGCCATTTGGAAAATGGTACAAAATGGGAATAAGCCTGTAGAATATAGAGGTTAAACAACGTGATTGCTTCATTAGTAAGATTTTTATCATAGTATCTGGTTAATGGACAGTGTTAAATATGAGAATCCCTAGGACAACCACCACAAGGACTGAAGTAGGAAAATGCAAGCTCTAGGCTTTGCCTTAGAAGATTAACCAGGATGCAGTGGTAGGGTATTAAGAAACTGACTGCATTAAGCACTTTAAATGTGTACAACATACTGAAAAGAAGCTCTTGAGTGCATGCATCTTGACTGGACTCCCAGCTACTCTGCTTACTAAGGTACCAAGAACAAGTATATAAAATCCTTGTGCTGCAGCTTTCTCATTTTAAATTGCATATTCACACAGGCACAATTTTTTACATTAATTCTCTCATGTAAAAATTATTAACTTGAAGATAAAGGATTTTGAATTTTTCAAAACTATATCCACAGCAGTTTGCAAGGCGCAAGACATAGAATAGGCATACAATACTTATTTCCTGAAGAAATAAAAAAAACAATACGGAAAGAGAGAGAGAGGCTAATATTAGATGTTGATTATTAGCTAATATGAAAAAAATTCATGAGGGTAACAAGACTGACCAACTACTTTGATTCCCTCAGAACTTAAAGTGCACTGAATCTGTGCCTACAATGTTCCAAGGAAAAGTATGAAAATTTTCTGAAATTATACACAAGAGCTAACTGACAGCTTAATCAAAGCTATCAACTAAAAGTTGACATGTAGCATCACCTAGGACATTCAAGAGGAGTCAGGAAAGCTGAAGAGATGAACCATGAAGGGAACTCTTCAAAGAGAATAGTCTTGAGTTTTTAAAACCACATATATAAGCAGAGACAGAGATTTTATGTGTGGAGACAAATACTAGGGACAGTTACTTAGAGAAGAGAGGTTTCACATCATTCACAAAGGCTAGAGGTGTGTGCATGCATTTACATGTGTGTGTGTGCATCCTATCATTTCAGACCAAAAGTGAGCAAACAGCATATAGCAGTGGATGCATAAAGATAACAAGCCACTAGTGGATGCTATAAACATGGGAAGCAGGCCTTCTGGGTCAAAATAAAGACTTAAGGGTTTCCCTGGTGGTCCAGTGGGTGGGGAGTCCACCTTGTAGTGCAAGGGGCACCGGTTCAATCCCTGGCCTGGGAAGATCCCACATGCCTCAGAACGGCTGGACTGGTGTGTCCAATTACGAGCCTGTGCTCTGGAGCACATGCACCCAGAGCCAGCACTCTGCAACAAGAGAGGCCACTGCAATGAGAGGCCCACACAGGCCAGAAAACAGAGATTAAAATAAATAAACAAAAAGGTCAATATAAGTGTCCAAAATTTAAAAAGAAAAAAAAAAGACTTAAGAATATGGAGGATAGTACAGATGAGACAGATCCTGTCTTCGAAATGCTCCTCATACCCATGATCTTACTGTGCAAAATTCCAGTTAAGGGAACAAGGTGAAAGTAATTCCAAATGGAAGGAGCTTGCACCATGGCTGTGATGGCAGGTCACCCTGATAATGATGCTGGTTTAAATTTATTAGATGCTATTTTCTTTTGATATAACATCTTAGTACATGCTTAGAGTTCTTGCAAGAAATGGTATATAGAAAGAAAAAAAATGGTATATGGGCAGTATAATTTTGCAATAAAACCACAAACAAGGGACTTCTTTGGTAGTCCAGTGGTTAAGACTCCGTGCTTCCACTGCAGGGTGCATAGGTTTGATCCCTGGTCTGGGAACTGAGGATCCCTCATGCCACATGGCAGCAGCCCCCACCCCCTAAAATATTACAAACAAAAAGCAATTATTTAGAATTTTTAATACAGGACTTTTGTGGCAGAAATGATCAGCCCAGAGATTACTTGTGTATACAGAGACAAATCTATAATGAAATTATGTTGGAAAAATATGTCTGAGCCAGTAATGTACTCATTCTATAGATGCTACAAATTATGACTTCACAAGCACTGTATTTGCAGTTGGTTCCATAAAAACAGGAGAGGCTTTGGTGGTGATGGTCTCATTTAGAAAGGAGAAGTCAGACCCTTATTTAAATACTCCAATGTTATCTCTTCAATGACTCTTTCCCAAATACTCAGAAAATAGGTGCCCATCAATCTATCACAGAATATGTATATGCATTAAGTTTCTTAAAATTTTACTTGTTCTTTTCTTTTTCACCCAGTGGAATATAAGGTCCATGAAACAGGGTAGTAACTATTTTGAGAGGCAATGAAGCATAAAAATTAAAGATCACAGATTTGAGAATTTAACACTGCTTAATATCTCTACGTCTTGGTGTCCTCACCTGGAAAAGAGTTAATCATAGGACTACTACACTTTAAACATCTATTATAAAAAATATATATTTTATAGATATTAATCACTATATAAATGTTAGCTTTTTTTTTCAATGCCTAGAATAGAAAACGAACAGATAAATATTCAAACACACATATATATTCTGCACATTCTAGCTTTCTACGAAATGTGGAATGTTCATAATCAGGTGTTCACTTTTAAATAATTAAAACTGTTCAAAGTACCTGGACCTGTCAAATACATACAAGTACCATGCAGTGTTATTATAAAGCTCAGCACTACATTTGGCACCATAAAAACCCATATGTCAGCCAAATTCAATGCTTCCCAACCAGTTGTCCACAAAGCTACTGCAAAGTATCTTCAAGCCCACAGTGCAAGAAGTACAGTTGACTACATAAATATGTCTTGTATTTATTTGACTATCTTTCAGATATATGTATTGTAATTAATAAAATATGGATGTCTTTAAAATTACTACTGAGCTAGAAGGAATTAGCATTATTTTGTAGTTCCTCATTGTTTTGTAGTTTCTTCATTATTTTGCAGTTCTTTGGCAATTGATTCAAAAAATACAACTAGTGTCTTTGGGGATTCTGAAAAGTTTAACATTTAAACAGGAGTCTTAAACTTGGAAAGCTTGAGAATCACAGGTTGAAGTCATGCTGCATCACCAAAATGTCATCTTGGTGGCCCCAAGCTCCCAGGCAAGCAGTAAAGGGCATTTGAGTCAAGGATGTACAAAGACTACAAGGCTCCTGCTAAGTCTTCTCATCTAAAGGGCTCTGGACATCACTGCCTGAGTGTGTCTACATTTGTGAATTCTGTCTCAACAGAAAGGTCAGGTCTTTGGTCAGAAATAGTTTACACCATTGTGGAGGAAGTCTGTCTTCTTTTTTAATATAAGTAAATTGAGCTTGAGAGAAGGTAGCTGACCATGGACTCACATTGTTTAGAATATTTCAAAATTTCAGTGGTGTCTTTCTAAATATTTGCCTCCTTTAAGAGGTTTTTCAAGTAGGTGATAAAATACTAGTATCTTCACCCATTAATTATCCATAATCACTACAGCCACATTCCAACATTTTTGTAACAAATATAGATGTCTGGACTCTGTGAGAAACACTGGAAGGAAATTATAAATATAGGAAAATATATATTTTATAGATATTAATCACTATATAAATGTTAGCTTTTTTTTTCAATGCCTAGAATAGAAAACGAACAGATAAATATTCAAACACACATATATATTCTGCACATTCTAGCTTTCTACGAAATGTGGAATGTTCATAATCAGGTGTTCACTTTTAAATAATTAAAACTGTTCAAAGTACCTGGACCTGTCAAATACATACAAGTACCATGCAGTGTTATTATAAAGCTCAGCACTACATTTGGCACCATAAAAACCCATATGTCAGCCAAATTCAATGCTTCCCAACCAGTTGTCCACAAAGCTACTGCAAAGTATCTTCAAGCCCACAGTGCAAGAAGTACAGTTGACTACATAAATATGTCTTGTATTTATTTGACTATCTTTCAGATATATGTATTGTAATTAATAAAATATGGATGTCTTTAAAATTACTACTGAGCTAGAAGGAATTAGCATTATTTTGTAGTTCCTCATTGTTTTGTAGTTTCTTCATTATTTTGCAGTTCTTTGGCAATTGATTCAAAAAATACAACTAGTGTCTTTGGGGATTCTGAAAAGTTTAACATTTAAACAGGAGTCTTAAACTTGGAAAGCTTGAGAATCACAGGTTGAAGTCATGCTGCATCACCAAAATGTCATCTTGGTGGCCCCAAGCTCCCAGGCAAGCAGTAAAGGGCATTTGAGTCAAGGATGTACAAAGACTACAAGGCTCCTGCTAAGTCTTCTCATCTAAAGGGCTCTGGACATCACTGCCTGAGTGTGTCTACATTTGTGAATTCTGTCTCAACAGAAAGGTCAGGTCTTTGGTCAGAAATAGTTTACACCATTGTGGAGGAAGTCTGTCTTCTTTTTTAATATAAGTAAATTGAGCTTGAGAGAAGGTAGCTGACCATGGACTCACATTGTTTAGAATATTTCAAAATTTCAGTGGTGTCTTTCTAAATATTTGCCTCCTTTAAGAGGTTTTTCAAGTAGGTGATAAAATACTAGTATCTTCACCCATTAATTATCCATAATCACTACAGCCACATTCCAACATTTTTGTAACAAATATAGATGTCTGGACTCTGTGAGAAACACTGGAAGGAAATTATAAATATAGGAAAATATGATAATGCTGTTGTGGAATTCTTATATTAAGAGGAAAGCTTTGATTTCCTCCAATATTACAACTTTCTGAAAATTTCTAAATAACAAATTCCACTATCAGGAAGACATAAGCTCTCTTTGTCTATAAGCATAATAATAAAACACAATTTAGCAGTCCTTCAGTTATCTACACCATGACCAATAGTGGAGACAGAGCATAGGCAGAACCAATCTTACAGGTTCATGAAATCACATTTCAATTTTCTCCTTCTGAAAATACAAGACCACACTTTCAAATTATCCTTGCTATTTGGTTAGGGCTATGTGATTAGTCTGTCTAGCTGGATGTGAATTGAATTGGTAAGTGTAAATTCTAGTCAGATGTTCAGAGTGGGTATATATCTTTTGAACCCATTTAAGATCTGCTGATAAGTTCACATGAATAAGATATGGGGAAGTCTTGGTTAGGACTCAGCTCTTTCGTTGCTGAAGACCTAGGTCTACCCATGGTTAGGGAACTAAGATCCTATAAGCTGTGCCATAAAGCAAAAAAGAAAAAAACAAGCCTTTCTATATTACATCACTCTTACTACATGTCCTAAACTTGTTACACTGCATATCCTTGCCTAACCTAACCAATACACAGCATGTTCTAAGCAAGTGACTTTTCCAAATCTATATTACAATGCACATTTTTATACTTCATGGCTCCTGCTAAGTCTTCTCATCTAAAGGGCTCTGGACATCACTGCCTGAGTGTGTCTACATTTGTGAATTCTGTCTCAACAGAAAGGTCAGGTCTTTGGTCAGAAATAGTTTACACCATTGTGGAGGAAGTCTGTCTTCTTTTTTAATATAAGTAAATTGAGCTTGAGAGAAGGTAGCTGACCATGGACTCACATTGTTTAGAATATTTCAAAATTTCAGTGGTGTCTTTCTAAATATTTGCCTCCTTTAAGAGGTTTTTCAAGTAGGTGATAAAATACTAGTATCTTCACCCATTAATTATCCATAATCACTACAGCCACATTCCAACATTTTTGTAACAAATATAGATGTCTGGACTCTGTGAGAAACACTGGAAGGAAATTATAAATATAGGAAAATATGATAATGCTGTTGTGGAATTCTTATATTAAGAGGAAAGCTTTGATTTCCTCCAATATTACAGCTTTCTGAAAATTTCTAAATAACAAATTCCACTATCAGGAAGACATAAGCTCTCTTTGTCTATAAGCATAATAATAAAACACAATTTAGCAGTCCTTCAGTTATCTACACCATGACCAATAGTGGAGACAGAGCATAGGCAGAACCAATCTTACAGGTTCATGAAATCACATTTCAATTTTCTCCTTCTGAAAATACAAGACCACACTTTCAAATTATCCTTGCTATTTGGTTAGGGCTATGTGATTAGTCTGTCTAGCTGGATGTGAATTGAATTGGTAAGTGTAAATTCTAGTCAGATGTTCAGAGTGGGTATATATCTTTTGAACCCATTTAAGATCTGCTGATAAGTTCACATGAATAAGATATGGGGAAGTCTTGGTTAGGACTCAGCTCTTTCGTTGCTGAAGACCTAGGTCTACCCATGGTTAGGGAACTAAGATCCTATAAGCTGTGCCATAAAGCAAAAAAGAAAAAAACAAGCCTTTCTATATTACATCACTCTTACTACATGTCCTAAACTTGTTACACTGCATATCCTTGCCTAACCTAACCAATACACAGCATGTTCTAAGCAAGTGACTTTTCCAAATAAACTGAATATTAGTTATTAGACAAAAGTGCATTGGCTTTGGAGTTTGATTAACCTGGTTTTAAAAACCAAATTCATATCTTATGATTGAAATTGTCTCTGAAAAGTTAAATGAATTATAGAAAATGCATAAAATATCACAAGTTATGCCACATACTATATAAATTATCTTAGGTAACTAAATATATTAATAAGTTGATGAGTGTGTGTGTATGTGTGTGTGTTTATATTCCTCCAAGTATAAAAACAGCTTGTGCATTTGCGCTAAGTTACTTCAGTCATGTCTGACTCTTTGCAACCCCATGGACTGCAGCCTGCTAGGCTCCTCTGTCCATGGAATTCTCCAGGAGAAAATACTGGAGTAGGTTGCCATGCCCTCCTCCAGGGGATCTTCCCAACCCAGGGATTGAACCAGCACCTCCAGTGGCTCCTGCATTGCAGGTGAATTTTCTTACTGCTGAGTCACTGGGGAAGTGAACACTAATTGTGTCAGTTACGTATTATTTCTAATAAATACAACTTGGCTATAAATTAATTAGATGCTTAGAATAAACATTTTAAGGATAAAAGGAAACTTAAAAATACCTAGTGAAACTGTTAGTTTCTCAGCTGTAGCCAATTCTTTGCAAGCCCATGGACAGAACCCTGACAGGCTCCTCACTCCCTGATTTTTTTTTTTTTAAATTTATTTATTTATTTATTTATTTTTGTACATGTATGTTCCCAGATCAATCAGATGCATATCCCTTGACCCTCCCCCCACCTAGTTCCCCCCCCCATCCCTCCAGACCATCGCTCCAAGTGGTTGTAGGTTCTCCTATTCCCCTAGCACAATGAGAATAGCTATCTTTTCTACACATGACAGTATAGGTTCCCATGTTACTCCCTCCCATTGTTCGGTCTCCACAATGTCTTTATGTCTATTCTCTGTTTTTTCATGAGTTCACTGCGTGTGTTATCATGACCATCTTACTAGATCCCATATATATGAGTTAGTATACTATACTTGTCTTTCTCTTTTTGACTTACTTCACTTTTTATGATAGGTTCTAGAGCCAGCCACCTCATTAGGACTGAGTCTTCTGCATTTCTTTTAACAGCTGAGTAGTATTCCATTGTATATATGTACCAGAGCTTCTGGATCCATTCATTTGTCGATGGACATCTAGGTTGCTTCCATGTTCTGGCTATTGTATAGAGAGCTGCAATGAACATTGGGGTACAGGTGCCTCTTTCAGTTTTGATTTCATCAGGATATAGGCCTAATAGTGGGATTGCTGGGTCATAGGGTGCTTCTATTTTTAGTTTTTTAAGGAATCTCCATATTGTCTTCCATAGAGGTTGTATTAATTTACATTCCCACCAGCAATGCAAGAGGGTTCCCTTTTCTCCACACCCTCTCCAGCATTTGTTGTCTGTCGATTTGTTGATGATGGCCATTCTGACAGGTGTGAGGTGGTATCTCATTGTGGTTTTAATTTGCATTTCTCTAATAATAAGCGAGGTTGAGCATCGTTTCATGTATTTTTGGACCATTTGTATGTCCTCTTTGGAGAGGTGTCTCTTTAGATCTTTTTCCCATTTTTTGATTGGGCACTCCCTGATTTTTCAGGTGGGGCAAACTGAGGTAGACATAAGTAAATAGCAGTACCTATGGCGACATGTGCTTTCCATGTTGAACTAGATAAAATTAAAATGTCTTAAGAAATTTCATAAATTCCTTTGATTTACATTCAATACCATGGCATCAAAATGCGGAACTGAAAGAGTTACTCATTTGCAGGTTTTATAAAATAGAAAAGAACTCCTCAGTCTTGCCCAACCATATGGAAGTAAGAGGCACAGATGTTTCAAGCAGTGTCAAGGATGGTGACAATGAAGCAGTGTTCTTTCCCCGACACAAAGCCAACTGGCTTCTGTATAAATTGTACAACGGTGGCTTCATTCGTGAATACTTCAGTTAATATGTCCAGTAAATGTAGCAGAGAGGTTGAGAGCATCAGTGTCTATTAGACAGACTTCAAACTGAATACCAGTTTCACCATCTTCCAAGTCTAAGACCCTAGGCAGTTTAACCACTTGTTAGCTTTAGGATCCGAACTCTCCATTCCCTTCTGTATAAAATCAGGATAAGAATATTTGCTACAAGGAATTTTTCTGAATATTAAAAGAGTTAACATTTGTAAAATCATTTCATACACTGTCTGACAACTAGAAAGCACACACCAGTGACAATTATCATGATGTGCAGAAATCTATTCCTCTTAGTATACCATAATTGTGCAATGAATATATCTGCATATAAATATTCATACCCACACATATATTATGAATGAAAACCTGTTACATCTGCTAAATCATTTATTTTTGTATCTCTATGGAAATTAGGTTTTGAGTTACAAATTGAGTTACTAAATAAGAATTTCACATTTGCAAAACATGGATGAGACCTGTTATTATATAATCAGAATTAAAGACTAAATTTTATAAAACCTAAATTTCAAAAACGATTTACAGTGTTAGGGAAGCCCCTTAACCAACTCATTAAATAGCAAACGTTTTCTCTGCCTTAAGTAAAATATAACCAAATTTCATATTTTACTACTTAAAATTATCATTATATCAATTATACATGCCACAGTTACTCCTGATGTGGGATATAGTGTAAGGAATATGAACTCAAAGCCATTCTCAGATACTTACATACTATATAAGGTAAATGGCTTTCCTTTCGCTCTTCTGCATTTTTCTTTCGAAATTGAAGTGAATAATATTCAGCTGTCTATCCTTCAGGGCAACAGAATGCCACTAACATTTTGAAGAATAGATTAATAAATTAAAGAGTGAAGTAATCATTCCTGAACTATTTTACTTGTCCTCCAGAAAATTATCTTCTTTGCTTGTGACATCACTATCTCTCGAGTTTTCAGCACCATTCAAAACATTTCTTGTAATTTCACCATGGATGTCTTTTCAGATTATCAGTGTTGCTTCTCATACTGTCCTCATGTTGCTTGCTAATTTTCATTGGGGTGTACAATTCTGAACATTCCCGACACAAAGCCAACTGGCTTCTGTATAAATTGTACAACGGTGGCTTCATTCGTGAATACTTCAGTTAATATGTCCAGTAAATGTAGCAGAGAGGTTGAGAGCATCAGTGTCTATTAGACAGACTTCAAACTGAATACCAGTTTCACCATCTTCCAAGTCTAAGACCCTAGGCAGTTTAACCACTTGTTAGCTTTAGGATCCGAACTCTCCATTCCCTTCTGTATAAAATCAGGATAAGAATATTTGCTACAAGGAATTTTTCTGAATATTAAAAGAGTTAACATTTGTAAAATCATTTCATACACTGTCTGACAACTAGAAAGCACACACCAGTGACAATTATCATGATGTGCAGAAATCTATTCCTCTTAGTATACCATAATTGTGCAATGAATATATCTGCATATAAATATTCATACCCACACATATATTATGAATGAAAACCTGTTACATCTGCTAAATCATTTATTTTTGTATCTCTATGGAAATTAGGTTTTGAGTTACAAATTGAGTTACTAAATAAGAATTTCACATTTGCAAAACATGGATGAGACCTGTTATTATATAATCAGAATTAAAGACTAAATTTTATAAAACCTAAATTTCAAAAACGATTTACAGTGTTAGGGAAGCCCCTTAACCAACTCATTAAATAGCAAACGTTTTCTCTGCCTTAAGTAAAATATAACCAAATTTCATATTTTACTACTTAAAATTATCATTATATCAATTATACATGCCACAGTTACTCCTGATGTGGGATATAGTGTAAGGAATATGAACTCAAAGCCATTCTCAGATACTTACATACTATATAAGGTAAATGGCTTTCCTTTCGCTCTTCTGCATTTTTCTTTCGAAATTGAAGTGAATAATATTCAGCTGTCTATCCTTCAGGGCAACAGAATGCCACTAACATTTTGAAGAATAGATTAATAAATTAAAGAGTGAAGTAATCATTCCTGAACTATTTTACTTGTCCTCCAGAAAATTATCTTCTTTGCTTGTGACATCACTATCTCTCGAGTTTTCAGCACCATTCAAAACATTTCTTGTAATTTCACCATGGATGTCTTTTCAGATTATCAGTGTTGCTTCTCATACTGTCCTCTCCATGCCTGAACCAAAGGAATAGACTTGACTATAATTTTGCATTGGGGTGTACAATAAACAGGTGCGAGTTCCAAGATACTTTTTATGCCTACAGAGCTACTGTTTTTTCCACCCTAACCTTCTGAGTTCCTTCCATAGGAATGGAAAACTGTTTCAAGTCCTGATTTACATTACAGTTTTCTAACTGGGGTTGGATCTGACTCATCAGCTTCAACAATCACAACAGTGCTCTAAAACAATCCTATTTTCCCTAGGAGTTGGATCCTGTCTGTCCTGCCAACAGCTGGCTGGAATCCTGCCTCAGTCCAGATGGATGCCCACACTCCAGAAGTCACACAATCCCTTCCACCTGTCTCCACAGCGGAAACACAGACTGGGGAAACACAGACTGGGGGACCACAACCACAGGATTTGAATCTCAGGATAGCAATTCAAGCCCAGATAGATAACAAATTTGCTACATCAACTCAGATCCCAAATAGGATTCCTACCACCATCCACATAGGCAAACCCGCTGCTGAGAAGGTTTCCGAGTGCTGGCACTGCCTGCACTAACTTATTTTTCTTTTGCTGCAGGCCAAACAATTGAGGATTCATCATGCCTAGAACATGACCTCTCCTCTACAGTTTATTACAAAAAGTACCTTTGGCAGCCTAATGCTCGCTTCTTTCTCTTTTCTTTCTCTCTGGTATCTTTCATTAGCACAATGTCAATGAACAGTACCCTGAGGTGTACCCAGTGTTATTTGAGGCTACTTTGGGCTCATTTATAATGCCTCATTAACAAAATAAAATGAGATTCTCTACAATTAATGCACGCTAAGTCTCTTCAGTCATGTCTGACTCTTAGTGATTCTATGGCCTGTAGCCTGCCAGGCTCCTCTAGAGGTCCATGGGACCCTCCAGGCAAGAATTCTGGAGTTGGTTACCATTTCCCACTCCATCTACAATTATGGTACTAAGTTAAACAATGAAATATGTATAGTTCATACTGTAAAAGACTGCGACACACTGTTTTAGTTCACTCCATCTACCATGACAAAATATCTCAGACAGGATGGGTGGCTTAAGCAACCGGTATGTATTTTCTCACACTTCTAGAGGCTAGAAGTTCAAAATCAAGGTGTTGGCAGGTTTGGTTTCTCCTGAGGCCTCTATCCTTGACTTGCAGTGGCCATCTTCTTGTGTCCTTTGCATCCCTGATGTGTCTCTTATGTCCAAATTTCCTTTTAAAAAGGATATCAGTCAGGTTGAATTCGGACTCACCCTATTGGTCTTATTTCTAATTAAAAATCTTAACCACAAGGATCTACTGTATTGCACAAGGAACTATATACAAAACCTTGTAATAATCTATAGTGAAAAAGGCTTCTCAGGTGGCACTAGTGGCAAAGAATTTGCCCACCAATGTAAGAGACTCAAGACGTACAGGTCTGGATCCCTAGGTCAGGAAGATGCCCTGGAACAGGAAATGGCAACCCATTCCAGTATTCGTGCCTGGAAAACTCCATGGAGAGAGGAGCCTGGTGGGCTATAATCCATGGGACCCCAAAGAGTTGGACATGACTGAGCACAGCCGTCTTCTTTATAATGGAAAATATGAAAAAGAACATACACATATGTATATTCAAACATACACACACACAGATATACGCCTGAATCACTTTGCTGTGTACCTGAAACTAACACATTATAAATCAACTATACTTTGATAAATGAACAACTAAAATAAATAAAATGCTTCATGAAAGCACTGTTTTCAGATAGTCACATCCTCAGGTACCAGTGGTTAGGGCTTCAACGAATTTCAGAGGGAAGGAAAGATAATTTGACCTACTGACACAAACGAAATGATATCCTCTTCACACAATCTCCTTAGTATACTGCTTAAAAGAATGTGTCACCGGGCTTCCCTGGTGGTCCATCGGGCAAAGACACCACCTTGCAGTACAAGGGGCGCCAGTTCGATCCCTGGCCTGGGAGGATCCCACGTGCCGCGGAGCAGCTCGACCAATGTGTCCAACTACCGAGCTAGAGCTCTGGAGTGCATGTGCCCAGAGCTGGTGCTCTGCAGCGAGTGAGGCCACTGTGATGGGAGGTGCATACAGGCCAAAGAACAAAGATGGAAATAAATGAAAGACCAATAGAAGTGGCTAAAAAAAAAAAAAAAAAAGTGCCACCCATAGTAGAGCACTTCTAGACGTTATTAAGTGGCTGAAAAACTATTTCAAACTTTTCATATTGACCTAACAGAGAACTTGTGAGGTAATACTGACAGGCAAAATGAGTAAAATTTTATATTACCTCAAATCAGTCTTCCTAAAATGAGCTGGACAATAGTAAAAATATTGACCTAACAGAGAACTTGTGAGGTAATACTGACAGGCAAAATGAGTAAAATTTTATATTACCTCAAATCAGTCTTCCTAAAATGAGCTGGACAATAGTAAAAATAGTTACTGTACTTTGATAAACCTCTAGCTTTTAAATTGTCCTTAACTGATGCTTTGGGAAGAAATATCTTAGTCCATCTGTGTACAAGCATGGTTGCATATACTACAATCAATTATATTTCTTTAAACATTTTAAGGAACACTTCAGGTTGGCAGAGGTTGTATGTTAGGCTAGTCTGGAGTATGGACAAACAGCAGATGACTCCTGGAAACAGTGTGTTCACTAACAACTACTACTAGTATAACATTGCACAAGATCTGAGAAAAAAAAAGACTCATTTTTCTACTGACAAAATAATCAGAAAATGCTCAGTATTCAAAAATAAATTCTGTGAGAAGACTCATTTTCAACTTATGGTTTTAAGGGTTGCTTTTTCTCCCATTGCATATGACACTTGTAAATGCCAAAGTTTTCCATTCCTGCACTTCCATTCCTTTCAGTGAGGGGCTGGCAGTCTTGGATGTGAAGAATTTTGAAATTCACAGTGGGGAGGCTCCTGTGAGGCAGCTGGCACTGCTCAGCCGCATCTGTTGCCACTGCCACATGGGCTGCAGGGGTACCTGCCTGGCACACAGCCCCTGGGGGACCAAGAGAGAGGAGCCCTCACTGGTGTTCTCCCCTCCCATCATGTTCCTGAAGTGTGCTCCATTATTACTGCCGCTCCCAGCTCCTGGTCTCTCCTAGTCCCAATGCCTCTAACATTTCAGCTCTCTGCTGGACTCAGCTTCTCCTTTTCTTTCCATCCTTGGGGTGCAATGATTTCATAATAGAACTTTGCACCCTGGTGAGAGTGTATCTGTAGAACAAACACCTTGAAATGGACAGTGGGGACTGCTCAATACTCTTTTAATGTGTAAAGGAGCAGCACAGGTGATGCACTAAGAAAGCCCTTTGCTTTCCCTCTGGTCTCTGTATCACTAGAAGTTCTGTTAAGAGCATATGTGAGAAGCAGAAGAGAGTTCAGAGAGGAAGGGAAACAGAGAAAAAAGGTAACAATGAACTGGAAGATTTTCAGGCAAATGAGGGGAACAGTTGGAAGGGAGGAAAAGATTTAATCTATGCCCAAGCAAAGTGACGTTCACTTCCAAAATTAAAATTGTCTGCTGATTGTGGCTGAAAACCCACGACTCTTTTTTAAATATTAGTTTTGTCATCACAGTATAAACTATTTGGGGTTTTAAATTGTCCTTAACTGATGCTTTGGGAGAAATATCTTAGTCCATCTGTGTACAAGCATGGTTGCATATACTACAATCAATTATATTTCTTTAAACATTTTAAGGAACACTTCAGGTTGGCAGAGGTTGTATGTTAGGCTAGTCTGGAGTATGGACAAACAGCAGATGACTCCTGGAAACAGTGTGTTCACTAACAACTACTACTAGTATAACATTGCACAAGATCTGAGAAAAAAAAAGACTCATTTTTCTACTGACAAAATAATCAGAAAATGCTCAGTATTCAAAAATAAATTCTGTGAGAAGACTCATTTTCAACTTATGGTTTTTAAGGGTTGCTTTTTCTCCCCATTGCATATGACACTTGTAAATGCCAAAGTTTTCCATTCCTGCACTTCCATTCCTTTCAGTGAGGGGCTGGCAGTCTTGGATGTGAAGAATTTTGAAATTCACAGTGGGGAGGCTCCTGTGAGGCAGCTGGCACTGCTCAGCCGCATCTGTTGCCACTGCCACATGGGCTGCAGGGGTACCTGCCTGGCACACAGCCCCTGGGGGACCAAGAGAGAGGAGCCCTCACTGGTGTTCTCCCCTCCCATCATGTTCCTGAAGTGTGCTCCATTATTACTGCCGCTCCCAGCTCCTGGTCTCTCCTAGTCCCAATGCCTCTAACATTTCAGCTCTCTGCTGGACTCAGCTTCTCCTTTTCTTTCCATCCTTGGGGTGCAATGATTTCATAATAGAACTTTGCACCCTGGTGAGAGTGTATCTGTAGAACAAACACCTTGAAATGGACAGTGGGGACTGCTCAATACTCTTTTAATGTGTAAAGGAGCAGCACAGGTGATGCACTAAGAAAGCCCTTTGCTTTCCCTCTGGTCTCTGTATCACTAGAAGTTCTGTTAAGAGCATATGTGAGAAGCAGAAGAGAGTTCAGAGAGGAAGGGAAACAGAGAAAAAAGGTAACAATGAACTGGAAGATTTTCAGGCAAATGAGGGGAACAGTTGGAAGGGAGGAAAAGATTTAATCTATGCCCAAGCAAAGTGACGTTCACTTCCAAAATTAAAATTGTCTGCTGATTGTGGCTGAAAACCCACGACTCTTTTTTAAATATTAGTTTTGTCATCACAGTATAAACTATTTGGGGTTTCATCAGCATTAGCAAAACTAGAGCACCTCAATTTCAAAAATGTCTGATTTCCAGAAATAAATCTAAAACCTCTTATTTTTTAACACATGGCAGGCAATTAGCTGTTAACTAACTTTTTACCTAAAGAGTAACATAATTGACCTAAGCACAGTATGGTCGCATTGCTAGATGTTCTATTACTGATTTTTTTTAGAAATAACACTTCATTTAAATAATAAACTAGCATTTAAAATTATTATCTGTGCATAATCCTAGCCTCATGACAAATGCACCCAAGGTGCCTTTTCACAGAATAGCTGTCTGTTGTTCTCACTGGATTTCACCCTGCAGCAGGTGACAGACGGACCGCATGAGGGTGAACACTGGGGGAAAGAAAAAGGAAAAATACCAAAGCAGATATACTGTACCTTCTTTAAAATAACTGATCTTTTGATTGCATGTTCACATAAGGAATCAACAGTTTGAGTATCTTATGATAAGTATGGTAAAGTTAAGTTGCAGGCTTTTTGATCTCAATGATGATGGGGAGTGGCTCACTGTGGCTGCCGAGGAACAGGTGGTCCTTAGACTGGAGCCTCGGGAGTCTAATTGTATCAACTCAGTTGGGGAGCTTCTACCTTGGCAGACAGAGAAAATGTAACCAAATTCTGAACAAGCTGCTTTATAAACCTACTGCCAATTGGATAACTTATAATGATAAACATACATTTGAATGAAAAAATAGTTTTCTACAGGATGAAGGCTTCTAAAAAGTAAATGTTTCTCAAAATGCAACTGTATAAGCTAGGACTCAGAGCAAAGGGGGTTAACATGATTTTTTTAAAAAATCACCGGCTCACAGAGCAGCTACCCAAGTCTGTCTTTGCACTGTGAAACAGCCATGAAAATGGCAAGAAATGGGCAAGGCTATTTTCCACTAAAACTTCATATTCCAAACAGGGAGCAGGCAAGTTCCGGTTTGGGTCTGCACTGCAAATCGTGTGCACAATCATGTATCAGTTTCATCACAGCTCTCTGAGGTTAATGTTATGTATTTCATGGGTGAAAAACTGAGGCTCAGAGAAATATACCTGAAATGGCACAGGTAATAATGCTAATGTATTTTTCAAACCAGGACTTCCTATTTTAAGTCAGATTCTGCTACACCAAAGTTGGCTAGTCTGGAGCTAATTTCATGGAGCCAATAATAAAGTCTTATTAACTCTTCTTAATTCAAAACGTTGTCTTCTGATCTTCAGGTCATTTATGTCAGTTGAAATTACTTTCCCAAGAGAAAAACCAACATTTGAATCCTCAAACTGTATTATTTTTCTAAACTGTATGAAGATTTGGCTATTTATTCACTGTGATTCCGGTGCACAAATAGCTTCCTGAATTCTTTAAATCTGCATTTACTTTTTTCACAACTTCTAATCATAGATAGGACAATTTTTTCCAACTAGCCAATTAAAATATTTCTGCCTCTTCTTCGAAAATATAAAATGGGACAAAGACAGCCTCTTCAACAAATGGTGCTGGGAAAACTGCACAGCCACATGCAGAGGAATGAAGTTGGAACATTCCCTGACTCTATACACAAAGATAAACTCAAAATGGTTTAAAGGCCTAAATGTAAGAACAGAGACCATAAAACTCTTGGAGGAAAATATAGGCAAAACACTCAGTGACATAAATCAAAGCAAGATCTTCTATGGCCCACCCTCTAGAATTACAGAAATAAAAACAAAAATAAACATGTGAGACCTAATGAAACTTAAAAGCTCCTGTGCAGCAAGAGAAACTACCAAGGTGAACAGACAGCCCATAGAATGGGAGAAAATAACAGTAAATGAAACAACTGACAAAGGACTAATCTCCATAATATACAAGCAGCCCAGACAACTCAATACTGAAAAAAAACAAACAACCCAATCAAAACAATGGGAAAAAGACCTAAACAGACATCTCACCAAAGAAGACATACGAATGGCCAAAAAGCACATGAAAAGATGCTCAATGTCACTTATTATTAGAGAAATGCAAATCAAAACTACAATGAGATATCACCTCACATCAGTTAGAATGGCCATCATCAAAAAATCTACAGACAGTAAATGCTGAAGAGGGTGTGGAGAAAAGAGAACACTCTTGCATTGTTGGTGGGAATGTAAATTGATACAACCACTATGAAAGACAGTACGGAGATTCCTCAAAAAACTAAGAATAGAAACACCCAGCAATCCCACTATTAGGCTTATACCCTGATGAAATCAAAATTAAAAGAGACATCTGTACCCTGATGTTCACTGCAGCACTCTACACAATAGCTAGATCATGGAAGCAACCTAGATGTTCATCGACAAACGAATGGATAAAGAAGATCTGGTACATATATACAATGGAATACTTCTCAACCACAAAAAGAAATAACAGAAGATTCGGTCCTGATGAGATGGATGAATATAGAACCTATTATACAAAGTGAAGTAAGTCAAAAAGAGAAGGATAAATATAGCATACTAACACATATATAAGGAATCTAGTAAGTTAATACTGATAAATATACACACAGAGCATCAATGGAAAAACAGTCATAGAGAACAGACTTATGGACACTGGGGAGAGAAAAGTGGGTGAGAGATATGGGAAGAGCAACATGGAACCCTATACTATCTTATGTAAAAGAGATAACTATTGGCAATGCTCTGTGGGACTAAGGGATCTTACGTGGGGGCTATCGACGGCCTGGAGGGGTGGGATGGGAGGAATGGGATATACATATAACTAATCTGGAATTATACATACCTGTAAACAACAAAACTCCGTAAAATCAAAAAAGCAAAATAAATAGAAAACACTTGGGATTGTGAAAAAATATATATATATATTTCTGCCTCTTCTTATTTCAGCAATGCTTATTCAGTGTTTCCAAAGTTAAATCCCTTATTAGGTCTTCTTATTTTTTTTTCTCTTTCACAGAATTTAGTTTTTAAAAGCAAATGTTTGCCTTTCAGATTTAACTCATACTCCTCTTAAATTCATAAGTATGTGAAGGAGGCTGACTTTGTCCTCATAGGAGTGAGTGAAAGACACAGGAAAGGATGGTGGAGAGATTCATTCCTCAGATCCATGAGGAATCATGTGGATCTCTATAGCCTCTTATACAAATATATAGAGTAGTCTGCTCCCCAAATTGGTGACTGCCGACGGGTAGCCCGCTGCATCAGGCTAGAAACCATGGTATCAACATTTTCACCCAGTCTGAAGTCTTTACCTATTCTTGATCCCAGGTCTCTGTTATCCACCAGCAATTTTAACGCCTCAGAGACAAATCCCAATCCCACTATTAGGCTAAACCCTGATGAATCAAAATTAAGAGACATCTGTACCCTGATGTTCACTCCTACACAATAGCTAGATCATGGAAGCAACCTAGATGTTCATCGACAAACGAATGGATAAAGAAGATCTGGTACATATATACAATGGAATACTTCTCAACCACAAAAAGAAATAACAGAAGATTCGGTCCTGATGAGATGGATGAATATAGAACCTATTATACAAAGTGAAGTAAGTCAAAAAGAGAAGGATAAATATAGCATACTAACACATATATAAGGAATCTAGTAAGTTAATACTGATAAATATACACACAGAGCATCAATGGAAAAACAGTCATAGAGAACAGACTTATGGACACTGGGGAGAGAAAAGTGGGTGAGAGATATGGGAAGAGCAACATGGAACCCTATACTATCTTATGTAAAAGAGATAACTATTGGCAATGCTCTGTGGGACTAAGGGATCTTACGTGGGGGCTATGCGACGGCCTGGAGGGGTGGGATGGGAGGAATGGGATATACATATAACTAATCTGGAATTATACATACCTGTAAACAACAAAACTCCGTAAAATCAAAAAAGCAAAATAAATAGAAAACACTTGGGATTGTGAAAAAATATATATATATATTTCTGCCTCTTCTTATTTCAGCAATGCTTATTCAGTGTTTCCAAAGTTAAATCCCTTATTAGGTCTTCTTATTTTTTTTTCTCTTTCACAGAATTTAGTTTTTAAAAGCAAATGTTTGCCTTTCAGATTTAACTCATACTCCTCTTAAATTCATAAGTATGTGAAGGAGGCTGACTTTGTCCTCATAGGAGTGAGTGAAAGACACAGGAAAGGATGGTGGAGAGATTCATTCCTCAGATCCATGAGGAATCATGTGGATCTCTATAGCCTCTTATACAAATATATAGAGTAGTCTGCTCCCCAAATTGGTGACTGCCGACGGGTAGCCCGCTGCATCAGGCTAGAAACCATGGTATCAACATTTTCACCCAGTCTGAAGTCTTTACCTATTCTTGATCCCAGGTCTCTGTTATCCACCAGCAATTTTAACGCCTCTTTGTCACTTCACTGAAGAAATTCTATGATCCTAAGACACTGTTCAGAGTGACTATTTAGCTGCCTTATAATAAAGTCATGCGTAACTACCCTGTGCTATGTTGGAAGCATCTGAGGTCTAGAGGTTCAAATGCTCATTCAGATTTTTCAGGGAACACAACCAGCCTGAGTGGACTCATACCCCACAAACCCATGGGAATACATCAAGTCAACTCCTATTTTTCTATTTAGGCAGATAATAAGAGCCATTATTCCTGAGCTAGTCACCCTCCTCTCTGTTCTCTTCTCAGTCTTCCTCTTCCCACCAACTACCAAGACAACCAGCAGCTTCTCTCTCTTCCTCTCTCTGGTCCTACTTGATACGCACCACCTGAAAATGGAACTCTGTGATTGAGTTTTACATTACGCATCATGAAAGATAAAACAATCTAGAAAATCCTGTTTTATCAAAGACAGGTTTTCAAATCTGCTGTCTTCTTCAACTTCTATCTGTGTTCTGTCAAAAGCTAATATTAATTCACTTCTGTCTTTGACTTCCCCTTCTGGTATTCTTAATCCCTCCCTGAGGTAAACGTATTTCTAAAATTGGCTAGAAAAGTAAATGTACATGTAACAAATACACATTTTAAAAATGTAAGTTATGCTATATACCATTACAGTACTTCCCCATTATACTGAAATATTTTCATAATATAAAATTCTCATATTCCTAAAACACGTTTCACACCTTGAGTTATATGATTCTGGATGACCCAAATAATTTCCATTATTTCCAAATAAAGAGAATATAAAATTTGAAATTTTATGGATTGTTTTAACAGCAGTAATAGACAACTGCACATTTTCACTTCTTAGGTAGATTGTATTTAGATCCTAGTCCTCAGACTCTTGAAAATAAGATGGACTCTTGTAGATAAAAAGGGAGGATGTATCTAGAAACTATTATGTAAGACAGCCATGCAGCTATAGAATAAGAAGTTTATTATAAGAAGTTTGTGGGGCTTCCCTGGTTCTCCAGCAGGTAAGGACACCACTGCCTTGCAGTGCAAGGGGCACCAGTTGGATCCCTGACCTGGGAAGATCCCATGTGCCGTGGAGCGGCTGGACCAATGGGCGCAATGCACGCCCAGAGCAGGTGCTCTGCAGCGACAGAGGCCACTGTGATGGGGGGGCCCATGTGGGCCAAAGAACAAAGATGGATGAAAATAGATAAATGAAATACCAATAGAAGTGCCCCCACCAAAAAAAAACAACAAAAGAAGTTTGTGACCCTTACATTCCCACACCCTAGAATTCAAACCACTGAGGTAATACTCAGCACTTCTATAAAATCTAAAATGTCAACACATCAAGTCTCTGAGTGACAAGGGGTCTTAACCATCATGTGGTAAGCACCTCCTTAACTTTCCAGAGGCAAGACTAAAATAATTCCTCCTCCTCATGGCACCATAATAACCATCCTCTGTGATCGACTCAGTGTTTGACTATTTCATATGTAGAAAGTTTAGTCCATAAATTTAATTTTTCTGGAAGCATATTAATTTAACCCACTAATCAAGCCTAATCCCATGATAAATCACACACATGCTTTATGATATATCCATGTGCTATAAAGAATTGGAATTAAAGTAGTTCCACAAGTTTTAGAAGAGTTCACTGCTATTATCTGAAATCATTCATCTTCTTACATTGCTTCCGCAATGCTTGACTCACCACATACACAAAAAATTACTACAACTTTTAAATTTGCTCTTATCTTTCTCTTTCCAAGCCCAATTTCAAATGTAAGGGTCAGAACTTTTACCTTATAGGATAAATTTTTTATAATTTTACTGTGAAGTTTTCTTTGGGCAATCATGTGATTGTGTTCAGATCTGTGATGTGAATCATATGGCAATGAGGGGTTTGCCATGGTTATATTTCTAATTAAAGTTTTCTCCATGGATGCTTTTTTCCTGACCTTTTGATAAATTTTGTGATATTTGAGCCTTTCCAATATTCCTATTCATTACATGAACTCTACAGTCTCAATGGTTTGAATATTGCTTTAAATTTTAACCAAATATTTTGACTAACCCCTGATTTTATTTTTGCTTTATTATTCTTTTTCTACTTGATTTTGATGTTTTTGTTGGACTATTAATTTCTTTACCAAACATTATTACAAACTCTCAATTCAGGCTTTCCTGGTGGTCTAGTGCATAAGGAGCCCGCCTTGCAATGCAAGGGGCACCAGTTTGATCCCTGACTGGGAAGATCCCACATACCACGGAGCAGCTGGACCAGTGTGTGTGTCCAATTATGAGCCAACGCTCTGGAGAGCATATGCCCAGAATCAATGTTCAGCAACGAGAGAGGTCATTGCAATGGAAGGCCCACACAAGCCAGGAATAAAGATGGATGAGAATAAATAAATGAAAGACCAATAAAAGAGACCAAAGTTACAAAAAGAAAAAAAAACATCTCAACTCACATCACATATTTACTCCTCAATTTACACCTTTCACTGAATATAACTAACTGTTTTTAAGTTCTGAAAACAAAGCATAAGACATTACATGTAAGCTACCAACGATTAACTTATTTCTGGCTTAATTCAAGTTGTGGTATTTGGAGAATTTATGCTGCAACACAGTTGTTGAATCTTTGTATGTAGAGTGTCATATCAAATACACTGCTATCAATACAGTTGATTTTCCTCTGGTCATGAGATTAAAAAAATATACTGTGGGTGGATATCATACACACACACACACACACACACACACACAACTGATTCACTTTGCTGTACAGCAGAAACTAAAGTTGTAAAGCAACTATCTCCCAATTAAATACATATACAGAAAGAGAGACAGACAGTCAGCAAGTGTTACTTGCTACTGAGTAGCTAAACTACCTCATTAAATGACTCAAGAGGAACAGTAATTTCTTGGAAGCAAATGCAGTTGCACAGAAATTCTTCACAGAATTCCATTTTCTCAGGAATCCTAAACACTGTTAGACTCTGCTGTTCTTAACAAGATACTGAAATACCTGACCCATCTCTCACTCTTCCACATTCCTTTCCAGGGACTAGGACTTATGAGGTGAGATAGGACCTGACCTGTCTTTTCCTCCCATTAATCTCAATTCAGGTCTTTCCTTTTGACTAACCCCTGATTTTATTTTTGCTTTATTATTCTTTTTCTACTTGATTTTGATGTTTTTGTTGGACTATTAATTTCTTTACCAAACATTATTACAAACTCTCAATTCAGGCTTTCCTGGTGGTCTAGTGCATAAGGAGCCCGCCTTGCAATGCAAGGGGCACCAGTTTGATCCCTGACTGGGAAGATCCCACATACCACGGAGCAGCTGGACCAGTGTGTGTGTCCAATTATGAGCCAACGCTCTGGAGAGCATATGCCCAGAATCAATGTTCAGCAACGAGAGAGGTCATTGCAATGGAAGGCCCACACAAGCCAGGAATAAAGATGGATGAGAATAAATAAATGAAAGACCAATAAAAGAGACCAAAGTTACAAAAAGAAAAAAAAACATCTCAACTCACATCACATATTTACTCCTCAATTTACACCTTTCACTGAATATAACTAACTGTTTTTAAGTTCTGAAAACAAAGCATAAGACATTACATGTAAGCTACCAACGATTAACTTATTTCTGGCTTAATTCAAGTTGTGGTATTTGGAGAATTTATGCTGCAACACAGTTGTTGAATCTTTGTATGTAGAGTGTCATATCAAATACACTGCTATCAATACAGTTGATTTTCCTCTGGTCATGAGATTAAAAAAATATACTGTGGGTGGATATCATACACACACACACACACATACACACACACACACAACTGATTCACTTTGCTGTACAGCAGAAACTAAAGTTGTAAAGCAACTATCTCCCAATTAAATACATATACAGAAAGAGAGACAGACAGTCAGCAAGTGTTACTTGCTACTGAGTAGCTAAACTACCTCATTAAATGACTCAAGAGGAACAGTAATTTCTTGGAAGCAAATGCAGTTGCACAGAAATTCTTCACAGAATTCCATTTTCTCAGGAATCCTAAACACTGTTAGACTCTGCTGTTCTTAACAAGATACTGAAATACCTGACCCATCTCTCACTCTTCCACATTCCTTTCCAGGGACTAGGACTTATGAGGTGAGATAGGACCTGTCTTCTCCCCATCATTTTCTTCGAGTTCTTTTAGCACTTCCCACAGTAGTGCATCCTTTCTGCCTGGTTAGTCACTTCAGGTTATTTAAGCAGACAAGTTCTCATTTTCTTAGTGAACAATGGATAAGCATTAACTAGAATTACATGAATATTTATATTAATTTTTTTTCTATGAAAGCAGAAATAGGCCCAGTCTCTTCCACCACTAAACTGCCAATGTCTAGCACAGGTTCTGACTTGTGTGACATCTACGCACTAGATCGTTACACATTTCACAGAGTGATGCTCTTCATCTGCAAAAGATTAACTCATTTGATTCATATATACATGTATGCACACTACATTTCTCTTTTAACAAAACAAGATGGTTTTATTCTTAACATTCACAGCATTCTCATTTATAAAATGTTTCCTACCTTTCTTTCCCCTGGTGGCATGATTTTATGAGCAGATAAGGAAAGCCTTTCAGCTTTTTCACATCTGCTTGTTGATTCAAACTCACTCCACTTTCAGTTTTCTCATCAACAAAATGGTACGCAAACAAGAAACCACCTCTTCCTCATAGTATAGTTATGAGGACTGAACGCAGCAATCCATACAAAGCATTTGCTCCAGAGCAGATTTATTCAAAAATGCTTACAAGGGTGTTCCCAATGCTCAGTAAACATCAGTTGCCTTATTTTTTCCTTCTCATTTTATTCCAGCTACCAAAAGAAATTTCATCTTTTCTACAACCATCTCATTAGTGTAAAATGAGGTTCTCTATTTAAATAAAGTCCTTCTTTGCTAGCCAGAGGTTGCTAGCTCAAGCAAAAGGGCAACTACCTCCCAATTAAATACATATACAGAAAGAGAGACAGACAGTAGCAAGCTCAAGTAGCTAAACTACCTCATTAAATGACTCAAGAGGAACAGTAATTTCTTGGAAGCAAATGCAGTTGCACAGAAATTCTTCACAGAATTCCATTTTCTCAGGAATCCTAAACACTGTTAGACTCTGCTGTTCTTAACAAGATACTGAAATACCTGACCCATCTCTCACTCTTCCACATTCCTTTCCAGGGACTAGGACTTATGAGGTGAGATAGGACCTGTCTTCTCCCCATCATTTTCTTCGAGTTCTTTTAGCACTTCCCACAGTAGTGCATCCTTTCTGCCTGGTTAGTCACTTCAGGTTATTTAAGCAGACAAGTTCTCATTTTCTTAGTGAACAATGGATAAGCATTAACTAGAATTACATGAATATTTATATTAATTTTTTTTCTATGAAAGCAGAAATAGGCCCAGTCTCTTCCACCACTAAACTGCCAATGTCTAGCACAGGTTCTGACTTGTGTGACATCTACGCACTAGATCGTTACACATTTCACAGAGTGATGCTCTTCATCTGCAAAAGATTAACTCATTTGATTCATATATACATGTATGCACACTACATTTCTCTTTTAACAAAACAAGATGGTTTTATTCTTAACATTCACAGCATTCTCATTTATAAAATGTTTCCTACCTTTCTTTCCCCTGGTGGCATGATTTTATGAGCAGATAAGGAAAGCCTTTCAGCTTTTTCACATCTGCTTGTTGATTCAAACTCACTCCACTTTCAGTTTTCTCATCAACAAAATGGTACGCAAACAAGAAACCACCTCTTCCTCATAGTATAGTTATGAGGACTGAACGCAGCAATCCATACAAAGCATTTGCTCCAGAGCAGATTTATTCAAAAATGCTTACAAGGGTGTTCCCAATGCTCAGTAAACATCAGTTGCCTTATTTTTTCCTTCTCATTTTATTCCAGCTACCAAAAGAAATTTCATCTTTTCTACAACCATCTCATTAGTGTAAAATGAGGTTCTCTATTTAAATAAAGTCCTTCTTTGCCTAAGAAAGTAGCCAGAGTCACCAGGTTGTACTAAAAACAAATAGCACTTATATAGGTGAAAGAGAGCTGCAATCAGCCCAATACATCAGGAAAGAATACAAAGTCTAAGAAGAGTTTAATTAGAGACTGTAGTGTCTCCATCTGCTCCCATTATCTTTTACTGAGTCCTGATTATTATTACCTGAGGCAGATACACTTCAGACTAATCTGAATGAAGTGAGGTGTGACATTAATTGTTATGTTTGAACTCTTACCAGATTAGAAGTTGTGCAGCTATACACATGTCACATAGCAGCTTTCAGGTTCTCTTTTTTTCCCTATTTTCAAAAGATTATTCCAACTAAGGTACTGGTGTGCTATTAAAAAAAATAAATCTTGCACAGGATAAAATGTTCCCTGAGACTTTGTTTCCTGTGAGAAAAGGGGCTACAGCTCTACTAGACTAATGCATAGCTGGATGAAATTCATGTTTACCCTTCTCAAATGCAGACTACAGAGATGAAAATACTGTCTTTTGTCATGAAAAGAAAAGCAAAAGATCTTTGGAAGAACTGATATCCCGAGACAAAAGTAAATTCAGGGAAAAAAACAAATTAACTGACATTTAGTAACTACCAGCTATAAAACCTTTATTGGTAGGAATCACTGTTCATATTTGATAGATAAATACCCTTGGGTAGGTTAAGTGGAACTCACACAACTAGCAAATGGATGAGCAGAGATTTAAACCCAGCTTGGTTGGGATTTTTCCCCTTTCAAACACAGTTCATTCTACTTCTCCTAAGCAACAAACTCAAGGGACAATTGTTAGGATCAAAATGAAATTACAGATGATAAGCTCTTTGAGGGTTGAAAGGTGGAGACATCTAGCAGGCATACGGAAAATCCTGATCCACTATTTCCATCTGTAAAATGGAATGCTATGAAAATAAAATTGGAGACGTTTTAAGGATGCTTTAGAAAGTTAAAGTATTCCATGCATGCTTATTTATAATAAAGAGACAGAGAGCAACATGCCTAGAGACCCTCCTTCTGTCCCTCTTACCTCCTTACTACTCTCCCCTCTCTCCTCCTATCACAAATTCTCATGTAAACAACTTGAAGACAGGAAAGTTCTTAAGACAAATTTTCAAAAAAATAACACAAGAAGGTTAGGAGAAGGGGATTTAAAGTCTTCAAGGAGGAAGGAGCCTGTATTTCCCATCTTGGGCAGTGTCCTCAGAACACTTTCAGAACTATAATATCATTATCTCTTTGATTTATAAGCTCCTTAAGAGCAGAGGTGGTATCTTAAGGTTGTTTGTATTCCCAGCACCCATAGAGCGATCTTCAGATCTGAATGAAGTGAGGTGTGACATTAATTGTTATGTTTGAACTCTTACCAGATTAGAAGTTGTGCAGCTATACACATGTCACATAGCAGCTTTCAGGTTCTCTTTTTTTCCCTATTTTCAAAAGATTATTCCAACTAAGGTACTGGTGTGCTATTAAAAAAAATAAATCTTGCACAGGATAAAATGTTCCCTGAGACTTTGTTTCCTGTGAGAAAAGGGGCTACAGCTCTACTAGACTAATGCATAGCTGGATGAAATTCATGTTTACCCTTCTCAAATGCAGACTACAGAGATGAAAATACTGTCTTTTGTCATGAAAAGAAAAGCAAAAGATCTTTGGAAGAACTGATATCCCGAGACAAAAGTAAATTCAGGGAAAAAAACAAATTAACTGACATTTAGTAACTACCAGCTATAAAACCTTTATTGGTAGGAATCACTGTTCATATTTGATAGATAAATACCCTTGGGTAGGTTAAGTGGAACTCACACAACTAGCAAATGGATGAGCAGAGATTTAAACCCAGCTTGGTTGGGATTTTTCCCCTTTCAAACACAGTTCATTCTACTTCTCCTAAGCAACAAACTCAAGGGACAATTGTTAGGATCAAAATGAAATTACAGATGATAAGCTCTTTGAGGGTTGAAAGGTGGAGACATCTAGCAGGCATACGGAAAATCCTGATCCACTATTTCCATCTGTAAAATGGAATGCTATGAAAATAAAATTGGAGACGTTTTAAGGATGCTTTAGAAAGTTAAAGTATTCCATGCATGCTTATTTATAATAAAGAGACAGAGAGCAACATGCCTAGAGACCCTCCTTCTGTCCCTCTTACCTCCTTACTACTCTCCCCTCTCTCCTCCTATCACAAATTCTCATGTAAACAACTTGAAGACAGGAAAGTTCTTAAGACAAATTTTCAAAAAAATAACACAAGAAGGTTAGGAGAAGGGGATTTAAAGTCTTCAAGGAGGAAGGAGCCTGTATTTCCCATCTTGGGCAGTGTCCTCAGAACACTTTCAGAACTATAATATCATTATCTCTTTGATTTATAAGCTCCTTAAGAGCAGAGGTGGTATCTTAAGGTTGTTTGTATTCCCAGCACAGGAAAGAAAACTTGACAAATATTTATTCTTGATAGAGAATACATGTGTGCATGAGCCTGCGAGTGTGTTCACACACACACACACACACACACACAGATTCATTATTTGATACTGAATTGTCTATAAAAATTTTGTTGTACTCATCTTGATAAAACAGGGGCAACTACGGTAAAACAAAAAGCATATGAGGAGTCCTAGATTTTGAAAGAGGAAACCAGAATTATAAATTCTAACTAAGAGGGCAATAGGTAGAGAGAAACCAGAAAATCATGGTGTTAAGAAAGGCATAAGAGTATTTTTTTTTCAGGAAGATACTATATAGTGTGAAACTCTAACATGAAGTCAAATAAGATAGTTAAGGAAAAGTGCCTAACACGTTAAGCAACAAGGAGAACACTGGCAAACTTCTCAAAAGCAGTAAATTGGTTCAGTCTTCTAATAAGGCCATATTTCACTTATTGAAACAATGTATAAAATGTCTAAATCATCTCAGAACTGATGTACGTAGAAAGCCAAGACACCATACTGAATGCATTTATCCATTCGACAAACACAACTGAGCACTCACTAGCTCTGTGCTGGGCAGTAGGGATAAAATACACGTACATATCAGGAACTTTTAGGCACTGTTCATCTAATTTATCATTTTTCTTTTCAAACTTTTATTTGCGTCAAAGTCATTTTGAGGAGCTTCTGGAAAACATATTTTCCCCCATAAGTCAATGAATTTGAATCATCTGTTATAAGACCAAGATACCTATTTTTCATAGGCTTCAAAAAGTTCTAATTCCCATGTGTGTGTGCTAAATCGTGTCAGTCTTTGCAACCCTATGGACTTCAGTCTGCCATGCTTCTCTGTCCATGGAATTTTCCACGAAAGAATGGAACCCTTATCACTTATGCCTCCTGAACTGGCAGGCAGATTCTTTACCACGACTGCCACCTGGTGTTTTAAACCAGTAATATATCATCCCTCTAACAGTCATAATGTAAAGACAAACCTATGGTCCCTGTTCCTGTCTCAGCAAGATAGAGAAATAAGATGGCCTAAAAAGTCCCAAGCTCAAACATCAGATAGACTATAATGCATACCTGGCCTTTCAAGATAGAGCAAAAGACTTCTACTTCTGCATAGAACATACAGCATGAAAAAGAGCTTGGTCCTAATAGTAACAACCAGAAAAATAAAATAGTAATAATAGTCATATTTTCAATCTGACAAACAAGTGTTCTGATAAACTGAAAGCCTCCATACCTGGAGGCAGGTATATAGTCTCGGTACAACTGAAGCCCAGATGGAGCAAAGGTAAAGAATCTGCCTGTCAACGCAGGCGATGCAAGGACGCAGATTCAGTCCCTCGGTTAGGAGGATTTCCTGCAGGATGAAAAGGCTACCTACTCTAGTATTCTTGCCTGGAAAATTCCATGGACAGAGGAGCCTGGCAGGCTACAGTCCATGGGATCACAAACAGGCTAAGCACAAGCACACAGCTGATTAAAGAGAGAGAACCTAAAGATGAAACAATTATGTGGGAATTGAAGAGGTCAGTTCAACCTTGAATGATACTATCAACTGAAGTGAGTATAGAAAAGTCCAAAGTATGAGAACAAGCTGCAGAGCCTGACAATTCTCTCCACCAATTCTATCCTCAAAATTTTGCAGAGAAAGCTTTCAGTCCTTGAGAAAGAACTAGAAAGACCATCCCTGCATTCTCATGATGACTGGACTGCTGAGTCCTACCAGTACAGAATCCAAAGATTAACCAACAGATTTGAAGCTGCAGCCAACTCACTCCCAGCTCAAATATTTACGAGATTTAAAGAGAACAAACCCAATCCAATAAAAACTGTGACCTAGCCTCAGCTCAACACAGGAAAGGAATTCAGCGCTCTAGACTACAGTACAGACAATATGAACTTCAATCTCTACATTTTTATGCACAGTGTCTGAACAAAATTCTTAAAAAGCAAAAAGAAGGAAATTCAAGTAACAAAGAACTGATGATATACATAGAGAATAAATAAGATAATGATAGATACACCAAAATCATACTGATATCTATGTTAAATGTAAACAAACACACCACATTAAAAAGTCAAGAACCAACTGAATGATGTTTGCAAGAGATATACTTTTAATTTAACAATATAAACGGAGTAAAAGGAAAAGACACAAAAATCATAAGAAACCAGAAATAGCCATATAAATCTAGTAATATAAAATAGACTTTAAAACAATAAGGTTGACAGAGAAAAATAGGTTGTTTTGTAGTGATGAGTCAATTTATGAATAAAAAAAAATAATCCTAATAATATATACACCTAATAACACAACATCAAAATAAAGCTATTAATTGATAGTGCAGGGACATAATCTTGCCAGTGGACAGAGCAAGGGTTCCAGTGAACTAGAAGTTAGAGCTGCTGCTAGGCACTCAGGGATTGTTGTGTCCAGGGATCAGCAGGAGTCACTACCATATTGTCTGGGATAATTAACCATGTTCCACAGGAGGAGCAGAGAGAGTTTGCACAACGGTGGGAGGGAAGAATGCATGTGGATCCCCGGTGACCCACTTGGATGCCCACTGGCACTGTTTTGTCCACTGCAGCAATAAATGAACATAAGTAGCAACTCTGGCCTGGAAATAATTACCAGAGCTTCAGAGCCCTCTGAAAGCAAGATTTGAGTCACACCCCCAGGTAAGCTACTAACATCCAACAAAGTAAAAGCAGAAGATTAGGGGAATTTGGAATGGAGAGTAGAAATAGTTTTAAGCTCCAATAGCCATGGGAACTATTAAATCTGTAGCTTATCTCACTAACCTGCTAGATTTCCCTTCCTGAAGATAAACCCACAGGATCATGGAGAGGCTAATCCCTGAACTTGTAAGGAGAAGCAGGTCTGTGTGATGGAAGGGACAGACTATGACAGTCATAAAACATGTACACTCAGACCTCCAACTGTACGGACTACAACCGACTGCCCACCCCCGCAACACCCCCAGCGGCTAGGCTTTGAATACATCACTGCCTCCTGGCCAAGGGCATGCTGCCATCGAGCTGATCCCGACCAATGACTTACCACAGAAGGAGTGCTAAAGCAAACCCATTCCAGTGACCTAGGATGCCTAAGAAGGCTATTTTGGCACAAAGATTCTACATTAGACTTGCCAAAACATTCACAAAACTGCACTGCAATCTAAAGCTTTCTCTCTTCCTTTCTTCTTTCCTTTTCTCCTTCACAAGTTTAGACATATCACAATCAGATACTTCCCCAGCTTCCTTCTCATTATTCTTCACAGGGGGAAATCACCCAATAAATCTCATGAATGACCACTGCCATCTTGTCATCTGTTTCCCAGATGACTCAGATGAATGCTTCATCTTTAAAATAATGTTTATATAGGGCTTCCTTGGTGGCCCAGTGGGTAAAGAGTCCGCCTTGCCATGCAAGGGGCACCAGTTCCATCCCTGGCCCGAGAAGATACCCCATGCCGCGGAGTGGTGTGCCTCAGCCAGCGCTCTGGCGCGTGCACCCAGAGAGTTTAAGTTTGCACAGAGCGGTGTGCTGAGGGCAACTCAGGGATTGTTGTGTCCAGGGATCAGCAGGAGTCACTACCATATTGTCTGGGATAATTAACCATGTTCCACAGGAGGAGCAGAGAGTTTGCACAACGGTGGGAGGGAAGAATGCATGTGGATCCCGGTGACCCACTTGGATGCCCACTGGCACTGTTTTGTCCACTGCAGCAATAAATGAACATAAGTAGCAACTCTGGCCTGGAAATAATTACCAGAGCTTCAGAGCCCTCTGAAAGCAAGATTTGAGTCACACCCCCAGGTAAGCTACTAACATCCAACAAAGTAAAAGCAGAAGATTAGGGGAATTTGGAATGGAGAGTAGAAATAGTTTTAAGCTCCAATAGCCATGGGAACTATTAAATCTGTAGCTTATCTCACTAACCTGCTAGATTTCCCTTCCTGAAGATAAACCCACAGGATCATGGAGAGGCTAATCCCTGAACTTGTAAGGAGAAGCAGGTCTGTGTGATGGAAGGGACAGACTATGACAGTCATAAAACATGTACACTCAGACCTCCAACTGTACGGACTACAACCGACTGCCCACCCCCGCAACACCCCCAGCGGCTAGGCTTTGAATACATCACTGCCTCCTGGCCAAGGGCATGCTGCCATCGAGCTGATCCCGACCAATGACTTACCACAGAAGGAGTGCTAAAGCAAACCCATTCCAGTGACCTAGGATGCCTAAGAAGGCTATTTTGGCACAAAGATTCTACATTAGACTTGCCAAAACATTCACAAAACTGCACTGCAATCTAAAGCTTTCTCTCTTCCTTTCTTCTTTCCTTTTCTCCTTCACAAGTTTAGACATATCACAATCAGATACTTCCCCAGCTTCCTTCTCATTATTCTTCACAGGGGGAAATCACCCAATAAATCTCATGAATGACCACTGCCATCTTGTCATCTGTTTCCCAGATGACTCAGATGAATGCTTCATCTTTAAAATAATGTTTATATAGGGCTTCCTTGGTGGCCCAGTGGGTAAAGAGTCCGCCTTGCCATGCAAGGGGCACCAGTTCCATCCCTGGCCCGAGAAGATACCACATGCCGCGGAGTGGCTGGACTGCTGTGTTCAATTACAAGCCAGCGCTCTGGAGCGCGTGCACCCAGAGCCAGTGCTCTGCAACAAGCGAGGCCACTCCCACTGCAGTGGGAGGCTCACACAGGCCAAAAGAATAAAGATGGATGAAAATAAATAAATAAAACAATAAAAGAGGCCAAAATTTTAAAAAAAATGTTCATACAGAATTTTGTTCAATTCAATTAAATAAATTTGATCATTTTTATACCAATTATAACTAGGTTTTCTAGTGTCACCTAGACCATAAAACTTTAAAGATCTTTAGGTACCATAACAACTTATACTAATATCATCTTGAGTTAATAAATGGGTAATTAATAAATTACCCATTAATAATCCAATATGAATTATTGGATACCTAGGACTGACTACTCAAAGGTTTTTTATCACTGAGCATAATTATTCATTTATATGCATTTGTTTATCATTATATATAATAGCTTTATCTTTTGACTACTTCATAAATACATTTGGCATGTAAAGAAGGTCTAAAGGAATATAAGTTTTTTTCCTTTATTCATCCACTTTGGTACTGTTAAAATTCTTCTATGATACACAGAGTTCTCAATTATATACTATTCAGTTTTTCCTGAGAAATAAAAGTTAACATCAAAAATATTAAATATGCAAAATAAAATTTTTAATGTGCCAAATAACTCATACAGCTTAACATCAAAAGAAGAAACCCGGACTTCCCTGGTGGTCCAGTGGATAAAGAGTCTGCCTTGCAGTGCAAGGGGCACTGGTTTGATCTCTAACCTGGGAAGATCCCATGTGCCTAGGAGCGGCTTGGCCAGTGTGTCCAATTACGAGCCAGTGCTCTGGAGCACACGTGCCCAGAGTTGGTAGTCTGCAATGTGAAAGTGAAAACTCTGACCTCTCAGCTGTCTACCTATTGCCACAACCAACACAACACCCCCATTAATAGTGGCTCCAATTCCTGTATGCATTCAGAAAAAAATATTCACTCTCATCTTTCCCACTCTCTCTTCCTTCCCCCAAGTAGCACAAACGGGAAAGATGAAAATGAGTATTTAAAAAATAGAAAAAAAAAAGAAGAAACCCAATCAAAAAATGGACAGAAGAACTAAATAGACATTTCTCCAAATAAGACAAATAAATGACCCAAAGGCACATGAAGAGATGCTCCATACTGCAAATTATTAGAGAAATGCAAATCAAAACTATAATGAGACATCATCTCATAAAGTCAGAATGGCCATCATTAAAAAGTCTACAAATAATAAATGCTGGAAAGGGTATGGAATAAAAGGAAACTCTCCTACGCTATATGTGGGAAGGTAAAAATTGGTACAGTCACTATGGAGAACAGTATGGATGTTCCTTAAAAAAATCAAAAATAGACTTGCCATATGATCCTGCAATCCTACTCCTGGGCATATATCCAGGGAAAACTATAATTTAAAAATAATACATGAACCTCTATGTTCACAGCAGCACTATTTACAATACCCAAGACATGAAAACAACTTAAATGTCCCTCAACAGATGCATGGATAAAAATGATACAGAATATATATATATATATATATATATATATATATATATATATAAAATATAATGGAATATTACTCAGCCATGAAAAAGAATGACATAATGCCATTTGCAGCAACATGAATGGACCCAGAGATTATCACATTAAGTGAAGTAAGAGCAATTCAAAAAGGACATAAAAATCCCAATCCAGAAATCCTTATAGATATTTTAGGCTAGAGTCAATTCTTTGGACTTAATAGTTGTTCTACACTGTATGACTCAAGATTTGCAGAGAAGATGCAAGAAGACATATAATTGATAATAACTATTAATGCATCTTTGTAAGACATCAAACCAGATCTAATAAGACTAGACAATTGTGATTGAGAATAAACTTCAGAGATTATTTCTAGTCACAGTTGATTAGAGGGAAGAATACTGTCAGAAAAAAAAAAAAAATTCAAAGACTTGGCGATAGATAAAACAGTGTACTTTCAGTGGAATGCTAGACATTGCCTAGTGAACCCTCTAATTATTTATTTCTATAGGAACATGCACCGTTCATTAACTTTCTATTGACTAGGCATTTTTATAACTTTATAGTGGTAGTGATTAAGTTGTAGAAAACGGAAAGCCATGCAAAGGATTCCCAGCAATAAAATAATCCTTATTCATAACAATGTAGGTCGATTTTCTTTAGCAGAGATTATAAATTTTTATAACTCAAATTTTCACATGAAACACTTAAAAATTCTTACTGGTTACTTCATTTATATGTTGAATAATAATCTTTGACATATGTCTATTTTTAAATATTTCTAAATATATAGGCAATACAAAGATCGGAAGAAATATTTTCAACATAGCTAATAAGAGACTCATATGTAGATTATAAGAAGTACTCTTAAAAATCAATAAAAGGGTTTCCCTGGTGGTCCAGTGGGTAAGGACACCACCTGGCAGTGCAAGGGGCGCCAGTTCGATCTCTGGCCTGGGATGATCCCACATGCTGCGGAGCAGCTGGACCAATGTGTCCAACTACCAAGCAGGAGCTCCAGAGCTGGTGCTCTGCAGTGAGAGAGGCCACTGCAATGGGAGGCCCACACAAGCCAAAGAACAAAGATGGATGAAAATAGATGAATGAAAGACCAATAGAAGTGGCCCAAAAAAAGAAAAAAAAAATCAGTAAGAAAAATCAACCAGATGAAATAAAAGACAATTACCTTGAAAAGATTAAAAATCCCAATCCAGAAATCCTTATAGATATTTTAGGCTAGAGTCAATTCTTTGGACTTAATAGTTGTTCTACACTGTATGACTCAAGATTTGCAGAGAAGATGCAAGAAGACATATAATTGATAATAACTATTAATGCATCTTTGTAAGACATCAAACCAGATCTAATAAGACTAGACAATTGTGATTGAGAATAAACTTCAGAGATTATTTCTAGTCACAGTTGATTAGAGGGAAGAATACTGTCAGAAAAAAAAAAAAAATTCAAAGACTTGGCGATAGATAAAACAGTGTACTTTCAGTGGAATGCTAGACATTGCCTAGTGAACCCTCTAATTATTTATTTCTATAGGAACATGCACCGTTCATTAACTTTCTATTGACTAGGCATTTTTATAACTTTATAGTGGTAGTGATTAAGTTGTAGAAAACGGAAAGCCATGCAAAGGATTCCCAGCAATAAAATAATCCTTATTCATAACAATGTAGGTCGATTTTCTTTAGCAGAGATTATAAATTTTTATAACTCAAATTTTCACATGAAACACTTAAAAATTCTTACTGGTTACTTCATTTATATGTTGAATAATAATCTTTGACATATGTCTATTTTTAAATATTTCTAAATATATAGGCAATACAAAGATCGGAAGAAATATTTTCAACATAGCTAATAAGAGACTCATATGTAGATTATAAGAAGTACTCTTAAAAATCAATAAAAGGGTTTCCCTGGTGGTCCAGTGGGTAAGGACACCACCTGGCAGTGCAAGGGGCGCCAGTTCGATCTCTGGCCTGGGATGATCCCACATGCTGCGGAGCAGCTGGACCAATGTGTCCAACTACCAAGCAGGAGCTCCAGAGCTGGTGCTCTGCAGTGAGAGAGGCCACTGCAATGGGAGGCCCACACAAGCCAAAGAACAAAGATGGATGAAAATAGATGAATGAAAGACCAATAGAAGTGGCCCAAAAAAAAAAAAAGTAAAAAAAAAAAAATCAGTAAGAAAAATCAACCAGATGAAAAATAAAAAGACAATTACCTTGAAAAGATTTCTCAGAAAAGAAGATACACAGACATACACACATCTATTTACTCCTTTTCTGCCCACCCTCAATTCTGGAGTTTAATAAAGTAGTAAATCACCAAATAGTATTCTATATTTATTATAAAAGGTAGGTTTTTAAAGATGTTTCAGTGATTATCTCTCTCCAGAGAACTCTGAGCACCTCACCAATTCTTTTCACCACAGGCTAAATGCTTCCTACTCGACCACCCTCACCTCTTCTTTTATAAGCTTGATTCAGGATTTAGTCTATTTATAACCAAAGTAGCAAAGTAGTATCAGTGACATGTATCTGAATTACCTGGATAAAGCTTTACAAAATACATTAGCACTGGATTCTATATTCACAGTCCCAGATATATTTATGCAATAGGCCTGAGATGAGTCTCTGGCAGGAATGAATATTCTTTAAAAGCTTATTTCTACCAAAATAATTCTGATACATAGTCTGTGATCATCGATGAAATCTATTTGCATTTTCCAGGATACCATGCAGCAAGATATCATTTATAACAACACTCTGAATCTACTCTGAAAAGTAACTTTCTACAATAAATTCTGAATAGAAATTTGCTAACCTTTAACGTGGTAGGTATCTTTCAAAATTCCTTTTTGAAAAAATTTTGGGACAATATATGCTCATTAGAGGTTACTGAAAAATGAAAACATACAGTTGTTCTTACTTTTTCTTTTTATTCTAATATATATATATATGTGCATGGATGTATACACTTTCTGCTAAACTATATTATGCTTTATATATCAGTTTATTCTTGTCTTCTTTCATGTACTGTTATATTATGGGCATTCTCCAATATCTTTATAAAAATCTACCAACATTTGAATTTTTTGTTTTATATTTCCTTATAAAGGCATACCATGATTTATATACCCAGTTTACATTGTTGAACATTTACTAGTTTTGATTTGTTACTGAGATAAATAATTAGGTGAGACTCTTCAGCATAAATCTTTGTGCTTATTTTTAGTATTACTTCTTAAAAAATAAAATTTAAAATAATTGTAAAACACTATACGAAAAACATATAAATAAATCTGCTAAATTTAAAAAAGAGTCTCAGGAAGGGAATTAGTGAAGGTGAATGTTTTTAAAGTTCTTCATTCCAGATTTGTTGTATTTAGATTCTATTATTTATATAGATCTTTGTTTCTTGATGGAGGGTCACACTATTTTACAAATTCTACTGTCTTTTATAGATCATTATGAAACATGTGGTCTTAGGACATTTTCATCTTCATAGAATAAAATGGGAATCCAAAGAAGTAAGAGACCTTAACTTGTTTCCCTTTATTACAATTTACTTGCTCTGTGGCCAACAGCAATTCACGACTATTTGGTTGAAAAACTGCCTCAAGGGTCTACAGAGTAAGGAAGAATGAGAAAGTCACACCCATATTCTCTTGAAGATTTGACTGTGTGCTATGCAATTCAAGCAGACATAATGAGATTTAAAAACGAAGATTTGAATTTAACACACAAGAGCACAAAAGACCAAACTGCCTTAGGGATGAAACTGCAAAGAATTACGTTTAACATATCTGTAGAAGTTTTCAGAAATTGAACCACCTTGTAGCATTTCATAAGCAAGAATTTTCTTTTCTGTTTAAACACACACAATTTTTCGCTTAACAAAGCAAATTCATTTTAGAAAGTTAATTCCATAATTATTTTTATATAATTTTTATTTAAGACTACAGGTTATTTCCTTTTTCCTATTTCTTTCTCTGATGCTCATTTAAAGTTAATAAAGGAAACAATTAAATTGTTTTTAAAGCACCAACAATAAAAAGTCATGAGTGAGCTAATCTAGTGTAAGCAGAAGGGGGGCATATTTGAAATGGACCATCTTTTGTAGTTTTAAATTTTGTAAAATCGTTTGGTCATTTACAGAAGCCATCCATTCTGAAAACATTTCTGAACAATTTTATAGGTGTCTAGCCCTGTGTTAAACAATAAACATTCAGAAAGCTGTAAGACGGATGATTCTCTTCAGCATAAATCTTTGTGCTTATTTTTAGTATTACTTCTTAAAAAATAAAATTTAAAATAATTGTAAAACACTATACGAAAAACATATAAATAAATCTGCTAAATTTAAAAAAGAGTCTCAGGAAGGGAATTAGTGAAGGTGAATGTTTTTAAAGTTCTTCATTCCAGATTTGTTGTATTTAGATTCTATTATTTATATAGATCTTTGTTTCTTGATGGAGGGTCACACTATTTTACAAATTCTACTGTCTTTTATAGATCATTATGAAACATGTGGTCTTAGGACATTTTCATCTTCATAGAATAAAATGGGAATCCAAAGAAGTAAGAGACCTTAACTTGTTTCCCTTTATTACAATTTACTTGCTCTGTGGCCAACAGCAATTCACGACTATTTGGTTGAAAAACTGCCTCAAGGGTCTACAGAGTAAGGAAGAATGAGAAAGTCACACCCATATTCTCTTGAAGATTTGACTGTGTGCTATGCAATTCAAGCAGACATAATGAGATTTAAAAACGAAGATTTGAATTTAACACACAAGAGCACAAAAGACCAAACTGCCTTAGGGATGAAACTGCAAAGAATTACGTTTAACATATCTGTAGAAGTTTTCAGAAATTGAACCACCTTGTAGCATTTCATAAGCAAGAATTTTCTTTTCTGTTTAAACACACACAATTTTTCGCTTAACAAAGCAAATTCATTTTAGAAAGTTAATTCCATAATTATTTTTATATAATTTTTATTTAAGACTACAGGTTATTTCCTTTTTCCTATTTCTTTCTCTGATGCTCATTTAAAGTTAATAAAGGAAACAATTAAATTGTTTTTAAAGCACCAACAATAAAAAGTCATGAGTGAGCTAATCTAGTGTAAGCAGAAGGGGGGCATATTTGAAATGGACCATCTTTTGTAGTTTTAAATTTTGTAAAATCGTTTGGTCATTTACAGAAGCCATCCATTCTGAAAACATTTCTGAACAATTTTATAGGTGTCTAGCCCTGTGTTAAACAATAAACATTCAGAAAGCTGTAAGACGGATGATCTCTCTTCAAAGGGTTCATAGCACTGTGAGAGAGATAAACATATACACAAATAATTACAGTGCCATGGATAAGGGCAACTACACTCGAGGGAACATTTATACTGGAATACCTAGACTGGAACAAATAACAAATTGAGCCTACGGTCAGCCTATGTACAGTATGGAAAAACTTCTCAGAGGAAGTAACTTTTGAATAGACAATAAAAGAATAAGCCTGCCCAGCAGTGAAAAGAAGAAACACACTAAAAGTAAGAAGGATAACACATTTCATTAAAAAGAACACAGAATTATAGAATATGGGTTATATATATATATATATATATATATATATATATATATACACACACACACACACATATATATATATAGTGAATGATCAGAAAAGTCTGACTACACAAGACTTCTGTATTAAAATACATTCTCTCACTGTTTATCTTCAGGTATCATTTCTCCACTGCACATCTAAGAGATTACTAGAAATTGTTTTATTTAGGGCTTCTGTACAAATATTTTACATTTCACTCTCTAAATAAAACTGATTTTTAATGAAATTATAACGAAAACAGGCAAAAACAACAAAAAAGCCAATCACTTGATGAACTAGACAGACAGTGAAGCTCAGGATTTGAGACGGTTGCCACAAGGGCTCTATAACTGAGAACTTCAAGAAGCTGAAGGTACATAAAAGAGACTCTTTCCCCATAGGGCAGACCTACTGCTGGGAGCAGCATTTCCAGGAGAGCTGAGCAGAGTACAGAAGGGCCTGGAATCCCTCCCGGGTCTCAATAACTTTCTGATCAGGACTTTGATCTCCTTAGAAAGTGAGGCATGATGCAAGTACAAAGTATTTATTACGATCTTTTCAGAGAAAACCTCTCTCAGAAAAATTTAAGAGCTGAACATTAAAATCTCAACATAGCCAAACCACATTCTTTATTTTATGACTAACAGCCTGCTAAACTTTAAAAATATTAAAATGTTATGAGCAATTAAAGAATGTGGTATTTCTGTACACCCGGAACAATAAACATTCAGAAAGCTGTAAGACGGATGATCTCTCTTCAAAGGGTTCATAGCACTGTGAGAGAGATAAACATATACACAAATAATTACAGTGCCATGGATAAGGGCAACTACACTCGAGGGAACATTTATACTGGAATACCTAGACTGGAACAAATAACAAATTGAGCCTACGGTCAGCCTATGTACAGTATGGAAAAACTTCTCAGAGGAAGTAACTTTTGAATAGACAATAAAAGAATAAGCCTGCCCAGCAGTGAAAAGAAGAAACACACTAAAAGTAAGAAGGATAACACATTTCATTAAAAAGAACACAGAATTATAGAATATGGGTTATATATATATATATATATATATATATATATATATATATATACACACACACACACATATATATATATAGTGAATGATCAGAAAAGTCTGACTACACAAGACTTCTGTATTAAAATACATTCTCTCACTGTTTATCTTCAGGTATCATTTCTCCACTGCACATCTAAGAGATTACTAGAAATTGTTTTATTTAGGGCTTCTGTACAAATATTTTACATTTCACTCTCTAAATAAAACTGATTTTTAATGAAATTATAACGAAAACAGGCAAAAACAACAAAAAAGCCAATCACTTGATGAACTAGACAGACAGTGAAGCTCAGGATTTGAGACGGTTGCCACAAGGGCTCTATAACTGAGAACTTCAAGAAGCTGAAGGTACATAAAAGAGACTCTTTCCCCATAGGGCAGACCTACTGCTGGGAGCAGCATTTCCAGGAGAGCTGAGCAGAGTACAGAAGGGCCTGGAATCCCTCCCGGGTCTCAATAACTTTCTGATCAGGACTTTGATCTCCTTAGAAAGTGAGGCATGATGCAAGTACAAAGTATTTATTACGATCTTTTCAGAGAAAACCTCTCTCAGAAAAATTTAAGAGCTGAACATTAAAATCTCAACATAGCCAAACCACATTCTTTATTTTATGACTAACAGCCTGCTAAACTTTAAAAATATTAAAATGTTATGAGCAATTAACATCGCTCACATTTATGTGGTATTTCTGTACAAATGCGTATTAAATATTGAGGTGCATAATGGCTGGCAACGCTCCAGGGCTCTGCAAAACACAGCACATCGGCAGCCACCATTAGTCTGCATCAGTGGAGGCTGCAATTCAGAGACTGCCAAATCCTTCTCTCCCTCTCCCTATGCTCTATTTGTTCCTTTTCTCCTCCGCCCCATTGAAAATCAAATTCAATGATTTAATATCTACACGTTTTAAAAACTACATATAGAAAGAGATACATTAAACTCCTTTGAGGATGCTAGAACTGCCCATTCTCTACCCTAATATTTGCATGAGACAAGCAAAAAATTATTATCTAGAGAGAAGGGAAACCTAGCCTACCAGATAGGGATTTAGCGAAAGCACAGTAGAAGGTCAGAAGGAAGGAGCACCTTTCAGTAGTAATCCGTTCCTACTTTCGTAGAGCAGCTGTCCTCTCAGAGGGCAAGTAGCAAGTTATCCGAAATTTCCAGACTGAGGAAAAGATCTGATGCTTAACAGGAATTAATCTTGTCCTCTATTTCATGCTTTGATACATTTATTCCTCAAAACAACCTTAATAGCAGGAGATATTGTACCCCTTTTACATACAGGAAGCTAAATATCAGAAAACATAGGTTAAATATGTTGTTAGTAACAGATTCACTGCCTGTAGGACACTAAAACACAAGAACAGGTTCCTCATTGGGTCACCTCACAAGAGATTGTCCAATCTTTAGCACCGACCTCACCCTTACTTATTCCTCACAAGAGTTACATCCAGAGGAAATTGACTCTGTGTGTATAAATTACAGATGTTTGCTCCATAAAGACTCCGTCTGTAATTATCTTACTCCCTTCTCTTCATCCGGGTCCGAATAAATCTATCCAATACCGTCACCAGCAGAGCCCATTAAAAATGCCCAGGAAATAAAAACAGAACCTGGGCAATAAAATCAAGTCTAACCTTTTCTTTTCCTTTGTCGTCGTCTAGTTTCACTTGCTCACAGGGTGCTGCAGGCAGAGGCTTCCAACTCACCGATTCGGGAGGAGCGCCTCAGGGAAATTCAGACGCCAGGAAATTTATTGTATTTTTCTGTACAAATGCGTATTAAATATTGAGGTGCATAATGGCTGGCAACGCTCCAGGGCTCTGCAAAACACAGCACATCGGCAGCCACCATTAGTCTGCATCAGTGGAGGCTGCAATTCAGAGACTGCCAAATCCTTCTCTCCCTCTCCCTATGCTCTATTTGTTCCTTTTCTCCTCCGCCCCATTGAAAATCAAATTCAATGATTTAATATCTACACGTTTTAAAAACTACATATAGAAAGAGATACATTAAACTCCTTTGAGGATGCTAGAACTGCCCATTCTCTACCCTAATATTTGCATGAGACAAGCAAAAAATTATTATCTAGAGAGAAGGGAAACCTAGCCTACCAGATAGGGATTTAGCGAAAGCACAGTAGAAGGTCAGAAGGAAGGAGCACCTTTCAGTAGTAATCCGTTCCTACTTTCGTAGAGCAGCTGTCCTCTCAGAGGGCAAGTAGCAAGTTATCCGAAATTTCCAGACTGAGGAAAAGATCTGATGCTTAACAGGAATTAATCTTGTCCTCTATTTCATGCTTTGATACATTTATTCCTCAAAACAACCTTAATAGCAGGAGATATTGTACCCCTTTTACATACAGGAAGCTAAATATCAGAAAACATAGGTTAAATATGTTGTTAGTAACAGATTCACTGCCTGTAGGACACTAAAACACAAGAACAGGTTCCTCATTGGGTCACCTCACAAGAGATTGTCCAATCTTTAGCACCGACCTCACCCTTACTTATTCCTCACAAGAGTTACATCCAGAGGAAATTGACTCTGTGTGTATAAATTACAGATGTTTGCTCCATAAAGACTCCGTCTGTAATTATCTTACTCCCTTCTCTTCATCCGGGTCCGAATAAATCTATCCAATACCGTCACCAGCAGAGCCCATTAAAAATGCCCAGGAAATAAAAACAGAACCTGGGCAATAAAATCAAGTCTAACCTTTTCTTTTCCTTTGTGCGTCGTCTAGTTTCACTTGCTCACAGGGTGCTGCAGGCAGAGGCTTCCAACTCACCGATTCGGGGAGGAGCGCCTCAGGGAAATTCAGACGCCAGGACACCTCAGCTCAAGATGGCGGCCGGCCTTGTGCAGACAGGTTGCACCTGTGCCGCGGCGCAGAGCGTGAGCAGCACAGGTGCCGCGACCTCGCGAGAATACTGCCCTCTCCACACTGACCCGATCCCTGTAAAACAGCCCCGCCCACAGCCTCGTTTGCGGGGCAGGGGCACTGTGCTCTAGAGCATTTGTACTAGGCTGTTTCTCTTGTGTCTGATTCTTTACAACCCCATGGACTGTAACCTGCCAGATTCCTCTGTCCATGAAATTCTATAGGAAAGAGTACTGGAGTGAGTTGCCAGTACCTTCTCCAAGGGATCTTCCAGATCAAAAGATGGAATCCCTTATTTCTCCTGCATCCGCAGATGGGTTCTTCACAACAAGAGTCACCTGGTAAGCCCGTGCTTTGCAGCAGGGTTCTCCAACCTCTGGGATCAAAAAAGGCCTGGTGATCTGAGGAAGAGTTAAAATAATAATTATAGAAATATAGTCCACAATAACTGTAATGCGCTTGAATCATCCTGAACCTATCCCCACTCCCTGGTCTAAGAAAAAACTTTCACAAAACCAGTTCCTGGTGCCAAAAATGTTGGGGACCACTGGCCTAGAGCACCAGCTCAAAAGCACCTTTTTATTCTCTGATCAAAGAGCAAAGCCTTCCTTTGCTTCTAAACTGAACTTGATCTCCTTCTTTTGGCTCAGATACCACACCAGGCAAAAGGAACCTTGTTTAGTGACTGACTCTGGACGGTCAGTGTCAATAAGATTTTTCAACTAAAATCCTAGTCCAAATTCACTCACAGGAGCAAACCCTTTCACAGTTCAATCAAAAGAAATCTGTTCAGTGACCTGAGTATTTTTCAACTCTCGCTTGCTACTTCTGAAATCTTTATCCATTGTTTATTTTAATAATTCAACCCAATCTTTGCCTACAACATGAGCATGCCAATGAGATCCACCACTTGGAGTTCGAGTGACCCACCTCCATTCTAACCAGATCTTCACAAGGGGTCTAGAAGGTAAAGACATGTAGGCAGTCTATATAGCATTTATTTGTTTTGTTTGTTTTTAAATATAAAACGTCCATGAAGAATGTTTGGTTAAAAACCTTATACTTGTCTTCTAGTCATATGTAAGAATAATATGGTAATTATAATTCTTATATAGTAATAATAATAGTATTAATAATTGTTACCACTTATTGAACCCATATGTGTCGGAAACTGTTTAAAACACCTCTAAATTATAAAAATAAACTCATTCAATTTTTGTCACAACCCTATAAAGGTAGATGCTATTTTCATGCACATTTGTTCAAATGAAGAAATGGAAGTAAAATTTATGGATTAATTAGTCTAAGGCCACAAAGTCAGCAATTATCAGAGCTGACTCTTGATCCCAGAGAGACTGGTTCCAAATGCCAAGCTCTTCACCCTGCTCTCTGCCACCTGTGCTAGGTGGACTCCATGTGAAGGACCACGGATTGCAGTTCAGGCCTTTCCAAATTCATTCTCTCTCTTCTAAAGTCACTGAGTACTTTTAAAAGATGGTATTAGATCTAGAGATACTTAAATCATTAAATATTTGAGTGCAACGATTTACAGATACACTATTTGCTTCAGAGTACTTAATATAATCACCCCCAGAAGAATCTACAGTATATACAACTCAGTAAATGTTTCTACACACCACTGTGGTCCATGTTCTGTGGTTCAAGAATTTCCTCTTTGGACTCACAGTACTTGGAACTTAGCTCTACTATTATGATACTCATACTACTTTAGATTTATTTATTTATTCCCTTCTTAACTCATCATATTTACAGAGGGCAAAATTTGAAATTTACCTATTTTTCTAATCCATACACTAACCTGATCACGTCAGACACAATGTGTTAGCTGAGTGAATAAACAATGTAATTACTCTCAGGAGTTTATGTTATCATATTAAACATAGTAACAGGCATTCTATTTCAAAATCAAATACTATTAAAATATAATGTAATACATTGATGTTTCAAGGATTATAACAGAGAAATTTTAGAAATCTTTATAAAAATTCTATTCTTTGATAGTGAAAATAACTCATATATCAGATTTTTCTTTCTTTCTTTTCTTTTTCTTTTTTTTTTTTAGCTATGCTGGGTCTTTGCTACTACACATCAGCTTTCTCTAGTTTTGGCAAGTGGAGGTTACCTTTTAGCTGTGGTCCATGAGCTTCTCATTGGGGTGGCTTCTCTTATTGCAGAACATGAGCTGCAGGGCCCTCAGGTTTCAGCAGCTGCAGCACATGGGCTCAGAAGTTGTGGCTCCCAGGCAGTACCTATGGCACACAGGCTGTTTAAAACACCTCTAAATTATAAAAATAAACTCATTCAATTTTTGTCACAACCCTATAAAGGTAGATGCTATTTTCATGCACATTTGTTCAAATGAAGAAATGGAAGTAAAATTTATGGATTAATTAGTCTAAGGCCACAAAGTCAGCAATTATCAGAGCTGACTCTTGATCCCAGAGAGACTGGTTCCAAATGCCAAGCTCTTCACCCTGCTCTCTGCCACCTGTGCTAGGTGGACTCCATGTGAAGGACCACGGATTGCAGTTCAGGCCTTTCCAAATTCATTCTCTCTCTTCTAAAGTCACTGAGTACTTTTAAAAGATGGTATTAGATCTAGAGATACTTAAATCATTAAATATTTGAGTGCAACGATTTACAGATACACTATTTGCTTCAGAGTACTTAATATAATCACCCCCAGAAGAATCTACAGTATATACAACTCAGTAAATGTTTCTACACACCACTGTGGTCCATGTTCTGTGGTTCAAGAATTTCCTCTTTGGACTCACAGTACTTGGAACTTAGCTCTACTATTATGATACTCATACTACTTTAGATTTATTTATTTATTCCCTTCTTAACTCATCATATTTACAGAGGGCAAAATTTGAAATTTACCTATTTTTCTAATCCATACACTAACCTGATCACGTCAGACACAATGTGTTAGCTGAGTGAATAAACAATGTAATTACTCTCAGGAGTTTATGTTATCATATTAAACATAGTAACAGGCATTCTATTTCAAAATCAAATACTATTAAAATATAATGTAATACATTGATGTTTCAAGGATTATAACAGAGAAATTTTAGAAATCTTTATAAAAATTCTATTCTTTGATAGTGAAAATAACTCATATATCAGATTTTTCTTTCTTTCTTTTCTTTTTCTTTTTTTTTTTTTTAGCTATGCTGGGTCTTTGCTACTACACATCAGCTTTCTCTAGTTTTGGCAAGTGGAGGTTACCTTTTAGCTGTGGTCCATGAGCTTCTCATTGGGGTGGCTTCTCTTATTGCAGAACATGAGCTGCAGGGCCCTCAGGTTTCAGCAGCTGCAGCACATGGGCTCAGAAGTTGTGGCTCCCAGGCTCCAGAGCAAAGACTCAGTACCTATGGCACACAGGCTGTTTCCCCACAGCATGTGCGATCATCCTAGATCAGGGATTGAAGCCATATCTCCTGCATTAGCACATGGATTCTTTACCACTGAGCCAGCAGGGAAGCCCCAGAGTTTTAATTCAACTGATTCTATTGTGACATTTTTAAAAAGATCAGAGTATTTTCATTGGTAGCTTGAATTCTATGAACTTGGAAAATAGGTAGGAGAAGGGGGTTGAGCCCGAAAAATATATATATTTTTTAAATTAAGAATTAGGCTAAATTCTAGATTGTCTTTGAATTTACAAAATATACTCTTACAGCCAACACATATTTGATTATAAGTAAACCTAATGCACTTTTGTTATGATGTTTTAATTTCTTCTCTTAAAAATGATGTCAATTTTCAGCAACATCTTTCTGAGAAAATCCTGCTGAAGGATTTAGACAGTGAGAGCTATAATCAGATTGAACTCAATCTGTACTTTGGCCAGCCTTTCCCATGATTTCTTACAATGCTTCAAACATCCCAGACACTGAGATTAAATCAGAAAGAACTGACACACATGTGTACAACTACCATATTACAGGAAATATCACTGTTGTTTAAATGGATACTTTATTCAGAATTGCTGCGTAACTTCTCACTTCTGGTTTCTGGCATCCAGTGCAGAATTTGACCACCTCGACAATGTATCTCAAGGCTGTCTTTGATTCCTCAGCTCCATTAGCTTTGCAGGTAGATAGCTGACTTTAGATTGTAACAGGCATTCTATTTCAAAATCAAATACTATTAAAATATAATGTAATACATTGATGTTTCAAGGATTATAACAGAGAAATTTTAGAAATCTTTATAAAAATTCTATTCTTTGATAGTGAAAATAACTCATATATCAGATTTTTCTTTCTTTCTTTTCTTTTTCTTTCTTTTTTTTAGCTATGCTGGGTCTTTGCTACTACACATCAGCTTTCTCTAGTTTTGGCAAGTGGAGGTTACCTTTTAGCTGTGGTCCATGAGCTTCTCATTGGGGTGGCTTCTCTTATTGCAGAACATGAGCTGCAGGGCCCTCAGGTTTCAGCAGCTGCAGCACATGGGCTCAGAAGTTGTGGCTCCCAGGCTCCAGAGCAAAGACTCAGTACCTATGGCACACAGGCTGTTTCCCCACAGCATGTGCGATCATCCTAGATCAGGGATTGAAGCCATATCTCCTGCATTAGCACATGGATTCTTTACCACTGAGCCAGCAGGGAAGCCCCAGAGTTTTAATTCAACTGATTCTATTGTGACATTTTTAAAAAGATCAGAGTATTTTCATTGGTAGCTTGAATTCTATGAACTTGGAAAATAGGTAGGAGAAGGGGGTTGAGCCCGAAAAATATATATATTTTTTAAATTAAGAATTAGGCTAAATTCTAGATTGTCTTTGAATTTACAAAATATACTCTTACAGCCAACACATATTTGATTATAAGTAAACCTAATGCACTTTTGTTATGATGTTTTAATTTCTTCTCTTAAAAATGATGTCAATTTTCAGCAACATCTTTCTGAGAAAATCCTGCTGAAGGATTTAGACAGTGAGAGCTATAATCAGATTGAACTCAATCTGTACTTTGGCCAGCCTTTCCCATGATTTCTTACAATGCTTCAAACATCCCAGACACTGAGATTAAATCAGAAAGAACTGACACACATGTGTACAACTACCATATTACAGGAAATATCACTGTTGTTTAAATGGATACTTTATTCAGAATTGCTGCGTAACTTCTCACTTCTGGTTTCTGGCATCCAGTGCAGAATTTGACCACCTACGACAATGTATCTCAAGGCTGTCTTTGATTCCTCAGCTCCATTAGCTTTGCAGGTAGATAGCTGATTTTGTCATGCACTCTTGAAGAGTTGTATAATACTTTTAAGGCAATACAAAAGCAGTTCAAAATGCAATAGACACAGTTTAAAAGTAATGGACAAGTATCCATCAAGGAATGTTTCATAAATAATCAGCTTTTATAATTAGGAAGCAAATAAAAAATAGTACATTAGGGGCTTCCCTGGTGGTCCAGTGGGTACAGAGTCCCCCTTGCAGTGCAAGGGACGCCAGTTCAATCCCTGGCCTGGGAAGATCCCACATGCTGCAGAGCGAATGGACCAGTGTGTCCAGTTACAAGCCAGTACTCTGGAGCGCATGTGCCTAGAGCCGGTGCTCTGCTACAAGAGAGGCCACTGCAATGGGAGGCCCACACAGGCCAAAGAACAAAGATGGATGAAAATAAGTAAATGAAAGATCAATAAAAGAGGTCAAAATTAAAAAAATACATTAATGTCTTGTTGCCTGATAATAAATTAAGAAAATTCACAAAACAGATTTTTGATAGATTTTTTTCTTTAACCAAAATAAAAGCAGGTGATAAGACATTTCTAATATCCTAAATAACCAGGATTTTGATGATAGATAATTATATTTCTTAAATATCTCATCATAATATATTTGCTTTGGAATTACAATAAATAAAAATGAAGTTGAAAATAAAAGTAAACGGGGCTTCCCTGGTGCTCCAGTGGGTAAAGAGTCTTCCTGCAGTGCAAGAGGCACCAGTTTGATCCCTGGCCAGGGATGATCCCACATGTCTGGGACAGGCATGTGGACAGGTGTGTCCAATTATGCACCAGCGCTTTGGGCACGTGTGCCCAGAGCAGGTGCTCTGCAACGAGAGAGGCCACTGCAATGGGAGGCCCACACATGCCGAAGTATAAAGATGGATGAAAATAAATAAACAAACAAACAATAAAGAATGACAAAAATTTTTAAATAAATAAATAAAAGTAAAGGACTGAGATTCATCGGAACAGGTAGCTTCTTATCTTGGCCTGTTGGTACCTTCAACTTCAATGTGATCTTCAACTAATCTCTCACTTCTCTGGGTAAGGAATTTCTTTCCCATAAATAGAGTTCTAGGGTTCATTCGTTTATCCTAGTTATTTATTGAGCACTGACCTTTTGCCAGGCATTATGATAAACCCTAGAAATGGAACCTTCAGTTGGTTAACTAATAGAAATAACTTGTTCTTTTAGGAACAGTTAGAAGTTATTCAACTGAAATAGATATTACTTTCAGAGACCCCAAAATTCCCATCAATTATGCATTCTTTGCAAGGCCCCCCTAAGGCAGTTATATATACAAGGAGTAACAAATAAGAATAGAAGCAGTTGTTTTAATGAATCAGAAATGATAGCAACTAAAATTTTTCATCACACACTATGTGTCAGGACCCATTCTAAGCATTTAGCTGTGCCCTGAAGCCTGCAGGATCTTGTCCCCAGACCACAGATTGAACCGGTGCCCCCTGCAATGGAAGCACAGAGCCCTAACCACTAGACCACAAGGGAATTCCCAGAAATGTCCTATTCTTATCTCCATTTTTCATAAGATAAACTTGAGATCAAGAGGGTCAAAGATAAACCGACTTAAAAAGCTAATAGGTAGCAACTCACATATCTAAACCCAGGATATAAATCCAGAGCTTTTGTTCTAAACATTTCCCCATACTGCCTCCTGTTACAAGTGCTCAGTAATTTAATCCAGAATTCTCTTGTAAGAGCTGACCTAAATAGCTTGTCCTTTTGATATCCAACTTATAAAAATAAATCTGTTTCTAAGTAGAAGGTCAGGCTTTTGGAATTATACCTCCTATGGCAAGCAAATAGCATTATCTTCAGGGTTGCCCAAGGCAACAGGTATGTTGAACCTGTTAAGACCAATGACAACAGCGCTGCCTGTCTCCTCCAGCTTCCTAGGGAAGGAACTCTGAGGCCACTGAAACAACGCCTCTATTCTCTGCTATCAGCCTCTGTGACACACTGCCTGGAAAGACGACAGACAGAATTCTCTGCTCTTTTGTTAGGAAAGCCTTCTCTTTCTTCCATGTTATGTCTAGAGAGGACTGAAAACTTGCCTCATTTTGTGCATATTTGTGAGTCTGTTCTTTGCATAAAGTCATACTCATAGGAGGAAAAACAAACTTCTCTGAATACTTCCTCCAACGACCACACAGTTCTTAATTCAACTTATTAGAATCTACATGGATCTACAAAGTTGTGGGGAAATAGGATTGGAAGAGTTGGCTGGGCTTTCAGCATGAACCCCAGATCAGCTATCACCTCCTTTATACTCACAGAGGTGGTAAAAATAAAGGAAAGTAAAAGACAAGAAATAGCAGAAGTGACTGAACTGACCATTTTTCCCAGCCATATAGAAGTGAAGAGAAGAAAACTACCTGTTTTTAACAAAGTCATCTGCCCACTTATAAATATGACTCATTGGACAGTTTTCTCTCATGATGGTGGATACAGGAAGAGATAAGCAAAAATAGAAGCTTCCTGTTACACAGAGAACAGAAGTAATTCCTAGCCCCACATTAATAGAGAGTACTCTTTCTTCCTCAAAGAGATTTCCTTCCTTTATTATCTTTTATGTTCATAACAGTAGTATAAGAAAATGGTTATCCCCATTTCCACATAATACAATTGTGGAAAATATCTTCTAATACCTATTCCAAGTCACATATTCCTTGCTATAGAAACCAGCACACCCTACTTATAATTGAAATCCTATCTTCAAATTGTTCTGATATTAATTCATATGTGCTATATATTTAAACCAATAGAGATTTATGAGAACTTGTTTCAATGCAAATGTCTCTTGCAAAACATTAATTCATATGTGCTATATTTTGTTTTTTCTAAGTAGAAGGTCAGGCTTTTGGAATTATACCTCCTATGGCAAGCAAATAGCATTATCTTCAGGGTTGCCCAAGGCAACAGGTATGTTGAACCTGTTAAGACCAATGACAACAGCGCTGCCTGTCTCCTCCAGCTTCCTAGGGAAGGAACTCTGAGGCCACTGAAACAACGCCTCTATTCTCTGCTATCAGCCTCTGTGACACACTGCCTGGAAAGACGACAGACAGAATTCTCTGCTCTTTTGTTAGGAAAGCCTTCTCTTTCTTCCATGTTATGTCTAGAGAGGACTGAAAACTTGCCTCATTTTGTGCATATTTGTGAGTCTGTTCTTTGCATAAAGTCATACTCATAGGAGGAAAAACAAACTTCTCTGAATACTTCCTCCAACGACCACACAGTTCTTAATTCAACTTATTAGAATCTACATGGATCTACAAAGTTGTGGGGAAATAGGATTGGAAGAGTTGGCTGGGCTTTCAGCATGAACCCCAGATCAGCTATCACCTCCTTTATACTCACAGAGGTGGTAAAAATAAAGGAAAGTAAAAGACAAGAAATAGCAGAAGTGACTGAACTGACCATTTTTCCCAGCCATATAGAAGTGAAGAGAAGAAAACTACCTGTTTTTAACAAAGTCATCTGCCCACTTATAAATATGACTCATTGGACAGTTTTCTCTCATGATGGTGGATACAGGAAGAGATAAGCAAAAATAGAAGCTTCCTGTTACACAGAGAACAGAAGTAATTCCTAGCCCCACATTAATAGAGAGTACTCTTTCTTCCTCAAAGAGATTTCCTTCCTTTATTATCTTTTATGTTCATAACAGTAGTATAAGAAAATGGTTATCCCCATTTCCACATAATACAATTGTGGAAAATATCTTCTAATACCTATTCCAAGTCACATATTCCTTGCTATAGAAACCAGCACACCCTACTTATAATTGAAATCCTATCTTCAAATTGTTCTGATATTAATTCATATGTGCTATATATTTAAACCAATAGAGATTTATGAGAACTTGTTTCAATGCAAATGCCTCACTCATTAACACATTTAAGACACATAATGACAGCTAAAATGAATACAACAAAAGTCCATATAGTCAAAGCTATGGTTTTCCCAGGAATCATGTAAGAATGCAAGAGGTGGACCATAAGGAAGATTGAACTCTGAAGGACTGGTGCTGAAAAAGACACTTGAGAGTCCTTTGGACAGCAAGGAGATTAAACCAGGCAAAATCAGCCCTGAATATTCACTGGAAGGACAGAGGCTGAAGCTGAAGCTACAATACTTTGGCCACCTGATGTAAAGAGAAAATTCACTGGGAAAGACTCTGATGCTGGGAAAGATTGAGGGCAGAAGAAGAAGTGGGTGACAAAAGATGGGATGGCTGGATGGCACCAGCTCTATGGAGAAGAGTTTGAGCAAACTCTGGGAGACAGTGAAAAACAGGGAAGCCTGGTATGCTGCAGTTCATGGGGTCACAAAGAATTAGACATGACATAGCAACTGAACAACAACAAAAATTAATAAATCTGAATATATTTGCCCCTTGTTTCACATTTGAGGATGTTCCAGAATTTCAGTGTGGAGCTGGAGTTTGACTGATTCAACTGAAGTTATACATTTTGTGTTTTGGGTCTACCCTGTATCCATCTTATGATGAATGAGACTACCACTAAGGAGAATGCCCACTCTTATTTAATTTTACATTCCTCATGTACAACACGTAATGAGACCTGTTTGGAGGTATGGGTTTTGAAAAATAAATTGCAGGATTTTATCCTGACACAAAATATATGGCTTTTATCATTAAAATTCTTTCTGCCTATAGTTTCATATCATTTCCATTCTATCCAGGTTACTTTATATATATTTTTTAACTTTTAATTTCGTACTGGGGTATGACCAATTAGCAATGTTGTGATGGTTTCGGGTGAATGGCAAAGGGACTCGGCTGTATATATGTACGTATCTGTTCTTCCCCCAACTCCACTCCCATCCAAGCTGCCACGTGGCATTAAGCAGAATTCCATGAGTTGTACAGTGGGTCCCTGTTAGTTGCCCATTTTAAACATGGCAGTGTGCACATGTTCATTCCATACAGTGTAACTATCCTAGTTACTTTAAATCCCAAAACTATAATATTTGAGACTGTCATGGAAGATTTCATTGCACACAAATATAACACGAGCAATAAGTAACTTTCACTTTGAAGAATGCAAGAGGTGGACCATAAGGAAGATTGAACTCTGAAGGACTGGTGCTGAAAAAGACACTTGAGAGTCCTTTGGACAGCAAGGAGATTAAACCAGGCAAAATCAGCCCTGAATATTCACTGGAAGGACAGAGGCTGAAGCTGAAGCTACAATACTTTGGCCACCTGATGTAAAGAGAAAATTCACTGGGAAAGACTCTGATGCTGGGAAAGATTGAGGGCAGAAGAAGAAGTGGGTGACAAAAGATGGGATGGCTGGATGGCACCAGCTCTATGGAGAAGAGTTTGAGCAAACTCTGGGAGACAGTGAAAAACAGGGAAGCCTGGTATGCTGCAGTTCATGGGGTCACAAAGAATTAGACATGACATAGCAACTGAACAACAACAAAAATTAATAAATCTGAATATATTTGCCCCTTGTTTCACATTTGAGGATGTTCCAGAATTTCAGTGTGGAGCTGGAGTTTGACTGATTCAACTGAAGTTATACATTTTGTGTTTTGGGTCTACCCTGTATCCATCTTATGATGAATGAGACTACCACTAAGGAGAATGCCCACTCTTATTTAATTTTACATTCCTCATGTACAACACGTAATGAGACCTGTTTGGAGGTATGGGTTTTGAAAAATAAATTGCAGGATTTTATCCTGACACAAAATATATGGCTTTTATCATTAAAATTCTTTCTGCCTATAGTTTCATATCATTTCCATTCTATCCAGGTTACTTTATATATATTTTTTAACTTTTAATTTCGTACTGGGGTATGACCAATTAGCAATGTTGTGATGGTTTCGGGTGAATGGCAAAGGGACTCGGCTGTATATATGTACGTATCTGTTCTTCCCCTAACTCCACTCCCATCCAAGCTGCCACGTGGCATTAAGCAGAATTCCATGAGTTGTACAGTGGGTCCCTGTTAGTTGCCCATTTTAAACATGGCAGTGTGCACATGTTCATTCCATACAGTGTAACTATCCTAGTTACTTTAAATCCCAAAACTATAATATTTGAGACTTTCATGGAAGATTTCATTGAACATAAATATAACACGAGCATCTAATAGAGTAAATCCACTTTTCACTTTGCTATTTTATTTCCTCCAAAATAAAAATATATAAAATTTTAATTTTACATTCTTACTCTGAATTGGACTCTTGATGTCCCCGACTAGCATCCACCAGTCTAAACAAATGACTCCTAGATTCCCTCGAGATCAATTATTCTCACCCAGTATCTTTGGTACCACACGTAACTCATTCAAATATGTGCACCCAAGCTATCACACTGCTTCTTTAGAATTCCTTTATGCAAACGCTTAGGAACATTGCAGCTAGACATTCTTTAAGATATTAATGATTGCAAATGTGGCTACACTGCAAATGAACGTACACTACAGTGTTCAATTAAAGGCAATCCAATACTGGAAGAAAACACTTTTTTTGACACTTAGTTGAACCAGATTTGGACCCATCATATTTTTCTTTGCAAGTTAGAAAGCACATAATACATTTCAGAGATATTTTCCAAATGTCTCCAAAAGAAGAATGTGTATTTTTTTTTTCACCATAGCACCTAGTATCCTTGGTGAATCAAATATTTACCCAAAAGACAAGGCTAAAATCTAAATAATATCCCTGATTACTCTATCTCCTTCACAACTCATTTATAACTGATTAACTCTCTGTGGTACGCACATATACACTCCTCCATTCTCACTGCCATTGACACTTCCTCATACTCCTATTTACTCATTTCAAAACAAATTCTGACCACTTTACTGCACAAAATAACATGCTTGTTACTGGTCTCACAAAAATTAAATGAAAGAAAAGCAGATATCAAAGTATAGCTGTGACAACAGAGGCATAATCAACTAGATACAGCATATGAAATACTTAAGAAACAAAGAAAAAACTCATTTTCTCTGAAGGAGTCAGATGCAGTATTGAAGAACATGTTAAGGAGAGAGAATAGCATGTGAGATACCAAAGATCAAGGTACACTGAGAGATGCTAAACTTACAATTCCTTGAACAGAGTTACACACAGTTTTTATTTTTAATTTTTATTTTACTTTTACAGAGTTTTGTTGTCTACAGATATGTATGATCCCAGATTAGTAATATGTATATCCGCCATCCCACCCCCAGGCCATCACACAGCACCTGCAGGATCCCTTTTCTCACATGGCAATGACTGGTTTTTTTTAGTTAATTTATGTCCCACCCATTGCTCTTGATGTCCCCGACTAGCATCCACCAGTCTAAACAAATGACTCCTAGATTCCCTCGAGATCAATTATTCTCACCCAGTATCTTTGGTACCACACGTAACTCATTCAAATATGTGCACCCAAGCTATCACACTGCTTCTTTAGAATTCCTTTATGCAAACGCTTAGGAACATTGCAGCTAGACATTCTTTAAGATATTAATGATTGCAAATGTGGCTACACTGCAAATGAACGTACACTACAGTGTTCAATTAAAGGCAATCCAATACTGGAAGAAAACACTTTTTTTGACACTTAGTTGAACCAGATTTGGACCCATCATATTTTTCTTTGCAAGTTAGAAAGCACATAATACATTTCAGAGATATTTTCCAAATGTCTCCAAAAGAAGAATGTGTATTTTTTTTTTCACCATAGCACCTAGTATCCTTGGTGAATCAAATATTTACCCAAAAGACAAGGCTAAAATCTAAATAATATCCCTGATTACTCTATCTCCTTCACAACTCATTTATAACTGATTAACTCTCTGTGGTACGCACATATACACTCCTCCATTCTCACTGCCATTGACACTTCCTCATACTCCTATTTACTCATTTCAAAACAAATTCTGACCACTTTACTGCACAAAATAACATGCTTGTTACTGGTCTCACAAAAATTAAATGAAAGAAAAGCAGATATCAAAGTATAGCTGTGACAACAGAGGCATAATCAACTAGATACAGCATATGAAATACTTAAGAAACAAAGAAAAAACTCATTTTCTCTGAAGGAGTCAGATGCAGTATTGAAGAACATGTTAAGGAGAGAGAATAGCATGTGAGATACCAAAGATCAAGGTACACTGAGAGATGCTAAACTTACAATTCCTTGAACAGAGTTACACACAGTTTTTATTTTTAATTTTTATTTTACTTTTACAGAGTTTTGTTGTCTACAGATATGTATGATCCCAGATTAGTAATATGTATATCCCCGCCATCCCACCCCCCCAGGCCATCACACAGCACCCCTGCAGGATCCCCTTTTCTCACATGGCAATGACTGGTTATTTTTTTCACATAAAATATTATAGGTTTTCATGTTACTTCCTTTATGCCTCCCACCCATTGCTCATTCTTCACAATGTCCTTATGTCTACTGTCCATGTCTGTTTTCCCATCGCTTCACTGCATGTGTTATCATTACCATCCTGCTAGATTTCATATATATGTGTTAGTATATTGTACTTGTCTTTCTCTTTTTGACTTACTTCACTTTTTATGATATGTTCTAGATCCAGCCACCTCATTAGGACTGATTCTTCTGCATTTCTTTTTACAGCTGTATAGTATTCCATCGTATATATGTACCAGGGTTTCTGTATCTATTCATTCATTGATGGACATCTAGGTTGTTTCTGTGTTCTAGTTATTGTATAGAGAGCTGCAATGAACACTGGGGTACAGGTGCTTCTTTCAGTTTTGATTTAATCAGGTATAAGCCTAATACTGGGATTGCTGGGTTGTATGCTGCTTCTATTTTTAGTTTTTTAAGGAATCCCTATACTGTCTTGCATAGCAACTGGAACCATTTACATTCCCACCAGCAGTGCTCCCTTTTCTCCACACCCTCTCCAGCATTTATTGTCTGTCGATTTGTTCATGATGGCCATTCTGACGGGTGTGAGGTGACATCTCATTGTAGTTTTGATTTGCATTTCTCTAATTATAAGCGAGGTTGAGCATTGTTTAATGTGTTTTTTTGGCCATCTGTATGTTTTCTTTGAGAGGAGTCTCTTTAGGTCCTTTTCCCATTTTTTCATTGGGTGTTCATTTTTCCGATGTTGAATTGTCTGAGTTGCTTGTAGATTTTGGAGATTAATTCTTTGTCTGTTGTGTCATTTGCTATGATTTTCTCCCATTTTTTCATTTGGGTTGTTATAGGTCCCATATGTTAATTTTGAGAAAAACGGGGGCTAAACTTACAAATTCCTTTGAACAGAGTTACACACAGTTTTTATTTTTAATTTTTATTTTACTTTTACAGAGTTTTGTTGTCTACAGATATGTATGATCCCAGATTAGTAATATGTATATCCCCGCCATCCCACCCCCCCAGGCCATCACACAGCACCCCTGCAGGATCCCCTTTTCTCACATGGCAATGACTGGTTATTTTTTTCACATAAAATATTATAGGTTTTCATGTTACTTCCTTTATGCCTCCCACCCATTGCTCATTCTTCACAATGTCCTTATGTCTACTGTCCATGTCTGTTTTCCCATCGCTTCACTGCATGTGTTATCATTACCATCCTGCTAGATTTCATATATATGTGTTAGTATATTGTACTTGTCTTTCTCTTTTTGACTTACTTCACTTTTTATGATATGTTCTAGATCCAGCCACCTCATTAGGACTGATTCTTCTGCATTTCTTTTTACAGCTGTATAGTATTCCATCGTATATATGTACCAGGGTTTCTGTATCTATTCATTCATTGATGGACATCTAGGTTGTTTCTGTGTTCTAGTTATTGTATAGAGAGCTGCAATGAACACTGGGGTACAGGTGCTTCTTTCAGTTTTGATTTAATCAGGTATAAGCCTAATACTGGGATTGCTGGGTTGTATGCTGCTTCTATTTTTAGTTTTTTAAGGAATCCCTATACTGTCTTGCATAGCAACTGGAACCATTTACATTCCCACCAGCAGTGCTCCCTTTTCTCCACACCCTCTCCAGCATTTATTGTCTGTCGATTTGTTCATGATGGCCATTCTGACGGGTGTGAGGTGACATCTCATTGTAGTTTTGATTTGCATTTCTCTAATTATAAGCGAGGTTGAGCATTGTTTAATGTGTTTTTTTGGCCATCTGTATGTTTTCTTTGGAGAGGAGTCTCTTTAGGTCCTTTTCCCATTTTTTCATTGGGTGTTCATTTTTCCGATGTTGAATTGTCTGAGTTGCTTGTAGATTTTGGAGATTAATTCTTTGTCTGTTGTGTCATTTGCTATGATTTTCTCCCATTCAGTGGATTTCTGTTCAGCTTTTTTGTAGTTTCTTTTGCTCTACAAAAGCCTTTAAGTTTCATTAGGTCCCATATGTTAATTTTTGATTTTAGTTCCACCATTCTAGTAGGTGGATCATGGAAGATCTTGCTTTGATTTATGTCCTTGAGTGCTTTGCCTATATTCTCCTCTAAGAGTTTGGTGGTTTCTGGTCTTACATTTAGGTCTTTAATCCATTTTGAGTTGATCTTTGTGCATGGTGTCAGGGAATGTTCCAATTTTATTTTTTGCATGTAGCTGTCCAGTTTTCCCAACACCATTTGTTGAAGAGGCTGTCTTTGTCCCATTTTATATATTTGCCTCCTTTGTCAAAAATAAGGAACCCATAGGTGCGTGGGTTTATCTCTGGGTTCTCTATTTTGTTCCACTGGTCTATAGCTCTGGTTTTGTGCCAGTACCATACTGTTTTGATGACTGTTGCTTTGTAGTATAGTCTGAAGTTAGGAAGGCTGATCCTTCCAAGCTCCATTCTTCTTCCTCAGGATTGCTTTAGCTGTTCAAGGTCTTTTGTGTTTCCATATGAACTGTGTTATTCTTTGGTCTAGTTCTGTGAAAAATGTCATTGGTAGTTTGATAGGGATCGCACTTAATCTAAAGATGATATTCAGTAGTATGGCCATTTTCACAATATTGATTCTTCCGATCCAGGAACATGGAATATCTCTCCATCTGTTTAAGTCTTCTTTAATGTCTCTCATGAGTGTCTTGTAATTTTCTTTTTCGTTTTGGTTGGTTTTTTAGGTCTTCTTTTCTCCACACCTCTCCAGCATTTATTGTCTGTCGATTTGTTCATGATGGCCATTCTGACGGGTGTGAGGTGACATCTCATTGTAGTTTTGATTTGCATTTCTCTAATTATAAGCGAGGTTGAGCATTGTTTAATGTGTTTTTTTGGCCATCTGTATGTTTTCTTTGGAGAGGAGTCTCTTTAGGTCCTTTTCCCATTTTTTCATTGGGTGTTCATTTTTCCGATGTTGAATTGTCTGAGTTGCTTGTAGATTTTGGAGATTAATTCTTTGTCTGTTGTGTCATTTGCTATGATTTTCTCCCATTCAGTGGATTTCTGTTCAGCTTTTTTGTAGTTTCTTTTGCTCTACAAAAGCCTTTAAGTTTCATTAGGTCCCATATGTTAATTTTTGATTTTAGTTCCACCATTCTAGTAGGTGGATCATGGAAGATCTTGCTTTGATTTATGTCCTTGAGTGCTTTGCCTATATTCTCCTCTAAGAGTTTGGTGGTTTCTGGTCTTACATTTAGGTCTTTAATCCATTTTGAGTTGATCTTTGTGCATGGTGTCAGGGAATGTTCCAATTTTATTTTTTGCATGTAGCTGTCCAGTTTTCCCAACACCATTTGTTGAAGAGGCTGTCTTTGTCCCATTTTATATATTTGCCTCCTTTGTCAAAAATAAGGAACCCATAGGTGCGTGGGTTTATCTCTGGGTTCTCTATTTTGTTCCACTGGTCTATAGCTCTGTTTTTGTGCCAGTACCATACTGTTTTGATGACTGTTGCTTTGTAGTATAGTCTGAAGTTAGGGAGGCTGATCCCTCCAGCTCCATTCTTCTTCCTCAGGATTGCTTTGGCTATTCAAGGTCTTTTGTGTTTCCATATGAACTGTCTTATTCTTTGGTCTAGTTCTGTGAAAAATGTCATTGGTAGTTTGATAGGGATCGCACTTAATCTAAAGATGATATTCAGTAGTATGGCCATTTTCACAATATTGATTCTTCCGATCCAGGAACATGGAATATCTCTCCGTCTGTTTAAGTCTTCTTTAATTTCTCTCATTAGTGTCTTGCAATTTTCTGTGTTCAGTTCTTTTGTTTCTTTGGGTTGGTTTATTCCTAGATATTTGAGTCTTTTGGTTGCGATGGTGAAGGGGATTGCCTCTTTGATTTCATTTTCTGATTTTTCATTTTTTGTATATAGGAATACCAGTGATTTCTGTGTTTTGATTTTGTATCCTGCGACTTTGCTGAATTTGTTGATTAGCTCTAGTAGTTTTTTAATAGTGTCTTTGGGATTTTCTATGTATAATATCATGTCATCTGCAAATAGAGAGAATTTTACTTCTTCTTTTCCAATCTGATTCCTTTTATTTGTTTTTCTTGTCTTATTCCTGTTGGTAGAACTTCCAGGACTATGCTGAATAAGAGTGGTGAAAGTGGAAACCCTTGTCTTATTCCTGATCTTAGAGGGAATGCTTTCAGTTTTTCACCATTGAGACTAATGTTTGCTGTGGGCGTCTCATATAGCTTTCACTATGTTGAGATAGGTTCCTTCTATGCCCATTTTTTGAAGAGTTTTTTTTTTTTTTTTATCATAAATGGATGTTGTACTTTGTCAAAGGCTTTTTCTGCATCTATTGAGATTATCACGTGGTTTTTGTCTCTCAATTTGTTGATATGGTGTATCACATTGATTGATTTGCGGATATTGAAGAATCCTTGCATGGCTGGGATGAACCCGACTTGATCATGATGTATGAGTTTCTTAATGTGTTGTTGAATTCTGTTTGCTAGGATTTTGTTGAGGATTATGGCATCTAAATTCATCAGTGAAATTGGCCTGTAATTTTCTTTGCGTTGTCTTTGCTTGGCTTTGGTATCAGGGTGATGGTAACTCGTAGAATGTGTCTGGAAGTGTTTCTCCCTTCTTCCTCAGGATTGCTTTGGCTATTCAAGGTCTTTTGTGTTTCCATATGAACTGTCTTATTCTTTGGTCTAGTTCTGTGAAAAATGTCATTGGTAGTTTGATAGGGATCGCACTTAATCTAAAGATGATATTCAGTAGTATGGCCATTTTCACAATATTGATTCTTCCGATCCAGGAACATGGAATATCTCTCCGTCTGTTTAAGTCTTCTTTAATTTCTCTCATTAGTGTCTTGCAATTTTCTGTGTTCAGTTCTTTTGTTTCTTTGGGTTGGTTTATTCCTAGATATTTGAGTCTTTTGGTTGCGATGGTGAAGGGGATTGCCTCTTTGATTTCATTTTCTGATTTTTCATTTTTTGTATATAGGAATACCAGTGATTTCTGTGTTTTGATTTTGTATCCTGCGACTTTGCTGAATTTGTTGATTAGCTCTAGTAGTTTTTTAATAGTGTCTTTGGGATTTTCTATGTATAATATCATGTCATCTGCAAATAGAGAAATTTTACTTCTTCTTTTCCAATCTGATTCCTTTTATTTGTTTTTCTTGTCTTATTCCTGTTGGTAGAACTTCCAGGACTATGCTGAATAAGAGTGGTGAAAGTGGAAACCCTTGTCTTATTCCTGATCTTAGAGGGAATGCTTTCAGTTTTTCACCATTGAGACTAATGTTTGCTGTGGGCGTCTCATATAGCTTTCACTATGTTGAGATAGGTTCCTTCTATGCCCATTTTTTGAAGAGTTTTTTTTTTTTTTTATCATAAATGGATGTTGTACTTTGTCAAAGGCTTTTTCTGCATCTATTGAGATTATCACGTGGTTTTTGTCTCTCAATTTGTTGATATGGTGTATCACATTGATTGATTTGCGGATATTGAAGAATCCTTGCATGGCTGGGATGAACCCGACTTGATCATGATGTATGAGTTTCTTAATGTGTTGTTGAATTCTGTTTGCTAGGATTTTGTTGAGGATTATGGCATCTAAATTCATCAGTGAAATTGGCCTGTAATTTTCTTTTTTGCGTTGTCTTTGCTTGGCTTTGGTATCAGGGTGATGGTAACCTCGTAGAATGTGTCTGGAAGTGTTTCTTCCTGTGTAATATTCTGGAAGAGTTTTAGAAGGACAGGCATTAGCTCTTCTTTAAATGTTTGGTAGAATTCACACGTGAAGCCATCTGGACCTGGGCTTTTATTTTTGGGTAGATTTTTGATCACAAAGTCAATTTCTGAGCTTCTGATTGGGTTGTTTATAGTTTCTATTTCTTCCTGGTTCAGTCTTGGGAGATTAATCTTCTCCAAGAAACTGTCCATTTCTTCCAGGTTGTCCAGTGTGTTGCCATATAGTTGTTCATAATAGTCTCTTAGAATCCTTTGGATTTCTGCCTTATCTGTTGTAATCTCTCCTTTTTCATTTTTGATTTTGTTGATCTGGTACTTCTCTGTTTTTTTCTTGATGAGTTTAGCGAGTGGTTTGTCAATTTTATTTAAGTTTTCACAGAACCAGCTTTTTGTTTTAGTTATCTTTACTATTGTTTCTTTTGTTTCTTTTTCATTTATTTCTGCTCTGATTTTTATGATTTCTCTTCTTCTGCTAACTTTGGGGTGCTTTTGTTCTTTCTCCAATAGTTTTCAGTGTAGGGTTGGGTCATCTATTTGATATTTTTCTTATTTCTTGAGGTAGGATTATACTGCTATAAACTTCCCTCTTAGAATTGCTTTTGCAGTATCCCATAAGTTTTGCACTGCTGTGTGTTCATTGTCACTTTGTTCTAGGAATTTTATTTTATTTCTCCATTAATTTGCTCAATAATCAGTTTGTTTTTTAGGTATGTGTTGTTTAATCTCCATGTGTTTGTGTTTTTAGCAGATATTTTCCTGTAGTTGATCTCTAGTCTCACTGCACTGTGGTCAGAGAAGATGGTTGATATAATTTCAATTTTCTTGAATTGACTAAGGTTTGACTTGTGGCTCAGGATGTGGTCTATCATGGAGAATGTTCCATGAGCACTTGAGAAGAAAGTGTATTCTTCTGCTTTTGGATGAAAGGTCCTAAAGATATCAGCGGGGTCCATCTCTTCTAGTGTGGCATTTAAGGCGTGTTTCTTTATTAATTTTCTATTTGGATGATCTGTCCATTGGTGTAACAGGAGTATTAAAGTCTCCTACTATTCCTGTGTTATTGTCAATTTCTTCTTTTATGTCTGAAAGTGTTTGTCTTATGTATTGGAGTGCTCCTGTGCTGGGTGCATAGATATTTATGATTGTTATGTATTCCTCCTGGATTGATCCCTTGATCATTATGTAGTGTCCTGCCTTGTCTCATAATCTTCTTTATTTTGAGGTCTATCTTGTCTGATATAAGGATTGCTACTCCAGCTTTCTTTTGATTTCCATTTGCATGGACTATCTTTTTCCTTTCTCTCAGTTTCAGTCTATAAGTGTCTCTAGGTCTGAAGTGAGTTTCCTGGAGGCAGCATATGTATGTCTCATGTTTTTGAATCCATTCAGCCACTCTGTGTCTTTTGGTTGGGGCATTTAGTCCATTTACATTCATAGTAATTATTGATACAAATGATCCTAGTGTCATCTTCTTAGATGTTATGATGGCTTGGTTTTGTAGATCTTCTTCTTCTTCTCTTATACTTGTTGTCTATATAAGTCCCTTTAGCACTTGTTGTAAGGCTGGTTTGGTGTGACTAAATTCTTTTAATTTTGCTTATCTGTAAAGCTTTTGATTTCTCCATCAATTTTGAATGAGATCCTTGAAGGGTAGAGGATTCTTGGTTGCAGATGATTCTGTTTCAGCGCTTTAAATGTGTCTTGCTTTCCCTTCTGGCCTGCAGAGCTTCTGTTGAAAGATCAGCTGTTAAACGTATGGGCTTTCCCTTGTATATCACTAGTTGTTTTTTCCTTGCTGCTTTGAGAATTCTGTCTTTGTGTTTAACTTGTGTTAGCTTCATTAATACGTGTCTTGGTGTGTTTCTTCTTGGGTTGATTCTGTATGGTACTCTTTGTGCTTCTTGGACTTGATTGACTATTTCTTTTCCCATGTTGGGGAAATTTTCAACTAGAATCTCTTCAAAAATTTTCTCATAGCCTTTCTTTTTTTCTTCTTCTTCTGAAACCCCTATAATTCGAATATCTGTGCGTTTGATATTATCCCAGAGGTCTCTGAGGCTATCCTCTGCTCTTTTCATTCTTTGAGCTAGATTCTGTTGTTCAGCAGTTACTTCCACCATTCTATCTTCCAGCTCACTTATCCAGTCTTCTGTCTCAGAAGCTCAGGAATTGAGTTGTTTGTCTCTGTTTGGTGTTTTTTAAGTTCATATGTTTCTTTATTCAGTGTGTTAGATACTTCTTGCAATTTCTCTAAAATTCTATTTTCAGTGTTTGGGATCATCTTTAGTATCATTCTTCTGAATTGGCTGTCAGAAAGTTTGTCTAGTTCCTCTTCTTCTCTTATACTTGTTGTCTATATAAGTCCCTTTAGCACTTGTTGTAAGGCTGGTTTGGTGTGACTAAATTCTTTTAATTTTGCTTATCTGTAAAGCTTTTGATTTCTCCATCAATTTTGAATGAGATCCTTGAAGGGTAGAGGATTCTTGGTTGCAGATGATTCTGTTTCAGCGCTTTAAATGTGTCTTGCTTTCCCTTCTGGCCTGCAGAGCTTCTGTTGAAAGATCAGCTGTTAAACGTATGGGCTTTCCCTTGTATATCACTAGTTGTTTTTTCCTTGCTGCTTTGAGAATTCTGTCTTTGTGTTTAACTTGTGTTAGCTTCATTAATACGTGTCTTGGTGTGTTTCTTCTTGGGTTGATTCTGTATGGTACTCTTTGTGCTTCTTGGACTTGATTGACTATTTCTTTTCCCATGTTGGGGAAATTTTCAACTAGAATCTCTTCAAAAATTTTCTCATAGCCTTTCTTTTTTTCTTCTTCTTCTGAAACCCCTATAATTCGAATATCTGTGCGTTTGATATTATCCCAGAGGTCTCTGAGGCTATCCTCTGCTCTTTTCATTCTTTGAGCTAGATTCTGTTGTTCAGCAGTTACTTCCACCATTCTATCTTCCAGCTCACTTATCCAGTCTTCTGTCTCAGAAGCTCAGGAATTGAGTTGTTTGTCTCTGTTTGGTGTTTTTTAAGTTCATATGTTTCTTTATTCAGTGTGTTAGATACTTCTTGCAATTTCTCTAAAATTCTATTTTCAGTGTTTGGGATCATCTTTAGTATCATTCTTCTGAATTGGCTGTCAGAAAGTTTGTCTAGTTCCTCTTCATTGATTTGAACTTGTGTGTTTGTAGATTGTTCCTTTACTTGTGTGGTATTTCTCTGCTGTTTCATTGGTACTATTAATTTTTTAACTAACTATGTTTGGGGTTTCCTTTTCCCAGATTTTGAGTTATGTCCGTGTGTGTTTGATGTTTGGATGAGGCATCTTACTTTGAGTGATGCTGGTGGTTGGGTGATGTCAGGACTTGCATACAAGTGATTACCTTTGTTGGAGTTCTCTCTGTTTAATGCTCTCTAGTGTTAGGTATTCTCTGGTATTGTAGAGTTTTGGAGTCAGTGCTCCTCCCTAAAGCCCCTGGGCTTGTTGCCCGACCAGGGAATGAAGATTTCACAACTGGATTGTTATGGTATTATATGGTATTAAAATATTCTCAGTGCGCACAGAGTCTCCAGTCCTACTCAGTGGCTCTGTGATTGGGTTAATGGTAACCTCCTTCAAAAGGAATTCAGTGCAGTCTTTCCAAGGACTGCTCAAGGGCACTTCTAGCTTAAGGAGGCACTTGGACCCTGTAAAGCAGGTCTGGCTCAGTCCCTTGTAGGGGTCACTGCTCCTTTTCCGGGTCTTGATTTGCAACAGACTTTACGTATTTGGCCCACCCAGCGTCTCTGGTGGATATGAGGTTTGACTTTTAAAAGTGCGATTGCGCCCCTTTCCTACCGTCTTGTTGTGGCTTCTCCTTTGCTCTTCAATGTGGGGCATCTTTTTTGTGATCGGATCGAATGTCTTCCAGTTGATAGTTTTTCAGGAACTTGTTGCAATTCAGGCGATTTTGCAGGAGAGATGAGTGCATGTCCTCTGTGCCGCCATCTTAGCTCCACTGCCCGAATTACACACAGTTTTAAGGGATTTGTCTACTAGCGGTATTTTCTCCTGGCATTTTTCTTCACATGGCTGCCATTTTTGTTGGTGTTTTTTAAGTTCATATGTTTCTTTATTCAGTGTGTTAGATACTTCTTGCAATTTCTCTAAAATTCTATTTTCAGTGTTTGGGATCATCTTTAGTATCATTCTTCTGAATTGGCTGTCAGAAAGTTTGTCTAGTTCCTCTTCATTGATTTGAACTTGTGTGTTTGTAGATTGTTCCTTTACTTGTGTGGTATTTCTCTGCTGTTTCATTGGTACTATTAATTTTTTAACTAACTATGTTTGGGGTTTCCTTTTCCCAGATTTTGAGTTATGTCCGTGTGTGTTTGATGTTTGGATGAGGCATCTTACTTTGAGTGATGCTGGTGGTTGGGTGATGTCAGGACTTGCATACAAGTGATTACCTTTGTTGGAGTTCTCTCTGTTTAATGCTCTCTAGTGTTAGGTATTCTCTGGTATTGTAGAGTTTTGGAGTCAGTGCTCCCTCCCTAAAGCCCCTGGGCTTGTTGCCCGACCAGGGAATGAAGATTTCACAACTGGATTGTTATGGTATTATATGGTATTAAAATATTCTCAGTGCGCACAGAGTCTCCAGTCCTACTCAGTGGCTCTGTGATTGGGTTAATGGTAACCTCCTTCAAAAGGAATTCAGTGCAGTCTTTCCAAGGACTGCTCAAGGGCACTTCTAGCTTAAGGAGGCACTTGGACCCTGTAAAGCAGGTCTGGCTCAGTCCCTTGTAGGGGTCACTGCTCCTTTTCCGGGTCTTGATTTGCAACAGACTTTACGTATTTGGCCCACCCAGCGTCTCTGGTGGATATGAGGTTTGACTTTTAAAAGTGCGATTGCGCCCTTCCTACCGTCTTGTTGTGGCTTCTCCTTTGCTCTTCAATGTGGGGCATCTTTTTTGTGATCGGATCGAATGTCTTCCAGTTGATAGTTTTTCAGGAACTTGTTGCAATTCAGGCGATTTTGCAGGAGAGATGAGTGCATGTCCTCTGTGCCGCCATCTTAGCTCCACTGCCCGAATTACACACAGTTTTAAGGGATTTGTCTACTAGCGGTATTTTCTCCTGGCATTTTTCTTCACATGGCTGCCATTTATTTTACTAAAAGTTTTTATGTCTTTTATAGTACAACTTCTAAAACATATACATATGCATCCCTACCACCTGCAGCATAAGACACAAATTCTGTGGCCAGGTACCCAGAGTCCATGCTTGAAACAGGGCAATTTGTCATTGTTGCTCAGTCCCCAAGTTGTGTCTGACTTTTTGCAGCCCCATGGACTAAGGTCCACCAGGTTCCTCTGTCCATGGGACTTGCCAGGAAAGAATACTAAACTGGGTTGCCATTTCCTTTTCCAGGGGATCTTCCCTTCCCAGAGATCAAACCCATGTCTCCTTCATTGCAGGCAAATTCTTTACCACTGAACTACCAGGAAGACAAAGCTTATTAGCAGTCGTGACAGTAAGTGGTTTTTTTTTTTTTTTAGCCACTTCTATTGGTCTTTCATTTATTTCCATCTTTGTTCTTTGGCCTGCGTGGGCCTTCCATTGCAGTGACCTCTGTCACTGCAGAGCACTGGCTCTGGGCACACGCACTCCATAGCGCTGGTTCAGTAGTTGGACACATCAGTCCAGCTGCTCTGCGGCATGTGGGATCTTCCCAGGCCAGGGAGCAAACCGGCGCCCCTTGCACTGTAAAACGGTGTCTTTACCCACTGGACCACCAGGGAAGCCCAGTAAGAGGATTTTTGAGTCAACTCTTTTAATGTGATTATTCTAACATTTCCATACCAAAATGGTCACATAAAAATACAAAAGCATTTTATTTAGTTAGTTCAACTAATCATTCTTATGTGCATGTTATGAATCAAGTAGTCTTTTTGATGCTTAGAATATTTCAGTGAACAAAAAGATCCCCTCCTTGTGGAGTTTAACTCTTAATAAGGTGAGAGAGATATTAAAAATAAGTATCAAGAAAGGGAATTAATATGTTATAAATGATAAGCATGATTTAAAAGTTGAAGAGGTAAAAGAATCAACTATGCTGGGTTTTAGAAGTGGGGCAGTTGGAAATTTTTAATGTGGTTATAGGATGAACTTCATTCAAATATAAGACATGAACAAAGACTTATAGGAAAGTTGACCGCCATCTTAGCTCCACTGCCCGAATTACACACAGTTTTAAGGGATTTGTCTACTAGCGGTATTTTCTCCTGGCATTTTTCTTCACATGGCTGCCATTTATTTTACTAAAAGTTTTTATGTCTTTTATAGTACAACTTCTAAAACATATACATATGCATCCCTACCACCTGCAGCATAAGACACAAATTCTGTGGCCAGGTACCCAGAGTCCATGCTTGAAACAGGGCAATTTGTCATTGTTGCTCAGTCCCCAAGTTGTGTCTGACTTTTTGCAGCCCCATGGACTAAGGTCCACCAGGTTCCTCTGTCCATGGGACTTGCCAGGAAAGAATACTAAACTGGGTTGCCATTTCCTTTTCCAGGGGATCTTCCCTTCCCAGAGATCAAACCCATGTCTCCTTCATTGCAGGCAAATTCTTTACCACTGAACTACCAGGAAGACAAAGCTTATTAGCAGTCGTGACAGTAAGTGGTTTTTTTTTTTTTTTAGCCACTTCTATTGGTCTTTCATTTATTTCCATCTTTGTTCTTTGGCCTGCGTGGGCCTTCCATTGCAGTGACCTCTGTCACTGCAGAGCACTGGCTCTGGGCACACGCACTCCATAGCGCTGGTTCAGTAGTTGGACACATCAGTCCAGCTGCTCTGCGGCATGTGGGATCTTCCCAGGCCAGGGAGCAAACCGGCGCCCCTTGCACTGTAAAACGGTGTCTTTACCCACTGGACCACCAGGGAAGCCCAGTAAGAGGATTTTTGAGTCAACTCTTTTAATGTGATTATTCTAACATTTCCATACCAAAATGGTCACATAAAAATACAAAAGCATTTTATTTAGTTAGTTCAACTAATCATTCTTATGTGCATGTTATGAATCAAGTAGTCTTTTTGATGCTTAGAATATTTCAGTGAACAAAAAGATCCCCTCCTTGTGGAGTTTAACTCTTAATAAGGTGAGAGAGATATTAAAAATAAGTATCAAGAAAGGGAATTAATATGTTATAAATGATAAGCATGATTTAAAAGTTGAAGAGGTAAAAGAATCAACTATGCTGGGTTTTAGAAGTGGGGCAGTTGGAAATTTTTAATGTGGTTATAGGATGAACTTCATTCAAAATATAAGACATGAACAAAGACTTAAAGGAGTTGAGGGGGACATCAGAGAAAGGGAGTTCCCAGCAAAAGAAACTACCAGTTTAAAGTTTCTAAGGGAAGAACACACCATGCTCAAGAAATAAAAGGGAGATAGAAACAGCTGAAATAGGGGAAGTGAATAAAGGAATAGTACGAGAGGAAGATGAAGAATATGAGGGACAGGTGATTTGAGACCTCGGTCACCATTAGAAGGATGTTAGCCTTTATTGAGTGAAAGAGAAAATGATTGCAGGGTTGTGAGCAGAATGACATGATCTAACCTACACTTTTTTTGCAGTGGGGAGGGCGGGGCACTTCTACTGGTCTTTCATTTATCTATTTTCATCCATCTTTGTTCTCTGGCCTGTGTGGACCTCCCATCACAGTGGTGCCTGTCACTGCAGAGCACCAGTTCTGGGCACATGCGCTGCAGAGCTCTAGTTTGGTAGTTGGATACACCGGTCCAGCTGCTCCACGGCATGTGGGATCTTCCCAGGCCAGGGATCAAACCGGCACCCCTTGCACAGCAAAGGTGGTGTCCTTACCCGCTAGAGCACCAGGGAAGCCCTAACCTACACTTTTAAGTCAACATGCTTAACTGTTGCCTTAAGAAGGAGAAAAGTAAAGAAACAGAGAACAAAGTAGCTACTGCACTAATCCCCATGAAAGATGATGGTGGCTCAGAACAAGGTGGCATTAGTGAAAATTATGAGAATTTCTTAGATACCAAAGATTGTTCTAAGGTAGAACTAATAGGATGCCGTGGACTTTAGAACAAGGTGTTTGTATTTCCATACCAAAATGGTCACATAAAAATACAAAAGCATTTTATTTAGTTAGTTCAACTAATCATTCTTATGTGCATGTTATGAATCAAGTAGTCTTTTTGATGCTTAGAATATTTCAGTGAACAAAAAGATCCCCTCCTTGTGGAGTTTAACTCTTAATAAGGTGAGAGAGATATTAAAAATAAGTATCAAGAAAGGGAATTAATATGTTATAAATGATAAGCATGATTTAAAAGTTGAAGAGGTAAAAGAATCAACTATGCTGGGTTTTAGAAGTGGGGCAGTTGGAAATTTTTAATGTGGTTATAGGATGAACTTCATTCAAAATATAAGACATGAACAAAGACTTAAAGGAGTTGAGGGGGACATCAGAGAAAGGGAGTTCCCAGCAAAAGAAACTACCAGTTTAAAGTTTCTAAGGGAAGAACACACCATGCTCAAGAAATAAAAGGGAGATAGAAACAGCTGAAATAGGGGAAGTGAATAAAGGAATAGTACGAGAGGAAGATGAAGAATATGAGGGACAGGTGATTTGAGACCTCGGTCACCATTAGAAGGATGTTAGCCTTTATTGAGTGAAAGAGAAAATGATTGCAGGGTTGTGAGCAGAATGACATGATCTAACCTACACTTTTTTTGCAGTGGGGAGGGCGGGGCACTTCTACTGGTCTTTCATTTATCTATTTTCATCCATCTTTGTTCTCTGGCCTGTGTGGACCTCCCATCACAGTGGTGCCTGTCACTGCAGAGCACCAGTTCTGGGCACATGCGCTGCAGAGCTCTAGTTTGGTAGTTGGATACACCGGTCCAGCTGCTCCACGGCATGTGGGATCTTCCCAGGCCAGGGATCAAACCGGCACCCCTTGCACAGCAAAGGTGGTGTCCTTACCCGCTAGAGCACCAGGGAAGCCCTAACCTACACTTTTAAGTCAACATGCTTAACTGTTGCCTTAAGAAGGAGAAAAGTAAAGAAACAGAGAACAAAGTAGCTACTGCACTAATCCCCATGAAAGATGATGGTGGCTCAGAACAAGGTGGCATTAGTGAAAATTATGAGAATTTCTTAGATACCAAAGATTGTTCTAAGGTAGAACTAATAGGATGTCCTAACAGATTGGACAGAGGTTGTGAGAGGAGAGTCAAGCATAATTCTAAGATCTTTTGTGTTTTGTATCTTTTTTGGAGATAGAAAAATGGAGTTGTCATTAAATGGAAGGAAAGATTGTAGGTACAGAAAATTGTAAGTGTGGATTCATATTAAATACAAATGATCTAAACACCCTAATTTTAAAAAGTAGATATTTTCAGATTTGATAAGAAAAAATGCCCAATTACAAAGTGCCCATAAGAAAACTATTTTAAATATAAACAGCCTAAAAGTAAAACAGTAGAAAAAAATCAAGCAAACATCACATCAAATAAAGCAGGAGTAGCTATATTGTTATAAAACAAACTAGATTTCAAAGCACAGAATATTACCTGAGTTAAAGTAGGTCATTCCCTGATGATTAACGAGTCCATTCATAATAGGATCTGAAAATTGTGTTTTGTGCCATACTATCAAAGCTTTAAAATGTGAAAGCAAATACTGATTAAACTGTGACAAAAACAGACAAATTCACAATTACAGTCAGAGAATCCAATGCCCCACCAGTGACTGATGGAATAGAGACTCAAAACCAATCAAGATGTACATTACATACTTGAATAACACAATCAATCAATTGAATCAGATTTACATCTAGAGAATACACCACCTTACAGCTACAGAATATACAATCTTTTCAAGAGTATATGGTCTGTTTATCACATTTTGGGCCATAAATTGAGTCTCAATAAACTTAAGAGAATTTTATTTATACAAAGTTTTTATTTTGTCTTTTGTTATCACATTTTGGGCCAAAAAAATCTTTTCACCGTCCAGCTGCTCCACGGCATGTGGGATCTTCCCAGGCCAGGGATCAAACCGGCACCCCTTGCACAGCAAAGGTGGTGTCCTTACCCGCTAGAGCACCAGGGAAGCCCTAACCTACACTTTTAAGTCAACATGCTTAACTGTTGCCTTAAGAAGGAGAAAAGTAAAGAAACAGAGAACAAAGTAGCTACTGCACTAATCCCCATGAAAGATGATGGTGGCTCAGAACAAGGTGGCATTAGTGAAAATTATGAGAATTTCTTAGATACCAAAGATTGTTCTAAGGTAGAACTAATAGGATGTCCTAACAGATTGGACAGAGGTTGTGAGAGGAGAGTCAAGCATAATTCTAAGATCTTTTGTGTTTTGTATCTTTTTTGGAGATAGAAAAATGGAGTTGTCATTAAATGGAAGGAAAGATTGTAGGTACAGAAAATTGTAAGTGTGGATTCATATTAAATACAAATGATCTAAACACCCTAATTTTAAAAAGTAGATATTTTCAGATTTGATAAGAAAAAATGCCCAATTACAAAGTGCCCATAAGAAAACTATTTTAAATATAAACAGCCTAAAAGTAAAACAGTAGAAAAAAATCAAGCAAACATCACATCAAATAAAGCAGGAGTAGCTATATTGTTATAAAACAAACTAGATTTCAAAGCACAGAATATTACCTGAGTTAAAGTAGGTCATTCCCTGATGATTAACGAGTCCATTCATAATAGGATCTGAAAATTGTGTTTTGTGCCATACTATCAAAGCTTTAAAATGTGAAAGCAAATACTGATTAAACTGTGACAAAAACAGACAAATTCACAATTACAGTCAGAGAATCCAATGCCCCACCAGTGACTGATGGAATAGAGACTCAAAACCAATCAAGATGTACATTACATACTTGAATAACACAATCAATCAATTGAATCAGATTTACATCTAGAGAATACACCACCTTACAGCTACAGAATATACAATCTTTTCAAGAGTATATGGTCTGTTTATCACATTTTGGGCCATAAATTGAGTCTCAATAAACTTAAGAGAATTTTATTTATACAAATATGTTCTCTCATATGTTCTCTGGTCGTACCTTATATTGGAAATAAATTAGAAATTAACAGCAGAAAGATATCTATAAATACCCTCAACACCTGGAAATTGGATAGCATGGTTCTAAATGACCCAAAGATGGAGAATAATTTAAAAGGGAAATTAGAAAATATTCTAGAATGAGTGAAAATACAATATATTAAAATTTTGCGAGATGCTACTAAAGCAGTATTTAGAAAGTTATAGCCTCAAATGCCCAAATTAGAAAAGAAGAAAGATCTCAAATCAGTGACCTCAGTTTCCAACTAAGAATCTAGAAAATAAGGAGTAAAATTCACCAAAAGCAGCCAAAAGAAAAAATATAATAAAAACCAGACCATGAATCAATAAAGTAGAAAACAGAAAAATCAAATAGAGAATATCAATGAAACAACAATTATCTGAGGTCAATAAGATTAATAGAGTTATAGCTTTACTGACGAAGGAAAAGGGAGAAGAAGCAAATTATCAATATCAGAAATAAATGACCTCAATTGCCAATTTTATTATTACAATCATAATATGGTAATACTACAAAATAAATTTATGCCAATAAACTTACCAATTTGGAGTAAATGAAAGTTCCTTAAAAAAAAAAACTATTAAATGCCATTTAAGAAGAAATAAACATTCTGAATGGTCCAATATGTATTAAAGAAATTAAATTTGTTGTCAAAAATCTTTCTCCAAAGAATACTACCAGACCAGATGGCTTTATTGATGGATTATGTTTAAGAAAGAAATAATACTACTTTTATATAAATGTTCCATAAAGTTGAAGGGTAGGCAATACTTCCCAACTTATTCTATGAGGCCAGCTGTATACTGATACCAAAGCAGACATTATCAGAAAATAAAATGGCAAATCAAGATGTACATTACATACTTGAATAACACAATCAATCAATTGAATCAGATTTACATCTAGAGAATACACCACCTTACAGCTACAGAATATACAATCTTTTCAAGAGTATATGGTCTGTTTATCACATTTTGGGCCATAAATTGAGTCTCAATAAACTTAAGAGAATTTTATTTATACAAATATGTTCTCTCATATGTTCTCTGGTCGTACCTTATATTGGAAATAAATTAGAAATTAACAGCAGAAAGATATCTATAAATACCCTCAACACCTGGAAATTGGATAGCATGGTTCTAAATGACCCAAAGATGGAGAATAATTTAAAAGGGAAATTAGAAAATATTCTAGAATGAGTGAAAATACAATATATTAAAATTTTGCGAGATGCTACTAAAGCAGTATTTAGAAAGTTATAGCCTCAAATGCCCAAATTAGAAAAGAAGAAAGATCTCAAATCAGTGACCTCAGTTTCCAACTAAGAATCTAGAAAATAAGGAGTAAAATTCACCAAAAGCAGCCAAAAGAAAAAATATAATAAAAACCAGACCATGAATCAATAAAGTAGAAAACAGAAAAATCAAATAGAGAATATCAATGAAACAACAATTATCTGAGGTCAATAAGATTAATAGAGTTATAGCTTTACTGACGAAGGAAAAGGGAGAAGAAGCAAATTATCAATATCAGAAATAAATGACCTCAATTGCCAATTTTATTATTACAATCATAATATGGTAATACTACAAAATAAATTTATGCCAATAAACTTACCAATTTGGAGTAAATGAAAGTTCCTTAAAAAAAAAAACTATTAAATGCCATTTAAGAAGAAATAAACATTCTGAATGGTCCAATATGTATTAAAGAAATTAAATTTGTTGTCAAAAATCTTTCTCCAAAGAATACTACCAGACCAGATGGCTTTATTGATGGATTATGTTTAAGAAAGAAATAATACTACTTTTATATAAATGTTCCATAAAGTTGAAGGGTAGGCAATACTTCCCAACTTATTCTATGAGGCCAGCTGTATACTGATACCAAAGCAGACATTATCAGAAAATAAAATGGCAAATCAAGATCCCTTATAAAATCAGAAATCATTATTCTTAACACAATTTTAGCAAATTAAATTCAGAAATAAAAAAAGGGGCTTCCCCTGGTGGTCCAGTGGGTAAGGACACCGCCTTGCAGTGCAAGGGGCGCTGGTTCGAGCCCTGGCCTGGGAAGATCCCACGTGCCGCAGAGCGGCTGGACCGATGTGTCCAATTACTGAGCTGGAGCTCTGGAGCGCATGTGCCCAGAGCCGGCGCTCTGCAATGACAGACGCCACCGCGATGGGAGGCCCACAGGAGCCAAAGAACAAAGACGGATGAAAATAGAGAAATGAAAGACCAATAGAAGTGGCCCACCCGCTCCCCTCCCTCCCCAACCTGACCCCCGCCCAAAAATAAATAAAAAATAAATAAATAAAAAAGAAAAAAAAAGAAATAAAAAAAGAATAGTATCATAACCAAGAGATTTATCACAATGATTGCAGCGCTGACTGAATCATTCGAATTCAATCAATATAATTCATCACAGCAACAAATGAAAATGGAAAAATCATACAATCAATTCAATAGACACAAAAAAAGCATTTGACAAAATATCTATTCTTGATAAAAATTCTCACAAAGCTAAGAATAGAAGGGAACTTTTTCAACTTCATAAAGAGCATCTACAAAATATCTATAGCTAACAATATACCCACATACATAACAACATATTAAATAATTGAAGACAGCTTTCTTTTCTCCCAAGATCAGGAGGAAGACAAGAATGTCTGCCCATATCTCTTCTATTCAACATTATACGGGAGGTTCCACCGAGCACAATTCTTCAAGACAATTAAAATGTAATAGATAAAATGTATCCATATTTTAAAAAACAAAAAACAAGTAAAACGGTGATTACTCACAGGTGACATGATCATGTTCTTGAAAAATCCAATGAAATCTATAAAAACAAAACAAACCTAAGTTTAGCAAGGTCGCAAAGGATTCAAGGTCAATAAAAAAAAACTACTTTTATATAAATGTTCCATAAAGTTGAAGGGTAGGCAATACTTCCCAACTTATTCTATGAGGCCAGCTGTATACTGATACCAAAGCAGACATTATCAGAAAATAAAATGGCAAATCAAGATCCCTTATAAAATCAGAAATCATTATTCTTAACACAATTTTAGCAAATTAAATTCAGAAATAAAAAAAGGGGCTTCCCCTGGTGGTCCAGTGGGTAAGGACACCGCCTTGCAGTGCAAGGGGCGCTGGTTCGAGCCCTGGCCTGGGAAGATCCCACGTGCCGCAGAGCGGCTGGACCGATGTGTCCAATTACTGAGCTGGAGCTCTGGAGCGCATGTGCCCAGAGCCGGCGCTCTGCAATGACAGACGCCACCGCGATGGGAGGCCCACAGGAGCCAAAGAACAAAGACGGATGAAAATAGGGAAATGAAAGATCAATAGAAGTGGCCCACCCGCTCCCCTCCCTCCCCAACCTGACCCCCGCCCAAAAATAAATAAAAAATAAATAAATAAAAAAGAAAAAAAAAGAAATAAAAAAAGAATAGTATCATAACCAAGAGATTTATCACAATGATTGCAGCGCTGACTGAATCATTCGAATTCAATCAATATAATTCATCACAGCAACAAATGAAAATGGAAAAATCATACAATCAATTCAATAGACACAAAAAAAGCATTTGACAAAATATCTATTCTTGATAAAAATTCTCACAAAGCTAAGAATAGAAGGGAACTTTTTCAACTTCATAAAGAGCATCTACAAAATATCTATAGCTAACAATATACCCACATACATAACAACATATTAAATAATTGAAGACAGCTTTCTTTTCTCCCAAGATCAGGAGGAAGACAAGAATGTCTGCCCATATCTCTTCTATTCAACATTATACGGGAGGTTCCACCGAGCACAATTCTTCAAGACAATTAAAATGTAATAGATAAAATGTATCCATATTTTAAAAAACAAAAAACAAGTAAAACGGTGATTACTCACAGGTGACATGATCATGTTCTTGAAAAATCCAATGAAATCTATAAAAACAAAACAAACCTAAGTTTAGCAAGGTCGCAAAGGATTCAAGGTCAATACACAAAAGTCAACTTTACAGCTTCCCTGATGGTCCAGTGGGTAAGGACACCACCTTGCAGTGCAAGGGGCGCCGGTTTGATCCCTGGCCTGGGAAGATCCCACGTGCCGTGGAGCAGCTGGACTGATGTGTCCAATTACCAAGCCGGAGCTCTGGGGCACAAGTGCCCAGAGCCGGTGCTCTGCGACAACAGAGGCCACTGCAATAGGAGGCCCACACGGACCAAAGAACAAAGATGGATGAAAATAGATAAATGAAAGACCAATAGAAGTGGCTCACCTGCCCCACTCCCTCCCCAACCCCCCCCCCACCAAAAAGTCAACTTTATCTCTGTATACTAGCTACGAACAGTTACTAATTGAAAAAAAATGCCATTTATAACACCAAATATATAAAAGAAATGCTTAGGAATAAGTGACCAAAAAATGCAGTACCCACACATTGAAAACTACAAAACCTTGGTGAAAGAAATTAAAGAAAATTCAAATAAATAAAGAAAGAAATCATATTCTTGAGTCAAAAAAGTCAATATTTTAAGATATCAACTTCCTTGGAACTAACTGATCCTTGGGTTCAATGCAATCCCAGTTAAATTCCTGCCATTCTTTTCCTTTTTTTAGAAATATACAAGAAATAATAGATGAAGAAACTTTGGTATATACACATAATGGAATACTATATACCAACATAAAGGAATGAATTAATATATGTAACATAAATGAATCTCACACTAATAATGTTGAGTTTGAAAAGTCAGACAAACTAGAATACATACTATGTCATAAAAAATTCTAGGAAATAAAATATATCCTTTAATAGCAGAAATCAAAACAATGGTTGTCTGGAAATAGATGAATAGGTGGGGAAATGTGAAGGAGAGATTTTAGTATACTTACCCCGGTACATTATACGGGAGGTTCCACGAGCACAATTCTTCAAGACAATTAAAATGTAATAGATAAAATGTATCCATATTTTAAAAAACAAAAAACAAGTAAAACGGTGATTACTCACAGGTGACATGATCATGTTCTTGAAAAATCCAATGAAATCTATAAAAACAAAACAAACCTAAGTTTAGCAAGGTCGCAAAGGATTCAAGGTCAATACACAAAAGTCAACTTTACAGCTTCCCTGATGGTCCAGTGGGTAAGGACACCACCTTGCAGTGCAAGGGGCGCCGGTTTGATCCCTGGCCTGGGAAGATCCCACGTGCCGTGGAGCAGCTGGACTGATGTGTCCAATTACCAAGCCGGAGCTCTGGGGCACAAGTGCCCAGAGCCGGTGCTCTGCGACAACAGAGGCCACTGCAATAGGAGGCCCACACGGACCAAAGAACAAAGATGGATGAAAATAGATAAATGAAAGACCAATAGAAGTGGCTCACCTGCCCCACTCCCTCCCCGCCCCACCAAAAAGTCAACTTTATCTCTGTATACTAGCTACGAACAGTTACTAATTGAAAAAAAATGCCATTTATAACACCAAATATATAAAAGAAATGCTTAGGAATAAGTGACCAAAAAATGCAGTACCCACACATTGAAAACTACAAAACCTTGGTGAAAGAAATTAAAGAAAATTCAAATAAATAAAGAAAGAAATCATATTCTTGAGTCAAAAAAGTCAATATTTTAAGATATCAACTTCCTTGGAACTAACTGATCCTTGGGTTCAATGCAATCCCAGTTAAATTCCTGCCATTCTTTTCCTTTTTTTAGAAATATACAAGAAATAATAGATGAAGAAACTTTGGTATATACACATAATGGAATACTATATACCAACATAAAGGAATGAATTAATATATGTAACATAAATGAATCTCACACTAATAATGTTGAGTTTGAAAAGTCAGACAAACTAGAATACATACTATGTCATAAAAAATTCTAGGAAATAAAATATATCCTTTAATAGCAGAAATCAAAACAATGGTTGTCTGGAAATAGATGAATAGGTGGGGAAATGTGAAGGAGAGATTTTAGTAGGAAATAGTATACTTTTAGGGCTTCCCAGGTAGCACTAGTGGTAAAGAAAGTGCCCGTCAATGCAGGAGACATACAAAGCTAAAACACCCAGGTCAGGAAGATCCCCTGGAGGAGGGCGTGGCAACCCACTCCAGTATTCTTGCCTGGAGAATCCCATAGACACAGGATCCTGGCAGGCTACAGTCCATACGGTAACAAAGAGTTAGACACAACTGAAGCAACTTGAAACCTATGCATAAAGACTTTTAAGGGTAACAAAATATGTTCGTAATTTTAAATATGATAAAGGCACCAGATATTTATGCCAGAATATGTAATTTTGTACACTTAAAAATAATAGTTTACTGAACATCAACTATAACAAAGTACAACTGCTTTTTAAAAGAGTTTAGATTGCTGTTGAAATGCTATCTTTGAGAAACTAAATGGAAAGGTAATCAATAGAGGAGCAAGAATGAAATCTGTAAGAAGAGCCTTAGGTAGTTGCCCATATTTAAGCACAAAGGTATAAGAATATTAATGCAAGAGCTGACAGGTGAGTACATGCAAGTGTAGGAGTTCTTAGAAGTTTTTCTTAGGTGTTTCTGTTTTCTCAGTGAAATAATAAACTATGTTATTAACTGAGATAGGACTTGAAGGACAAGCTTTGGAAGGTTTGAGGAGAGAGGAGATTATGAAATAGTTTAGGAGAGGCTATGGTAGTTTACAAAACTTCAGTATGATTGCCAGGTAGCATTGAAAAATACCCACTTTAGGGCTTCCCTGGTTGTCCAGTGGGTAAGGACACCGCCTTGCAGTACAAGGAGCGCTGGTTCGATCCCTGGCCTGGGAAGATCCCACGTGCTGTGGAGCAGCTGCGCCCAGAGCCAGTGCTCTGCAGCGGGAGAGGCCACTGCGATAAAAGGCCCACACAGGCCAAAGAAGAAGGATGGAAACAAATGAAAGACCAATAGAAGTGGCCAAAAGAAAAGAAAAAGAAACAAACAAACAAACAAAAAACCCACTTGATGTTCATGGCCATGAATTTAAAGTAGGACCATTTGGCATGTTTAGGTGTTTTTCTCTAGTCAGTGGACAGGGCAAGTATGGAGTAGTGAAAGAACTTTTTTAACTAGAGTTGTGTTCTTTCCAAGTATGTTCAATGAAGCAAGTAAGAAAGAAAAGAATTAAGCATGTTTGCAAGAAGCGTCTACAATGACTGCTCACAGAAAGCAAGCCTGGCAAGAGAGTGGAATGAATGAAATTAACATATTGGAAGAGATGTAATTACTGATAGTAATATGGTCTATAGAAACACCATATGAGTGAGAACTGAAACAGGGTTAATGATAAGATCACTAGAGGACAGAGTCTTGAAAGGATCATCAACTTGCAGCTGAACTCAAGCAGAATTAAAGTAGGAATGATGTTGGCAAAAGTGTCAAGTAACCAAATACATGGAAAAGGAAGAGGGACAATCCAGATACTGAGATGACAACAAAATAATAGTAAGTGGTTGACACAATCCAATGACAGAATATTCCTTTCAGGTTCAAGAGTGTGATAACTGTGAGAGAAAAACTATCAATAGCTGAAAAGTGTTAAAGAGAAAGTAATGTGTTAAGGGCCAAGGGGTAGGCATGTGAATGAACATGCTTCCACTAGCTCAAAAATATGTGACCCAAGGCTTCCTGGTGGTCCAGTGGCCCTTGCAGTGAAAGGGGCACCAGTTCGATCCCTGGTGAAGATCCCACATGCCATGGAGCGGCAGGACTGGTATGTCCAATTACGGTGGGACTGGTGTGATCACATGTGCCCAGATCCAGTGCTCTGCAGTGAGAGAGGCCACTGCAATGGGAGGCCCATATAGGCCAAAGAATAAAAAGATGGATGAAAAATAAATATAAATAAAAAGAGACATGATGGGCAAAAAGAAAAAAATTGTGATTCAAATCTTTCAATAAGAAAAATAGTCACATACAGAGTATTTGCTGATGCTGAACTATGATTTTTAGAATATACAATGAAAATATTTCAAGTAGAGACAGGCAGGAAAGGGGAGCATAATGTTTCTACAAAGCCTAAAGGAGAACACCAAAGCCTTAAAGGATTATGCATAGATAGTCCAGGGCCCCTCTTATTGTCAGACAAATTGGGGATAGAAGGCATAAGATTTGTCCTGGTGGATTCAAGGTCATTTGTGCTGGTGATAATCTAAGTTTAGAAGTAGGAAGGGTTGGATGTCTGGAAATTTCTCTTAACCACTTGTCATGGAGTCAAGGAAGTCTCTAGAGGGGCACCCCAGTTTGGGGGCTGAATAGAGAATTTCCAAATGGGAAAAATGAAATGAAATTAACATATTGGAAGAGATGTAATTACTGATAGTAATATGGTCTATAGAAACACCATATGAGTGAGAACTGAAACAGGGTTAATGATAAGATCACTAGAGGACAGAGTCTTGAAAGGATCATCAACTTGCAGCTGAACTCAAGCAGAATTAAAGTAGGAATGATGTTGGCAAAAGTGTCAAGTAACCAAATACATGGAAAAGGAAGAGGGACAATCCAGATACTGAGATGACAACAAAATAATAGTAAGTGGTTGACACAATCCAATGACAGAATATTCCTTTCAGGTTCAAGAGTGTGATAACTGTGAGAGAAAAACTATCAATAGCTGAAAAGTGTTAAAGAGAAAGTAATGTGTTAAGGGCCAAGGGGTAGGCATGTGAATGAACATGCTTCCACTAGCTCAAAAATATGTGACCCAAGGCTTCCTGGTGGTCCAGTGGCCCTTGCAGTGAAAGGGGCACCAGTTCGATCCCTGGTGAAGATCCCACATGCCATGGAGCGGCAGGACTGGTATGTCCAATTACGGTGGGACTGGTGTGATCACATGTGCCCAGATCCAGTGCTCTGCAGTGAGAGAGGCCACTGCAATGGGAGGCCCATATAGGCCAAAGAATAAAAAGATGGATGAAAAATAAATATAAATAAAAAGAGACATGATGGGCAAAAAGAAAAAAATTGTGATTCAAATCTTTCAATAAGAAAAATAGTCACATACAGAGTATTTGCTGATGCTGAACTATGATTTTTAGAATATACAATGAAAATATTTCAAGTAGAGACAGGCAGGAAAGGGGAGCATAATGTTTCTACAAAGCCTAAAGGAGAACACCAAAGCCTTAAAGGATTATGCATAGATAGTCCAGGGCCCCTCTTATTGTCAGACAAATTGGGGATAGAAGGCATAAGATTTGTCCTGGTGGATTCAAGGTCATTTGTGCTGGTGATAATCTAAGTTTAGAAGTAGGAAGGGTTGGATGTCTGGAAATTTCTCTTAACCACTTGTCATGGAGTCAAGGAAGTCTCTAGAGGGGCACCCCAGTTTGGGGGCTGAATAGAGAAAAGTCTTTGGGGAGTCATGGCCTTAAGTCATAGTGCATGGGTTTACCTTTCAGCCCTGTTAGAAAAGGGATAAACTTACAGCAAGGAGTAAACTTACTACATCAAAATATTCTATATTGTGGAGTGGCTATCCCATATTAAAGTATGGACATCAAAACTTTTATATCCTAATATCCTTCTCCTTCTCCTTCTGTTCCATCTCCTCCTCTCCATACACACTTACCATGAACCACCACTTGACAGAACTCAAACTGAAAATCCATGATACACTTGTATTGATTTGGGCCTTTATTTATGCTGTACTTCAGTCTGGATACTGCACCCCCATCCTTGCATCTGCCTGATGTCCTCTTACTTCAACCTAGTTCAAATGCCCCACCTCTCCTGGGAAGCCTTCCACTGTGGCTCCAAATCAGATGCTCCAATCTCAGTGCTGTGCCCTACTTCATGCACACTACTCCATCAGAGGATACTGCACAACATGCTAACTCTTCATGTGCTTGTCTTTCCTGCTGGTTATTGAGATCTTCAAAATCAGGAGATGCTATTCAACCTTATACTTTGAAGGCCTTGAGGGCTTTGTTGAATTAAATTAAATATAGTTTACTACTAAACCTTTCTGAATAGGTGGTGTTGACTAAAGTCAGTCATATGAAGCTCGTTTATAAAAACGTGACTCATATTCACTTTTATCAAAAAATATTTTATTCATATTTCTAAAGACATGTATAAGCAAATATTTTAAAATATTTGTAAATGGAGTCATTTATTTTATTTTACAAGGATTAATTTAGTTATCCCAGCAGTATACCTGGAGTGAGATTCAAACTAGTTTAACAAGTATAGTTGCTTTTGATGAAAGATTAAAGGACAAAATTATACTCTATTATCAAGATGCAATAATACTATACACCTAAATAGCACAGAGGAAGCAAAAGGCTAATTGGAATTTAAACCAAACCTCATTTTAGTAGACTAATTTGGTAGACTTTACCATTAAACACTACAATAAATAAGTGTTACTATCTGAGATCCTTTAAAATATGAGTCTGGAAATTTCTCTTAACCACTTGTCATGGAGTCAAGGAAGTCTCTAGAGGGGCACCCCAGTTTGGGGGCTGAATAGAGAAAAGTCTTTGGGGAGTCATGGCCTTAAGTCATAGTGCATGGGTTTACCTTTCAGCCCTGTTAGAAAAGGGATAAACTTACAGCAAGGAGTAAACTTACTACATCAAAATATTCTATATTGTGGAGTGGCTATCCCATATTAAAGTATGGACATCAAAACTTTTATATCCTAATATCCTTCTCCTTCTCCTTCTGTTCCATCTCCTCCTCTCCATACACACTTACCATGAACCACCACTTGACAGAACTCAAACTGAAAATCCATGATACACTTGTATTGATTTGGGCCTTTATTTATGCTGTACTTCAGTCTGGATACTGCACCCCCATCCTTGCATCTGCCTGATGTCCTCTTACTTCAACCTAGTTCAAATGCCCCACCTCTCCTGGGAAGCCTTCCACTGTGGCTCCAAATCAGATGCTCCAATCTCAGTGCTGTGCCCTACTTCATGCACACTACTCCATCAGAGGATACTGCACAACATGCTAACTCTTCATGTGCTTGTCTTTCCTGCTGGTTATTGAGATCTTCAAAATCAGGAGATGCTATTCAACCTTATACTTTGAAGGCCTTGAGGGCTTTGTTGAATTAAATTAAATATAGTTTACTACTAAACCTTTCTGAATAGGTGGTGTTGACTAAAGTCAGTCATATGAAGCTCGTTTATAAAAACGTGACTCATATTCACTTTTATCAAAAAATATTTTATTCATATTTCTAAAGACATGTATAAGCAAATATTTTAAAATATTTGTAAATGGAGTCATTTATTTTATTTTACAAGGATTAATTTAGTTATCCCAGCAGTATACCTGGAGTGAGATTCAAACTAGTTTAACAAGTATAGTTGCTTTTGATGAAAGATTAAAGGACAAAATTATACTCTATTATCAAGATGCAATAATACTATACACCTAAATAGCACAGAGGAAGCAAAAGGCTAATTGGAATTTAAACCAAACCTCATTTTAGTAGACTAAGTCTTTAATCAAAAGGTAGACTTTACCATTAAACACTACAATAAATAAGTGTTACTATCTGAGATCCTGACTTGTAAAAGTATGATAAACCAGAGTACCTTTACTAGAACACAAACAATCTTGTAGCATATAAGAAAACAACTAGTTAAGGCACAAGGAGAATTTGGTAAGGAATAGTTTATAACATAGCTCAAAATGCAATGCCTTTTGCAGCATAAAAGCTTAAGTCAGACACAGTATTTCCAGAGGGATTAATTAACAACACAATGTTGGTCCAATCCAGTTTAAGGATGTGGACGTCCCAGGAAGTCATCTTAGATTTTAAAACTTGTTTGAAACTGAATTCAAGTGCAACACAGTGATAAATCAAATGGTCACCGGGTGACAATAAATACAGAACTTCAGAGGTTTAATTTTTAAGCATGAGATTTTATTTGAAATTAAATTCATATTTGATCATTTATTTTACTATTGCATTAACAGGAAAGTTAGTACTTAATAATGTCAATAATTTCTTTGAAAGTCAGTAAGAAGACCTGCAAACTGTCAACAGTTTTAAGAGTTTATGCCAGTCATAATGACAGAAGCAATTCACAGCCTTCTTTGCTGGACACTCACAGAATGTCCAAAATTGACACGCTAGAAAATTCTATTTTCTTTGAACTTACAGTTTATCCCAGAAAATTGGTGTTTCATATCACTAGAATAACAAAAAGCTGCAACTCCTCTCTATTGCTTTCTCACTTCAAGGCATGGGACACATATGGCGCCTCCATCCAGAGAAAGGCTTGAGGAAGAAATGAAGGAATGTTAAGGTTGTTTTTCAGTAGACAGAAACAAAAAGATAACTATTTTTTTTCTCTCTCTCAGAAAAGATAAGCCTCTCACTTCACTGACACTGTATTTCCCACAAATGTAAAATGCTGTATGTTCTTTTAGTCCATCTAAAAACTTAAAACTTCTCACCAAACTGCAAGTCATTAGCATTAAGTGACATTTATGAAGTCTGAGATTTGCATAACTATGTGTAGAAAATTGATAATAAAACATACAGACAGTTCTCTCTAGAATTACACTCACATATTAGTTTTTCTAATCATAGAAAGGATCATGCAGAGATGATAACTGCAGTTCTCTGAACAGTTACTGCAATCATCAGCAAAAGCTTTAGTCATGAATACACAGTGTGGCCAAAACATCCAAACTCAGTACCAGTAAGTTACATGCAAGAGTTAGAAAATACCACCTGCCACCCACTGCCTGTTATTTCTGTTAATAATAAAAGAATGCGTTAACAGTAAAAGACAGAATTGAAGCTCAGAACATGTTAGGTTAAAACTTAGAAAAGCCTGGGTTCAACCCAAACCCCTACAGGGGATCATTCAAATTAACAACACAATGTTGGTCCAATCCAGTTTAAGGATGTGGACGTCCCAGGAAGTCATCTTAGATTTTAAAACTTGTTTGAAACTGAATTCAAGTGCAACACAGTGATAAATCAAATGGTCACCGGGTGACAATAAATACAGAACTTCAGAGGTTTAATTTTTAAGCATGAGATTTTATTTGAAATTAAATTCATATTTGATCATTTATTTTACTATTGCATTAACAGGAAAGTTAGTACTTAATAATGTCAATAATTTCTTTGAAAGTCAGTAAGAAGACCTGCAAACTGTCAACAGTTTTAAGAGTTTATGCCAGTCATAATGACAGAAGCAATTCACAGCCTTCTTTGCTGGACACTCACAGAATGTCCAAAATTGACACGCTAGAAAATTCTATTTTCTTTGAACTTACAGTTTATCCCAGAAAATTGGTGTTTCATATCACTAGAATAACAAAAAGCTGCAACTCCTCTCTATTGCTTTCTCACTTCAAGGCATGGGACACATATGGCGCCTCCATCCAGAGAAAGGCTTGAGGAAGAAATGAAGGAATGTTAAGGTTGTTTTTCAGTAGACAGAAACAAAAAGATAACTATTTTTTTTCTCTCTCTCAGAAAAGATAAGCCTCTCACTTCACTGACACTGTATTTCCCACAAATGTAAAATGCTGTATGTTCTTTTAGTCCATCTAAAAACTTAAAACTTCTCACCAAACTGCAAGTCATTAGCATTAAGTGACATTTATGAAGTCTGAGATTTGCATAACTATGTGTAGAAAATTGATAATAAAACATACAGACAGTTCTCTCTAGAATTACACTCACATATTAGTTTTTCTAATCATAGAAAGGATCATGCAGAGATGATAACTGCAGTTCTCTGAACAGTTACTGCAATCATCAGCAAAAGCTTTAGTCATGAATACACAGTGTGGCCAAAACATCCAAACTCAGTACCAGTAAGTTACATGCAAGAGTTAGAAAATACCACCTGCCACCCACTGCCTGTTATTTCTGTTAATAATAAAAGAATGCGTTAACAGTAAAAGACTGAATTGAAGAAGCTCAGAACATGTTAGGTTAAAACTTAGAAAAGCCTGGGTTCTCATAACCTCAAACCTGCCCTGTACAAGCTGCACCCTTCTCCTCTTTCCTCTGGCATCCACACAATACATTGCTTCCTACTGATGACTTATACTCTGAGTCATGGTGACTGATGTATTATCAGTGCATGTTGCAAATTTGGGATTATCCCATTAGTAGTTCCAAAAATAATGGCTGCCAATTTCAAACTCCTACCTTAGGAAGGTAAAAATCCACACACGACATAAAGCTGCACAACACAGATAATTTCCCTTTTCCCTATAGTGTAAGCTAGAATCCAGATGTCCTGTCAAAGAACTTACTGTTGTCATAAAATGCAAGGGTTCCAATCAATCATATTTTTGATATTTCAAAAGAGTAGCTCAGTAGTATTCCCACCCAGGATGGTCAATTCTTTGATGTCCACAAAAAAATTGATAGAAGCAAAACATTCATAGGTCGATTTGCTCAGTTGATGGTAGACTTTCCACCTAAAGTGACAGGGGACTGACGTTCTCCTCAACTGCCTAGAGTCAGAAACTGAAGCAAAATGAAAAAAAAACAGAAAGGACTTCTCTCACCCTATTAGAGATATTCTGACTTCTTTCTTCTGTCTCTGCATGGAAATTCTTAAACTCTGAGCAAAGTTACTATACCTTGACTATGATCTTCACTTGGGCAGCATGGAAGCTCAGATAGTAGATTTGAGCTCATCCTAAGAGAAGGTAATTTAAATTGCTATTAAATATACTGTAGTAGAAATGTATATGAACATACCTAAATATTTTAGCATTAAGTGACATTTATGAAGTCTGAGATTTGCATAACTATGTGTAGAAAATTGATAATAAAACATACAGACAGTTCTCTCTAGAATTACACTCACATATTAGTTTTTCTAATCATAGAAAGGATCATGCAGAGATGATAACTGCAGTTCTCTGAACAGTTACTGCAATCATCAGCAAAAGCTTTAGTCATGAATACACAGTGTGGCCAAAACATCCAAACTCAGTACCAGTAAGTTACATGCAAGAGTTAGAAAATACCACCTGCCACCCACTGCCTGTTATTTCTGTTAATAATAAAAGAATGCGTTAACAGTAAAAGACTGAATTGAAGAAGCTCAGAACATGTTAGGTTAAAACTTAGAAAAGCCTGGGTTCTCATAACCTCAAACCTGCCCTGTACAAGCTGCACCCTTCTCCTCTTTCCTCTGGCATCCACACAATACATTGCTTCCTACTGATGACTTATACTCTGAGTCATGGTGACTGATGTATTATCAGTGCATGTTGCAAATTTGGGATTATCCCATTAGTAGTTCCAAAAATAATGGCTGCCAATTTCAAACTCCTACCTTAGGAAGGTAAAAATCCACACACGACATAAAGCTGCACAACACAGATAATTTCCCTTTTCCCTATAGTGTAAGCTAGAATCCAGATGTCCTGTCAAAGAACTTACTGTTGTCATAAAATGCAAGGGTTCCAATCAATCATATTTTTGATATTTCAAAAGAGTAGCTCAGTAGTATTCCCACCCAGGATGGTCAATTCTTTGATGTCCACAAAAAAATTGATAGAAGCAAAACATTCATAGGTCGATTTGCTCAGTTGATGGTAGACTTTCCACCTAAAGTGACAGGGGACTGACGTTCTCCTCAACTGCCTAGAGTCAGAAACTGAAGCAAAATGAAAAAAAAACAGAAAGGACTTCTCTCACCCTATTAGAGATATTCTGACTTCTTTCTTCTGTCTCTGCATGGAAATTCTTAAACTCTGAGCAAAGTTACTATACCTTGACTATGATCTTCACTTGGGCAGCATGGAAGCTCAGATAGTAGATTTGAGCTCATCCTAAGAGAAGGTAATTTAAATTGCTATTAAATATACTGTAGTAGAAATGTATATGAACATACCTAAATATACCTCCAATTGTTTCATTTTTGCCACAGGGAGATGCTGAAAATTATAATTATCCATATGAAAACAACATAGCCTTGGAAGATTGTCCTGGAAAAAGGCATCTACCTGACAAATGTTACACTTAAATTATCTGAAACTACCACTTTTTTTTTTTTTTATCAAATTGAGGAATAAAAGCTTTGAATCCATTACATGTCTCTTTAATTGTTTTCTTTAAAGTCTTATTAACATCTTATTATAACACAGGTTGAACCTCATTTCTAGAAATATTTCATAATGGAAAGTATGGCTCATGTAACTTCTTTCTCTTCTTTGCAGCAATTGGTAAATTGAGTTCAATACCTTCAGCTATTCAGCAATTATTCTGCTGCTGTACTTCTTATAGATGGTGGCACAATAAGGTGGAAAGGGGTATTAGAAGAACAGAGAGCTAGTAGATCTACCTCGGGAAGTGTTTAAATCATTATTAACCCCCCAACTCATCATTTTTTTTTTGAATTGTCCCTCTGGAGTACAATGGTACAAATGAAGTTCAAGAACACACTTGTCACCGAATAGCCAGAACTGAATACGTAATCTGGTTTAATTCAAAATTCAGACCTAAATACCTCTCCAAAGGCCCTAAGAGCAAGGCATTCTGGGGGACACAAAGGAAGTTGTGTGGCTTAACAAGCTATCACAAATAATTGGAATGCAAGTTCTAAGTGATTTAACTGGAATGCAGAGGAAGCGTTAAAAGAAAGTGAGAGATCATATTTTTTGCAACAACAAGGAGAGTGTAGTGGAGGATTTGACAATGGGAATAAAACTTGGCACAAAGAGTTGTTCTAGAGGTTTGTTTAGCTGGTAATTTATTTCTCAAAATAAGCATGAAGAGAAGGTAATTCATATGAATAGATCAAACTTTTAGTAGTTCATGTAATCTTCTCAGCAAAGAACAGACAGAATCATTCCATTCCTATATTTAATCTTCCTCTTTTGTATCTCCAACTTATACTACATGGTGCACAGGGTTCTATTTTTTTTTTTTAATATAGCAGAATACAGTTGAATGGTAAATGTATTTTGATATATTCATACTATAGAATATTACACAGTAGCTTTAAAAAAAGAGACATGTTTACATGTAGTTAGATGAATAAATTTCCAAAACAGATGTTAAATGGAAATGCCAGTTATAGAATGTTGTGTATCTTATTATATTATATGCCAAGGAACACTAAGGACTCATGATAATTTAAATAAGTCTTGTATATAAATTCTAAGACCGAATGCTCAATTGACTTCAGCCTCTAGGCAATAACTCTGAAAACTCAACAGATACAGAACAGTCTTAGCTTGGAGAGTCAGGAAGGCAAGGCCCTCTGGCAAGGGTGTTGCTCATTCACTCTACTTGAATAGAGTATCCAGGAGTGCCCTGAAGGCAGAGAGTGTTTCTCCCACTGCATATGTGACATTCAGTTCAACTCCTACTAGGCGCTCTAAAAAAACATTGGCAATGTTCACTTAGGAATTGTGGCAGACTATGGATTTCCTGTCATAACTCCTCCACCTCTTTCTCACAGCTTTCAAGTACAGAGGTCATCGTGTGTCCAAAGTCCTCTGGAGTACAATGGTACAAATGAAGTTCAAGAACACACTTGTCACCGAATAGCCAGAACTGAATACGTAATCTGGTTTAATTCAAAATTCAGACCTAAATACCTCTCCAAAGGCCCTAAGAGCAAGGCATTCTGGGGGACACAAAGGAAGTTGTGTGGCTTAACAAGCTATCACAAATAATTGGAATGCAAGTTCTAAGTGATTTAACTGGAATGCAGAGGAAGCGTTAAAAGAAAGTGAGAGATCATATTTTTTGCAACAACAAGGAGAGTGTAGTGGAGGATTTGACAATGGGAATAAAACTTGGCACAAAGAGTTGTTCTAGAGGTTTGTTTAGCTGGTAATTTATTTCTCAAAATAAGCATGAAGAGAAGGTAATTCATATGAATAGATCAAACTTTTAGTAGTTCATGTAATCTTCTCAGCAAAGAACAGACAGAATCATTCCATTCCTATATTTAATCTTCCTCTTTTGTATCTCCAACTTATACTACATGGTGCACAGGGTTCTATTTTTTTTTTTTAATATAGCAGAATACAGTTGAATGGTAAATGTATTTTGATATATTCATACTATAGAATATTACACAGTAGCTTTAAAAAAAGAGACATGTTTACATGTAGTTAGATGAATAAATTTCCAAAACAGATGTTAAATGGAAATGCCAGTTATAGAATGTTGTGTATCTTATTATATTATATGCCAAGGAACACTAAGGACTCATGATAATTTAAATAAGTCTTGTATATAAATTCTAAGACCCGAATGCTCAATTGACTTCAGCCTCTAGGCAATAACTCTGAAAACTCAACAGATACAGAACAGTCTTAGCTTGGAGAGTCAGGAAGGCAAGGCCCTCTGGCAAGGGTGTTGCTCATTCACTCTACTTGAATAGAGTATCCAGGAGTGCCCTGAAGGCAGAGAGTGTTTCTCCCACTGCATATGTGACATTCAGTTCAACTCCTACTAGGCGCTCTAAAAAAACATTGGCAATGTTCACTTAGGAATTGTGGCAGACTATGGATTTCCTGTCATAACTCCTCCACCTCTTTCTCACAGCTTTCAAGTACAGAGGTCATCGTGTGTCCAAAGCATGTTCTATGAAATTTTTAAAAAGTTACTAATATCAAGTAGCAGGAACGAATGATTATAAGGGTGCTGATAGGGGGCTTCCCTGGTTGTCTAGTGGGTAAGGACACCGCCTTGCAGTGCAAGGGATGCTGGTTTGATCCCTGGCCTGGGAAGATCCCACGTGCCATGGAGCAGCTGGACCCATGTGTCCAACTACCGAGCTGGAACTGTGGAGCGCATGCACCCAGAGCCACTGCTCTGAAACAAGAGAGGCTACTTGGATGAGAGGCCCACACAGGCCAAAGAACAAAGATAAATAAATGAAAGATCAGTACAAGTGGCCAAAAAAAAAAAAAAAAAAAGGGTGTTGATAGACCAGCAACTACCAAATACAGTGTATTGAAGTCCTGTGAGCTTTTCCATTCAGAAAAGTGGTTCCGGTTTAAAAAGTGCAAGAAACTATGAGTCTCTCTTAAAATAAGTCACAACTCACATACAAACATACTTAAACACACTAAAAGTTCTGAGACATCATGCAGTAACAGAAGCTGTTGAGCATTGGTTTATTTCCCTAAGCTCCACCCTCATCTGCCTCTTCAACTGTGCCAAAAACATGACACATCAAGACCCTAGAGAAATATCATCAAAGATGCCTTTGGACAACAAAGGTACCAGAAGATTAATTTCATGTAAGTAAGTACCAAGAGAATGAACATGCTACCATTCATATAGAATGTTGTGTATCTTATTATATTATATGCCAAGGAACACTAAGGACTCATGATAATTTAAATAAGTCTTGTATATAAATTCTAAGACCCGAATGCTCAATTGACTTCAGCCTCTAGGCAATAACTCTGAAAACTCAACAGATACAGAACAGTCTTAGCTTGGAGAGTCAGGAAGGCAAGGCCCTCTGGCAAGGGTGTTGCTCATTCACTCTACTTGAATAGAGTATCCAGGAGTGCCCTGAAGGCAGAGAGTGTTTCTCCCACTGCATATGTGACATTCAGTTCAACTCCTACTAGGCGCTCTAAAAAAACATTGGCAATGTTCACTTAGGAATTGTGGCAGACTATGGATTTCCTGTCATAACTCCTCCACCTCTTTCTCACAGCTTTCAAGTACAGAGGTCATCGTGTGTCCAAAGCATGTTCTATGAAATTTTTAAAAAGTTACTAATATCAAGTAGCAGGAACGAATGATTATAAGGGTGCTGATAGGGGGCTTCCCTGGTTGTCTAGTGGGTAAGGACACCGCCTTGCAGTGCAAGGGATGCTGGTTTGATCCCTGGCCTGGGAAGATCCCACGTGCCATGGAGCAGCTGGACCCATGTGTCCAACTACCGAGCTGGAACTGTGGAGCGCATGCACCCAGAGCCACTGCTCTGAAACAAGAGAGGCTACTTGGATGAGAGGCCCACACAGGCCAAAGAACAAAGATAAATAAATGAAAGATCAGTACAAGTGGCCAAAAAAAAAAAAAAAGGGTGTTGATAGACCAGCAACTACCAAATACAGTGTATTGAAGTCCTGTGAGCTTTTCCATTCAGAAAAGTGGTTCCGGTTTAAAAAGTGCAAGAAACTATGAGTCTCTCTTAAAATAAGTCACAACTCACATACAAACATACTTAAACACACTAAAAGTTCTGAGACATCATGCAGTAACAGAAGCTGTTGAGCATTGGTTTATTTCCCTAAGCTCCACCCTCATCTGCCTCTTCAACTGTGCCAAAAACATGACACATCAAGACCCTAGAGAAATATCATCAAAGATGCCTTTGGACAACAAAGGTACCAGAAGATTAATTTCATGTAAGTAAGTACCAAGAGAATGAACATGCTACCATTCATATAGGTAAACTGAGCTGCCTCATGTCTAATTCCCAAAATACTAATGCAAATTCTCTCAGAATCACCTAGGGATTCATTTTAAAGTTATTAGAGAAAAATAAAGACAAAGTCATTGTAAAACTATGAGTCATTCATACCAATTTATGGTATAATATTGTCCAATATTGAATCAGGTGGAAGAGAGGTCTGAAAGGAACTTAAGAAGATAAAACCTGGTTGGTTCTTCTTTGAGCCGACCCACTGTTCTGATAGCATTGGTTCTCCTTGAGCTGGCCCACTTTTCTGGCAGTGACTCTCCCTTCCCGCACTCTAATAAACTTTATTTTCTTCTCAAAAAAAAAAAAAAAATGATAAAACCTCATTGATTTGCTTTTCCAAATTCAAGATAATTTGTATTCAGTTGATTGTAAAGTTCGATTTTATTTAATCCATCAGAAAAGGGCTTGCTAAGCAATGAATATCATATAGATTACAGAGATAATGTTTCTCCTTCTTAGACTATTCGAGTACTTAAAATCATTAGCATATAAACAATTAATATGCTCAATACAAGAGACGGTCATGTATTCATTAGAGTAATTCCCGGGGGACTACTACTTGGCAAGGCCTGGGGTGTGATTAAACATAAATTATATTATATACAAATGGCTGAACACAAGCCCTAAACATTTTGAAAGGTTCTGTTTATTAGCTAGTTAACAGGAGATTGTTCCATTATTTCTAATGTTAAGGTACATATTTACTAGTCAGATCATATATTACAATATGTCCTTTACACTCCTGAAAATTCAAATTCATCTTTCTCTAAATACTCCTTATTGCAGAACTTACAGAAATTTTTACTGGCCTTTCTCTACTTTTTCTAAACTAGACTTTCAATGATGCAATGGCTACAGGGGGTCTGAGCCAAAGTTGTGCTGCAGAAGCAACCTAAAAGGAATGGAGCCTCACCCAGGTGCCACCTACTCAACCACAGGTGTGTGGCAAAATGATGAGTCCGGGAGTCCTGGATGAGGCCTCCTCAGTGATGGAAAGACCCTCTAAGTAAGATGTCCATGGGAAGTGTCATCTACTTTACTCAAAATACCATTTTGAATGCTTAGTATAATTTAAACTTTAATGGCAAATCCTCAGAATATTTTTAAGCATAGAAAAAAAGGCAGGAAAGAAAAGACATGACTAAGGTGAATCAGAGTGAATCTAGAAAAAAAAAGCAGAAAATGGGACTAAGTCAAACTAAAAGCACACCAAAGCAGCTATTGAACTTCTCAGTTCCTAACAAAGATGTACGTTCTGTCAAATGGGGATATCACCTCCAAAAAAGCCTGACATGATGGCTCACGTTTTTAGCTGTTCAAAATCATTTCTTGTCTTTTTGGGCATTAACTCAGAGTAAGTCTTCTGGAAAATTAAAACAAAACAAAAAATAACACTTGCATTAACCATTGCCCTTTCCCCCACCCTCCCTTCCTCTTTTTCTTTCTTCCCACCTTCTTTCCTTCTTCCTTTCCTCTCTCCCTTCCTCCCTCAAAGATATATTATGTCTCCCTGAAATGGAAATTGTGCTGTGTCAGTAACATAATGATGAATGAAAGCACCACAAAGTTGGTTTTTATATCAAAAATGGGAATAGATCCAATGAAAATTGTGTCATAAATAAAATTTGTGGAAATGACTTGTACGTTATAAATGCAAGCATTATTATTCTCATCCGGGGGCATTCAATACATTCCTGCTGATAAAGAAGTCCTAAGGGTTCACTAAACTTTTAATGTCTTCCCTGTCACTTATCACTGACAGATGCCACAGGGCATTTTGTCTAAAATTTAATAAAGTCAATGCTCGTCAAGAAATCAATTAATATGCAAGCTGCCTGCAGGCCAACTTCTTCCCTAGGTGATGAGAATGGCATATTCTCCTCAGACCAAGTCTATCTCCGTGGTGATTAAGCAGTTCTCACAAGGCATGGGCATCCCAGGATGCCATCCGTGACTGCCGCAGAACACTAATTAGTTCTTACAAGCAGAGTACTAGACCAACTTTTATTCATGCTACCCATAACTTTCCCTTCCCTAAAACATACTGGGGTGGCGATGACAATATTGTCACTTTAAGGGAAAAAATAATGGATTTTTAAAGAATTATAACCAATGACTGCATATAAATGACACCCAGAGGTAACAAGGAAATACCTGTGTTCTCGGTCAAGATGTTCGCTGCTAATAAACAAACAACTAAAGGATCTCAGGCGACACAAGTGTTCTGATATGAGTGTAAATCATCATCGCTAGGTTACAAGCTCCTCAAATAATATTTGCATAGCACTTGACATTTACAAAACACTTCTATATATATTCTCAGTTTGTTATCAAGGCAAACCTATAAAGCTGTATTTTGCTATTGCCAATTTAGGCACAAGGAAATGGAAACTGAAAGAGGATATATGTCTTGTTCAAACTCAAGGAACTGAAAGTGAAAGTGTTAGTCGCTCAGTCATGTTTGACTCTTTGCAATCCATGAACCAAAGCCCACCAGGCTCCTCTGTCCATGGGGATTCCCCAGGCAAGAATACTAGAATAGGTTGCCATGCCCTGTTCCAAGAGATCTTCCCAAACCAGGTGTCAAACCCAGTTCTCCTGCATTGCAGGTGGATTCTTTACCAGATGAAGTCCTGGTAGCTGCCAGGGAAGCAGAGACAAAACTGGATTCAAAATCAGAATTTATGACACCAGATCGTCTACTTGACCCATTCACCCATTCTGTTGTCTCTGTATAACAACTCCATAAGACTGTAAAATAACGTCAGGTGCAGTATGAGCTCAGTAGTCTTTAGAAGGAAGAGTTCAGTAAGCCTAGAGTTCTGGGTTGAGAATTTTGATTATGTCCCTTCAGTATGAGAATGTCAGAGATAAGCCCTTCTCTTTGGATTTGATTCCTCTGCATGAGAATCTAAGAGCATGAATTTTATTTGGCCCATAACACTTAGGGCCTATGCATAAAATTAAAAAGTTTCTGCTCCTCTAAGTCTAGTTCAAGTGCTGAACTTACAGCAAACCAGAATCCTAGGCCTCATCCCAAGCCTATTAAATTAAAATCCCGTGACTGCCCAGAACACTAATTAGTTCTTACAAGCAGAGTACTAGACCAACTTTTATTCATGCTACCCATAACTTTCCCTTCCCTAAAACATACTGGGGTGGCGATGACAATATTGTCACTTTAAGGGAAAAAATAATGGATTTTTAAAGAATTATAACCAATGACTGCATATAAATGACACCCAGAGGTAACAAGGAAATACCTGTGTTCTCGGTCAAGATGTTCGCTGCTAATAAACAAACAACTAAAGGATCTCAGGCGACACAAGTGTTCTGATATGAGTGTAAATCATCATCGCTAGGTTACAAGCTCCTCAAATAATATTTGCATAGCACTTGACATTTACAAAACACTTCTATATATATTCTCAGTTTGTTATCAAGGCAAACCTATAAAGCTGTATTTTGCTATTGCCAATTTAGGCACAAGGAAATGGAAACTGAAAGAGGATATATGTCTTGTTCAAACTCAAGGAACTGAAAGTGAAAGTGTTAGTCGCTCAGTCATGTTTGACTCTTTGCAATCCATGAACCAAAGCCCACCAGGCTCCTCTGTCCATGGGGATTCCCCAGGCAAGAATACTAGAATAGGTTGCCATGCCCTGTTCCAAGAGATCTTCCCAAACCAGGTGTCAAACCCAGTTCTCCTGCATTGCAGGTGGATTCTTTACCAGATGAAGTCCTGGTAGCTGCCAGGGAAGCAGAGACAAAACTGGATTCAAAATCAGAATTTATGACACCAGATCGTCTACTTGACCCATTCACCCATTCTGTTGTCTCTGTATAACAACTCCATAAGACTGTAAAATAACGTCAGGTGCAGTATGAGCTCAGTAGTCTTTAGAAGGAAGAGTTCAGTAAGCCTAGAGTTCTGGGTTGAGAATTTTGATTATGTCCCTTCAGTATGAGAATGTCAGAGATAAGCCCTTCTCTTTGGATTTGATTCCTCTGCATGAGAATCTAAGAGCATGAATTTTATTTGGCCCATAACACTTAGGGCCTATGCATAAAATTAAAAAGTTTCTGCTCCTCTAAGTCTAGTTCAAGTGCTGAACTTACAGCAAACCAGAATCCTAGGCCTCATCCCAAGCCTATTAAATTAAAATCCGTATTTTCAAAAGGTCCCAAGTGATGCATATGTGCACTGAAATTTGAAGAGCATAACTGTGGTGTAAATCTCCATGAAATGTATATTCTAGTAGACTCAGAGTGCTGCCACCATCAGAAGCTCAGGACTGTGGGCCAAGTATCTCCTAATTCGATGGTGATTAGATGGAACTCCAGATTCAGCTTCTCACTTGATACTCACATCTATATGAGTATGTTTCCCTCTCATAGGAAGACAGAGAGCACAGTGGTCAGCCAGAGCAAATAAAAGCAGAGCTGAAGAGAGAACATTAGAGAACTGGCAGAATGTTTCCATATATTAGAAGTATCTCTGTTCAAAAGAATGGTTTCTTGATTGATGAATTCCCTTATTATCAAAGGAGTGAAGTACTACATTTTGGTCCCAGTCTTCTATGTCCTGACAAGTTGCATGGGCTAAGCATCAGCAAAACACATGACATGGGTCATCTGGAAGTTTCAATATATACTTTATATCTAAATATGATATACTTTCTAGATGATGCATATTATTCTGAAATGGTAATCTGCCTAAAAGCAAAGCAAATAATTCAGGAGTCTGCATCAGGTTTTGAAAGTTTCTATCATATATAACTAGAAGTCCAAAGTAATTTTGGAGATGTGTTCTTAGAATCATAACATTGTGGACTTGGGACTAAAGCAAGCATCTCACACTGCAATGAAGCTGTGAACAACCAGGTAGAGTGTCAAGTCCAAGGAAGCACATCTTTAGAAACTGGTCAAATCTAGTGTCAACTGAACACCAATGAACTGGAAGGTCCAAAAGGAGGGGTACTGCAGTTAACTTCCCATAGCTGTAACAGCTTGACCCCAACTGACATCCCGCCTGGCATTTTAACCCATTTTCTTAGCAATCAGTGAAACCCATTCTAACTATTTATCATGTAAACAACATGACCCAACTCAAACAAAATCCTGCTGAAATTGTAAAAAGAAGAAAGAAAAGAAAAAGAAGCAGATAAGCAGATATTGGAATTCCCTGGTGGTGGGCTAGTGGTTACAGCTCAGAGTTCTTACTACCAGAAATCTTAGGTTCAAAATTTGATCAGGGAACTAATATCCTACAAGCCACATAGCTGGGTTAAACTCAAAACAAACAAGTAAATGGAAAAGCAAATATGAAAGTGAACTAAAGTCTCAGAGAAAAGCCTCAATGGATATCAGGTAATTAATAAAAACTTGTTTAAAGATCATAAATGAAGGAATCAGTAAAACAGCAATGGAAACAGTGATCATCCCTAGTCCCCTACCAAATTTCTATCTAGAGTCCTTTTTTTCTGCTCAATTGTGGAGGCTATTTTGCTTTCACAGCAGCTGTGAGACTCACCAAAGTCAGTAACATGGAAAAACAAGTTATCTTCCAAGCATCATGCTGGAATAGGTAGCATACACAGAATGTATGATAGACTTTTTTTCTTCATTGCAGCCAGTTTTAGTGCACTCAAGTATAATTTACAATGCAGGAAATTCAGAAGTAAATTTATAATTGTCACATAACTTCCTACAGTCAAGCACGTGCCTTGAAAGGTACATTTTGGTCCCAGTCTTCTATGTCCTGACAAGTTGCATGGGCTAAGCATCAGCAAAACACATGACATGGGTCATCTGGAAGTTTCAATATATACTTTATATCTAAATATGATATACTTTCTAGATGATGCATATTATTCTGAAATGGTAATCTGCCTAAAAGCAAAGCAAATAATTCAGGAGTCTGCATCAGGTTTTGAAAGTTTCTATCATATATAACTAGAAGTCCAAAGTAATTTTGGAGATGTGTTCTTAGAATCATAACATTGTGGACTTGGGACTAAAGCAAGCATCTCACACTGCAATGAAGCTGTGAACAACCAGGTAGAGTGTCAAGTCCAAGGAAGCACATCTTTAGAAACTGGTCAAATCTAGTGTCAACTGAACACCAATGAACTGGAAGGTCCAAAAGGAGGGGTACTGCAGTTAACTTCCCATAGCTGTAACAGCTTGACCCCAACTGACATCCCGCCTGGCATTTTAACCCATTTTCTTAGCAATCAGTGAAACCCATTCTAACTATTTATCATGTAAACAACATGACCCAACTCAAACAAAATCCTGCTGAAATTGTAAAAAGAAGAAAAGAAAAGAAAAAAAGAAGCAGATAAGCAGATATTGGAATTCCCTGGTGGTGGGCTAGTGGTTACAGCTCAGAGTTCTTACTACCAGAAATCTTAGGTTCAAAATTTGATCAGGGAACTAATATCCTACAAGCCACATAGCTGGGTTAAACTCAAAACAAACAAGTAAATGGAAAAGCAAATATGAAAGTGAACTAAAGTCTCAGAGAAAAGCCTCAATGGATATCAGGTAATTAATAAAAACTTGTTTAAAGATCATAAATGAAGGAATCAGTAAAACAGCAATGGAAACAGTGATCATCCCTAGTCCCCTACCAAATTTCTATCTAGAGTCCTTTTTTTCTGCTCAATTGTGGAGGCTATTTTGCTTTCACAGCAGCTGTGAGACTCACCAAAGTCAGTAACATGGAAAAACAAGTTATCTTCCAAGCATCATGCTGGAATAGGTAGCATACACAGAATGTATGATAGACTTTTTTTCTTCATTGCAGCCAGTTTTAGTGCACTCAAGTATAATTTACAATGCAGGAAATTCAGAAGTAAATTTATAATTGTCACATAACTTCCTACAGTCAAGCACGTGCCTTGAAAGGAAAAAGCAGTTTTGTCTGTAACTGAAGGAAGGATTGTAGGCCAGTACACATAAACTCAGTACAAACAGGACTCTTGATGGCCCTCTCATCTTTTGGGGTCATGTGTGCAGGCTAAGTCATTTCAGTTGTGTCCAACTTTTTGCAACCCCAGGGACTGTAGCCCACCAGGCTCCTCTGTCCATGGGCTTCTCCAGGCAAGAATACTGGAGTGGGTTACCATGCCCTCCTCCAGAGTATCTTCCTGACCCAGGGGTCAAACCTGGGCAAATTGAACCTTTTCTGTCTCCTGCATTGGCAGGAGGGTTCTTAATCACTAGGGTCACCTTGGCAGTTTTTTGTGGTCATATCAGTACACAATCATCCAGGCCACCAGATATGGTATCATATGGTATCAGCCAGATAATATTAGATCCATATGTAAAGTTTACAGAGCTATCACAAAATTCAGGGTTGAAAAACTGTTAATATCAAGAAACATTTACAGAGAACTTGCTAAGTATAAGGCACTCAGGAATATCAGTGGTAGAAGTAAGATATCTCCATTAGCTATAAAAGTAACCATATTCATGAGTACTTCTTTTATGTTCCATTTAAATCACTTTTTTTTTTTTTTTTTAAAGATTTATTTATTTATTTATTTAGGGCGGAGATCGGGTTGGAGAGGGAGGGGAGCGGGCGGGCCACTTCTATGGGTCTTTCATTTCTCTATTTTCGTCTGTCTTTGTTCTTTGGCTCCTGTGGGCCTCCCATCGCGGTGGTGTCTGTCGTTGCAGAGCGCCGGCTCTGGGAGTATGCGCTCCAGAGCTCCGTCTCGGTAATTGGACACATCGGTCCAGCCACTCTGTGGCACGTGGGATCCTCCCAGGCCAGAGATCGAACCGGCGTCCCTTGCACTGCAAGGCGGTGTCCTTACCCACTGGACCACCAGGGGAAGCCCTAAATCACTTTTGAAATTACGTTTGGGTTGGAGAAAATGCTATCCTACCACTTACGCATTTTCACATGAATCCAACTGTATCAGTCACAGAACCGTCCTTGTTAAATAAAGAATAATTAGTTCCTTTTCTGAAAATGCATGCAGTAATTCAAAAGAATAGTAGCCACCATCTCTTGCGGAAATGTGAATTAGCAAAAGTAGAGTCCGTTAGAAGTTTCAACATGTGATATTAGCAATGCAATAAGAGGTAACCTCTTTGGAAAGAGGTTAGAGTTGAAATGGGAGACAAATCTTCCAGAAAGAAGACATCAGAACACTGGGTGTTCCTACATTCCCAAGCAGAATAATTATGAAGGCAATGCATTATGATAAAATAGCCACAGTTCCTGTGCAAAGTACATAAAAATTACCAAATTAGAGTGAGTGTATGTTTCATCCAGGAGAGTGTTTGATCTGTAAATGTGGTAGCTAGTAAATGCTTACTTGTTGAGTTGAAAAAGAAACCAAACGTCTATCCCTAAGGCTGTATGCTGCATATTTATAGTAAAGTTAGCCCCCAGTACAGGGCCTTGTGTCACAGCAAACATTTTTGTGAAGAAAACTGTTTGAAAATCTGTTAGTAGGAAACCCAAGGTACAGTAAACATACAATACATACATACCTAGCCAAAGAAAATGTTCTTCTGTTATAGGTACACTGTAAAGGCATGGAAAAGGAAAGAAGTAAAGAAAAGTGGGGGAAGAAAGGCAGAAAGGAGATGAAGAAGAGCCATCCATGTGTACTCTAGTGTCCCTTTAATTTGTAAATTAAATTCAAAATAAAAGTTTCTAAAATAATTTTTTTTAATGCCAGTCACAAGGATTGTTAACAAAAGCAAAATCATCTCTATTATGTAGTCAGCTTATTGTTTTACTCTAAGTTTAATTCTAGAACCTAAAAGTGTGACCACAGAGGACATAAACTTGAAATGAAAATAATGCATTTATTATGAATAAAGGTGAAGCCCATTCCAGCAAAAGAAGATGACATTGCTGAGAAGATTAACCTTGAAGTGATAAGGAAAAATGAATGGAGGAGTAGAATGAAAGAATTGGAAGAAATGGAGCAGGAAGAACATTATTTCATGTAAATTAAAATTAAATGTAAAACGATGACAGTAGTCTAATCTTGTCAGGCTGAGATGTTTTGGTGGCAGACTGTAATAGGAGAATTATAAGCAATTTGCAAACCACAGGTCTGCAAGCATGCACATTTCTCCTCTCTTACGATTATCAATCAAGTTTTTTTTCTTCCCCCCCCACCGAGAAAAATAAATATCACTTTCATGAATCCCTGCCAAAATCAGGAGCATTCTGGCCCCTGCCCATGACAGACAGCACCTGCAAACCACAGACAAAATGTGGCAATGGCTACATTGCCTTTGATGGTGCCCCCATTTGATAACACTCTTCCTGGAGCTTGTCTTTCGGACTGATGTGGATTTCCACCTTTTCCAGGCTTTCTCTCCGAGGCAGCAACTGTACCCTGTCCCCTCCTTGCCCTGGGTACAGCCTGCGGTTGTCAGTTCCACAGACAGGATTCCTCCCTCCCCCAACTCTGTTTCTGTGGGTCTACCCGACAATGGTCTGTTTCCATCTCCTCTCTTCTGATAGCTGATACATCGTCTTTGCTCTGTGCCATAAGTCCTGACATATATGAATACATTAAAAATACTTCATCCTCAAAACCACCTTATGTGGTTGGCACTATTATGACCCTCACTTTACAAGTGAAGAACCCAAGCACAGAATGAATGATGACTTGGCCAAGTCTCACACCTAGGAAGGGATCTCAACTCAGGGAAGTCTGGCCCCAGATAGTCCTCTCTCATCACAAAGGCATTATATAACACCTATTTCTTCTAAAGTATTCATTTGCTGATGAGTCATTTATTTTAGGACTATTTCATTCCAGTTACTGTGCTAGATGCTAGGGATGAGTAAAAAAGATAGCACTTTTCTTGGGGTGATAACAGTAAAATTGGGGTGACAAAGAACAAGGGACATAGTAGTGTCACTAGAGTGAAAATGTTCTAAAGGGGAAAACCAGGGTTAGAGAGAAAAACAGAAACAATAGAAAAGAGGATCATACATCACCAGGGCCTAAGGGATGAGAAGAAGCCATTCACCCAATGGGAAGCACCAGTGTTTCAGAAGGAAAGAACATGGGTAAATACCCAGGGGTAGGAAAACAAGCTTCCCATTTCTGGGAACATAAAGGAGTTGTGTGACTGGATCAGTGTGGGTGAGGAGAGAAGTAGGACTCCATCAGAAAAGCAGTGAATCAGACTGCAAAACATTATAGCCTGTGTAGGAAGTTCGGTTTTGAAGGCCTTATTTTTGATCTTGAGCCTCCACCTACGTGTAAAACCAAAATATGACTTGACTATCCCTAAAGTGGCAGACAATACAAGAACTCTCAGAAATATCTGGCAATCTGGGAGACATCTTATTTTCCTAGGTGAGGGCTCTGACAAGGGAATCCCCAGAACAATGCAGCAAGCCCTAGTGTGGGCTGCAAAACACAAAGCTTATTTCCGAGGCAGAGTCTGAGGTAGCCAAACCAAAACAAACCCTCTGCCCAGTGAGGAACGGCTTGAAAGAGAAGCCTGGCTCCCAGAATCATGCAGAATAGCTCAAAGGGAAGCTCTGAAATATCTTATGATCGTAGCATGAGACCCTCCAGCAGCAGAGAGCTCTGCACTTCCCCCACCAGATGGTAACAGTGACATCTTCAATGACTGCAGCAGGGAGCAAGGCCGAAGATCCAAGACCAGACAGGATGGGTGACATCCCAGTTCACAGATGGCTGAATGGAAAAAGGACAGCTCGGACCAGATGCCTCCCTCTGATGACAGAACATGGATGCCACTTAGAGGAGAAGTCAAGAGAAGGAGGAAAATTCCAAGTTAGCTCAACTTACATCTGAGGTTCATAGAGAAAGCATGAAGGTGATAAGAGTTTATCTGGAAACTTCCAAATAGTGTTTAACCTTTAATCAGAATGTGAATTGATGAGTTTTGAAATGTAGCTCTATTTCTTCAACCAGTCTAAGTAGACTGATTTAGAAATTTCCACTGACAACAGTAGAAATGGCTCCCTGGCCTCTGTCACTCAGTTCCCTTCACAGACTTCTGGGAGATTCAAGTGGGATTTCACATGGGGACACAAACATTCAATCCATAACACTCTCTTTTTTTCTCCTCTTTTTTGCCTCTCTTTAGACTTTAGGTGGTAGCTTAAATATTAGTTCCTCATTCATTCAAAAAATATTTGTGAAGGGTCTATTATGTGTTTCCCAGATGGTTCAGTGATAAAGAACCTGCCTGCAATGCAGCAGACACAGGTTTGATCCCTGGGTCAGGAAGATTCCCTGGAGAAGGAAATGGCTACCCACTCCAGTATGCTTCCCTGGGAAATCCCATGGACAGATTATTTTTGATCTTGAGCCTCCACCTCGTGTAAAACCAAAATATGACTTGACTATCCCTAAAGTGGCAGACAATACAAGAACTCTCAGAAATATCTGGCAATCTGGGAGACATCTTATTTTCCTAGGTGAGGGCTCTGACAAGGGAATCCCCAGAACAATGCAGCAAGCCCTAGTGTGGGCTGCAAAACACAAAGCTTATTTCCGAGGCAGAGTCTGAGGTAGCCAAACCAAAACAAACCCTCTGCCCAGTGAGGAACGGCTTGAAAGAGAAGCCTGGCTCCCAGAATCATGCAGAATAGCTCAAAGGGAAGCTCTGAAATATCTTATGATCGTAGCATGAGACCCTCCAGCAGCAGAGAGCTCTGCACTTCCCCCACCAGATGGTAACAGTGACATCTTCAATGACTGCAGCAGGGAGCAAGGCCGAAGATCCAAGACCAGACAGGATGGGTGACATCCCAGTTCACAGATGGCTGAATGGAAAAAGGACAGCTCGGACCAGATGCCTCCCTCTGATGACAGAACATGGATGCCACTTAGAGGAGAAGTCAAGAGAAGGAGGAAAATTCCAAGTTAGCTCAACTTACATCTGAGGTTCATAGAGAAAGCATGAAGGTGATAAGAGTTTATCTGGAAACTTCCAAATAGTGTTTAACCTTTAATCAGAATGTGAATTGATGAGTTTTGAAATGTAGCTCTATTTCTTCAACCAGTCTAAGTAGACTGATTTAGAAATTTCCACTGACAACAGTAGAAATGGCTCCCTGGCCTCTGTCACTCAGTTCCCTTCACAGACTTCTGGGAGATTCAAGTGGGATTTCACATGGGGACACAAACATTCAATCCATAACACTCTCTTTTTTTCTCCTCTTTTTTGCCTCTCTTTAGACTTTAGGTGGTAGCTTAAATATTAGTTCCTCATTCATTCAAAAAATATTTGTGAAGGGTCTATTATGTGTTTCCCAGATGGTTCAGTGATAAAGAACCTGCCTGCAATGCAGCAGACACAGGTTTGATCCCTGGGTCAGGAAGATTCCCTGGAGAAGGAAATGGCTACCCACTCCAGTATGCTTCCCTGGGAAATCCCATGGACAGAGGAGCCTGGCAGGCTACAGTTCATGGCATCACAACAGAGTCAGACACAACTTAGTGACTAAATAACAATAACCAACAACATTATGTGCTAAACCCTGGTTCTCAGTCGCTGGCAAAATATCAGAAAAGAAGAAGGCCATTGAGCTGACACTAATTTAAAAAGGGGAGCAAGAGTCACGTGTGTGCCCCAAAAATCAAGTCATGTGCAATGCTTAAAATAATCCAGGGCTATCTGATAAAGAGCAAATGGTTAAGTACCATAGTTGTGTTTCCACAGTCTTAGCAGAAACTAACTTAAAATTGGAATTGCCCTTATACCAAAGTACATTACTTATATCATTCTACCTTTGTGAGATTGTAATGTCACTAGTAGTTATTTAGTTATAACTCTGTTTAACTTGCCACTGACAAGAGACCAATTAACAGTGTGGCATATGGAGCAGCACAATGGATTAGAAAGGTCATAGGTTTCAAAGTTGGGAGCGGAGGGCTCCAATTCCCTGATTTGCATTCTGCTATCTATGTGCCCTCAGTAAGCCATCTGAACTCATGAAACTTCATCTTACCCAGCAGCAGTACAGAAATAATAGCATTTAACTCAGAGTTTTGTTATGTATATAAAAATAATAATAAAATTCAACAATATATGGTTTATTTGGTTTAAGGAATCTCAACTCACTGAATTATGAACCTGGAATCACTTTACTGTTTCCCAAATAATACCAGTCAAGTGTCCCCTTTTAAGCTCATTCCACCTAGGTACAAGTTCCTTAAAGATCTCTGAGTCCTGCTTATAAAATTTCTTCAGGATGGTTAAGATTCTCATATCTTACAATTTTCCCTCTTCCACAAAAGCAGGATACATACTAAGAGGAAATGATTGGTAGTGGGGAGGAAGGGATGTGATCTCCAGAGACACCACCTAAATTTCAGGGGCAGTAAGAGGAGGCTGGAGACATCTGACCACCTGCGTGACCACAGTGTCTGGTGACAAATCCACCATTCCCTTTCTTCTAGTCGTTGCTGTTTCTCCGTCTAACAATGATTGCTTGTCAATTTCACCTTTGAAAGTGAGATCTAAGTATTGACTCTCTGTTGGTCCTTAGAGGATCCTGTGGGCCCTCTACTGTATGTTCCCTTGGTCAGAAGATCAGGCTGAAGCTGAGTTTATTCCTTCCTGCCTCAATACCAGACACAGCCTCTTCATCCAGAACTTACCACACCGCCTAGGTCACAACCACCCTGAGTAGCAGATTTCTTTCCCACAGAAGACTCACATATCCTTACCAGACACTGGGAATAGGGCTAGGCCTCTGCCATTCCACTCACAGACAGCTCTCTCCTACCCTCCCCCCTCAAGTCCAGAACCAGCAGGCAGTATGTTGGCTCCATGGTGAGCAGCATTCAGGAAGAAGCTCATCAGCTGTAGATCTCCTTAGAGGAAGGACTCATGCATTCACTACCAACAACCCCCATCACGCCAACATCACAGTCCCCCGTGGCAGCCCCCTCACTTAAGATGAATGTCAAAATCCTTATCACAAGGATCTTCTAGTCACAGCAAGTTCTAGCCCACACCACCACATAAGCCACGCCCCATGCCACCCCCACCTGTTGCTCTCTGTATTTCTGCCTCACTCTCTTCCTTAACAGTCATCAAGCACACCATGCTACTCCTCACTCAGTGCAAAGACAAGCGAAGAGCACTGAAGACAGAGTTCTGAGGAACACTGATATTTTGTGGTGGCTTAAAGGAGGTTGCTATTGTCGCTATTGTTGCTGTTGTTGTTGTTATTCAGTCGCTAAATTGTGTTTGACTCTTTGTGACCCCGTGGATGACAGCACACCAGGCTCCTCTTGGTTACAGAAGGAGAAGGCGGCAAAGGAAAACGAGGTGAAATATCCAATGAGGAAGAAAGAGTACCAGGAAACATGATATTGCACAAGTCAAGGAAGGAGAGTGTTTCTAAGTAAGTGCACGACCATATTACATGTTGCTAAAATGAAGCCCCAGAACTGGTCTTTGAATCTGATCAGCTGCAGAGGACTGGAGAACTTGAAATAAGTGTTTTAGTAGAGTGGTGAGGAGAGAAGGTAGGCTGAAGCAGTATAAAGGTGAATGTGGGGTGAGGAATTAGATAATCTTTAAGATAATTATACATGATACTAGAAACAATATTTATTAGCACTTAAATTATTTTAAAGTGGACATACTCTCTGCCAGATATCATGCTAAGCACTTTGCAAGCATCATCTCATGAAGTCCTCACAGTAAATCTCTTAGGCAAGGAAACTGAAATCTAGAGGAAGTAAATTGTCCAAACATGGCAAAGAAGCTGTGGTTGACTGAATAATGGCCCCCAAAGACACCCAAGTCCTAATCCCTGGGATCTCTAATGTCACCTTACATGGCAAAAAGGAACTCTGCAGATGGAAGGCTGTGAGGTGGGGATACTAACCAGACGTTATCCAGATTGGCCCTAATGTGATCAGAATTGTCCAGGCAGAGGCAGAGGGAGATCTGACACAGGAGACAGAACACACTGTCACAACCTCAGCAGAGAGGAACACGAGGACGCTATACCAATGACTTTGAAGGGAGGGGCTCTTAGGCTACAGAATACAAGGAACAAAATGCCCAAACTAGAAAAAGGAAGTAAACAGACTCTCTTGAAGGCCTCCAAAGGGAACACAGACCCGAAACTAAGAACCTGAATTTCAACCCAGCAAACTGCCTTCAGACTTCCGATCTCCAGAACTGTAACAGAATAAATGCATTCTGTTTTAAGCCACCAAGTCATCTCTTATGGAAGCCATAGGCAACAACAGCATGGTCATGGTCCTTTCTCTAAGGCAACTTTAAAATACAGCCAAGTATCTCATATATGGAAACAAAGAGAAGGCAGTAATGGAAAGAAAGCAATAGAAAAGAGAAGTGAAGGGGGCAGAGAAGGGAACAAATGGTGAGAGTCAAGGAGAGGAGAGCAGAGGATAGTAAAGAATGCAATCCCAGGTATTCTTAAAGTGACACCAGAACAGTGCATGGCACCTTCACCTCAGGGAATATCCCAACTCAGAGTGAGCTGGCATTCCGCCCAGAGTTTAGTGTTAGCTCTAGGGGATTCAATTACAATGCAGACTAACCTATAAATCCTGCAGCCTCACAACTAAAGTGAAACCTGACTTGCAGAGTCCTACACTTTGGAGATTGATTCGTTTAGTAACTGTTGGCAGCAGTTACTAAAAGACAATATTAGTAACAGGTGGAATTAAAACAAAATAACTAAAGAAATGACTTGTTTTTGCACCAGCACCTCAAGCATGGCCTTAATTTTTTTTTTTTTTTTTTTGGCCAAACCACATGGCATGCAGGATCTTAGTTCACAGATAGGAATGGGACCCAGTGTCCCTGACAGTGGAAGTATGGAGTTCTAACAACTGGACCACCAGGAAAGTCCCTAATTTGCTTTTTTTTTTTTTTTTTTTTAGCCACTTCTATTGGTCTTTCACTTATTTATTTTCATCCATCTTTGTTCGTTGGCCTGTGTGGGCCTCCCATCGCAGTGGCCCCTCTCATTGCAGAGTGCTGGCTCTGGGCGCATGCGCTCCAGAGCATCCGGCTCAGTAATTGGACACATTCGTCCAGCCGCTCCGTGGCACGTGGGATATTCCCAGGCCAGGGATCGAACCGGTGCCACTTGCATTGCAAGGCAGTGTCCTTCTTACCCACTGGACCACCAGGAAGCCCTCCAATTTGCTTTTTAAGATACATTCTGCCAGACATTTTTTTTTTTTTCTTTTGCCTTTTATCCTGTTATTACTAGATGCCATTTGCTATAATTAAATTATGTTGAGGCATGTTCACTTATATGCTATAAAAATCTATTTTCAGAAATCAACTTTACAAATGTATTATTACTTTAATATCTTAATTTCATGTTTAAATAATTCTCCGGTATATATAACCAGAAACAGCATCTCAAGCGATATGCCTGCACCAATATTTAATACAAAGAAAAAAAGTTTAGAAGGAAAACAATTTGTGTACTTAAAAATACCTCTCAAACAACTTGAGACTAATGGCAACTTCTGTCTCTTGGATTCAAGGGTATATCTGAGAATCAGGTAGACTGAACCCTTACCTCTGACTCCCTGTGCTCACACAGGATTCTCTCTATAACTGAGGTTTGTGCTACATCATTTTTTCCTAAGGAAATTAGATATTTCATTTTGAAGTTCTCTTAATGTGGGGCGCTGAAGGAAAGAGGGCTTTTGCAAGCATAGGGAAGCTTAAGCACATATTTGCAGTTCGGTGCTAAAAGGACACCTACAGGAAGAGACAGGGCATGATCTAAGGTCCATTGTCAAAACCCCTGATTGATCCACCTGGTTTCTGAGCTCTGGGCAATGCAGGCTCACCGTGAGTTCCTATTGCAATGTAAATGCTGGTTGCTCGACCTTTAGCTTGATTGGTGTAACTATAAGGAAGTCCCTTGCAAACCCCCCTTAGTTTGCCTATAAAAACTGTTAGTTTACTCTAATAAAGTGGAACTGCTCTGACGGAACCCCTGTCGCGTCTGATTGTCCCCTGCACGAGCCAGGGGGCTGGGGGACGGGCAGTCAAGATCTGCCTTTCTCCGAGATCTCCCGGTTCAGCCGGGGGCAATCCCGCTGTCTTCCCTTTCTGCGGAAGGTCCCCGCATCTTAATATTTGGAAGAGATTAGAATATAAACATGTGAAGTCCATATATAGATTTTGAATACACACAGAACAGGAATTTTCCAAACTTGCTAACAAGTGGCCCTCATAAAGTGAAAACTATATGTTAAGGGAGAATTAAGAATTCATGATAACGAAGGGGAAGGTGCATTGTTGGGAAGAACTGCATTTAAGTCAGTTTCTCCTTTTCAAAAACAGAAACGGGAAACAGAAATCAAATAATACAAGCTGAAGAGATTATTTGCACTGAAATCTGCACAGACTTTAGTATCTTCCCCTGCAGAAGACTTTCCCCCTGCACAAAGAACAGATGACTGTGCTGTTTGTCACCCAAAGGCACGAGTAACAGCGACATCTAGTGGCATATGGTCATACAGGCTGGTGAAACAGAAATGCTCAGTGAGAACCGAGCAAAACCTGGGAACCATAGAGCTGCATTAAAGTTTCCCGATTGATGTGGCAACAAAACCGTATTCCAATGGAATCAGTGAGTCCCTTCTCCAGGAAAATGATACTGTTCTGCGTCAACATTTGACCCAGAGTCACTGTGTATTCACTGCTGGGGAATGGGAAGACAGTAGTCAAATCACATCACCTCAGTCTTAGGACTGGAAAGATGGTCGCAGGGTTTCCTGGTGGCTCAGCTGGTAAAGAATCCGCGTGCAATGCAGGAAACTCTGGATTGATTCCTGGGTCAGGGAGATCCCCTGGAGAAGGGACAGGCTACCCACTCCAGTATTCTTGGGATTCCCTGCAGAAAGAATTCCCCCTGCAAGGCAGGAGACGTAGGTTCCATCCCTGGGTTGGGAAGATGCCCTGGAGGAGGGCATGGCAACCCACTCAAGTGTTCTTGCCTGGAGAATTCCATGGACAGAGGAGCCTGGTGGGCTTCAGTCCAGGGGTTGCCAAGAGTTGGACAGACTGAGCAACTAAAAAGAACAAGACATGCAGTATTAGTGGGACTTTTTAAAGTATTATCAATATGACTATAACAGGTTGTACTTCCCAGATAGAAGACAGTTGAATACATTTCTAAAAATCTACCCAAAGCCAATAAATTTCACATTTCTTTCTTTCATTTCTCTACAGACTGTTTTCTCCTGTCAACAGAAGAGGCCACCTCAGGCTACTCTCTTAACACCTGAAACTCTGGTGCTTCGCCCTTTGGGTGAGACCTAGGAACTGCCCCCCTCTGCCCCTCTCTGCCTTGGGTGCCAGCCACAGCATCCTTTGTCTGGTTTCCAGGTCAATAATCTCTCTTGGCATCTGCCTTTTTCACCCCTTCCCTCCTCCTCCCCCTACATCAAGAAATCTAATTTCAAGTTGGCAGGCAGAAGGCCAGAAATCTCTGAAAGCCGCAATTTCCACCGCCCACACTCAGGGCTCGCCTCTGCACGTTCTGTCAAATGCCAACTTACTTTCCTCGCTCCTCCATGACATCCCGCATCTCTGCCATGCCCAGCGTGTCACCTGAATCTTGCTCAGTGAGTCCCTTCTGCCAGGAAAACCTGGGAACCATAGAGCTGCATTAAAGTTTCCCGATTGATGTGGCAACAAAACCGTATTCCAATGGAATCAGTGAGTCCCTTCTCCAGGAAAATGATACTGTTCTGCGTCAACATTTGACCCAGAGTCACTGTGTATTCACTGCTGGGGAATGGGAAGACAGTAGTCAAATCACATCACCTCAGTCTTAGGACTGGAAAGATGGTCGCAGGGTTTCCTGGTGGCTCAGCTGGTAAAGAATCCGCGTGCAATGCAGGAAACTCTGGATTGATTCCTGGGTCAGGGAGATCCCCTGGAGAAGGGACAGGCTACCCACTCCAGTATTCTTGGGATTCCCTGCAGAAAGAATTCCCCTGCAAGGCAGGAGACGAGGTTCCATCCCTGGGTTGGGAAGATGCCCTGGAGGAGGGCATGGCAACCCACTCAAGTGTTCTTGCCTGGAGAATTCCATGGACAGAGGAGCCTGGTGGGCTTCAGTCCAGGGGTTGCCAAGAGTTGGACAGACTGAGCAACTAAAAAGAACAAGACATGCAGTATTAGTGGGACTTTTTAAAGTATTATCAATATGACTATAACAGGTTGTACTTCCCAGATAGAAGACAGTTGAATACATTTCTAAAAATCTACCCAAAGCCAATAAATTTCACATTTCTTTCTTTCATTTCTCTACAGACTGTTTTCTCCTGTCAACAGAAGAGGCCACCTCAGGCTACTCTCTTAACACCTGAAACTCTGGTGCTTCGCCCTTTGGGTGAGACCTAGGAACTGCCCCCCTCTGCCCCTCTCTGCCTTGGGTGCCAGCCACAGCATCCTTTTGTCTGGTTTCCAGGTCAATAATCTCTCTTGGCATCTGCCTTTTTCACCCCTTCCCTCCTCCTCCCCCTACATCAAGAAATCTAATTTCAAGTTGGCAGGCAGAAGGCCAGAAATCTCTGAAAGCCGCAATTTCCACCGCCCACACTCAGGGCTCGCCTCTGCACGTTCTGTCAAATGCCAACTTACTTTTCTCGCTCCTCCATGACATCCCGCATCTCTGCCATGCCCAGCGTGTCACCTGAATCTTGCTCTCACATCTGCTTCCCTCCCCCGCCACAGCAGCAGGGCTCACTATTAATAGTAACATCCTGCCCGTCTGTCCCAAAGGCTCAGCACACCATGTCGCCCATCCCGGGATCAGCAGCCTCTTCAGAGTTATCAGCTCCGGGCCCTGCCTCTGTCAGATGTGTCGGGAGGCCTTGAGCCGGTCCACAGAACCTGGGGAAAGGACAGTTGACAGTCCCCTGAAACCCACACGATCACATCGCTGAAAAGTGGACCAAGCTAAAGCAAATGACTGCAGGCTACTGTGACAGAAAAGACAAAGACAAAGTCACAGTGAACCCCAACAGGTGGCTGTTTTATTTCTTTATATATGTTGAAATGACAGATTCACGGCTACTTCAGAACAGTCTAGTGGTCCCCCCACCAAAAAAAAACCTAAATAAATATCTGGCATGATTTTTGCCCACGACGAAAGAATCTGGTTAAACGCATGCACTGAGTATTTTATACCTTTTTTTGTTTTAGAGAGGGGACCATATTAATGTTTAATTTTGAAACTACAATTTACATTGAAATTATATTCTGAGCAAACAGAGTATTTTCATGTCACTTGTTTTTAACTCGTATAACCACTGTGTCATCATTATTAACTTTCCCCTAAAAGAACAAAATTCAAAATTCAGAGCTACCTAAAAAGGGAGCTAAAGAAAACAAGAATAGGAAATTCACTGGTGTTCCCATGGTTAGGACTCGGGGCTTTTGTGTGCTGGGGCCTGGGTTCAACCCCTGGTCAGGGAACTAAGATTCTGCAAGCCGTGATGCAGGGCCAGTAAAAAAGAGGAAGAGATCAAAAGGAAATTACCATCTATGATAAAAAATATCCACTGAGCAGAAGTTGAAAAAACGACTACAGAACCTGTGAAACTAGGATAGGAAAATGTTTACTTATAGCAACTCAGAAAAGATGGATAAATCACTAATTAGTAAGAAAAAGTGAAGTTACAAAAAAGTCTTTGTAGTTATATAAATACAAAATATGGGTATATACATTTTTTAAATTTGGCTCTGCTGGGTCTTTGGTGTTGCTGTGCATAGGCTTTACTAGTACATTTAAGTAGTTTTTCTTTTCTTCTTTTCCAATAGCAAAGCAGGAACCAGAACCTAACTTTTTGATTACTATATAGTGTTATGTGGGTTTCCCTGATAGCTCAGCTGGTAAAGAATCCGTCTGCAATGTGGAAGACCTGGGTTTGATCCCTGGGTTGGGAAGTTCCCCTGAAGGAGGACACGGCAATACACTCCAGTACTCTTGCCTAGAGAATCTCATGGACAGAGGAGCCTGGCAGGTTGCAGTCCAGGGGTCCCAAAGAGTCAGACATGACTGAGTGACTAAGCACACACACAGAATAGTGCTATGTATACATCCATGTATTAGGTTGATGCAGAAGCAATTGTAGTTTTGCATTGTTGAATTTTGCTGTTTGGTATTGGAATACTATCCTAAATAAATATATTTATGTTATATATTATTTTAATGTGCATTTCTCACTTTGTGCTTTTTTGCTAGTAACTTATTACTTGCTTTGTATGTTGTACTTATTTTAGACGAAATGGGTTGTAAGGTAATAGAGATAATTCTCAACAACTACGCATTTGGGCCAGGAACTGCTAACAAACGTACAGTGCAGAGATGGTTCAAGAAGCTCTGCAAAGGAGACAAAAGCCTTGATGATGAGGAGCATTGACAATGACCGAGAGGATCATCGAAGCTGATTCTCTTACAACTACACAAGAAGTTGATGAAGAACTCAATGTCGACCATTCTATTGCTGTTCAATCTTTGAGGCAAATTGGAAAGGTGAAAAAGCTTGATAAGTGGGTGTCTCATGAGCTAACCACAAAGAAAAAAAAAATCATTTTGAAGTGTTGTTTTCTATTATTCTACACAATAGCAACAAATCATTTCTCAATCAGATTATGACATGCAATGAAAAGTGGATTTTACATGACAACTGGTGACAACCAGCTCAGTGGCTGGACCAAAAAGAAGCCACAAAGCACTTCCCAAAGCCAAACATGCACCAAAAAAAGGTCATGGTCACTACTTGGTGATCTACTGCCTGTCTGATCCCTGACAGATTCTGAATTCCTACAAACCATTGCTTCTGAAAAGTATGTTCGGCCAATCAACGAGATACCCAATAGCTGCAATGCCTGCAGCCAGCATCAGTAAACAGAAATGTCCCAATTCTTCTCCATGACAATGTCCAACCACACTTCACATCACACAACCAAAAAGTTGAGCAAATTGCTCTATGAAGTTTTACCTCACCCACCATACTGACCAGACCTCTTGGCAAGTGGCTACTACTCCTTCAAGCATCTCAACAACTTTTTGCAAGGAAAATGCTTCCACAACCAGCAAGAGGCAAAAATGCCGTCCAATAATTCATCAAATCCTAAAGCATGGATTTTTATGCTACATGAATAAACCCAATTATTTCTCATTGGCAAAAATGTGTTGACTGTAATGGTTTCTCTGAACATGAGTTTGAGCCTAGTTATAATGATTTCAAATTCACAGTCTGAAACCACAATTACTTTTCACCAACCTAAGGGAATTTTTAAATATTAAAAGAATGTGATTGTAGTAAATAGATGTTTCCATAAACTGAATTGTCTCCCCCTTGCCCAAATTCAAATGTTGGAAGTCCAGTGTAATGGAATTTGGAAGTAGAACCTTTGGCTTAGCAAGTTGAAATGAAGTCCTGAGGGTGGGTCCCCCAAGAAAAAAATTAGCGTTCTTATACGAAGAGAGGGATGGCCATGGAATGCAAACCAGGAAAAGGCTCCTCACCAAGAACCAAATCTGCTGGCACCTTGTTTTCGGTCTTCCCAGCAGTCAAAACTGAGAGAAATGTCTGTGGTTTAAACTATCCAATCTACTGTATTTTGTTATGGAAACCCAAGCTAAGACAGATCAGATCTGCCTTATGCACATTTCCTGTTTCCATTTCTAAAAGAGCCATAATCAAGGAATCTTGACTATGCACCAGTAAATCAACTACATCACCTAATCTATCAAAACCGGCACAGGAGGAAAGGAAAAATCAGTTCTTAAAAGGAAACAGGTTAAGTGGAGATGGTATCAGAAACACTATTTTGCAGAGTGTGTAAAAGGAAAAATAAAAAGAATACTTATAAAAACAGATAGAGATGAACAACTGAGGTCAAAAACAAAGAATTCACTGAAACAGTTTACAGTCTGGTTGAAAAAGAAACCACCATTCCAATGTACCTGAGTTGAAATCTATTACTTCCTGGTTATGTGAACTTAACCCAAGCACTTCCCCTCACTGAATCTCAGTTTCCATCTTTAATCTAGAGACAATACATGTCCACAATCTCTCATCGGCTATTCTTGGGTCTCAACTTCACAATCTTTTATTATACAATGTCTGAGACAGCAATTAGTAAGCAGACATATTGATAACCTTTAGCAAAATGATTTATCAATAATCTACTAGATGAGAAAAAAATAAATTTATTAATAATAGTTTTATGGTAGTTTAGAACTTTCTGGGTTTTAAAATTTTGAGATGGACAACCCAGATATATATGTGTGTGTGTATATATATATATATATATATATATATATATATATATATTCATCCTAGTGTGACTATGAGGAATATATGACCTATGGAGGATAAACACTCATCAGATTATGTAGGATGGATTATAAACGAGAATCCAAGTAATTCCAAGGAGTGCAAGTACAAGGGAAATCTCTCTAGAGCATAAACTCCCTCTCCAAAGATAACCAACATCCATTTATCAAGTGACCTGAGAGGCACACTGAGAAGGTAGTACATAGATTACCCCATTTCTGTCTTCCACTCAGTACTCCCTAAGACCTATGGGAGCTGGCTTTTCTGCAGTTCAGGGAAGGGAAGTGCATATCAACAGTTTTCTTTTTTAACACGCCACATACCTTCTAATTCACTTCTTCTTCTGTTGGCCCCCAGTGAAAAGCAAAGAGCTTGATGCATTGCTTTACAGTTTTTAAAACGTGTGGCCTCCACTGACTTCTTTAATTACTACAGCAGCTGATGAAAGGCCAGTCTTCACCTACTATTTGCACTTGGTATCAGGATCTAGTTTCCAAGCTTCCTCTATCCCCCTCAGGTGGAAAGCATCATCCCAGAATTCCCGTCCAGAACCGCAGAAAAAATCAAAAACAGAAGTGGATATGGTATCAGAAACACTATTTTGCAGAGTGTGTAAAAGGAAAAATAAAAAGAATACTTATAAAAACAGATAGAGATGAACAACTGAGGTCAAAAACAAAGAATTCACTGAAACAGTTTACAGTCTGGTTGAAAAAGAAACCACCATTCCAATGTACCTGAGTTGAAATCTATTACTTCCTGGTTATGTGAACTTAACCCAAGCACTTCCCCTCACTGAATCTCAGTTTCCATCTTTAATCTAGAGACAATACATGTCCACAATCTCTCATCGGCTATTCTTGGGTCTCAACTTCACAATCTTTTATTATACAATGTCTGAGACAGCAATTAGTAAGCAGACATATTGATAACCTTTAGCAAAATGATTTATCAATAATCTACTAGATGAGAAAAAAATAAATTTATTAATAATAGTTTTATGGTAGTTTAGAACTTTCTGGGTTTTAAAATTTTGAGATGGACAACCCAGATATATATGTGTGTGTATATATATATATATATATATATATATATATATATATATATATTCATCCTAGTGTGACTATGAGGAATATATGACCTATGGAGGATAAACACTCATCAGATTATGTAGGATGGATTATAAACGAGAATCCAAGTAATTCCAAGGAGTGCAAGTACAAGGGAAATCTCTCTAGAGCATAAACTCCCTCTCCAAAGATAACCAACATCCATTTATCAAGTGACCTGAGAGGCACACTGAGAAGGTAGTACATAGATTACCCCATTTCTGTCTTCCACTCAGTACTCCCTAAGACCTATGGGAGCTGGCTTTTCTGCAGTTCAGGGAAGGGAAGTGCATATCAACAGTTTTCTTTTTTAACACGCCACATACCTTCTAATTCACTTCTTCTTCTGTTGGCCCCCAGTGAAAAGCAAAGAGCTTGATGCATTGCTTTACAGTTTTTAAAACGTGTGGCCTCCACTGACTTCTTTAATTACTACAGCAGCTGATGAAAGGCCAGTCTTCACCTACTATTTGCACTTGGTATCAGGATCTAGTTTCCAAGCTTCCTCTATCCCCCTCAGGTGGAAAGCATCATCCCAGAATCCCTCCAGAAGACCTGTCTATTCTCAGTTCAAAGTCCACGTCTGCCCTCCCAAGTGTAGTTTTTATCTCTAATCTGAAGAATGTTTTCAATCCTGCCCAGTGACTCATTCAAAAACATCCCACACACATCCCCTTGTCAATCCCCCTAGGAACCCACCGTCCCCGAATTCTATTGCTACAGGTCTTACAACAGGAAATTGCTTTACAGTTTTAGCAGCAACGGCAGCCGTTCAGCTACCACCATGCACAGAGATCTGTTCTTTCATTCTTCCTGTGCAGCTTAACAAAAGTCATAGACACAGACAGATATTAAATCTACCGTTTATATACTCAAAATCCCTACCTAGAGATGTAGCCTGATTTGAATCTAAATTCTAATTGTGAAAACCCCTAGTGACACTATGGTAAGGGTTTGAGAGAATGAACAATTACTGGGGAAGCGCAAACCACCCACACAAATACCTCATGACTTAGACAGTATATCCCTTAAACATCTTTTTAAAAGAATATTGTAAGCTGGGACAAGAGCCATCATTTCAGTAACCAATCATAGGCCTGCTACAGTTGCTATCACTTTTGTTTATATATTCAGAACTCAACAAGAATGTGCGTGCACATGTGTGTGTACGTTCCTGTGTATTAGCACACGAGCATATAAGCTTGATGCCTACAGTGTACTTAAAAGCATTAAAACATAATCTATTCCTATGCTGTTGGAAGGAGTATTTCTTAAGATAACAGTTATCCAAGTATCTACTACAAGATTACTTGCATTATTATTATTATTATTCTTTCCATCAATTAACCCATATTCTTATTATTTCACAGACCATGATTCTGACCTGATAACCAAATTGCACCTGTGAGCCCACTGTCTGTGTATGTGCAATATGTGTAGATTTCTTCCCTGGGTTATATAATGTGGTACTATATGGGCTATTGGAACTCAAAACACCAGGTGGCAAACACTGAGAATTCAAGATGCTGTTACCATGGGGACAAGATGTTGGTCCTTCTCAGTGCAATCAACACACTTCCTTTTTTCAGAAAAACTATTTCCACAGGTGGAAAGCATCCCCAGAATCCCTCCAGAAGACCTGTCTATTCTCAGTTCAAAGTCCACGTCTGCCCTCCCAAGTGTAGTTTTTATCTCTAATCTGAAGAATGTTTTCAATCCTGCCCAGTGACTCATTCAAAAACATCCCACACATCCCCTTGTCAATCCCCTAGGAACCCACCGCCCCCGAATTCTATTGCTACAGGTCTTACAACAGGAAATTGCTTTACAGTTTTAGCAGCAACGGCAGCCGTTCAGCTACCACCATGCACAGAGATCTGTTCTTTCATTCTTCCTGTGCAGCTTAACAAAAGTCATAGACACAGACAGATATTAAATCTACCGTTTATATACTCAAAATCCCTACCTAGAGATGTAGCCTGATTTGAATCTAAATTCTAATTGTGAAAACCCCTAGTGACACTATGGTAAGGGTTTGAGAGAATGAACAATTACTGGGGAAGCGCAAACCACCCACACAAATACCTCATGACTTAGACAGTATATCCCTTAAACATTTTTTTAAAAGAATATTGTAAGCTGGGACAAGAGCCATCATTTCAGTAACCAATCATAGGCCTGCTACAGTTGCTATCACTTTTGTTTATATATTCAGAACTCAACAAGAATGTGCGTGCACATGTGTGTGTACGTTCCTGTGTATTAGCACACGAGCATATAAGCTTGATGCCTACAGTGTACTTAAAAGCATTAAAACATAATCTATTCCTATGCTGTTGGAAGGAGTATTTCTTAAGATAACAGTTATCCAAGTATCTACTACAAGATTACTTGCATTATTATTATTATTATTCTTTCCATCAATTAACCCATATTCTTATTATTTCACAGACCATGATTCTGACCTGATAACCAAATTGCACCTGTGAGCCCACTGTCTGTGTATGTGCAATATGTGTAGATTTCTTCCCTGGGTTATATAATGTGGTACTATATGGGCTATTGGAACTCAAAACACCAGGTGGCAAACACTGAGAATTCAAGATGCTGTTACCATGGGGACAAGATGTTGGTCCTTCTCAGTGCAATCAACACACTTCCTTTTTTCAGAAAAACTATTTCCACAGGAAAATAAATGAGCTCAAAAATTGAAGGCTTTAGTTTTAAAAGAATGACTATTTTCTTAAGGCTCTGTATGTAATAGTGACAACAGAGCTGGGCAAGCAATGGAGAAATATTTAGGAAGTTTTGTTTTCAAAAAATTATTTCTGATTTTTGCTTTCCTCCCTGGCGAGTACTAGGTGACAGAGCCAATTTCAATGAGCTCCACTTCCCAAGTGTCTGTCCAATGTGGATTACTAAGTCACCATAAATCATTTCTCTTCCTTTCCTACATCCATTTGCACTTGACTTTGCAGCTCTTGCCACAAAGATTTGGAATCTACTCCTTCACTCCTTGAATATGGCCTGAAGTCATGTTTGTCTGGCCAATAGAACATGGCAGAGCATATCAGTATCATGCCTTGGGTCCAAATACCCTGCATTCTGCCACACTCTTGGAATCCTGCCCACTTCTGTGTGAACACACATGGGTGGAAGGTGACTGGCTTAGTAATTTCCACGGTCACCCAGTCTAGAGTCAGCTGACCCTCAGAAGCAGGCCCGCCTAGCTAAAAAACAGCTGACTACAGACATGTAACTTGGCCCAGTGAGACCAGAAGAATAAGCAAACTCACAGAATCATGAGTGAAATAAACTTGTGTCTTAAGCCACTAAGTTTTGGAGTAGTTTATGTAACAAAAGTGGTTTATGTAGCACATGCTTCTGTATTAGTCCTATCAGTTTTGGAAAGCAGCTTAGAGGGGTATTTCTTAAGATAACCGTTATCCAAGTATCTACTACAAGATTACTTGCATTATTATTATTATTATTCTTTCCATCAATTAACCCATATTCTTATTATTTCACAGACCATGATTCTGACCTGATAACCAAATTGCACCTGTGAGCCCACTGTCTGTGTATGTGCAATATGTGTAGATTTCTTCCCTGGGTTATATAATGTGGTACTATATGGGCTATTGGAACTCAAAACACCAGGTGGCAAACACTGAGAATTCAAGATGCTGTTACCATGGGGACAAGATGTTGGTCCTTCTCAGTGCAATCAACACACTTCCTTTTTTCAGAAAAACTATTTCCACAGGAAAATAAATGAGCTCAAAAATTGAAGGCTTTAGTTTTAAAAGAATGACTATTTTCTTAAGGCTCTGTATGTAATAGTGACAACAGAGCTGGGCAAGCAATGGAGAAATATTTAGGAAGTTTTGTTTTCAAAAACTTATTTCTGATTTTTGCTTTCCTCCCTGGCGAGTACTAGGTGACAGAGCCAATTTCAATGAGCTCCACTTCCCAAGTGTCTGTCCAATGTGGATTACTAAGTCACCATAAATCATTTCTCTTCCTTTCCTACATCCATTTGCACTTGACTTTGCAGCTCTTGCCACAAAGATTTGGAATCTACTCCTTCACTCCTTGAATATGGCCTGAAGTCATGTTTGTCTGGCCAATAGAACATGGCAGAGCATATCAGTATCATGCCTTGGGTCCAAATACCCTGCATTCTGCCACACTCTTGGAATCCTGCCCACTTCTGTGTGAACACACATGGGTGGAAGGTGACTGGCTTAGTAATTTCCACGGTCACCCAGTCTAGAGTCAGCTGACCCTCAGAAGCAGGCCCGCCTAGCTAAAAAACAGCTGACTACAGACATGTAACTTGGCCCAGTGAGACCAGAAGAATAAGCAAACTCACAGAATCATGAGTGAAATAAACTTGTGTCTTAAGCCACTAAGTTTTGGAGTAGTTTATGTAACAAAAGTGGTTTATGTAGCACATGCTTCTGTATTAGTCCTATCAGTTTTGAAGGACATATGCAGCTAAGATTCTTAAAACTAAAAAAGACTAGTCTGGAGTGACAGAATGCCTATTTAAAACCCCAAGCAGGTACACAAAAGCATAAATAAATACATATAGCCTTCACCCTGACAACATGAATAGCAAATAGTTTCCTTTCATATATGAGTTCAGGTAATTTTTATGCCAGATGCTGTAGAGTCTGAAAGGAAAATTTAACCCAGATGAACAATCCCTCCCTCTCAATTGCATATTTACTAAACAAAATCACCTTCACTCTCCCAAGTATTAATATAAGATCAATATACTGCTATATACTCTATGGAAAACACATAAAGAAAGAGAAAATTCCATTAATATGTCTACCTCATGCAAAGGAGATCATCGCCCTTGTTTTCTCTATCAGAGATAGAGGAAATCTCACATAGTGGACAGTAAAAGGTTAAATTTAAAATACCTTAGACGTTAAAATGTTTATCTCTAAAGCAGCCTTTTTTGACTAGAAAAAAAAAAAAATTAAATGTTCTTCAAAGCTTCTTTTCCCGAGCTTCCCTGGTAGTCCAGTGGGTAAGAACACCGCCTTGCAGTGCAAGGGGTGCCGGTTCGATCCCTGGCCTGGGAAGATCCCACGTGCTGTAGAGCGGTTGGACCAATGTGTCCAATTACCGAGCCGGAGCTCTGGAGCGTGTGCGCCCAGAGCCGGTGCTCTGCAGTGACAGAGGCCACTGTAATGGGAGGCCCACATGGGCCAAAGAACAAAGATGGATAAAAATAGATACACGAAAGACCAATAGAAGTGCCCCCCGCCCCCCCCAAAAAATAGATAGTTTAAAAAAAAAAAAGAATAAAGAACTTCTTAAAAAAAAAAAAAAAAGCTTCTTTTCCCAACTCCGCATATTTGCCCTTCCCCTCTCTCTTTCCAGCCATGGGGACACAAAAGCCATGTATTGAGATGGTGACCTCACAAGTTAAAGGACCCAGAATCCTCATGTCACCCTCATGAGGGGGAGAACTGCCTGAGGAGTCATCTAGTTCAGTTTTGGAGTAGTTTATGTAACAAAAGTGGTTTATGTAGCACATGCTTCTGTATTAGTCCTATCAGTTTTGAAGGACATATGCAGCTAAGATTCTTAAAACTAAAAAAGACTAGTCTGGAGTGACAGAATGCCTATTTAAAACCCCAAGCAGGTACACAAAAGCATAAATAAATACATATAGCCTTCACCCTGACAACATGAATAGCAAATAGTTTCCTTTCATATATGAGTTCAGGTAATTTTTATGCCAGATGCTGTAGAGTCTGAAAGGAAAATTTAACCCAGATGAACAATCCCTCCCTCTCAATTGCATATTTACTAAACAAAATCACCTTCACTCTCCCAAGTATTAATATAAGATCAATATACTGCTATATACTCTATGGAAAACACATAAAGAAAGAGAAAATTCCATTAATATGTCTACCTCATGCAAAGGAGATCATCGCCCTTGTTTTCTCTATCAGAGATAGAGGAAATCTCACATAGTGGACAGTAAAAGGTTAAATTTAAAATACCTTAGACGTTAAAATGTTTATCTCTAAAGCAGCCTTTTTTGACTAGAAAAAAAAAAAAATTAAATGTTCTTCAAAGCTTCTTTTCCCGAGCTTCCCTGGTAGTCCAGTGGGTAAGAACACCGCCTTGCAGTGCAAGGGGTGCCGGTTCGATCCCTGGCCTGGGAAGATCCCACGTGCTGTAGAGCGGTTGGACCAATGTGTCCAATTACCGAGCCGGAGCTCTGGAGCGTGTGCGCCCAGAGCCGGTGCTCTGCAGTGACAGAGGCCACTGTAATGGGAGGCCCACATGGGCCAAAGAACAAAGATGGATAAAAATAGATACACGAAAGACCAATAGAAGTGCCCCCCGCCCCCCCCAAAAAAAAGATAGTTTAAAAAAAAAAAAGAATAAAGAACTTCTTAAAAAAAAAAAAAAAAAGCTTCTTTTCCCAACTCCGCATATTTGCCCTTCCCCTCTCTCTTTCCAGCCATGGGGACACAAAAGCCATGTATTGAGATGGTGACCTCACAAGTTAAAGGACCCAGAATCCTCATGTCACCCTCATGAGGGGGAGAACTGCCTGAGGAGTCATCTAGTTCAGTTTGATCTTGTGTAGGCAAAAAGTAAGTCACCATTCTCTACGTTAAGATTTTGGGGCTTTTAACTACAATCCAGCAAAGCCCACTAGAATGGAGTATTCGGGCATATAGACACACTGATAGGAGTGGTTCTGCAGAAAGAAGGGAATGGTATTGATGCAGGAGGGAAAGGGTACAACTGCACGGGCAACTTCCTTGAGAAGTTGACCCCAAGCCCATCTTCACAGATTATATGACACTGGTGTACTTGCTGAGGAAGGATCGGGGGGTACCTTTTAGGTAACCCCTGTGCTGGCCCTAAATCAAGAGAGACATCATTGGCTGAGATTGTAAAGCGGAGTGCAAATCTGAGAACTAACTGGATGCTGTGAAACAGTCTTTTGAGGGAGACAAGAGTACATGACTAGAAAAATGCTGAATGTGAGATGGTCCTATAGCTACTGAACGTGTATTGTTTTCTGTTAGCCATGCTCAGCTGTTTAGCCACAGGCTTTATCTAAGTGGAGAGTTGGATTTAACAAATGGAAAGTTTTCCCAAGCAGGACTTGCAAAACATAACAAAAAAGATAAGGAACCGGAAAAACAAAGGTTTAGAGAAGGCAAGATTTTGGCTTTCTTTCCAGCTGTTTTTGATAGGAGACCCCATCAGCTTCTTCTCTGGGTAACTATATAGAGCAGACGCCTTGACAACCAATGCTGACCATAAAGATTAAGTGAGAAATGAACTTTTGTGAGAACAAGTGGAATTTGAGAGTGGTATGCATGTGTGTGTGTAATTTGTCACCACAGTAAAACCTAGTCTCTCTGGATTTGTATACCCTCCTTGACTCCAGAACCTACAGAGGAAGAGTTGGGGAGGAAAGGAGATGGGAACTCAACAGAGAATGTAGTCACACTGAGGACATGCAAATAAGGGTCTTGGGGATGGAAGAGAGGCCAAGAGGCTTGAGCATCTTGGGGCATCATAGGGAGAGGCAGACTGTTAGGTGTACTTGGAGCACCCTTCAGTGGGCCTCTCAGGTACACTGTGATGGGGAGGTGGGGCCTGTGGCCAGGAGGGAGGGGCAGCGGTGACAGCTCTGTGCCCAGCTCCTACCACCCGCAACACCCTGGTGGGGACAAAGGGATCCATTACTGTGATCATATGCATTTTCTATTCTACAAGGCATTTTCTTCTTCTTGGAATTTCCAAACGGTTCACATAGAGAATATATTAATCACTCCCAAGAAAGTTATAACAAACATGTTTACAAAGGCAGGGTGGAAGAAATAAAATAGAGGAAAAAAAGAGACAGAAGGGAGGTGCATGAAAATGTTCATCATAGTTGATCCGGTTCCTCAGGATGATGGAATTATGTGTCATTTTTGTTTCTTTCTTTGTACTTCTCTGAAGTTGTAAGGCTTTGGCAAGGAACTGTATTAAAAAGTAGGAAATGTATTATATAGTTACCCCTCACTTCTTCACGAATTCATTCAACAAATATGTATTTGTTCAGTGCATAGTATTGGCTGAGCACTTTCATCAGTGCTAGAATTAGAAGCTAAGACATAATCCAATGCAAGCCATTTGAGTGGTTGGAAAAACACAGACAGATTATGGGTGAACCCTGGTTAGGTAGTTAGCAAGAGGACTAAGAATAGAAGTAACAATCATCTGGTTCTGGACTCTCCTCTTGTCATTTGAACATCATGCACAAGAAGATACATGATAATATGACATAATCACAGCAATATATTCCTTAGTAGATGTTCCTTTCATTCACCTTAGGTACACCATCCTCACATTCTTCATTGAGAAGTTCTGTTTTATAAATACTATTTTTCTGTTCTGAAACCTTCACAAGCTGTTCATTACCTCTCAAATAAAGCTTGGAATTTTTCACCCTGACATTCAAGGCCTTCTTCAATCTGGTTCTTACATATTTCTCAGATATACTTGGTCTACTTATTGCTCATGTATAAAAAAATAACAAATTCATCTATCGTTTATACCCTTCATGCTCCATGACTACTCTCAGTTTTTCTCTCATCATTTAGTAATTTTCTTAACAGAAAGATATAGCAGGAAGGGGAGGTGGCCAATCAATGAATGAGCCCCAGAGCAACAACCACAAAGGATTAAATTCTAGTTTATTCATCATTTAACAGGTGCATGATATTAGTAAATAATCTTAACCTCTGAAAACCCTCTGTACTTCACAGGGCTATTATTGTTCATTTCTTTATGAATTCTCATGTAATGACCTTTGATTGCATAGTTATTACTCACCATGATCTGTGTTAGGTAATGGGTATTTTAAGAACAAGATGGGCACAGTCTCTGTGCTCATGTATCAAGAGTGAAGTGAATAAGAGAGGAAAAAGGCATGAGAATATCCGTGACTATAATTTTAAGAATATTAAAGAACTAATGCTTCTTGGAACGCACATTGGAAAATGCAGACCTACAAACCTGTTACATTAATCTGTGCGACATGATATATATCAACCATAGATTTTCTTGAAAATGAGAAAATGTGAGAACACCACAAAAGATTTGTTTTATGGGTTGAGAAGACAATTGTTCTGGCAAATGCTGCCACAAAGTACATTTTTTTTCTCATTTTGAGAGTGAAGTTACCTAAGCAAATGACAAGCTTCTATTTTACTTATAAAGGAAACAAGTAAATAAATGGACCATATAGTACATGAAACCTGTTCTTCAATGGCCAGGCCTCTAGAATAAATTATGTTACAGAGCAGGCAAGTTCAGAGAATATAAACAGAGTGTGGTATCAGGCAACACACAAAAAAAGGAAACGCCTAGCATACAAGGAAAAGAGATGGATGATGATGAAGCAGATAAGGGAAATTCCCAAAGCGGAGGGCTGGAATGGGAGCGAGGAGAAGGAGCAGGATCAGGACACACTGCAGCAGGCGTGGAGCAGAGAACTGCATGGATTCTTTCAGTGAATATGCTTAAGAGAAGAGTCTGGGCTTCCCCTGGTGGTCCAGTGGGTAAGGACACTGCCTTGCAGTGCAAGGGGCGCCAGTTCGATCCCTGGCCTGGGAAGATCCCACGTGCCGCGGAGCGGCTGGACTGATGTGTCCAATTGCCGAGCCGGAGCTCTGGAGCGCATGCGCCCAGAGCCCGCGCTCTGCAGCAACAGACGCCACCGCGATGGGAGGCCCACAGGAGCCAAAGAACAAAGACGGATGAAAATAGAGAAATGAAGGACCAGTGGAAGTGGCCCGTCCACTTCCCTCTCTCCCCAACCCGACCCCCGCCCAAAATAAATAAATAAATCTTAAAAAAAAAAAAAAAAAAAGAGAAGAGTCACAGAGACATACAGAACAGCAAGGAAAAGAAGCACGAAAACTGAGAAACTGTAAGACCATTGAGAAAATGCAAGCCCTCTCAACATTTACTCACTATACATGCCACATTCATAAGAACAGGAGACAGTGGATCAAAAGACTAATGTTGAGGAAAACAAAAAGGTGATATGTCTTACCACAATTATATTCACTGCCTAGGGTTGCTGCAGCAGCTGTGAAGACTCAGAAAGTACGTAGAGCATGCTACACAGAAGAATAATTCTCAATCCCAGAAAGCAAGACTGAAATATTGATATGTCCACAGATGGCTAAAGAGTATTTACCAGCTCTCAAAACAGAGATTTTGAGATTTTACCAGAAGAGATTACTGGTCCAACTTAAACTCAGCTTTATGTATTTTATGTTCCATTCAGCTCCATAGAAAAGTCAGTTAAAAGTTCATGCACAGTGTAAATGTTCTCTTTTGCTGCAAGTCTAAATTAAGAACACCAAAATGACACTGACACATATGTAGTGGTTACCTAAATCCCAGATGATTCCATTGATTATCTGATCAATGGCCTGGAACCCAACTGTGCCAGCCTGTTTCCCTACTCTCTGGTAGGGAAATTTGAATCTATGTGTTTATGATGCTATAATTTAAATTCCTGATAATCACCAAAAAATTAAAAAATTGTCATTACTGATACAGACAGAACTAGAAGTAAAGAGAGAGGACCACCTTGGCCAATGAGGTTACTGTGAGTCCTTTCATTATGTCTTTTCCAGGACAAAGAAATCCAGGCAATGAGCTCTTTGAAAGCAGGGCCAATGCCCGCTTTAATGAGCATAGCCAACACACAGGACTGGCTTCAAGAATGGACACATAAAACTGTGGCATCTGTTGGCTGAAGGGTGAACTTTTAAATGGATAATAGTTTGTGGATTGTGCTTATTCCTCCAAGTTATGCTCTTTTTCAAAGATCAGCCTGATCGCTTCCTACTAGTTTTATACAAACATTCAGGCCATATACCAAGGCCTGAGGCTACAAAGATAAGATGAACCTGTGCTAATATTAAAGACATACCACAACAAGGTACCACAGACAGGGTCGTTTAAATAAAACAAACATTTTCTCACACTTCTGGAGGCCAGAAGTCCAAAGCTGAAATGCCTTTCAATACAAGTTGAAAGTGTATTCAGCTCTAATGGACGTGAAGGCCATGGGGGAGAGATCTGTGCCAGGCCTCTCTCCTTGGCTTCACCTTATATCTTCACCTGTCCAAATTTTCTCTTCTGTTGGATTAAAGCTGACTCTAATCACCTTACTTTAACCTCATGTCCTATGAAAAGACCCTATCTCCAAAGACGGTCATACTTTGAAAGTTAGAGGACTTTAGTAGGTGACTTTGGCAGGCACATAATTCAGCCCACAGCAGACACATTCCCTAGTTCAGAATACTCATATTTAATTATTCATTGAAGTGCTCCCAGGAAGACCTGGGAAGGCAAAAGTAGTGTTACTTCTCTGACAGAGTTCTACTTGCCAGCAATGAGCGTACCTTTCTTCTATTTAAACTTCATCTTTGCTGCAAGTCTAAATTAAGAACACCAAAATGACACTGACACATATGTAGTGGTTACCATTGATTTTTTCTGATCAATGGCCTGGAACCCAACTGTGCCAGCCTGTTTCCCTACTCTCTGGTAGGGAAATTTGAATCTATGTGTTTATGATGCTATAATTTAAATTCCTGATAATCACCAAAAAATTAAAAAATTGTCATTACTGATACAGACAGAACTAGAAGTAAAGAGAGAGGACCACCTTGGCCAATGAGGTTACTGTGAGTCCTTTCATTATGTCTTTTCCAGGACAAAGAAATCCAGGCAATGAGCTCTTTGAAAGCAGGGCCAATGCCCGCTTTAATGAGCATAGCCAACACACAGGACTGGCTTCAAGAATGGACACATAAAACTGTGGCATCTGTTGGCTGAAGGGTGAACTTTTAAATGGATAATAGTTTGTGGATTGTGCTTATTCCTCCAAGTTATGCTCTTTTTCAAAGATCAGCCTGATCGCTTCCTACTAGTTTTATACAAACATTCAGGCCATATACCAAGGCCTGAGGCTACAAAGATAAGATGAACCTGTGCTAATATTAAAGACATACCACAACAAGGTACCACAGACAGGGTCGTTTAAATAAAACAAACATTTTCTCACACTTCTGGAGGCCAGAAGTCCAAAGCTGAAATGCCTTTCAATACAAGTTGAAAGTGTATTCAGCTCTAATGGACGTGAAGGCCATGGGGGAGAGATCTGTGCCAGGCCTCTCTCCTTGGCTTCACCTTATATCTTCACCTGTCCAAATTTTCTCTTCTGTTGGATTAAAGCTGACTCTAATCACCTTACTTTAACCTCATGTCCTATGAAAAGACCCTATCTCCAAAGACGGTCATACTTTGAAAGTTAGAGGACTTTAGTAGGTGACTTTGGCAGGCACATAATTCAGCCCACAGCAGACACATTCCCTAGTTCAGAATACTCATATTTAATTATTCATTGAAGTGCTCCCAGGAAGACCTGGGAAGGCAAAAGTAGTGTTACTTCTCTGACAGAGTTCTACTTGCCAGCAATGAGCGTACCTTTCTTCTATTTAAACTGCATTCACTGCATGTTCTTATTAAGAGAATTCTAGTCCATGGAGTTGCAGAGTCAGACACAACTGACTGACTGAACAACAACAAAGCTCTGCTAACTGGCCCCTCTGCCTGTATCAGAGAGACATTCTATATTTTCAAAATCCTTGTGGAACTAAAAATCACTGTGGCTCCATTTTGCGAAAAGATAAAGCATGCATGTTGGAGCTAAAAGAGTAGTGAAGTAATCAGACAAGTCCATTCCATAAAAAGCAAAATGGTTAACTGTATACTATCTACCTTTCTGCTTTATCTGTATAATTTTCACAAAGTGAGTTTATTCATCACAGGACTCTATTCTCTGTTCTTTGTTTCCAGTCTATCCTGGATCCCCAGTCCAGATTTTAAAAACAAAAAGTCCAGTTGCATAAACAAATTTTCCTCTTATATATTAAGACCTACAAACCAAAGGCATAAGCATCTTAAAGCATAATACTTCTAGTTCGCTAATTCAATGAATGATATTTATGCAATATTATTAGAGTCATTTAGCTACCAAAAGATATTCCATTTGTACACAGGATTTCTTTTCAGCCAAACTCATAAAGTGTACTTATTTGCTGCAGATCAGTTGCTCATAAAGTGTAGAGTCAATTTCTACTTCAGCATGAGCAATATCAAAAAGGTAATGGAGGAAAACCTGCAGTCTGAGCAAGGAAGTCAGCCTGCTTTTTCATTTGCATAAACATATTTATTAAAGAGGAACTTAGGGTCTATTTATTCTACAATTACAAAAGATAACAAAGCCTTTTTGAGTTTTTTTTTTTGTGTGTGTGTGTATGTGTGTGTGTCCTGAAACCTAAATTACTAATTATTCTGCTAGGTACATATATATTTAGTTGATTGAAGATTGCTGTTCTTCGGTCATATGCAAGCCCAAATTTACCAACATTCTTTCTCACACGCAGACTCATTATCATTCTCTTAAGCCTCCTGTTCCAGTTAATACCATAAAGATCTTTCCAGTTACCCAAAGGAGCTATCTTGGAATGATGATTCACTCTTCTCTCTTCTTTACTTTCCATATCTACTCAATCCCCAAACTTGTATGACATTACCACGCTCATTCAACTTTATTGGCTTGCCATATCATATGCCAGGATCTGAGCTAAGCATTGGGGAAATTAAGACATATAGGAAATAGTGCTTTCTACCAAACAGCTTATAAAATAATTGAGAAGGAACGTTAGTTATCAACAACAGTGATAAGGGCCATGACTGAACCATGTTTTGAGTGTTTGGGGAGCTTAGAAGCAATATTCTTGAAGGGAATTTTAAAGAAAAAGAATAAAATAGGGGCCAGGTTGGGGCTGGCGAAGGAAGCAGGTGGCAATGTGGAGATGTAATTTGAAGAATAGGAAAATACACACACATTAAGCAGCGCTAGGGAACTAGTGCTAGGGAACAAACTTCAGGATGGCTAGAACAGAGTCACTGGCAGATGGGAAGGAGACAAAATAGCATAATAAAGCAGGTAGAGTATCTTGAAGATAGAGTATCTTGTGTCTTAAGTTATGGGTGATCCAATAAAGGCTCCTCAGTAGTGACACAATCAGATTTCTTTTCTAGAAAGCCTGTTCTATCTGCAGTGGGTAGTTTGGATTGAATGTGTAAATGGAGGTATGCTGAAGGAGGAAAATCGGACAAACGCTATTTGGTAAATATGGACGAAAAAGAGAGAAATTTACCTTAACCTATTGTCTCCATTCTCCCCACCATCAGTTACAAAGAAGGGTGAAGAGCATAATATTTTTTAAAATCAGAATATCAATCCATAAAACTAGACATGCAATAGCTAGTCCTTTCAAGAAACTGTACTGGTTAGAATATAGCCATAGAAAAACCATACTAGGGTGTTCCTTGGTGGTCTAGTGGCTAAGATTCACACTCCCTATGTGGGGGGCCTAGGTTTGATCCCTGGTAGGAAACTGAGATCTCTGATGCCACAACTAAGACCGGCATAGCCAAGCATATTAATAAATATTTTTAAGAAAAAGAGAAATCATACTGAATAACACTGGTAATATGGTGTAACTGTTAATATATGGACTCTGGAATGAAACAAATCTTAGTCTAAACTTATTAATGGTTTAAACTTAAGCAGGTTACAAAACCTCACTAAACCTCAAATTATTCATCACTCATATGAAAAATCACAGCAACTTTTTAGAGCTATTGTGTGGGATAAATGGGCTAATGCATACGCTTTGCGCAGTAGCAGACACACTAGAGAGCAGCTATTTCATACCAATGCACAATTGTCTGCCTCTATAATAAACCTTCAGGGAACAGGAGAGGAGAGTCCTGAACTGGGACATCTAGGTTTATTATTACTATTTAACGTCACATAAATTACTTAGTAGCTCTGGTTCTTCTGATCAATTGCAATGTCTTCTTCTGTTTATGTAAGATTGTTTCTGACATGCGATAATATTCTATGTGAAAGTAGCTTGAATAGTGTAAAGTGATGAATACAAACAAGATACTACAGTCTGACCTACGCATAACTCACTTTGGGGAGCTCTGGTCACCCGATTATAATCAATAATTGCTGCACAGAAAGAGCACCAAAAGAGCAGTGGACTCAGATGAGGTGAGGGGATTGCACCGTGCTGGACTCCAATCCCAGGGTCACCACTGACCTGTGACCCAGAGCCAGCCACTTCCCTGCAGGAGTCTCCATATCCTCACTGACAATTTAAGGGGCTGTATTCCACACCCTCTGAACGACTTTATTGCAGATCCAACAATCGAATTCCCTTCACTAAGACAACTTCGGGCGTTCAATATTCTACATTTTCCCTTAGGCCAATAAAATGCTCTGAAACGAAGCAAAGGTAGGATTTACTTTGAAAAACTTTTTTTAGCATCAGAATATCAATCCATAAAACTAGACATGCAATAGCTAGTCCTTTCAAGAAACTGTACTGGTTAGAATATAGCCATAGAAAAACCATACTAGGGTGTTCCTTGGTGGTCTAGTGGCTAAGATTCACACTCCCTATGTGGGGGGCCTAGGTTTGATCCCTGGTAGGAAACTGAGATCTCTGATGCCACAACTAAGACCGGCATAGCCAAGCATATTAATAAATATTTTTAAGAAAAAGAGAAATCATACTGAATAACACTGGTAATATGGTGTAACTGTTAATATATGGACTCTGGAATGAAACAAATCTTAGTCTAAACTTATTAATGGTTTAAACTTAAGCAGGTTACAAAACCTCACTAAACCTCAAATTATTCATCACTCATATGAAAAATCACAGCAACTTTTTAGAGCTATTGTGTGGGATAAATGGGCTAATGCATACGCTTTGCGCAGTAGCAGACACACTAGAGAGCAGCTATTTCATACCAATGCACAATTGTCTGCCTCTATAATAAACCTTCAGGGAACAGGAGAGGAGAGTCCTGAACTGGGACATCTAGGTTTATTATTACTATTTAACGTCACATAAATTACTTAGTAGCTCTGGTTCTTCTGATCAATTGCAATGTCTTCTTCTGTTTATGTAAGATTGTTTCTGACATGCGATAATATTCTATGTGAAAGTAGCTTGAATAGTGTAAAGTGATGAATACAAACAAGATACTACAGTCTGACCTACGCATAACTCACTTTGGGGAGCTCTGGTCACCCGATTATAATCAATAATTGCTGCACAGAAAGAGCACCAAAAGAGCAGTGGACTCAGATGAGGTGAGGGGATTGCACCGTGCTGGACTCCAATCCCAGGGTCACCACTGACCTGTGACCCAGAGCCAGCCACTTCCCTGCAGGAGTCTCCATATCCTCACTGACAATTTAAGGGGCTGTATTCCACACCCTCTGAACGACTTTATTGCAGATCCAACAATCGAATTCCCTTCACTAAGACAACTTCGGGCGTTCAATATTCTACATTTTCCCTTAGGCCAATAAAATGCTCTGAAACGAAGCAAAGGTAGGATTTACTATGGGTCAAGAATCTTCTAACCCAGAGTCAAGGCAATCTCACATTATTTAATTTTTCACATGCTTTAATCTGTGATGACATTCAGAAATGAGCAGATTAAACACAATTAGCCCACCAGAACACAGTGGTCAGGCTTCACCCTGAAAAGGATTTTTATCTAGTGCCTTTTAACTGAAGGAGGGTATCTGTGCAAAGATTCTGGTTAGAACAAGATTAAAAGTAGCTGGTAATAAAGCTTCACAAAGGAAAATGAACAAGGGACTTGGTATCTATTTTTTTTACTATTTTTCAAACAGATATAGAACTGTTATTTGCTATTATTCCCTACTACTCCAGTTTCATCTCATGGCAATATGCTGGGGTTTTTTCCATCGGCAATATAATCAAAAAGGTTGTAAAAAAAAAAAAGAAAAAGGAGAAAAGGCTAAGGGTATATAATGCTATGAAAAAAATTATTTTCTGGATGAACTAGTAAGACACGAAACGCTTCCATTATATTCTGAGGTTCAAGAACCTGAACTGTAAACCCAGTGGAAAACTTCACCGGATTTTATTGCTGTTGACATTATTGCTTGAGTTATTTCTCTGAATGGAAATCACTGTCCTCGAAAGAACAAATGACAAAACAGCTAATTTAAAGTAGGGTTCTTCAACCTTAGCAGTACTGCATCCTGGACCGGATAATTCTGTGTTGTAAGAGGCAGCCCTGTGCCTCATAGGACGTGCAGCATCGCAGACCTCTGCCCACGAGGTGCCAGCAGAACTTGCCCACCCACAGTCATGACAATCAACAACCTTTCCAGAAACATTGCCAAATGCTCCCTGGGGAGATAAACTGTTCCCATTATGAACCACTGTTTTCTTTAAATGCCTCTGTTTAATTCTTTCCCCCGATTCTCCCCCCAAAAAGAAATCTCTGAAGCTAAAATTTGTCATCCAAAATTTCTGGAAGGAACACAGGAATAGAGCATTCGCATCTGAAAAGGGTGGGCAAGGTGGGTAGGGGTCTCTAGTCTTTTTTTTTTCTTTCTATTTGTGGCTGCACTGCATAGTACACAGAATCTGAATTCCTAGAAAAGGGATCGAACCTGCGCCCCCTGCAGTGGAATTGCAGAATCTAAACTTATTTTTATTGTACTGTCTGCCATGCTATTTGAACATTTAACAGCTTCCATGAATTTGTTTTCAAATTTAAAGAACTAGTTATCAAAATAAGTTTAAATTCTGATCTGCCATAGACAGTGTACAGGGTAATGTGGTTTTTAAATTAGAAGGCAGCTGCCAACACTGATTCCCCTTATAGATAGAACAGCAATTATTTAGGTCTGTGATTTGAAAGTATGCAATATTTTTTATGAATGACAGAAGAGTTACCATTGCCTGTAGCATGAACGATGCAGAGAAATAGCAGGTGGACTTAAAACTGGTGCAGAAAATAGACTCCTGTGTCCCCACATTAGGGGTTCTATTTTATAGGGACGGGGATTCTGAGCAGTCCATTGCTTCTGAGAATATATTCATAAATTCTTGCAATAATTCAGTATACATCCTTGGATGACATTCATTGTTAAGCAAGGACTTTCACATTGCATAGACTATGAATTCATTGTGAGCCACTGAATAAGAAGTACATGATATGTAAATGCAGAATAGCTACAAATAAATTTTAACTTCTGATTAACAGACATGCCCTATATCTTCACACCAATTTAGAAGATTCAACACATACTCACTCAGGGCCTTCTCAGTAGCCAGCAACATGTTGAACGAGAGGACACAACAGTGAATCACACAGACATGCCCCGTCACTTCAGGGCTTCTCTATAGCAGTCAACATGTTGAGGTGCCAGCAGAACTTGCCCACCCACAGTCATGACAATCAACAACCTTTCCAGAAACATTGCCAAATGCTCCCTGGGGAGATAAACTGTTCCCATTATGAACCACTGTTTTCTTTAAATGCCTCTGTTTAATTCTTTCCCCCGATTCTCCCCCCAAAAAGAAATCTCTGAAGCTAAAATTTGTCATCCAAAATTTCTGGAAGGAACACAGGAATAGAGCATTCGCATCTGAAAAGGGTGGGCAAGGTGGGTAGGGGTCTCTAGTCTTTTTTTTTTCTTTCTATTTGTGGCTGCACTGCATAGTACACAGAATCTGAATTCCTAGAAAAGGGATCGAACCTGCGCCCCCTGCAGTGGAATTGCAGAATCTAAACTTATTTTTATTGTACTGTCTGCCATGCTATTTGAACATTTAACAGCTTCCATGAATTTGTTTTCAAATTTAAAGAACTAGTTATCAAAATAAGTTTAAATTCTGATCTGCCATAGACAGTGTACAGGGTAATGTGGTTTTTAAATTAGAAGGCAGCTGCCAACACTGATTCCCCTTATAGATAGAACAGCAATTATTTAGGTCTGTGATTTGAAAGTATGCAATATTTTTCATGAATGACAGAAGAGTTACCATTGCCTGTAGCATGAACGATGCAGAGAAATAGCAGGTGGACTTAAAACTGGTGCAGAAAATAGACTCCTGTGTCCCCACATTAGGGGTTCTATTTTATAGGGACGGGGATTCTGAGCAGTCCATTGCTTCTGAGAATATATTCATAAATTCTTGCAATAATTCAGTATACATCCTTGGATGACATTCATTGTTAAGCAAGGACTTTCACATTGCATAGACTATGAATTCATTGTGAGCCACTGAATAAGAAGTACATGATATGTAAATGCAGAATAGCTACAAATAAATTTTAACTTCTGATTAACAGACATGCCCTATATCTTCACACCAATTTAGAAGATTCAACACATACTCACTCAGGGCCTTCTCAGTAGCCAGCAACATGTTGAACGAGAGGACACAACAGTGAATCACACAGACATGGTCCTTCCTTCGTGGAGCACCCCTTCAGCTGAAATGTTAGAGCACTGTGACATTTCCATTCAAAAGTGTCATTGATAGTAAGCATTTACTTTGATTTTATTATTGAAAAATATCTTAAAAGCAAAGAGAATGATATTTATTAAAATCAAGTAGAGTGTCCCAATTTTTCTCTACATAAAATTTATTTCGACAAAATGTCCCCTCAAAAAAAAATCTATGGTCAAGTAAGTTGATGAAACAGCACACATCATTGAACATACAGTTCTCTTAAAAATAAAAGTTAAATAATATATATCTCTCTTCAAAAACTAAAATGTAATTAGCTAGAAATGTTTGCCTACCAGAATCCCAGGGCGTTTATCCTCTCCCCTCAATACACAAAAGGCCAAAAGAGAAAATATGAAGAAGAGAGGGGGAGAAAAAGAAGGAGAAAAGAAACCGTAAAAAGAAAATACAGCATAGGTGATATTAAACTTCCAAGGTTGCTACAAAAGATATAAGGTTTTCATATTGGGAATGTTCTCATATATGATGCTGGGAAGACCATCCCTCAGTATCCCTGGGGTTTGCTTCCAGGACCTCTGCAGAAACCAAAATCCCAGGCTGCACATGTCCCTCTTATAACATGGTTTCCTATTTGCAGGTAGCATGCCCACACTCTTCTGTGTACTTAAAATTGTCTCTGGATTACTTATAATACCTCATACAGTGTAAATTCTATGTAACTAGTTGTAAATGTAATGTAAGTGGCAATGTAAAACAGTTGATGGCATGTAGCAAATTCAAGTTTTGCTTTCTAGAACTTTTTAGATTTTTTTTAAAAATTTTCAATCCATGGTTGGCTGAATCCATAGATGTAGAACCAGCAAATATGGAGAGCTGTCTGTGTGTATGTGTGTATTCTGTATAGAGATAACTGTCTGTATAGTTATAGATATCTCAACTAAAGAAAAGGGGAAATAGGGGCTTCCCTGGTGGTCCAGTGGGTAAAGAGTCCACCTTGCAGTGCAAGGGGCACAGGTTCCCTGGCCTGCGAACATCCCACATGCCGTGGGGCGGCTGGACCAGTGTGCCCAGAGCTGAAGCTCTGCAGTGAGAGAGGGCACTATGATGGGAGGCCCACGCAGGCCAAAGAATTAAGATGGGTAAAAATAAATGATGACTTAGAGGGAAGGAAAAAAAGGAAAAATTAAAGAAAATGTGTAGGGTAAATAAACACCAATGCACGGAAAGGCAACTGGTATGAAACAACTGGTAAACTGGTGAAGAGACAGACCAACAGAAAGACAGATAAATGTATGATGGATAAGAGAGGGAAGGCAAGAAAAGAAGAAAAGGGCACAGAGAACATATTTTTGAGCAGCTGCTGTACTCATGAATGTTTTCTGTGTAACACACCACATAAACTAGTTCATCTCTGCAAGAATATGTATAGTTAAGATCCACATTCTTCTTAAAGTGTCTGAAATCAGAGGCAAGTTTGGGGAACATACCAACAGAGGCAGGCTCAAAGCAGTTCACTATACTTGCATCACACATATCTGGACCAATCAGGCTCTGCAAGGCCTGACTGTAGAGGTCACAGAATTAAGGATTGACACATTCTAGGACACACTTACGCAGGAAGATAGTCTGCTAAAATTTGTCAGTAAATAACAAGAGCATGACTAAAGAGAACACAATAATGTTAACTAGATAGATAGATGACAGAAATAGGTAATAAATAAGCGGGGAAGGTTGATTCTAAAATAACACTAATTCAAACTGTTTAAACATTTATCAGCATGAAGGCAGCAGCCTGACCTTGACAGGTTAAAAATCTCACCCAGCAGCTTGTTGTGCAGTTCTCTTCGAAAAGGCATTTGTATTATCATGAAGAGTTTTTCTTACGGTAATCATATTCCAAGTAGTTTACAATAACATGATAATACTTATCGTGATTTCAATAAATGGACACAGCATGTTCTAATGGAATGTATTTTTATGTATTGTTAGACTTCGTTAAGATTATATGGAGGGCTTCCCTGGTGGTCCAGTGGGTAAAGAATCCGCCTAACCGTGCAAGGGGAACAGGTTCAATCCCTGGCCTGGGAAGATCCCACGTGCCGCGGAGTGGCTGGACCAGTGTGTCCAATTATGAGCCAGCACTCTGCAGCGCATGCGCCCAAAGCCAGTGCTCTGCAGCAAGAAAGGCCAATGCAATGGGAGGTCTATACAGGCCAAAGAATAAAGATGGATGGAAATAAATAAATAAATAATCAATAAAAGAGGCCAAAATTAAAAAAAAAAAAAGATTATATGGAATACTGCAATATCTGTGTTCATGCGGGATGCTCGTCTATATTTTCCTTATCCCAAAATGGCCTTCTCCAGTTTTAGCATTGGGAAATGCTCAAAACACAAGTTAGAAAGTGTTTTCTCCTCCACTGTATTTTGGAAAAGTCTGTGGAAGATCAGTAGTAGTTCTCTTCCTTAAATATTTCATAGGATTCATCAGTGAAGATATATGTGCTGTGCTTAGTCACTCAGTTGTGTCCAACTCTTTGCAACCCCATAGAATGTAGCCCAAGAGGTTCCTCATGGAGATTCTCCAGGCAAGAATACTGGAGTGGATTGCCATGCCCTCCTCCAAGGGATCTTTCCAATCCAGGGATCGAACCCACGTCTCTCTCATTGCAGGCAGATTCTTTACCATCTGAGCCACCAGGGGAAACCTAAGAACACTGGAGTGGGTAGCCTATACCTTCTCCAGGGATCTCTGGTGACTGATTACAAATTTAATTTCTTTCACTGATATGAAGTTATTCAGATATTGCTTCTTCTTGTATCAGTTTTAGTAATATGTATCTATCAAGGTGTTTACTTATTTTATCTAAATGGTCAAAATTATGGCATAAAGTTGTTTATAACATCTCCTCATTTTTCTTTTAGTGATGTCCCATTTTCAACTCTTGGCACTGATAATTTGTGGGAGGTTCCCTTTCTTTCTTTTGAGCTACCTTGTTAGGAAGTTCTATTGATTTTCCTAATCTTTGTAAACAACAAGCTTTTGGCTTTTGTTTCTCTGTTAAATTTCTATTGTTTGTCCATTTATATTTCATAGATTTCTGCTTGTAGTTTTATAAATTTTTTGAAAATTTGTTTTTCTATATTCTTAAATAGGAAACCGTGCAAGGGGAACAGGTTCAATCCCTGGCCTGGGAAGATCCCACGTGCCGCGGAGTGGCTGGACCAGTGTGTCCAATTATGAGCCAGCACTCTGCAGCGCATGCGCCCAAAGCCAGTGCTCTGCAGCAAGAAAGGCCAATGCAATGGGAGGTCTATACAGGCCAAAGAATAAAGATGGATGGAAATAAATAAATAAATAATCAATAAAAGAGGCCAAAAAAAAAAAAAAGATTATATGGAATACTGCAATATCTGTGTTCATGCGGGATGCTCGTCTATATTTTCCTTATCCCAAAATGGCCTTCTCCAGTTTTAGCATTGGGAAATGCTCAAAACACAAGTTAGAAAGTGTTTTCTCCTCCACTGTATTTTGGAAAAGTCTGTGGAAGATCAGTAGTAGTTCTCTTCCTTAAATATTTCATAGGATTCATCAGTGAAGATATATGTGCTGTGCTTAGTCACTCAGTTGTGTCCAACTCTTTGCAACCCCATAGAATGTAGCCCAAGAGGTTCCTCATGGAGATTCTCCAGGCAAGAATACTGGAGTGGATTGCCATGCCCTCCTCCAAGGGATCTTTCCAATCCAGGGATCGAACCCACGTCTCTCTCATTGCAGGCAGATTCTTTACCATCTGAGCCACCAGGGAAGCCTAAGAACACTGGAGTGGGTAGCCTATACCTTCTCCAGGGGATCTCTGGTGACTGATTACAAATTTAATTTCTTTCACTGATATGAAGTTATTCAGATATTGCTTCTTCTTGTATCAGTTTTAGTAATATGTATCTATCAAGGTGTTTACTTATTTTATCTAAATGGTCAAAATTATGGCATAAAGTTGTTTATAACATCTCCTCATTTTTCTTTTAGTGATGTCCCATTTTCAACTCTTGGCACTGATAATTTGTGGGAGGTTCCCTTTCTTTCTTTTGAGCTACCTTGTTAGGAAGTTCTATTGATTTTCCTAATCTTTGTAAACAACAAGCTTTTGGCTTTTGTTTCTCTGTTAAATTTCTCTATTGTTTGTCCATTTATATTTCATAGATTTCTGCTTGTAGTTTTATAAATTACTTTCTTCTTCTTAGTTTATACTTAATTTGCTCTTGTTTTTCTATATTCTTAAATAGGAAACTTAGGCCATTCACTTTAAACCCTCTGTCTTGTCTAATATAAGCACTTTAAAATTTTTCCTCTAAGTAATATGCTACTGCATTCCACAAATTTTGACAGGTTGCATTTTCATCATCATTCCATTTGAAATATTTTCTTCTGGCGTATTCTTAAAATTTTATTGTTCATTCTTAAAGTCATGGATTATTATAGATGTATCACTTAAGTTCCTAAGTAATCTACAAATATGGGTCCCAACAATTCCTATCCTCTCTGTACATGTTTGTTACTTCTCACATTGAGATGGAGATTATCTTATCCTCCAATTTGTGCTGGCCTTATTAACTGGCTTTAACCAGGAGAATGCAAAAGAAGTGATGCTGTGCCAGATACAGGCTGAGTTACTCTAATTTGTACTTGAGTTTGGATTTGCTGTAGCTGAACTTAAATCCTAGTCACCAATGGTTTCAAGTAGTTCAGTGGCAAGATCAGGGATTGTGATCTGAACACAGGCAATGCTTCAAGGGTCTCTCTATGCTTTATAATCTATTCAACAGCTTTTAAGGACTCTGTGGAGTCCCTTCGTTCTCCCATCCCAAACCATGAAAATCTTTCTTCACCCTACTTTTCTTCCCTTAGCCTTAAGCATGCCATTGTGTTGCAATCAATAAATACCTGGTATGCCAAAGGGACTTCTCTCAGTTCTCTGGTCCTGCCTCCAGCCTTTGCCAAGTGTCATCTGTTGTTCTTCAGTCACTAAGTACTGTCCAACTCACTGCAGTGTGCCAGGATTCACTGTCCTTCATTATCTCCCAGAGTCTGTTCAAACTTATCCCCACGGACTTGATGATGCCATTCAACTTTCCCATCCTCTGTCACCCTCTTCTCCTGCTCTCAATATTTCCCAGAATTAGGGTATTTTCCAATAAGCTGGGTCTTTGTATTAAGTGTCCAAAATATTGGAGTTTCAGCTTTAGCCTCAGCCTTTCCAATGAATATTCAGGGTCCATTTCCTTTAAGATTGTCTGGTTTTTCTATATTCTTAAATAGGAAACTTAGGCCATTCACTTTAAACCCTCTGTCTTGTCTAATATAAGCACTTTAAAATTTTTCCTCTAAGTAATATGCTACTGCATTCCACAAATTTTGACAGGTTGCATTTTCATCATCATTCCATTTGAAATATTTTCTTCTGGCGTATTCTTAAAATTTTATTGTTCATTCTTAAAGTCATGGATTATTATAGATGTATCACTTAAGTTCCTAAGTAATCTACAAATATGGGTCCCAACAATTCCTATCCTCTCTGTACATGTTTGTTACTTCTCACATTGAGATGGAGATTATCTTATCCTCCAATTTGTGCTGGCCTTATTAACTGGCTTTAACCAGGAGAATGCAAAAGAAGTGATGCTGTGCCAGATACAGGCTGAGTTACTCTAATTTGTACTTGAGTTTGGATTTGCTGTAGCTGAACTTAAATCCTAGTCACCAATGGTTTCAAGTAGTTCAGTGGCAAGATCAGGGATTGTGATCTGAACACAGGCAATGCTTCAAGGGTCTCTCTATGCTTTATAATCTATTCAACAGCTTTTAAGGACTCTGTGGAGTCCCTTCGTTCTCCCATCCCAAACCATGAAAATCTTTCTTCACCCTACTTTTCTTCCCTTAGCCTTAAGCATGCCATTGTGTTGCAATCAATAAATACCTGGTATGCCAAAGGGACTTCTCTCAGTTCTCTGGTCCTGCCTCCAGCCTTTGCCAAGTGTCATCTGTTGTTCTTCAGTCACTAAGTACTGTCCAACTCACTGCAGTGTGCCAGGATTCACTGTCCTTCATTATCTCCCAGAGTCTGTTCAAACTTATCCCCACGGACTTGATGATGCCATTCAACTTTCCCATCCTCTGTCACCCTCTTCTCCTGCTCTCAATATTTCCCAGAATTAGGGTATTTTCCAATAAGCTGGGTCTTTGTATTAAGTGTCCAAAATATTGGAGTTTCAGCTTTAGCCTCAGCCTTTCCAATGAATATTCAGGGTCCATTTCCTTTAAGATTGTCTGGTTTGATCTCCTTGCTGTCCAAGGAACTCTTAAGTGTCTTCTCCAGCACTTATGTTCATAAGCATCAGTTCTTCAGTGCTCAGCCTTCTCTTCATGCATTTGCCCTAAATGCTTCAAAGACATCATGTGCCTCAGGAGAATCTTCTAGCTCCCCTACCTTGCCTCCCGCCTGCAACATGCTGTCTCTGAACTCTCAGTGGAAAATTGAGGTAGATGTGGCTTTGCTCTCTGATCAATGGTCTAATCTAATAAACCAAATCAACATGCACTGTTAAATGCTTATTAGAAGTTTATTTGGTTTTTCCTATCCAGTCTGAAGTGAGTTGGTGCCTTTCTTCTGTTGTCCAGGGAGGAGGGCAGTCAAGGGTCCTTCTCTGCTAGGAAGGATCATGATCCCTTTCTAGACTTTAATTCACTTGTGATTCTTTAGCTCTTTCCTATTCAAGTTTATTATTATTCTCTTTCTATAGTAGAAGTGATGGTCTTTCTCAACTTTCTACCTCAAAACAGAAAGCAACAGCCCCCGTATCTCAATATATTTAAGATCCATACCCTTCTTACTCCACGGATGGACCAGCCAGAAAGGATTTCTAAGTACTTGCTCAAATTCCTTTTCCACTTACTAGCCTGCACAACTAAGTGATTGATCTCCTCTTCCTGGTCCAGTCGATAAGCCAGTTTTCATCAGATCAACAGGTAAATCAGCAACCTCAGTGTCCTGCCTACAAGCTTCTGATTACATGTACAAGGTTGAGGTGGATGCTATAGGCTTAGAGTCTGTTTATGGACTAACTGGGCTAACTGAACATTAACATACACAGTTCTCCATACTACAAGAGCACTGTCTCTGACACCTACCATATTGTTTCCATTTATAAGTCCCATCTGACTTATTTCCCATCTGACATCTCAGTGACGTGGTGAAATTAGTACCATGGCCTGCATGCCATCCTATGTGACCAGGATAGTGATGCCTAGATTTGCTAGCCACCCTGTCCTGGCCAGTTACCTAAGTTGGGTCTTTGTATTAAGTGTCCAAAATATTGGAGTTTCAGCTTTAGCCTCAGCCTTTCCAATGAATATTCAGGGTCCATTTCCTTTAAGATTGTCTGGTTTGATCTCCTTGCTGTCCAAGGAACTCTTAAGTGTCTTCTCCAGCACTTATGTTCATAAGCATCAGTTCTTCAGTGCTCAGCCTTCTCTTCATGCATTTGCCCTAAATGCTTCAAAGACATCATGTGCCTCAGGAGAATCTTCTAGCTCCCCTACCTTGCCTCCCGCCTGCAACATGCTGTCTCTGAACTCTCAGTGGAAAATTGAGGTAGATGTGGCTTTGCTCTCTGATCAATGGTCTAATCTAATAAACCAAATCAACATGCACTGTTAAATGCTTATTAGAAGTTTATTTGGTTTTTCCTATCCAGTCTGAAGTGAGTTGGTGCCTTTCTTCTGTTGTCCAGGGAGGAGGGCAGTCAAGGGTCCTTCTCTGCTAGGAAGGATCATGATCCCTTTCTAGACTTTAATTCACTTGTGATTCTTTAGCTCTTTCCTATTCAAGTTTATTATTATTCTCTTTCTATAGTAGAAGTGATGGTCTTTCTCAACTTTCTACCTCAAAACAGAAAGCAACAGCCCCCGTATCTCAATATATTTAAGATCCATACCCTTCTTACTCCACGGATGGACCAGCCAGAAAGGATTTCTAAGTACTTGCTCAAATTCCTTTTCCACTTACTAGCCTGCACAACTAAGTGATTGATCTCCTCTTCCTGGTCCAGTCGATAAGCCAGTTTTCATCAGATCAACAGGTAAATCAGCAACCTCAGTGTCCTGCCTACAAGCTTCTGATTACATGTACAAGGTTGAGGTGGATGCTATAGGCTTAGAGTCTGTTTATGGACTAACTGGGCTAACTGAACATTAACATACACAGTTCTCCATACTACAAGAGCACTGTCTCTGACACCTACCATATTGTTTCCATTTATAAGTCCCATCTGACTTATTTCCCATCTGACATCTCAGTGACGTGGTGAAATTAGTACCATGGCCTGCATGCCATCCTATGTGACCAGGATAGTGATGCCTAGATTTGCTAGCCACCCTGTCCTGGCCAGTTACCTACTCATCTCTACATCCACCAACAACGAGTCAGCACCTTGCTACTGTAAAAAATGATCTCCTGCAAATATAAGGTTCTACTCATCGACTTTCAAGCATTAAGCACCTTTTGTTTCGATACTTTATACAGAACTTGTGAGATGGTTTATTACTATTTGTCAAGCATAGTGTATGCCATAAAGTATTCATTCAGTGAATGTTCATTATTATGTAAAGATATTACTGGTTAAAATTTCTATCTACATTGCAGGAAATGTAAACCATGACAGACAAATGAAAGGCGACAGTTCACAAGTGAGTTGCAAGAATTGGTTTCACTTATAAAATCAGTTGTCCTACTAATGGTCAAGAGTGAATTCCTTCCACTGTATACTACTCCAAGATATGGTTCAATGGTTAGACTTCTGGGACAAATTTTGATGTTTAAAGTCAGTGTGAAATCAGGTGATGTGAGATGATGCTATGTACAAGTACCATCAACTGTCAGGGGCTGAGCTGACCTGAGCTAAGCCCTCAGGTATTAGAGAGGTCAATTAAAACGACAAGCCAAAATGAAACAGTCAAGTCTTTAATCATTTGCAGTGCCAGTATAAGCAAAAAAGATGAAACTGGGAAGGCGCCAGCTCCCTCACTGTACCACTTTTCCCCATGGATCAGTCCAGGTCAGGGTCTGTTGGATAAGCCCAGATGGGGAATCATCTCACCACTGAGAGACAAAAATAAAACACTCTTGAGGCTTTTATGGACCTGAGGCCCAGAAAAAGGACAGAAGGGAAGGGTTAAAAAAAAAAAAAAAAAAAAAAAAACTAAGTATTGGATCAGATGGACAAAAAGTGTTTTCAAACTTACCTCCTCCTCCCCTAGATAAGGAGGTCTCTGCAGAGGTACCTGAGAAAGGCTCATGCCAAAGGCCCCCAGTTGAGAGAGACTTCCAAATGGAGGTGCCTGGGCTGTAAATGCGGAAATGCTTGCGAACATGGCCAGCCAGGGACTGCAGTCCTCAACTGCATTCCCTCCAGACAGTTGCAAATACATTAGCTGTGCATCAAGCCTGGTGTGAGGAGGGCAGCTTTGGCTGGCAGTCTTTCTTATTTCCTATGGTCAGGGCTACAGAAAACTCACGCTGGGGATCTGGGCCAGAACTAGGCTCCTTAGCATCCATCAACAGCATGTGGAAACCGAGAGAACTCCACAGACCCACCCACTCACACAGCCTGAAAGCCTGGTCTTCTGAATGGGGCTGGAGGAAATCCAGCACTTAGAGAAGTCCTTTTCTAGAGAAGTCCCTGTCAAGCTCTGTCCAATGTCAAGACACTGAGCCTGGGGATCCACTGCACACACACGCACACATACACACACACACACAGGCACACACACAGAAATTAATCAGAGCAAAGGAAGAAGCTCTGAAACAGTTTATAAAATTATCTATGAGGCAGGGAGGTCTCAAAACTAAAAGCACTGGTGTTATGATTCTCACAATAAATTAAAATTAAAGAAAACCTAGTTTCATCTTCATTGCATTCATCATCATAACATTCATCATCATAATCCTTTACATCCATGGATATTAAATGCTATAAATTTAAACGGCACCTTCCAAAGTTGTAGCTCCTGTCCTGAAATAATTTACACTCTACACACGTGCTCAGACCCAGGGACAAAAGCCTGAGAGAATGTAACTACACTGGTTAATGCCAACAATAATAAAAATAAATAATAGGCAGGCACCCCCATTAAAGGCAATTTCACATAAAAGTTTAGTTTCTTTTAAAGACTCCATAGGCATTCTTTAACTATGACACATACACAGATTTTGGACAGTAGAGCCTTAGTTTTGTTTGACAGACCAAGAAGAAAGCTATGGAGTGGTTTATACTATCAGCCTTGAACAGCGATTCTGGATAATGTATGGGGTACTTGAAATAATAAATCACATTTTAATGGGATTTGTAATGAAAATGCCATGGAAGGATAATAGTCTAAGGGTCTCTGTCACACTATGCAACTAACAATAGTAATTGTCGGTGATTATTTCCAGAGTCAATGCCCAATAGAAGCACAACATGCAGAAAGAAGTGTGCAAAGCTGATACTGCCCTTGTAAGAGGCTGATATCCAACACCATGTGTCTGGCAGAGGGAAAAACAGTGTATGAATACTTAGGCAGAAAAGAGAAAGTCATCCCAGTCTCTAAGCCACTCTTTCCTGTATCTGTTTTCAGCAATAAATACGTATGTTCTTTGTTGCTGTTGTTCAGTTGCTAAGTTGAGTCTGACTCTCTGTGACCCCAAGGACTCGACAGCCTGTCCAAACACCTAGCTGCTACCTATGAGGAGGAGGGAGGAAATATTGCCTTGAAAATGACCAAAACTTAAATCATGTAAGTTGGGCCTAGGTAAAAAAAAAATTTTTTTTAGTTTTTTCTTCAAAGGAGATTTTATTTTTCTGACAGTTTTTTGGGTGTTATTTTCAGCAAATATCATCTCTGGCCCTGGCTCTCATGTCACATTCACTGGAAACCATTTCCACTTTATCTCACAAACACTAACCAATGAGTGGTGCCTTCTGAATGCACCATGTAGGGATGCTGTTCTGTCTAGGGATCCCCACTGAATTGACGGGCCCTTGGTGAATCTCCAGAAGTATCTCATTTCAGTAAAACTATTAAACAGATGAGATTCAGGTCTACCTAAAGAGCCACAGCATTACAAATCCTGCTTGGAATAAAGTTTCCAAGAAAGTATCTGTTAACCTATTCCTGAGGATCATTCCTGTAGAAGAAAGCCTTAGCTGATGGCTCTGTCATGACTAGTAATGAGGCAAACATTGAACTGTTCAAAAATAGGCAAAAGGTTTTAAGAAAAACTACAAATGACTTTTAAAGATAAGACTATTCGTGAAATAATCCAAGTTAATTTTTACTTCACTCTTTGTACCATTTAGTAAGGGCAGATATTATTGGACAGGACATTTCTAGCAATCATGCTTCCAGTGCATATATAAGCTGAAAACATTGGACTTTTCATAAAGTTTAAATATTCAGCTTGGTAATTTTAGTAATTGCATTGTTCACTCAAAGGAAAATTTCCATTAATTTGTCTTTCTGCATATGTTTGCCCTCCTCCTATGCCATAGTTCAGGAGTGAAAACTCTTAGAAAGCCAGTGTATTAGAATTGAGAATGTAATCTATGCAACTAACAATAGTAATTGTCGGTGATTATTTCCAGAGTCAATGCCCAATAGAAGCACAACATGCAGAAAGAAGTGTGCAAAGCTGATACTGCCCTTGTAAGAGGCTGATATCCAACACCATGTGTCTGGCAGAGGGAAAAACAGTGTATGAATACTTAGGCAGAAAAGAGAAAGTCATCCCAGTCTCTAAGCCACTCTTTCCTGTATCTGTTTTCAGCAATAAATACGTATGTTCTTTGTTGCTGTTGTTCAGTTGCTAAGTTGAGTCTGACTCTCTGTGACCCCAAGGACTCGACAGCCTGTCCAAACACCTAGCTGCTACCTATGAGGAGGAGGGAGGAAATATTGCCTTGAAAATGACCAAAACTTAAATCATGTAAGTTGGGCCTAGGTAAAAAAAAAATTTTTTTTAGTTTTTTCTTCAAAGGAGATTTTATTTTTCTGACAGTTTTTTGGGTGTTATTTTCAGCAAATATCATCTCTGGCCCTGGCTCTCATGTCACATTCACTGGAAACCATTTCCACTTTATCTCACAAACACTAACCAATGAGTGGTGCCTTCTGAATGCACCATGTAGGGATGCTGTTCTGTCTAGGGATCCCCACTGAATTGACGGGCCCTTGGTGAATCTCCAGAAGTATCTCATTTCAGTAAAACTATTAAACAGATGAGATTCAGGTCTACCTAAAGAGCCACAGCATTACAAATCCTGCTTGGAATAAAGTTTCCAAGAAAGTATCTGTTAACCTATTCCTGAGGATCATTCCTGTAGAAGAAAGCCTTAGCTGATGGCTCTGTCATGACTAGTAATGAGGCAAACATTGAACTGTTCAAAAATAGGCAAAAGGTTTTAAGAAAAACTACAAATGACTTTTAAAGATAAGACTATTCGTGAAATAATCCAAGTTAATTTTTACTTCACTCTTTGTACCATTTAGTAAGGGCAGATATTATTGGACAGGACATTTCTAGCAATCATGCTTCCAGTGCATATATAAGCTGAAAACATTGGACTTTTCATAAAGTTTAAATATTCAGCTTGGTAATTTTAGTAATTGCATTGTTCACTCAAAGGAAAATTTCCATTAATTTGTCTTTCTGCATATGTTTGCCCTCCTCCTATGCCATAGTTCAGGAGTGAGAACTCTTAGAAAAAGCACAGTGTATTAGAATTGAGAATGTAATTTTGCCCATTGTTTGTCTTTTGTGATTTTTTCCCCTTGTATTCAAGATATTTATTTTAATGCTTTTCACCAGAATCATTTGAGGGCAAAAGGACATCTCATTTTTCAGCATTTAGCAATATAGTTTGATAAATGCTAAATTATATCCTTTATGCTAGATAAACACTCATGGTACCTTAAATACAACCAAATGGAAAAATCCAATTTTATCTGATTTTATCCTATTAAGAAACTGACATTTTCAACATTTAGTTAAAATTTTTAAAAAGCATATCCCAAGCAGCCATAAATTTCCAAAGCACAGTCTCACAGAGAAAATGGGACATGTATACAGGCTATTTGAATACAAAACCAGCTAGTATTTTCAGTCAAGTCCAGAGTACTTCCTTGTTTTATGGTAGAAAAGTTCCAGTGATTGACAGGCTCAGGATAAGCTCACTAAGAACACCAAATGCAAGACAGGATTTGTAAATAAATTTGATTTCAATATAATACTATTTACTTCATTTTGCTTACTCTAGCTGGTAAAAAGATTCAAACATTCTATCAAAATATACAAAATAGGAAAGCAGGACTCACAGGTTATTTTTGACCCTCTGCAAATTTGTATATCTGTGTACAGTTTATTCTATTTTTCACATAACAATATGTGAAAGTAAAGAGACAACATTTGTAACGACTGGAAAACAGATATTACAGAAGAAAAAGTATTACCTTTACCTAAATACACACTCTGTTGACTGATTTATTAGTTTTCAAGCAAAAACCTGCTGATCTTTTATTGATTCCATTATTCACCTAAGGATAAATCCCTGATAAAAAGTGCACCTTACTGATATGAGCCTGAAATAGAAAGATTTGCATGGATAGCCTCATAGAGAGGGTCAGGCTAGCCAGGAGCCAGTAAAATCTATCACAGTAACACTGCCTCCCTTGGTTTCCACTTCTGATCTCACAAAATTCCAAAGTTACTGACAAAAGCATTTCTTTCAGCAGATACAGCATGCCCCTTTAAATTGACACAAGCTAGATGCACAGTACAAGATACACACAAAATATACACTAAAAGCATTGGTTGGCCAAAAAGTTCATTTAAGTTTTTTCTGTATCATCTTTTGAAAAATCTGAACAAACTTTTTGGGCACCCAATATATTTACCTCATCCCTGAATAACATATTCATTTTAAATGTAATACCTCAGGGCTCCTAAGAAGAACGGCATTAGGAAGCAGACAGTAATACTTGGTGTCTTCCCTTCCCCACATCTTTGTAGAGTAACCTCAATCTAGTCATTCTTTCAGCACAAAAATACACTGAGTCTCATGTACAGTTCTAGCCATTAATGATGCAGAGCTTACATTCCAGTGGATGAAGTAAAGGATCTGCCTGCAATGCAGGAGGCTCTGGTTCGATTCCTGGGTCAGGAATATCCCCTGGAGAAAGGATAGGCTACCACTTCAATATTCTTGGGCTTCCCTGGTGGCTCAGATAGTAAAGAATCTGCCTCCACTGTGAGAGACCTGGGTTCAATCCCTGGGTGTTATTTTACAGACAGTGTTCAGAGGTCTCACTAACAGGCTCCCTGTGTACAGGGACTAAAGAAAGTGGGTGAGCAGGCACAGAATACTAGGGGGTGGAGGGGGAGGGGAGGGTGCCCCACCCAAAGTGCAACAGGGAGGAACAAGGAGGTGCTGGGAGCTGGAACTGAGTAAGATGCTGTGGTGGGGGAAGGTGGTAGGATACGGGTCAGAGGAGGAAACAGATGCTACCACCCACTAACAAACAGATGCTACCATCCACTAACAAACAGATGCTACCACCCACTAACATTTCTATTTTGTCCTTTTTCACGGACAGTCTCACTAGTGTAGTATTCCTTCAGACTCTTCACTTCCTTTATTCTCTTTCCCGAACAACAAAGTGCACCTTACTGATATGAGCCTGAAATGGTTCATGGATAGCCTCATAGAGAGGGTCAGGCTAGCCAGGAGCCAGTAAAATCTATCACAGTAACACTGCCTCCCTTGGTTTCCACTTCTGATCTCACAAAATTCCAAAGTTACTGACAAAAGCATTTCTTTCAGCAGATACAGCATGCCCCTTTAAATTGACACAAGCTAGATGCACAGTACAAGATACACACAAAATATACACTAAAAGCATTGGTTGGCCAAAAAGTTCATTTAAGTTTTTTCTGTATCATCTTTTGAAAAATCTGAACAAACTTTTTGGGCACCCAATATATTTACCTCATCCCTGAATAACATATTCATTTTAAATGTAATACCTCAGGGCTCCTAAGAAGAACGGCATTAGGAAGCAGACAGTAATACTTGGTGTCTTCCCTTCCCCACATCTTTGTAGAGTAACCTCAATCTAGTCATTCTTTCAGCACAAAAATACACTGAGTCTCATGTACAGTTCTAGCCATTAATGATGCAGAGCTTACATTCCAGTGGATGAAGTAAAGGATCTGCCTGCAATGCAGGAGGCTCTGGTTCGATTCCTGGGTCAGGAATATCCCTGGAGAAAGGATAGGCTACCACTTCAATATTCTTGGGTTTCCCCTGGTGGCTCAGATAGTAAAGAATCTGCCTCCACTGTGAGAGACCTGGGTTCAATCCCTGGGTGTTATTTTACAGACAGTGTTCAGAGGTCTCACTAACAGGCTCCCTGTGTACAGGGACTAAAGAAAGTGGGTGAGCAGGCACAGAATACTAGGGGGTGGAGGGGGAGGGGAGGGTGCCCCACCCAAAGTGCAACAGGGAGGAACAAGGAGGTGCTGGGAGCTGGAACTGAGTAAGATGCTGTGGTGGGGGAAGGTGGTAGGATACGGGGTCAGAGGAGGAAACAGATGCTACCACCCACTAACAAACAGATGCTACCATCCACTAACAAACAGATGCTACCACCCACTAACATTTCTATTTTGTCCTTTTTCACGGACAGTCTCACTAGTGTAGTATTCCTTCAGACTCTTCACTTCCTTTATTCTCTTTCCCGAACAACAAAGTGTTTGAACTCAACAGTATGAGGGCAGAATTGGTAATGAGATGTAAAGAAACCAGTGACTTCTTCAACGCAGCTATTACTTTGGGCTCCAGGCTGCTTCTTTTCAGGAGCCCTTTTCTGCCTAGGGGGAAATTCTCAGCCCCTCCAAGACCCTCCCCCGGTCATTCTCTTGCTTTGCAATCCAGAAACAATATGTTCTCCGGATATGTGATGTCCTGCATTTTGGAAGCCAGCCAGATGGACCTACCCAGGGAATACAGAGAGACCTATGTCCTCCATGGTATACACTTCAAAGCGGGGCTGGCCCAGAGCGCAGTGGAGAAGGAATTCAAAGGCCTTTTGTGAGTAATGACCCTGTTCTCTGGAGAGGACACGAGGTAAAAACCCTCTGGATTCTGCTCTTTGGCCCCTGCTCAGAGACTGCTCTATTCCACCTCCTTGTAGCCAAACAGGGAACAGTCAGAAATTCCCCTGTCCTACGTGCCATGAATTCTCCATAGAGAAGAGAGAAGAGAGCTCCATAAAGAATTTTCATATAGACAGAAATGCAAATTTTACTTGTATTCGATCATTACATTTGTATTGAACAAACAGTCCAAAAACAGACTGATCGCACAGTTTTAAACTTGTTTATGCAAATACTTGGGTCAAGAATAATGAAAATACCCTTGTATAAAACCATTTACAAAAAACAGGTTAGAGATGATTTAAGATCTAAATGGTAAAATGTGAAAGCAATATAAAAATACATAAAGAAGAATAAAAATATAAAGTATTATGTAATAGAGGTTTGGAATATTTTCTGAAATCAGATTCAGAAGCTTAACTGTATAAAATTTAAACATATGATCATAAAAGGCTGTGTTACCAAAGTTAGAAAACAAATAACAGATTAGGAGAAACATTTGCAATGTATATATCAGCAGAAGGATTAGGAGTCAGAATACATTTGAAGAACTCCTATAAATCAAATCATCCATAAAAATGGTATACGTTTAAAAATATGAATAGATCACAAAACTGAAATAAAGTAAAGAGACACTCAACTTTTAGTCATTAGGAAAACCAACAGTTTCAGACTACAAAAAAAATTTATGCTACAGTTTCCAAGGTAAAAACTACTTCTTCAACGCAGCTTTTTTGGGCTCCAGGCTGCTTCTTTTCAGGAGCCCTTTTCTGCCTAGGGGAAATTCTCAGCCCTCCAAGACCCTCCCCCGGTCATTCTCTTGCTTTGCAATCCAGAAACAATATGTTCTCCGGATATGTGATGTCCTGCATTTTGGAAGCCAGCCAGATGGACCTACCCAGGGAATACAGAGAGACCTATGTCCTCCATGGTATACACTTCAAAGCGGGGCTGGCCCAGAGCGCAGTGGAGAAGGAATTCAAAGGCCTTTTGTGAGTAATGACCCTGTTCTCTGGAGAGGACACGAGGTAAAAACCCTCTGGATTCTGCTCTTTGGCCCCTGCTCAGAGACTGCTCTATTCCACCTCCTTGTAGCCAAACAGGGAACAGTCAGAAATTCCCCTGTCCTACGTGCCATGAATTCTCCATAGAGAAGAGAAAAGAGAGCTCCATAAAGAATTTTCATATAGAAAGAAATGCAAATTTTACATATATTCGATCATTACATTTGTATTGAACCAACAGTCCACAAACAGACTGATCGCACAGTTTTAAACTTGTTTATGCAAATACTTGGGTCAAGAATAATGAAAATACCCTTGTATAAAACCATTTACAAAAAACAGGTTAGAGATGATTTAAGATCTAAATGGTAAAATGTGAAAGCAATATAAAAATACATAAAGAAGAATAAAAATATAAAGTATTATGTAATAGAGGTTTGGAATATTTTCTGAAATCAGATTCAGAAGCTTAACTGTATAAAATTTAAACATATGATCATAAAAGGCTGTGTTACCAAAGTTAGAAAACAAATAACAGATTAGGAGAAACATTTGCAATGTATATATCAGCAGAAGGATTAGGAGTCAGAATACATTTGAAGAACTCCTATAAATCAAATCATCCATAAAAATGGTATACGTTTAAAAATATGAATAGATCACAAAACTGAAATAAAGTAAAGAGACACTCAACTTTTAGTCATTAGGAAAAACCAACAGGATACATATTTTCAGTCATACTAACTAATGAAAAATAAAATGTTTGATGCTATCCAGTGTTGCCAAGGTAAAAAAAAAAAAAAAAGGAGCACTCACTTTTAGAAATGTAAATTTTACAAAAGGTTTTCAATATGATTTGATAGCATCTATCAAAATATAAAATCTGCATTTCCTTGACTCAATATTAAATTTCCAAGTGTGTGTATGCATGCTAAGTCGCTTCAGTTGTGTCCAACTCTTTTGAGACCCCATGGACTGCAGCCTGCCAGGCTTCTCTGTCATTGGGATTCTCCAGGCAAGAATACTGGAGTGGGTTGCCACACTGTCCTGCAGGAGATCTTCCCAAGTCAGAGATCAAATCCAAGTATTTTCATCTAAAGCCAATGTTAGTACATGTAATGGAGAATCACACACAAGAATGGTCAGTGCAGTATTGCCCCTAATGTTAATAAGACAGAAATATTCTAAACATCCATCAACAGGAAGAAAGGTAAATAAACCATGGTGTAATGCATACTACACGGCAGTTTCTAAAAATTAGGGTAATCTCTTTACGGTTAGCGGTTTCTCAAACTGGGAAGAGTTCTGGAAATGAATGTCTAGAGACATTTCTGGTTGCCACAAACAGCAGGGGCAGGGGTGAGTAGAGGGCATCCGGTGAGTAGAGGTCAAGGATGCTGCTAAACATTCTACAATGCTCAGAACACCTTTCCCTCAAACAAAGGATTATCCAGTCCCAGAGTATAGTGCCAAAGGCTAAGGAATCTTGCCTCATACTAACACAGAACTCAAAGTCACCATGCTAAGTGGAAAAAAAAAAAAAAAAAAAAATCCAGATAATTGTACATATTGTTCCATTTTATAGAAACAAAACCAAAATTTAAAAATCTTCACATTAGGGCTTCCCTGGTGGTCCAGTGGGTAATGAGTTTGCCTTGCAGTCCAGGGGCGCCAGTTCCATCCCTGGCCCAGGAAGATCCCATGTGCCGCGGAACAGCTGCACCGGTGTGTCCAATTACGAGCCAATGCTCTACAGCTCATGAGCCCAGAGGCAGTGCTCTGCAGCAAGAGAGGCCGCTGCGAAGTGAGGCCCATACAGGCCAAAGAATAAAGATGGATGAAAATAAATCAATAAAAAACCAATAAGAGGCCAAAATTTAAAAAAAATCTTCATGTTGTGTTAGTGTATAAATATTGTTTTCTGAACAAACAGATATTAAAATAGTATTTAACTTCTAGGAAAAGAGGAGACAATATAAAGTAGACAACAACTATATTTTTTTGTACAATTTGAAATGTCCCCACCAAGCACACTTTAAAGTATTATTTATATAATTAAGAGAATAAAATAAAAATACAAAAGCATATATCCCATTCATTCAAAGAAGACTGAATGAAGTTCTCACTTCCTCTCCTGAGCTTGAGCTTTGATATCTTTGATAAGCCATTCCCTATTCTTGTATATTATAATCTAAAAAGTAGTGATAATATTAACATTTGTTTCAGTAATGATTATGATTTAAAAGTACTTGAATTCCCTAGAATCCAATTGTTTTTATGGGCTGAATTGCTTCCAATCCAAAATTCAAATTTTGAATTCCCAACTCCCATCACTTCAGAATGTAACTGTATTTAGAGATATGGTCTTTAAAGAAGCAATTAATTTAAAATAAAGCCATTAAGGCAAGTCCCTAATCCTACATGATCAGAATCCTGATAAGAATAAGAATGCTGTACACAGAGCAGAGACTAGCGAAGACACAGGGAGAAGGTGGTCATCTGCAAGCCAAGGAGAGGGGACTCAGAAGACCTACAGACACCTTGATCTTGAACATCCGGCCTTGACAACTGTGAGAAAACACATTTTTCTGTTGTTTAAGCCACCCAGTCTGTGGTAATTTTGTTACGGTGTGCATGTTACTCAGTCACTTCAATCATGTCTGACTCTTTGCAACCATATGGACTGTGGCCTGCCAGGCTCCTCTGTCCATGGGATCCTCCACGCAAGAATACTGGAGTGAGTTGCTGTGCCCTCCTCCAGGGGATCTTCCTGACTCAGGGAGCGAACCCCAGTCTCACATGTCTCTTGCAATGGCAAGCGGGTTCTTTATCACTAGCACTAGCTGGCAGTCCTAGCAAATTAAAATTGTAGCTGCATAAGAATGTTGTAAAAGTTTTTTTTCCAAATGCTTACAGCTCATGAGGGCAGTGCTCTGCAGGGGCCCATACCAAAGGTCAAAGAATAAAGATGGATGAAAATAAATCAATAAAAAACCAATAAGAGGCCAAAATTTAAAAAAAATCTTCATGTTGTGTTAGTGTATAAATATTGTTTTCTGAACAAACAGATATTAAAATAGTATTTAACTTCTAGGAAAAGAGGAGACAATATAAAGTAGACAACAACTATATTTTTTTGTACAATTTGAAATGTCCCCACCAAGCACACTTTAAAGTATTATTTATATAATTAAGAGAATAAAATAAAAATACAAAAGCATATATCCCATTCATTCAAAGAAGACTGAATGAAGTTCTCACTTCCTCTCCTGAGCTTGAGCTTTGATATCTTTGATAAGCCATTCCCTATTCTTGTATATTATAATCAAAAAAGTAGTGATAATATTAACATTTGTTTCAGTAATGATTATGATTTAAAAGTACTTGAATTCCCTAGAATCCAATTGTTTTTATGGGCTGAATTGCTTCCAATCCAAAATTCAAATTTTGAATTCCCAACTCCCATCACTTCAGAATGTAACTGTATTTAGAGATATGGTCTTTAAAGAAGCAATTAATTTAAAATAAAGCCATTAAGGCAAGTCCCTAATCCTACATGATCAGAATCCTGATAAGAATAAGAATGCTGTACACAGAGCAGAGACTAGCGAAGACACAGGGAGAAGGTGGTCATCTGCAAGCCAAGGAGAGGGGACTCAGAAGACCTACAGACACCTTGATCTTGAACATCCGGCCTTGACAACTGTGAGAAAACACATTTTTCTGTTGTTTAAGCCACCCAGTCTGTGGTAATTTTGTTACGGTGTGCATGTTACTCAGTCACTTCAATCATGTCTGACTCTTTGCAACCATATGGACTGTGGCCTGCCAGGCTCCTCTGTCCATGGGATCCTCCACGCAAGAATACTGGAGTGAGTTGCTGTGCCCTCCTCCAGGGGATCTTCCTGACTCAGGGAGCGAACCCCAGTCTCACATGTCTCTTGCAATGGCAAGCGGGTTCTTTATCACTAGCACTAGCTGGCAGTCCTAGCAAATTAAAATTGTAGCTGCATAAGAATGTTGTAAAAGTGAAATTACCTATTGGTTCCAATTCTATTCTCACTAAGAGGGGTTAAAGGCAAGAAGCAAACAAAACTCACTGAGCTAGTTTCATTTTTCAGCTGAGTGAAAACAAGTCCATACTCCTGGATGATAACTATGCTGCATCCCTGATCACTAACACTACTAAGCTGTTAACAAAAACTTTTGTGACAGATCCTCTTCCCATGGCCTGTGTTTCTTCTTCTCTCCCTACAAATCATGGGCAAGCACAGCCCTTGGCTGTACATCTACACTCCCAGGATCCGAGAGATTTCATTCCACAGCATACACCAGAACTGGAGAGCTGGGATTGAGACATGCATTTGACTCAAGATTATAGGTAATTGATCACCTATTTTTCTCCCTTTTTATATTTCCTGTGTAAGAATGACATCTTCCTCACAGGGAACAATAAAGGGGAAAGAGCAGTGGGAAGGTGAGGCTACAAAAACCTAACGTCAAGAAGGACAGATGGGTCAGCCCAGATTAATTAAAGGGGAAGCCAACTGCTATCTGGAACTCTGGGAGGCAACCCGCCAAATCAGGTTGCCTTGTGGGGTGACTATGGTGGAATGTGGTGGCTGGTAGCAAGCTCAGATAGTTAGGGCCTGAGACAGGACCCCACAGTCTCTGGGGTAATCTGTCCCAGAGGGAGAGCTGATGTTGCTGGCCGGTGGGCACCTGGTGGAGCCCAAGCTGACAGGGAGCAGGTGGTCATCTGCACGCCAAGGAGAGGGGACTCAGAAGACCTACAGACACCTTGATCTTGAACATCCGGCCTTGACAACTGTGAGAAAACACATTTTTCTGTTGTTTAAGCCACCCAGTCTGTGGTAATTTTGTTACGGTGTGCATGTTACTCAGTCACTTCAATCATGTCTGACTCTTTGCAACCATATGGACTGTGGCCTGCCAGGCTCCTCTGTCCATGGGATCCTCCACGCAAGAATACTGGAGTGAGTTGCTGTGCCCTCCTCCAGGGGATCTTCCTGACTCAGGGAGCGAACCCCAGTCTCACATGTCTCTTGCAATGGCAAGCGGGTTCTTTATCACTAGCACTAGCTGGCAGTCCTAGCAAATTAAAATTGTAGCTGCATAAGAATGTTGTAAAAGTGAAATTACCTATTGGTTCCAATTCTATTCTCACTAAGAGGGGTTAAAGGCAAGAAGCAAACAAAACTCACTGAGCTAGTTTCATTTTTCAGCTGAGTGAAAACAAGTCCATACTCCTGGATGATAACTATGCTGCATCCCTGATCACTAACACTACTAAGCTGTTAACAAAAACTTTTGTGACAGATCCTCTTCCCATGGCCTGTGTTTCTTCTTCTCTCCCTACAAATCATGGGCAAGCACAGCCCTTGGCTGTACATCTACACTCCCAGGATCCGAGAGATTTCATTCCACAGCATACACCAGAACTGGAGAGCTGGGATTGAGACATGCATTTGACTCAAGATTATAGGTAATTGATCACCTATTTTTCTCCCTTTTTATATTTCCTGTGTAAGAATGACATCTTCCTCACAGGGAACAATAAAGGGGAAAGAGCAGTGGGAAGGTGAGGCTACAAAAACCTAACGTCAAGAAGGACAGATGGGTCAGCCCAGATTAATTAAAGGGGAAGCCAACTGCTATCTGGAACTCTGGGAGGCAACCCGCCAAATCAGGTTGCCTTGTGGGGTGACTATGGTGGAATGTGGTGGCTGGTAGCAAGCTCAGATAGTTAGGGCCTGAGACAGGACCCCACAGTCTCTGGGGTAATCTGTCCCAGAGGGAGAGCTGATGTTGCTGGCCGGTGGGCACCCCTGGTGGAGCAACACAGAGAAAGCAAATAATCCTGTGGAAGGGAGCAAAGGGACTGAGGTCAAATGAGAATCATGGCCAGACCTCAGGGCTCCAGAGCTCACAAAAGCAGATATGGGGAAGGAAAGAATGATCGGGAGCAGCCCAACAATTTAGAGCCTGCTGCACTACTGGTGCTGAGAAAACACTACCAGACTTGTCAATGACAGAGGCAGCAAGCCAGCCATCTCTGCCCACGAACAAGCAGGACAAGACACCCTGACCCAGAGGACTGACTGGACCAGAGCGTCCTCCCATGCCCAAGCCTCTAGTTCCCACCCATCGTGGTGAGAACGGTGTCCTCCTGTACCCAGTCTGCTTTCCTAGGAAGGAAGAGAGGGAGGTGGCACCACCTGAAAGAAAAGAAACAGGACTGAGAATGAGTTTGGACTTTGAATAAATGGAATATTTATCTAAAAGAAGCCGTTTTAGCCAAAAAAGGCATAAGTACACCTAATTGTCAGTTTTTACCCCATTAAAACAAAAAGGGTCACAGAGCAAGATAAATCAGTTACAGAAAAATTTCAGAGTTCCTTTTATTCCCACTTGAATGGCACCATATGCTTATACTCTCCATCCTTACATTTTAGACATTTTTTAATAAAGGAAGCATAAATATGAAGGGCCCTCTAGCAACCTACTGAAAAGACCACTGTATAAAATGATGGATGCAGGCAGCTTCCTGTCAGGGGGTATGTGGGGAGGATCACTCGTGTGCGTGTGTGTGTGTGTGTGTGAGAGAGAGAGAGAGAGAGAAAAACGCAGGTCCCCAGAGCCATTCCTCTGCTCAGTCTGAAGGTTTAGGGGAACAGAGAGAGAAGGAAAGACTTGGCCATTCACCTTCCAAAAGGAACTCCTAAGGCTCAGCTTCTATATGACCACTGACAAACACTAGTTTTCTTGCCTGCTTTACCCAGAGAAGTGAAGAGAATGTAGAAAGAGAACACAAGAAAGATTTTCACCCTTCTTCATTAAATTAAGTACAAATCTTTATATAACATTGTCACATTTAAATTTTTCCCATATTTTATCTGTGCTTAGAGTTCCCTGGTCATCAATAAAAATGAGAAAAAGGATACCAAAAATGATTGTATGAAGGTTTTTCCCCAGTCACTTCACTATAAGAAAAAAAATCTAAAAAAAAGAAAAAATTAAGCACATATCTTTAATGCACCCTTCAATATTCCAAGGGTAACTAGGCATCCTGCTTGACTTGCACTCTCCTAGTTTCCTTTTGAATGGATCACTGAAGAGATGCAGATGCTTAAATTAATTTTATTGTTAATGCCTCAGGGCATTTTTAGGAAAAGTGCACAAAGCTTTTAAAAATCTAATAAATTATACAGAACCTTAGTTTATTTGTGTTATACCTTCCAGTGAGGAAGGACATAAAGTGCTTTTGAATTTATATCTTGTTTTTATCACCAATTGAATAAGTATTTGCCTTACTGAAATGGGCAAGACACACTCTTAGAATGTTATTTATCTGCTAACAATCCCTCATTAGTTGTATAAAGAATTACATCTTGACAAAATTGATAAGAAGCTTATAAACTATCTTATTACTCTGAAAATAACGATAGCTTGTAGGCATATTATGTCAAACTCACATCAATAGAAATGAAAGCTTTCCTGGAATCATTCAATGAAAATGTCTATTCATCTACCCTACCCGCTAGGCACAGAATCCTGATGCAACTGTCAGCAGAAATTCCATCAATTCAGTTAATTATGTGTAATAACATCTGGGGGAGATTAAATAAGTGTTTTATAAAGATAAACAAAAATGGAAAATGATAAAAACACACCCTGTAGATTAGAGAAGAATAAACGTGTGCATTTAAAATTCAGTTTATTCACTTGTAACCCAATTTAGACTGGACCTCACTGGGCTTTCCTTCCCTACTCCCAAAACAGCCCTGAAAACAGATTAGATACATCACATCTCAACACAGAGAAACACAACTGGAACCAGGCAATACCAGACAAAAGTGGTTCTGGGGGCTCCACCGGCAGGAGCCAGGGGAAAGGCATTTAAAGCAAGGAAGCAAACAACGGAAATTATTTGAAATTATTTGTAGCTTAAGGCCTAGGTCGCCATTTGTGATTAACTGTCCTGAGCAGTCTGATTTGGTAACCCTGGGGCATTTACAGGCTTAGAGTTTGGTTTGCTTACATGGGTCCTGGCGTTGGATCCACCTGAGTCTAACGGCCTTCCTGCTTAATTAAACCAGAGGTTTTATTTTGCTTTTATTTTTTGTTCCTTTTTATTAAAAAAATAATAAAAGCTTCATTACTGATACTAAAGGTAAGTTTCACTCATCCTCAAACACAGGCACCTTCTACTCACTCACCTGCAGCCTACTCCTGGGGCAAGAAGCCAGAAGCAGAAATTACTCAGCACTATTCTGGTTCTGCTTCCCGTCCCGGTTAATCACCTAATTCTTTTCACCTGCAGACCTTGTCTGCATTTCACACTGATTCTACCTGCCACAAGTAGCTATTGGAATGGGCAGTTTTTAATATCAGTGTTTTCAATACAGTTCACAAGTAACTTTTGACATCTATTACACACGGCAAAATTCATCATTTCAACGTAGTTGCCCTCAAATGCATTTCTGTGACATTGTTTTCTTCCCAAACACCCTGCAAAATCCTAACTGCAAGTGTTTATTATCTGAGAAAAATTCTCTCAGCTCTGCATAATCTCCGCTGTGACCATGTTTTTCTTTCTTCTGTATTACATGTCTTATCTACCCTAAGCTGTGTCAGTGGAAGGATTTTTATCTCACTCTTGCTTTGGTAGAATTTTCAGGTTGCATTCACACACAGAAATAGTCACCCTCCTTGATCAGTTATAATCTCTGAGAAGAATTCCAAACGTTAATTATGTGTAATAACATCTGGGGAGATTAAATAAGTGTTTTATAAAGATAAACAAAATGGAAAATGATAAAAACACACCCTGTAGATTAGAGAAGAATAAACGGTGCATTTAAAATTCAGTTTATTCACTTGTAACCCAATTTAGACTGGACCTCACTGGGCTTTCCTTCCCTACTCCCAAAACAGCCCTGAAAACAGATTAGATACATCACATCTCAACACAGAGAAACACAACTGGAACCAGGCAATACCAGACAAAAGTGGTTCTGGGGGCTCCACCGGCAGGAGCCAGGGGAAAGGCATTTAAAGCAAGGAAGCAAACAACGGAAATTATTTGAAATTATTTGTAGCTTAAGGCCTAGGTCGCCATTTGTGATTAACTGTCCTGAGCAGTCTGATTTGGTAACCCTGGGGCATTTACAGGCTTAGAGTTTGGTTTGCTTACATGGGTCCTGGCGTTGGATCCACCTGAGTCTAACGGCCTTCCTGCTTAATTAAACCAGAGGTTTTATTTTGCTTTTATTTTTTGTTCCTTTTTATTAAAAAAAAATAATAAAAGCTTCATTACTGATACTAAAGGTAAGTTTCACTCATCCTCAAACACAGGCACCTTCTACTCACTCACCTGCAGCCTACTCCTGGGGCAAGAAGCCAGAAGCAGAAATTACTCAGCACTATTCTGGTTCTGCTTCCCGTCCCGGTTAATCACCTAATTCTTTTCACCTGCAGACCTTGTCTGCATTTCACACTGATTCTACCTGCCACAAGTAGCTATTGGAATGGGCAGTTTTTAATATCAGTGTTTTCAATACAGTTCACAAGTAACTTTTGACATCTATTACACACGGCAAAATTCATCATTTCAACGTAGTTGCCCTCAAATGCATTTCTGTGACATTGTTTTCTTCCCAAACACCCTGCAAAATCCTAACTGCAAGTGTTTATTATCTGAGAAAAATTCTCTCAGCTCTGCATAATCTCCGCTGTGACCATGTTTTTCTTTCTTCTGTATTACATGTCTTATCTACCCTAAGCTGTGTCAGTGGAAGGATTTTTATCTCACTCTTGCTTTGGTAGAATTTTCAGGTTGCATTCACACACAGAAATAGTCACCCTCCTTGATCAGTTATAATCTCTGAGAAATATTCTACTTGCCAGCATTAAATAATCCTTAGATATAATCGCTATGGATTTTCCCTTTATTCATCTCATTCACTTCTTCCTGGGATACTGAGAACATGGGAGTAACTAATAATCTTGGGGTGAGTCAGAAGGGATCTAGCTATCAAAGTCAATCATCCCAATTAGCCAGGGTTGGTACAAAGCACGTACACACAACAGAACTGAAACCATCCAGATATATATTAACATTTATCACATAAACATAAAATTACTGAGAGAAATCCTGGCTTCCCAAGTGGCGTGAGTGGTGAAGAACCCTCCTGTCAGTGCAGGTTCAATCCCTGGGTTGGGAAGATCCCCTGGAGGAGGGTACGGCAACCCATTCCAGTATTTTAGCTGAAGAACTCCATGGACAGAGGAGCCTCGTGGGCTACAGTCCATAAGGTTGCAAAAAGTTGGACATGACTGACGTGACTGATAACGCAAGAGAGATTCTAAGTTAATTATCATCCAGATACTGCTCTAAAACTAATGGGCACTGGTGAGAGATTATTAAAGCTGGGAAGTTTTGCTATTCCTTGAGAAAACTAACAGTTTCAGATGAATTCCTGTCATTTGGAAAGTTTGTTATTGAGTTAGGCCAGGATTCACAGCAGCTGAGGACCCTCAAGCTCCTTGAAACTATACACTTAGAAATTCTTTAAAGCTGAATATCCTATAATGTAAGACCCAAACAAACACAGGCTATCCTTCAGAAGTTGATTCGAATTTTCAGTTATTTTAAGCCCTGCCCTGGAGACAGTCTAAATTAGTTGGGTCTCTGAATACCACTCCATTTCTCCAATTCTTAATTTCTTTTCACTGCCCAGTCCTCCATTAACAATCACTCAATTTTTAGGGTTTTTTATAAAATACTTGAAGTTTTATATAACTCTCAGAATCAAATGGCTCTTTTTAATGCACAAGCTTTTAAAATGCTTTTGGACTAGTTCATTTTCAAACATGGCTCAGATAGGAGATATTCAGTAGTTCCAGATTTAGTGACTTGCAGTTCTTATGATCGATCCACATAATTTTCCTTGTCAAAGAGCTTACCTGCCAAAACGGTATGATCCAAACAGTCCCCTCCTTGACCCAACACAAATTCCTTAAGTATTAAAGGAGCATTTCATTTACAGAGACCACAAACAGGTGATTAAGCAGAATAGGTACCACAGAAAATATGGTGAAACTTGAAGCTGACTTGCAGGTGAACACAGTTCTGTGTCCCAATCCTTTCTGTTAGTGCCAGTGTTGGCAGAAGGGTCATTAAAGTGCACTGGATCAGCTAGTCTTGATTCTTGGGCAGACATGTCAGACAGGAGTAACATATTAAACTCATCTGCCCAGCAACCCTTTTTCTCAGAAGTCTAAAATCTTTTTGGCTTCCCAAGTGGCGTGAGTGGTGAAGAACCCTCCTGTCAGTGCAGGTTCAATCCCTGGGTTGGGAAGATCCCCTGGAGGAGGGTACGGCAACCCATTCCAGTATTTTAGCTGAAGAACTCCATGGACAGAGGAGCCTCGTGGGCTACAGTCCATAAGGTTGCAAAAAGTTGGACATGACTGACGTGACTGATAACGCAAGAGAGATTCTAAGTTAATTATCATCCAGATACTGCTCTAAAACTAATGGGCACTGGTGAGAGATTATTAAAGCTGGGAAGTTTTGCTATTCCTTGAGAAAACTAACAGTTTCAGATGAATTCCTGTCATTTGGAAAGTTTGTTATTGAGTTAGGCCAGGATTCACAGCAGCTGAGGACCCTCAAGCTCCTTGAAACTATACACTTAGAAATTCTTTAAAGCTGAATATCCTATAATGTAAGACCCAAACAAACACAGGCTATCCTTCAGAAGTTGATTCGAATTTTCAGTTATTTTAAGCCCTGCCCTGGAGACAGTCTAAATTAGTTGGGTCTCTGAATACCACTCCATTTCTCCAATTCTTAATTTCTTTTCACTGCCCAGTCCTCCATTAACAATCACTCAATTTTTAGGGTTTTTTATAAAATACTTGAAGTTTTATATAACTCTCAGAATCAAATGGCTCTTTTTAATGCACAAGCTTTTAAAATGCTTTTGGACTAGTTCATTTTCAAACATGGCTCAGATAGGAGATATTCAGTAGTTCCAGATTTAGTGACTTGCAGTTCTTATGATCGATCCACATAATTTTCCTTGTCAAAGAGCTTACCTGCCAAAACGGTATGATCCAAACAGTCCCCTCCTTGACCCAACACAAATTCCTTAAGTATTAAAGGAGCATTTCATTTACAGAGACCACAAACAGGTGATTAAGCAGAATAGGTACCACAGAAAATATGGTGAAACTTGAAGCTGACTTGCAGGTGAACACAGTTCTGTGTCCCAATCCTTTCTGTTAGTGCCAGTGTTGGCAGAAGGGTCATTAAAGTGCACTGGATCAGCTAGTCTTGATTCTTGGGCAGACATGTCAGACAGGAGTAACATATTAAACTCATCTGCCCAGCAACCCTTTTTCTCAGAAGTCTAAAGAGAGAACCTCCGTGAATAAAAGTGAATTCCAAGATTTTGGTTTCTTTCTCCGAGGCAAGCACACCTAGTACAAAGAGGACTGAGAATTATATCCAGGAAGATTTGTATATATTCAACTTTCTAGAGCTAAACAGAATCCTGTTGGATCTTGAAGAAATCGATAAGTAAATAATAAAGAATATCTTGTGAACTGTTTCTATTGTTCTATATATTTTTAAGAATTAGCACTTGAGTAAGTTTACTTAATAATATTCATTAATTTTTCTACAATCTGATCTCAAAGGATTTAATCGACCTAAGTTGACACAGATATTTCCAGACATGCAGAGCACACTGTTTCTGTCTTCAGGTCATTTCAGACTAATATGTCAGGTGCAATCAAAGCAAATAGTCCAGGATGGAAAAGAGAAATAGGGAGATGTTTCTCATTAAAGGAAAATCTCTTCTCTCCGACTTCTTCGAATTAGGTAAAAATATTTTATCTCTACTTTCATAATCCTTATTACTTAATTATAAAAGCAATATGATCATTGATCACACAAAGGAAAAAATGTTTTTCAAGAAAAAAAAAAAAACGTATCTATGACCTCAATCATGAAATAATCAAAGACTAGACAGAGCTAGGTGAAATCCTGACTTTGTCCATCATGAGTAGATGTGACTTTTACAGACAACTTATAGCCTTTTCTATGTTTTAATTTTATTCATATGCCAAATGAAGTTACCAGTCAACATTTCAGTATCATTCTCAAGTACCAAAGTCCGATTCTCCTCTGTATTACAAACTATTTACATGCATTGGCAGCATAACATACTAATGATTCTTAGGAGGAAATGGGCATCTGGACATAGACACTTTATTGCTGGCAAAACGGTATGATCCAAACAGTCCCCTCCTTGACCCAACACAAATTCCTTAAGTATTAAAGGAGCATTTCATTTACAGAGACCACAAACAGGTGATTAAGCAGAATAGGTACCACAGAAAATATGGTGAAACTTGAAGCTGACTTGCAGGTGAACACAGTTCTGTGTCCCAATCCTTTCTGTTAGTGCCAGTGTTGGCAGAAGGGTCATTAAAGTGCACTGGATCAGCTAGTCTTGATTCTTGGGCAGACATGTCAGACAGGAGTAACATATTAAACTCATCTGCCCAGCAACCCTTTTTCTCAGAAGTCTAAAGAGAGAACCTCCGTGAATAAAAGTGAATTCCAAGATTTTGGTTTCTTTCTCCGAGGCAAGCACACCTAGTACAAAGAGGACTGAGAATTATATCCAGGAAGATTTGTATATATTCAACTTTCTAGAGCTAAACAGAATCCTGTTGGATCTTGAAGAAATCGATAAGTAAATAATAAAGAATATCTTGTGAACTGTTTCTATTGTTCTATATATTTTTAAGAATTAGCACTTGAGTAAGTTTACTTAATAATATTCATTAATTTTTCTACAATCTGATCTCAAAGGATTTAATCGACCTAAGTTGACACAGATATTTCCAGACATGCAGAGCACACTGTTTCTGTCTTCAGGTCATTTCAGACTAATATGTCAGGTGCAATCAAAGCAAATAGTCCAGGATGGAAAAGAGAAATAGGGAGATGTTTCTCATTAAAGGAAAATCTCTTCTCTCCGACTTCTTCGAATTAGGTAAAAATATTTTATCTCTACTTTCATAATCCTTATTACTTAATTATAAAAGCAATATGATCATTGATCACACAAAGGAAAAAATGTTTTTCAAGAAAAAAAAAAAAACGTATCTATGACCTCAATCATGAAATAATCAAAGACTAGACAGAGCTAGGTGAAATCCTGACTTTGTCCATCATGAGTAGATGTGACTTTTACAGACAACTTATAGCCTTTTCTATGTTTTAATTTTATTCATATGCCAAATGAAGTTACCAGTCAACATTTCAGTATCATTCTCAAGTACCAAAGTCCGATTCTCCTCTGTATTACAAACTATTTACATGCATTGGCAGCATAACATACTAATGATTCTTAGGAGGAAATGGGCATCTGGACATAGACACTTTATTGCTGGCACTGACCCAGTCTCTAACATCATAAGTGAAGACAATCAGCACAACAAGCAATGGCATCCTTTAAACTTTCAGAGGTTAGGTGAGAAGGCAGAAATAAGTGAAGAAAAATGGCCAAGGCACACTCTAGAGACCTTTAGTTCCAAGCATATTGGGCCTCTTAGCTGGCCCAATGTGGGGAGATCACTTCCTCTTTGGAGTCTTCATGGGAAAGCCACCATGACTTCATGGGAAAGCCACCATGACTAGAATGCAAGCTCTATCAAGGAGATTGCTCCATTTCATCATGGTAAAGCAGCTCTTTTTAAAGGGAGCCTTAAGGTGTTAAGGATTTAACCAAGGATACAGAGGGGAACAGTCACTGCTGGGTATTTCAATGCCAAAACTACTTGGCCAGTTTATCCTTCAAGAACTAGTCTAAACAACACCAGTTACTGCACCTCCTCCAAAGAAACACACTCTTAAAATCAATTACATTCCTTAATTTGCATATTTAATTTCTTTCAATACAAAATTTACATGGATTTCAAATTGTTGACCTATAATTTTCAACTTCAAAATGATTCTCAAAAACTATTCATCTGAGGAATCGGTTCTTGACAGTGGCATTTTCTGAGTTGCCTGTAACATTCTTACTATGTTCCTGTGAGGATTAAGTGTGATAATTTACCTTATACCCATTTATGTGTATATACAACAAAATTCTGTTGTATATACACGTTGGTTCTTCATTTAAACTGTACTATGTAAACTTCTTCAAAATATTTTTAATGCTCTGTATCCTTGAAATCACGTATAATTTTCATTAGAAAAACTTAATTATAAAACGCAATATGATCATTGATCACACAAAGGAAAAATGTTTCAAAAAAAAAACGTATCTAATCATGAAATAATCAAAGACTAGACAGAGCTAGGTGAAATCCTGACTTTGTCCATCATGAGTAGATGTGACTTTTACAGACAACTTATAGCCTTTTCTATGTTTTAATTTTATTCATATGCCAAATGAAGTTACCAGTCAACATTTCAGTATCATTCTCAAGTACCAAAGTCCGATTCTCCTCTGTATTACAAACTATTTACATGCATTGGCAGCATAACATACTAATGATTCTTAGGAGGAAATGGGCATCTGGACATAGACACTTTATTGCTGGCACTGACCCAGTCTCTAACATCATAAGTGAAGACAATCAGCACAACAAGCAATGGCATCCTTTAAACTTTCAGAGGTTAGGTGAGAAGGCAGAAATAAGTGAAGAAAAATGGCCAAGGCACACTCTAGAGACCTTTAGTTCCAAGCATATTGGGCCTCTTAGCTGGCCCAATGTGGGGAGATCACTTCCTCTTTGGAGTCTTCATGGGAAAGCCACCATGACTTCATGGGAAAGCCACCATGACTAGAATGCAAGCTCTATCAAGGAGATTGCTCCATTTCATCATGGTAAAGCAGCTCTTTTTAAAGGGAGCCTTAAGGTGTTAAGGATTTAACCAAGGATACAGAGGGGAACAGTCACTGCTGGGTATTTCAATGCCAAAACTACTTGGCCAGTTTATCCTTCAAGAACTAGTCTAAACAACACCAGTTACTGCACCTCCTCCAAAGAAACACACTCTTAAAATCAATTACATTCCTTAATTTGCATATTTAATTTCTTTCAATACAAAATTTACATGGATTTCAAATTGTTGACCTATAATTTTCAACTTCAAAATGATTCTCAAAAAAACTATTCATCTGAGGAATCGGTTCTTGACAGTGGCATTTTCTGAGTTGCCTGTAACATTCTTACTATGTTCCTGTGAGGATTAAGTGTGATAATTTACCTTATACCCATTTATGTGTATATACAACAAAATTCTGTTGTATATACAGTTGGTTTTCTGGGTTTGCTGTTGTGCTTGTTCTTACATTTAAAAAAATGTCTTGTACTATGTAAACTTCTTCAAAAATATTTTTAATGTCTACCTGGTAGTCCATTAATGGAAATATCACAATTTTTATAATAATATATTTATGGCTAGGGTCTTCCCAGGTGGCATGAGTGGTAAAGAACCTGCAAAGCCAATGCAGGGGGCATAGAAGAAGCGAGTTCAGTCCCTGGATTAGGATGATCCCCTGGAGGAGGGCATGGTATTCCACTTTAGTAATCTTCCCTGGAGAATCCCATGGAGAGAGAAGCCTGGCGGGCTACACGCCATAGGGTCACAAAGAATTGGACATAACCAAAGCAACTTAGCATTCATTTATGGTTAAAAGACTTTGATAGTTCCAAAGTATTTATGTAAATAACATTGCAGTGAACATTTACTTCCACAAATCTTTATTTGCAAATGTACTGCTATATTTCTAGCTATTTTCTTTCAATTTCTATCCTAATATATTTAACTTGCAAGATTTTCTAAAAACCACACAATGCAAAGAAAACCAAAATGCAAAAGTGTATGATATAGTGTTTGGAAGACTGTGTAACTTGTTTTCTATTAATTCAATTAAATTTCCTACTGAAAAAACAACTGTCTAAAAATTTAATTTCTTTCGGGGAATAAAACATGCTCAATTGAATACTGTTCAAGAAAGATGATAGCTTTATATGCCACTAATTTAAACTAGAATATACTTTATGCATCAAATCACTGCAACTAGTATATTTCTCTCACATTATAAAGAATGATATTTTTCATTCATATAAAGATATTTTTCATCAAGTTCTTCAGAAAGGGACTTCTCTGGTGGTCCAGAGGCGAAGACTCCATGGTCCCAATGTGGGGGCTGGGGTTCAATTCCCATTCAGGGAACTAGATCCCACATGCTGCAATTAAAAAAAAAAAGAAAAAGAGATTCTTCATGCCACAACTAAGACCTAGCACAGCCAAATAAGTAAATACTAAAAAAGAAAAAAAAGTTATGCAGAGAAAATCTCAAATCAATGTAGCCTTTCTCATAAGACTAAATGTTTATTTTCTCATACCATTTATGATATTGTACTGGTTGACAGCAAATTAAAAACTAAATTTACAAAGTCATGGCCTCAAGCAGGCTCCAGGACCCATCCATAGCTCTACCTCTACCTACCCACAGATCCTCCTGTTGATCAGGATCCAGCTATTCCAATTTCTACCCTAATATATTTGATTCTACTCCCTTCTGACATTTCAGCCACTTCCAGTCTAAGAAAGGAAGTGAAGGAATCATTTGGAGGCATTACTTGGAAGAAAATGTTTTAAAAGCTTGTCAGAATTTAAATTATGTATTTTTTGAATAATACCAAAGTCCATAATGCAATTATGAAAATAATCATCAGCCACTTACCCAGAGAGAATATTAATTTATATTATATGTAGCTTAAAGAATACTAATTTAATGAAAACACCTCTGAATAATTTTGAGAAAGAAGTTTGTTAAGAAGAAGAAAGAAAAATTGAAATTGGAAAGAGAAAAGATAATAGTGCTGATGTCCTGTTTGTCAGTATGTACTAAAACACAATTATAATAATGGACCATTGTGAATCTAAGAAAACAACTAGATACAATCTCTGTGTAAAAATGGCTTATTGTCTTCCAAGCTGTGTGAGGACAATGGCACCTCTACTAACCTCAAAGAGGTTTTAAATTTGGTGATAAATGAGCACTTTACAGAATTCTCCATTCAATTACATTATACTTGTCAACGTGCCAAAGTGGAATAGCACACTTAAACCATTATATATTAAAATATATTGTTTCCATCAAACAATTGTTGAGAACTTACTATGTGTACCTAAAAATATATTTGATATTAAGGTCCCAGAGGGCTTAATATATATTATAAAAGAAAATTATTTCACTATTAAAATCATAAAGCAGTGCGATGTAAAAAAAAAATCTAATGAGATCAGTTTTAGATTAAAGCCTTTCAAAAGACTTAAAATAAGTATTATTCAATAACTTATTAGAAAACCTATTTGGATAATGGCCTTGATGACAGAAGTTACGTTTTGGAACATCTAACAGCACATTTGTCCACCAGAGAGGAAACCTTCAACTGTGTCAAGTTTCCTGCCATGATTAGAATCAAGGAGAGTTTGAAGGAGATAAACATAAAACAAAGTAAAAAAAAATAAAAGGGGTTAATCTGAAGTAATCTGTAATTGTGGGGGCATAAATGCAGTGTGTTTAGAGAATACAAAGTAAGTAAAGCAACTGCAGATTTTTGAGTAGCTGGTTTGTAGTCACGCATCAGCAGAACACAATGTAGTAAATTGAAGATTACAAAGCTGTAGCCCTTACTTTTAGAAATTTCCAACTCATTAAGACAGATCAAGTTGCAGAAGTTTAAAGAAAGGGTAAGAGTTTAGGAAAAATAGCCCCAAAACTTTTATTCAACTTTAAATAAACAGCAATATTTGTAGACAGAGGTAAAAAAGGAAAAGGTGAAGACTAGGTAAGAGAAATGGCATGATGATTCTCAGGGGTGATGATGAACTAGGCACATTCAGGGAGGCAGAGGAGATCAACCTGAAAAGTGGAGGCCAACACGCTGTATTTCATACTTAAAGAAGCAGATACCACTGAGCCAGGAGGCAGAAAGGGAAGCTGAACATTTACAGGAAGTTTGAAACCATATGAAAGTCAGGTGGATTTACATGTAAACTGGAAGTTGAGCATCCCACTTTAACTACTGGCATATGAATAATGAGAGCCCCACCTTAACAGTGTTGTGAAGCACAATACGCAAGCTTCTACGTCCATTCAATATTTTTTCCACAAATATTTGTCAAGCCACTTCAATTGTGAGGGGCAGGGAAGCCTGGTGTGCTGCAGTCCATGCGGACACAACTGAGCGACTGAACTGAATCAAACCAAAATTCCCATTAAATATCTATACAGATAGGCTCAAAACCAAATAAACAAGTCCAATAACTTTCCTTCAGGCAGCCACCCCTATATTGTCACCCTGCGATGTCCAGGAATATGCTGATCCTCTATTACTATCAGAAACTTGTTCCTTCTGAGGGCCTTCCCACTGTCTTTATTGCCAAATGTGAGGCTTCAGTTCAAAACTGAAATCTAGACTTTCCAATAATACATTTCCTCTTTCCATTGTTCTCTCCTCATCTCAATAAACCTTCAACATGAACTGAAGAGACTACCGACTCCTCCCATCTCAGGGGTATACACAAACAAGGGTGTCTAAATTGGACTAGAATTTTTAAAGCCATTCAAACAGTAACTTGGCTTCAAGCCTGGCCATCACTTGGCTGATTTGGGACAAACGTTTTTCTTTTTTTTTGTACCAACTGTCAATTCATTCACTCCAACCCACCTTTCACCTCTGACCAATGGATAGAGGTATGAGTGCAGTCTGCCTCCCAACTGTAATTTGTGCCAACATTGTGACTTTGGAAGACTTGTTGACTTCCCCTAACCCGTCATCACCCATGTCTATCGGCACACTATCAGTACCTTTCATCTCAGAGATAAAAGGCTATAGACTTGATCTCTCCTCTCCACTTCTTCATAATCAGCAAAGTCTTCATGCACATTTACCCACACTCTTCTGAATGCCCTTCAGTTGCCACATCTCGATAGTTCCATAAAAATTTTAAATCCCACTTCACCAGATGTTTGTCATGGTTGGGAAAGATAAACAGTTCAATTAATAGCTAGAGAGGAGGAGAGCAAACACAGAGATTACTGAAGTCTTAGGCTGTTATGTTGGTATTACACTGATTCTTTTCTATGTTAACTGTGCCTTGACAAGTACAATTTAAGACTAAATGCAACTAATTTGGTGACTAAAAAACAAGTCTACAACTGACTGGAGTAATAGCATGTTGAATAAAAATATATGTTGTAAAGTAGCTTCATAAAAAAACAGGCAAAGTTACCTCTCAGGTGTTCCCAAATGGGTGTTTCAATAGACCTGACATATTTATTTTTAAAATAATTTATTCCTCAACCTTAATACGTAGATATATTCAATTATAATAAACCATTACATAACATTAAGTACTTCTCTGCTAATCTTCTCAAGATAGTGACAAATTAAGAAGTACAATGTAAATGTTTTCCTAGATTAGAATAAAAACAAATCCCAAATAATGATTAAAATGAAAATTTAGAATAGTGCATTCAATGGTCAATACAGTTGAATATAATAGTCTACAACTTAGCAAAGATTTTACCTATTTTAAGACATCTAATCAGCTAAAGTTCACATTAAAATAAGTGAATGAATCCTGAGAAAGCAACAGGAACACTTAGACTTCAGTATAAATTTAGGAACATTTTAGTCCCTTCAGTGCAAATTGAATTCAGCTGTGGAAGAACTATCTCAACTGTTTCCAGTCTCTGAGAATATGTTGGGCCACTTAATATAACATCCCAGTGTACTGTTTGCTTTTTGATAGCAAACAAGATAGACTGATTGATCGAGTCACTCACAGGTATTCATCCACTCAACAAATATTTGCTGAAGGATTATCATGTCAGACAGTAGGATAGAGGATTTTCCCACATCACTTAATTGAAATTCAACAAGTATTCTCATGTTATAATGAGGATTATTTGAGTTAATATTTGGACAGTGTTTAAAACAGTGTATGGCACATAGCAAGTGCTATATAAATGTTTGTTAAATTATGTTGAGTCGTCACTTGTAATATGATCCTTGTACAAGATTTTGGTTGTTCCGCTTCTTCTCTCTCAAACATTTCTACACGCACAACAGGTAGTTGGAAAGCCCTGAAAATCCATTCTGGAAGCAACTGGTACATGTACATGAAACACCCAAGTCTGTATCTGCCTCTATAAAAATCACCTGATGGAAAATTTCCCTGGAGAAATAAAAATTCTGTAAGACTAGCATAACAGGTTTACCTTGCTTTTAAACATTTATTTAGCACATATTTATTTTTAAAATAATTTATTCCTCAACCTTAATACGTAGATATATTCAATTATAATAAACCATTACATAACATTAAGTACTTCTCTGCTAATCTTCTCAAGATAGTGACAAATTAAGAAGTACAATGTAAATGTTTTCCTAGATTAGAATAAAAACAAATCCCAAATAATGATTAAAATGAAAATTTAGAATAGTGCATTCAATGGTCAATACAGTTGAATATAATAGTCTACAACTTAGCAAAGATTTTACCTATTTTAAGACATCTAATCAGCTAAAGTTCACATTAAAATAAGTGAATGAATCCTGAGAAAGCAACAGGAACACTTAGACTTCAGTATAAATTTAGGAACATTTTAGTCCCTTCAGTGCAAATTGAATTCAGCTGTGGAAGAACTATCTCAACTGTTTCCAGTCTCTGAGAATATGTTGGGCCACTTAATATAACATCCCAGTGTACTGTTTGCTTTTTGATAGCAAACAAGATAGACTGATTGATCGAGTCACTCACAGGTATTCATCCACTCAACAAATATTTGCTGAAGGATTATCATGTCAGACAGTAGGATAGAGGATTTTCCCACATCACTTAATTGAAATTCAACAAGTATTCTCATGTTATAATGAGGATTATTTGAGTTAATATTTGGACAGTGTTTAAAACAGTGTATGGCACATAGCAAGTGCTATATAAATGTTTGTTAAATTATGTTGAGTCGTCACTTGTAATATGATCCTTGTACAAGATTTTGGTTGTTCCGCTTCTTTCTCTCAAACATTTCTACACGCACAACAGGTAGTTGGAAAGCCCTGAAAATCCATTCTGGAAGCAACTGGTACATGTACATGAAACACCCAAGTCTGTATCTGCCTCTATAAAAATCACCTGATGGAAAATTTCCCTGGAGAAATAAAAATTCTGTAAGACTAGCATAACAGGTTTACCTTGCTTTTAAACATTTATTTAGCACATATTTATAAAACACTATAGAAAAGGTTCTAATTCTCATTCAATTTTCATAACAACCATATGATTGATACCCCATCATCCAATTTTACAGATGTGAAAACTGAGGCACAGAGAGGGTGAGTACCTTGCTCAGGCGTAAGAGGTAGAGTCTAAATTCATACCTAGGGAGTCTGGTTCCAGAGTCCAAGTTCCTAAACACTAAGTTAAAATGTGAACATAGAAAGGGGCCAGTATTTATCAATATAAAGATCCTTACAGGCTCTGTCTCTCAAGTCATCGTTGTTCTGTGTTAACTGGTTTACTATCATGTACCCCATAGTGGGAAAGAAAACCAGCACTGATTTTACCTTACATAAAAAGATAACAAAAGGACACTTTGATATGTATACCCCTAAACCACATAGAAAGTCAAAGAGGAGATTTGAGGTGCAAATGAGTCCAGAACTTCAGTGTCTTAAACTTCACAGGATCATATTAAGAACTAACTGCTTCAGGCATTCAAACGTATTTTTCAAGAGGAGATGGAATCCATAAAGTACTGGCAAAGAACAGAACAAGCATATCTATATCCTCCTCAGCTAATCAGAGGAAATTTCAACCTCCTTGCCCTCATTCTAACCGACCCCCACCCCTGCCCTCAATCAATCTACTATAAATGAGGATATATACGCAAACCGCAGATCACACAAGTCAGCAAGCACCAGTAACAGGAAGCATGACTTTTCCATATGAGATAAATTACAACAAGGGGGCAATATGTATGAAAGTTGTCTCCAAGTTAGAAATCCTGCCTAAGGGAATACTGCAAAGGAAGCAGGCTTTTCTCAAAGAGCCAAAGACAAAGATGAATTTTAAAGTGGGGCAATGTATTCCCTTTACCAAAATTTGGAAGCAACTGGTACATGTACATGAAACACCCAAGTCTGTATCTGCCTCTATAAAAATCACCTGATGGAAAATTTCCCTGGAGAAATAAAAATTCTGTAAGACTAGCATAACAGGTTTACCTTGCTTTTAAACATTTATTTAGCACATATTTATAAAACACTATAGAAAAGGTTCTAATTCTCATTCAATTTTCATAACAACCATATGATTGATACCCCATCATCCAATTTTACAGATGTGAAAACTGAGGCACAGAGAGGGTGAGTACCTTGCTCAGGCGTAAGAGGTAGAGTCTAAATTCATACCTAGGGAGTCTGGTTCCAGAGTCCAAGTTCCTAAACACTAAGTTAAAATGTGAACATAGAAAGGGGCCAGTATTTATCAATATAAAGATCCTTACAGGCTCTGTCTCTCAAGTCATCGTTGTTCTGTGTTAACTGGTTTACTATCATGTACCCCATAGTGGGAAAGAAAACCAGCACTGATTTTACCTTACATAAAAAGATAACAAAAGGACACTTTGATATGTATACCCCTAAACCACATAGAAAGTCAAAGAGGAGATTTGAGGTGCAAATGAGTCCAGAACTTCAGTGTCTTAAACTTCACAGGATCATATTAAGAACTAACTGCTTCAGGCATTCAAACGTCATATTTAAGAGGAGATGGAATCCATAAAGTACTGGCAAAGAACAGAACAAGCATATCTATATCCTCCTCAGCTAATCAGAGGAAATTTCAACCTCCTTGCCCTCATTCTAACCGACCCCCACCCCTGCCCTCAATCAATCTACTATAAATGAGGATATATACGCAAACCGCAGATCACACAAGTCAGCAAGCACCAGTAACAGGAAGCATGACTTTTCCATATGAGATAAATTACAACAAGGGGGCAATATGTATGAAAGTTGTCTCCAAGTTAGAAATCCTGCCTAAGGGAATACTGCAAAGGAAGCAGGCTTTTCTCAAAGAGCCAAAGACAAAGATGAATTTTAAAGTGGGGCAATGTATTCCCCTTTCCTAAAGACCAAAGACACATTTTGGCAATTTACTAAGAAGAATTAAAGCTAGAATCCAGCCAATAATTTCTCTGCCTCAGAGAGAAAGATCAAGAAAGACCCATCCCAGTCCTTTTTAAGGACATGGTAAAGCTTGCTTCTCAATTCTTTCCACAGTTTAACTCTGATGAGTGAAATAAGTGTTTAACAGAGTGAAGAGCCTTCCTAGAATGTTTGCAACCACAGACCCTGCCAACTGCTGCTTCCTTGTTACTTGAGCATGTTTCGGGCCACTGAAGCTGGGGTGCCGGCTCCTGCTCTGATGATGATTCAAGAAACTTCAATATGTTTTCTGTCCAAAATGTTCAAAAACAGACTACAGAGCTTCACAGGCCTCGTGCCTGAGCCTCCCGCAACTGCTCCGCCTAACCACTTTATCAATCGTGATTATTTGGTGCCCCCCTCTGGCCTCACTGCAGTAATATAATTTAGCTTCTCTAAGAAACGAAAAAGAATTCCCAAACAAAACTCCAGGATGGAACTGCAAGATCTCCCGTGACAGATTCGTTTTGTCTGTACTTATAATTATTCCAATTTTCTAAAGCAAAGGAAAATTTGGTGGGGCTGATTGCTCCCTTTTAAACTCATGGTATAAGAATAAATAAATAAACTCATGGTGTAGTTAAGACGATGTAATTTTGCTTTACATATTTATAATTAAACCCCAAAGAGACAGACAACTCTCGGGTTGGCACAGTTAAAGTAACCAGGCTACCTGGGCTCTGCTCAGAAGATAAAGGCAATTTATTTAAGAGAAATCATTCCATAAAACTCAGACAAGACTTAGAATACCATGCAGTTGGAATATATATTAAAAAAAAAAAAGGTCAGGTTAAATAATATTAAGTAATATTAAAGTCAATCAGCCTCTATTATTTCAAAATTATTCACCAGCCTTCATCCAAGTCCCCTGGACACAAGTTGTATCCAATCATACAAAGCTTCCAGAATCCCAAAGTGAGTTACGTCTCTATATCTAAGGCCTCCTGCACTGTGGCCACTCCCTCTGGGGTGGCCACGTTCTTTCTGTTCCGTCAACATGCTCTGATCACTTTTAGGAATAGCACAAACACTGGTTTCCAGCTTACGTCATTAAGCAGTTGGGCAAGGGGATAGGACACTCATGTCGACAAGTTACCAAAAGAGAGTTGAGCCAGGGCAAGTGCCAGAGGAAAGGATAAGAGAGCAGGCCCCACTGGGTTTCCAGCCAGCACTAAGGATGACAGACCCCAACAGAGCAGAATGGCAAGGGAGAGTCAAGCAGTGAAGAGTCAAGGAGATGCCTTGTGGGTGACAAGACGGTGAATGTGGAGGCAGTCTGTGCAGGGCTTTGGGTGTTGGCACACACGAAGAAGACAGACATAAGATGCCCAGGGGGGATCACAGGGTATCCGCAATTCTTCCTTTCTTGCCCTTCATTCAGACTTGAAATTCAGAGACTTCCTGGATTGGAACTGATTCCTTTTCCTAAGTCATAAAAAATAAAACTGAAAAAAGTCACTGAGGAAAAAAGAGCAATTACATTTCAGCCTTGGGATAAAGAGCAAATCAAGGGCATGACCACACTACTTTTCTGAAAACCTTTGAAGCAATTAAGTTTATGCTCAGTAAATATTCTTATTTGGAAAAAAAGGTCAAGGAAGACAGTAATAAAATTAATCACAGTGAGGACTTCAGTTCTAGTTCCTACAATTATTCAGTCCTTTGACAACAGATCAGAGGGCAGGAAGCCTCATATATAGTATGCACTAAACATTATGAGTATTGTAGTTTATAAGCCAAAGGTCGTCTGCCAAGAAATGTTTTCTAGTTCCTACAAGAAGAAAAAGGCAAATGATATAAGAGAAATCATTCCATAAAACTCAGACAAGACTTAGAATACCATGCAGTTGGAATATATATTAAAAAAAAAAAAGGTCAGGTTAAATAATATTAAGTAATATTAAAGTCAATCAGCCTCTATTATTTCAAAATTATTCACCAGCCTTCATCCAAGTCCCCTGGACACAAGTTGTATCCAATCATACAAAGCTTCCAGAATCCCAAAGTGAGTTACGTCTCTATATCTAAGGCCTCCTGCACTGTGGCCACTCCCTCTGGGGTGGCCACGTTCTTTCTGTTCCGTCAACATGCTCTGATCACTTTTAGGAATAGCACAAACACTGGTTTCCAGCTTACGTCATTAAGCAGTTGGGCAAGGGGATAGGACACTCATGTCGACAAGTTACCAAAAGAGAGTTGAGCCAGGGCAAGTGCCAGAGGAAAGGATAAGAGAGCAGGCCCCACTGGGTTTCCAGCCAGCACTAAGGATGACAGACCCCAACAGAGCAGAATGGCAAGGGAGAGTCAAGCAGTGAAGAGTCAAGGAGATGCCTTGTGGGTGACAAGACGGTGAATGTGGAGGCAGTCTGTGCAGGGCTTTGGGTGTTGGCACACACGAAGAAGACAGACATAAGATGCCCAGGGGGGATCACAGGGTATCCGCAATTCTTCCTTTCTTGCCCTTCATTCAGACTTGAAATTCAGAGACTTCCTGGATTGGAACTGATTCCTTTTCCTAAGTCATAAAAAATAAAACTGAAAAAAGTCACTGAGGAAAAAAGAGCAATTACATTTCAGCCTTGGGATAAAGAGCAAATCAAGGGCATGACCACACTACTTTTCTGAAAACCTTTGAAGCAATTAAGTTTATGCTCAGTAAATATTCTTATTTGGAAAAAATGGTCAAGGAAGACAGTAATAAAATTAATCACAGTGAGGACTTCAGTTCTAGTTCCTACAATTATTCAGTCCTTTGACAACAGATCAGAGGGGCAGGAAGCCTCATATATAGTATGCACTAAACATTATGAGTATTGTAGTTTATAAGCCAAAGGTGCGTCTGCCAAGAAATGATTTATTCCCCCTCAATATCATCTGTAAGGCAATACCTAGCAAAATTATCCAAGTAAATAACAATGTGGTAAACAGTAATTGCCAGCAGTGAACAGAAGTGGCATTTCCTCACTACAGAAATATTTTCTCTGGCAGATGAGACTAACCAAATTAGAAATATACTGATACTGAAATAACACAAATTCCCCTTCACAGCACTTATCTCATCGTGTTAGAGTTGTTTGTTAATATCTTTACTTACTTTCATTAATAGTATAATATGTTCTTTTTCCTCTCCAATGCCTTTCACAAGGTTTGACACAAAATAGGTCCTCAAATGACGTTTCTCTGTATTCAACCGAATGTCCTTTTCAAGGCCATTTAAAAAAAAAAAAAAATTAAGCCCAATTTATTTTATACCTATGAATCTATATTAGTGTGCTTTGTTGATGATGTTTTAGTCGCTACATCATATCTGACTCTTTTGTGACCCCATGGACTGTAGCCCGCTAGGCTCCTATATCCATGGAATTCTTCAAGCAAGAATATTGGAGTGGGGCTTCCCCTGGTGGTCCAGTGGGTAAGGACACCGCTTTGCAGTGCAAGGGGCGCCGGTTCGAGCCCTGGCCTGGGAAGATCCCATGTGCCGCGGAGCGGCTGGACTGATGTGTCCAATTACCGAGCCAGAACTCTGGAGCGCATGCGCCCAGAGCCGGCACTCTGCAACGACAGAGGCCACTGCGATGGGAGGCCCACAAAAGCCAAAGAACAAAGAGGGATGAACAAAAAGAAACGAAAGACCAAGATCCCCTCCATCCCCAACCTGACCCCCACCCAAAAATGAATAAATAAATAAATCTTAAAAAAAAAAAAAGAATATTGGAGTGGGTTGCCATTACCTTCTCCATTAAGGCCATTTTTGCTCACTGATTTAATGAGGGGATGGTATGCAAGAACAAGTTGATCTTTCACAGATAGGTAATTTTTTTAATGGATTAAGGTTTAATGAGGGAAATACTGTGTTATTTTAGATCAAAGGTTTTAGTACCAACTCAAAAAAAACAGTGGAATTCTAGGTTAAGTGGACAACTCTAAGTGTCCTTGGGATGATCTTATTTTGGTATTCTCCAAGAGGAGTGAAATAATTGTATAGTTACTCAATTAAAAAAGTGAAAATATAAAGCTATTTAAACTGAGAATACCTACATAAAAAAGACAAAATAATGTGAGCCTCAATCTTGGCCTTTAACAAGGATTTAAAAACAGTTTTCCAATAGTCTCCTCTAGAAAACCTGATGAGAACATATAATAACAGTTTAGTCCAAAGAATACATGTGGAAATAGATGCAGAAATACCATTTATTTGAGCCATGATGGAAACAGTTGATCCATTTAATCAGACATTGGTTTGAGTTTATCTGGCTTCCACTTACAGTCTATCAGAGTAGGACTGACAGGCCCCCAACACACAGGCTAAAAAGAATGTGTTAGTTCTGTTGGATTCAGTGATCCTGTTCTGACATCATGTCAGTACTGAGTGGATAATAATGGAACAAATGCTTTCAGGTAACTCATCTCCTGTCCTCCTTTTTACCCAGCAAGTAATATAACTCACCTGCCTTATGTGCAAAGAAGAGACTCACAGTCTTGAATCACGAGTAGGTCTGGGAGCAGACCCAATGAGGCTTCTTGGAGCAAGCCTGACATATCCAACAGGCACATTCTCTCAGACCAGGACTCTCACTTGCATTTTCCTATCTATGACATTTGTCAGTGGCACGGCAGATATTCTGAAGAATGATAACAGCTTTTAAAAGCATGTTTGATTTGATTCTATTTTTTTGGTTTTCTGCTTTATGATCCTTGTACCAAATCAACCATGCCTTCTGTCAGGGAAAAAGACACTGAAAGATTGGTGACTTCCTTATCTCACTGCCCTCCCTATGCTGAACTTAAGGAAAAGAAATGAAACTTCAACTCATTAAAATTCTTCACACAAACACAGTCTCTCCCAGCTCTCCACTTCACACACTTTATCGCCTGCAAACGACTGTGGACTTATAAGTTTCCAATCTAACTTCCTCAGGAGAGCCAACAAGTCTGTCGATGGCGTGGAAACGTCCCTCTCTCTTTAGATATTTTAAGCAGCTCTGAGGATGCAACAGATCTCGTTTGGAAGCAGCACACCATCACCCGCATATTAACTTGTCACCCTGAGTAATAAAGTTCACAAACTCCATTTCAGTTTTTTCTTCTCCATGTTGCCTGATAATATAAAAAGGTGTCACATCTCTTTGATTTGTAGCTTGTGTGTTTGTGAAATAGCCTCTCTGCAAACAACCAGATGAAGTCAATGAAACTGGATGGCTTTTTTCTTAATACGTAGGTCTGTTTTCCAGTAAATATTCATGTGCATAAACATAAAAGTGTTCAATGAGGTGCAATCTTGGTAATTGCACAAATAGGAGAAAGTTCAAGCGTGATTGTTCTGAGCAGGGTAGAAATTTCTGGACTCATTGCCTGTGTTCAAAGCAGTGACTCCAAATTACATAGTCAGGTATGGCATTTCCAGACCTTTGAATTACTGCCTAAGGTATCAAAAATGCCACATTGGTCATATATAATTGAAAAGTGGCTATCTGCTCTTCCACAGCTTTCCTTAATTCAGGTGTCTTTGTGATGTGCAAAATGTATTTATACCTGACGCATTTTAATAGCTTTCTTAATGAACATATTTGTGATTCACTTTGACAGACGCTTCACCGACAGTCACTCTTTTGCCACCATTGTATGAGAAGGAAAGAGCGATCAGTCACAAATGCCATTTGGGTTTCTAGTAACCACATTTCCAGATAAATAATGGGTGTGTGTGTTTTGAGACCATCAACTGTTCTCATTATTACTCATCATCTTGATTTTCTGTGAAGTGGGTTTTAATAGTTGAGGGAATCTCAGTCTCTTTCAAGGAGATGATAAAATACCAATGCTTCTCCCAGGAAATAAAATAATCATAAACGCAAGCTTCTGTCTATAATTCATGGGACTCCCAGACTTCTAAAGTCATCAACCATGGATGATTTCAGGTTATGAGTCTCTGCTCGAGGGCTTTGATTAACGCTACATGGATGGAATGGGTTCACACACTTTATCGCCTGCAAACGATGGCAATTTCAATCTAACTTCCTCAGGAGAGCCAACAAGTCTGTCGATGGCGTGGAAACGTCCCTCTCTTTAGATATTTTAAGCAGCTCTGAGGATGCAACAGATCTCGTTTGGAAGCAGCACACCATCACCCGCATATTAACTTGTCACCCTGAGTAATAAAGTTCACAAACTCCATTTCAGTTTTTTCTTCTCCATGTTGCCTGATAATATAAAAAGGTGTCACATCTCTTTGATTTGTAGCTTGTGTGTTTGTGAAATAGCCTCTCTGCAAACAACCAGATGAAGTCAATGAAACTGGATGGCTTTTTTCTTAATACGTAGGTCTGTTTTCCAGTAAATATTCATGTGCATAAACATAAAAGTGTTCAATGAGGTGCAATCTTGGTAATTGCACAAATAGGAGAAAGTTCAAGCGTGATTGTTCTGAGCAGGGTAGAAATTTCTGGACTCATTGCCTGTGTTCAAAGCAGTGACTCCAAATTACATAGTCAGGTATGGCATTTCCAGACCTTTGAATTACTGCCTAAGGTATCAAAAATGCCACATTGGTCATATATAATTGAAAAGTGGCTATCTGCTCTTCCACAGCTTTCCTTAATTCAGGTGTCTTTGTGATGTGCAAAATGTATTTATACCTGACGATTTTAATAGCTTTCTTAATGAACATATTTGTGATTCACTTTGACAGACGCTTCACCGACAGTCACTCTTTTGCCACCATTGTATGAGGAGGAAAGAGCGATCAGTCACAAATGCCATTTGGGTTTCTAGTAACCACATTTCCAGATAAATAATGGGTGTGTGTGTTTTGAGACCATCAACTGTTCTCATTATTACTCATCATCTTGATTTTCTGTGAAGTGGGTTTTAATAGTTGAGGGAATCTCAGTCTCTTTCAAGGAGATGATAAAATACCAATGCTTCTCCCAGGAAATAAAATAATCATAAACGCAAGCTTCTGTCTATAATTCATGGGACTCCCAGACTTCTAAAGTCATCAACCATGGATGATTTCAGGTTATGAGTCTCTGCTCGAGGGCTTTGATTAAGCTTGTTTTCTACCATCACAGCGGCAGTATGGAGAATGGGTTGGAATATGTCAAGACAGGCTGCAGTGAATGAGTGGGAAGTATCTGCCCTTTTCATTAGAATAACAGAGCACTGAGAGTGATTTCACCACAGTTCAGGCAACAGAAAGTGAGAAAATGAAAAAACAAAATCAACAGAACCTGAAGATTGAAAGGGTTTGTTTGTTTTTTATATCTATATAGAAAGGGAAAAAAAAAAAGACTGCACGTCTTAGTATAATATCTGCCATCAAACAAAAGAGGGGGTGGATGAAGTAGAAAACTGGTCCTTTGAAAATGTTAAGGCTTTTATTGTTGTGTTTTTATTTTACATGAAAATAACTCCTTGAAAAGTAGTAAAAAAGAGGCTTCCTGCACAGAATATTTTTAAGTGATAAGGTAATTCTGCAGCATGATTTTTCTAGAATGCCTAAAGAAGGCCAGCTTCCAGTTCATCCATGGGCTCTATTCTATAGAAGCAGTACCTTGTGTTACCAACAAGTTCACTCTAACATGCTTATAGTGATTGAAGGGACAGATTAAAAGGAAAGTCTTTATGTAAAAGGTTAGATCCATAGTCCTCTCACAACCCTCCCTCACAAATTTGTGGTTAATCCCCACTACTAAATTCCCATCACTACCACCTCTCTAAAGGGGAGAAGTGTATTCTCTGGAGTAGGATACGAAGCTAACAACAGGACTGAAGAAGTTTCCTCATTCCTGATTCTATGATGCCAGGAGCTGGGCACAAATCTCTATCCCAGGGTAGGACATAAAAGGTATCTTCCCCAGGAGGAAAAAAATCAAATAGTCCCAAAGTAAAAACACCACAATTTGAGGGCTCTTAATGAAAAGGCTGAGTCTCCTCAGATTAACCTACAGTAAGTCATCAGCAGATAAATTCTTCTGACCCAAGGCTTTCAATTAACTTTCTATTGCCTCACTCCTAATATGAATGGACAGCCAGGAATGACCATCACTTGAAAGAATCCCCTAAAATAAACAGAGCAAAATAGGAATACAGAAGAGATAAAGGTAATACAGGGTATAATAAAGCATTTTAAAAATATTCACATTCTCTGAGAAATGAGTTTACATCAATAACAAAGAACAGCTATACTGAAAACAATGAGAGACAAACTCTTTAAAATTAAAAACAAGATACCTAAAATGTAGAACAAATCAATAAAAAGAAAAGGGAAAATGCAGAACAAATCAATAAAAAGAAAAGGGAAAGATTCTGTTTTGTGCTTCAAATACTATGTTTTTTGGTTTTGTTTGGCAATTAACAAGTCAAAGACCTATGAGATAACAGAAAACGTATATATTAGACTCTGTTCCCAGTTCCTGCAGAGACCTCCTAAAAACTCTTTGTAATTTCTTAATAAGAGTACCCTCTTTTCTAACGTTTTGTTCTGTGACCCTATTTTTTGACATGGGACTCCTGAAATCCCTACAATTTTCTGGGTGAAAGCAGCATCTTTTGTTCTAATGAGGAGACTCTGGGTGGGGTCCTAAATGGCTCCTGGATGTGGACCAGTTACTGGGGAGACCCAGCCCCATTTAGAAATTGGAATCTTCAGTCCCACCCCTCACTCTGTAAGAGGGGAGAAGGGCTGAAAATGAAATGAATAACTGATCATGCCTACATGAGGAAACCTCCACAAAATCCAGTAGTATAGGCTTCAGAGTGAAGAAGAAAATTGAGATTCATGCTCAGTAATAACCATAAGGTTCTATTTACTCCCATGAGGGATGCCTGTGACGCTGAAACGCTAAAAGGTCAGAATGTTCTACTCCTGATTCTATAGGTCATTAATCTTATCTAAAAGGTCTGTAGAATTTCTTCCCAACTCTATCCCAGGGTAGGACATAAAGGTATCTTCCCCAGGAGGAAAAAAATCAAATAGTCCCAAAGTAAAAACACCACAATTTGAGGGCTCTTAATGAAAAGGCTGAGTCTCCTCAGATTAACCTACAGTAAGTCATCAGCAGATAAATTCTTCTGACCCAAGGCTTTCAATTAACTTTCTATTGCCTCACTCCTAATATGAATGGACAGCCAGGAATGACCATCACTTGAAAGAATCCCCTAAAATAAACAGAGCAAAATAGGAATACAGAAGAGATAAAGGTAATACAGGGTATAATAAAGCATTTTAAAAATATTCACATTCTCTGAGAAATGAGTTTACATCAATAACAAAGAACAGCTATACTGAAAACAATGAGAGACAAACTCTTTAAAATTAAAAACAAGATACCTAAAATGTAGAACAAATCAATAAAAAGAAAAGGGAAAATGCAGAACAAATCAATAAAAAGAAAAGGGAAAGATTCTGTTTTGTGCTTCAAATACTATGTTTTTTGGTTTTGTTTGGCAATTAACAAGTCAAAGACCTATGAGATAACAGAAAACGTATATATTAGACTCTGTTCCCAGTTCCTGCAGAGACCTCCTAAAAACTCTTTGTAATTTCTTAATAAGAGTACCCTCTTTTTCTAACGTTTTGTTCTGTGACCCTATTTTTTGACATGGGACTCCTGAAATCCCTACAATTTTCTGGGTGAAAGCAGCATCTTTTGTTCTAATGAGGAGACTCTGGGTGGGGTCCTAAATGGCTCCTGGATGTGGACCAGTTACTGGGGAGACCCAGCCCCATTTAGAAATTGGAATCTTCAGTCCCACCCCTCACTCTGTAAGAGGGGAGAAGGGCTGAAAATGAAATGAATAACTGATCATGCCTACATGAGGAAACCTCCACAAAATCCAGTAGTATAGGCTTCAGAGTGAAGAAGAAAATTGAGATTCATGCTCAGTAATAACCATAAGGTTCTATTTACTCCCATGAGGGATGCCTGTGACGCTGAAACCATTGTTCTAAAAGGTCAGAATGTTCTACTCCTGATTCTATAGGTCATTAATCTTATCTGTAGCCCCCAGCAACTCCTGTGCTCTGTAACTGCCCACATCTTGTCCTGTAACCCCTAGCAACTCTTACATTGTGGAGTTGCTGGTTTTAATGTATCCAATCAGAAATCACTAACGGTATCTGCACATGCTAACCCTATAAAAGAAGAGCTCGCTCTAAAGCTCGTGGCCCAGAATTTCTGAGCATTAGCTCATCTGGGACCACTGGCATAATAAACGTGAGTTCTCCAACCTTTCAAGTGTGGTACTTGGTTTCTCAATGGTCTCATTTCTACAAGGGAGCATCCAGGTTAGCGAACACAGACCTAGAGGGTGACCTATCCTGACTTCATGGGAAAAGAAGCTTCTGTGTTCAGGATCCTCCTGGACCTCACATTCTTTATTTAACCGGCTATCTGTATTTTTGATCATATCCTTTAATAAACCGGTGGTGGTTCAGATGGTAAAGAATCTGCCAGCAATGCAGGAGACCAAATTTGATTCCTGGGCCAGGAGGATCCCCTGGAAGAGGAAATGACAACCCACTCCATTATTCTTGCCTGGAGAATTCCATGAACAGAGGAGCCTGGCGGGCAACAATCCCTGGGGTAACAGAGTCAGACACGATGGAGCTACTAACAAGCATAAATAGGTGTTTTCCTAAGTTCTGAGAACTGCTCAGTTAAAATTAATCAAATGCAAAAGAAAGTCACAGGAGTCTCTGATTTACAGCCTATGGGTCAGAAGCCTAGGTGACAACATGGACTTGAGACTGGTACGCGAAGTGAGGTGGGAATGGTCGTATGGGACGGAGCTCTTAACATGCGAGATTTGATGCTATGATCAGATCTGAGTGAATTGTAGGCCATCCAGGTGTGTCCCAAAGAACTGGTGGGGGAAAAACCCACACATTTTGTGACCAGTGTCCTGAGTGTTACAGTAGGGTGTAACTAAAGGAGAAACTCCAGAGGTGGTCAGGATTCTTTTTTTTTTTTCCTAAGCAATACCCACCTCTCTAACTACCTCTACCAACTGTGCATATTAGACATTATAGGAAGAGATCCTCAGGTCACTAGAGTGTATATCTGTAATTTGGAATTTTAGTTCTCAGATCCATGTTCCAAATGAAATCTTCAAGAAAATATTCTAGGGTTTCCTGGGGAGGTCCACCTTCCCCAATCTGCGTAACCTAGCAACTCTTACATGGGGGCTGGTTTTAATGTATCCAATCAGAAATCACTAACGGTATCTGCACATGCTAACCCTATAAAAGAAGAGCTCGCTCTAAAGCTCGTGGCCCAGAATTTCTGAGCATTAGCTCATCTGGGACCACTGGCATAATAAACGTGAGTTCTCCAACCTTTCAAGTGTGGTACTTGGTTTCTCAATGGTCTCATTTCTACAAGGGAGCATCCAGGTTAGCGAACACAGACCTAGAGGGTGACCTATCCTGACTTCATGGGAAAAGAAGCTTCTGTGTTCAGGATCCTCCTGGACCTCACATTCTTTATTTAACCGGCTATCTGTATTTTTGATCATATCCTTTAATAAACCGGTGGTGGTTCAGATGGTAAAGAATCTGCCAGCAATGCAGGAGACCAAATTTGATTCCTGGGCCAGGAGGATCCCCTGGAAGAGGAAATGACAACCCACTCCATTATTCTTGCCTGGAGAATTCCATGAACAGAGGAGCCTGGCGGGCAACAATCCCTGGGGTAACAGAGTCAGACACGATGGAGCTACTAACAAGCATAAATAGGTGTTTTCCTAAGTTCTGAGAACTGCTCAGTTAAAATTAATCAAATGCAAAAAGAAAGTCACAGGAGTCTCTGATTTACAGCCTATGGGTCAGAAGCCTAGGTGACAACATGGACTTGAGACTGGTACGCGAAGTGAGGTGGGAATGGTCGTATGGGACGGAGCTCTTAACATGCGAGATTTGATGCTATGATCAGATCTGAGTGAATTGTAGGCCATCCAGGTGTGTCCCAAAGAACTGGTGGGGGAAAAACCCACACATTTTGTGACCAGTGTCCTGAGTGTTACAGTAGGGTGTAACTAAAGGAGAAACTCCAGAGGTGGTCAGGATTCTTTTTTTTTTTTCCTAAGCAATACCCACCTCTCTAACTACCTCTACCAACTGTGCATATTAGACATTATAGGAAGAGATCCTCAGGTCACTAGAGTGTATATCTGTAATTTGGAATTTTAGTTCTCAGATCCATGTTCCAAATGAAATCTTCAAGAAAATATTCTAGGGTTTCCCTGGTGGTCCACTGGGTAAAGAGTCCACCTTGCAGTGCGAGGGGCACCAGTTGGATCCCTCTGCGAGGATCCCACGTGCCATGGAGTGGCTGGACCAGTGTGTCCAATTATAAGCCAGCACTCTGGAGCATGTGCGCCCAGAGCTGGTGCTCTGCAACGGGGGAGGCCACTGCAATGGGAGGCCTCCACTGGCCAAAGAGCAAAGACAGATGAAAATAAATAAATGAAAGACCAATAAAAGTGGCCAGAATTAAAAAAAAAAAAAAAAAAACTTTTTAAAAAAAGTTTAAAAATAAATTAAAAATTAAAAAACGAAAATATTCTGTACTCAATTGTACATGTTTGCTTCACCACCTGGATTGTAAACTTCTGGAGAGCAAAAGGCAAACTTTCATGGTTTATACCTAGCATTTTACAGCACCTGGTAAACTTTTGGACATGGTTGGGTGATGTAAGAAATCCTTTCTGAAAATAATCTTAAGTATTCCAAACATCTCTAAATCATCTAGAATGGAAGAAACAGTTGGGAGATACTCATATAAGTGTGATGAGGGACTTGTTAAAAGAATATGAAAAAAAAAGAATATAAAAAATAATCACTACTTTTGAGTTAAATAATGATGATAAATTACACAAGCAAAAATAAGACATTTTGTTTCAAGGTAAAAACAATGGAAACATTTGGAAATACTAATTTAATCAGGAAAGTATTTATGATACTTGTTGAAAAGCATTAAGATAGAATTCCTGGGTTTTCCTGATAGTGTACAATGCCTGTCATTGGCCTTCCATTAAGCATTCCAAAGAACGTGTCCCAAAGAACTGGTGGGGGAAAAACCCACACATTTTGTGACCAGTGTCCTGAGTGTTACAGTAGGGTGTAACTAAAGGAGAAACTCCAGAGGTGGTCAGGATTCTTTTTTTTTTTTCCTAAGCAATACCCACCTCTCTAACTACCTCTACCAACTGTGCATATTAGACATTATAGGAAGAGATCCTCAGGTCACTAGAGTGTATATCTGTAATTTGGAATTTTAGTTCTCAGATCCATGTTCCAAATGAAATCTTCAAGAAAATATTCTAGGGTTTCCCTGGTGGTCCACTGGGTAAAGAGTCCACCTTGCAGTGCGAGGGGCACCAGTTGGATCCCTCTGCGAGGATCCCACGTGCCATGGAGTGGCTGGACCAGTGTGTCCAATTATAAGCCAGCACTCTGGAGCATGTGCGCCCAGAGCTGGTGCTCTGCAACGGGGGAGGCCACTGCAATGGGAGGCCTCCACTGGCCAAAGAGCAAAGACAGATGAAAATAAATAAATGAAAAAAAGAGGCCAAAATTTAAAAAAAAAAAAAACTTTTTAAAAAAAGTTTAAAAATAAATTAAAAATTAAAAAACGAAAATATTCTGTACTCAATTGTACATGTTTGCTTCACCACCTGGATTGTAAACTTCTGGAGAGCAAAAGGCAAACTTTCATGGTTTATACCTAGCATTTTACAGCACCTGGTAAACTTTTGGACATGGTTGGGTGATGTAAGAAATCCTTTCTGAAAATAATCTTAAGTATTCCAAACATCTCTAAATCATCTAGAATGGAAGAAACAGTTGGGAGATACTCATATAAGTGTGATGAGGGACTTGTTAAAAGAATATGAAAAAAAAAGAATATAAAAAATAATCACTACTTTTGAGTTAAATAATGATGATAAATTACACAAGCAAAAATAAGACATTTTGTTTCAAGGTAAAAACAATGGAAACATTTGGAAATACTAATTTAATCAGGAAAGTATTTATGATACTTGTTGAAAAGCATTAAGATAGAATTCCTGGGTTTTCCTGATAGTGTACTCTAATGCCTGTCATTGGCCTTCCATGTGTTGAACACATGAATGTGTATGACATGAAGAGATGCAGCAATAAACAAAACAGAGTATCTCTAGTCACTCAGTCATGTATAACTCTGTGCTTCCATCGACTGTAACCTGCCAGGCTCCTCTGTCCATGGAATTCTCCAGATAGGAGTACTGGAGTGGATTGTCATGCCCTTCTCCAGGGGATCTTCCTGACCCAGGTATCAAAATTGGGTCTCCTGTAATGCAGCAGATTTTTTACCATCTGAGCCACCAGGGAAGCCCAAAGTTTAGCAGGACCAGATCAAGTAGAATATGGTGATTCCTTTCCTTGTGGCATAAACAGATATATTTCAGCCTGGAGCGAAAATGAGATTAGAATAGGATTTAAGCAGACCTTTAAATAACAAGTCAGGAAAACTAAAAGGAAAAAGACATTCTGAGCTAGAGTGATAAACCACGCCTGTTCACCTGGAAATAAAGGGTTGCCTGGAATGAAGAGACTGATTTCAGGGCTAAAACCAGATAAATTGCAGGCACATAGGGATAATTGATCATTCTATCAATAATTTAAGCAAGAGGAACAAACTTGTTGAAAAGTAAAAGAAGATACAAATATTTGGAGACCTAAAAATATCCAGAGTTCTGGAGCACACAGAAAAAAGACAAGAAATAAATGAAAATTCAAGGAGATAATCATTCTAAAGGTCATTGTGTGCTATACAAAAGGATTTAGAGTACAATTTTAAATCAATGGAGAGCCACTAATCGAATTTGCTCAAAAGAATAAAATGTTCTGACTTGTCTTCAGAAAGATCATTCTGATTTCCCTGTGGAAGATAAATTAGAAAGCTTCGATGAGGAAAGTGAACTGATTAGGAAGCCTTTATATTAATTCATGCAAAAAAGACAAAGAGAAATATGACAGTTTTAACAAGGATATAGAGGGAAAGATAAATTCAAGAAGCATGTAGGGTAGTTGAAACAATGGGATTTAAACACATACATGAAGGATCAATAATGACTCCCATATTTCTGATTTAATATCTCTACAGATGGAAGTTTCATTCATCAAGAATGAAAACACAAGAATTTCCCTGGCAACCCAGTGGTTAAGACTTCATGTTCAATCCCTGGTTGGGAAACTAAGATGTAACATGCCATGTGCCCCAAAACCCAAAACATAACATAGAAGGAATATTGTAAGAAATTAAATAAAGAAGCTTTGTTTTTAAATGAAAACATGGAAGAAAGAACAAACTTTGAGGTGGAAAGATTGGAAAGGGAAAGATCATGAATTCTGTTTGATTTGTTGAATGTAGGAGCCACAAGGAGGATCTTAATCAAAGCAGCAGCAGGTAAATATTTTCAATATAGTTCTCTGCCCACAACAGAACTTTAGGATGGAGACAAACAGAACATCCAAGCTAGAGTGTACTCAAGGAAGGAAGAGAGAGAAGTTTCAAGAAAGAAGTAAATCAAGAGAGACAAGTTTCAAGAAAGAAGTGACTGGTCAGTTTAGAAGGCTGCAGAGAGATCAAGATAATAAGTCTGCAATGTGCTCAAAGATCTTGGTAAAACCTCTTCCAGAGCAAGCTTGGCATGGAGATGGTGACTAAAACATTGCAACAATGAGTAAATATGTCAGAATACAGGGAAAAAAATTACAGGCTAACCTCTCTCAAGAAACTTGGCTAAAACAATACAATGCTTGGCTCCTGACTCAAAAAAAGTAATATTCTGATGGAAATAAGATTCTATCTAGATTCTGCCAACAAACTCAACATTTTTAAGCATTTCCCAACATTCTCCATACTTTTGGCTGTAAAATTCTGTAATCAATAAAATGCACTTAATAAGAGACTCCCCCATCAAAGCTATCATTCTTTCTCATTGTATCAATCTACATTATAAATCAAAGTATGGTTACTTGAAGATTCACCTTCACAAAGAAAAACCAGAAATGCCTACAGAGTATCTAAGACAGTGGGAATTCATTTCTACTATTGTAAACAGTTCATGAACAGTTCTAGAGGCAAAACTGGACTTTTCTAAGTGATTTACTTAGCTTCAAATTTCTATAAAAAACAAAAAATGTATGGTATAACAAACTATTTGGCCCGCTTACTTGGTCAATCACGTCTGACTCTCTGCAATCCCATGGGCAGTTGGTATGCCAGGTTCCTCTGTCCACGGAATTTTCCAGGCAAGAATACTGGAGCAGACTGGCACTTCCTACTCCAAAGGATCTTCCTAACCCAGTGATTGAACTGGAGTCTCTTGCATCTCCTGCACTGGCAGACAATTCTTTACTACTAGTGCCACCTGTAAAGCCCCAACAAATATTGAAGAAATAAAGAACTTTGTTTTTAAATGAAAACATGGAAGAAAGAACAAACTTTGAGGTGGAAAGATTGGAAAGGGAAAGATCATGAATTCTGTTTGATTTGTTGAATGTAGGAGCCACAAGGAGGATCTTAATCAAAGCAGCAGCAGGTAAATATTTTCAATATAGTTCTCTGCCCACAACAGAACTTTAGGATGGAGACAAACAGAACATCCAAGCTAGAGTGTACTCAAGGAAGGAAGAGAGAGAAGTTTCAAGAAAGAAGTAAATCAAGAGAGACAAGTTTCAAGAAAGAAGTGACTGGTCAGTTTAGAAGGCTGCAGAGAGATCAAGATAATAAGTCTGCAATGTGCTCAAAGATCTTGGTAAAACCTCTTCCAGAGCAAGCTTGGCATGGAGATGGTGACTAAAACATTGCAACAATGAGTAAATATGTCAGAATACAGGGAAAAAAATTACAGGCTAACCTCTCTCAAGAAACTTGGCTAAAACAATACAATGCTTGGCTCCTGACTCAAAAAAAGTAATATTCTGATGGAAATAAGATTCTATCTAGATTCTGCCAACAAACTCAACATTTTTAAGCATTTCCCAACATTCTCCATACTTTTGGCTGTAAAATTCTGTAATCAATAAAATGCACTTAATAAGAGACTCCCCCATCAAAGCTATCATTCTTTCTCATTGTATCAATCTACATTATAAATCAAAGTATGGTTACTTGAAGATTCACCTTCACAAAGAAAAACCAGAAATGCCTACAGAGTATCTAAGACAGTGGGAATTCATTTCTACTATTGTAAACAGTTCATGAACAGTTCTAGAGGCAAAACTGGACTTTTCTAAGTGATTTACTTAGCTTCAAATTTCTATAAAAAACAAAAAATGTATGGTATAACAAACTATTTGGCCCGCTTACTTGGTCAATCACGTCTGACTCTCTGCAATCCCATGGGCAGTTGGTATGCCAGGTTCCTCTGTCCACGGAATTTTCCAGGCAAGAATACTGGAGCAGACTGGCACTTCCTACTCCAAAGGATCTTCCTAACCCAGTGATTGAACTGGAGTCTCTTGCATCTCCTGCACTGGCAGACAATTCTTTACTACTAGTGCCACCTGTAAAGCCCCAACAAACTCTTTGGAATCCTAGACAAAAAACAAACTTGAATCTGTAAAAATTGATGCAACTGTCCTCTATTTCTAGAGATAGGAGCTCCAGGTATCAAACTGAATTTGTTTTCTCCAACCTGAGTTGCCAGAATAATACTTTAGGTAAGCTGTCCCCATAATCTGTCCTACTGTCAGCCTACAGAAGTCTGACAATGCTAAGTTTTGATGAGGTACACTGGAGAGCTTTCTTTCTTAGTCATGTAATATGTCCATAATAGGTCATCCAGGATGCTGCTGATCTTAGTCATTCAGAAACCCAGACTCACAGAACAGCCACCATTTCAAACTCCACAGAGCAAAAGATAAATCCAATGAGCCTTGCAATCAGGCAGACTAGCAAATGTCACCTTTGCTCATAAATATTTGGCTAGAACTGATTACATGATCCAAACCCAGGGGTAAGAGGACCATGGGATTATGGAGTTCAATCCTTTTCTCAGCCCAAAAGGTGAAGAAATAGATGTACTGAGAGAATTTTGTTAATGACTGCCACAGAAACTATACTGATTAAGTCCACATCTTTCCACAAGGTATATAAACACACACACATAGGTATGTATGCATAGCAATAAGAAATGTACAATATATTTTAAGTTTTATAACAATTCCTGGGCAAGAACCACCTTTGAGAATTATTTCTATTAACATCTCACTTTAATTATCTGCTCAAGGTCCTAATCAAACCAGAAACCCTCAAGAAATCCATGGCAGAGTGTTAAACATTATTCTAAATGGGGTTATTTGCACACGCACAAAAGTAATCATCACACCCAAGGAGACATTATGTCCTTCTAAAGTATGTAACAGAAAAAATTATTCTCTATAAGGATAATTAGATACTATGCCTTTTGGGAGATGCAATTTCCACATTTCACTGGCAATTGAATACTTCTTTGATAAAGGGGTAATCAAAGTTTATTTTTCACTTGGGAAGACAGAAAGAGAAAGAGAATGTTTTCATGGACTGCTACTGCCACAAGTCTTCTCCCTGAACACTTCCCTTTAGCTCTATTTTTAATTGATTGGCTTCTTTCCAGACATCTTTAGATCATACAGTGAAATAGCAGAGGAAATGCCCTACCTTGTAGTAAGAATTTCTATACAATTTTTTTTTCCTAAGCTTGTTGTTTCTAGAGATAGGAGCTCCAGGTATCAAACTGAATTTGCTTCCTCCAACCTGAGTTGCCAGAATAATACTTTAGGTAAGCTGTCCCCATAATCTGTCCTACTGTCAGCCTACAGAAGTCTGACAATGCTAAGTTTTGATGAGGTACACTGGAGAGCTTTCTTTCTTAGTCATGTAATATGTCCATAATAGGTCATCCAGGATGCTGCTGATCTTAGTCATTCAGAAACCCAGACTCACAGAACAGCCACCATTTCAAACTCCACAGAGCAAAAGATAAATCCAATGAGCCTTGCAATCAGGCAGACTAGCAAATGTCACCTTTGCTCATAAATATTTGGCTAGAACTGATTACATGATCCAAACCCAGGGGTAAGAGGACCATGGGATTATGGAGTTCAATCCTTTTCTCAGCCCAAAAGGTGAAGAAATAGATGTACTGAGAGAATTTTGTTAATGACTGCCACAGAAACTATACTGATTAAGTCCACATCTTTCCACAAGGTATATAAACACACACACATAGGTATGTATGCATAGCAATAAGAAATGTACAATATATTTTAAGTTTTATAACAATTCCTGGGCAAGAACCACCTTTGAGAATTATTTCTATTAACATCTCACTTTAATTATCTGCTCAAGGTCCTAATCAAACCAGAAACCCTCAAGAAATCCATGGCAGAGTGTTAAACATTATTCTAAATGGGGTTATTTGCACACGCACAAAAGTAATCATCACACCCAAGGAGACATTATGTCCTTCTAAAGTATGTAACAGAAAAAATTATTCTCTATAAGGATAATTAGATACTATGCCTTTTGGGAGATGCAATTTCCACATTTCACTGGCAATTGAATACTTCTTTGATAAAGGGGTAATCAAAGTTTATTTTTCACTTGGGAAGACAGAAAGAGAAAGAGAATGTTTTCATGGACTGCTACTGCCACAAGTCTTCTCCCTGAACACTTCCCTTTAGCTCTATTTTTAATTGATTGGCTTCTTTCCAGACATCTTTAGATCATACAGTGAAATAGCAGAGGAAATGCACCTTGACCTTGTAGTAAGAATTTCTATACAATTTTTTTCTCCTAAGCTTGTTGTTTCTCAAAGCCAAGCAAGCTTTTTTTTCTGCAATCAGTATGTCTCCAATAAATTCAGAATCTTTAGCAGCCTATAAATTAATTATAAAATTATTAATGGCACATTTGGAAATTTTGCCCACATAACTTTGGTTCGTACATAAGATTTTCTCTCTATGTGACACATTCCAAACTCTCTCATTCACTCATTTTCTCTTTCTCCTCCTATTCAAAATTATTTCTGAAAAAACTAAACCCCACTGATAGTTTCATGACAGCATTGGTTTTTCCTTACTAATTTACTCAGAGCCAAGGAGTATGAAGCAACCCTCCTCTTACAGATAAACCTGACTTTTAGAACAAAGCTTCCTTTCTGTGTTTTTTCTGTCTAAGCCAGCACACTTCTCTGAGAATCTCAAGGAAACAAGTTGCTTTTGAACTTGTAAACTAAACCAACTCTCCCCTGAACTGCCCATTCAGTACTACACTGCTTATGGTACTTTGATTCTTATGGATTTCAGGCATAGTCTAAATTTGTATAAATTCCTCAAGTTAATATTAAATAAAGGATTTGGCCAGGTAGCTTCTCTTAAGGGTAGAGTTAAAATTAAACAAAATGGTCAAAGTTAACCCCTGACCCCAAGGTAAAAAGTTAAACAGGTTTGTTCCTTACACGCATGCATTCGCATAAAGTGATGCCTTGTTAGTTGCTCAGTCCCATCGGACTCTTTGCAACCCCATAGACTGTAACCCACCAAGCTCCTCTGACAATGGGAATTTTCAGGCAAGAACACCGCATTGGGTATTCATTCCCTCCTCCAGGGGATCTTCCCGACTCAGGAACTGAACTCGGATCTCCCACATTGCAGGCAGATTCTTTACCGCTGAGTCACCGGGGAAGCCCCAATGATGCCTTAGGTGATAACTAAGCTTCAGAGTCCCTCACCTGCCCAAGGTCCAGAGAAAGTCCTTAGCACTGCTGTATGCATAAAATGCATTCTTTTTCTTAAAAAGGGCCCAGAACCGTATAAGCTTGAGGTCCCACAATCTGGATCTACCCCTGCATATACTACTAAAATAGATACACTCCCTCTTGGTAGAGAGAGAGAGAGAAAGAAAAGAGAAGCTTTTATCAACTTGTAAAGAATAATATCTAAAATGAGCAAAATTACCAGTATGCCAATATTTGCAATAAGAATGAAGAATACTGAATGAAGAAACCTAAGTTCCAAAGGAGTAGACTGTTTTAAAGAACTAGTTGCCATGGAAACTAATACAATAAAAAATTATTATATATACAGATAAACTGAATTTATTGATACTGCTTTTAATGTGAAGAGAGGACACATTTCCTCTCCTTCTCTTTGCCTTTGATGTTGACTCTAAGGATTGCAAAGTTTCTGTAACAGCAACCCAGTGAAGGTCAAGGCTGATGGCAGAACCAACACTCACCAAAGCAGCAGGAGCAGCTTCAGCGAAACCACTACGACTGAAGTCCCCCCTAGTAACTTTGTAACCATAAATTTGTTTACAACATCTGTGACTCTACTTCTGATTTACAAGTAAGTTCATTTGCACCAATTTTTTGGCTTCCACATATAGGTGACGTCATATGATATTTATCTTTCTCTCTCTGACTTGCTTCACCCAGTAGGACAATCTCTAGGCCCATCTATGTTGCTGCAATGGCATTATTTCATTCTTTTACAACTGTTTGTGTTTTCTGTCTTTTTTATTCTTTTTCATTCCCTTACTTCTTAACTAGACTGGGACAGAGAATAGCAAGCACAGTAATATAGGCTCTTCTTTTTTATAAAGTTTTCTTGAGTGCTATCCCTATTTTATTTAAGGGCTAAAAGAACAGGCCTCCTACCTATTCTTAAGAGAAGAGGAGATTAGATTCTGAATGACTTAAAATTCTGCCTTGGGATAAAGTTGATTCAATTAGGAAAACAGCACCCACATTATAGTTCAATAGAGAGCACTGAATGCAGAGAACTGGTTCACAAAGGAGCTGGAAGCACTAGAGAGCTTTTAGGAGCTAGTGAGGCAATTCCAGAGATAAACAATTACAAGAAGTCACTATCACCCTGAAGGCTAGAAAGACAATGGAATGGTGTATTAGGGTTCTCCAGAAAAACAGAACCAACGGGGGCAGGGAAGAAAGTGGGGCGATGAGGGGGAGGGTGTGAGAGAAGAGAGAGGGAGACAGAAAAAGAGAGGGAGGGAGAAGGAGAGTGAGAGAAAGCGAGAGGCTAGGCTTATGTGATTGAAGGCACTAGCAACTTAGAAATTTATAAAGCAGACTGGCAGCTAGAAATTGAGGTAAGATGTGATGCTGCAACCTTGAGGCAGCAATGTTTCTTCTTTGGGAAACCTCAGTCTTTGCTATTACAGCCTTCAACTGAGTGGATGAGGCCCACTCACATTTTCAAGTGTAATCTGCTTTACTTAAAATCAACTGATGGTAAATGTTAAATCACATCCACAGAGCCCCTCAGTGTTCGATACCAGAGCTTAGGCAAACATAAAGCTAACCATGACTGATGGTGCTATTGAGCCCAGATCTGGCGTCACCAGTAAAAGCCAGAACCATAGTCAGGGCTGGGCAATGAGGCAGGAAGAAAGGGGAGACACTCCAGCTGCTCCCTCTTCATGCCCTCCAGTCTGCTCCAGGGTCTCTCCCTGGTCTAACCTAACTGAAGCTAGATGGCAAGAGATCTGGGGAACGTCGTCTACAAGAGTCAACCCTGTGGTTAAGAAGAGAATGAGGAAGGATGGGGGTGGACCTAAAAGTATCTGGAAGGACATAAGTTCTAGGATTATGAAGTGTTAGATTTCTAAAACAAGGTCCAGGCGCTCCAGTGGCGCAATCGGTTAGCGCACGGTACTTATATAACAGCTAAAACAAGGTCTATTTTGACCCAGGACAGGGATATGAACTGTGTATATGAACAGAAAACTGGGAACAAAATGTAAAGCAACCTCAGCCACACTCTTCTCAGAATCCTGGAACTATTCATTCTCAAAGAACTCCTAGGGTCTGGATTGCAAACAGGCTGTGTTATATCTGAAAACAATGGTAATAGTGAAAAAACCAGACTCCAGTTCCCTGTACACTGAAAAGAGGACGAAAGTTTTTTGACCCAAATAGGTCTACTCTGGGGCCATTCTTGATTTCAGTGATTTGGCTGAAGTGATCTCCCAAATTACCATTCCCCAGTGACCATCAGAATACCAGGAATCCAGATGATATGCAACAAAAATGGATAAATGACTTCTTGAGTTTTCTTTTCTTTTCTTTTCTTTTAATATCAAGAAGCTTGCTCAAGTCTCTCCACTAATTCCATGATTTTCCCATTCATCCTGGAAAGATTAGATGAGTTTCAGTATTGTTTATATTTATGTTCCACAGTTTTGTCTTGATGAGGTGAAGATCTCTTTTATCATTAAAATGTCTTTTCTAAGAGGGAGTTCAATTATGCTGTTAACTATAGTCATGCTTATCTTCAGGTAAATAATGCAAACAGGTCATGAGAAGTTCACCAAGAAGACTTTCTTCTGCTTCAAATACTCCAGAAGCAATAGAAATGAATGTAATAGAATCTTACAGTTGATACAAAACCCAACTTTTTATGCCATGTAGAAATCTCTTCTACAGGATATTGGAAAGCAATTATCTTCCCCTTCATTCATAATACTCAGAATTAAATTTTAATTCATAAAACTAAAAACTACCTGAGGAACTTATTATGCACCAGTCTCTCCCCTGTGTGCCTATGTACATAGTGAATGTGAACTACAAGGTCCCCTTCTCATAAAGATTTCATTCTTATGAGAGGAAGAGGAAAGAGAAAGACGCAAAGGAAGTAATTTTGTATGGTGGTAAATGCTCAGAATGTGGGTTAGAAAATGCTCTTGGAGACAGTGAGATGGAGACTGAAAAATGAGAAGTAATATGAAACATCATGAGAAGAAGATCCAAAGCAAACAGGACAGCCCTGAGATGAGAACGAGCTAGGCATGTTAAAGCGAGGCATGCCAGGAAGCCACAGAGTGTTCACTGAAGTGTCAGACATGTGTGGGAGCACTTCTGACTGTCATAGGATAGCCTGCGGCTGTTGCTGCTGTTTCATGAACAGGGGTTAAGGACACTAAATACTAAACTTCTAGCATTATTTGAAAGAGTCTGCTCCAGGAAGAAAATTTCATACCATCAATTCCCTTGAGCAATCCTGACAGAACAGTGAGAGAAAGAGAAACTGTTAAAGAGGAGGTCAGAGAACCAGACGGGCCCATGAGAGCTCTGGGCCACAGTAAGGGTGAAGAAGTGTCAACAGAAACCACTGAATGCCCCATAAACTGGGAAATGCTTGCAAAAGTCCTAGCAATAGGAAACATAACACCTTCCTACAATACTGTTTCGCCATAAAGTCCTTGTGTTTTGCTTTTATAATTTCCACTGAAAATCTTACTACCTCAAAGGGAAACCCAGAAAATGTTCCCTCTCTGAATCCCCCATTGTCAGATTCTACTATATCCTCATCTAGAGTCAATTCTCATTAGAGCTGCTGCTGCTGCTGCTGCTGCTGCTGCCGCATCGTTTCAGTCGTGTTCAACTCTGTGCAAACCGATGGACTGTAGGCCTCCAGGCTCTGTCCACAGAATTCTCCAAGCAAGAGTACTGGAGTGGGTTACCAGGCCCTCCTCCAGGGATCTCCCCAACCCAGAGACTGAACCTGGGTCTCCTGCATTGCTGGCAGATTTTCTACCACTGAGCCACCGGAGAAGCCCCACTCATTAGAGGGAATCCCACAGTTCACAGGTCCATATCTCCAGTGAAAATGAAACACACTTTTTTCATCCCCTTGTTGTTCAGACTTTATCCTCGTCCCTAGTGGTTTTCTCAGTTACTGGCTGCTAGGACTCAGTTCTCATGTTCTATTCCAGATGATTACTTCTACTCAGATAGAGAGCCTACAATTGATAACTGCCAATAACTTTCATTCTCGTAAGACGAGACCCTACTTGGCTTTTAACCACACTTTTCAGCATTCAAATCCTGCCCATGAACCCTAGGCCCACAGCAGATGTTCTATTACTTCCAACCAGACTTTCCTAATGCCCACCATATGGCTACCTGGCTGCATATCCATGTATTGTCTTGTTGCCAGACATGTCTGTGTTCATGCCGTGACCATCTGCTAAGACACCCATAAAGGAAGTAGGCCGTTATAGCAAAGGAGTGACACGAGAATCAAACCTGGATGTGAATCCTGATACCACAGTTTACTAACTGTACATTTCTTTTTCATTTCTTACAGCCTTCGTTCCCTAAAGCAGTGATGATGGTGGTAATAATAATGGTATCTGCTTCAAAGCTCTGTAATAAGTAAATGAACATAACGTGGGTGGTCAAATGAAGCCACTGTTATCATCTTTATTTATAATCATTGCTGAATCTTCCTAATAAAGGTCAAGAGCTTACACCCATCACCAGGCACACTGGATTCTGTGCCCTCACTGCCCTCTTTCCCCCTTAAACTCTGCTCCATGCCACTGAACATGCTTATTGATGGGTTCTGGTCCCCTATCATCAAAGAACGGAGACATAGATATAACTCTACATTAGTCTATCTGTTGAGTTATCCAAGCCACAAGACAATTGAGCAGGAAAGGGAGGGAGTACACAGGAAGAGGTTGATGCTTAGAGGTATTCTTGGAATGCTAAAAAGGTAGGGCAATTGTTGAGGATAAAGCTAAATGGAGGAAGGAGCCAGGAGAAAATAGCAGGGCGTGGGAAGGGAGAACAAAGAACTCTTATCCTCAATTATCTTGACACTTCTGGGTTTGGCCCACATTAGCTGGATCTTTGTTTAGATTTTCATTTTTTCTTGGCTGTAGAGGCCTTTCCTGGTGGGATTATGGGGAGAATTTTATGACCCATCCTCCCACTCCTCTCGCCTGTGATTTTAAGGGATGGAAAGGAAGGGAGCTACTCAGTAAAATTAGGTCCCTTCCATATAACACAGCTGCTTTTCTTCATAGAGATTTACTTTTGACAAGTAGTTTATGTTGCTTTCAATTACTGTGGGCTGTTATTGGGGAATGGGAGGAGGAAAGAACTAGAAACAGGATTGCCTGGGAGTGTTCTCACATCGTTTGTTGTAACAGCAGATGTTCTATTACTTCCAACCAGACTTTCCTAATGCCCACCATATGGCTACCTGGCTGCATATCCATGTATTGTCTTGTTGCCAGACATGTCTGTGTTCATGCCGTGACCATCTGCTAAGACACCCATAAAGGAAGTAGGCCGTTATAGCAAAGGAGTGACACGAGAATCAAACCTGGATGTGAATCCTGATACCACAGTTTACTAACTGTACATTTCTTTTTCATTTCTTACAGCCTTCGTTCCCTAAAGCAGTGATGATGGTGGTAATAATAATGGTATCTGCTTCAAAGCTCTGTAATAAGTAAATGAACATAACGTGGGTGGTCAAATGAAGCCACTGTTATCATCTTTATTTATAATCATTGCTGAATCTTCCTAATAAAGGTCAAGAGCTTACACCCATCACCAGGCACACTGGATTCTGTGCCCTCACTGCCCTCTTTCCCCCTTAAACTCTGCTCCATGCCACTGAACATGCTTATTGATGGGTTCTGGTCCCCTATCATCAAAGAACGGAGACATAGATATAACTCTACATTAGTCTATCTGTTGAGTTATCCAAGCCACAAGACAATTGAGCAGGAAAGGGAGGGAGTACACAGGAAGAGGTTGATGCTTAGAGGTATTCTTGGAATGCTAAAAAGGTAGGGCAATTGTTGAGGATAAAGCTAAATGGAGGAAGGAGCCAGGAGAAAATAGCAGGGCGTGGGAAGGGAGAACAAAGAACTCTTATCCTCAATTATCTTGACACTTCTGGGTTTGGCCCACATTAGCTGGATCTTTGTTTAGATTTTCATTTTTTCTTGGCTGTAGAGGCCTTTCCTGGTGGGATTATGGGGAGAATTTTATGACCCATCCTCCCACTCCTCTCGCCTGTGATTTTAAGGGATGGAAAGGAAGGGAGCTACTCAGTAAAATTAGGTCCCTTCCATATAACACAGCTGCTTTTCTTCATAGAGATTTACTTTTGACAAGTAGTTTATGTTGCTTTCAATTACTGTGGGCTGTTATTGGGGAATGGGAGGAGGAAAGAACTAGAAACAGGATTGCCTGGGAGTGTTCTCACATCGTTTGTTGTAACAGGTGGCCTGAGGAACTGCTGACGAAGCTGGGCCACAGCTGCTTTCAGCTGGCTTGACTGATACAGAAATCTAACAGGACCCGGAACAGGCATAGCCCAGGTACACCAAGCACACAGCTGCCTCTGTTTCAATTGCTGAGGAAAAATGAAGGCATAGATTGGAAAAATAATATTCTGCAATCCAGAGTTCAAAGAGGATGGTTTGATTCCGCTTTATTATTTTCTATAAATGGTTTATAAAAACACACTGAATGGGGCTTCCCTGGTGGTCCAGTGGGTAAGGACACCGCTTTGCAGTGCAAGGGGCGCCGGCTCAATCCCTGGCCTGAAAGATCCCACGTGCCGTGGAGCGGCTGGACCAATGCGTCCAATTACCGAGCCAGAGCTCTGGAGCGCATGCGCCCAGAGCCGGTGCTCTGTGACAATAGAGGCCACTGCGATGGGAGGCCCACACGGGCCAAAGAACAAAGATGGATGAAAATAGAAAAATGAAAGACCAATAGAAGTGGCCCGCCTGCCTTCTCCCTCCCCGACCCGCCCCCCACCCCACCACCACCACCACCACCAAAAAACGCACACACTGAATGAATGATGATGTCCCTCTAGAGGGTTTCCACGAGAGTCACTGACCAGTGCATCTCAGAGGGTCATGAGCATACAAGTCTACTGGAGACTTCGACAAACTTCAGATTCAGATTCAGGAGGTCTGGGGTGTGCCAGGATTCTGCATTTCTAACAAGCTCCAGGTGATGCGGGATTGTCCGGTCCACAGATGACACCAGATACCAGAACTGTCAACCACATAGCACTTTAGAACACGAGATTGGTAAAAACACTGTCAAGCTGTCAAATGTTAGAAATGGTCTATCAGTCAGGAATGAAAGTAAACTACATACTCATGAGATTTTTAAAGGAAATGGAATGAGTGAAGAAGTCTTTAATATTAATAACTTAAAATTGTTCTTTTGACCTCTTAGACTTCTGATCATATGCTGTGGACTTAAAACACCCATTACATAAGAAATGTAATTACATAAGAAATGGCTAAGTGTATGAATATTTCAATTTCTGAGACATTTAACTATAGCCTTTTATTATTTTGACTAAACAATCAACCAACAAAGGGATCCCTTAAATTATTAAATTCAGCAATTTCAACTATATGCAAAGTTTTAGAAAGGCTCTCTCCTCCACTTTGGCAAAATGTTGAATTCTGAGGCACTCTAAGTCCATAGAAGTTAAGGCAGATATCAGTGGGGATGCACTGCATAGACAATTGGGTGCTAAGAAAGAGTGCAAAGAGGATTCACTGCATGTGAAGCAGCTGATAGAAAAAGACTACTTGGCAATATTAAACCAAAGTGCTTTAGCAATTCTACTATCACTGCTCCAAAAAAAAGAACATTAAAACAGGAAGTTCTCAGGAGTCAGGAGAAGGAACATAAAGGCTTATCACTGCCACACTGGAGACCTCATGAGAGGAAGAAAGGAACAGAACAACTGTGTGCTCTGACCTCACTTTCAGGTGTGGAGAGGGCATGGGAAAGAGACTGAGGGTCAAGTGAAAAGTCACGATGCTTTGACTCCGTTTCTGTCTGAGATAGTGAGGTAGTGATTTAAGTAGCCATCCTGATCAGCAGTGAGGGTGTCACTGCTGGTCAGAGATAGAAAGCCTGCGCCTAGCTATCTGGAGGCTTCTTATTCCTGAGGGTAGGATCAGTAGGTAGAGGTTCCCACATGCAGTGCAGAGGGATCTGAAGGGAAAGATCACATGGCCCAGAGACTGGAAGCAGCAGGGAAGAACAGAGCTGGGAATCAAGTCAGCTGCAAGCAGATTGCAGGCAATCCCACAGAGGCAAGGGGAGGCTGAGTTTTCAGTGAAGCCCTGGGGGACATGACTGAGCCAGGGGAAGAGACCTCAGTGTGACCTGAGCTGACCCCAGGGGAATGGAGGGGGAGAGGCGAATACGAAAGATTTAGGACTTGATTATAAAAAAACTCTGAATTACCTTAAAATCTTAAGTAAATTATTGGACTAGAATGAGATTTGGGTGTTTTACGTCCATCTCCTTTACTAACTAGAATAAAAAGTAGAGAAGATTGTATCTACAGGAAAGTAAGTTATCATTCCTTCACACAGCTCAGCGTGGTGTGAGCTTAATTTGAAAGCCTGTTTCACCTGTAATAAACCATCGCATTTCTATCAGTGGACTCCCTTGTATTGAGAGAAACACTGAGCTTTGGGTCTCTGATCTGCCATTGCTCTCCCCTAGCTCTATTCATTGTGAGCCAAGCTCCAACCATGGCCTCCACCACTAACTGTTAGGAACCTTCCTGCCCTAAGCCTGGCACTCAAGAGTGATCCCCTAGCCTGTGCTCATCCGGTCTGAGGCCAATCCAGAAAATCTTTTGAAAATCTGTGTGATGATTTCCTCAGCATATTCGAGACATAGAATCAAAGAAGCAGGAGCTTTGGAAACAGATTGTGTTGGATTCTCTTTAGGCATTCGTCATCCACTGGCTGTGGGCAAGCTGCCTTTGCTTATGAGTGTCCTTTTATAAAGTGGAGTTTTCATATCTACTTTTAGGCTAAGAATTAACAATACATCAAAAAATTGGGGTCACAGGATAGTATTCCAGCTCCTCCCACTGTTCCCAGAGCACTATAATAGCCTATTCAACTGGGACCATGGACCTCTGTCCCACTCCCTTCAGGACAAAGGGATGTATTTCCCCTGTTGATGATACTATCAGCCCTCTCTGGGACTATCCTAGGAAATGGTCGCATCCCCTTCTTGGAGGGGCAGCCTGTATCCAAAGACTGGCAGACGCTAGAGGATAAAGTCAGTCCCATTGGCCCATGCCAAGGCAATTCTGAAAGGTCGTCCCACCCTCAGAACAGGGTTGGCCAAGGGAGGCCTTGTGGTACTGCACCACAGCCCAACTTTCCCCTCAGTCCAGTTCTGCTCTCCACATTTTCCCTATAGATATTGATCCTAAGAGCCACCCTCATAAACACTCTACATGCTGACCTCTGGGTCACAGTTGGCCTCTTGGAGAATCCATCTGATGCCACAATCCCTTGTTCGAGACTGCTCACCTAGCTATTATTATTGACTCTGCACCATCATTGTAACACAAAATTAGGTAAAATAAACATAAAACACCATCTTGGCCCCTGTTTTTAGACTAATGTTATGTGTTAAAGTCAATGTAATCATTCAGTCCTGGTCCTTCCTTCCTCATGGTCTTCCTCTGCTAGCCAGCCAAATATGTCCAGAGGGGCCACTAGTGACACAATGATTTTAGCCACAGCAGAGGGTTGGCTGACACAGATATGGTCTTTAGCCTTTCTCTGATCCAGAATAAAAATTCACAACTACCACAAGCAGGCTTTTATATCACTGCTGCCATGCCATGTGAATAAATGATATCTAGCCATAGGAAACTGTCAATTCCTCTATACAGGCTAAGTGCTTGTTCATATTCTTGTCCTGCTATATACAGAGGAACCATCTGGGGAAATGAGCAGAACAAATATCCTCTAGAAACTGGAATACAAGAGGTGACCAGTTTGAAGATAAGTTGTATTCTGTAAGTTGATTTGCACACCGGCTATTTGGAACTCAAAATGATCCCAGAAGCAGAGTTATAAACGATGACTAGCTTCACAGTATCATCCACAAGCCCTGTTAAACTCACAGCATAATTAAAGCACCATTGCCTTTAACAATAAACTGTTCTTTAAGGGGGAAAGCTCCTTCACAGAGTATGAGATGAAAACCACGTAGCACCAGGAGCATGCACCTGTCTCACTCCTAGTTGCACTCTCCTCTGTGCCACACATTTGCTGTAATCACCCATTTTTCAAGAGGCTGAATGCTGCACAATGTGCAATGCTGGGCAGTGAACCTGGCGCTTCTTCCCTCTCCTCTAGAATCTGAACACTTGCTGACCTCTGGTTTATACGCAAAATACAGAGGCTCTAAGAATGTTTCTTGATCCCTGGGCCACAAGGAGAACATTCTCTGAAATAGCACTGTACATCTATACTTTGAGAGTTCCAATTTATTTGCAAAACAGGAAATCCCAAAGGCACACTATTGTTTCCTATGCAAACACCCAACAAGGACATGTTGAGGTCAGAAAGCCTAACCTCTGATTTTTTTTTGTTTTTAATTTATTTATTTATTTGAGGGGGGTGGGGTGGGGAGGGAGGGGAACAGGCGGGCCATTTCTATTGGTCTTTCATTTGTCCATTTTCATCCATCTTTGTTCTTTGGCCCATGTGGGCCTCCCATCGCGGCGGCCTCTGTTGTTGCAGAGCACCGGCTCTGGGCACATGCGCCCCAGAGCTCCGGCTCGGCAATTGGGACACATCGGTCCAGCCGCTCAGTGGCACGTGGGATCTTCCCAGGCCAGGGATTGAACCGGCGCCCCTTGCCCTGCAAGGCAGTGTCCCTACCCACTGGACAACCAGGAAAGCCCCAAACCTCTGATTTTAATGCACCCTCAACGATTCTGTCTTGCCATACATATGAAAAAAAAAAAAAAAAAACCTTTCTAAAATGATGTATTTTTATAATACCTGAAGCAAAAAATAGTATATCTGTAGCCTAAGGCACATTATTTGAAAATGTAATCCCTTGATCAACAGATCACAAGCAAACTGTGTTAAAAACAGTAATTTTGGATACTACCACACACTTATTAAATCAGAAGCTCTGGGGTTGGAAGCATTAAGAGTCCAAACTACTATGAAACAGAAAAGTAAAGGAGAGAGTTGAGAATAATTAGTTCAATTTACTATTATCTGATTGTCTATGACATAGAAAATGCCTATTACCTTAGACAAACCAAAATCCTGAAGACTACCCTTTGTTTTAAATAAATTAAGATCTGTTATGCAGAGCTATAATACCACCATAAAATTATGATAAACAGGAAAATAATTATAATAAAGGAAGCATAAAGTGTTTGGGGGGTTTAAATAATTACAAGGTCACTTGTATATGGAATAATTATTTTATGGATAAAGTACTGGTTTAACCATGAGTATTCGAGGATGAAAAGTATTAGTGTTGTCAAAACAGGTATGGATAAGGGCATTATAGGTACAGGAAATAGAAGAGATTTTATGAAGACAAAGATAATAGTGTGATATATTTGAAAGTGGTATGAGGTAAGCTTGAAGTCATTAGGGAAATGCAAATCAAAGCCACAATGAGATACCTATCAGAATGGCTAAATTTTAAAAACAAGTACTCTTAATACCAAATACAGGCAAGGATATGGAGAAACTAGATCACTCATACACCGCCAGCATGAAACTAAAAACAGCTTGACAGTTTCTTCAAAAACTACTTGTGCAGTTACTACATGACAGCAGTATCATTGTTGGGAATTCATCTCAGAGAAAATGCGTGCTCGCAGACACATACCGCACAAAACTATACACAACTGTTCAAGTTCTAACAGTCTAAAACTGGAAACAATCCAGATGTCTTTTAACAGGTTAATAGATAAACTGTGGTACATCCATACCATATAATACTCCTCAGCAAAAAAGAAAAAAAGAAAAAGATCAAATCCTTGATATATAGAACAATTTGAGTGTTTATCCAGATAATTTAACATAGTAAATAAAAAGGCAGTCCCCCCAAATTTGCATACTGCTACAATTACATTCATTCAACATTCGTTAAATGACAAAATTATAGAAATGGAAGACAGATTGGTAGTTGCCAGGAGTTAAGAATGGGCTTGGGGAGGGGAAGCAGGAAAGAAGGGGATGTGTCTCCATGAGGTCAACACGAGAATGTTTCAGGTGATGGATATTTCATCTCTAGACTGTGGTAGATTGTATGCCACTGATACACTTGTGCAAAACTAACTACACAAACACAAAGGCTAAATTACACTGGGGAAATCTGAAAAGAAAGATTGCATCAGTGTCAACTTCCTGGTTATGATGGTGGTTTAGTTGTTAAGTTGTGTCCGACTCTTGCAACCCCATGAGCTGTAGCTGGCTCCTCGGTCCATGAGGTTTTCCAAGCAAGAATACTGGAACAGTTTTGCCATTTCCTTCTTCAGGGGTTCTTCCCAACCCAGGGATGGGAATCCAGGTCTAAGGTACAGGAAATAGAAGAGAAATGTATTCGAGGATGAAAAGTATTAGTGTTGTCAAAACAGGTATGGATAAGGGCATTATAGGTACAGGAAATAGAAGAGATTTTATGAAGACAAAGATAATAGTGTGATATATTTGAAAGTGGTATGAGGTAAGCTTGAAGTCATTAGGGAAATGCAAATCAAAGCCACAATGAGATACCTATCAGAATGGCTAAATTTTAAAAACAAGTACTCTTAATACCAAATACAGGCAAGGATATGGAGAAACTAGATCACTCATACACCGCCAGCATGAAACTAAAAACAGCTTGACAGTTTCTTCAAAAACTACTTGTGCAGTTACTACATGACAGCAGTATCATTGTTGGGAATTCATCTCAGAGAAAATGCGTGCTCACAGACACATACCGCACAAAACTATACACAACTGTTCAAGTTCTAACAGTCTAAAACTGGAAACAATCCAGATGTCTTTTAACAGGTTAATAGATAAACTGTGGTACATCCATACCATATAATACTCCTCAGCAAAAAAGAAAAAAAGAAAAAGATCAAATCCTTGATATATAGAACAATTTGAGTGTTTATCCAGATAATTTAACATAGTAAATAAAAAGGCAGTCCCCCCAAATTTGCATACTGCTACAATTACATTCATTCAACATTCGTTAAATGACAAAATTATAGAAATGGAAGACAGATTGGTAGTTGCCAGGAGTTAAGAATGGGCTTGGGGAGGGGAAGCAGGAAAGAAGGGGATGTGTCTCCATGAGGTCAACACGAGAATGTTTCAGGTGATGGATATTTCATCTCTAGACTGTGGTAGATTGTATGCCACTGATACACTTGTGCAAAACTAACTACACAAACACAAAGGCTAAATTACACTGGGGAAATCTGAAAAGAAAGATTGCATCAGTGTCAACTTCCTGGTTATGATGGTGGTTTAGTTGTTAAGTTGTGTCCGACTCTTGCAACCCCATGAGCTGTAGCTGGCTCCTCGGTCCATGAGGTTTTCCAAGCAAGAATACTGGAACAGTTTTGCCATTTCCTTCTTCAGGGGTTCTTCCCAACCCAGGGATGGGAATCCAGGTCTCCTGTACTGCAGGCAGATTCTTTACCACCTGAGCTATCAGGGAAGCTGTTCCTGGTTATGAAAATACACTGTAATTTTTAAAGACATTATCATTGGGGAAAACTGGGTAAAGGATGCATAAGATCTCTGTGCATCACTTTTTACAACTGTTTGTGATAAAATCCATAATTACCTTAAAATAAAATGTTTAACTTTCAAAATGCATATAAATGACATAGTACAATGCTTACTTTAGGGGAAAAAAAAAGAGTTAGCTATTACAGTTTTTCACCAGCATGTGCAATTCTGAAAATAACAATTTAAGACAACTGAGGGTATCAGGAGAAAATATTAGGAGAGTAAGCTACAAGACCATGTCATTACTTTGGAATTGAAGAAATTAAAAATATTTACTACAGAATATAGAAGACTAAAGAATGTATCAGTCACTAAAAGTGTCAAAATAGTAGAAGCTACATACTCTCATTAATTCCTAGAGCCACACTATGGCCACTGCAAGAGAAGCTTCACCTCAGTATAAAAATAAAGCTGTAAAAAAAAAAATAATAAATAAAATAAAGCTGTAACCATTCAAGCTGTTTCTTAACTGAAAAGCTGACCTTCAACGATTTGCCGTAACTCCACCAGGCTCATCCAACAAAGATTCAAATAAGGATGTTCTTGCTATAAACTATGGAAAATAGACTTTTGATCCTGGCCCAATACCTGTCTTTCAGAGACGCAAAGAGAGACTTCAAGCTTGGAGTGAAAAGTTTCAAGGTAAGTTTCAAATACAATTCCGTGATTCTTCATTACAGAATCCAGAGCCTTGGCAAAGCTACATTAAACTTAATTGTAGCACTATTTACAATAGCCGGGACATAGAAGCAGCCTCAATGTCTGTCAACAGATGAGTGGATACAGAAGCTGTGGAACATATATACAATGGAATATTACGCTGCCATAAAAAGGAACAAACTTGCGTCAGTTCTAGAGAGGTGGAGGCACTCAGAACCTGTTGTACGGAGTGAAGTAGAAAGAGGAAAACAAATACTGTATATTAATTCTTATATATGAAATCTAGAAATATGATACTGGTGAACCTATTGGCAGAGAAGGAATAGAGACACAAACCTAGAAAACAGACCTGTGGACAAGGCAAAGTGAAGGAGAGGATGGGACGAACTGAAAGAGTAGCACTGAAACATATATCACTATATGTACAATAGCTAGCTAATGGGAAGTTTCTCTAGAACAAAGGGAGCCCAACCCAGTACCCTGTGACAACCTGGAGGAGTTGAGGGGAGGTTCGAGAGGGAAGGGACATAGGTATGCCTGTGGCTGATTCATGCTGTTGTATGACAGAGGCCAGCACAGCATTGTGAAGCAACTATCCTCCAATTAGAAATATATTTAAAAGAAAAAAAAGGAAGGAAAAACTGCATGGATATAGGAATAAAACTCGATAAAATGAGTCATCTTTTAAATTGAAACATAAATGAGTTTCTAAATATTATAGTTCAGATCAGTACTATATATTCAAATTATGAAGTTACTAGACCAAAAGAGATTGATTAAAATGTTAGCCTCTTGAAAAGTGACCAGATACTGAAGGAACAATAAATACCAATCATCTCACTCATAAAGGGATTGTGGTGATCAGTTAGTGAATAGACCACAGACCCTTTCATGATCTTGCAATAACAGTAGCTACACAGGCATAAATCAACATTATGATCAGGCCTTCAAGCCCACAGTATCTCATAAGACAATCTAATGGGCATATTTATTAGCTGCCTAAAGGAGCTGATAGCTTTTGTGAATGTTTTAGTCATGTTTCAGCACCCAGGCATACATAATCATACCCCAACAATTTACCTCAATTAAGCAAACGGATATTCTCTCACTTTAAAAATTGGTCATTTAGTAGCTCTTAATATTTATAACACAAGTATGTGTATTACCATATCCTAGAACTAATAAAGATGATTTCAATGTTTCCAACTAATATTTTCAATATTCACTAAGGTAATCAATTTGTCCAATTTCAAGCAGCACAACTCTATAAATGAGATACTTGGCATGGAACCTGATTTAAAATGCATTCTTTTCTCAAGTGATTGAATAGTTGTAATGAAAATTTATAATTTGTAGTATATTACAGAAGGAAGTGAATTGAATTCCTCTATCAAAATTACTCATGGATCAAAATCTTTTGTGCTCTAACACATAGAAACTGGCAGACAAATGCAATTACATTAGATATGCTGCCATCTAGAACATCTGAAGAATGCTATTTATCCAATCCTCTCAATTTAAACTTAGTCTACTACCATAGCTGAGTACAAATATCAGGCCATGACCATCGCATTAATACCATGAGGCTATCCCAAATGCCATTTCTGTAAATCGATGAAGAGAACTTTACTGGGTCCAGGCAATTTCACTTTAAGGTAATTGTCAAAATCAATCTGTGTCTAACTTAAATTTTGAACTTAATTTTGAACCTGATTTATACCTACAATGCTTGCAGATTAGACAACTGATTAAGAAGCATTGATTTATCCTCTGAAAAACAGACTTTCCAAATAAATCACATTATTACTTTTCATAAAAATTAACACAAGCTATTTTCAAAACATATAAATTATTCAGTAGAAATAATACAGGAGAGTTTTGTGTAAATCAATTTCAATGATGATATTTCTTATGACAATTTTTTGACATTTAGAAAATCTCCATCTTAGAATATACAGGCTGTAAAGTATACTAAATGATTTAACTATTATTTGTAGGGTTCAGATTATACCAGGAAAGACATTATTCATGGAATTACATGCTAGTTTATCTTTGTTTTTAATATTTAAAGTATTCTAAAAGACAATCTAATGGGCATATTAACCCAAACGGCTTTTGTGAATGTTTTAGTCATGTTTCAGCACCCAGGCATACATAATCATACCCCAACAATTTACCTCAATTAAGCAAACGGATATTCTCTCACTTTAAAAATTGGTCATTTAGTAGCTCTTAATATTTATAACACAAGTATGTGTATTACCATATCCTAGAACTAATAAAGATGATTTCAATGTTTCCAACTAATATTTTCAATATTCACTAAGGTAATCAATTTGTCCAATTTCAAGCAGCACAACTCTATAAATGAGATACTTGGCATGGAACCTGATTTAAAATGCATTCTTTTCTCAAGTGATTGAATAGTTGTAATGAAAATTTATAATTTGTAGTATATTACAGAAGGAAGTGAATTGAATTCCTCTATCAAAATTACTCATGGATCAAAATCTTTTGTGCTCTAACACATAGAAACTGGCAGACAAATGCAATTACATTAGATATGCTGCCATCTAGAACATCTGAAGAATGCTATTTATCCAATCCTCTCAATTTAAACTTAGTCTACTACCATAGCTGAGTACAAATATCAGGCCATGACCATCGCATTAATACCATGAGGCTATCCCAAATGCCATTTCTGTAAATCGATGAAGAGAACTTTACTGGGTCCAGGCAATTTCACTTTAAGGTAATTGTCAAAATCAATCTGTGTCTAACTTAAATTTTGAACTTAATTTTGAACCTGATTTATACCTACAATGCTTGCAGATTAGACAACTGATTAAGAAGCATTGATTTATCCTCTGAAAAACAGACTTTCCAAATAAATCACATTATTACTTTTCATAAAAATTAACACAAGCTATTTTCAAAACATATAAATTATTCAGTAGAAATAATACAGGAGAGTTTTGTGTAAATCAATTTCAATGATGATATTTCTTATGACAATTTTTTGACATTTAGAAAATCTCCATCTTAGAATATACAGGCTGTAAAGTATACTAAATGATTTAACTATTATTTGTAGGGTTCAGATTATACCAGGAAAGACATTATTCATGGAATTACATGCTAGTTTATCTTTGAAATTCTCTCTAATATAAATATATTTAATTGTATTCTAAAAGACAAATTTATGGTTCATTTCACTTATCGAGACTGTGTATAGCCAATATAAACTTGATTATAAGCTGAGCTTCCTTAAACTAAAGACTTTTCTGTGTTCTACTCTAGAATATGGAAACAAATTTCTGTTCTCAACTTAAAAACTAGGTATCTAACCAGAAAAAAAACAAAAACAAAAACTAGGAGCCTGGGCATGGAACCTATGGAATAAAAAATTCTGGAAGACCCTCAGATCTTGGATTTCTTATCAACTTTGATTTACTACTGTACATTTGAAACTGAATATAATTTTATAATTAGTTACAAGTTTATTTTATTTATCATGCAAAAGATACCACTAGACTAGAATTTCTAAAATTATAGTAAAAATGGCATTCTACATTAGTCTCAAATTATAAACATGGAATAGTTACAACTCTTGAAAAAGTACTGTTTTGAAGCCTCTCAGTGAGGTGACCTCTGTTCCTTCCCCACCATTAATACTCACAGCAGCAGATTAAAGCAAGCCTCTTTCCAGTCCTCTGCCTCCTAACTACCTGCTCTAGACTCACATGCTCATCATTTGTAACATTTATCCATCCCCTTGTTTAACAACACCCCTCCTATGGTTTCAGATTCTTCCCTAGAACCAGAACGCAGAGTGCTTCATCTCACACACCTCCCACCATTATCCTCACTGCCACGGTTCCCTTCCTCATACTTACTCTTATATTTATCAATCTAACCATCCAGCACTCCTGGAATAAATCAAACGATGAAGGTTCATTGATTTATCCTTTTCTGAAAAACAGACTTTCCAAATAAATCACATTATTACTTTTCATAAAATTAACACAAGCTATTTGCAAAACATATAAATTATTCAGTAGAAATAATACAGGAGAGTTTTGTGTAAATCAATTTCAATGATGATATTTCTTATGACAATTTTTTGACATTTAGAAAATCTCCATCTTAGAATATACAGGCTGTAAAGTATACTAAATGATTTAACTATTATTTGTAGGGTTCAGATTATACCAGGAAAGACATTATTCATGGAATTACATGCTAGTTTATCTTTGAAATTCTCTCTAATATAAATATATTTAATTGTATTCTAAAAGACAAATTTATGGTTCATTTCACTTATCGAGACTGTGTATAGCCAATATAAACTTGATTATAAGCTGAGCTTCCTTAAACTAAAGACTTTTCTGTGTTCTACTCTAGAATATGGAAACAAATTTCTGTTCTCAACTTAAAAACTAGGTATCTAACCAGAAAAAAAACAAAAACAAAAACTAGGAGCCTGGGCATGGAACCTATGGAATAAAAAATTCTGGAAGACCCTCAGATCTTGGATTTCTTATCAACTTTGATTTACTACTGTACATTTGAAACTGAATATAATTTTATAATTAGTTACAAGTTTATTTTATTTATCATGCAAAAGATACCACTAGACTAGAATTTCTAAAATTATAGTAAAAATGGCATTCTACATTAGTCTCAAATTATAAACATGGAATAGTTACAACTCTTGAAAAAGTACTGTTTTGAAGCCTCTCAGTGAGGTGACCTCTGTTCCTTCCCCACCATTAATACTCACAGCAGCAGATTAAAGCAAGCCTCTTTCCAGTCCTCTGCCTCCTAACTACCTGCTCTAGACTCACATGCTCATCATTTGTAACATTTATCCATCCCCTTGTTTAACAACACCCCTCCTATGGTTTCAGATTCTTCCCTAGAACCAGAACGCAGAGTGCTTCATCTCACACACCTCCCACCATTATCCTCACTGCCACGGTTCCCTTTCTCATACTTACTCTTATATTTATCAATCTAACCATCCAGCACTCCTGGAATAAATCAAACAGATTGTCTTTGAATGATGGGCTTAGACCCACTACTGCCATGTGACACTGGTCAATTCCCCACAGCAGACATTCCAAACATCTCTACCTGACCCCATCCCACGATGACCCACCCTCCTCTCAAGAGAAAACTTCGGCTGCTATTGCACAGAGACATTGAGGCTAGCAAAACACGACAGCCCTCGGGTGATGACCCATCTTATCTCCTTTCTACAAATCTCTGAGAGAAAGCTCACAGGTGAGGAGCGTTGTTAAACGAGGGGGTGGATAAATGTCACAAAGCTCGCCTTTACACTGTCCAAGGTTAACGGCAGGCACACCCTCTTGAGCTGACCCCTTCCTACCTGTTCAGTTCTCTCCTGCACAGGCTACTCTATCTCATATGCTCCCTCCATGCTTCTTGCGCTCCCTCGACAAACACAATCAAGCAGAAATCCCTGTTCCAACCCTTTTCCACCTACCATGCACCACCCTCATGTCTTGACAACTATATTCTTTGAAAGGACAGTGAAGTATAATCACCATCTGCTACCACATCTTCACCTACAATTGTTTTCACTTCATTAAGGCATTTTTTTTGCTCTAGCAGGAATGAAAAACAATCGACTAATTCCATCATCAAATATGGATTTTTTTCACCGTGCCCCTTATTTGTCCTCTCTATGAATATTAACATTGTAGGAGACCCCTTTCCACTTGGAACTGTTTTTTACACTTTCAAACTGCACTGTCTCCTGGTTCTTCATTTCCCTCTTTTGACAATGCATTCCCCATCTCTTCTCTAGGCTGCTGTTATTTTCCTCAGCCCTAAGGGTTACTGGGGTACCAGAGGTCTAACACTGGTTCTCTTCTCATCCTTCCTGAGCAATATCATTCACTTCTATGCCTTCACTTACCATATATCTGGCTCCCAGAATTACTCTCTCCTTTATTCACCAACTATTTCCTGACAATCTTCTATGCACCAAGCTTTCCGCTGGTGTTCCGTGTTTGGTTATATGCTACCACCTGGCTTTTCCAAAAGCATTTCAAACCCAACATCTCAAAAATAATACTAAAAACTAAACAACACTTACCTCTGAATTCCTTTTCTTGGATATTGATATCACTTAGTCATCCTGACTAAAAACAGAATTACCCTAATTCTTTCTTTCTCACGCCTGACAATCAGTGACTAGCTGATTTAGTCCCCTTTATGTTTGTTATCTGTCATTTTTCTTCAGTCCTGCAGTATTCTGTTATTTCTTATATTGTTCTTGAAACTTGCTGTGTTTGCTTTCACAACCTTCCAGTGCACCCTCTGCAATATTACTTTCTACAAATCTCTGAGAGAAAGCTCACAGGTGAGGAGCGTTGTTAAACGAGGGGGTGGATAAATGTCACAAAGCTCGCCTTTACACTGTCCAAGGTTAACGGCAGGCACACCCTCTTGAGCTGACCCCTTCCTACCTGTTCAGTTCTCTCCTGCACAGGCTACTCTATCTCATATGCTCCCTCCATGCTTCTTGCGCTCCCTCGACAAACACAATCAAGCAGAAATCCCTGTTCCAACCCTTTTCCACCTACCATGCACCACCCTCATGTCTTGACAACTATATTCTTTGAAAGGACAGTGAAGTATAATCACCATCTGCTACCACATCTTCACCTACAATTGTTTTCACTTCATTAAGGCATTTTTTTTGCTCTAGCAGGAATGAAAAACAATCGACTAATTCCATCATCAAATATGGATTTTTTTCACCGTGCCCCTTATTTGTCCTCTCTATGAATATTAACATTGTAGGAGACCCCTTTCCACTTGGAACTGTTTTTTACACTTTCAAACTGCACTGTCTCCTGGTTCTTCATTTCCCTCTTTTGACAATGCTTTCCCACATCTCTTCTCTAGGCTGCTGTTATTTTCCTCAGCCCTAAGGGTTACTGGGGTACCAGAGGTCTAACACTGGTTCTCTTCTCATCCTTCCTGAGCAATATCATTCACTTCTATGCCTTCACTTACCATATATCTGGCTCCCAGAATTACTCTCTCCTTTATTCACCAACTATTTCCTGACAATCTTCTATGCACCAAGCTTTCCGCTGGTGTTCCGTGTTTGGTTATATGCTACCACCTGGCTTTTCCAAAAGCATTTCAAACCCAACATCTCAAAAATAATACTAAAAACTAAACAACACTTACCTCTGAATTCCTTTTCTTGGATATTGATATCACTTAGTCATCCTGACTAAAAACAGAATTACCCTAATTCTTTCTTTCTCACGCCTGACAATCAGTGACTAGCTGATTTAGTCCCCTTTATGTTTGTTATCTGTCATTTTTCTTCAGTCCTGCAGTATTCTGTTATTTCTTATATTGTTCTTGAAACTTGCTGTGTTTGCTTTCACAACCTTCCAGTGCACCCTCTGCAATATTACTTTCCTAAAAAAAAAAAAATCAACCTAAGATGTTGCTTACTGATATTACTTAATGAAGGCCTCAGAGAAACATTAACCCTCTTGGTATAATATAGAACACCTTTCACTGTTAAACCTAGGAAATTACAGCTATATTTTATCATTGCTTACTATGTGCCTGACATTGTGCTAAGTCCTAAAGCATTTTATATTATTTATTGTCCGTAATCTGCAGGAAAGGAAGTAGAACCACTGTGATGGTAAACTTTATGTGTCAACTGGACTGGGCTACAGGATGCCCAGATAGATGGTTAAACATGTTTTTATGGGTTCTGTCTGGATAGGTATTTATAGAAGACAAAAGCATTTGAATCTGTAGCCTGAGTAATGAAGACTGCCCTCCCCACTGTGGGTAAGAATTACCCAATCCACTGGGGACTTGAATACTACAAAAAGATTGAGTAGAAGAAATTCTTGCTCCCTCATTGACGGCTGAGCTGGACGCTGGTCTTCTCCTGCCCTCAGACCAGGACTCACACCATCAGCACTCCTGATGTGTAGGCCTTTGCACTCAGACTGCAACTACACCTGGGTCTCCAGCTTTCAGATGACAGGTCATGGATCTTTTCAGTCTCTATAACTGCATAAGCCAATTCTTCATAATCAACCACTCTCCTATTGGCTTAGTATCTCAAGAACCCTGCTTAATATAATTGTTATCCACATTTTAAAGATAATGAAACTTGAAACAACCAGAGGAATCAAATAACTGCCTAAAGTTACAGCTACTAAGTGACACAGATAGAGTCACCCAAATCTACTGTCTCCCAGGCCCATGCTCTTAACTACGGTGCTAGACCACCTCCCTCCTTGTTCCTGGTCTACCTCTTTCCAGTAGTCTCCACTCTAGACAAGCCAACCCTTTTACAAGACCCCAACATGCTTGCTCATGCCTTGAAACATCTTTTTTTTTCCTGACTAAACAGAATTACCCTAATTCTTTCTTTCTCACGCCTGACAATCAGTGACTAGCTGATTTAGTCCCCTTATGTTTGTTATCTGTCATTTTCTTCAGTCCTGCAGTATTCTGTTATTTCTTATATTGTTCTTGAAACTTGCTGTGTTTGCTTTCACAACCTTCCAGTGCACCCTCTGCAATATTACTTTCCTAAAAAAAAAAAAAATCAACCTAAGATGTTGCTTACTGATATTACTTAATGAAGGCCTCAGAGAAACATTAACCCTCTTGGTATAATATAGAACACCTTTCACTGTTAAACCTAGGAAATTACAGCTATATTTTATCATTGCTTACTATGTGCCTGACATTGTGCTAAGTCCTAAAGCATTTTATATTATTTATTGTCCGTAATCTGCAGGAAAGGAAGTAGAACCACTGTGATGGTAAACTTTATGTGTCAACTGGACTGGGCTACAGGATGCCCAGATAGATGGTTAAACATGTTTTTATGGGTTCTGTCTGGATAGGTATTTATAGAAGACAAAAGCATTTGAATCTGTAGCCTGAGTAATGAAGACTGCCCTCCCCACTGTGGGTAAGAATTACCCAATCCACTGGGGACTTGAATACTACAAAAAGATTGAGTAGAAGAAATTCTTGCTCCCTCATTGACGGCTGAGCTGGACGCTGGTCTTCTCCTGCCCTCAGACCAGGATTCACACCATCAGCACTCCTGATGTGTAGGCCTTTGCACTCAGACTGCAACTACACCTGGGTCTCCAGCTTTCAGATGACAGGTCATGGATCTTTTCAGTCTCTATAACTGCATAAGCCAATTCTTCATAATCAACCACTCTCCTATTGGCTTAGTATCTCAAGAACCCTGCTTAATATAATTGTTATCCACATTTTAAAGATAATGAAACTTGAAACAACCAGAGGAATCAAATAACTGCCTAAAGTTACAGCTACTAAGTGACACAGATAGAGTCACCCAAATCTACTGTCTCCCAGGCCCATGCTCTTAACTACGGTGCTAGACCACCTCCCTCCTTGTTCCTGGTCTACCTCTTTCCAGTAGTCTCCACTCTAGACAAGCCAACCCTTTTACAAGACCCCAACATGCTTGCTCATGGCTCCATATGAAACATCTTTTCTTTGAGAAGACACTCTACGTCATCTTGAACATTCAGCACAAGAATCATATCCTTTGTGGGTTAAAAATGTGTTCTGAAAGCAATTTCCAAAGAGATATTATGAAAATGCCACTAAACAGGACAGGCACTGGTATAATCTCAAAACCTCCTGAGACACGTGATGCTTGGGGACAGCTCCTGTTTGGCAGTGTGGAAACTTTTCTAATCCTAGTGGAACTTTTCATAACCTAAACACACCATCATGATCCTCCTCATAGTCAATGGTGTCTACAGACTCTCAGTGTACCTGGGAAACTGGAATTCCCAGAGCACCATTTTTGAACAAGATCACATCACACAAGCAGTTAAGAAAGCTTCCTTTGCTTTTCCAGTATCTTCCTAATGGTGTACCACAGATTTGTCATGAAGTAGTTTTGTAATAAAACTAGGGTAGGTATAAAACTTGTTACCCTTTACATAAAATCCATCACATTGATATGTCTCCCATCCTAAAGCACTAAAGTCATGAACCAGTTAACTTAGCTAACCACCAGGCTCTCTTGGAATACAATGAGTTCCCATCAAGTGTCTGGAGACCCAGGGTTTGATCCCTTGGTTGGAAAGATCTCCTGGAAGAGGAAATGGCAACCTGCTCCAGTATTCTTGCCTAGAGGATCCCACGGACAGAGGAGTCTGATGGGTTCACAGGGTCGCCAAGTGTTGGACATGACTGAAGTGACTAAGCAGTGGTTTGGCATAAGTAGGGAAAGGACTATTTGAATGAGCCTCACTGATTTATATTTACATCTCAGACTGCAACTACACCTGGGTCTCCAGCTTTCAGATGACAGGTCATGGATCTTTTCAGTCTCTATAACTGCATAAGCCAATTCTTCATAATCAACCACTCTCCTATTGGCTTAGTATCTCAAGAACCCTGCTTAATATAATTGTTATCCACATTTTAAAGATAATGAAACTTGAAACAACCAGAGGAATCAAATAACTGCCTAAAGTTACAGCTACTAAGTGACACAGATAGAGTCACCCAAATCTACTGTCTCCCAGGCCCATGCTCTTAACTACGGTGCTAGACCACCTCCCTCCTTGTTCCTGGTCTACCTCTTTCCAGTAGTCTCCACTCTAGACAAGCCAACCCTTTTACAAGACCCCAACATGCTTGCTCATGGCTCCATATGAAACATCTTTTCTTTGAGAAGACACTCTACGTCATCTTGAACATTCAGCACAAGAATCATATCCTTTGTGGGTTAAAAATGTGTTCTGAAAGCAATTTCCAAAGAGATATTATGAAAATGCCACTAAACAGGACAGGCACTGGTATAATCTCAAAACCTCCTGAGACACGTGATGCTTGGGGACAGCTCCTGTTTGGCAGTGTGGAAACTTTTCTAATCCTAGTGGAACTTTTCATAACCTAAACACACCATCATGATCCTCCTCATAGTCAATGGTGTCTACAGACTCTCAGTGTACCTGGGAAACTGGAATTCCCAGAGCACCATTTTTGAACAAGATCACATCACACAAGCAGTTAAGAAAGCTTCCTTTGCTTTTCCAGTATCTTCCTAATGGTGTACCACAGATTTGTCATGAAGTAGTTTTGTAATAAAACTAGGGTAGGTATAAAACTTGTTACCCTTTACATAAAATCCATCACATTGATATGTCTCCTATCCTAAAGCACTAAAGTCATGAAGCAGTTAACTTAGCTAACCACCAGGCTCTCTTGGAATACAATGAGTTCCCATCAAGTGTCTGGAGACCCAGGGTTTGATCCCTTGGTTGGAAAGATCTCCTGGAAGAGGAAATGGCAACCTGCTCCAGTATTCTTGCCTAGAGGATCCCACGGACAGAGGAGTCTGATGGGTTCACAGGGTCGCCAAGTGTTGGACATGACTGAAGTGACTAAGCAGTGGTTTGGCATAAGTAGGGAAAGGACTATTTGAATGAGCCTCACTGATTTATATTTACATCTCATAAAGTGGGTAATAATCTGGGCAGGCAGTCTTGGTAGATGGTAAAAAGATACAGCCTTCCAAATAAACACACATACATTTATACACCCACCAAGGCAAGAGTGAAGTAACCTTGGGGGCAGTATATTCAAGTAAAAGAATACTGACTTAGCAGAGACTCATCTGGATTTGAAAATATTTCTACCACGTACTAAATATGCTTGTACCCTAGAGTATGATATTTAGTCCTCTGAGCCTTGGTTTCCCCATTTTTAAAGTGGAAGGAAAATAACTAGATGAAAGGGCTTTTGCCACAATTGAATGGGAAAATGTTTATAAAGATCTAAGCATGGCTCCTGTGGGAGATAAATGTTAGCTTCCTTCCAGTCCCCATTTCTTCCCTTTCCTTCAGTGCTGCTACTCAAAACCATCAGACTCAGCTACATGAGAGAACCTTGAATGAGGTTTCACTTGGACCAACTGAAATATCTGGCACACTCATTATTTTACAAAAGTCAATAGCAGCTGACCAATATGGACCACTACTTTTAAGTACCAGAGACAGCACGAAATTGAGGGAAACATTTGAATAAACAAGGTAGATCTTTTATGAAAAGCCTCCAGAATTAAATATCACAACTGATCTACTAATGTTCAGCTAATAACTGCAATGATACTGAGGAAACCTCCTTAAAACTTTATGTTAACCCAGATACACTTTTAGCAAGAAACCTCTTTTTTCCTTCACACAGATTTGTCATGAAGTAGTTTTGTAATAAAACTAGGGTAGGTATAAAACTTGTTACCCTTTACATAAAATCCATCACATTGATATGTCTCCTATCCTAAAGCACTAAAGTCATGAAGCAGTTAACTTAGCTAACCACCAGGCTCTCTTGGAATACAATGAGTTCCCATCAAGTGTCTGGAGACCCAGGGTTTGATCCCTTGGTTGGAAAGATCTCCTGGAAGAGGAAATGGCAACCTGCTCCAGTATTCTTGCCTAGAGGATCCCACGGACAGAGGAGTCTGATGGGTTCACAGGGTCGCCAAGTGTTGGACATGACTGAAGTGACTAAGCAGTGGTTTGGCATAAGTAGGGAAAGGACTATTTGAATGAGCCTCACTGATTTATATTTACATCTCATAAAGTGGGTAATAATCTGGGCAGGCAGTCTTGGTAGATGGTAAAAAGATACAGCCTTCCAAATAAACACACATACATTTATACACCCACCAAGGCAAGAGTGAAGTAACCTTGGGGGCAGTATATTCAAGTAAAAGAATACTGACTTAGCAGAGACTCATCTGGATTTGAAAATATTTCTACCACGTACTAAATATGCTTGTACCCTAGAGTATGATATTTAGTCCTCTGAGCCTTGGTTTCCCCATTTTTAAAGTGGAAGGAAAATAACTAGATGAAAGGGCTTTTGCCACAATTGAATGGGAAAATGTTTATAAAGATCTAAGCATGGCTCCTGTGGGAGATAAATGTTAGCTTCCTTCCAGTCCCCATTTCTTCCCTTTCCTTCAGTGCTGCTACTCAAAACCATCAGACTCAGCTACATGAGAGAACCTTGAATGAGGTTTCACTTGGACCAACTGAAATATCTGGCACACTCATTATTTTACAAAAGTCAATAGCAGCTGACCAATATGGACCACTACTTTTAAGTACCAGAGACAGCACGAAATTGAGGGAAACATTTGAATAAACAAGGTAGATCTTTTATGAAAAGCCTCCAGAATTAAATATCACAACTGATCTACTAATGTTCAGCTAATAACTGCAATGATACTGAGGAAAAACCTCCTGCTTCACAGAAGCATTTATGTTAACCCAGATACACTTTTAGCAAGAAACAACAGAGGGGATGAGAAAGACGCTGGTGAGTGGGATTTAAGCCCTTCATAAAGGATTCTGTACAGAGCCCTTTGGAGGCCGCATACAAGCTCAGGTAAGTGAGCTGTCCTCCATGAATGTGGAGACATTCTAAATGAATAAGAGAAAGCCAGGGAAGTCCCTAGTGGTCCAGTGGTTGGGACTCCACATTTTCATGCTGAGGACCTGGGTTGAATTCCCAGTCCAGGAACTAAGATCCCACAAGTCACGTGGCTCAGCCAAATAAATAAATAAGAGAAAGCCAGAGCACGATCTAGAACACGAGAGAGATAGAGACAGCGAGAGGCAGAGAGGGAGGCCAAGAGAAAGACTGACTCCCCAACTTTGCCTCCGAACTTGAAACCAATCAGCATGGTAACAACTGGGAGGCCTCCTGGCAGGAGCGGTGGAATCTTCAGGAGCTGGGAAATACCACTTGGAGGCTAGAATGACTGTGGCAGCTGCAAGCCCCACACAATTAGAATGCTGGCAAGTTGAACAAAAAACAGAGCCAGAAATAATACCAAGTGGCAGCAGGGCCTCCAAATCTGACCATTCCAGCACATGTTTTAAACCTAGGTTTAGTCCAGGAGGGGTCGGGGTGACAGCTGAAAAACCCCTTCAGAAACTATCAGAGACAGCGTTTGTGAAAACTTTTTGGCACTTTCATGTGCCAAAAAGTATGTTTTTCCTCTTGTATGAGCATGAAATGTGCCTGAGGACACAGCATATAAGCCCAGAGGGTGAGAGGGCCATGACCAAGAGGACAAGACATCTCCCTTGGGCCAGGGCACCCGCTTCATTCCTGTGGCCTCTGGAAACCATCACCTTAACACCACACTATCCCACTTCCCCACAAGCCACCTAGGAGCACCCTAACTACCGCTAGAACAGCTCAGCTTTCAGGTCTCCAAACAAAATACCATACCATTCATCTCATGCAGAGAGTATGGAGAATGAATAACTTGTTATTTCTAAACCATATGATCCAAAAAACCTAGATTCTTAATAATGCTATTTGCAGCAACATGGATGGACCTAGGAACTGCCTATATAGGCTATAGGCAGAGGCTCACTGTCAGGCTAAGTGAAGAAAGAAATTGCCAGACAGAGAAGGAGAAATATCTTATATGCAAAATCTAAAAAGAAATGATAAAATGAACTTATCTGCAAAAGAGACTCACAGACTCACAGAACAAATTTATGGTTGCCAGAGGGGAAGAGAAGGGGAAAGGGATAGTTAGGGAGTTTGGGATGATTGACAGTACACACAGCTATATTGAAAATGGATCACCAACACAGTCCTACTGTGTAGCACATGGAACTCTGCTCAATGTATGTGGCAGCCTGCCTGGGAGGAGTTTGGGGAGAATGCATACTTATTTTGCTAAAAACTAAAGAGACAGCGAGAGGCAGAGAGGGAGGCCAAGAGAAAGACTGACTCCCCAACTTTGCCTCCGAACTTGAAACCAATCAGCATGGTAACAACTGGGAGGCCTCCTGGCAGGAGCGGTGGAATCTTCAGGAGCTGGGAAACACCACTTGGAGGCTAGAATGACTGTGGCAGCTGCAAGCCCCACACAATTAGAATGCTGGCAAGTTGAACAAAAAACAGAGCCAGAAATAATACCAAGTGGCAGCAGGGCCTCCAAATCTGACCATTCCAGCACATGTTTTAAACCTAGGTTTAGTCCAGGAGGGGTCGGGGTGACAGCTGAAAAACCCCTTCAGAAACTATCAGAGACAGCGTTTGTGAAAACTTTTTGGCACTTTCATGTGCCAAAAAGTATGTTTTTCCTCTTGTATGAGCATGAAATGTGCCTGAGGACACAGCATATAAGCCCAGAGGGTGAGAGGGCCATGACCAAGAGGACAAGACATCTCCCTTGGGCCAGGGCACCCGCTTCATTCCTGTGGCCTCTGGAAACCATCACCTTAACACCACACTATCCCACTTCCCCACAAGCCACCTAGGAGCACCCTAACTACCGCTAGAACAGCTCAGCTTTCAGGTCTCCAAACAAAATACCATACCATTCATCTCATGCAGAGAGTATGGAGAATGAATAACTTGTTATTTCTAAACCATATGATCCAAAAAACCTAGATTCTTAATAATGCTATTTGCAGCAACATGGATGGACCTAGGAACTGCCTATATAGGCTATAGGCAGAGGCTCACTGTCAGGCTAAGTGAAGAAAGAAATTGCCAGACAGAGAAGGAGAAATATCTTATATGCAAAATCTAAAAAGAAATGATAAAATGAACTTATCTGCAAAAGAGACTCACAGACTCACAGAACAAATTTATGGTTGCCAGAGGGGAAGAGAAGGGGAAAGGGATAGTTAGGGAGTTTGGGATGATTGACAGTACACACAGCTATATTGAAAATGGATCACCAACACAGTCCTACTGTGTAGCACATGGAACTCTGCTCAATGTATGTGGCAGCCTGCCTGGGAGGGGAGTTTGGGGGAGAATGCATACATGTATGTGTATGGCTGAGTCCCTTTGCTGCCCACCTGAAACTATTACAGCACTGTTAATTGGCTATACAATACAAAAAGTTTTTTTATAAGCTGGATAATAACAAGTTCAACATATCATTATGAAGATTTTAAATGGTTAAAAACTGAGTTCACAATATATTGGCCATTATTATTTACAAATGTTGATCTCTTCCAGCTAGTCTTAAAAGGGTGGCATTTTCTGAGGAGTCAATCCCTTATACTACAGTTTTCCCTATTATTATTATAGCATAAACTGGCTAGATCTTTAAAATGTTAGATCCAACCAATCATTTGGAGCCCAAACGAAACACAGAGCTGAGTCCAATGAGCAGAACTTGCACCATCCAGACTACAGAAAGAAAGGGAGGAAGAACATGTGATGGAGACAGCTGGTTGATTAGAGGAAGAGCTGCACAAGTTAAACAGAAATATTAGGGGGCAAGAAATCCTCATTTCCTTAATCTTCCAAATAAACAACAAAGGTTTGTGTTTTTTTTTTCCTTTTAAAGATCTAAGAATGACTTAGAAAAAATGTCACATTTTATCATATTACAGTATTAATTACCAAGCAAAACATTTTCTAATAATGACACGATAACTCTAGAAGTTATTAAGCAAGCTTGTTCCTACATTTTTCAACATTTTCACATATTGCATTTTTCTGTCTTTTCCCTATCTTATGATTCACAAATGTTTCAAGTATATTGAAGAGCGTTTTTATTTTGTTTTGTTTTACTCTTAGGTTTAATCTCCCATGGAAAGCATTTTCTCCATATTTTTTAAGGATGGTGGGGGTAGCAGTCACTGGAAATTCTACCCACAAAAATTCATAAACATAACACCTTTCTGATACACGGGTTCATAGTTGTCAAAGCACTTCGACTTATCTGTTCTCGTTATCTTCACAACCACTGAAGAGAAAGAAGTAAGTCTGTACTCCCAATGAATGAAGAAACTGCAACCCAGACAGATGGTTTTCCTGATTTCTGATACAAGTGTTTCTTCTGGATTTTGCTTCTAGGCTGCATCTATTATCACTCCACACATGGTAGTGCTGTTAATGTTGTACACATGTGTTCTATCTCCCTCTCTCGTCTAAATAACAAAACTGTCTAACCTAGAGCTCATTAAATTGTAGCCCCGTGCCAGAATTCGCAAATAACATTGCCAGAGGTTATTTCACCTCATGCTTTCTATCAGTTCATGGTTATGTCATCTGCTCCAGTCAATTAGATTAGAAACAAGAATAACAACAAAAATAATAGTAATAATAATGACAACTGCATGGCAACACTATGATAGAACTTTAGTTTACAATGTATTTTATCCTCACAATGCTATAAGTTATCAAAATTTTTAGTTTACAGAAGAGGAAACAGTCTCAGGTAAGCTAAGAACTCCATAGGGCCATAGAGATGATGATGGTGATGATGCTAGATTTGAAAGTCACCTGTGACTAGCTTCAGAATCCATCCACTCCTCATGACACACTGTCTTAAATTTCAAAATCGCCAGCCTTGAGCATCTCTACCACATAGTTGCAACTCATTAACAGTGTGTTAATAATTAAAGTCAAAGCCAAAAATAAATGTACTTTCTCCTAATCTGATAGGAAATCTCAATGTTCCTGTCTGAAGCTCACTCCCAGTTTTCTCTCCAACAGATCCTGTTCTCTTCTGCTTCTCTGTCATCAGTAGGCTGGAGGAGCTGGCATCCCATAATTTCCACCACTGCTTCCCAAACACTGCCCACCACCATCTCTCAGGGCACTTTCTGAGACCCTCTTGAGCACTGTGTACTTTCCTACATTTTTATCACCATCTGGGGATTCTCAAGTTATTTCAAAACTTGAGCACCCAAAAGAAAATCTTCTACAGCCCACCATCTGCTATCTCATCTTCCATGAGCTCTTCAATGTCAAACAACTACAACTCCGATCCACCTGGGCCACTCTGCATCCGATCATCTCTAAGAACCACCCCCTTCAAGGTTACAATCTTTATGATCTTTGTGTTTCCTTTCCCTGGCTATGTTACTTCCACTGTCAACATTTTCATTACTGAACCTGATCTTTCTCCTTCCACTCTTCTGTTAACAATCCTCATAAACAGTCTGCCTCTCTCACACCTTCACTCATTCCTTTCCTCTTCTCTCTCTGCCCCTCTAATACATGGATTCTCAATCTTCCATTACCTATAAAATCCTTCCCACAAGCCTACTTAAATCCAAATTAGTCCTCTATATCTACATTTACTACTTGTCCATTTACTTGAAATTTACAAGCTGAGTAACTCCACAGCTAGTAATTAGCCTTTGGGATTAACAGAGCTATCCATATAAGATTTATGTATAAGAAAGCAATTGCAAGTATTAGTTCTGCATGTTTCTGTGATAATGCTTCAAGTACCAGGAATAAATGATGACATAACAGAATATATCCTTGCTTTAGCAACTGGTTATCCAAATACAAAGCAATCACATTTAAACTCACTCTATTCTGTCTTCTTAACTATCATGAAGAAAATTTGCTTTTGATGTTTCCCAAGGAGAAGTCCTATGCTCTCATAATTTGTGATAAGGTGTATACTCTCCCTTAGATACAACTCACCATAAAAATTAAAACATATACATGTATGCTAATAAAAGTGTCAGAAACACTGCTAGATTCTTACTCATAATTAGGCAATAACTCTTTTCAAAAGCAGACAGTTGTGATTTTAGTACATTTTCTAAAGCTCGTACTTCTAAAAATGAGAAGAAAAAATATTCAAAATTCTTAAGTTTTAGGGTAAAATATGGCTTTTTGTTAACTAAATAAAGAAAACAAAGATTTTGATGTGAGATACAAAATATTTCAATTCTGACTTGAATAATGTACAATTTATGTGAATCTATTTATACTTATTTTATTTGCTTATGAGGCAAACACAGAGCTAAGAATGCCATAAATAAGGAATGCTTCTTTAGTTATGATGAAATACCAGTTTCTTTAGGATAATACCAAATTCAAGAAAAGATCTTGTTTATATCAGTAAACGTACAACTCTTGCCTGACTTGTCTACCATCAAATAAATGGTATCCATCCTAGGTGAACATCTGAGAATAAAGACTACTTGGATCCCTTTTCCTCTTCTCTCTGGTTTACCTCCAGGGGGAAGTACAGTTCTGATGAAGTCAGATTACCCTGAATCTGAAATCCCTGCTTTGTCAGTTTCAGTAATATAAACTAGGTCAAGTCAGTTAATCTGAGCCTTGGTCTCTCTACATATAAAGAAGAAAAGAACAGAACCTATTTTGAAGGACCGTCACAGGATAAACCGAGAAAACGATTAAGAATATTACAAGTGCTCCTTCAACACTTGTTTGCTATCATAATTTCATATGTTTTCACTGTATTAGCCTTCCCTGTGATATAACTAAACACAATTTATTCAATTAATATGTTTTAAGTACGTAATACTTGTTAGGTACTGTAAGTGATGAGGCTTAAAAACATAACTCCAGTCCTTTTCGGTAAAGTCAGTCTAGTAGGGGAAAACAGATGTGTCAACTATAAATAAAACAATACAGTAACACCAATACACAAAGTACTGTAAGAATACAAGAAAGGTGGGTACCTTCACCTCCAACAAGGTGAGTGAGGGAAGGGGGCTTCATGTTGGGAGATGGATAGACAAAATTGAGTTGAAAATGGAAAAGTCTGCCTCCTAATCTCCTGCTCTTCCCTCCTACCCCTCATCAGGCAATATCCCTAGATGTTTGGACAAGCCCACATGACCTGGACTCAGCCAATTAGTTGATCTTGACTGGCCCTATGATTCTAAAGCTCGTACTTCTAAAATGAGAAGAAAAATATTCAAAATTCTTAAGTTTTAGGGTAAAATATGGCTTTTTGTTAACTAAATAAAGAAAACAAAGATTTTGATGTGAGATACAAAATATTTCAATTCTGACTTGAATAATGTACAATTTATGTGAATCTATTTATACTTATTTTATTTGCTTATGAGGCAAACACAGAGCTAAGAATGCCATAAATAAGGAATGCTTCTTTAGTTATGATGAAATACCAGTTTCTTTAGGATAATACCAAATTCAAGAAAAGATCTTGTTTATATCAGTAAACGTACAACTCTTGCCTGACTTGTCTACCATCAAATAAATGGTATCCATCCTAGGTGAACATCTGAGAATAAAGACTACTTGGATCCCTTTTCCTCTTCTCTCTGGTTTACCTCCAGGGGGAAGTACAGTTCTGATGAAGTCAGATTACCCTGAATCTGAAATCCCTGCTTTGTCAGTTTCAGTAATATAAACTAGGTCAAGTCAGTTAATCTGAGCCTTGGTCTTTTACATATAAAGAAGAAAAGAACAGAACCTATTTTGAAGGACCGTCACAGGATAAACCGAGAAAACGATTAAGAATATTACAAGTGCTCCTTCAACACTTGTTTGCTATCATAATTTCATATGTTTTCACTGTATTAGCCTTCCCTGTGATATAACTAAACACAATTTATTCAATTAATATGTTTTAAGTACGTAATACTTGTTAGGTACTGTAAGTGATGAGGCTTAAAAACATAACTCCAGTCCTTTTCGGTAAAGTCAGTCTAGTAGGGGAAAACAGATGTGTCAACTATAAATAAAACAATACAGTAACACCAATACACAAAGTACTGTAAGAATACAAGAAAGGTGGGTACCTTCACCTCCAACAAGGTGAGTGAGGGAAGGGGGCTTCATGTTGGGAGATGGATAGACAAAATTGAGTTGAAAATGGAAAAGTCTGCCTCCTAATCTCCTGCTCTTCCCCCCTCCTACCCCCTCATCAGGCAATATCCCTAGATGTTTGGACAAGCCCACATGACCTGGACTCAGCCAATTAGTTGATCTTGACTGGCCCTATGATTCTTGAAAAAGAGATGCCAAGGTGCTCAAACAGCCAGGAAATACTCCTGACACCATAGCAGAGGGCAGTGGCCAGTGGTGTGGTGGGAAATACCCAGGGGCCTCAATGTCAATGGTCAACAGGAAGAGTGATCATTTCTCATCAGTGAGGGGATCTCAGCTGTCCTCAGCTGTTCATCCTCTCTTGGCTTCCAGGCTCTCTCTGAATTAGATCTCTAGTTCTCTAGCCAATTTGCAAGAAACCCTATGTTCTTCCAACAAATTATTTCTCTGCCTGTATTAGAGGTACCTTGCATCACCAAGTAAACGTTCCAGCCTCATTGAATCTGTGGCTCTGGCTTTCCAACTGGCCTCTAATTATCACTTTCTTGTATGTTAACTAAGATACTATTCTGTTGCCTTTTTCAGTATAAACAGACTTTATCCTGAATCTTTATCTTAGCAAAATGCATATTAAGGGAAGTATTGTCTGAATTTTCATTTAGGAAAATAACCAATTGTTCCTACTTGCCACAAAGAAAAACATCTTCTATGATTCATCCCTTCCACACAAGATCTTCTTGTTCTTTTCATTTTATGATAAACAATGAAGAAGAAAGCAAAGATACAGGGAAGAACAATGTAAGGAAATAGAGATATAAGAAATCATTCATTGGTTTCCTATAGGATTCAACAACCCACTCCTATTTTATTTTCTTCTTAATATGCGATTGATCAAATTGGCAGGTTTTTTAAATCAAATATCAGCAATTATTGAAGTAGAAGCTTCAATCACAAGAACATTTTAGCCTATGGAACACTGTCATTGTCTGAGGATAAACAGGTGAAAAGATTGAGCTGAAAATGCCCACCCCTCCAGGAAGCCCTCAAGAATAACCAGATTGGAAACTACACTGTGAAAAATCATTTATGCGAACATTGTAAAAAGAAATATCCTGGTACCCTAAACTACTGGAAAAAAAAAAAAGGAAGATTGAGTTGAAAATGGAAAAGTCTGCCTCCTAATCTCCTGCTCTTCCCTCCTACCCCTCATCAGGCAATATCCCTAGATGTTTGGACAAGCCCACATGACCTGGACTCAGCCAATTAGTTGATCTTGACTGGCCCTATGATTCTTGAAAAAGAGATGCCAAGGTGCTCAAACAGCCAGGAAATACTCCTGACACCATAGCAGAGGGCAGTGGCCAGTGGTGTGGTGGGAAATACCCAGGGGCCTCAATGTCAATGGTCAACAGGAAGAGTGATCATTTCTCATCAGTGAGGGGATCTCAGCTGTCCTCAGCTGTTCATCCTCTCTTGGCTTCCAGGCTCTCTCTGAATTAGATCTCTAGTTCTCTAGCCAATTTGCAAGAAACCCTATGTTCTTCCAACAAATTATTTCTCTGCCTGTATTAGAGGTACCTTGCATCACCAAGTAAACGTTCCAGCCTCATTGAATCTGTGGCTCTGGCTTTCCAACTGGCCTCTAATTATCACTTTCTTGTATGTTAACTAAGATACTATTCTGTTGCCTTTTCAGTATAAACAGACTTTATCCTGAATCTTTATCTTAGCAAAATGCATATTAAGGGAAGTATTGTCTGAATTTTCATTTAGGAAAATAACCAATTGTTCCTACTTGCCACAAAGAAAAACATCTTCTATGATTCATCCCTTCCACACAAGATCTTCTTGTTCTTTTCATTTTATGATAAACAATGAAGAAGAAAGCAAAGATACAGGGAAGAACAATGTAAGGAAATAGAGATATAAGAAATCATTCATTGGTTTCCTATAGGATTCAACAACCCACTCCTATTTTATTTTCTTCTTAATATGCGATTGATCAAATTGGCAGGTTTTTTAAATCAAATATCAGCAATTATTGAAGTAGAAGCTTCAATCACAAGAACATTTTAGCCTATGGAACACTGTCATTGTCTGAGGATAAACAGGTGAAAAGATTGAGCTGAAAATGCCCACCCCTCCAGGAAGCCCTCAAGAATAACCAGATTGGAAACTACACTGTGAAAAATCATTTATGCGAACATTGTAAAAAGAAATATCCTGGTACCCTAAACTACTGGAAAAAAAAAAAAGGAAGATTAGCTTTGATTCGTTATTTGGAGTGTAAGATATACAGACAACAAAGCCTAATGAGAATATTTAATAAGACCTTTTCACTTTCACATCCCTAACTTTCTTCTTTCCTCACCACCCCCCCCCCCAACACCCCACCCCTTATCAATTTCCAGCTGTCTCCAGATTTTAGTTATAAGGTCAGAGTTAAGCCTCCAGGAATGTGTCTCTCTATAGGCAGAAACCTGATTCCATCTGAAAAAAAGTCTTGGTAGACCTTGGGAAAACTGCAGTTGCTATCACATGTACAGAGAGAGCTTTTGCAGTCATTGGACTTCAAATGTCTGTCTGTTGGACTGCCAAAAGGTTACTGCTCCCTGGAGAAAGGAGCCAGTTCCTCTAAACCACTCCCACTGACTCATATGTTTGTCTGGCTGCAGCTGCTGAAAAAGATGGGAATTTAAAAGCTGCTACACAAGTGCAAAAGCAATAACCAGAACAGTGGCGATATTCCCAGGTTTTGGAAAGGAAATATCCTTCCTGAGAAAGGCAAAAGGTGAGGGAAGGGACCTTAGCAAGAAAACTGTGGAATATAGACAGATGAAAAGAAACAGGAAGGAAATCACGGATTCTCGGGACTGGAATTTATTTTGCTCCGTGACCTTGCTAAAGGCAGTCTCAAGGATTTATTTTCTTTCCCCTGTGGTTAAATTATCTTTGACCCAGATTTACATGGAAGTTGATATTGAAAACTTGTCCACTATCACAACATTACAATCATATTCTTCAGAAAAGCTCAGAGAACTTTAAAAGTTGCTCATTATTATTACTGCATTATTATTTTTTATCCTAGTAATATCTCAGTCAGATAGGACAGAGATTATTTACCGCATAAAGATACCTTCACTCTCAAGTCACTGTAACAAATTCCTGTTTCATTCAGTACAGCCCCCAAAGATACTGGTAAACCTCCACCTTTGTCTTCGAGGACTCCAGCTCCACCCTCCAGTCTCTGCTCCCCCCACCCACTTCCATACTCACTTCCTTTCCTTCTCAAGTTTTCCCGTCTCTCTCATCAGACAGGAAAGTGATCTAACAAGCATTGATCTAAAGTGCCAAGGAAGGAAAGTGCATGCCATTCTCAGCAATTTTTTCACCTTCAAAAACAGACAAAAGGAAAGGATGATGCTCATCACGGAGAAGCTGCTAATAATGGGGCTTTTTAGTCCCAGGTGTGAGAGTTAACTGGAGATAGGAAGCCTTTCCTGAAAGCTCTTAAATCACACTGTTAAGACATATTGAAGGTGCAGTCCTCCAAAAAATTCCAAACCTTTTCCCCCACCGATGCCTACTGGGTCACAAATCCTTCACAACACATTTGATCCAATAGTAGTAACACTGCAAATACAGCCTATACCCACAGAAATGTCATCTTTACTGTGTTTGGTACAGAAATCTCTACCTTACCAGAATGTGTCTCCATAGCCTTTCTTCATGTTATCAAAAACCAGGTTGTTCTTTCTTAAGGCAGAATCAGCCTAAGCAAGTGCTTTAGAATTTCACTATCTCATTTCCTGGTTGTGGTTGGAATCCAGTCACCACCTAACCTAAAGGTGCTCATGAATGTCTGATAATAGGTCTGTAATCTTTCATGGACAACTCCTTTGATTTTATTTGTAGAGCTTGCTTAGGAGGGACCAGCTGAGGTGTCAAATCTCCATGGATTCATTTTTCTGTCAGTTTCTCAGGATATTTCCACAAAGATCTGAAGCTATTTATAAACCACTTCACTTCCTGGAAAGTTTTTGCTACTCCAAAGAAACTTCTAATGCTTAAGAACATCACTTTGGAACTAGCCCACTCTGGCATGTATCCTTTTTTTTTTTTTTTTCATGTTGGAGGAAAACATTTCAAAAACCCATATTTTAATAATCCTAATTGTTTATTTGGTGAGATTGTGCCTCCCGAGCAAAACTGTTCACTGTTAGAGGGCAAGAAACGTGCCTACCATTTTGTTTTCTAGTTAGTGAGTCGACTCACCATCATCACTCCTCCCAGAGCCTCACACACAGCTCCCAGGCACACAATGGCTATACAATTGCATTTTGGTAACTGAACTGGAACTACGTAATTCAGTATTTAAGGCTGTGTTTTCAGCAGCCAACATTTAAAAAATGTATTTATTTACTTGGAGGATAATTACTTTACAATAATGTGATGTTTTTTGCCATGCATCAATATGCATCAGTCATAGGCACATATATGTCTCCTCCCTCCTGAGCCTTCCTCCCACCTTCATTCCCACCCCCCAGCCCACGTGCTCACAGAGCGCTGCTTTGGGTGCCCTGCGTCATATATCAAACTCCCACTGCCTATCTATTTTATATATGGTAGTGTATATGTTTCAATGGTATTCTCTCAGATCATCCCACCATCTACTTCTCCCACTGAGTCCAAAAGTCCGTTCTTCATGTCTATGTCTCCTTTGCTTCAGCAGCCAGCATTTTTGTCTACACAGACAAATGAAAATGAAGACAGTTAAAAAGCTTAGGCTATGAAAAACACATTGACATTTGTCTCTTAGCTAAGAAATGCATAAATGTAGAGCTGAGGGGAGCAATTATATTAGTCACTGCCTTGAACACAGGTTAATAACACTCTGGTTTATTGGATAGTCACACCTCTCAAGGAGCTGGGGCCCCTGGCCTTAAAATCCCCAATGAACATGTGTAATAAGCCCTTGCATTTTCAGGGTTGTTTTGTTTGTTTGTTTCCGATGCATTATGATATTAGGCTCTTTCATGTGCACCTAAGTTTTTCTTTAGGCCATTACTTCCCACAGTAGTTCTTTAAAATACATGCATACTAACTAAACTAAAAGCTATTATCATTTATTAGTCATCATTTAGGGTATACATTTAAGAATCTTGATCTTAAGTACTTCTTTTAAATTTAAAATTAGCCTTGTGAGAGTAACCTATGCACTGACATTCAATAAAGTATTGATGGTAAAAGTGTAGCTTCTTTTTACTATTAAAATACAAATAAATAAACTTAGTGGATACTGAACAAGTCAAATCACTACATTACTATAATTTCAACAGTTAAATTGGAATTTGTAAGACTCTGACCTAGGTTGGATCCTGATTTTCAGTAGTAACATTTTAAGACATGCTTTGGTTTTCTTGGACAACACTAATGGGAAATACATATTCAAATATACATATGTATGTATGCATACGTACTGAGTTGATCAAAAGTTCTTACAGGTTTTTCCACAAGATGTCATAGAAAAATCTGAACAAACTTTTTGGCCAACCCAATAGATACACATCTCTCTCTAAATATATGTACACAGATGTATATATTTATATTCCCACTTTTTTTAGGGTAAGTTCCTTAAAAAGCATCTTTCTCAGTTGTTTTTCTTTTGCTATAATTTAAATGCAGTTCCCATTCATTTAAAAACACTAGACAGCAAACTGTTTAGGAAATCAAAGCAAACATCTGTTAAGTACTTACTACTTACTAATATATTCTGTGAAGCTCCTAACAATTTTGCTAGGTAGCTATTATTATTTATATCTAAAAAATGAAGAAACTACATCATAAACACATTTTTATCAGCTCTCATGGATAGTAAGCAAAAGAGCAAAAATTGTCTTGCTGCAAAGCCACTGCTGTTTGCATGCACCAGACCCTAGAGGACCCAACTAAGAATCACGAGCAAGGCAGCTGCTTGCAGAAAACTTTGACTCTACAAAGTGTTTTCATACACTTATTTGTGAGATATTTCCTTAGAAGAATAAAACTCATTTTCCCATAAACAATAGCATTGTTAATGTACATACAGTATTTGAATCTAATCATTGTATCACATAGTCATATCACATACCTTGCCAAATATTCTTTCTCAATATACAATCTGTTAAAAAAAAGACAACAGGCCAACATGGAGTCACCTATGTTAAATCCTAAGCCTTCAAACCAGGACTTAAGTATAGTTTTGGCTCTCCCAGAAACAGAATTTTAAACCAGGAAATCACCCAATCAGCACTAGTCAGGTCATCTGCCTGAGACCCCTGGCATCACCTAAAGCAAAGTATCCTTGTGATAATCAGTCTGCTTTTTTGTCTAACAAGGAAATATAATTCCCTTGTTTTGCTCTGTTCTTTCTATTAAAGTCTGTCATTTTGTACAGGTCCTTGGGGCTTCTTTCTGTTAGGTGGGATGCTGCCCAATTCATGAATCACTGAATAAAATCAATATGACCTTTAAAATTTACTCCATTGAACTTTATAAACAAATCTCAGAATCTGAGGATTAGAAGGAACCCTCTAAATAGACTGACTCTCTGTTTCCCCAGAACTTTGAGGTACTAGGACAAGTGAATCTCAGTTTTAAAATTTGGATTAAGGAGTTTCTAAGACCTGGGACTTTCAGGGCTGAAATTAGGAAAGTCCCAGGTAGCCCAGAACAAGTTGCTCACTCTACATCTCATCTGGCCCCTTCATTTCACAGGGAAAGAAGCCAAGGGGAAGAATACACCAGGTCAACAAGTTAGTGACCCATGCCATTTGTACTCTTCTTATCTTATTTATACAGACTCGATGAGCCTCTAGCTATCTTGTAACTTCTCACGCCTAATCAATTAGTTTAATTGTTCATCATTTATGCTACTTACTAGGATCTGTGTGTCAGGAACCAAATTTCTGTTCCATTTGTAATTTCAGCACTTTTTTTCCTGAGTTAGTGTACACAATTTGATATATATCTGTTGACTGTTACTGATGAGTTAGATGGTATTTCTTGGGGAAATTGAGGTCTTTATGCAAGTCATATTCAACCATAACAATGATGGATTAAAGATAGAAAGCTGACAGCTGCATGAGATAACATCTTCATCAATTTTTCCTTTACTTGCCATATTTTATGTACTGAGCATATACAATTTCATAATGAAAACTAAAAAGCATTTTTAATAAAATAATTATCCATGCCTTGTGTTCCCCTGATTAACCAGAGAGCTGCTGATTCAGGACGTGAAGATCATGTCATAGGATAAATTACTATCTCAGCTGTCCTGGTTGCCAGACTAACAGGTGGAGTCATGTTAAATCCTAAGCCTTCAAACCGGGAAGTAAGTTTTGGCTCTCCCAGAAACAGAATTTTAAACCAGGAAATCACCCAATCAGCACTAGTCAGGTCATCTGCCTGAGACCCCTGGCATCACCTAAAGCAAAGTATCCTTGTGATAATCAGTCTGCTTTTTTGTCTAACAAGGAAATATAATTCCCTTGTTTTGCTCTGTTCTTTCTATTAAAGTCTGTCATTTTGTACAGGTCCTTGGGGCTTCTTTCTGTTAGGTGGGATGCTGCCCAATTCATGAATCACTGAATAAAATCAATATGACCTTTAAAATTTACTCCATTGAACTTTATAAACAAATCTCAGAATCTGAGGATTAGAAGGAACCCTCTAAATAGACTGACTCTCTGTTTCCCCAGAACTTTGAGGTACTAGGACAAGTGAATCTCAGTTTTAAAATTTGGATTAAGGAGTTTCTAAGACCTGGGACTTTCAGGGCTGAAATTAGGAAAGTCCCAGGTAGCCCAGAACAAGTTGCTCACTCTACATCTCATCTGGCCCCTTCATTTCACAGGGAAAGAAGCCAAGGGGAAGAATACACCAGGTCAACAAGTTAGTGACCCATGCCATTTGTACTCTTCTTATCTTATTTATACAGACTCGATGAGCCTCTAGCTATCTTGTAACTTCTCACGCCTAATCAATTAGTTTAATTGTTCATCATTTATGCTACTTACTAGGATCTGTGTGTCAGGAACCAAATTTCTGTTCCATTTGTAATTTCAGCACTTTTTTTCCTGAGTTAGTGTACACAATTTGATATATATCTGTTGACTGTTACTGATGAGTTAGATGGTATTTCTTGGGGAAATTGAGGTCTTTATGCAAGTCATATTCAACCATAACAATGATGGATTAAAGATAGAAAGCTGACAGCTGCATGAGATAACATCTTCATCAATTTTTCCTTTACTTGCCATATTTTATGCACTGAGCATATACAATTTCATAATGAAAACTAAAAAGCATTTTTAATAAAATAATTATCCATGCCTTGTGTTCCCCTGATTAACCAGAGAGCTGCTGATTCAGGACGTGAAGATCATGTCATAGGATAAATTACTATCTCAGCTGTCCTGGTTGCCAGGCTTCCTGACAATAGAGCAACAACAAGCCCCTTATCCTCCCACTCATGCCCCTCACCCATTGCCCTCACAAATTATTTGCACGGATAGAAGAGGGCAACAGGTGGGTGAACAGATTCTGATGTTTCCTTGAGTATATCAGTAAGCGTCTCCCAGTTCCTGTTCATATTAAAATTCGAACGTGCAGTGGAACAAGCTTAAAAATTGATGTAGCACTTGAGATAATGAGATTTCAAAGAAGGGGGGTTTTCTCCAGCTGTGCTGCATCTCCACATCTGCCAAAATCCTCATGGTTTGACCATGCATTTCAAGTTACATTCTTCCCTCTTAAAAAGATGAGAACCATGGGCCAGAACTCATTAAGAAATTACCTAGTAAACACTCTAGCTCCCACGTTGCTTTCTGACACCAAGTTAACTTTCTTTGATCGGAAGAAATAGTATATTATATTCACTATAAACCTTCAAGTGGGAATCACTGCCAAGAAATTCCAACAGGGGTGAAAACACCAGAATTCTGAAGCTGACCCACGACTGCTCCTTGATCCCACAGTACACGGGAATTCAAAGAGCTTGATTCATTACTATTTAATTTTCCAAATATTTCTACACCCACTTAGAAATATCCTTTTTCACTTGTTTCCCCCTCCTTGGAGTTCAGAGTATCATGGTCCTATAACCTGAAACTATACTCTTCATTACAGTGCAAAAGTAGATTTCCAGAGATCCACAGGCTGCCGTTTGTATTTAATGGTGCACAACACACACTGCATGTGCAGCTTCCCCTCTCTCACCCTGCCCTCTTTTCCTATAAGTTAAAATAGGTAGTAAGTACAGACTAGACGGCTTCCCAGGTGGCACCAGTGGTAAAGAATCTGCTTGCCAATGCAGGAGACATAAGAGACACAGGTTCCATCTCTGGGTTGGCAAGATTCCCTGGAGAAGGGTACAACAACCCACTCCAATATTCCTGCCTGGAGAATTTCATGGCCAGAAGAGCCTGGCGGGCTACTGTCATGGAGTCAAAGAGTTGGACACGGCTGAAGCAACTTAGCATGCATGCGTAGACTGGAAGAGAAAAATGTCCCTCAGTAAAGGACAATCTGGACTGAATGTTGATGGGAGCAAGGCTAAATCTCTCAAAGACAGGCTATGAGGAGTTAGTACAGTTTCTCTAGGTAGACCAGAGATATGTTTAGCATCATTTTGTAGGGTCACTTTCTTCTGCTCTCCTGGCTACCCTAGAGTTCCTGAGCAGAACAAACCCCCAAACCATGATGCTGGTTAGACCAGGCCTGATGGCTTAGTGCCAAAAACAACTCTCACAGAAGCATTCAAACTTTTGGGTATAAAGCACAGAAACAAATCCTAGTACAGTGGTGCCCATATCAGAATCATGGAGAGTTTGGTCAAATACTCAAGTTCATACCCATCCCCAGGACACTCTGAAATGCTCTCATCCTCCCTCACCGGCACCCCTAGTAAGACTGCTTTTCATAGCTACTGCCTCCTCCTCACACCAGGAATAGGATGTGATCACCATGTCACGAGCAACCCTGCCATTTGACATTTGACAGCTCATGATCCTGCAAATTCACCCATAGGACTTTATCCAACTGATCCTTGAAAAGAAAGCCCAAATATGCAAATCACAATGTGATGTGTACCAGTGCTTATATTGATGAAATGAACTGAATAAATAATGAGCTGATTAAACAGAGATGATATCAAAGCATTGTTAAAAACAAGTAAATCTGTATCTGACAGGATAAAGAAAAGTAACTCAATTTCTCAATGATTTTGACTGTCTATTAACTGGCTATGAATCATCATTATTGCATAGGAACAGGGCAAAGGAATGAAGCTGAGAAATGGTATCTTGGGAATGGGTCCACATAGCACATCCAGAATACTTGGAAGTTTTTGTTATATCAAAGCCCCAAGACCTGAAGGAGAACTTTCAGACCCACCTGGTGTAGCACAGGAGGATGGTCTACAACTGACTGACACAGGTATGTCAAGATCTTGTTCCCTTCCAAGTGGTCAGGCAAGGACCTACCAGCAGTGAGCAGCCTCTTGTGTTCACTCCAGAGTGCTGCACAAATAGCCATTGTTCCATGTGTGCACAGAAGTTTGGGAAACTGAATTTTAGGAACTGCAGAAGTGACCTGGTACTTGTATCATTGTGTCTTTCAAAGACTAATTTCCAAAGAAAACAAAACAAAGCCTTAGCATGCATGCGTAGACTGGAAGAGAAAATGTCCCTCAGTAAAGGACAATCTGGACTGAATGTTGAGGGACCAAAAAGGCTATGAGGAGTTAGTACAGTTTCTCTAGGTAGACCAGAGATATGTTTAGCATCATTTTGTAGGGTCACTTTCTTCTGCTCTCCTGGCTACCCTAGAGTTCCTGAGCAGAACAAACCCCCAAACCATGATGCTGGTTAGACCAGGCCTGATGGCTTAGTGCCAAAAACAACTCTCACAGAAGCATTCAAACTTTTGGGTATAAAGCACAGAAACAAATCCTAGTACAGTGGTGCCCATATCAGAATCATGGAGAGTTTGGTCAAATACTCAAGTTCATACCCATCCCCAGGACACTCTGAAATGCTCTCATCCTCCCTCACCGGCACCCCTAGTAAGACTGCTTTTCATAGCTACTGCCTCCTCCTCACACCAGGAATAGGATGTGATCACCATGTCACGAGCAACCCTGCCATTTGACATTTGACAGCTCATGATCCTGCAAATTCACCCATAGGACTTTATCCAACTGATCCTTGAAAAGAAAGCCCAAATATGCAAATCACAATGTGATGTGTACCAGTGCTTATATTGATGAAATGAACTGAATAAATAATGAGCTGATTAAACAGAGATGATATCAAAGCATTGTTAAAAACAAGTAAATCTGTATCTGACAGGATAAAGAAAAGTAACTCAATTTCTCAATGATTTTGACTGTCTATTAACTGGCTATGAATCATCATTATTGCATAGGAACAGGGCAAAGGAATGAAGCTGAGAAATGGTATCTTGGGAATGGGTCCACATAGCACATCCAGAATACTTGGAAGTTTTTGTTATATCAAAGCCCCAAGACCTGAAGGAGAACTTTCAGACCCACCTGGTGTAGCACAGGAGGATGGTCTACAACTGACTGACACAGGTATGTCAAGATCTTGTTCCCTTCCAAGTGGTCAGGCAAGGACCTACCAGCAGTGAGCAGCCTCTTGTGTTCACTCCAGAGTGCTGCACAAATAGCCATTGTTCCATGTGTGCACAGAAGTTTGGGAAACTGAATTTTAGGAACTGCAGAAGTGACCTGGTACTTGTATCATTGTGTCTTTCAAAGACTAATTTCCAAAGAAAACAAAACAAAATATTGACTGTAACTAGAGCATCCTCTGTAAAAGAAGGAAGGTTCCTGGGGCTATATGAACCCTTCCTTCATCTTTTACCTTAAAGTCACTTTGAAATGCTAAGTGAAAGAAGTCAGACACAAAAGATCATATAATATATGATTCCATTTATGTGAAATGTCCAGAAAAGATGTAAACAGAAAGTAGATTAGTGGTTGCCTGGGGCTGGGGGTGAGAACAGACTGACCGCAGATGGGCATGAGGAATCTTTGGGGGATGATAAAAATGTTCTAAAATTGGACTGTGCTGATGGCTGAGGACTGCACAGCTCTGAAAAGTTACTAAAAATCACAGAATGGTACACTAAGAATGAGTGAACTTCACAACACGTAAATCATATGCCAACAAAGGTCTTAAGAAATACTCTAAATAATATTAAATAATTTCTAATTCTAGCCATATCATTTATATTTCTAAATAGAAATATAGGTAAGTTATAAAGAGAAAGTTTCAATACTGATATCCTTTTTTCATTAAAAAAAGAAGCTATATTTGAAAGGACAAAAATGTATTTAATCTTGAATATGCATAGAAAGTGACTTGCAAGAAATACAAGGAATACTGTTTTTAGTGGATGAGACCGAAGTTTCTTTGCAGGGAAATTTTTACTTCTCACTATGCATTTTTGTACATTGTATGTTTTTATAGGAAAATATTCCCTTTATTTAAAAAAAATACAAATTACCTTTGATGTCTATGTTTTTCTTTGAGACTCAGATTTGTCACCAAGATTCTCAGATAAGTTATTTATAATTAAATATATCCGTTCTAGAATAAAACAGTAAAGTATTCGCTGGTTCTGGAAAAATTGTGATTAGAGATTTAATGTATACTCTTTGGCAAAACTGGCCTATAATAATGGTTACAGAGTGTGCTATGTGCTGTATTGATGAGGTGCAGACAATTTCAGGTCAGAAGTTGGCAAGTTTTTCTAAAGGAGCCAAATAATCAATATGCAGTCACTGTGGGCCAGTCTGTCTCGGCCTTGACTGCTCTGCTCTGTTACAGTGACCTGGTACTTGTATCATTGTGTCTTTCAAAGACTAATTTCCAAAGAAAACAAAACAAAATATTGACTGTAACTAGAGCATCCTCTGTAAAAGAAGGAAGGTTCCTGGGGCTATATGAACCCTTCCTTCATCTTTTACCTTAAAGTCACTTTGAAATGCTAAGTGAAAGAAGTCAGACACAAAAGATCATATAATATATGATTCCATTTATGTGAAATGTCCAGAAAAGATGTAAACAGAAAGTAGATTAGTGGTTGCCTGGGGCTGGGGGTGAGAACAGACTGACCGCAGATGGGCATGAGGAATCTTTGGGGGATGATAAAAATGTTCTAAAATTGGACTGTGCTGATGGCTGAGGACTGCACAGCTCTGAAAAGTTACTAAAAATCACAGAATGGTACACTAAGAATGAGTGAACTTCACAACACGTAAATCATATGCCAACAAAGGTCTTAAGAAATACTCTAAATAATATTAAATAATTTCTAATTCTAGCCATATCATTTATATTTCTAAATAGAAATATAGGTAAGTTATAAAGAGAAAGTTTCAATACTGATATCCTTTTTTCATTAAAAAAAGAAGCTATATTTGAAAGGACAAAATGTATTTAATCTTGCACATGCATAGAAAGTGACTTGCAAGAAATACAAGGAATACTGTTTTTAGTGGATGAGACCGAAGTTTCTTTGCAGGGAAATTTTTACTTCTCACTATGCATTTTTGTACATTGTATGTTTTTATAGGAAAATATTCCCTTTATTTAAAAAAAATACAAATTACCTTTGATGTCTATGTTTTTCTTTGAGACTCAGATTTGTCACCAAGATTCTCAGATAAGTTATTTATAATTAAATATATCCGTTCTAGAATAAAACAGTAAAGTATTCGCTGGTTCTGGAAAAATTGTGATTAGAGATTTAATGTATACTCTTTGGCAAAACTGGCCTATAATAATGGTTACAGAGTGTGCTATGTGCTGTATTGATGAGGTGCAGACAATTTCAGGTCAGAAGTTGGCAAGTTTTTCTAAAGGAGCCAAATAATCAATATGCGAGTCACTGTGGGCCAGTCTGTCTCGGCCTTGACTGCTCTGCTCTGTTACAGATCAAAAGCAGCCACAGACAATTCGTAAATTAATAGACGTTCTGTTTGTTGCTTCCTGTATTAAGTGGCATATTGAGTCATTTTTTATTTTAACACTTACCTGAATATATATTGGAAAAGTATAACTAGCATATCAAATCTATGAATTCATAAGTATTATTTGTTAGAATGAGGCTAAATTTATGTAGGTTTTTTTAAAGGTTGTAAATTTAAAGAAAATATTGAAGAAATAATAGAACAGAAGATATCTGGGTTTGACAAAAATCATGAAAGATATTTGCAAATGAGAAACATTTGGGAAAACTACATTTGAGTATAAACATCAATTTCTTATTAACAATAAATGGCAGAATGAATGAAATCTCTCCAAATGAGGTAACTCTTATCAGGACCCAACCCAGGCCTTGAAGAAGCAAAGCTCCCTGAAAGAAATATCAAAATGTAGATCAAAAATCCTCAAAAGCAATGATCTTCACCCAGAAAAAAAAAAAAAAATGCACATGTAAAAGCAGCACCCTTGATGGCCTGGAGCAGTGGGATGGGAGGACTGTGAGGGGGTGGAAGAGGGAGGGGTCAGGGATATACATATGACTAATCTGGGATTATACATATCTGTAAACAACAAAACTCTGTAAAAGTAAAAAGCAAAATAAAAATATTTTTTAAAAAACAGCACCCTGTAACACATCCAAATTCAGAGACTTTGAAATGGTGAAACACACCATACACAACAGCATCATCATTCCCAGGTTTTCTCCAGACACCACAGTGCACACGACCGGTGCTCAGTGATGAACTCAGCACATCAGACAGACGTGAATACAGTGCTCTCTGGGAGCCAGTGTCCTCCTCACACACCAGCTGTGATGACGCAGGAAACTGCAGTATCAGAGTAAAGGACGGTTGCTGCCAGAGACCGCCCCACTCAATACAACACACTGCCATCCAGGCCAGAAACAGAACAGAGCTCTAAGCCTCTTGACTCTTCCTCATTTTCCTAAACACGGCCATAGTTTCCAAACTGACAAGCATCACTGGCTTTCCTCCTTCCCCCACTTAGGAAAATGAGAAGTGAGAAAGGACAAGGTGGGGTACACGGCGGGGAAAAAAAGGAGAGAAGGTATTTAAACACCTACATGCTAGGTTCTCTCCATATGCTATTTTACTGAATGCTTACAACAAATCCACATGACATAATTATTTTCATTTTAGAGAAAAGGAAAGGGAAACATTAGTCTAGATTTATCTTCATTATCTCAAGATGAAACTTTCATATCAGTAATATTGAATAGTAAATACTGTTCTGTAATATACCTTATTACTCTATTTCATGCTTCCCAGTTAGCTTTGCTCAGGCTGCTAGAATGTTCTTTCTATATCTATCTTCAACTAAATTGTACTCGGCATTAGGACTCAGCTTGAGCACGGCCTTCCCTGAAGAGCCTTCCTGAATGCCCTCCTCCACTCCCAGTTCACATCTGCCCTGTGTTTAATTCCACACGACATTACCATTCTACTTAGCTCCAAGGTATACTCATTGAAATTGCCGGTTTACCTGCCAGTCTCTCCCAGGAGACTAAAATCTCTTAAGATACAGAGATCATCTGTTTGATTTCTCTCCTCAGAGCCTTAATACTGTGTCTGCCACAAAGTAAAAGCTCCTATAATCTACTGAATAAATAAATAAATGAAGGATAGAATTGCATTGCACAATATCCCACAGTATATACGTTGTAGAACCAGGATTTGAAACTAGTCTCTCCTTCCACTGGAGAAGGAAATGGCAACCCACTCCAGTATTCTTGCCTGGAAACTTCTATAGATGGAGAAGCCTAGTGAGCTACGTTCTCTTATATTTGAGACCTCTCAAATATAAACATATATGGCTTCCATGATGGCTCAGTGGTGAAGAATCTGCCTGTAATGTAGGAGACCCGGTTTCCATCCCTGGGTGGGGAAGATCCCCCTGGAGGAGAGCCTGGCAACCTACTCCAGTATTCTTGCCTGGAGAATTCCATGGACGGAGGAGTCTGGCGGGCTGCAGTCCATGGGGTCACACAGAGTGAAGTGACTAAGCAGCAGCAGCTCCTTCCATTATACCACAATATGAGTCCAAAAAAATTAATTAATTATTTACTACTTTAGGCTTAGGATATTCAAGAATAGTTCATGAATGACTCAATTGATGAGTCATTCTAAATTACCTCGGGAAACTTTCATGAAGTACCATAAATTATCTTATAGGGGACAAAAAATTTTAACGCCTCAAATCCAGTGAAAATTAAAATTCTGTTATATAGAAAAGCTGCGCTTTTTTTTTAAACTGCCAAAGAACTGGGAAGTGGCACTGTGGTACTCCAAAATCCATCAAAGTCCGATGACTCCATCCTAGGTGTGAGGTCCCTCTAAACGCACAGCAGGACAAAGTATTTTTGTCATTCCACTTCTTAAAAACCCTCAGTAAGGTCCCATGGTGGAAGCTGTTTCATACCAAAGAGACTCTTTGAGATGTCCCAAGAGTAGTTCACAATCCCTGAGCACCCAGGAATCTATATATATGCACTGTCTGACTAGGAGACACGCTGAGCTCACACTGAATACCAACTCATTATTCCTGCTTCTCTTCAGTATTTTTCAGACAGTTCTGGGGTATGGAATGTGACTGTGGCTGGAGGCCTTTGCCAAAGTGAATCTGCATCCTACAGGGGCACAAGCACCCAGTTTATGCTGACACTACCAGCATGCTGAGCCCTGGGTCCCAAACAAAAGTTTAGGGACTGACACTGGGCAATGAGGAGCTATTGCAAGATTATAAACAAAACAGTGATCAGACTGATCACTTTCAAGTAGTCTAGTCATATTGTCATCATTATCATTATCATCATCATTACAGCTATTGTTATTATAACCTCTACATGAATGTATTCTGATGCACAGTCCATAAGGTTAAGGAGAAAGTGCAGCTGTAGCTGGTATACATGAAACCACCTTCAATAGACACAGAGATGCATTAGAAGGTTGAAGCAATCTCAATCATGTACGTCATGAAGGGAAAATGACAGCCACATGTTGCTTTAGACTACTGAACTGACAAAACTGAAAAGTATCTGTGGCAGGTCTATTGTGCGCAATGCATTGTGCCAGGTACCCCTGCATCTATCCGTGGAGAGAGAGAGTTGAAGAGCTTTGTTGGCTTCTCAGGCAAGAATTCTGGGGACATTTTTTTTAGTAACAGCACCATTGTCTAAGCCAGGTCCTATGCTTCCCTGCTTCAATTTTTTTTAGGCACAGCAGATTCATAAATAATTAAATATAACAAATCATCTGCTATTTTGGTGGAGAACATACTTTTTTCCAGTGACCAAAATATTAATGCCTAGTCTCTATGGCATTGCTTTTTTAGTATTTTTTTTTCGAATGCCAAAGAACTGGGAAGTGGCACTGTGGTACTCCAAAATCCATCAAAGTCCGATGACTCCATCCTAGGTGTGAGGTCCTCTAAACGCACAGCAGGACAAAGTATTTTTGTCATTCCACTTCTTAAAACCCTCAGTAAGGTCCCATGGTGGAAGCTGTTTCATACCAAAGAGACTCTTTGAGATGTCCCAAGAGTAGTTCACAATCCCTGAGCACCCAGGAATCTATATATATGCACTGTCTGACTAGGAGACACGCTGAGCTCACACTGAATACCAACTCATTATTCCTGCTTCTCTTCAGTATTTTTCAGACAGTTCTGGGGTATGGAATGTGACTGTGGCTGGAGGCCTTTGCCAAAGTGAATCTGCATCCTACAGGGGCACAAGCACCCAGTTTATGCTGACACTACCAGCATGCTGAGCCCTGGGTCCCAAACAAAAGTTTAGGGACTGACACTGGGCAATGAGGAGCTATTGCAAGATTATAAACAAAACAGTGATCAGACTGATCACTTTCAAGTAGTCTAGTCATATTGTCATCATTATCATTATCATCATCATTACAGCTATTGTTATTATAACCTCTACATGAATGTATTCTGATGCACAGTCCATAAGGTTAAGGAGAAAGTGCAGCTGTAGCTGGTATACATGAAACCACCTTCAATAGACACAGAGATGCATTAGAAGGTTGAAGCAATCTCAATCATGTACGTCATGAAGGGAAAATGACAGCCACATGTTGCTTTAGACTACTGAACTGACAAAACTGAAAAGTATCTGTGGCAGGTCTATTGTGCGCAATGCATTGTGCCAGGTACCCCTGCATCTATCCGTGGAGAGAGAGAGTTGAAGAGCTTTGTTGGCTTCTCAGGCAAGAATTCTGGGGACATTTTTTTTAGTAACAGCACCATTGTCTAAGCCAGGTCCTATGCTTCCCTGCTTCAATTTTTTTTAGGCACAGCAGATTCATAAATAATTAAATATAACAAATCATCTGCTATTTTGGTGGAGAACATACTTTTTTCCAGTGACCAAAATATTAATGCCTAGTCTCTATGGCATTGCTTTTTTAGTATTTCAGTATTTGAGAAATCCAATGATTAATCAGAAGGCTGTGTGTACAGCACACATTCAGAAATAAAATAGAACTTGGTAACTTTAAAGAATATTTTATGAAACATTGAACCATATCTGCTCACAAATGACCTAGAGACAAAATACACCCAGGCCTTTAAAACTGAAGATCTTTCTTCTTTGAATGTACATGTTAACTCCTTCCAATCAAACAGCCTTTGTTAAAAGTGACCACAAATATCATTATACCATGCAATGTAAGTTACAGTACAATTTAAATGAATTACAATTTCACTTATGTTCCCATTATGCCTCCTTGAGGATAAACCCTGTTCAACTCTATTGGACTTAGGTATTACTCAACTCTTAACAGCAACACATTTAGAAATCAGCTCTTCAGATGAATACTGGCCACAAACACAGTTAACTCATATAATAAGCATTTACTGAGCGTATGTGCAGGGTAGTGTTCTAGATACTAGGAATTCAAGCAAAGAGATTGTTGAGGAGACAAGCAGGTAACAGTTAAATACAGTCAGTGTGTCATGTGTTCCACTTGAAGTGCCTCAGGAAGGTACCTGATCAGATGTGAGCAGTCAGAAAGTCTTCCTGGTCTTGAAGAAACAGAAGAAATTAAACAGTTTGAAAAATCATGCTAAGCTCACCCACAGAAAGTTAATTAAAAAGAAAAAAAAAATGTTCCTATTCAATGGGCACTCCTTTTTTCACTTTGACTCCTAGAGGCAGTCCCTGCAGAAGATATCATTAATAGCAAATATCCTATTCATCTACAGATTCAATAATCTAATTGAGAGAGTAAATATACATTTTAAGTGCTGCTTTATCAACAGAAAACTTGTGATCAAGCCCTCAATTATCACTTGCTAGTTATGTGATTTGAGACAAGTTAGTGTCTCAAAGCCTTAGGTCTATCTGTATAATGCATAATAATAATATATATGCCTCATGTTACTGTAAAAATGAAATGAAATATATGCTACTAAAGCACTTAGACCAAGTCTGAGAACTCAGAAAAAATGATCACAAAAGCATCATTAGCACAATTAATCTTACAGTGACCAAAATATTAATGCCTAGTCTCTATGGCATTGCTTTTTTAGTATTTCAGTATTTGAGAAATCCAATGATTAATCAGAAGGCTGTGTGTACAGCACACATTCAGAAATAAAATAGAACTTGGTAACTTTAAAGAATATTTTATGAAACATTGAACCATATCTGCTCACAAATGACCTAGAGACAAAATACACCCAGGCCTTTAAAACTGAAGATCTTTCTTCTTTGAATGTACATGTTAACTCCTTCCAATCAAACAGCCTTTGTTAAAAGTGACCACAAATATCATTATACCATGCAATGTAAGTTACAGTACAATTTAAATGAATTACAATTTCACTTATGTTCCCATTATGCCTCCTTGAGGATAAACCCTGTTCAACTCTATTGGACTTAGGTATTACTCAACTCTTAACAGCAACACATTTAGAAATCAGCTCTTCAGATGAATACTGGCCACAAACACAGTTAACTCATATAATAAGCATTTACTGAGCGTATGTGCAGGGTAGTGTTCTAGATACTAGGAATTCAAGCAAAGAGATTGTTGAGGAGACAAGCAGGTAACAGTTAAATACAGTCAGTGTGTCATGTGTTCCACTTGAAGTGCCTCAGGAAGGTACCTGATCAGATGTGAGCAGTCAGAAAGTCTTCCTGGTCTTGAAGAAACAGAAGAAATTAAACAGTTTGAAAAATCATGCTAAGCTCACCCACAGAAAGTTAATTAAAAAGAAAAAAAAAATGTTCCTATTCAATGGGCACTCCTTTTTTCACTTTGACTCCTAGAGGCAGTCCCTGCAGAAGATATCATTAATAGCAAATATCCTATTCATCTACAGATTCAATAATCTAATTGAGAGAGTAAATATACATTTTAAGTGCTGCTTTATCAACAGAAAACTTGTGATCAAGCCCTCAATTATCACTTGCTAGTTATGTGATTTGAGACAAGTTAGTGTCTCAAAGCCTTAGGTCTATCTGTATAATGCATAATAATAATATATATGCCTCATGTTACTGTAAAAATGAAATGAAATATATGCTACTAAAGCACTTAGACCAAGTCTGAGAACTCAGAAAAAAATGATCACAAAAGCATCATTAGCACAATTAATCTTACAGTGAGTGTGCTAATATTCAAAAGAGCGACCAACCATTTTCAAAAGGAGTTATTTTGAAAAAGATTTAGCAGAAACAGTGAGGCTTGAGCTAACACTGAAAGCAAAATGAAAAGGGTTCTACATGGTAGAATGAACAGCAAAAGTCAAAATGATGGTGATTTGTCCAGAAGGTAATGAGAAGACTCAATTTTGACTATGAGTAGTTTGTATAAGGCAATAGAAGTAGGACTTGAAAGGTAAGCTGGCACCAGGTTGCAAAAACCTTTCAAACAACTTTGAGCTTAGTCCTATACATGATGGGGATGGAAAGTTTTTGTTCGGTAAAGTAAAATGACCAAAAGCAGTGCTTTATAAGAGAAAGTGGAAAGGGCGAGGCAATTAGACAAACTAGTTATGATATGACTACAGTACTGCTGCATGGCAATGAAGACACCCACTGGAGCAAGTGACACATAGAAAGATAGAGGCAAGAAGCATTCTGAAGAGTAAAGAAACAAGGCAGAGTCACTGAGTGCAGGTGTTAACCAAGGTCCTAGTCTAAAAAATAATATGAGGCTGCAAGTCCCTATGAGTACCTAAGTCTTTGAATTCAACTTGTGAAACTTCAGAGACATATTGATTCTTCCAGATAGTTTAACAGCTGATAAGGGTATTCTGCTTACCATGAGCATTAAATCAGTGTTTGTGATCATTATACTATGATCTGTACTCATACACCCATGTTCACACTAGCATTTTTCACACTAGCCGAAAGGTGGCAGCAACCCAGATGTCTACCGATGGATGAATGGATAAACAAATGTGAGGTATACATACAATAGAATACTACTCAATCTACAAAGAAATAGAATTCTGATTTGTGCTACAGTATGGATGAACCTTAAAGATACCATGCTAAGTCAAATAAGCTAAACACAAAAGGACAACTGACACTATGATTCCACTTAGAAGAGGTCCTTAGAGTTACCATATTCATAGGGACAGAAAGTATAATAGTAGATGCCAGGGGCTTAGGGAAAGGAAAATGGGGAGTTATTGTTCAATGAGCACATAGTTTCAATTTTACATAGAGACAGATATCAGTGATGGTTGCACGACAATGTGAACATACTTAATGCCACTTAACCATGTACTTAAGAATCGTTAAAATATTTAAAATGAGTATAATTCAGCCATGAAAAAAGAATGAAACAATGCCACTTACAGCAACATGGATGGACCTAGACATCATCATACCGAGGCAAGCTAGACAGAAAAAGATAAATTATTGTGTGATACCACCTATATGTGGAATCTAAAAGTATAATACAAATTAACTTATTTACAAAACAGAAATAGACACAGAGATATAGAAAATAAATCTATGGTTACTAAATGGGAAGGGGGGATAAATAAGGAGTCTGGACTAAAATATACACATTACCATATATAAAACTGAAAATCAACCAGGACCTACCTTATAGCACAGGAAACTATACTCAGTATCTTACAATAAGCTATAATGGAAACAAATCTCTCTCTCGCTCTTTCTTTCTCTCTGTACGAGTGTGTATGGTGTGTGTGTATATACATATATATGTATATAGATAGTGATTTGTGATTCATATACATATGTGAAAGTGAAAGTGTTAATCACCCAGTCATGCCCAGCTCTTTTCAACCCCATAAACTGTGGCCCTCCAGGCTCCTGTTCACGGAATGAGCAAGGAAAAATAGAGGCAAGAAGCATTCTGAAGAGTAAAGAAACAAGGCAGAGTCACTGAGTGCAGGTGTTAACCAAGGTCCTAGTCTAAAAAATAATATGAGGCTGCAAGTCCCTATGAGTACCTAAGTCTTTGAATTCAACTTGTGAAACTTCAGAGACATATTGATTCTTCCAGATAGTTTAACAGCTGATAAGGGTATTCTGCTTACCATGAGCATTAAATCAGTGTTTGTGATCATTATACTATGATCTGTACTCATACACCCATGTTCACACTAGCATTTTTCACACTAGCCGAAAGGTGGCAGCAACCCAGATGTCTACCGATGGATGAATGGATAAACAAATGTGAGGTATACATACAATAGAATACTACTCAATCTACAAAGAAATAGAATTCTGATTTGTGCTACAGTATGGATGAACCTTAAAGATACCATGCTAAGTCAAATAAGCTAAACACAAAAGGACAACTGACACTATGATTCCACTTAGAAGAGGTCCTTAGAGTTACCATATTCATAGGGACAGAAAGTATAATAGTAGATGCCAGGGGCTTAGGGAAAGGAAAATGGGGAGTTATTGTTCAATGAGCACATAGTTTCAATTTTACATAGAGACAGATATCAGTGATGGTTGCACGACAATGTGAACATACTTAATGCCACTTAACCATGTACTTAAGAATCGTTAAAATATTTAAAATGAGTATAATTCAGCCATGAAAAAAGAATGAAACAATGCCACTTACAGCAACATGGATGGACCTAGACATCATCATACCGAGGCAAGCTAGACAGAAAAAGATAAATTATTGTGTGATACCACCTATATGTGGAATCTAAAAGTATAATACAAATTAACTTATTTACAAAACAGAAATAGACACAGAGATATAGAAAATAAATCTATGGTTACTAAATGGGAAGGGGGGATAAATAAGGAGTCTGGACTAAAATATACACATTACCATATATAAAACTGAAAATCAACCAGGACCTACCTTATAGCACAGGAAACTATACTCAGTATCTTACAATAAGCTATAATGGAAACAAATCTCTCTCTCGCTCTTTCTTTCTCTCTCTGTACGAGTGTGTATGGTGTGTGTGTGTATATACATATATATGTATATAGATAGTGATTTGTGATTCATATACATATGTGAAAGTGAAAGTGTTAATCACCCAGTCATGCCCAGCTCTTTTCAACCCCATAAACTGTGGCCCTCCAGGCTCCTCTGTTCACGGAATTCTCCAGGCAAGGATACTGGAGTGGGTAGCCATTTACTAGAGCAGGTAGTTATTCACTTCTCCAGGGAATCTTCCCAACCCAGGTATCAAACCTGCAGATTCTTTACCATCTGAGTAACCAAGGAAGTTTATATATATGGAATCAACTTGCCATACATCTAAAACTAGTACAACATTGTAAATCAATTATATTTCAATAAAGAATTTTTAAAAAGAATGATTTAAATAGTAAATTTTGTGTTACCTACATTTTACAACTCACACAAAAAAAATCATGTCGACCTAATGCCCTTGAGCATGCTCACTCAAAATAAAAGTAAATCAGCCAACCCACTTAGCCTAGCTGCTCTGCCAAAAGAGATACCCATCCCTCCCCAGGCCAGACACCATTAGGTGACTTGTCCAACTGAAGAAATAAAGAGGGAAAAAAATGTCAACCATCATCCGTATCAAAATAGTAATGGTAGTACAATGGTGCATGCCTTTTTGCTTTTCAACTGCCCTGGTCTGACACTAGAGGAAAAAAGAAGTTGCCTCATCAGTGAAAGCAATCCTTCACCTGGTTCTTCCACTTACTGACAAATTCCCTGAGGAAAAGAAAAGCCACTTGTCTATCTCTGTGCCTTTAACTCCAGCTCTATGACAAACACTCCACAGGCACTGAATTTCGAGGGACTAGAATTACTTAATACACTTCTATCAATTAAATTTTTCCCAAGTGAATATACAGCCCAGCACTATGGAATGCAAACACAGAAGTATAAGATATGGTCCCTGCCTTTTAAGACCATATAATCTACTTGTTGAAACAAGAATCATACAATTATATAATAATGAACAATACAAGACAGAATATAATTAGGTGCTTGGGAACATATACATATGTGAACCACAAAATTCTGTAAAAATATAAAAAAAAAATTAGTGAGAAAAAAAGTATATAATTAGGTGCTAAATTGTGTTGTACAGATTATAAATACTCTAGAAGGTCATAAATGTGTCTAACAACCTGTTGAATAATGAGTCAGGAACTCTTTATTCACTGCCGTCCTATAGGAGCAAGCAGAGAAACCTATAAAATGAATTGAAGGCTTTAAAAATCTCCATCATATTTAATTTTGTATGTAATACACCTCCTCTACCAAATAATCCCTTTCTTGACGTTTATTTTCCAATTTTGCTTTTTTCTCAGTCTTGTTTACAAGTAATTAGAAAGTGCCTCAAAGGAAAATAAATAAATGTGCCAACAACCATTTGAAGGAATGTGTAAATTACTGTGAAACACAGGCACTCAATAGAAACTTAGTAAATTCAGCCTTTGTAATAAACATTTCATTCAAAGCTTCATTTGTTCAGACAAAAACAAGAAGAAATCACTATACTGACTTCCCTCCATCCCATATGAGGGCTAATTAGATCCAAGGACAATTGTATTCACTTAGCATCAGACTGTCAGCTTTAAAAATGAGAATTTCACAATGCTCTACATGTCATACATCAAAACAGACTTTGTTTCTATAAAGACTCATACTGTGAGTGCATATATCTTTTTGTTCTGGCCAACTTCAAACATTAAAAGTTGCACAAACACGCAGTTTAAGCAGTGAGTTGAAGAACCAAGGCTTTAAATTCTATTTCCTGGGCTCCCTGTAACTATAATCTCTCACCATCACCTTTTTCATCCCTTCTCCCTAAGTAGCAATCAAACATACTCTGATCCATCAGAACTGAGTAAATACACAGCTACCCGGTATTTCTCGGTCAACTATCAATCCTACATAAATCTGGCAAGACCTGTGTGTGCTTTGGGGAATACCCTGCTGTATAGCAAACTTACTCATGAGTTTGTGAGTCAGGAATTAAGGGGACTCAGCTGAGTGCTTCATCTCATCCACCTGGGAGCTGAGGCCAGAGGATCAATATTCAAGATGGTTTCCTCACTTACATGCCTTACACCTCTCTGGTGCTTCATTCTCTCTTTCTCCTGCTCGGTCTTCCTCCCTTCTCCTTCTCTCCTCTCCTCTCCCCTCCCCCACCTCTACTCTCCCCTTTCCTTCCCTCCCCTCCCGTCTCCCCTCTCTCTTCTCTCCACTTGGTATGCCATCCTCCAGGAAAAGAAAGGACTAAGGTAAGGCAGTAAGAGGTGCCTAGGGCACAAAATTTAAGGAGGCACTCATTCCCAAGTGCTGCCCCAGTATTTCCTAAACCTTGAGAATGAGTGCCTTCTTAAGAGTGACTCTCTCAGTGTGCAAAATTTAAGAAGGTGCTCACTCTCTGTATTGTGCACCTGAGAGGCAGTGTCTCTTTAAGTTTTGTACCTGAGAAAACCCAATTGCCTCTCCCCAGCCATGGTCCTACCTTGCAGACCTCTCCATATGGATCAGAAATACCAAACTCAGACATAACAAGCATGCTGTTTGGGAGCTGAAGCTGCTGGGCCAAGGAAAGTCTTTGCATATCATCAACCGGGGCCACTTCCACCCTATTCTACTGGTCAAAGCAGCTTCATCTCTTCAGACAAAAACAAGAAGAAATCACTATACTGACTTCCCTCCATCCCATATGAGGGCTAATTAGATCCAAGGACAATTGTATTCACTTAGCATCAGACTGTCAGCTTTAAAAATGAGAATTTCACAATGCTCTACATGTCATACATCAAAACAGACTTTGTTTCTATAAAGACTCATACTGTGAGTGCATATATCTTTTTGTTCTGGCCAACTTCAAACATTAAAAGTTGCACAAACACGCAGTTTAAGCAGTGAGTTGAAGAACCAAGGCTTTAAATTCTATTTCCTGGGCTCCCTGTAACTATAATCTCTCACCATCACCTTTTTCATCCCTTCTCCCTAAGTAGCAATCAAACATACTCTGATCCATCAGAACTGAGTAAATACACAGCTACCCGGTATTTCTCGGTCAACTATCAATCCTACATAAATCTGGCAAGACCTGTGTGTGCTTTGGGGAATACCCTGCTGTATAGCAAACTTACTCATGAGTTTGTGAGTCAGGAATTAAGGGGACTCAGCTGAGTGCTTCATCTCATCCACCTGGGAGCTGAGGCCAGAGGATCAATATTCAAGATGGTTTCCTCACTTACATGCCTTACACCTCTCTGGTGCTTCATTCTCTCTTTCTCCTGCTCGGTCTTCCTCCCTTCTCCTTCTCTCCTCTCCTCTCCCCTCCCCCACCTCTACTCTCCCCTTTCCTTCCCTCCCCTCCCGTCTCCCCTCTCTCTCTTTCTCTCCACTTGGTATGCCATCCTCCAGGAAAAGAAAGGACTAAGGTAAGGCAGTAAGAGGTGCCTAGGGCACAAAATTTAAGGAGGCACTCATTCCCAAGTGCTGCCCCAGTATTTCCTAAACCTTGAGAATGAGTGCCTTCTTAAGAGTGACTCTCTCAGTGTGCAAAATTTAAGAAGGTGCTCACTCTCTGTATTGTGCACCTGAGAGGCAGTGTCTCTTTAAGTTTTGTACCTGAGAAAACCCAATTGCCTCTCCCCAGCCATGGTCCTACCTTGCAGACCTCTCCATATGGATCAGAAATACCAAACTCAGACATAACAAGCATGCTTTTTGGGAGCTGAAGCTGCTGGGCCAAGGAAAGTCTTTGCATATCATCAACCGATGGTGCCACTTCCACCCTATTCTACTGGTCAAAGCAGTCACTGGCTCTGCCCAAGTTCACAGGTAAAGAAACAGACACCAACTACTGATGAAGGCTAAGGAGGTCTCGTTGCAGAAAAGCAAGTGGTATGAGACACTTTTAGAGTCACCTTTGGTAAATACACTCTTCCCCACCTTCCTTTATAAAATTTCCTTCATGTTATTCCTGGAACACTGCAACACACTCCTAATTAACTTCCTAGCCTCTAAGCTTCATCTTCAGTTCAGTATACTGAAGCATACTGCTTGCTTCCAAGCCCTCCTATAATAACAGTCTTATTTGTACCCTTGTTCAAAGTTTTCAGCAATTCCACTGACTTAGAAATAAAACCTACACTCATCTATCATTTAGAGTGTTCCATGATTTACTGTCATCTCATCTTTTGTGGGTTAAATTGTGTTCCCCCAAAGGATAGGTTCAAATCCTAACCACCAGTACCAGGAAATACAATTTTATTTGGAAAAAGCATCTTTACATGTAATCACATTAAGATGAGGTTATGCTGAGTTAGATAAGGCCCTAATCCAATGACTAACACCTTTATAGGAAAAGGAGAGGGTGACCTGGACAAAGAGATAAGAGGAGACACAGGAAAGAAAGCCACATGAAAAGACATAGACTGGAGTGATCAATCTACAAGCCAAGGAGCCACCAAATCTGGAAGAAAGCAAGGAAGGATTCCTCTGTGGAGCCTTCAGAGGGAGCATTGCCGTGATTTTGGACTTCTGGCCTCCTGGCTAAGATAGAACAAATCTCTGTTTTAAACCACAGTCTGTAGTAATTTGTCATGGCAGGCCTAGGACGCTAAGACGCTATCCCTCCAATTCTAACCCATATTGTCTCTAAACAGTCCCCCTTTATTCAAGCAGGGTTCTCTTTCCTGTCCCCATCTTCTGAATAATTACTGCATTTTTCTTTGTCTTCTTTCCTGTCCCATCTTCTGGATCAGAAAAAATTACCAGGTCCTAGCACCCCAGAAAAATAAACAAAAAGCATGCTTTTGGGAGCTGAAGCTGCTGGGCCAAGGAAAGTCTTTGCATATCATCAACCGATGGTGCCACTTCCACCCTATTCTACTGGTCAAAGCAGTCACTGGCTCTGCCCAAGTTCACAGGTAAAGAAACAGACACCAACTACTGATGAAGGCTAAGGAGGTCTCGTTGCAGAAAAGCAAGTGGTATGAGACACTTTTAGAGTCACCTTTGGTAAATACACTCTTCCCCACCTTCCTTTATAAAATTTCCTTCATGTTATTCCTGGAACACTGCAACACACTCCTAATTAACTTCCTAGCCTCTAAGCTTCATCTTCAGTTCAGTATACTGAAGCATACTGCTTGCTTCCAAGCCCTCCTATAATAACAGTCTTATTTGTACCCTTGTTCAAAGTTTTCAGCAATTCCACTGACTTAGAAATAAAACCTACACTCATCTATCATTTAGAGTGTTCCATGATTTACTGTCATCTCATCTTTTGTGGGTTAAATTGTGTTCCCCCAAAGGATAGGTTCAAATCCTAACCACCAGTACCAGGAAATACAATTTTATTTGGAAAAAGCATCTTTACATGTAATCACATTAAGATGAGGTTATGCTGAGTTAGATAAGGCCCTAATCCAATGACTAACACCTTTATAGGAAAAGGAGAGGGTGACCTGGACAAAGAGATAAGAGGAGACACAGGAAAGAAAGCCACATGAAAAGACATAGACTGGAGTGATCAATCTACAAGCCAAGGAGCCACCAAATCTGGAAGAAAGCAAGGAAGGATTCCTCTGTGGAGCCTTCAGAGGGAGCATTGCCGTGATTTTGGACTTCTGGCCTCCTGGCTAAGATAGAACAAATCTCTGTTTTAAACCACAGTCTGTAGTAATTTGTCATGGCAGGCCTAGGACGCTAAGACGCTATCCCTCCAATTCTAACCCATATTGTCTCTAAACAGTCCCCCTTTATTCAAGCAGGGTTCTCTTTCCTGTCCCCATCTTCTGAATAATTACTGCATTTTTCTTTGTCCTTTCCTTCCACTAAAAGGAGCAACGCGGTGTATACAACTACATATTGTCATTGAGCTGTAACTGGCATCTTCTGGCATTCTGCTACGCAAGGCTACTTGTCCCAAACACTGAGTCAGAGGACACCTGGTATAGAGTTTCACTTTAAAAAAAAATGTTAAATGAAACTGTGACGAAGATACTAAGTTTTTTTAGTAAATGCTTAGAGTTATAAGTAGAACAATTCTTTCCTTATGTTCTTTGTTTGCCAAAAAAAAAATGTTTCAATGAGATAGTAATTTATAGAAACAGACATCCAAAACGATAGATGTCCTTCCTCAGCTGGTCAGAAACCTCTTAGCTATCAGAAAATATATGAATTGCAGTGGCTTCAACCAACTAGACCAACATTGAGTTTCATATAATTATTCAGTAACCCCAAGCTCTGACAAGGTGACCTCATTACAGTTTCCCTTTGGAATGTCAGATAGAGTATATGAGAAGCTCTTCAAGAAATTAAGGTGGTCATTTATCCATTTCTCAAAAACACCTTACATGGTAACTTGTGCAAAATATACATGGTATTTTTTAATACAGTACACACTCACTACTCAGGGAGACTGGAGGCACAGAACCTGGAATGCAGGAAGTAATCATACTGCTGTATCCTGTGATGGTCGGACTACATCTGGAGCCCTGAATACCCAGTGGCTCCCGCACCTTTAGAGGTAGGTAGGTCACCTAGAAGGCACTCATAGAGCGAGAAAGATAGAGAAGAGGCTTGAGCAACAGCAGAGGAACACGGCGGTGTTTAACTTGAAGAACAGAAGTTTCTAAAAAAAAAAAAAAAGTTTTAATTAAATTACCTTAACAAGAAGGATATTTCTATTACAGATTTAATTACCTTAATAAGTAAGAAAGATATTTCTATTACAGATTTATTTTTTGTGACCCCAAAAGTAAAGCTAATACAAATAAATGAACATTAAGAGAGATTCCTAAGAATCAAGCTAGTAATTGGGACTTGTCAATTTTCAAGCAGGGTTCTCTTTCCTGTCCCCATCTTCTGAATAATTACTGGTCCTTTCCTTCCACTAAAAGGAGCAACGCGGTGTATACAACTACATATTGTCATTGAGCTGTAACTGGCATCTTCTGGCATTCTGCTACGCAAGGCTACTTGTCCCAAACACTGAGTCAGAGGACACCTGGTATAGAGTTTCACTTTAAAAAAAAATGTTAAATGAAACTGTGACGAAGATACTAAGTTTTTTTAGTAAATGCTTAGAGTTATAAGTAGAACAATTCTTTCCTTATGTTCTTTGTTTGCCAAAAAAAAAATGTTTCAATGAGATAGTAATTTATAGAAACAGACATCCAAAACGATAGATGTCCTTCCTCAGCTGGTCAGAAACCTCTTAGCTATCAGAAAATATATGAATTGCAGTGGCTTCAACCAACTAGACCAACATTGAGTTTCATATAATTATTCAGTAACCCCAAGCTCTGACAAGGTGACCTCATTACAGTTTCCCTTTGGAATGTCAGATAGAGTATATGAGAAGCTCTTCAAGAAATTAAGGTGGTCATTTATCCATTTCTCAAAAACACCTTACATGGTAACTTGTGCAAAATATACATGGTATTTTTTAATACAGTACACACTCACTACTCAGGGAGACTGGAGGCACAGAACCTGGAATGCAGGAAGTAATCATACTGCTGTATCCTGTGATGGTCGGACTACATCTGGAGCCCTGAATACCCAGTGGCTCCCGCACCTTTAGAGGTAGGTAGGTCACCTAGAAGGCACTCATAGAGCGAGAAAGATAGAGAAGAGGCTTGAGCAACAGCAGAGGAACACGGCGGTGTTTAACTTGAAGAACAGAAGTTTCTAAAAAAAAAAAAAAAGTTTTAATTAAATTACCTTAACAAGAAGGATATTTCTATTACAGATTTAATTACCTTAATAAGTAAGAAAGATATTTCTATTACAGATTTATTTTTTGTGACCCCAAAAGTAAAGCTAATACAAATAAATGAACATTAAGAGAGATTCCTAAGAATCAAGCTAGTAATTGGGACTTGTCCCTGGAAATGTTCATGCAAAGATTTTTAATTACTCGACTATTTTAACTGACTCATCTTTACACCCTCTCTGCATAGCATATATACTCTCATGTAATAAATGACTAATATGTACTTAATAAATCAAGGGAAATTCAAACAGTCCCCTCAAGTCTAGGATTCCAAGATTTTAGGATTCCAAAAGAAATTTAACTGTGAGACACTATTTTCCTTTCAAGAGATCACATTATCATAATTTTCTTTATGTTGGACAGGTACACCTTAAGAAAATAAAAAAGGACACAAACATCTCAGTAAGGACATCCTAAGTAACAGCACACAGTAGTAAGTATAAAATCGGAAACACTTAACAAGTTGAAATATATATACATCTACATATATTTAATCCCTCTAAAATTCCTCTTAATCAAGGCAAAAGTGAGCTGCAACTTATCAGATCTTTACCACATGATTAAATTCAGTGCTTCCATTTTCATTCAAAAGCATTTGTAAAAAGCCTATTGTATGCCAGGCATGTCTAGTACTCTCAGGTAACTTAGTGAGTATTAATATCTTCACTTGAAGGCCAAAGGAGCTATGGAACTTGTCCCAGTTCAGGCCACAACTACCCCACACAGAGCATTTGTACACACACAAAAAGGTACCTCTTCCTCAAGACATTTTACTTCCATTTGTCAGAAAATGTATCATAATACACTAATTCTATTATAACAAGAAAACTTATTACCCTCAGCCATTACACTCTTCATAAATATCAAATTGATAAGTCTATGATTTAAAGTGTGCACCTTTGATGGGTCTCTTTGTACAGTGAACAATTTACTTAACAATCAATCCTATATGATATCTAATAAATGCTGCACCAGGGACTTTACTCGAGAGTACTACCAATACCTAATGGGAAAAAAAACACCGGGTGGTGTTTAACTTGAAGAACAGAAGTTTCTAAAAAAAAAAAAAAAGTTTTAATTAAATTACCTTAACAAGAAGGATATTTCTATTACAGATTTAATTACCTTAATAAGTAAGAAAGATATTTCTATTACAGATTTATTTTTTGTGACCCCAAAAGTAAAGCTAATACAAATAAATGAACATTAAGAGAGATTCCTAAGAATCAAGCTAGTAATTGGGACTTGTCCCTGGAAATGTTCATGCAAAGATTTTTAATTACTCGACTATTTTAACTGACTCATCTTTACACCCTCTCTGCATAGCATATATACTCTCATGTAATAAATGACTAATATGTACTTAATAAATCAAGGGAAATTCAAACAGTCCCCTCAAGTCTAGGATTCCAAGATTTTAGGATTCCAAAAGAAATTTAACTGTGAGACACTATTTTCCTTTCAAGAGATCACATTATCATAATTTTCTTTATGTTGGACAGGTACACCTTAAGAAAATAAAAAAGGACACAAACATCTCAGTAAGGACATCCTAAGTAACAGCACACAGTAGTAAGTATAAAATCGGAAACACTTAACAAGTTGAAATATATATACATCTACATATATTTAATCCCTCTAAAATTCCTCTTAATCAAGGCAAAAGTGAGCTGCAACTTATCAGATCTTTACCACATGATTAAATTCAGTGCTTCCATTTTCATTCAAAAGCATTTGTAAAAAGCCTATTGTATGCCAGGCATGTCTAGTACTCTCAGGTAACTTAGTGAGTATTAATATCTTCACTTGAAGGCCAAAGGAGCTATGGAACTTGTCCCAGTTCAGGCCACAACTACCCCACACAGAGCATTTGTACACACACAAAAAGGTACCTCTTCCTCAAGACATTTTACTTCCATTTGTCAGAAAATGTATCATAATACACTAATTCTATTATAACAAGAAAACTTATTACCCTCAGCCATTACACTCTTCATAAATATCAAATTGATAAGTCTATGATTTAAAGTGTGCACCTTTGATGGGTCTCTTTGTACAGTGAACAATTTACTTAACAATCAATCCTATATGATATCTAATAAATGCTGCACCAGGGACTTTACTCGAGAGTACTACCATTAACTCCAGCCGTAAATGGGAATCATTAACAATCTCATGTGAACTACATAATCCTCTGGCTGCATATGATCGCTGTCTCCTTTCAGCACTGTTTCATACTCAAAGCACTTATAAAGATGAATTTATGTGGACATAAACCCATTGAATATATAGAAAGCAACAAATGCTGGATGAATGAGAAGGTTTCTCAGCCCATCATTAGCATCTCCCAAACAACAACTGCTTCTCCAAAGCCTTAGCTGACCTACCCGGCAAATTGAAAAATATTAAGATCAATACAAAATACTTGTTCTCATAAATATCAAGCAAATACTCAGTTGGAACCTGAAGATTTTAATTATTACAAAATGATTTTAATCAGATTCCACTACAAGGGAGTCTCAGTGCTTCAGATCAAAGTGAAGTCAAAGTGTTTCAGATCAATGTTCTGTCAAATTCTGGAAGAAAGATATTTAGAAAACAAGGGATTTTACAAAAAGATTTTGCTTTTTCCTAAAGGAAGATATCCAAGAGTGTAAAATGGCCTTAACACCCAGTAACAATGTCTTTAGAAAGAACGATGCATATTCAGGTGGTGCTTCAATTCATCCAGAGCTCCTCTGTTGACCTCTTTATCTTTCAAGTTTTGTGCCAGATGCCGAACAAAGCCAGACCACACCCTGCTCTCATTACAGTAGGCAAAGTTAATGTCAACACAGAAAGTGTGATACTGCAACACTAGAAAGCTAGACAAAATGTAACAGACCCATTTGCTCTCGCCTTGATTTGTTCTCTGTACATTATTTCTTGGAATTTCAGTAAACAGAGCTCACAAAATTTTCAGTATGCTTTACAATGAACATGAAGGCCAATCATTATCATATCTAGCATGCAGTAAATATATCATAGATGTGGAATGAATAAATAAATGAACTTTCTAGCTTACAAATTAGAGTTGGGCTGTAAGCAAACATCTCCATCAATTATAAAAGAAGTGTTCATGAATACAAAATATTTTAAAATAACCAAAGCCTAAGGCAATTTGATTTGAAAGAAGAGACCATTTAAATACAAACCTCACACTAACCAGCCTAAACCATAACATAAATTATTTCCTATGTCTCTTAGGCCGTTTCATGATAAATTTTCAGAATTTCAGTAGCATTTTCAGCACTTATTTTTACTTGCAAAGTCATGTGGGCTGGTTTTGTTTGTTTGTTTGTTTTCCCTAAATTCCAACCATATCTATCAATCTGGCTTTTGGTAAGAGTGATCTGTTATGAGGAGCTCTAATAATTTCCACTGTCATCCAGACAAAGAAGATTTGGGTTTAAAACCAAAAGAGAGACAGACACACACACAAATTCCTTGCTGAATAGAGAGGGAATCTGTATTCATTCCAACTTCTCAGGTGGCTAATTTGAAAAGGTTTGTATCTTCAATGGTTTCAACCACTCCAATTGGTACTAACCAAACCTCCCCAAAGACGTTTCACTGAAACCTAAGGAAAACACTATCTACCACCTTACTCACTTTTTCTTCTAATTCTGTGTTTTCAGACTTCTTTGGATTCCTCTCACATTTTCTATTATAAATAATTTGAGGATGGGAACAGTCTCTTCTCTCTCTTCACCACCTAGCCTAACATCATATGCAACGAAGCACTTGGAAAATGCCTCAGTTCCTCCAGGCCAGGTGCAACACTACTGGATGGGGAGGGGAGGCGAGGGGGCTGCAGCACCATCCCTGACCCCTACTCCCAGCGGGCAGCTGGCTGACAGGCCTCGGGGGCGCACAGACTAAGCAGTGCCCAGAGGCCCCCAAACCAGGGACTCCCTCCCAGGGCAGAGGCGCGGGGCCTGGGCCCACCGGCCAAATCAGCCAGGCTGTTTTATGTTTTAGCCTTTCTTGTTTTATTTATTTATTTATTTATTTTAAAACAGTGCCCTTATTATCCTGTACATAAGAGGAGATTTGGAAACAATACAACACGAAACTGCAAGAGAGGGAAAAAAAAAAAAAAAAAAGAAAGAAAATGCCGTGTGACGACATTACTAGACAAAAAGCCACCACACATACGAAACTCGGAAGCTAGGACTTTATTCTTAAACATACTCTTAGGCAATGACTGATGTGAAGAAGAATCACAAAACACTAAAATTAAAAGAAGACTTTAGGGTCGTACAGAGTCCACACAACTGAAGCAACCCAGCACACACGCATACGCACTCATTTAAAACACAGTAGCTGTCAACAACTCGCTGAATCTTGGAAGCTTCTTGGACCCTAATTTTCACCACCACCACCTTCACTTACGAGAAAATAGTTCCAGACTTTCCACGCGCAGTTTATGGGACCTGAAGGCAAAGAACAAAAACCTGCTCTACAGCTCACACGCTCCGGCCCGCTGAGTGCGCGCCTGCGCCCAGGGGCGTGGCGCCCTCGCGCCTGGTTTTTCCCTCAATTTCTCTTCCCCAGCCACCTGTGGCTTCCTAGTTCGCGCTTGCGCAGGGGACTCAGGTGGCCGAGCTTCAAGAGAAGGACCCCAATGGGCAGTTGAAGAGCCCAAGACCGTCCACAGCCACAGGGTGGGGGTGGCGAGGGGAATGGTGAAGAATTTACCGTAGCCATTTCCAGAAAGAGAGATCTACGGTTTTCTTTGTTAAGCTCCCAATTTTGGTGCACATTATATCTCAGGTGGGATTTATTCCTGAATCTTGGCTAACCGCCTGAGGTTTAACCTGTTGGCCTCAAGAGTATTGGCTGTTGCATTGCCTGTATACCTCCCTATTACTATAGTAATCCTTTACATAATCTTAACTTGGAATAACCATGATGAGTATCTCCCTAGAACGATGCTAAAATCAACAGCAAAAGAAATGCCAAGAGACCATCCAGTATTAGAAAAAAATATACCATTTACGGGGGCTGCAGCACCATCCCTGACCCCTACTCCCAGCGGGCAGCTGGCTGACAGGCCTCGGGGGCGCACAGACTAAGCAGTGCCCAGAGGCCCCCAAACCAGGGACTCCCTCCCAGGGCAGAGGCGCGGGGCCTGGGCCCACCGGCCAAATCAGCCAGGCTGTTTTATGTTTTAGCCTTTCTTGTTTTATTTATTTATTTATTTATTTTAAAACAGTGCCCTTATTATCCTGTACATAAGAGGAGATTTGGAAACAATACAACACGAAACTGCAAGAGAGGGAAAAAAAAAAAAAAAAAAAGAAAGAAAATGCCGTGTGACGACATTACTAGACAAAAAGCCACCACACATACGAAACTCGGAAGCTAGGACTTTATTCTTAAACATACTCTTAGGCAATGACTGATGTGAAGAAGAATCACAAAACACTAAAATTAAAAGAAGACTTTAGGGTCGTACAGAGTCCACACAACTGAAGCAACCCAGCACACACGCATACGCACTCATTTAAAACACAGTAGCTGTCAACAACTCGCTGAATCTTGGAAGCTTCTTGGACCCTAATTTTCACCACCACCACCTTCACTTACGAGAAAATAGTTCCAGACTTTCCACGCGCAGTTTATGGGACCTGAAGGCAAAGAACAAAAACCTGCTCTACAGCTCACACGCTCCGGCCCGCTGAGTGTGCGCCTGCGCCCAGGGGCGTGGCGCCCTCGCGCCTGGTTTTTCCCTCAATTTCTCTTCCCCAGCCACCTGTGGCTTCCTAGTTCAAGGCTTGCAGGGGACTCAGGTGGCCGAGCTTCAAGAGAAGGACCCCAATGGGCAGTTGAAGAGCCCAAGACCGTCCACAGCCACAGGGTGGGGGTGGCGAGGGGAATGGTGAAGAATTTACCGTAGCCATTTCCAGAAAGAGAGATCTACGGTTTTCTTTGTTAAGCTCCCAATTTTGGTGCACATTATATCTCAGGTGGGATTTATTCCTGAATCTTGGCTAACCGCCTGAGGTTTAACCTGTTGGCCTCAAGAGTATTGGCTGTTGCATTGCCTGTATACCTCCCTATTACTATAGTAATCCTTTACATAATCTTAACTTGGAATAACCATGATGAGTATCTCCCTATAACGATGCTAAAAATCAACAGCAAAAGAAATGCCAAGAGACCATCCAGTATTAGAAAATATACCTATTTAAGTGAACATTCCTTCTTGCAACCAAAGAACTTTATACATAATTAGCAAAGAGTTGGAAACAACTGAGCAACTGAGCACACACACACACACACACACACACACACACACACGGACACAGAAATATAAAAAGAAAAAAAAAAATGTAAGTTGAATTTATCTTAGGTTGAGCGTGTGTATCCTAAGTCGGGTCTGACTTTTTTTGACCCTATGGACTAGCCTGCGAGGCTCCTCAGTCCATGGGATCCTTCAGGCAAGAATACTGGAGCTGGTTGCCATGTCCTCCTCCAGGGGGTCTTCCTGATGTCAATCCTGGAGATTAGGAGATGTAAATTCCCTTTTAGAAGCCTCTCTCTTAGATTAAGCTCATTAATATTGTAAATATTCTCAAATATTAGACATTAGTAGATAGACTAAATTAAATGCTGCATTACTATACAGATATCTTGTAGTATAACAACATCAGTAGTTATAGAGACTATATATGCAAAACTACATATATAGTATACTCTATAGTATAACATAATATATTTATAGAGAAGACCCACTTCTTAGTCACCAAAAGAAATTCTGAAACCATTTATACTGACAGTTTTCTTAGATATTAGCATTCAATACAATTTAAGTAGAACAATTTAATAATAGTGTATAATTTGACTAATACCATTAAGGTGGAAAAAAGCATGTTTCAATATACTATGAATTTTGTACAATGAAACACTGATAAGTTATATCTTGATTTAATAAGAAAATGTTTCAGTATCCTTTTGAAACAAGCATCATCATTCATTGCTCTCTGCCTATCTTCCTGTTTCTACCATATCTTCAATAAACTGCATGTACCCAGATCTGATAAGAATTGCACAGACAGAAATGTTGCAAATTCATATACAACTTATGAAAATCATTAAAAGATGTGTCCAATTACGAGCTGGAGCTCTGGGGCGCATGCGCCCAGAGCCAGCGCTCTGCAGCAACAGAGGCCACGGCGATGGGAGGCTCACAGGAGCCAAAGAACAAAGACGGATGAAAATAGATAAATGATGAGTATCTCCCTATAACGATGCTAAAAATCAACAGCAAAAGAAATGCCAAGAGACCATCCAGTATTAGAAAATATACCTATTTAAGTGAACATTCCTTCTTGCAACCAAAGAACTTTATACATAATTAGCAAAGAGTTGGAAACAACTGAGCAACTGAGCACACACACACACACACACACACACACACACACGGACACAGAAATATAAAAAGAAAAAAAAAAATGTAAGTTGAATTTATCTTAGGTTGAGCGTGTGTATCCTAAGTCGGGTCTGACTTTTTTTGACCCTATGGACTAGCCTGCGAGGCTCCTCAGTCCATGGGATCCTTCAGGCAAGAATACTGGAGCTGGTTGCCATGTCCTCCTCCAGGGGGTCTTCCTGATGTCAATCCTGGAGATTAGGAGATGTAAATTCCCTTTTAGAAGCCTCTCTCTTAGATTAAGCTCATTAATATTGTAAATATTCTCAAATATTAGACATTAGTAGATAGACTAAATTAAATGCTGCATTACTATACAGATATCTTGTAGTATAACAACATCAGTAGTTATAGAGACTATATATGCAAAACTACATATATAGTATACTCTATAGTATAACATAATATATTTATAGAGAAGACCCACTTCTTAGTCACCAAAAGAAATTCTGAAACCATTTATACTGACAGTTTTCTTAGATATTAGCATTCAATACAATTTAAGTAGAACAATTTAATAATAGTGTATAATTTGACTAATACCATTAAGGTGGAAAAAAGCATGTTTCAATATACTATGAATTTTGTACAATGAAACACTGATAAGTTATATCTTGATTTAATAAGAAAATGTTTCAGTATCCTTTTGAAACAAGCATCATCATTCATTGCTCTCTGCCTATCTTCCTGTTTCTACCATATCTTCAATAAACTGCATGTACCCAGATCTGATAAGAATTGCACAGACAGAAATGTTGCAAATTCATATACAACTTATGAAAATCATTAAAAAGATGTGTCCAATTACCGAGCTGGAGCTCTGGGGCGCATGCGCCCAGAGCCAGCGCTCTGCAGCAACAGAGGCCACGGCGATGGGAGGCTCACAGGAGCCAAAGAACAAAGACGGATGAAAATAGATAAATGAAAGACCAACAGAAGTGGCCCGCCTGTCCCCCTCCCTCCCCACCTCACTCCCCAAAAAAGATAAATAAAGAAAATAAATGTAAAAAAAAAAAGAGAGATTCAGGTACTTACATGGTGGAATTTTTGTGTTTTCATTTTTCTCATTTAAAAAGTTTCTCATTGCCCTTTGGCATTTGAATAAAAACAAGTATGTCTAGTACTTCCCTCCATGCCTATATAAATTCCTCATAATTTCACTCTTCTCCTCTGTAGAAATCAAATTTGCCTCCAGTTTACATAGGCACAGCACAGTACAAGGCTCCTAGTAAGTAACTGCATTTCATTCAGCAGATATTTATTACAGATATATGCCAACTTTGTATAAAGTGTTGGAGTACGAGGGATGGCGCAAAGATACATAAAAGGATAGTGAGCGTTCCTGATTCGTAATTTAAACAAATGAAACGAATACAATAAAATAAAACAGTAAAGAGAAGAAATGATAAAATGAAAAAGAATGGTGAAATTATTTTCCCACACTTGGCTTATTTTATGATTATCATAGTGTTGCTCTATATTTTGCTAAATTACTATAAAAAGCTTAAAAGCAGTCTATCATATTCTCCACTGTTCTTGTGCTTCCCTCATAGCTCAGCTGGTAAAGAATCTGTCTGGGGCTTCCCTGGTGGTCCAGTGGGTAAGGACACCGCCTTGTAGTGCAAGGGGCGCTGGTTTGATCCCTGGCCTGGGAAGATCCCAAGTGCCGCGGAGCGGCTGGACCTATGTGTCCAATTACCGAGCCGGAGCTCTGGAGCGCATACACCCAGGGCCGGTGCTCTGCGACAACAGAGGCCACCGGGGTGGGAGGCCCACACTGGCCAAAGAACAAAGATGGATGAAAGTAGACAAATGAAAGACCAATAGAAGTGGCCCAACCGCCCCCCTCCCTCCTCACCCCACCCCCCAAAAAATAAATAAATGTTTAAAAAAAAAAAAGAATGTCTGCAATGCAAGAGACCTGGGTTTGATCCCTGGGTTGGGAAGGTTCCCTGGAGAAGGGAAAGTCTAGCCACTCCAGTGTTCTTGCCTGGAAAATTCCATGGGTTGTAAAGAGTCAAACGCAACTTTCACTGCTCACTTCATAAACTTAGAAGGGCAACTGCATTCATTAGCCAAATAACTGAATCATACATTTCTTTTAGATATATTGGGGAGTAGCGAAAGTGCTCTGGGATCTCGTTGATATTCATCTTTTTAGAAAACAGTTCCTTAAATTATTCTGTTTTAAACATTAAAATGCTTCATCTAACTTTCTCTGATTGCAATGCTCATACTGCGTTGAACCATGGAAGCTTAGGAAAACCTATTTCTGTTGTCAGTGTTTCAGCATGAACAGCAGGGGGCAATAGCATACCAAGAATTGTGGAAACTGTCTCAGGCTCTCAGAAACACTGCTGAATTGCTGCACTAGGACTGTACCCCAGACCGATGATCTCAGCTCTCAGATGAAGTCTTTTGTTTTGTGTCCTATTTTACAATGCACTGTTCAGTTTTGTGTGAGTTGTGACTTATTCAGGCAGCATTTCACTGTCAGTTTTGCTTAAGGGGAAAAAAAAAAGGTGAAAACAAAAAGAGGAAAGAGAAAATTAAAGTTCAGCCAAATGAAACACAGAAAGACAAGGAAGAAGTAATCCTGCCTGTATTGAAAGTTTGTCCCTTCTCTGTTGCCATCCACTGCAATCTTGAACATTGTTTTTCTGGATTACAGACTTAATTTACCCTTAAACCTTAGGGGCACTCATTTCACTTTTACCTTCTCTGTCATACAGTTTTCTGTTAAAACAGATTTCTTTATAAAAAGGAAGAAATGTTTAAAGCTGAATACATTTTTAAAGACTTCAAAAAACTCCTATGCTGTGTGATACCCTTTGGTCAAGTGCTTCTGTATAGGGTTTTAATATTCTTCTTCCTTCTGAGCATTTATTAGTCAAGATAAATTCTATTGCTGTTTCAATAGTTATTCCCCTATAAATTCACCCATTCAGCTAAACAGCAAAAAGCTGAATTTGTGAAGCTATAGTTGATGAATCTGGGGGTAGAATATAAAATAGAAACTAGAACATCAGAGATGTGAAGACTATATTCAAGGATCATTTCCAGTGCACGGGAAGGTGTTGCATAATCCAACCTTCAAAACCAGCAGAGACTAAACTATTTAAAGCATAATTTGAGTTGTACCTCCAAATATAAAACCCATAAGACTTGCTTCTTCTCCTACCTAGGCTGGAATTTCCAGAGTCATTAATTCCCACATAGTTATTAACTTATGACTGTGAAATGGCAAAAGTAATATTATTTCAATATTTGGCCCCAAAATTCCTCTTCAAGAGATAGTCCTTCCTTCCCTGAGACTGAGGGCCCTATCTGATACTCGACTGTAGCCCTTCTGGCCTGTCTCTTTGTATTCAGCCGCTCACAGCACTTCAGCCACACCAGCCTCCTTGCTAGTCTTTGAAAACACACCAAGCAATCTTGTGTCTCCGGGTCTTGCTGTTCTCTCAGTCAGGGTACATCTTACCCCATTTATCCAAATGACTCATTCCTTCATCTACTTCAAGAGTGTGTCCAAAAGCCACTTTCTCCATGAGGCTTTCCCTGTCCACCTCCTTAAAATAGGAAATTGCCCCTAGCATTTCATACCCTCCCTACTTCCCTTATTTTCCTTATTAGTACTTATCATCAAATACAGTACATATTGCATATAAATATAATATAGATGAGTTATCTGACACCAAACATATCAACTAATAGGAGCTTATCCCCCTATTATGAGGACAAACAAATTGCTTGATTCCAGAGCAAAACCCAACTTTTTGTTGCACATAAAAGACAAAGACACATCCGTGCATGTGTGCTAAGTCACTTCAGTCATGTGTGACTCTTTGCGACCCTATGGACTGTAGCCCACCAGACTTCTCTGTCCATAGGCTTATTCAGGCAAGAACACTCAAGTGGGCTGTCATGCTGTCCTCCAAGGAATCTTCCAAGGGATCAAAACTGCTTCTCTTGTGTCTCCTGCATAGGCATTTACCATTAGTGCTACGTGGGAAGCTCAAAGATGCAGCTGAGACAAAATAATTTAGAAATGCTAACAATGAAAGGAGGCACAAAGGTATACCAAGAAAGTACAAAGAAAGAACTGATATTTTTAAATTTAATTAAGTAGAATTTAGACCAATACCTATTACCAAGTCAAAGAAGACTTTACAATTTTAAAGGCTATAATCACAGTGAAAATAATAAAGTATTTATTTTTAAAATATGCAACAAATAACACAGTAGTATCTTTCATTTAGTACAAACTATGAGATTCAAAGAGGCTAGAAATACATAAATAATATCAGATTTTAGTATACTTCTCTAAGTCCAAGACTAAAATTGGTACCAAAAACATTTTTAATAATTGAGTCTATAGTTACATACAGAGAGATCTATATCCCAATAAATTACATGAAGAAAAATACAAATAATATTCTCCACCAAGAACATGATGAAAGCATGAATTCATAACAATTAAAACATAAGAAAATCTTCCCACCTTGAAATATAAAATTTTTCTATTAAACTTAGCTTGGCTTGAGGGAAAATAATAATATATAATGTAATTTTTAGAAAAAATAATGAAAACATGATATTAGAGTTTACAGGATACTACTAAAAAGTGCTCAGAAAAAGATTCATGAATTTAAATATTTATATCAATAAAAATAGGAGCTGAATTAGACATTGTACTCAAAAGATTAGAAATAAAGTAAAGCTTGCTTTTTAATTTCCACTTTGAACCTGATTTTATTTTTAATTAAGCAACCTAGATTTGAAAACAACCTGAAACAAATAATTCTGGCTGTATCAAACTGTATTTAACACTTTTATAATTCATTATAATATTGGTATTGTTTTTTTTGAAACTACTATATATTATTATGGGGAAAAAGTAAATAAGCAATTATGTTAACATTATTAGGAACCATGCCTTTCAGCATAAAAGAGATGCAATGTAAAATCAAATAAGAAGAAAATGCTGTAATCTTTCATTAGAACGGGAGCATCAGTAGAAATTTATGATTTATTTTTCTTTGAAAAACCACATAATTCCTAGATCTTAAAAAGTCTGAGAAGTAGCAATAAGCCTTTTAGTCATGAACATCATATGTGCACAGAGTATGGTCACCAAATACCATCTTCACTGAGAGCAATGAAGACTCCTTTGAGAAATGTCTAATTCTAGGTCTGAATCAGTAAATGAGACTGTCTATATATGATACTGGGACTCTCAAAGAGGCTAAAATAACATAAAAAAAAAATAAAAAAAATTTTAATTTAAAAAAGAAATATTTTATTTTTAAAATATGCAACAAATAACACAGTAGTATCTTTCATTTAGTACAAACTATGAGATTCAAAGAGGCTAGAAATACATAAATAATATCAGATTTTAGTATACTTCTCTAAGTCCAAGACTAAAATTGGTACCAAAAACATTTTTAATAATTGAGTCTATAGTTACATACAGAGAGATCTATATCCCAATAAATTACATGAAGAAAAATACAAATAATATTCTCCACCAAGAACATGATGAAAGCATGAATTCATAACAATTAAAACATAAGAAAATCTTCCCACCTTGAAATATAAAATTTTTCTATTAAACTTAGCTTGGCTTGAGGGAAAATAATAATATATAATGTAATTTTTAGAAAAAATAATGAAAACATGATATTAGAGTTTACAGGATACTACTAAAAAGTGCTCAGAAAAAGATTCATGAATTTAAATATTTATATCAATAAAAATAGGAGCTGAATTAGACATTGTACTCAAAAGATTAGAAATAAAGTAAAGCTTGCTTTTTAATTTCCACTTTGAACCTGATTTTATTTTTAATTAAGCAACCTAGATTTGAAAACAACCTGAAACAAATAATTCTGGCTGTATCAAACTGTATTTAACACTTTTATAATTCATTATAATATTGGTATTGTTTTTTTTGAAACTACTATATATTATTATGGGGAAAAAGTAAATAAGCAATTATGTTAACATTATTAGGAACCATGCCTTTCAGCATAAAAGAGATGCAATGTAAAATCAAATAAGAAGAAAATGCTGTAATCTTTCATTAGAACGGGAGCATCAGTAGAAATTTATGATTTATTTTTCTTTGAAAAACCACATAATTCCTAGATCTTAAAAAGTCTGAGAAGTAGCAATAAGCCTTTTAGTCATGAACATCATATGTGCACAGAGTATGGTCACCAAATACCATCTTCACTGAGAGCAATGAAGACTCCTTTGAGAAATGTCTAATTCTAGGTCTGAATCAGTAAATGAGACTGTCTATATATGATACTGGGACTCTCAGTAAAGTGTCCAAAAGCAAGGAAACTATCAAATGATGGGCATTCTGTGCTTGAAAATGAATAATCACTGCAATTATATAAAAGTATAAATAGAGATGCTAATAGAATTAATGCAAAACTAGAAGCAATAGGAAATCCAATAGAAGAGTAACATACAAAACTATATATAGAAATCAGTGCCTTTGTATATTTAAGCAATAAGCAATTACAGGGGAAAATAGAAGAGATGACCGCATTTATATACCAAAAAAATGAAGAAAAAAAAATCCTAGGAGTACATGTCACCGGAACTGTATAAAACTTATATGAGAAAAACTTTAGAGTGTTTCTGAAAGATAGAAAACTACGATTTGAATAAAAGGAAAAATAAACCCTGCTCCTCAACTGAAAAAATAATAAATTAGGGCCATTTTCAAAGATTTTTCATGCAGCTAGTTTCTGTAGTTTACATGGGAGAAATAAATAAACAAGATCATTTCCCCCTAAAACAGGAAATAAGAGAAACCAGCAATGAGCTGTTTTGTCGATAGCTCTACCAGATATTGAAATACACGGTTTCTACAATTTAAACACGATATTATTAGCACTTGAGTAGACAATTCGATCAATGGAAAAAATAGAAAATATATATGTCGAGCCAAATGTAACGTGAAAATATACGTATGTGATATAAGTGGTATCTCAAATCTCCGGGAGATTTAAGTGGACTTTTGAAAATTCAGTGTTGTTAGAACAGCTAAATAGGTCTTTGAAATAGACAAACAAACAAACGAAAATGTATGTAACATCACCGAAGTGGAATTCCAGCCAAAAGAGCCAAAAATTTCAATGCGAATCTTACGACCAATTTGAGTATTCAAATAAGAAGAAAATGCTGTAATCTTTCATTAGAACGGAGCATCAGTAGAAATTTATGATTTATTTTTCTTTGAAAAACCACATAATTCCTAGATCTTAAAAAGTCTGAGAAGTAGCAATAAGCCTTTTAGTCATGAACATCATATGTGCACAGAGTATGGTCACCAAATACCATCTTCACTGAGAGCAATGAAGACTCCTTTGAGAAATGTCTAATTCTAGGTCTGAATCAGTAAATGAGACTGTCTATATATGATACTGGGACTCTCAGTAAAGTGTCCAAAAGCAAGGAAACTATCAAATGATGGGCATTCTGTGCTTGAAAATGAATAATCACTGCAATTATATAAAAGTATAAATAGAGATGCTAATAGAATTAATGCAAAACTAGAAGCAATAGGAAATCCAATAGAAGAGTAACATACAAAACTATATATAGAAATCAGTGCCTTTGTATATTTAAGCAATAAGCAATTACAGGGGAAAATAGAAGAGATGACCGCATTTATATACCAAAAAAATGAAGAAAAAAAAATCCTAGGAGTACATGTCACCGGAACTGTATAAAACTTATATGAGAAAAACTTTAGAGTGTTTCTGAAAGATAGAAAACTACGATTTGAATAAAAGGAAAAATAAACCCTGCTCCTCAACTGAAAAAATAATAAATTAGGGCCATTTTCAAAGATTTTTCATGCAGCTAGTTTCTGTAGTTTACATGGGAGAAATAAATAAACAAGATCATTTCCCCCTAAAACAGGAAATAAGAGAAACCAGCAATGAGCTGTTTTGTCGATAGCTCTACCAGATATTGAAATACACGGTTTCTACAATTTAAACACGATATTATTAGCACTTGAGTAGACAATTCGATCAATGGAAAAAATAGAAAATATATATGTCGAGCCAAATGTAACGTGAAAATATACGTATGTGATATAAGTGGTATCTCAAATCTCCGGGAGATTTAAGTGGACTTTTGAAAATTCAGTGTTGTTAGAACAGCTAAATAGGTCTTTGAAATAGACAAACAAACAAACGAAAATGTATGTAACATCACCGAAGTGGAATTCCAGCCAAAAGAGCCAAAAATTTCAATGCGAATCTTACGACCAATTTGAGTATTCAAATTGAAGGATATTCTGGGAAACCACTGGTCTGAACTTTCCAAAAAAGCCAATGCCAGAAAAAACAGTAAACAAGGAAGGCTGAGGAAGTAGTCTAAATTGAAGCAAGCCAAAGAGACTTGACAACCAAAATCATTATGTGATCCTTGCTAGATCCTGCATTTATATTTTACAAACAAGTATAGGGGAAGCAAGGGTTTGGGGTGGAGGGCAACTGAGAAAACTGTAATATGGAGTAGTATATACTAAATTACAGTAACGTAACAACGTTTAGTGCATTTCGACTCCCTATGTCGCAAAACAATACATACCCTAAACACAGACTACTGTGATCCTAAAGGACAGTAGCCCTCAACTGCCCTCCCACACACAATGTCTGAAAACATTTTGGTGGTCACAATTTGAAGAGGGGAGGCGAGGGTTGCTACTGGCAACCAGTAACACGAAAAGGCCAGAAGTGTACTAAACATTGGACAATGTACAAGACAGCCCCACCCACATCACAACAATGAGAGGCCATGCCAAGATCAATAACGCCACAGTGGACAATCCCTGATATAGGTGAATCCCTTATTTTAAGGGGACAGTACTAACATGCTGGGTTTCCCTGGTGACTCGGACGATAAAGAATCTTCTCGCAATGCAGGAGACCCAGGTACGATCTATCTGTAGTGAAGATTCCCTAGTGAAGGGAATGGCAACCCACTCCAGTATTCTTGCCTGGAGAATTCCCTGGACAGAGTACACTAGAGGGCTACAGTTCATAGGTCAGCAAAGAGACAAGGACTGAGGAACTAACACACACACACTGAGATATTAGGCTGAATTAAATGAAACTACCTTCCTCTCAGGTCATATATTGGTAATATATAAGAGTGAAGGGATATGATGTTCACAGCTGTCAGATTGTTTAGCAAAAAACACTGTAAGTGTTCTTCCGCCCTGCCTCCTCCCCATGTAACTTTTCAGCTAAATAGGTCTTTGAAATAGACAAACAAACAAACGAAAATGTATGTAACATCACCGAAGTGGAATTCCAGCCAAAAGAGCCAAAAATTTCAATGCGAATCTTACGACCAATTTGAGTATTCAAATTGAAGGATATTCTGGGAAACCACTGGTCTGAACTTTCCAAAAAAGCCAATGCCAGAAAAAACAGTAAACAAGGAAGGCTGAGGAAGTAGTCTAAATTGAAGCAAGCCAAAGAGACTTGACAACCAAAATCATTATGTGATCCTTGCTAGATCCTGCATTTATATTTTACAAACAAGTATAGGGGAAGCAAGGGTTTGGGGTGGAGGGCAACTGAGAAAACTGTAATATGGAGTAGTATATACTAAATTACAGTAACGTAACAACGTTTAGTGCATTTCGACTCCCTATGTCGCAAAACAATACATACCCTAAACACAGACTACTGTGATCCTAAAGGACAGTAGCCCTCAACTGCCCTCCCCACACACAATGTCTGAAAACATTTTTGGTGGTCACAATTTGAAGAGGGGAGGCGAGGGTTGCTACTGGCAACCAGTAACACGAAAAGGCCAGAAGTGTACTAAACATTGGACAATGTACAAGACAGCCCCACCCACATCACAACAATGAGAGGCCATGCCAAGATCAATAACGCCACAGTGGACAATCCCTGATATAGGTGAATCCCTTATTTTAAGGGGACAGTACTAACATGCTGGGTTTCCCTGGTGACTCGGACGATAAAGAATCTTCTCGCAATGCAGGAGACCCAGGTACGATCTATCTGTAGTGAAGATTCCCTAGTGAAGGGAATGGCAACCCACTCCAGTATTCTTGCCTGGAGAATTCCCTGGACAGAGTACACTAGAGGGCTACAGTTCATAGGTCAGCAAAGAGACAAGGACTGAGGAACTAACACACACACACTGAGATATTAGGCTGAATTAAATGAAACTACCTTCCTCTCAGGTCATATATTGGTAATATATAAGAGTGAAGGGATATGATGTTCACAGCTGTCAGATTGTTTAGCAAAAAACACTGTAAGTGTTCTTCCGCCCTGCCTCCTCCCCCATAGGGTACCGTAACAGGGTCGCCCTCCTCCTAGTGTGGACTGACCCGCCGAGCCTGCGCGGTGGGAGGATCCTGCGAGCAACCACTGCGCAGGCGCGGGGTGGCGGCCGCACCCACGCGGCGCTTCTCCAAAAGTTACGGATGTGAGGGTGCATCTCGCAGTCCGCGCGGTTGCCAGCAGCAGAGAAGAGCAAACTCCTCAGGGCGCTCCGTTGGCTTCTCCGGGAGTAAAAACGCTGCTTTCCCAGTACAATCCCCTCTCCTCCGCGATCTGCTAAAGGCTGCAGTGAGCGTCGCTTATTCTTTGGAGCGCTTATCCTTTGCCAGGAAGAGCTAGTTGTGTGCGGGCGCCCCCGTGCCTGGCCATTCCCAGGCTGGATTCTCCAGAGGTGAGCTTTTACACTCTGCTTAGTGGATTTTGATTTCCTGTGGCTGACGGGCCCGGGCAGTACTTCTGATCACTTACCGAAAGTGCCCCGGTAGGCTTATTCTACACCCGGCTTCTCGTCAGGAAGAGCTTACCCAGGTAACATTTAAAAATACCTTAAAATTTTTCAGCCTAGAGTTTAAGGAGTTGGGACACTTTCTGTAAAAAGCCAGAGAGCAAAAATATTAGGATTTGCAGGCCAGGAACAGTCATCTCTGTTGCTTTTTTTAACAATCTCATGAAAATAAAAAATAAAAACGCTCTTAGCTTCGGACTTTAGAAAACATGGGGACTACAATGATTAGAATGCAGTCTTTTTCGCAATGCCAGGAGACCCAGGTACGATCTATCTGTAGTGAAGATTCCCTAGTGAAGGAATGGCAACCCACTCCAGTATTCTTGCCTGGAGAATTCCCTGGACAGAGTACACTAGAGGGCTACAGTTCATAGGTCAGCAAAGAGACAAGGACTGAGGAACTAACACACACACACTGAGATATTAGGCTGAATTAAATGAAACTACCTTCCTCTCAGGTCATATATTGGTAATATATAAGAGTGAAGGGATATGATGTTCACAGCTGTCAGATTGTTTAGCAAAAAACACTGTAAGTGTTCTTCCGCCCTGCCTCCTCCCCCATAGGGTACCGTAACAGGGTCGCCCTCCTCCTAGTGTGGACTGACCCGCCGAGCCTGCGCGGTGGGAGGATCCTGCGAGCAACCACTGCGCAGGCGCGGGGTGGCGGCCGCACCCACGCGGCGCTTCTCCAAAAGTTACGGATGTGAGGGTGCATCTCGCAGTCCGCGCGGTTGCCAGCAGCAGAGAAGAGCAAACTCCTCAGGGCGCTCCGTTGGCTTCTCCGGGAGTAAAAACGCTGCTTTCCCAGTACAATCCCCTCTCCTCCGCGATCTGCTAAAGGCTGCAGTGAGCGTCGCTTATTCTTTGGAGCGCTTATCCTTTGCCAGGAAGAGCTAGTTGTGTGCGGGCGCCCCCGTGCCTGGCCATTCCCAGGCTGGATTCTCCAGAGGTGAGCTTTTACACTCTGCTTAGTGGATTTTGATTTCCTGTGGCTGACGGGCCCGGGCAGTACTTCTGATCACTTACCGAAAGTGCCCCGGTAGGCTTATTCTACATCCGGCTTCTCGTCAGGAAGAGCTTACCCAGGTAACATTTAAAAATACCTTAAAATTTTTCAGCCTAGAGTTTAAGGAGTTGGGACACTTTCTGTAAAAAGCCAGAGAGCAAAAATATTAGGATTTGCAGGCCAGGAACAGTCATCTCTGTTGCTTTTTTTTTTTAACAATCTCATGAAAATAAAAAAAAATAAAAAACGCTCTTAGCTTCGGACTTTAGAAAAACATGGGGACTACAATGATTAGAATGCAGTCTTTTCAACAGGGAGGGTAGAGCTTTAGTCCCTGGTCCAATTACAGTTTTACAGTAAAGATTCAGGTTCCTGGAGAACTATGACCCACCCACCGACTGGACTGGGCCCCACCTACTGAGGCTAAGCTTACCATCTTTGGGGTCCCTACACCTGCACCTCTGCTCTTCCCGGATGAGCGGCCAGCGTTGAGTTCCTGGCACTAAACAGGGCTGCCAGGAAATGCCCAGACCCGCCGCCACACCCTCCTTCGCTCTGAAATGCCAATCCCTTCCTACCTGGGAGCAAAAACCAAAGTCCTTACACTGTGACTGGATCAGTAGAAACAATACAAGATCTCACAGTACAGTCTCAGTTGTATTTGTAATTAGTATAGCTGTTTTTTCTATTGATAAATGTAATATATTTATGCCCACTGTGGTAATTTCAGAAATCCTGAAAAGTATATAGAAAAAAAATAAAAATTCATCATACTCCCAAGCCACAAAAATGAACTATCAAAATATCTATGTATTCTTTTAATTGTTCATTTCAGTGCATATGAATAAGATAACTTACTGAATTGGATTTCTAAAAAATATTTCTTAATAAACTTGTTGAAGCACAAAATCCAGAAATGTGGTCAAACAAACTTTCAAAGACTAATAAGGACATATCCTTGTGTCTGTCACCCAGATCAAGACAAAGAATATACCTAGCTCCTCCAGCCCCCTATTCAGTCAAGGGCAGCTTCTCCCCAAATATAACCATTGTCTAATCCTCAAATATATAGATTAGTTTTGTCTTTTCTTTAATTTCACATGACATGAATTAGTAAGTATCCTGTAGTATTTCTTTCACTCCATATTACATTTGAGATTCATTCATTGTTATAGGTCTCTATTTTATCTTGTGCTGTATGGCATTTAATTTGGGGAATATACTGCGGTTTATCATTTATACTGTTCGGGTTTTTTACATGTAAACTATATTGAGATATAATTCCTATACTGTACAACTTTCATCCATTTAATATGTACCATTTAATGTTTCTGTAGTGTTCACAGTTAAGTGCAACCACTGGCAGGCACAGTCAATTTCAGAACGTTTTCATCACCTCAAAACAATTGTGTACTCCTTAGCTATCACTCCCCTGCCCTGCATCCTGTCCAGCCCTAAGCAACTAGGTTTTGTCTTATAGATTTGCCTGTTCCAGACAGTTAATAAAACTGCTTCCTTATACTGAATATTGATACTGAATATTCACTGATACTGAATAGTAAGTATATTGATACTGAATATTCTTGTTATTTCCAGGATTGGTACTATTACAAATAATACTTCTGTGAACATCATTATATGTACCAGCATATTTTATACCATAGTGTACATATGTATCTAAAGCTATATTTGTATCAAATAGATAAATATTTCTATTGGGATACATATATCTGAAAGTAGAATAGCTCCACATAGGTTATATTTATGGCTGGCAATAGTTGATAGTACCAAATGATTTTCAAATTTATACTCCCACCAGGAGCAATGAAACTTTTCATTGCTCCACACCCTCCCTAACATTTGGTAGTTGTGTGGTTTCAATTTAAACTTCTCTGATGACTAATGGAAAAGACGCTCTTTTCATGTAATTATTAGTCGTTTGAGTATCCTCTTCAGTAAAATGCCTTCTTGGTCTTCATTTCATTGAGGAAGTGGTTGGCTTTTTTTGCTGATTTATATAGTTTAGATGTGAGTCCATTTTCATTTGTGAGTACTCCAAACACTCTTCCTAATCTGACTTGCATTTTAACCATCTCATTGTTAAATTCTGATGACTGTAAATTTTTAATTTTTATCAGTCCAATTTTTCTGTCTTCTTTAATGGTTAAGTACCTTTGCTAGCCTAAGAAATGATTGCCTACAAGGACCTCCTCCTATTTTACCATCTAAAAATGTAATGTTTTCCTTTGCATCTTTAAATCCACTAACCACACAGAATTGATTTTGGAGTATGCTGTGCACTGTTTTTTTTTTTTTCCATGTACCTATCCAGCTGATTCAGATGCTTTTCTTGAAAGTCTTCTTTTCTCATTGTCCTGCAATGCTGCTTTTCTTATAAATCAATAGAAACATGTGTCAGTACAGATACCGGGATTAATAAGGTCTTTAGTGATGACAAATATATTAAGCAATATTACCAAAATGAGATGTAATATGTGAAGAAGTAGAGAGTTTCAAGAAAGAAACAAGTAATTTTTTTAGTGAAAGTCCTATAACTGAAAAATATATCTGAAATTATTTGATCGGTTATCAGTAGGTTGGACACAATCAGGAAAGCATCATTAAACTTGAAGACAGGCTGCTAAAAATCATCCAGATATTAAGTGCACTACGGCAGACATATTATAAATAAACAAAGCATCAATGACTGTTGGAATTAAGTGCTAAAATACATATGTATCTAAAGCTATATTTGTATCAAATAGATAAATATTTCTATTGGGATACATATATCTGAAAGTAGAATAGCTCCACATAGGTTATATTTATGGCTGGCAATAGTTGATAGTACCAAATGATTTTCAAATTTATACTCCCACCAGGAGCAATGAAACTTTTCATTGCTCCACACCCTCCCTAACATTTGGTAGTTGTGTGGTTTCAATTTAAACTTCTCTGATGACTAATGGAAAAGACGCTCTTTTCATGTAATTATTAGTCGTTTGAGTATCCTCTTCAGTAAAATGCCTTCTTGGTCTTCATTTCATTGAGGAAGTGGTTGGCTTTTTTTGCTGATTTATATAGTTTAGATGTGAGTCCATTTTCATTTGTGAGTACTCCAAACACTCTTCCTAATCTGACTTGCATTTTAACCATCTCATTGTTAAATTCTGATGACTGTAAATTTTTAATTTTTATCAGTCCAATTTTTCTGTCTTCTTTTATGGTTAAGTACCTTTGCTAGCCTAAGAAATGATTGCCTACAAGGACCTCCTCCTATTTTACCATCTAAAAATGTAATGTTTTCCTTTGCATCTTTAAATCCACTAACCACACAGAATTGATTTTGGAGTATGCTGTGCACTGTTTTTTTTTTTTTTTTTTTTCCATGTACCTATCCAGCTGATTCAGATGCTTTTCTTGAAAGTCTTCTTTTCTCATTGTCCTGCAATGCTGCTTTTCTTATAAATCAATAGAAACATGTGTCAGTACAGATACCGGGATTAATAAGGTCTTTAGTGATGACAAATATATTAAGCAATATTACCAAAATGAGATGTAATATGTGAAGAAGTAGAGAGTTTCAAGAAAGAAACAAGTAATTTTTTTAGTGAAAGTCCTATAACTGAAAAATATATCTGAAATTATTTGATCGGTTATCAGTAGGTTGGACACAATCAGGAAAGCATCATTAAACTTGAAGACAGGCTGCTAAAAATCATCCAGATATTAAGTGCACTACGGCAGACATATTATAAATAAACAAAGCATCAATGACTGTTGGAAAAGTATCAAGTGGCCTAAAATACATGAAATTGAACTCTTGAAAAAGCAAGTCGAGAGAGCCTGAGGCAGAAAAATATTTGAAAAAATATTAGCAAAAGCTTTCCAAAATTGATCAACTCTATTTTATCCAGGACATTTACTTACTTGCTAGGAAGACAGTGGATCCCAATAATCTCCCTTGCTATGAATGGAATTTAGAATAGAGCTTAGGCTTCCCTGGTGGTCCAGTGGGAAGAAAGTCCGCCTTGCAGTCCGCCTTCCTGGCCCGGGAAGATCGCACATGCTGCGGAGGTTATCCTGGACCGGGAGCACTCTGGAGTGAATGTGCCCAGATCCGGTGTTGTGCAACAAGAGAGGCCACTGCAATGCGAGGCCCACACAGACCAAAGAAAAAAGATGGATGAAAATAAACAATCAATAAAAGCAGCCAAAAAAAAAAAAAAGAAGTGAGCATAAATATAGTTTTCCATCTCATGAATGAGCAGCAGGGCATTTTAAAGGCACACAAAGTTTGGAAGAACACTCTGTTGGATGGAACTGTCCCAAACATAACTGTGCCTTTAGCATAAATGTTGCTTACGCACCAAAGCCCAGCGTATCATCCCAGTGTAGTAATACCAAAATGTCCTACCAGTTTTTCAAAGTATCCCTCTGTGCATAGTGTGAACCTACATCCTTTGAGAGCCCTCTCTGGCATGGTCTGCCACTGCCTCCTTACCCCTGCCCCGCCTAACCTCATCTTCTAATGCTCACATCTCTCAAACCACACTGTCCTGAAATGCTGCCTTTTTTATAAATCAATAGAAACATGTGTCAGTACAGATACCGGGATTAATAAGGTCTTTAGTGATGACAAATATATTAAGCAATATTACCAAAATGAGATGTAATATGTGAAGAAGTAGAGAGTTTCAAGAAAGAAACAAGTAATTTTTTTAGTGAAAGTCCTATAACTGAAAAATATATCTGAAATTATTTGATCGGTTATCAGTAGGTTGGACACAATCAGGAAAGCATCATTAAACTTGAAGACAGGCTGCTAAAAATCATCCAGATATTAAGTGCACTACGGCAGACATATTATAAATAAACAAAGCATCAATGACTGTTGGAAAAGTATCAAGTGGCCTAAAATACATGAAATTGAACTCTTGAAAAAGCAAGTCGAGAGAGCCTGAGGCAGAAAAATATTTGAAAAAATATTAGCAAAAGCTTTCCAAAATTGATCAACTCTATTTTATCCAGGACATTTACTTACTTGCTAGGAAGACAGTGGATCCCAATAATCTCCCTTGCTATGAATGGAATTTAGAATAGAGCTTAGGCTTCCCTGGTGGTCCAGTGGGAAGAAAGTCCGCCTTGCAGTCCGCCTTCCTGGCCCGGGAAGATCGCACATGCTGCGGAGGTTATCCTGGACCGGGAGCACTCTGGAGTGAATGTGCCCAGATCCGGTGTTGTGCAACAAGAGAGGCCACTGCAATGCGAGGCCCACACAGACCAAAGAAAAAAGATGGATGAAAATAAACAATCAATAAAAGCAGCCAAAAAAAAAAAAAAGAAGTGAGCATAAATATAGTTTTCCATCTCATGAATGAGCAGCAGGGCATTTTAAAGGCACACAAAGTTTGGAAGAACACTCTGTTGGATGGAACTGTCCCAAACATAACTGTGCCTTTAGCATAAATGTTGCTTACGCACCAAAGCCCAGCGTATCATCCCAGTGTAGTAATACCAAAATGTCCTACCAGTTTTTCAAAGTATCCCCTCTGTGCATAGTGTGAACCTACATCCTTTGAGAGCCCCTCTCTGGCATGGTCTGCCACTGCCTCCTTACCCCTGCCCCGCCTAACCTCATCTTCTAATGCTCACATCTCTCAAACCACACTGGCACCTTTCCATCTCAGGGCTTTGGGGATGGCTCTTTTCTCGCTTCCTGAATGGTCCTCTGCCAAATGTCCATGGAACTGATTCTTTTTTCCTCCTCAGATCTCTGTTGAAACAGCATTTCTCAGTAAGACCTAGAAATTAAACAGAACAAAACAGAAACCTTGCACGTTCATTCCGCCATCCCCAGTTTATTTTTGTCGGTAGCCTTTATTTGAAATGCTGTGTATTTTAATTATTTAATTTCCTTACTGTCTTACTTCCCCCACTAAGAAAATGTAAGTTTCAGTGAGGAAGGAGAGGAATTAACCAATTTTATTCTAAATCTTTAAAGATATTCATTTAGTGTTTCATGAATAAGAAAGTCTTGATGGTATTCTAGTAATTTTTACATTTTCAAGCTAAGTTTGAGTGTCTTAGCAAAACGGATTACGGCAGTAGAAGCTCCAGCTTTTTACGAGAGAATGAGAAATGTGATATGGTTGTTTCCAAAGCAACAGAAAGCTTTACCTCATTAAGTAGACAAGGGCTTCTCCTTATTAGATTGAAATATCCAATCAAATAGCTGAGAGCTGCCTCACAAAGACAAAATACGTAGAGCTGTCAGCACAAAGAAATTCGCCTATTCAATTATAAGCTAATTTGTACCAACTTTTTTTCTTCAGGCATTCAGGCATCAGGTTGATGATGAACTTTCAAAAAGGAAGAAAAAGATGGAAAATCATCGAAATTATCATAAACTGTGCTTCCAACGAAATAAGTGTTTCCCTGTAAGCATGTGCAGAGTAAAGGGAAATTATATTCCTCTATTATTTAGTCTACCAACAACCTATTTGCCTACAGTCTTCATCCAGATTATTCTTGAAAGCAGAGCCTGAGACAAAGGTAGAGACACAATTCTGTTTTGGAATGTGATCTATCCTAGGGAATAAGGATGAGACAGAGGGGAGTGAACAGGTGGAAAAGGAAAGAAAGATCAAGCAGCCCACGAGTGCTCGTGGCTACTTAATGCAGACCCTTCCCATGAATATAATTAAGCTCTGTCCCAGAATCGTCTGCCTGAAGGATGAAAAGAAGAAGCACTTATCTCTCTTAGCGGTGGTCACCTGTGTGCTGGGCGGCGCCTGCTCCCATGGGGCAGGAGCTCCCCCACAGGAGAGCCCCCTTGGTGCCACAGCATCACACTGCTACAGCAGAGACGCTTTGGGACAGGAAGCTCGATTCTTGATACAAGCCCGAGACGAGGCACTCAGCACAGTGCAGAGTGAAACCTGCCCAGAGCTGTTCCCCAGAGCCACAGCTGGAATCAGAATCGGGGAGAGAGTGCATAGGAAACTCCTCAGAAGCCTGGAGAATGTGCTGTTAGCCTTGTCTGAATCCACATCCTCTCTTCTTCCTGTCATCACAGTTGCCTTGTCCAGAACAAGGCTGGCAGAAGGGTTAAACAGGAAGACTAAATGTATTTCCTAGAAGCTGTATGTTAATAACAGTTTTAACTTTGCATAATGCTTACAAGATACAGATAGTGACAGTTGAAGTTGGAAAATTCCACCTGAAACATTTTTACCAGTGAATAGAAATATTAGGTATCTTTTAAACTCGTGTAATCTCAGAAGTGATCATGAATAGTTTGGAGAAATAAAGTGAACCATCTCATATATTTCTATGAGCTTTATAAATCAGTGTCATTAGTTTTTCCTAAAATTATTATCTTCTGTTGTCACATAGCACTAGTGATACAGAGCCTACAACCAATGGGAAGGGAACACTTTCACATTTTCCTTTTTTCAGGCATTCAGGCATCAGGTTGATGATGAACTTTCAAAAGGAAGAAAAAGATGGAAAATCATCGAAATTATCATAAACTGTGCTTCCAACGAAATAAGTGTTTCCCTGTAAGCATGTGCAGAGTAAAGGGAAATTATATTCCTCTATTATTTAGTCTACCAACAACCTATTTGCCTACAGTCTTCATCCAGATTATTCTTGAAAGCAGAGCCTGAGACAAAGGTAGAGACACAATTCTGTTTTGGAATGTGATCTATCCTAGGGAATAAGGATGAGACAGAGGGGAGTGAACAGGTGGAAAAGGAAAGAAAGATCAAGCAGCCCACGAGTGCTCGTGGCTACTTAATGCAGACCCTTCCCATGAATATAATTAAGCTCTGTCCCAGAATCGTCTGCCTGAAGGATGAAAAGAAGAAGCACTTATCTCTCTTAGCGGTGGTCACCTGTGTGCTGGGCGGCGCCTGCTCCCATGGGGCAGGAGCTCCCCCACAGGAGAGCCCCCTTGGTGCCACAGCATCACACTGCTACAGCAGAGACGCTTTGGGACAGGAAGCTCGATTCTTGATACAAGCCCGAGACGAGGCACTCAGCACAGTGCAGAGTGAAACCTGCCCAGAGCTGTTCCCCAGAGCCACAGCTGGAATCAGAATCGGGGAGAGAGTGCATAGGAAACTCCTCAGAAGCCTGGAGAATGTGCTGTTAGCCTTGTCTGAATCCACATCCTCTCTTCTTCCTGTCATCACAGTTGCCTTGTCCAGAACAAGGCTGGCAGAAGGGTTAAACAGGAAGACTAAATGTATTTCCTAGAAGCTGTATGTTAATAACAGTTTTAACTTTGCATAATGCTTACAAGATACAGATAGTGACAGTTGAAGTTGGAAAATTCCACCTGAAACATTTTTACCAGTGAATAGAAATATTAGGTATCTTTTAAACTCGTGTAATCTCAGAAGTGATCATGAATAGTTTGGAGAAATAAAGTGAACCATCTCATATATTTCTATGAGCTTTATAAATCAGTGTCATTAGTTTTTCCTAAAATTATTATCTTCTGTTGTCACATAGCACTAGTGATACAGAGCCTACAACCAATGAAGGGAACACAGGCAGAAACACAGGAAGGAAAAATGTTGGACTAATTTCCATTGCATAAAGGGCTGGTATTAACATATGCTGGAATCGGGAGGGGGTGGAGGATAACTACAAGTTGACCTGAGATTCCTCTTAGATGTTCTATTTTACCAGAAATAATTTTCTCTCTCTCTGTATCCATGGGATACCATAATCATCCTCTCTTACTCGGTGTGGAATTACCACCAATAGGAATAAACTTTTGAGTTCCTTAATATGGCTTGAGTTCCTACTGTTTGCTGTCTATTGGCATGGTGTGTACGTGTTAGACATAAACACTGCATCCAAACATTTCAGAATGCTTACTCTTTTAAGGTATACCCAGGACATTTACCAAAGCTGACCATATGACTGATCACGAATCATCTGAACAAATTTGAAAAGACAGTAATCCTGTAAGAGTATGAAATCAGAAATCAGTTATATGAAGATACAAAGCCTTCCCAATTGGTAATAATGTGGAGAACATACCACTAATGATCCCTGAGTCAACCTATAAATCACAGTGGTATTTAGAAAATATTTTAAAATGAATTCTAATGAAAATACATCATATCAAAACTTGGGGGGAGATGCTGTTAAAGCAAATGCTTATGGGAAATTTATACCTCTAAATATCTAAGTGTCTTAGAAACTTTACAAAATGGTCAGCTATCAGAAGTTTCAAGAAGCTAGGAAAACTGTTGTGTGAAGCAGCTGTTTAGACATAGGACAGCTAGAAGCCAAGGACTGGTCATTGACCAGGTGAAAGAAGGTGACCCTCCCACAGCCGTACATTTCTGGACTTAAGCACTCTGGATCACGCTGGAGGAGGAGGAGCTTGAGCAGAGCAGAAAAATCGATGAGTTGAGGCAACTAAGATTGGTATTGAATGGGACAAGTGTCTTGAGTTTTCAGGGCAGGGCTAAAATATTAGGTATCTTTTAAACTCGTGTAATCTCAGAAGTGATCATGAATAGTTTGGAGAAATAAAGTGAACCATCTCATATATTTCTATGAGCTTTATAAATCAGTGTCATTAGTTTTTCCTAAAATTATTATCTTCTGTTGTCACATAGCACTAGTGATACAGAACCTACAACCAATGAAGGGAACACAGGCAGAAACACAGGAAGGAAAAATGTTGGACTAATTTCCATTGCATAAAGGGCTGGTATTAACATATGCTGGAATCGGGAGGGGGTGGAGGATAACTACAAGTTGACCTGAGATTCCTCTTAGATGTTCTATTTTACCAGAAATAATTTTCTCTCTCTGTATCCATGGGATACCATAATCATCCTCTCTTACTCGGTGTGGAATTACCACCAATAGGAATAAACTTTTGAGTTCCTTAATATGGCTTGAGTTCCTACTGTTTGCTGTCTATTGGCATGGTGTGTACGTGTTAGACATAAACACTGCATCCAAACATTTCAGAATGCTTACTCTTTTAAGGTATACCCAGGACATTTACCAAAGCTGACCATATGACTGATCACGAATCATCTGAACAAATTTGAAAAGACAGTAATCCTGTAAGAGTATGAAATCAGAAATCAGTTATATGAAGATACAAAGCCTTCCCAATTGGTAATAATGTGGAGAACATACCACTAATGATCCCTGAGTCAACCTATAAATCACAGTGGTATTTAGAAAATATTTTAAAATGAATTCTAATGAAAATACATCATATCAAAACTTGGGGGGAGATGCTGTTAAAGCAAATGCTTATGGGAAATTTATACCTCTAAATATCTAAGTGTCTTAGAAACTTTACAAAATGGTCAGCTATCAGAAGTTTCAAGAAGCTAGGAAAACTGTTGTGTGAAGCAGCTGTTTAGACATAGGACAGCTAGAAGCCAAGGACTGGTCATTGACCAGGTGAAAGAAGGTGACCCTCCCACAGCCGTACATTTCTGGACTTAAGCACTCTGGATCACGCTGGAGGAGGAGGAGCTTGAGCAGAGCAGAAAAATCGATGAGTTGAGGCAACTAAGATTGGTATTGAATGGGACAAGTGTCTTGAGTTTTCAGGGCAGGGTATCAGTTAAGAAGAAGGTATGCAGAGAAAACATTTCCAGAAATTTACTTACACATTCCTCTGTGCCCCAATGCTGATCACAAAACAGTTTCCCAAACTAGCGTGAGAGTGGGAAACATTTAACTTCCATCCAGCCATGGTGGAGAGTCCTCAAAGTAAACTCCAAACTTTCACTCATATCTTAGGAAGGTTACACATTACATGGTAGGTCTTAACTAGCCTAATAACAAAATCTATACTAGACTTGCTCAAAAACAAGCCTCAGAGATGTGAAGCTGATCCTCAGGTAACTGCCTGCCAGAACCAAGTCCAAATGTGTTAGTTTGAAGCACATGCAAATATGGGATTCAAATGGCAAGAGGTGGACTGGGGGAATGCCTATAAGGGTTGAAATAGAGGGGAAGCCAGAGGATCAGAGTCTTGAGACTACTTAACATCTCTGATCCCTTTCAAAGAAAGAAAGGAGGAGGGTGGGGTTGCAGGAGTCCCTGACCGCAGCACCATTCCAGGAGGAATCTCATCAGAGGTCAGCACAGAGGGCCATGTCTGTGAAGATCAGGAAGGACAGCGTTTACCTCAGCTGATGCCAGCCATGGACAGATGCCAATCAAGAATCAGATGTCCCTCAAGACCAAGACATGACTGAAGTCCCCTGGAGCTTAGCGGCAACCCTAGGAGGAAGTGAAGATGTGGTATTTACTTAAGAGATGATGTCTGTATACCTGGAAAATGACCAAAGTTAAGGATGTGTGTGCGTGTGTGTGTGCGTGTGCAAGTGTGTGTGCACACGTACATGCGCACCACTGAGCAAGCACCTTAAAAAATGAATTGTGGACAATTATGGATAAGATAATTCCTTTTTCCAGACACCTGCCTACATTACTTGCAAGTCCATAATAAGTATAACAAGCACTGAAGTTTTCAAGCAGGACTTAGAGACACGGGAGCCTGGAAAACCATCTGTATTTAGTTCTTGTAACATAGCCTGCAAGGCACTGTTAAGATTAGGAGATATTTACCATGTCATGTTCTGTGATACAGCAGTTCCATAGGATGTGAACTGATGTTAGGAGAAAACAAAGTTGGAAGGTTTCTTTAGTTTGCCAAGATTCTTAAACATTTCCAGAAATTTACTTACACATTCCTCTGTGCCCCAATGCTGATCACAAAACAGTTTCCCAAACTAGCGTGAGAGTGGGAAACATTTAACTTCCATCCAGCCATGGTGGAGAGTCCTCAAAGTAAACTCCAAACTTTCACTCATATCTTAGGAAGGTTACACATTACATGGTAGGTCTTAACTAGCCTAATAACAAAATCTATACTAGACTTGCTCAAAAACAAGCCTCAGAGATGTGAAGCTGATCCTCAGGTAACTGCCTGCCAGAACCAAGTCCAAATGTGTTAGTTTGAAGCACATGCAAATATGGGATTCAAATGGCAAGAGGTGGACTGGGGGAATGCCTATAAGGGTTGAAATAGAGGGGAAGCCAGAGGATCAGAGTCTTGAGACTACTTAACATCTCTGATCCCTTTCAAAGAAAGAAAGGAGGAGGGTGGGGTTGCAGGAGTCCCTGACCGCAGCACCATTCCAGGAGGAATCTCATCAGAGGTCAGCACAGAGGGCCATGTCTGTGAAGATCAGGAAGGACAGCGTTTACCTCAGCTGATGCCAGCCATGGACAGATGCCAATCAAGAATCAGATGTCCCTCAAGACCAAGACATGACTGAAGTCCCCTGGAGCTTAGCGGCAACCCTAGGAGGAAGTGAAGATGTGGTATTTACTTAAGAGATGATGTCTGTATACCTGGAAAATGACCAAAGTTAAGGATGTGTGTGCGTGTGTGTGTGCGTGTGCAAGTGTGTGTGCACACGTACATGCGCACCACTGAGCAAGCACCTTAAAAAATGAATTGTGGACAATTATGGATAAGATAATTCCTTTTTCCAGACACCTGCCTACATTACTTGCAAGTCCATAATAAGTATAACAAGCACTGAAGTTTTCAAGCAGGACTTAGAGACACGGGAGCCTGGAAAAAACCATCTGTATTTAGTTCTTGTAACATAGCCTGCAAGGCACTGTTAAGATTAGGGAGATATTTACCATGTCATGTTCTGTGATACAGCAGTTCCATAGGATGTGAACTGATGTTAGGAGAAAAACAAAGTTGGAAGGTTTCTTTAGTGCCAGATTCTTAAAGTTACTCATATGTGGACGTTTAATACAGCTCTTCAAAAGAGATGACTTGGCTCCTGTGGCAGCATTGTGATCCATGGCTCAGATTCCCCTTCAGGGAAGGACTTGCTCCTCATTTGCTGGGAGTACTTTCAGCAGGCAGCCTGCAGCTATCAGCTGGCCTTGGGAACTGCCTCAGCTGCAGGGAACTGGTTCACTGAGGTAGCACTCCTTCGTGAGGTTGCCCATATGCAATGACTTGTGATATACAATGACCAAGTTTACAAAACTGTTGTCTCAGGACAATTCTGAAGATCATTCTAACTGCACAGCTCTCAGGATGTTGGCCAAGCTATTGTTGAATCTGTATTATAACAGAGCTTTTCCTTCTACCCATTTCTGGTTCTTCCCCTCTTTTCTACAATAAACATCCTGCAGGTCACACTACATCTCAGAGTCTGCATCCTAGAGAACCCAAGCTGAGAAGCCCTACTTCCCAATTCTGTTGGCCCACCAAAGCCTTTCTTCACAGAGTATCTAACAAGCTCAGGGTCAGGAAACATATTTTGAGGCTGGTAAGTACCGATGTGAGAAGTAATTAGGTGCTTGTGTGGGACATGAGAGAGAGGTGCCTGAGCCTGGACACCAGCCCATGAGTCCTTAGCAATTTGAAACCAGGCCAATTTTGAGATGATGTTGTGGCTGTAGAGTCACAAAGTTGCGTGTGATGCTTTGTAACCCCATGGACTGTAGCCCACCAGACTCTTCTGTCCAGGGGATTTCCCAGGCAAGCATAGTGGAGTGGGTAGCTATTTCCTCCTCCACGGGATCTTCCCGACCTAGGAAATGAACCAGCGTATCCTGCAGGCAGATTCTTTCCCATTGAGCCACCAGGGAATCCCCCTGTCTAATTCTTAAAGTGCTACAGAATTCATTAGCTATTGAGGCAGATGGAAAGGATCTAAATATATGAGCTATGCAAGTAAATTTCCATTTTCCTGTAGGGGGAAATGCATCATTAGGGTGATCAGCAGTTCCATAGGATGTGAACTGATGTTAGGAGAAAAACAAAGTTGGAAGGTTTCTTTAGTGCCAGATTCTTAAAGTTACTCATATGTGGACGTTTAATACAGCTCTTCAAAAGAGATGACTTGGCTCCTGTGGCAGCATTGTGATCCATGGCTCAGATTCCCCTTCAGGGAAGGACTTGCTCCTCATTTGCTGGGAGTACTTTCAGCAGGCAGCCTGCAGCTATCAGCTGGCCTTGGGAACTGCCTCAGCTGCAGGGAACTGGTTCACTGAGGTAGCACTCCTTCGTGAGGTTGCCCATATGCAATGACTTGTGATATACAATGACCAAGTTTACAAAACTGTTGTCTCAGGACAATTCTGAAGATCATTCTAACTGCACAGCTCTCAGGATGTTGGCCAAGCTATTGTTGAATCTGTATTATAACAGAGCTTTTCCTTCTACCCATTTCTGGTTCTTCCCCTCTTTTCTACAATAAACATCCTGCAGGTCACACTACATCTCAGAGTCTGCATCCTAGAGAACCCAAGCTGAGAAGCCCTACTTCCCAATTCTGTTGGCCCACCAAAGCCTTTCTTCACAGAGTATCTAACAAGCTCAGGGTCAGGAAACATATTTTGAGGCTGGTAAGTACCGATGTGAGAAGTAATTAGGTGCTTGTGTGGGACATGAGAGAGAGGTGCCTGAGCCTGGACACCAGCCCATGAGTCCTTAGCAATTTGAAACCAGGCCAATTTTGAGATGATGTTGTGGCTGTAGAGTCACAAAGTTGCGTGTGATGCTTTGTAACCCCATGGACTGTAGCCCACCAGACTCTTCTGTCCAGGGGATTTCCCAGGCAAGCATAGTGGAGTGGGTAGCTATTTCCTCCTCCACGGGATCTTCCCGACCTAGGAAATGAACCAGCGTATCCTGCAGGCAGATTCTTTCCCATTGAGCCACCAGGGAATCCCCCTGTCTAATTCTTAAAGTGCTACAGAATTCATTAGCTATTGAGGCAGATGGAAAGGATCTAAATATATGAGCTATGCAAGTAAATTTCCATTTTTCCTGTAGAAATGCTAAAGGTGATTAGTGGGGTTGGATAAAATGCACTCATTTTGTCTGACAAATACAAATACCTTGCCTTCACAGCTGCCTTGGGCTATTTAGTGGGAGAATAAAGAGGGAAATATAATGAAAGCCTTTGAAAATCATTTTCCAAGAAATGAACACCAGGCGGTAGGATTTCCACAAAGCTGAAAAAATAAATCTTCAGAACCGGAAAGTCTATCCTTAAAAAGCCCACTGAATTATAATGCACTTATTTTAAATATTTGTGTTTGGCAAGCTGCTGACTAATATCTCAAGATGTATTACGAAGAAAAACTCTGGAATAAATATTTGTTGCCAATCTGTGAGATAATCGTTTTTGTATTTTAATACTGCTGTGAAAGAAGGAGCTGGCTTGAAAGACTTGCACATAGATGATCAGAGACAGTGAGCTATCAGACTGCATAATCAGCATAGAGCCATTCCCAGATAAGAGGAGATGTATGCAGCTCACAAACGTGGCTTGGGGAGGAGTTTGCCTCGGCTCCCTTGAATAAGCTACTGTCTATAGCTCACAAGGGGCCCGTTCTTAATGAGGTGGTGCATAGCAGCAGCACACTGTGAGTCCAAATAGCAGATGGCAACACTGTTGAGTAGGCTGGCAGTCTGATGTCTAGCCACCAACTGGCAGCAGTCATTATGAAACTGATTCATGTGCCCCGGGAAAATCTTTATAAGACTCTCAGCCAATGTGAGCGGTGAGAAGCAAATGATCTGCTATTCCTATCTTCTATGGATACCTATATTTTAAAAATTATTCTCCAACGCCATCTCCACAAAGAAGTGGCACTATGTGTGAAGCGGAGGCTCTATTCCTTTCCTGTATACTTGTGTACCTTTAAACATGATGGCTATGATTTCTCTATTTAATGTGTCACTTTAGCTGAAAGGAAAGCACGTCATAGTGTTCACTTTATGGACTCATGGCAAACATTCAGTGGTTCATAAGCAGTTACATATTTTCTAAATAAGCTTCCATGTAAATGGTATTGCAAATGTAGTAACATATTCTGTCTCACTTAATGAAGCAATGGCCTAAATGGCTCATGATCCATCTGCCTACAACAGGTAACTCATCTCTGGGTGAAGAGCTTGCCGTTCTCACACTTGGTTAGGAAGGCAGACTAAGAAAGCCACAGACTTTATCTTATTTATTTATTAATTTATTTTGATTGCTCTACTTGCACCAAGTCAAACTGGATCCAGACCCAAGGGCTGTTAGAGGCCAAAGTGCACAGAGGCAGGGGGTGGAGTGGAGAAATCCACGAGCTTTGGAAAAATGTTCTCATCGAAGGACGTTACAGACATGCACACAAAGCATATCTTGAAACTGTTTTGCAAATTCTGTCTTTACAAATCCAAATGTTAAGCAAATGCCATTTTTTCTTTTCAAATATTGAAAGGATCCATTATTTGTTACCATAAAGCCAATTTCTATATACACATTAATAAAGAAGCCTTACAGGTGAATAGGTATGATGATAGTAACAGAAACACTACAAAAGCTCAATTTGAGTAAGTCAGCCACATTACCAAAAGGCAAATACAATATTCTCTTTTAGAACAGAAGAGTTCTAGTGGTCATGAGCTAAGGCTACTGGAAATTTGTTCCTATAAATCTGTATGTACCAAGTAGTTGTTTTCTGATCTTCTGCCTTTTATTAAAGCTGCTCTTATCAAAGACATCAATGATATCCATCTTGCCAAAATTAAAGTTTAATTCTCAGGCTCTCACTCTAACTTAGAGAGGCATTTAATGCAACTGATCACTACCACTATCTTGAAACACCTTGGCTTGGTTTCTAGAACAGCAGTGCACCTCCTGATTTTCCTCTTCCTTTACTACAACTCATTGTCAATTTCCTGTTTACCTCCTCATCAAAATTCAGACCTTCTGACATCTTAAAAGTCTTAGACATTCTCTGTGTATATTCTGACATTTGAATGAACTTAGGCATACTGTTATGTACACTTTAATGAGGGCAGGCACTGTGTCTGGTTTACAGCACAGTGTCTAGTACACAATGGATGCTCAGATATTTGCTGAGAGAATATACAAATACAGGAACAACATCCTGAGTGTGAATAGATGAGTATTAAGTACAATAAGGATGGCTTGGTATTGCAAATGTAGTAACATATTCTGTCTCACTTAATGAAGCAATGGCCTAAATGGCTCATGATCCATCTGCCTACAACAGGTAACTCATCTCTGGGTGAAGAGCTTGCCGTTCTCACACTTGGTTAGGAAGGCAGACTAAGAAAGCCACAGACTTTATCTTATTTATTTATTAATTTATTTTGATTGCTCTACTTGCACCAAGTCAAACTGGATCCAGACCCAAGGGCTGTTAGAGGCCAAAGTGCACAGAGGCAGGGGGTGGAGTGGAGAAATCCACGAGCTTTGGAAAAATGTTCTCATCGAAGGACGTTACAGACATGCACACAAAGCATATCTTGAAACTGTTTTGCAAATTCTGTCTTTACAAATCCAAATGTTAAGCAAATGCCATTTTTTCTTTTCAAATATTGAAAGGATCCATTATTTGTTACCATAAAGCCAATTTCTATATACACATTAATAAAGAAGCCTTACAGGTGAATAGGTATGATGATAGTAACAGAAACACTACAAAAGCTCAATTTGAGTAAGTCAGCCACATTACCAAAAGGCAAATACAATATTCTCTTTTAGAACAGAAGAGTTCTAGTGGTCATGAGCTAAGGCTACTAGAAATTTGTTCCTATAAATCTGTATGTACCAAGTAGTTGTTTTCTGATCTTCTGCCTTTTATTAAAGCTGCTCTTATCAAAGACATCAATGATATCCATCTTGCCAAAATTAAAGTTTAATTCTCAGGCTCTCACTCTAACTTAGAGAGGCATTTAATGCAACTGATCACTACCACCATCTTGAAACACCTTGGCTTGGTTTCTAGAACAGCAGTGCACCTCCTGATTTTCCTCTTCCTTTACTACAACTCATTGTCAATTTCCTGTTTACCTCCTCATCAAAATTCAGACCTTCTGACATCTTAAAAGTCTTAGACATTCTCTGTGTATATTCTGACATTTGAATGAACTTAGGCATACTGTTATGTACACTTTAATGAGGGCAGGCACTGTGTCTGGTTTACAGCACAGTGTCTAGTACACAATGGATGCTCAGATATTTGCTGAGGGAATATACAAATATAGGAACAACATCCTCAGTTTGAATAGATGAGTATTAAGTACAATAAGGATGGCTTGGAATTAAATGTTTCCTAATGTTATTTCATTGAGTTGAGCATAAATATAACAATCCTTATCTTTTATCTTTTTAGAATACAAAATTGAGATTTAGGTAGGACAGATAGCCTGCTCAATAACACACAGATTCTAAGTATCAGAGCTGAGATCTGTATTCCTTTGTCCTAGTTCAAGAGCTATACTCATAACACAGTGTTTCACGTACTGGTAACAACTAGAAAACAAGGAAGAGGAACCCTAGTTCAGCCTGCTTATCTCCCAGTTCTCTGCTACAACAATGTAGTCTTAAAGTTGATGCTTCTGATGGCAGCAGAACTACAAATACTATTCTTTATCACATTCAGAATAAAAAGACCTGTTCCCTTATGTGTGAAATGGACATAAAAATACTGTCAATCCACCTTCCATAGATTATTACTTTTAGGGTGGAATAAGATAATGGATGTGCAAAATGTAAATCATGATACAAAAAATATGGATGATTGACATTCATTAATTATTACTACTCTGGTGGTGGTTTAGTTGCTAAGTCATGTCCAACTATCATGGCCCCCTTGAACTGTAACCCACCAGCCTCCTCTGCCCATGGGATTCTCCAGGCAAGAATACTGGAGTGGGTTGCCAGTTCCTACTCCAGGGGATCTTCCTGACCCAGGAATTGAACCCGGGTCTCCTTCATTGCAGGCTGATTTTTTACCAACTAAGCTACAAGGAAAGCCCAGTTATTACTACTGAGAGATACTAAAATAAGTTCAGGAAGGCAGAAAATCTTACTAACAGGGACAGACTAAATAAAGGATCAGAAAGAAGACAATCAAGGAAGAGCTATATTTAGTCAATGATATTGCATTAACTTTGTACAGTGACAGAAAAAAATTTATTAAAAAAAAGACCTAGAATGTTCTTCGTTTACCTAATACTCATCAGGGGAAAAAAGAGCTAATGTTCTCTAGTTCCCATGTGAAAGATAATGGACACCCACTACACAACTACAGAATTAAAGGTTCATTGACTTAGCCATACCATATTTTTTTTTAACAACCAGAAAAAGAAAATCATAAGGGCAAAAGCCTAATGCTGTGAAATAAAACTTGCATTTCTATAGTTTATTTGTTTTGTGCTTGTGTGGTTTCTACCTTTCACTGACTCCAGAGGCATTACAATGAGCATTTTCCAGGGATGACTGGAGATAGAGTAGGCAGGGGGAATTAGGTTAATGAGGCAGTACAGAGGAATACAATCCTGTGAACTTCTGGTCCTTAGAATACACAGTTTTTTGAACTGTAATCAGGTAGCTACAGTTAGGAGTACTCCCAAAATTCTCTTTCACCACTGGATTCCAGGTTGTAATATTCACTTATTATAGAAAATAGTGACCTAGATCAACTTAAATTCTGGGACTTTAGTTTCCTAATGGTACTTCCTTCCTTTGTTAGCAATATAGTCATCAGTTCTCTATTAAGAAGACTAAGGTTGTGTGTGTGTGTGTGTGTGTGTGTGTGTATGTGTGTGTGTTAATCACTCAGTTGTGTCTGACTGTGACCCCATGGACTGTAGTCCACCAAACTCTTCTGTGTGTGGAATTCTCCAGGCAAAAATACTGGAGTGGGTTGCCATGCCCTCCTCCAGGGGATCTTCCCAAAATAGCAGATCTCCTTGTGTGTATCCACTGTGGACATCATATATGACATTTAACTTAGTTAACCCAAAGTATTTCTTAACCTGAAAAGTGCAGAAGTATGATGAAGTAGGTAGACCTTTGGAGTCAGTCAGGTCAATATTTAAATCTCAGTTCACATACTTAGCAAATATAACACTCAGTCTCAAAATATTCATTATTTAAATAGTAAAATCCCTCACAAGGTAGTTTTCAAGACTCATAATAATACACTTAAACTGATTAGATTGCCTGGCACAAAGTCAGTTTTCAGCTGAGCATGGCTGTTACAATGATCAAAGTTGTTAATTATTGGAATGGTGATACCAAAATTGCCTGTCACTTTGTTTTCACTATTTTTTTTAATAAAAAGAGAGATCCATATGTGTGTTTTCACAGAACATATTCTAGAGATCTAGGCATTTATGCAATGATCACCTCAGTTCTCTTTTAATTATTAATGACAAAAATAAAAATTAAAAAAAAATATTAATGGGTTCAAGGACTTTTAACTAAATGACTATTATGTGCCAAGTACCATAACTCTAGGGTCTAAGGAAGATAAAAAAAAAAAAAAACTATGTAATATAGATTCCATTCTAGGAGAATACGTAAAGAAAAATTTCAAAAAGAAAATAACCATCACATACAAGGCATAAACAAAATATGGAATTCAGAAGCACATGGTTCTTCTGTGTGAAGGAATCTGAGAAACTATCATGGAAGAGGTGGTATTTAGTCTAAGGCTTATAGTAAGCATATAATTTTGATACATAGAGATTGAGGAGGAGGAAGACAAATGAATGGGTGATTCATGAATGATTCATTCATTTCAAAATCTTCCCATTGCTCAAATTCCTGGAGATGAGCCTTTGTGGTGCCTACACACTAGTGATGGCCAGCAAAGCCATACGAAACTGAGGTGGCATGAGCAAGACTCATGTAGAGGTTCATCACGGCCTAAGGGAAGACAGGCTCTTCATAAATGTGCAACAAAATCTTAGAAAGTTACAAATGCCAAGGCAAAATATTTGGACCTTATTCAAGCCTTTCAGAAAGAAATTTCAAAAACATAAACCCCATGTTGAAGTTAAAAACAAAAGCTAGAGGTCTGGCTAAAAGTACATACTGACTGAAAGAACATTGTTAAAAGATAAACTGAGGCATACCTAGAGTTTTAAGAGTTTATTTGAGCAAAAATCAATGTGCATCATCCAACCCCCAACTGAAAGTGGTCAGGAGTGCCCTGCCAACAAAAGCCAAGAAGAAGACATATAAAGAACATGTAGAAACAAAGAAAGGAAATCACTGATTGGTTAAAGCTTAACGCCTAGTTGGCTATTTATGGCTGGTTGTCCTCAGTTTTGATTTCCTAACCTTGACACATTGCCAGGCTTAGAGGCCGGTTTCCTTACAGGCTGCCAGGGCATAACAGCCATAGTCTAATGACCTCTCTGCTTAATTAATTTAGCAAGATGCACATTGTTAAGACTTGTTGACAAGTCTTAAATTCTTTCTAGCACTGTCTGAAATGCATCTAAAATTCTTTCTAGCAGTGTCTGAAATGCATTACAAGGTAGGAAGTTCAGAGATAGGAGCACAGCAGAGAGAAGGCTCTTTCAGTAGGTCAGGAGTGAGGCAATGAGTACGTAAACTGAGGCAGAAAGACAGATGGGAGACACTGATGGGGCTTCATGACTCTGTCCTACCTCCTACCAAGATGGGGAACCTGGTCAAATAAAAATATAATTCAAATCCATCTCTCAGTACTTTCACTTACAGATGTATAAGCATTTCAATTTTTAAATCATGTATGAAAGAAAAAGCAAACTGATTGAAAATTCAGTTAATCTGACAGATTCAAATGCAAGCCAAAAACATATCAGAGAGCTGTCGCCCAAACTATGCTTTCTTTTTTTATTGAGTTAATTGCCATTTTATAATGCTACATTAGTTTCTGCTGTACAGTGAAGTTAATCAGCTATATGTATACACATGTCCCCTCCCTCCTAGACCTCTCTCGCTCCCTCATCCACTCTCTCTAGGGCACCACAGAGCACTGAGCTGAGCTTCTTGTGTTTTACACAATGTATCTACTAGCTATCTGTTTTACACATGGTAGCTATATATGTCAGTCCTATCTCCCAGTTTGTCCTGCCCTCCTCTTCCCCCAATGGGTCCTCATGTTTATTCTCTATGTCTGCATCTCCATTCCTGGCCTGAAAATAGAATTTCACCTGTACCGTTTTTCTAGATTCTACATATTTGTGTTAATACACAATATTTGTTTTTCTCTGATTTTCACTCTAGGTCCATCCACATCTCTACAAAATGCATTCTTTTCCATTCCAACACTGTCCTGTCTGTCTGCCTCTGTGTCTTCTTCAACAACATTCAGTTAATTCCTGCCTTGAAGTCTAAAGGAGTTGACAAGTACTGAACCCCCTTCATGACTGCAACCAGCAGAGCATATCTAGCTAACTTTCAATCTGGCCCATTTTTGTGTGATGACACTTTCCTGAAGTGACTAATATTATCTCTATGTGTGATAGAGCCCTACGTGTGACTTTTCATTATAAAAATATCCACTGAGTACATAACATTATTCAGGAAAATATGAAAGCCTACAGAAGAAGTAAACAGCTTGAAAAGGCAGCAACACAAGATAAATGGCTCCTAATAAAAACATGGGAATGTATTTCATTATCTGTGAGGAGCAGAGAGGTTAGCGTAAGAGATACATAAGGTTAAAGAATACCATGAGAGATATACTCACACACAACTATAGATAAACACATTACTAGAAATATAAAATTTATCATCATCCTATTTCAATGACAGCTGATTCCCACCCCAGCCCCTCTCTATTATTATTCAGTCATAAAAGCAGGAATGTGGGAAGTCCACTTAACCTTTCCTTTTCCCTAATATCCCATGCCTAATTATTACAAATGTTATAGCTATATTCTACTAACTAAATTTCTAAGCCAAAAACATATCAGAGAGCTGTCGCCCAAACTATGCTTTCTTTTTTTATTGAGTTAATTGCCATTTTATAATGCTACATTAGTTTCTGCTGTACAGTGAAGTTAATCAGCTATATGTATACACATGTCCCCTCCCTCCTAGACCTCTCTCGCTCCCTCATCCACTCTCTCTAGGGCACCACAGAGCACTGAGCTGAGCTTCTTGTGTTTTACACAATGTATCTACTAGCTATCTGTTTTACACATGGTAGCTATATATGTCAGTCCTATCTCCCAGTTTGTCCTGCCCTCCTCTTCCCCCAATGGGTCTTCATGTTTATTCTCTATGTCTGCATCTCCATTCCTGGCCTGAAAATAGAATTTCACCTGTACCGTTTTTCTAGATTCTACATATTTGTGTTAATACACAATATTTGTTTTTCTCTGATTTTCACTCTAGGTCCATCCACATCTCTACAAAATGCATTCTTTTCCATTCCAACACTGTCCTGTCTGTCTGCCTCTGTGTCTTCTTCAACAACATTCAGTTAATTCCTGCCTTGAAGTCTAAAGGAGTTGACAAGTACTGAACCCCCTTCATGACTGCAACCAGCAGAGCATATCTAGCTAACTTTCAATCTGGCCCATTTTTGTGTGATGACACTTTCCTGAAGTGACTAATATTATCTCTATGTGTGATAGAGCCCTACGTGTGACTTTTCATTATAAAAATATCCACTGAGTACATAACATTATTCAGGAAAATATGAAAGCCTACAGAAGAAGTAAACAGCTTGAAAAGGCAGCAACACAAGATAAATGGCTCCTAATAAAAACATGGGAATGTATTTCATTATCTGTGAGGAGCAGAGAGGTTAGCGTAAGAGATACATAAGGTTAAAGAATACCATGAGAGATATACTCACACACAACTATAGATAAACACATTACTAGAAATATAAAATTTATCATCATCCTATTTCAATGACAGCTGATTCCCACCCCAGCCCCTCTCTATTATTATTCAGTCATAAAAGCAGGAATGTGGGAAGTCCACTTAACCTTTCCTTTTCCCTAATATCCCATGCCTAATTATTACAAATGTTATAGCTATATTCTACTAACTAAATTTCTCCTGCCAATCTAATTTCAACTAATGGCTATTGTCCTCTTCATGCATACGATAAAGTGCAACTCCTTATGATGGAATAAAGGCTCATTTGAGATACCTACATTATATCTCCAATCTTGCACAAGCTGTTCCCTCTGTTTGGAATGGCTCCTTCCACGGTGGGTGAACTCCCAACAGAAAGGCTCAAAGATCATCTCCTGGGTGAAGTCTCTGATATTCCCTATGGCCCAAGCATAAAGCACTTCTTACTAACCATACATCCTCGCTGCCCTAAATATTTCTTTTGCTCCAGAGCTCCGGCTCGGTAATTGGACACATCGGTCCAGCCGCTCCATGGCACATGGGATCTTCCCAGGCCAGGGATCGAACTGGCGCCCCTTGCACTGCAAGGTGGTGTCCTTACCCACTGGACCACCAGGGAAGCCCATGCCCTAAATATTTCTATAGCTTACCTATCTCTATCACTAGACTAAGTGAAATTCTTGAAATCAGAGAGGTGTCATCAATCCCGGTGAAAAATCAAAACCACATACCACACACACACACGCACACACACACAGTTTAGAGTTAACACTGACAGAATTTAATACTAAAGTGTCTTCATTAACATAACTATTAATACAATTTCAAGAGACTCCTACCCAGGAAAATAACATTGGAAGTAACTTTAATGTTCCTCCCAGGTATTTCTCTAAAATCAATCAACTTAATAGAAAATATCAACCAAGAGTTTATGCACTAAGATTCTGTAAATAATATGTATAGATCAAATAAGTATCTTTAAATGTATCATAATAATAGTCACATAATACATAATAGTGAATGGGGCAGAGTTATTACTGAGGAAAATGTACAAATGAATTCCAGTCCTTCTACTCATTCTTCCTCTACAGTGTCTGGTGATTCTTCCCACTTCTCAGAGGGGACCACTTCCTAGGCTAATGAATGGGAGGAAATATTTGCATTTTCTGAGCTCTGTATAGAGATATTTTGCAAATAAATCTTTAATATAAACAAAGGCATGGTCAACCGCTATCCTGAGTCAAGTATGCATGCATGCTAAGTTGTTTCAGTTGTATCCAACTCTTTGTGACTCCACGGACTGTAGCTCGCTAGGCTTCTCTGTCCAGGGGATTCTCCAAGCAAGAATACTGGAGTGATTTGCCATGCCTTCTCTCAGGGCATCTTCCCAACTTAAGAATCGAACCCACATCTTTTACTGTCTCCAGCACTGTCAGGTGGGTTCTTCACTCCGAGCGCCACCTGGAAAGCCCTGAAGTACAACAAATATATTTAGATCCGTGAAATCATAATCATACTAAAAATAATAATATTTGATCAACATTGGAGGATGCTAAAGAATTATTTCACTATTTTAAACACTGATAAAAAGAAACAACCATTCATTTACATGAAATATTCACTGGTGCATTAGATACTACACGAGGAGAAAGTTCTGTTTATAAAAATATTTTAAAGGACTTCCAGTCTCAGTCATGCATGATAAAGTAGCTGGTATTGAGCAAAGCTTTCTGCCAAGAACAACCAAAAAAGTTGGATGACATACATAAATCAACCATTTGAAGGTATTGGCCAAAAACCAGAACAGGCAGGACTCTCCCAGTCTGTGAGAAAATGAAAGTACATACTGTGAGGTCTATATTCAAGCTACGGCTTTTTTTCTGAGGGCATTTCTCTAATTGTAATATAAGGAATATAACTCAAACAAAGTGACAGTCTTATTGGACTGTGGGGAAAGAGGTCTGAGTGCAGAACTGCAAGTGTGCCTTCAAACTGGTCAGGAAAGGAGTTGAGAGAAGGATTCAAAAATGTGCATTTAAATGCCCTTCAATTCACATTAATACCTCACAGTGCCAGCAATACTATCACAAATGGTAGATGGAATTCAACTCTTGAAGTGTTCTCATATTGGTCAGTAACTGGTAAAGTTACTAATTTAAGGTAGACCACAATAAGATATGAATGTATTATATATTGTAAATTACACGTAAAACATCAAAAGGAACAATTTTTACAGTGTATAATAAAAAAAATCCTATGGAGGGAAAACAGAGTAATGAACAATGTCTGATTAAACTAAAGCAATTCAAGGAAGGAAAATAAAGGATCAAAGAACAGATGGGATATATAGAGAGTAATATGCTAGTAGATATACACCAAACTATTTAGCCAGGGTTTATTCCAACTCTTTGTGACTCCACGGACTGTAGCTCGCTAGGCTTCTCTGTCCAGGGGATTCTCCAAGCAAGAATACTGGAGTGATTTGCCATGCCTTCTCTCAGGGCATCTTCCCAACTTAAGAATCGAACCCACATCTTTTACTGTCTCCAGCACTGTCAGGTGGGTTCTTCACTCCGAGCGCCACCTGGAAAGCCCTGAAGTACAACAAATATATTTAGATCCGTGAAATCATAATCATACTAAAAATAATAATATTTGATCAACATTGGAGGATGCTAAAGAATTATTTCACTATTTTAAACACTGATAAAAAGAAACAACCATTCATTTACATGAAATATTCACTGGTGCATTAGATACTACACGAGGAGAAAGTTCTGTTTATAAAAATATTTTAAAGGACTTCCAGTCTCAGTCATGCATGATAAAGTAGCTGGTATTGAGCAAAGCTTTCTGCCAAGAACAACCAAAAAAGTTGGATGACATACATAAATCAACCATTTGAAGGTATTGGCCAAAAACCAGAACAGGCAGGACTCTCCCAGTCTGTGAGAAAATGAAAGTACATACTGTGAGGTCTATATTCAAGCTACGGCTTTTTTTCTGAGGGCATTTCTCTAATTGTAATATAAGGAATATAACTCAAACAAAGTGACAGTCTTATTGGACTGTGGGGAAAGAGGTCTGAGTGCAGAACTGCAAGTGTGCCTTCAAACTGGTCAGGAAAGGAGTTGAGAGAAGGATTCAAAAATGTGCATTTAAATGCCCTTCAATTCACATTAATACCTCACAGTGCCAGCAATACTATCACAAATGGTAGATGGAATTCAACTCTTGAAGTGTTCTCATATTGGTCAGTAACTGGTAAAGTTACTAATTTAAGGTAGACCACAATAAGATATGAATGTATTATATATTGTAAATTACACGTAAAACATCAAAAGGAACAATTTTTACAGTGTATAATAAAAAAAATCCTATGGAGGGAAAACAGAGTAATGAACAATGTCTGATTAAACTAAAGCAATTCAAGGAAGGAAAAATAAAGGATCAAAGAACAGATGGGATATATAGAGAGTAAGTAATATGCTAGTAGATATACACCAAACTATTTAGCCAGTTTGGGCTACTATAAGAAAATACCGTGGGCTCCCAGGTGGCACAGTGGTAGAGAATCCTCCTGCCAAGCAGGAGATGCAGGTTTACTCCTTGGCTCAGGAAGATCCCTTGGAGAAGGAAATGGCCACCCATTCCAATATTCTTGCCTGGGAAATCCCACGGACAGAGGAGTTTGATGGGCCATAGTCCATGGGGTTGTAAAGAGTTGGACATAATCGAAAACACACACGCACAAGAAAATACCATAGGCTGGATGGTTTATACACAGCAGAAAGTTATTTTTCACAGTTCTAAAGGCTGAACATTGAAGAGTAGGCAACTGGTATGGTTGAGTGTTGGTGAAAGCATTCTTGCAGGTTGTGGATTTCCTGTATCCTAACACAACAGAGAGCAAAAGGAGAAGCAAGCACCCTTTCCCTTCCAGAAGTACTAATCTCACCCATGAGGGCTCCACTATCAGGGCCTCATCTAATCCCAAGTACCTTCCAAAGGCTCTACCTCCTAATATCATCACATTAAGACATAGGGTTTCAAGAGATGATTTTTAAGGGGCAGTATTCACTCCATAATACCAATTATATCAGTAGTTAAACAATATATAAATAAAGCAAATACTTCAATTAAAGGACAGACTGTTGGACTGAATTTAAAACAAACAAACAAATAAGATCCAGCTATATGATGTGTGGGCTTCCCATGTGGCTCAGTGATAAAGAATCTGCCTGCCAATGCAGGAGATGCAGGAAACATGAGTTCAGTCCCCAGGTTTCAAAGATCCCCTGGAGGAACACATGGCAACCCACTCCAGTATTTTTGCCTGGAAAATTACATGGACATAGGAGTTTGATGGGCCATAGTCCATGGGGTTGTAAAGAGTTGGACATAATCGAAAACGCACACGCACAAGAAAATACCATAGGCTGGATGGTTTATACACAGCAGAAAGTTATTTTTCACAGTTCTAAAGGCTGAACATTGAAGAGTAGGCAACTGGTATGGTTGAGTGTTGGTGAAAGCATTCTTGCAGGTTGTGGATTTCCTGTATCCTAACACAACAGAGAGCAAAAGGAGAAGCAAGCACCCTTTCCCTTCCAGAAGTACTAATCTCACCCATGAGGGCTCCACTATCAGGGCCTCATCTAATCCCAAGTACCTTCCAAAGGCTCTACCTCCTAATATCATCACATTAAGACATAGGGTTTCAAGAGATGATTTTTAAGGGGCAGTATTCACTCCATAATACCAATTATATCAGTAGTTAAACAATATATAAATAAAGCAAATACTTCAATTAAAGGACAGACTGTTGGACTGAATTTAAAACAAACAAACAAATAAGATCCAGCTATATGATGTGTGGGCTTCCCATGTGGCTCAGTGATAAAGAATCTGCCTGCCAATGCAGGAGATGCAGGAAACATGAGTTCAGTCCCCAGGTTTCAAAGATCCCCTGGAGGAACACATGGCAACCCACTCCAGTATTTTTGCCTGGAAAATTACATGGACATAGGAACATGTAAGGCTACAACCCGAGAGGTTGCAAAGACTCAGACACGACTGAGCATGCACGCACAATATGATGCTTATAAAAGATAGAGTTTAAATATAATAACACAGAAACTTTCAAAACAGAGAGTGGAAATATATACAGTATGCGAAAACTAAACAGAAGAAAGCATTGTTACTTGTTGTTTAGTCACTCAGTTGTTTCCAAATCTCTGTGACCCCAGGACAGTAGTCCCCCAAGCTCCTCTGTCCATAGAATTTTCCAGGCAAGATTACTGGAGAGAGTTGCCACAGTTTTAATAATGCCAACCACAGTGAATTTAAGTACTGCTAAAGTGATATTTCAAAATGATAAAAACGAGGCCATTAAATACAAAGATAAAACATTCCTAAATTTGTGTCACCTAATATTTAAAGGCAAAAGAGATAAATCCACAACCATTCCTTGGAAATGTTACACTGACTGACAGAATAATCAGCAAGAATATAGTCAGTACAACCAATAACTGCAAAGTACAAATTTTTTTGTTTTTCAAATGCACTTAGACATTTGTCAAAATAGACCAAAGCAAATGTTCACAAATTTTAAGGAACTGAAATCACAAAGTATATTTTCTGACTGGAGTGGAATTAAACTAAAAATAGTGACATAAAGATAACCAAAAATCCCTTGAAAAATGCTTGAAAATTCAGCAATGCCTGTCTACATAATGTATAAATGAGGAAAAAATGTGATGGAAATCACATGAGTTCTTGCAAAGTCATTTTCATAAGCTGATTTGCTTTTGAATTACTCATTTCATAAAGCAATTTTTAGAAAACTTTAGTGGGAGCTTATAGGCTCACTCCACTCCTCCAATCAAGTGAAAATTAGACCCTGTTCCAACTACTGTTATAGCCATAACTCAACTTATATATTTGTAAAGAACTGTGAAGGGTCTGAGATTTTGTTACACTTGCAACCTAGCACATTAGGCTAGCACAGTCTTAAGAGTGCTAGTCAAAGACATGAGACTCCCGGGTCAGAGCCAAGGACTTCATTACTCACCACACAGTGGCAGCAGGAACTTCAAGTTGACATTGGTTCTAGGCCTCACAAAGCCCACAGGGGTGATATGGAGCCTCACAGGTGCTCACAGCTGATGAGAGTGACCCAGTCCCTGCTGTGCTCCAAGCTGAAGGTTCCTGATAAGCAGGACTTTATGCTACAATCAGGAAAAATCTCAGGCAAACTAAGACAAATTTGTCACCTGGTACACAGAGAGTTTGCATCATGGCCCAGATACCTTGACCTTAGGAAACACCAAACTTTTAAAGGGAACTGCCGGCAAATTTGCCCAACCTTTGCTCCAGAAAGAAACACTATCTTTATTGTCCTGGACAGCAAACAAATCTGCCCTTTGCCTCAGAAAGAAATACTATCTTTATCTTTTCAAGCTGTATGCTGTTTAAAATCACCTTAAATACAAAGATAAAACATTCCTAAATTTGTGTCACCTAATATTTAAAGGCAAAAGAGATAAATCCACAACCATTCCTTGGAAATGTTACACTGACTGACAGAATAATCAGCAAGAATATAGTCAGTACAACCAATAACTGCAAAGTACAAATTTTTTTGTTTTTCAAATGCACTTAGACATTTGTCAAAATAGACCAAAGCAAATGTTCACAAATTTTAAGGAACTGAAATCACAAAGTATATTTTCTGACTGGAGTGGAATTAAACTAAAAATAGTGACATAAAGATAACCAAAAATCCCTTGAAAAATGCTTGAAAATTCAGCAATGCCTGTCTACATAATGTATAAATGAGGAAAAAATGTGATGGAAATCACATGAGTTCTTGCAAAGTCATTTTCATAAGCTGATTTGCTTTTGAATTACTCATTTCATAAAGCAATTTTTAGAAAACTTTAGTGGGAGCTTATAGGCTCACTCCACTCCTCCAATCAAGTGAAAATTAGACCCTGTTCCAACTACTGTTATAGCCATAACTCAACTTATATATTTGTAAAGAACTGTGAAGGGTCTGAGATTTTGTTACACTTGCAACCTAGCACATTAGGCTAGCACAGTCTTAAGAGTGCTAGTCAAAGACATGAGACTCCCGGGTCAGAGCCAAGGACTTCATTACTCACCACACAGTGGCAGCAGGAACTTCAAGTTGACATTGGTTCTAGGCCTCACAAAGCCCACAGGGGTGATATGGAGCCTCACAGGTGCTCACAGCTGATGAGAGTGACCCAGTCCCTGCTGTGCTCCAAGCTGAAGGTTCCTGATAAGCAGGACTTTATGCTACAATCAGGAAAAATCTCAGGCAAACTAAGACAAATTTGTCACCTGGTACACAGAGAGTTTGCATCATGGCCCAGATACCTTGACCTTAGGAAACACCAAACTTTTAAAGGGAACTGCCGGCAAATTTGCCCAACCTTTGCTCCAGAAAGAAACACTATCTTTATTGTCCTGGACAGCAAACAAATCTGCCCTTTGCCTCAGAAAGAAATACTATCTTTATCTTTTCAAGCTGTATGCCATGCAAACATACTTAAAAAGATATTCTAGAACAGAAGGTCCTAACATATCTAGTCAAAAGATGTGCAGAAATGAAACAGATCTGAAGGGAATTGTCTCTCACTACTATCCCTAAAATTACAGTGTAATTATACTATAATCATCTCTCTACTGATCTATGTCTTGACTTCGAAAATGAAAAGCCCATGTTCTTTCATACTTTGGTCAAGTTTCCTCTGTTAAGAACCTAACATAAAATATTTGCTCACTGTTTTTTTCAATTGGAAATTTATGATAAAGGCACCTAAGTATACTAAAAAAAATATATATATATATATATATATATATATATATATATATTTATATGACCTATTTCTTTTTTATTTTTAAATTTTGGCCTTTTTTATTGTTTTTTATTTTTATTTTTTCCATTCATCTTTATTCTTCGGCCTGTGTGGGCCTCCCATTGCAGTGGCCTCTCTCATTGCAGAACACCGGCTCTGGGCACATGCACTCCAGAGCACTTGCTTGTAATTGGACACACTGATCTAGCCGCTCTGCAGCACGTGGGATCTTCGCAGGCCAGGGATCCAATTGATGCCCCTTGCACTGCAAGGCAGACTCTTTACCCACTGGACAACCAGGGAAGCCCAGATGACCTATTTCTTAAGAATAAGTTGCTATTTTATCTCAGAAAATATTTAATCATAAATCAAAAAGAGATCCTTATTTCTACTGTCTCCATTATCCAAGGATCCACTTACTAATTCCACTTTTGGGCATCTACCAAAAGAGGTGCTGAAGGCTGAGAAAAAGACAATAGAATTCAGGGGTGGAGACAAGTAAATTAGATTTAAAAATTAAAAAGTGATAAGCAGGACTTTATGCTACAATCAGGAAAAATCTCAGGCAAACTAAGACAAATTTGTCACCTGGTACACAGAGAGTTTGCATCATGGCCCAGATACCTTGACCTTAGGAAACACCAAACTTTTAAAGGGAACTGCCGGCAAATTTGCCCAACCTTTGCTCCAGAAAGAAACACTATCTTTATTGTCCTGGACAGCAAACAAATCTGCCCTTTGCCTCAGAAAGAAATACTATCTTTATCTTTTCAAGCTGTATGCCATGCAAACATACTTAAAAAGATATTCTAGAACAGAAGGTCCTAACATATCTAGTCAAAAGATGTGCAGAAATGAAACAGATCTGAAGGGAATTGTCTCTCACTACTATCCCTAAAATTACAGTGTAATTATACTATAATCATCTCTCTACTGATCTATGTCTTGACTTCGAAAATGAAAAGCCCATGTTCTTTCATACTTTGGTCAAGTTTCCTCTGTTAAGAACCTAACATAAAATATTTGCTCACTGTTTTTTTCAATTGGAAATTTATGATAAAGGCACCTAAGTATACTAAAAAAAAAAAATATATATATATATATATATATATATATATATGACCTATTTCTTTTTTATTTTTAAATTTTGGCCTTTTTTATTGTTTTTTATTTTTATTTTTTCCATTCATCTTTATTCTTCGGCCTGCGTGGGCCTCCCATTATAGTGGCCTCTCTCATTGCAGAACACCGGCTCTGGGCACATGCGCTCCAGAGCTCTGGCTTGTAATTGGACACACTGGTCCAGCCACTGTGCAGCCTTTGGGATCTTCCCTGGCCAGGGATCAAACTGATGCCCCTTGCACTGCAAGGCAGACTATTTACCCACTGGACCACCAGGGAAGCCCAGATGACCTATTTCTTAAGAATAAGTTGCTATTTTATCTCAGAAAATATTTAATCATAAATCAAAAAGAGATCCTTATTTCTACTGTCTCCATTATCCAAGGATCCACTTACTAATTCCACTTTTGGGCATCTACCAAAAGAGGTGCTGAAGGCTGAGAAAAAGACAATAGAATTCAGGGGTGGAGACAAGTAAATTAGATTTAAAAAATTAAAAAGTGAAACTGTGTCCCTTTTGGTGAAGAAGTTATATTAATACTGGGAGATTTAACTAATCTGGACTTTATTGAGATGTGTACAATTTCCCTGAACTTCATCACCCCATAGGTTTCAGTGGTTCATACTAACTGCAATAGTCTTTTAAGTTTCTGGTTGCTTTCCCAACTGGGAGAATTTCTGGGAGCTCCTAGGGGATGTTTGCCAGCACTCACCAAGTCTTTCCTCACCGTGCCTCACCATTCACCAGTGGTACCCACCAGGCTTGTGGGCCTCTGGCGCCACCCACCAGTAATGAGGACTGCCTGAGCCCCACAAGGTACAGGTTTCATCAATTCTGTCACTGTCTTAGTTTTCTCTCACTGCATAGAAAAATCACTATAAATGTAGTGACAACACAAATCCTCTTACACGTCTATGAACGAAGTCTGGGCAGGCTCAACTGGATTATCCTCTTAGGGTCTGACAAGACTGAAATCAACATCGAGACTTTTATCTGGAGACCCTAGGAAAGAATCTGCGTCCAAGCTCATTCAGGTCATTGGCTAAAAATGGACTGAGGTCCATGTATCTTTGCCATCTGTCCAAAAGGGGCTACTTTTAAGTTCCTTTAAATCACCTGCATTCCTTGACACAAGGCTCCCTTCATGTTCATTCCAGCAACAGAGGATCAAATCTCCCTTTGTGCTTTGAATCTCTGACCTCTTTCTGTGCTCCTACCTATAGATCAGGGCTTACCTGATAGGATCTGGCCCAGCTGGGTAATCTTCATACTTTAAGGTCAACTAGCTCGGGACTTCAGTTACAACTGCAAAATCCTTTCAAAGATGTACCTAGACAACAGCTGAATGGGTAACCATGAGTCACATGCCCTGGAGTGGGGTCGGGGGGAAAGCACGTTTAGACTCTGGTCCACCACACAGCATAAAGAGAGGTCTCCCCTGTGCATCTGTTTTAGGGAGCTCCAAGAAAGCCCTGTTTGTGAATCTATACTTGAGAGTTTTAGAAAATCAGATCTTTCAGGGTTTAAGTATAGCCCCCATTACTCACCACAGGATTTTAATCTCCGTCTGGTAGCATCTTGGCTACTAACCAAATGAAAATGAAAATTTTGATGCTGTATTTGGAATCACTCATTCACCCAGACAAGTAGGTTTGTTACAGGGTGAGATTCTCCTCTCTTAAGACAGATACTTTCTTAGAAATTTCTTAGGTTCATCAGAAAAACAAGTCTTGGGGAGATGGCCCTACAGTCGACCAGGCATGTCCAGACATGTCCGAATTCCAGAGCCCACAGCCTGTTCTCCTGTTCTATTTACATACTATTGATACAGCATCTCTGAGCTTTGTGTCCGTTGAAACACTAAGCATGCTGAGCTGCTGCTTTCTGAGGAACAGAGAGAGAATGTTTCTTGATGAACAGCTAAATTTTAAGACTTGGCATTTGAGACAAATAGGGATTTATGCTTCCCTAGCTTACATGCTTCCTCAAAGGACAAGTCTCAGACTCTTTGTGCTTGGGAAGGGTAAGGGGAAACCAACAACTAACCAGACACAATTCCAGAAAGGATAGGTAGAAAACCATGAGTGTTGTTTCTGTAAGATGATCTGCTGGTCCAGAATCAAGCACTGTAAGTATGAAACAGAGAATAAAGTCAAAGTGAGACTTGAGTTGGCATTACAGGAAGAAATGACCGTGTCCTTAACATTTTTTTTTTTTCTGTCCAGTTTGCTATCAACATATAGATATCCCAAATGTGAACTCTGAATTGTGAGGGAATCAGACAGAAATGTAAGGACAGAAGTTAAAGGCCACCAACCAATCTTTAATTTTTTCCTACTTTGTTTAAAAGGCATCAGGTAAAATCATTTTTGATAGAAATTAACTTCAAAAATCAGGACAGAGCAAAAGTGCCCAAGCTATAACACCTGTCATTTTTTTTTTCAAATTCTAAGATTCATATAATTCTGTTAATTATCTGTTTAACAACAGCAACAAATCTTGTGAAAAGATTTTCTGAAAAAATACGGGAAAGGAGCAGAGTGGATTGGTCAATTGTTATGTGTTCTTAGGAAGCTGTCCTATTAAACCAACCAGTCAAAGACAGTTAAATTGAACGAACAAAGGCAATGGGGAGTTTAATTTCAGAATTTTATTTTCCTTTTATGAATCTCAAAATTATCTATATGGGAGAAAATGCATATAAAGAGGAACACCTTCCAGGTTTATATTATACTCACACACAAAACTAATAAAAAGCTCTGAGTAAGAACTAGGCTGTATGTTTATGTCTAATCCAGAAAATAAGTAAATAAAATCTCCTGAGATTTTGCTTTTAACTCCACGGTCTCAAATAAGAAAAAATAAAATAGATAGGCAAATGGAAAAGCTATTTTCTGTGTTTAATTACTGTACTGTACTGTGTACATGGACTTTCCCAACAGGAAAGTTTGAATCAAATCTACATTACTGATAGATAAGTATGCATAAGTCCTTGTCATATTTATACTTAGTCATAGCTTCTAAAAATGTATGTAAGAAGTACTGTTCAGGTAAAATTAGAAATAATAACCCAAATCACTCAATTTTAACTTCTATTAAACATAAAGATATAAATGGTACTTTATATAAAGTGTAATTTCTAGAAACTACAAAGAGATCTTTGGAATGTGATAGTGACTGCTCAGTCTACACACTGTCAAGTAGACTCAAATTTGATGCTTAATTCTGCCCCTATAGTATTCTACTTTACGGCCACAAAGCAATTTTCTTAGTTCTTCTGAGCCTCTGTTTCTTGGCCTGTGAACTGTAAAATAACACCTCTCTTGCTTTTGTACTACATATATCTTTCATGCCCTCTCTTCATTCATTTCTTCTAACATAATGTAACAGAGACTGAATATGTTTCTCAAACCCATTTCTTATTTTTTTGAGCCAATAGCTAAACTCCATTTCCCAGCAGCTGTGCATCTCAGTGGCCCACATGACCTGCCTCTCCAATAAAACCTAAGTAGAAGTGATGTGCTTTCAAGGGAGGTCCCTTTTCCCTCACAATTTTGTACCTTAGTTTTTTGGCTTATAATATCATGTCACAGGTATTTTTCTAAAGAATGTATTTTCTCCAAGGTAATAGTTAAGTCTTTTTAAATTTAAAATTGCTTGCCGAGTTCTTAAAATTGCATTTTATGACTTATGAAATTGAAATAGTTAAATTTTTCACTGTAAAAAAAAAAAAAAGGAACAAATCCTAAGCTAAATGGGACACTGAGACAGCAGTGTTATACCAGGACTTTTCAGGGCAAACCAGAACAATATAGATAAGTTACTAGAGAACCAGAAAGAAAGGGAGCTCAAGAGATGAATAGATATTAATTTCCTACACAGATGTCAACCTTCCTTGGAAATGGAGTATATCATATTTCTAATAATGAAACATTAGAAGCAAGAAACAGATAGGCAAATGGAAAAGCTATTTTCTGTGTTTAATTACTGTACTGTACGTGTACATGGACTTTCCCAACAGGAAAGTTTGAATCAAATCTACATTACTGATAGATAAGTATGCATAAGTCCTTGTCATATTTATACTTAGTCATAGCTTCTAAAAATGTATGTAAGAAGTACTGTTCAGGTAAAATTAGAAATAATAACCCAAATCACTCAATTTTAACTTCTATTAAACATAAAGATATAAATGGTACTTTATATAAAGTGTAATTTCTAGAAACTACAAAGAGATCTTTGGAATGTGATAGTGACTGCTCAGTCTACACACTGTCAAGTAGACTCAAATTTGATGCTTAATTCTGCCCCTATAGTATTCTACTTTACGGCCACAAAGCAATTTTCTTAGTTCTTCTGAGCCTCTGTTTCTTGGCCTGTGAACTGTAAAATAACACCTCTCTTGCTTTTGTACTACATATATCTTTCATGCCCTCTCTTCATTCATTTCTTCTAACATAATGTAACAGAGACTGAATATGTTTCTCAAACCCATTTCTTATTTTTTTGAGCCAATAGCTAAACTCCATTTCCCAGCAGCTGTGCATCTCAGTGGCCCACATGACCTGCCTCTCCAATAAAACCTAAGTAGAAGTGATGTGCTTTCAAGGGAGGTCCCTTTTCCCTCACAATTTTGTACCTTAGTTTTTTGGCTTATAATATCATGTCACAGGTATTTTTCTAAAGAATGTATTTTCTCCAAGGTAATAGTTAAGTCTTTTTAAATTTAAAATTGCTTGCCGAGTTCTTAAAATTGCATTTTATGACTTATGAAATTGAAATAGTTAAATTTTTCACTGTAAAAAAAAAAAAAAGGAACAAATCCTAAGCTAAATGGGACACTGAGACAGCAGTGTTATACCAGGACTTTTCAGGGCAAACCAGAACAATATAGATAAGTTACTAGAGAACCAGAAAGAAAGGGAGCTCAAGAGATGAATAGATATTAATTTCCTACACAGATGTCAACCTTCCTTGGAAATGGAGTATATCATATTTCTAATAATGAAACATTAGAAGCAAGAAACAGAAGGCATCAATTATGAAAAAACAAATGACAATTTCACATCCACCACTGCTGACATTGGATATGTGTTGTCTTCCAATCACAATGCTATCTCTATTTTACTTCTTAAGCCATTAGTCAATTTACAATGTCCAGCGTTTTGAAGGCAATCATGCCCTGAGAAAAACAAAGCAAAATAAGATTCCAAACAGAATAAAGGCAAAAAACATGCATCCAAGAAATACATTTACACCCACTCCACAAAATAACAGGCAATGCATCTCAGAGGAGACAGTGTCCTAACACAAATGTATTCCTCTTAAGTCAAAGCTTCCCCCAAAGGGGTAACAGAAGACCACACTGGGGAACCAGTAGCATGTTAAAGAAAGAAGAAACTGAGCAACAATTACTAATTCTTAACCCTTCAGGAAAAAAATTTTCAAATGGAAGCAGCTTTTTTCCAGTTTAGGATGAAGATGCCTTTCCTCATGTCACATGCTCAGTTTCTCCCTGAGGTTAAGAGTACAAACTTACAAACACCCTCAGGAAGATCCACAGCCTAAAATGTCTACTCAGTTTTATAGAACAGGGTCAGTGAGAAAAGGATAACCTCTTAAATTTCCACTGAAATTACCTTTGGATCCAGAATTTCTGTTTTCTATACACTCTCAGAGGTATTTTCTAAAGAATGTATTTTCTCCAAGGTAATAGTTAAGTCTTTTAAATTTAAAATTGCTTGCGAGTTCTTAAAATTGCATTTTATGACTTATGAAATTGAAATAGTTAAATTTTTCACTGTAAAAAAAAAAAAAAGGAACAAATCCTAAGCTAAATGGGACACTGAGACAGCAGTGTTATACCAGGACTTTTCAGGGCAAACCAGAACAATATAGATAAGTTACTAGAGAACCAGAAAGAAAGGGAGCTCAAGAGATGAATAGATATTAATTTCCTACACAGATGTCAACCTTCCTTGGAAATGGAGTATATCATATTTCTAATAATGAAACATTAGAAGCAAGAAACAGAAGGCATCAATTATGAAAAAACAAATGACAATTTCACATCCACCACTGCTGACATTGGATATGTGTTGTCTTCCAATCACAATGCTATCTCTATTTTACTTCTTAAGCCATTAGTCAATTTACAATGTCCAGCGTTTTGAAGGCAATCATGCCCTGAGAAAAACAAAGCAAAATAAGATTCCAAACAGAATAAAGGCAAAAAACATGCATCCAAGAAATACATTTACACCCACTCCACAAAATAACAGGCAATGCATCTCAGAGGAGACAGTGTCCTAACACAAATGTATTCCTCTTAAGTCAAAGCTTCCCCAAGGGCTAACAGAAGACCACACTGGGGAACCAGTAGCATGTTAAAGAAAGAAGAAACTGAGCAACAATTACTAATTCTTAACCCTTCAGGAAAAAAATTTTCAAATGGAAGCAGCTTTTTTCCAGTTTAGGATGAAGATGCCTTTCCTCATGTCACATGCTCAGTTTCTCCCTGAGGTTAAGAGTACAAACTTACAAACACCCTCAGGAAGATCCACAGCCTAAAATGTCTACTCAGTTTTATAGAACAGGGTCAGTGAGAAAAGGATAACCTCTTAAATTTCCACTGAAATTACCTTTGGATCCAGAATTTCTGTTTTCTCTATACACTCTCAGAGGACAGAATAGTTTTCTCAAGGACCACAAGAGGGAGTATTCTTACTTCTTTGTCACAGTCCATCTCTGACACCAAGTAGATATAATCTTCATGCTTGTCTAAAAATGATAAGACGTATTATTAAACACTAGGGGAGCTTCTTTTTCACTCATCTAAAATCCAAGTGATTATCTGTTTGTCTTTTATTGATTTGTATTTATTATATCCAGGGTATTTTCTTGGCTATTCATGACAAAAAAAGAAAGCAGACATCTCATGCTATTTTTTTCTTTTTTCTTTTTTTATAATGGGAATATGAAGGAGTATTTCTCTCTCAAGCTGTGTTTTCTAAGTGCAAGGTAGCAACAGGCAATTCTCCCTAACTAGGAGGAAAGCAATCAGTGATCTAAAAATAATTATACTATTGCTTAGAGCTAAGCTCCTCCCTAGTCTCTAGGATGCTAAAAGTGAACCACAAACATGATTCTGTCACTTATCATCATTGGCATATACCTGCCAATAAGATAAACAGGTAATAACTAATATTTTCTTCAATGACTAAAGTGTGGTAAGAATCAAGAAACTACCAGTCATTTAGGTTGCCCTATAAACTATTTTGACTGTGTTTAGCTAAGGTAATTAAAACCAATTGCTAAAACAAAAAATTCAAAATATTGTGGATTCACACACGCACACACACACACGGCTTATTTCTCACTGAAGTCACTCATTCAAGTCTAATGGGAGTTGGGTGACTAGCCTGGGCTGGTCTCTTACAAGTTACAATTCAGGATTCAAGATCCTTCCATCATGTGACTCCATCATCTTCCTACTAAATCCTCTCTTGGTTGATGAGCAAATTTTAGGGACAGGACTGGAAATAGTATACTTTACTTCTGTCCCCTACCCATTGTCTCAAACATCATGATCAACCTAACTGTAGGGAGGCTGGAGAGCGAAAGATACTTTGATGCTTACAAACTTACAAACAGGTTAAAATGTCTACTCAGTTTTATAGAACAGGGTCAGTGAGAAAAGGATAACCTCTTAAATTTCCACTGAAATTACCTTTGGATCCAGAATTTCTGTTTTCTATACACTCTCAGAGGACAGAATAGTTTTCTCAAGGACCACAAGAGGGAGTATTCTTACTTCTTTGTCACAGTCCATCTCTGACACCAAGTAGATATAATCTTCATGCTTGTCTAAAAATGATAAGACGTATTATTAAACACTAGGGGAGCTTCTTTTTCACTCATCTAAAATCCAAGTGATTATCTGTTTGTCTTTTATTGATTTGTATTTATTATATCCAGGGTATTTTCTTGGCTATTCATGACAAAAAAAGAAAGCAGACATCTCATGCTATTTTTTTCTTTTTTCTTTTTTTATAATGGGAATATGAAGGAGTATTTCTCTCTCAAGCTGTGTTTTCTAAGTGCAAGGTAGCAACAGGCAATTCTCCCTAACTAGGAGGAAAGCAATCAGTGATCTAAAAATAATTATACTATTGCTTAGAGCTAAGCTCCTCCCTAGTCTCTAGGATGCTAAAAGTGAACCACAAACATGATTCTGTCACTTATCATCATTGGCATATACCTGCCAATAAGATAAACAGGTAATAACTAATATTTTCTTCAATGACTAAAGTGTGGTAAGAATCAAGAAACTACCAGTCATTTAGGTTGCCCTATAAACTATTTTGACTGTGTTTAGCTAAGGTAATTAAAACCAATTGCTAAAACAAAAAATTCAAAATATTGTGGATTCACACACGCACACACACACACACGGCTTATTTCTCACTGAAGTCACTCATTCAAGTCTAATGGGAGTTGGGTGACTAGCCTGGGCTGGTCTCTTACAAGTTACAATTCAGGATTCAAGATCCTTCCATCATGTGACTCCATCATCTTCCTACTAAATCCTCTCTTGGTTGATGAGCAAATTTTAGGGGACAGGACTGGAAATAGTATACTTTACTTCTGTCCCCTACCCATTGTCTCAAACATCATGATCAACCTAACTGTAGGGGAGGCTGGAGAGCGAGGCTTCCAGTGTGCTTGTAAAGAGGATATACACAAAATTACTGAGCTTTCAGAACAAGAGTTTTTAACATGGTCTCACTGGCTGCCAAAAGAGCTCTTAGCTTCATGGAAAACAAATTTCATCCTACCCTCTAACTGAAATCTTGCATATTCTTCAAATACATATGTAGGTGTGTTAGGCATTTGTGAGGCCCCAAACTATATCCCACTTGGTGCATCTGATTTCATTGCAGCTGAGGTAAATTCCATACATATTGTCAATGTCTCTCCTCAAATATGACATCTCTGCTTTTCTACCCCAGGGTTTCTCTGGGGTCTTGGAAGTCACGCAGTAGATACAAAAGTGTATGGTATGTGCTGTGTCACTTCAGTCATGTCTGACTCTTTGCAACTCTATGACTGTAGCCCACCAGGCTCTCTGTCATGGGATTCTGGAGTGGGTTGCCATGCTCTCTTCCAGAGAATCTTCCTAAACCAGGAATCGAACTTGTGTCTATTACATCTCCTGCACTGGCAGGTGGGCTCTTTACCACTAGCGCTACCTGGGAAGCCGAGACACAAAAGTGCAGAAGTGTTATTAATGCAAGGAACAACCTTTAAACTATGTTGAAGAAAAGTTTTCATGTAAATAGACTATCTTTCAGTTCTTTAGCAAGTCATTGGAGACGTATTCTACAAGGTTCCTCAAAGTTCACAGGTCAGATTGAGTCCCAGTTGTTCTCAGTAACAATCTGCACAATATTATGCCAGTTGTTAACCTTTCTCTCTTTCTTGTATCTTCCTTTCCATTCTTTCACTTGTTTCCTGGGATTATGTCCCAGTAAGACATGTTCACTGCGTCACTGAGTCAGAATCTGCTTTCATGAAAACCCAGTTTAAGAGGTAGAATGGAAAATGGCTCCAGAAGACAGTCTCTTATGATAGGATTTTGAAACTAAGCTACCCAAGAGTTGACAGCAGCCACTGTGCAGGGCAAACGTGGGAGGAAGGTTAGCGCCTAGCAGGCTGCGGCGTCACCATGACTAAGGCTCTCATCTACAGTATAGAGTATAGGAGTGAAGTTCACATAGAAGGAAAAACTTCAGCATATTAAATATCTCTAGTACTTGAATGGTATGGGGTAGATGTAATTAAAAGAATGGAAAGCACTGGTAGATGGACTTTGCTAAAAGCTATTTTCTATTAACAGTCTCTTCAAGTGGTCAGGCTTTCATGAACACTCTCCTTGAGGTCTCAAAGCAATACCTACGTGTTTTAGGTTTCCTGTTATAGCAATAATGCCCAGAGGCATTTCCAGGTAGCAAATACCAAAATCTATTCTATATATCTATTGCTAGGTAACAAATGACCCCAAACATAGAAGCTTACAACAGCAACACATATTTTGCTTAATACTAGCAATCTGAATAGGGCTCAATTGGGCCAATTCATCTATGCTCCACTTTGGCTGAGACTGGCAACCGGAATCATCTGGAGTCTTGCTCACTCTGATGTCTGGTGGTTGACGCTGGAGTTCCCCCGGAGACTTGACTGTGGGTATCAATTGAAACACCTGCGTGTGCTGTCTACATGACTCTTCACAGCATGGTGGCTGATTTCCAAGGGTAAGTTTTTCAAGAAAGGGTTTTCAAGAAAGGGCACTGCATTGCCTTTTCCAGTTTGACCTTGGTAGTGACACAGCATCACTTTTCAACTTGTTAGATACAAGCCATTAGTAAAGCGCTGAATACTATTGAAGGAGAGGGTAATTAAAGGGAATCTTTTGCTAAAGAGTGTTAAAAAGTTTGTGGACACATTGAAAAACCAAAACGTTACACATGTACTTTACATGAAACTAATAATTTCTCCTATGTCCCATTGATCAGACTGGTTTATATTAAAGCAACTATGAATAATAATTGTTAATATTGTTAAAAATATAAAATCTGGGCAAATACAAGAATTTCTATGAGCCAGCCAGTCAATAGCATATTGTTTTTCAAACTTTACATGTCTAACAAAAACTTACCAGACAGGCTCAATGGCAGAATGGAGATGAATGGAAAGAGGACTTATGATAGGATTTTGAAACTAAGCTACCCAAGAGTTGACAGCAGCCACTGTGCAGGGCAAACGTGGGAGGAAGGTTAGCGCCTAGCAGGCTGCGCGTCACCATGACTAAGGCTCTCATCTACAGTATAGAGTACAGGAGTGAAGTTCACATAGAAGGAAAAACTTCAGCATATTAAATATCTCTAGTACTTGAATGGTATGGGGTAGATGTAATTAAAAGAATGGAAAGCACTGGTAGATGGACTTTGCTAAAAGCTATTTTCTATTAACAGTCTCTTCAAGTGGTCAGGCTTTCATGAACACTCTCCTTGAGGTCTCAAAGCAATACCTACGTGTTTTAGGTTTCCTGTTATAGCAATAATGCCCAGAGGCATTTCCAGGTAGCAAATACCAAAATCTATTCTATATATCTATTGCTAGGTAACAAATGACCCCAAACATAGAAGCTTACAACAGCAACACATATTTTGCTTAATACTAGCAATCTGAATAGGGCTCAATTGGGCCAATTCATCTATGCTCCACTTTGGCTGAGACTGGCAACCGGAATCATCTGGAGTCTTGCTCACTCTGATGTCTGGTGGTTGACGCTGGAGTTCCCCCGGAGACTTGACTGTGGGTATCAATTGAAACACCTGCGTGTGCTGTCTACATGACTCTTCACAGCATGGTGGCTGTTTTCCCAAGGGTAAGTTTTTCAAGAAAGGGTTTTCAAGAAAGGGCACTGCATTGCCTTTTCCAGTTTGACCTTGGTAGTGACACAGCATCACTTTTCAACTTGTTAGATACAAGCCATTAGTAAAGCGCTGAATACTATTGAAGGAGAGGGTAATTAAAGGGAATCTTTTGCTAAAGAGTGTTAAAAAGTTTGTGGACACATTGAAAAACCAAAACGTTACACATGTACTTTACATGAAACTAATAATTTCTCCTATGTCCCATTGATCAGACTGGTTTATATTAAAGCAACTATGAATAATAATTGTTAATATTGTTAAAAATATAAAATCTGGGCAAATACAAGAATTTCTATGAGCCAGCCAGTCAATAGCATATTGTTTTTCAAACTTTACATGTCTAACAAAAACTTACCAGACAGGCTCAATGGCAGAATGGAGATGAATGGAAAGAGGACCTGTGAGATAGTATCCAAAAGTCTAATATTTGTGTCACTGGAGTTCCGAAGGAAAAAAAAAAAAGAAGGAAGAGAAGGAAAAGAAAACCTGAAGAAGCAGTGGCTGAAAAGTCCTACTTTTGGTGAAAGTCAAGAATATAGATGCCAAAACTTCAGTGAACTTCAAACAGGATATACACAAGAAAGTTCATGCTGGACTTCCTTGGTGGTACACATAAGAGTCTGCCTGCTAATGCAGAGAACATGGGTTTGAGCTTGGTCCAGAGGATCTCATATGCAGTGGAGCAACAAACTCCATGTGGCAGAACTACTGAACCTGGGCCCTAGAGCCCAGGAGCTGCAACTCCTGAGCCCATGGGCTCCAACTACTGAAGGCCATGTGCCTGGAGCCCACACTCCAAAACAAGAGAAGCCACCACAATGAGAAGCCCAAGTACGACAATAAACAGTAGTTCCTGCAGGCTGCAACTAGAGAAAGCCAGTGCACAACGGTGAAGACCCACCACAATCAAAAACAAATTAATTGACTAATCAATTAAAAACAGAAAAGTTCATTTGAAGACATTTTATAATCAAACTTCTAAAAATTAGAAACAAAGAAAAAAAAAAGTAGAACAAAAGAACAATATTTTAACTCTAGGGGAAGAACAATGAAAACATTGGTTTTTATCTGAAATCCCAGAGGCCAGAAGGAACTGGCTCAATATTTTCAAGAACAAAAATTTCCTTCAGGAATAAAGATAAAGTAAATGCTTTCTCAAATGAAGAAAATCTGTTGCTAGAAAATTTGCTCCAAAACAATTGCTAAAGGAAATTATTCAGACTAAAGGCAAATGATACCAAAGGAAAACGTGTATCAAAAGGAATGAAGGGAAAACTACTGATATGGTAGATAGCTGGGTAAGTACAACTTCTCTAGAGCTCTTTATGATATATGAAAACAGAAAGTATTACATTGTCTGATAAATTTTCGATGCACATTAAAGTAATACATGAGACAGCTACAAGATAAATGGGAGAGAATAAAATGATCTATACAGTGGTAAGTTTTCCACATTCTAACTGAAGTAGTAAAATATTGATTTTATATAAGCTGTGAAAAATTAAGTATATTATAGCTCTTGAACACCACATAAATTATGAAAAAGAGAGTCAAACACACAGTTAATCAAGTGAAATAATTTTTTAAAAAATTATATAGTCCAAAGAAAGGCAGTAAAGGAGAAACAGAAAACCAAATGATGAATGGGAGAAAATAGAAAACAAATAATAAGATGACAGATTTAAATCCACATATGTCAATAATTATATTAAATGTAAATAGTTTAAACACAAAAATTAAAAGAGAGGTTGTCAAAAGAGATTTAAAAATAAAAATTAGGTCACTTAATGGAAAAATGATGGAGAAAAATTTTATCATACAAACACTAATCAAAAGTAAGCTAAAGTCATAAAAGAGAGTTTTACATAATAATAAAGGGTCAACCCACCAAGAAGACAAAATAACCCTAAATGAACAACAAAGCTTCAAAATATCTGAAGCAACAACTGACAAAACAAAACAAAAAAATCTATAATTATATCTGACAACCTCAAAGTCTCTAGGTATTTGATAGAACAAACCAACAAATATCAGAAAGGGTATAGAAGACTTGAACGACACTATCAACTAATGAATTTAATTCACATTTATAGAACACCCACTAACAACCAAGTACATGTTCTTTTCAAGTTCACATGGAAAAATCACCAATGTAGACTATATCCTGGATAACAAAATAAAACAACAATTTTTAAAAAATTTAAATTATAAAAATATGTCCTCCATAATAGATTTAAACTAAACATAATAATATAAAGATAACAGAACAATTTCTAAACACTTAGATATTAAGTTGTTTGTTGTTGTTTAGCCACTAAGTCATTTCTGACTCTTTTGTGACTTCATGGACTGTAGCCTGCCAGGCTCCTCTGTCCATGGATTTCCCATGCAAGAATACTGGAGTGGGTTGCCACTTCCTTCTCCAGGGATCTTCCTGACCCAGGGATCAAACTTCTGTTTCCTGCCTTGGCAGGTGGATTCTTCACCACTGAGTCACCAGGGAAACTCCCTTAGATATTAAACAACATCCTAATACATAAGCAAAAGGTCAAGAAGAAAAAAATCTCATGAAAAGTTGAAAATATACTGGAAAAATTAAGTATATTATAGCTCTTGAACACCACATAAATTATGAAAAAGAGAGTCAAACACACAGTTAATCAAGTGAAATAATTTTTTAAAAAATTATATAGTCCAAAGAAAGGCAGTAAAGGAGAAACAGAAAACCAAATGATGAATGGGAGAAAATAGAAAACAAATAATAAGATGACAGATTTAAATCCACATATGTCAATAATTATATTAAATGTAAATAGTTTAAACACAAAAATTAAAAGAGAGGTTGTCAAAAGAGATTTAAAAATAAAAATTAGGTCACTTAATGGAAAAATGATGGAGAAAAATTTTATCATACAAACACTAATCAAAAGTAAGCTAAAGTCATAAAAGAGAGTTTTACATAATAATAAAGGGTCAACCCACCAAGAAGACAAAATAACCCTAAATGAACAACAAAGCTTCAAAATATCTGAAGCAACAACTGACAAAACAAAACAAAAAAATCTATAATTATATCTGACAACCTCAAAGTCTCTAGGTATTTGATAGAACAAACCAACAAATATCAGAAAGGGTATAGAAGACTTGAACGACACTATCAACTAATGAATTTAATTCACATTTATAGAACACCCACTAACAACCAAGTACATGTTCTTTTCAAGTTCACATGGAAAAATCACCAATGTAGACTATATCCTGGATAACAAAATAAAACAACAATTTTTAAAAAATTTAAATTATAAAAATATGTCCTCCATAATAGATTTAAACTAAACATAATAATATAAAGATAACAGAACAATTTCTAAACACTTAGATATTAAGTTGTTTGTTGTTGTTTAGCCACTAAGTCATTTCTGACTCTTTTGTGACTTCATGGACTGTAGCCTGCCAGGCTCCTCTGTCCATGGATTTCCCATGCAAGAATACTGGAGTGGGTTGCCACTTCCTTCTCCAGGGATCTTCCTGACCCAGGGATCAAACTTCTGTTTCCTGCCTTGGCAGGTGGATTCTTCACCACTGAGTCACCAGGGAAACTCCCTTAGATATTAAACAACATCCTAATACATAAGCAAAAGGTCAAGAAGAAAAAAATCTCATGAAAAGTTGAAAATATACTGGAAAAAATTAAAGTTTAACATATTAAAATTTGAGGGATGACTCTAAAGCCATTCACTGAGATACTTTTACAGTATTAAATACTTAGGTTAGAAAAAATAGAGGTCTCAAGTCAGTAATAAAACTTTTCTGTTAAGAAACTATGGGGGCTCTGGAGAAGGAAATGGCAACTCACTCTAGTATTCTTGCCTGGGGAATCCCATGGACAGAGGAGCCTGATAGGCTACAGTCCAGGGGGCCATGAGAGTCAGACATGACTGGGCAACAAACACTTTCACTTTTCACCGGTGCTAAAACTTCAGAAGCGGGCTTCCCTGGTGGTTCAGTGGGCAAGGGCACCGCCTTTCAGGGCAAGGGGCGCCAGTTCGATCCTTGGCCTGGGAAGATCCCACGTGCCGCAGAGCAGCTGGACTGATGTGTCCAATTACCGAGCTGGAGCTCTGAAGCGCATGCGCCCAGAGCCGGTGCTCTGCCACAACAGAGGCCACCGCGATGGGAGGCCCACACGGGCCAAAGAACAAAGATGGATGAAAAATAGAGAAATGAAAGAGCAATAGAAGTGGCCCGCCCACCCTCCTCCCTCCCCAACCACCGCCTCCCCACCAAAAAAAGTCTTCAGAAGCAACCCCTGTAGCTCTGTGAATAGGTGCCTCCCAGTGCTTCATTGGGTAAGAAAGCATTTAGCTTATCTCTCAGATACTCTGTTTTATACTCAGCACATTTCAACAACTATGCTGTTCACATTTTCATGCACCTTTTTTTCATTCCCTTTACATCATGATCCGTACTTCTGTTCTTGCTTTTTAAACTAATTCACTGGTACTCTTTAAGGAGTGCCAAATCTGATTGTATGGTCATCCACATATTTTGATCCCCGATACTTTCCAGGTTGGGCTTCCCTGGAGGCTCAGCAGTAAAGAATCCACCTGCAATGCAGAGGACTCGAGTTCAGCCCCTCGGTTGTGAAGACCCCCTGGAGAAGGAAATGGCAACCCACTCTAGTATTCTTGCCTGGAGAATCCCATAGAGAGAGGAGCCTGGTGAGCTACAGTCCATGGGGATTGCAAGGAGTCATACACAACTTAGCAACTAAAGCACCACCATCATCAAGGTACTAGTCAATTTTACATTCATCTGTTCATTTTAAAATCCTCTAAGAGATAACTAGAGTTATCTTCCTAATGACTTACAGGGTTTCTACAGTGATTAACAAGATTTGGATTAAATCAGTGGTAGGGGAGAGAATCAAATAAAACAGAATTGCTTATTATACTTTCTGAAGGACTGAGTGTCTGTTATATAAGAAAATATCATATGACAGTGATAATGACTTTTAATTGAGACATTTTTAGAGATGTCATTTGTAAGGGATCTAATTCTCAGAATGTCACCATCAAAATTGAAGCTCATAGAGCATGTGAAAACAGAAAGCAGGTAGTCTAAGAATATTCTGGCATGTTATTTTTATTTAATGAGGAATGTAAACCTTCGATGTATCTCTCAGACATCCTAGTGCTGCTCACAGAAGGTGCCGGCATTTACGTTTGATGTGCTGTCCCTCTGGTTCTGAATGTCCTTTGTTAAAACTGGGAAATAAGATGGAAAAATGAAGTTGGTTGGAAAAATGTATCTGAGTGGAAAAATATGTCTGGGTGGAAATGTCACTCCATTGTTTTGTGAGCTATAAATGTTCATCTTTTAAAAATAATTTAAAGGTATAAACAAATGATTAATATTTAAGTTGATACAGCAGCAAAAAAAGAAAGAAAGAAAAATATTTGAGCCATCCTGTATTTTGGTTGCTGCTTTAATAAAGGATTTGCACAGGTGAAAAAAAAAAAAAAAAAAAAAACTATGGGTGAAAAACTAAACCCAAAAGCAAGCGACATGACAAAGAGCAGAAATTGAACAGAGAAAAACAGGAGAAACTGGGTTTTATTAACCTTAAGAAGGCTAATAAAGTTGACAAGTTTTATCAGAAACTGAAAAAGAAAAAAAGAGAAGTCATAAATTATTAATATCAGGAATAAAATGGAATATCATCACAGATCCTAAAGGTATTGAAAGAAAAATAAAGGAATACTATGAATGATTAATTTTGCATCAGTCCAGTAACTTTATGAAGTGGACCAGCATCTCAAAAATCATAAACTATAAACACTCATCCAAGATGAGACTGACATTCCAAATAGTCTTATAACTGTTAAAAACTGAAATTATCTAATTAAGGAAAAACCTTTCCCCAAAAAATCTCCTGGCTCAGATGGTTTCACTGGTATATTTAAAGAAGAAAGATGAGTTCCACAGTCTCTTCCTGAAAATAAAAGAACAGGGAACACTGCTCAAATCTGTTTATGAAGACAGTATTCTTCTGGCAGACAAAGAGGACAAGAAAGTAAAGAAAACCTCAAACCAGACAAACAGCACACAAAAAAATAAAATTACAGACTAATATCACTCCTGAACATTGACACAAAAATCCTCTACAAAATAGCAGCAGATAAGAGGCTGTAAAAATATAAAATAATGACCATGGGACACTGCAACCAATCAATATATCTACTTTATGTGTTCATCCTCAGTCGTGTCCGACTCTTTGCGACCCCATGGACTGGAGCCTGCCAGGCTCCTTTATCCATGGAATTTTCCAGACAAGGATACTGGAGTGGATTGCCATTTCGTACTCCAGGGACCTTCCCAACCCAGGGATCAAATCCACATCTCCTGCACCTCCTGCACCGGCAGGCAGATTCTTTACCACTGCACCACCCTGGAACTCCATATCTACCATATTTAACCATCTAAAGAAAAGAAGTCAGTAGATACCACAAGAATTTGTTGATCAAGTTTGACATCACTTCATGACCGAAAAAAAAAGAACACTCAACAAACTAGGAATAGACAATAACTTTCTGTTACAGAGCAAGATCATCTACCAAAGAAAAATTCACTAACACTCTTGTTTATAAGATGCTGAAAGCTTTCCCTGCTTAAATGAGGAACAAAGCAAAAATATCCTCTTTCACTAGTCCTATTCAACATCCAGAAGATTGGAAAAGGAGAAATAAAATTACTCTTATTTGCAAGAGACAAAATTGTCTTTGTATAAAATCCAAAGTGGTTTATAAAGAACAACAGTAACAAAACCTAAGAACTAAAAAATGAGTTTTGCAAGGTCTCAAGATATATAATCAACACACAAAAATTAATCATTTCTAGTTGCTAACAATGAACAATAGAAAACTAAATATAATTTTTAAAAGCATAGTATTTCCCAGATAATGAAATGCTTCGGTATAAATCTAAAGAAATATGTGAAAGACCTGTATGCACAAAATTACATAATACTGAAGAAAGAAATCAATGCAGTTCAAAATAAATAGGAAGACATACTGTGTTTGCGGATTAAAGATTTAATGTAATAAATATGTCAATTCTCCCCAGATTGCTCTATAGATATAATGTAATTCCAGTAGAAATCCAACAGGATTTTGTAAGTATATACAAGCTGATTGTAAAATTCATATGGAAAAGCAAAAGAAAAATAAATAAATAAAAGAGAGAATAGCCAAAACAATTTTGAAAGAGCAGAATAAAGTCAGAGGTAATTTTATAATTACTATAAACTATATATAATAAGCAAAGCAATGTGCTATTGTCAAAAGATACACACAAAGAGAAATGGAATAAAAGAGAAAATTCAGAGAGAGATCCACACAAACGTGACCAACTGATTTTTTTACATACACAAAAAATCCTTACCCTTTATATAAAATTAACTCAATCAGTCCTAGATCTAAGCATAAAACATAAAATTATAACACTTTTGAATAAAGTATAGGAGAAAATTTCATGATATGTGATTAGCAAAGCGTTCTTAGACATAACATGAAAAGTATAATTCATAAAAGAAAAATATAAATTTGACTTCATCAAACTTTAAAACCTCCATGTTTAAAATACAGCTAAGAAAATGAAAAAAAAAAAAAAAAAACAGTCACAAACAGGGAGGAAATACATGCAAGTTACATATCTGATAAAAAAATTTCTATCCGGGGCTTCCCTGGTGGTCCAGTGGGTAAGGACACTGCCTTGCACTGCAAGGGGCTCCGGTTCAATCCCTGGTCTGGGAAGATCCCATGTGCCGCGGAGCGGCTGGACCCATGCTTCCAATTACCGAGCCGGAGCTCTGGAGCGCGTGCACCCAGAGCCGGTGCTCTGCAACAACAGAGGCCACTGTGATGGGAGGCCCACACGGGCCAAAGAACAAAGGTGCATGAAAATAGATAAATGAAAAAGACCAACAGAAGTGGCCTGTCTGTTCCCCTCCCTCCCCAACCTGCCCCTCCCCCAAATTTCTATCTAGCATATAATAACAGTATTCAAAGAATTCTGAAAAACTCACCAAAAGAAAGCAACTCAATTTAAAAATGGACAAAATATCTATATAGACATCTCACCAAAAAAGAAATACATGGTTTTCAGATAAGTACATGAAAATATGCTCAACATTATTATCAATAACAAAACAAAAAAAACAGGGAATTCCCTGGGGAATTAGGACTTTGGGCTTTTCACTGCCAAGGCCCCAGGTCCAGTCTTTGTTGGGATACTAAGATCTCACAAGCCACATACCATAGCCAGAAACAAACAAACAAACAAAACCCCACTAAGCTACTATCTCACACCTATCAGAAAGGCTAAAATTTGTATGTATGTGTATACATATATATATGTACACACACACACACATATATATATATATGTATGTATTTATAATAATGGGCTTCCCCAGTGGATCATTGGTAACGAATCCATTTGCAATGCAGGACACGTAAAAAGATTAGATCCTTTGGTCAAGAAGATCTCCTGGAAGAGGGCACAGCAATCCACTCCCATATTCTGGCCTACAGAATTCCATGGACAGAGGAGACTGGTGGGCTACAGTACATGGGGCTGCAAAGAATCAGACACAACTGAGGCAACTGAACATGCATACATATAATAATAATACCAGATGTAGGTGAGGATGCATGGCAACCAGAACCCTTGCATTCCTGGAATGCAAAATGATACTCACCCTTTAAAACAATTTCACAATTTCTTATAAAGTTGCATACATCTTGCCATATGACCCAAAACTTCCACTCCTAAATATTTGCCCAGGAGAAATGAAGACATATGTCATACAACATATGTTCACACAGTAGTTTTATTCAAAACTGTAAACAAACAACAACAACAACAAAAAAACGGGAACAAAGCCAAATGTCCTTAAATGGGTGACAGGATAAACTGATACATCTATACAATGGAATACTATTCAGCAATAAAATGAACCAATTACTGGCAAACAGGAAAACTTGAGTGAATCCCAAACGCTTCCTGCTGGATGAAGACAACAGTCTGAAAAGGTTACACTGTGTGACTCCATTTACACAACATTCTAGAAAAGGAAAAAATGTGGTGACAAGAACTGGGTGAGTGATTGTCACAGGTTAGGGCTTCCACGGAGCACATGATCTCAGAGGGAGAGCATGAGGGGCTTTTGGGGTGATACAGCTGCTCTACATCCCGAGTGTGATGATGGATACACGAATCTATATACACATGACACTGTCAATAACAAAACAAAAACAGGGAATTCCTGGCGAATTAGGACTTTGGGCTTTTCACTGCCAAGGCCCCAGGTCCAGTCTTTGTTGGGATACTAAGATCTCACAAGCCACATACCATAGCCAGAAACAAACAAACAAACAAAACCCCACTAAGCTACTATCTCACACCTATCAGAAAGGCTAAAATTTGTATGTATGTGTATACATATATATATGTACACACACACACACATATATATATGTATGTATTTATAATAATGGGCTTCCCCAGTGGATCATTGGTAACGAATCCATTTGCAATGCAGGACACGTAAAAAGATTAGATCCTTTGGTCAAGAAGATCTCCTGGAAGAGGGCACAGCAATCCACTCCCATATTCTGGCCTACAGAATTCCATGGACAGAGGAGACTGGTGGGCTACAGTACATGGGGCTGCAAAGAATCAGACACAACTGAGGCAACTGAACATGCATACATATAATAATAATACCAGATGTAGGTGAGGATGCATGGCAACCAGAACCCTTGCATTCCTGGAATGCAAAATGATACTCACCCTTTAAAACAATTTCACAATTTCTTATAAAGTTGCATACATCTTGCCATATGACCCAAAACTTCCACTCCTAAATATTTGCCCAGGAGAAATGAAGACATATGTCATACAACATATGTTCACACAGTAGTTTTATTCAAAACTGTAAACAAACAACAACAACAACAAAAAAACGGGAACAAAGCCAAATGTCCTTAAATGGGTGACAGGATAAACTGATACATCTATACAATGGAATACTATTCAGCAATAAAATGAACCAATTACTGGCAAACAGGAAAACTTGAGTGAATCCCAAACGCTTCCTGCTGGATGAAGACAACAGTCTGAAAAGGTTACACTGTGTGACTCCATTTACACAACATTCTAGAAAAGGAAAAAATGTGGTGACAAGAACTGGGTGAGTGATTGTCACAGGTTAGGGCTTCCACGGAGCACATGATCTCAGAGGGAGAGCATGAGGGGCTTTTGGGGTGATACAGCTGCTCTACATCCCGAGTGTGATGATGGATACACGAATCTATATACACATGACACTGTTCACCCACAGAAGAAATTGTATTGGATGCTAATACTTTTTAGTAACTTGAACTGAGGAAAATGCCATTTTTAGATCTCTAACTATGTGCCAGAAACTTGCCAACTACAGATTTTATATTCATTTACTTATTAATCCCTACCATAACTCTGTTAAACTTCCTTATTCCACAGATGGAGAAATTGAAAAAGAAAGAGATTAAATCAATTGTCCATGATGACACATGCCATATACAGCTGAGTCAGGATTTACACTCATCTGTCTCTATCTAGGCCCATAATCAACATCACTTTCTACACTGAGACAGAAAACCAATTTTGGAAGAAGACTGACAGCAGAATATTTGCTTCTGCAGTTTAAGGTGGGTACAAACTAATATTTATAACTGACATCAAAAGTGAAAGGAAAAGTATTGTAGAATGCTGCCAATTCTCATGACATTTAAAAACTATAAAACTTTCCATTGTCTACAATGTGAATAGTATAGAAACTCAAATAACTGAAGGGTTGCTTTTATTTTTAACCACAGTTTACTTTTTTTTTTTTTTTAAATTTTGGGCCCTTTTTTTGTTTTTTTTCCTTTCATTCATCTTTATTCTTTGGCCTGTGTGGGCCTCCCATTGCAGTGGCCTCTCTCCTTGCAGAGCACCAGAACTGGACGCACTGGTCCAGCCGCTCCATGGCATGTGGGATCTTCCCCGGCCAGGGATGGAACCAGTGCCCCTTGCACTGCAAGGTGGGCTCTTTACCACTGGACCACCAGGGAAGCCCCAGAGTTTACTTTTATGTGAAAAATATAACTGATAAGTAAACAAGTTGTTATCAGGAATTTTTGAAGTAATGTTCAAAATATACGAGAGGGTCAGTGTATTTTTGGCCCAATTTCTCAGACTCTCTACTTTGAAGTATAAAATGCAAATCAATAAGTATTTGACCGCCTATCATTTATGTTCATTATAACTGTGTTACTTCAAAATTTGAAGTGCCTTTCAAATCATTTTAAAAAACTGGGTGAGTGATTGTCACAGGTTAGGGCTTCCACGGAGCACATGATCTCAGAGGGAGAGCATGAGGGGCTTTTGGGGTGATACAGCTGCTCTACATCCCGAGTGTGATGATGGATACACGAATCTATATACACATGACACTGTTCACCCACAGAAGAAATTGTATTGGATGCTAATACTTTTAGTAACTTGAACTGAGGAAAATGCCATTTTTAGATCTCTAACTATGTGCCAGAAACTTGCCAACTACAGATTTTATATTCATTTACTTATTAATCCCTACCATAACTCTGTTAAACTTCCTTATTCCACAGATGGAGAAATTGAAAAAGAAAGAGATTAAATCAATTGTCCATGATGACACATGCCATATACAGCTGAGTCAGGATTTACACTCATCTGTCTCTATCTAGGCCCATAATCAACATCACTTTCTACACTGAGACAGAAAACCAATTTTGGAAGAAGACTGACAGCAGAATATTTGCTTCTGCAGTTTAAGGTGGGTACAAACTAATATTTATAACTGACATCAAAAGTGAAAGGAAAAGTATTGTAGAATGCTGCCAATTCTCATGACATTTAAAAACTATAAAACTTTCCATTGTCTACAATGTGAATAGTATAGAAACTCAAATAACTGAAGGGTTGCTTTTATTTTTAACCACAGTTTACTTTTTTTTTTTTTTTTAATTTGGCCTTTTATTGTTTTTTTTCCTTTCATTCATCTTTATTCTTTGGCCTGTGTGGGCCTCCCATTGCAGTGGCCTCTCTCCTTGCAGAGCACCAGAACTGGACGCACTGGTCCAGCCGCTCCATGGCATGTGGGATCTTCCCCGGCCAGGGATGGAACCAGTGCCCCTTGCACTGCAAGGTGGGCTCTTTACCACTGGACCACCAGGGAAGCCCCAGAGTTTACTTTTATGTGAAAAATATAACTGATAAGTAAACAAGTTGTTATCAGGAATTTTTGAAGTAATGTTCAAAATATACGAGAGGGTCAGTGTATTTTTGGCCCAATTTCTCAGACTCTCTACTTTGAAGTATAAAATGCAAATCAATAAGTATTTGACCGCCTATCATTTATGTTCATTATAACTGTGTTACTTCAAAATCTTGAAGTGCCTTTCAAATCAGATTTAAAATCAAAGTAAGTTTAGAATATGTCCAGATGTTTTTATGATTATTTCATCATTTTTCCCCTAAAAGAAATGAAAACCTGTAACTGTATAGTAACTGGACAGATTATTAGAGTAACTATCAAATCCCATTTCCTCATCATTTCAAAGAATAGGAACTCACAGTATTTATTTTTAAAAGAAAAATTTAAATCCCAAAAGCAAAAATTCAATCTTCATCTTTGTTAAACTTACTGATTACTGATTTAGAGTTGTATGATCAAAACGTACCTAAGGCATACAATTCCTACTAGCCTATATAATCCTACAGTTAAGAGTTCTTGCAAATTTAAATTTAAAATGCTCTGAGGGAGAATGCATTCTTGGTCTCTTTGCACCCATTATAAAGTGCTTCTGCTTTGGGTCAATTCTGAGTGATAGTCATGTCTGACTCTTTGTGACCACATGGACTATAACTGGTCAGACTCCTCTGTCCATGGAATTCTCCAGGCAAGAATATTGGAGCGGGTTGCCATTTCCTTCTCTAGGTTTGCTGGGAAACTGCTCAGTTTAATTCAACTCCTTAAAATCTTTAGTACTGGGCTTCCCTGGTGGTCCAGTGCGTAAGGACACTGCCTTGCAGTGCAAGGGGCACTGGTTCAATCCCTGGCCTGGGAAGATTCCACGTGCCGCGGAGCGGCTGGACTGAGGTGTCCAACTACCAAGCCGGAGCTCTGGAGTGCATGCGCCCAGAGCAGGTGCTCTGTGATGGGAGAGGCCACTGCAATGGGAGGCCCACACAGGCCAAAGAACAAAGATGGAAATGGATGAAAGACCAATAGAAGTGGTCAAAAACAAACAAACAAACAAAAATTTTTAGTACTGTATCAAGTACTGTGTTAGATTTTTAGAATAAAAAATTAACTCAAGTGTGGTGAGATTTACTCTCAAGTTACTCGATAGCAAATAGGAAAGTCAATCATTTAAACAAACGATAGCAAAAACAGACTTATCTCTACAATAAAGTAAGCAGCAACTTTGCTTGAGTGGGCAAACAAGGCAGCACATAGTATAAAACTACTATATCAGTCTTTACTCAACTGTACCTACGCTCCTTTTCCTCTCTCCACCAGGGTCCACTATGCAAGTAACCGCAATGAAAACCCATGAGGGTTTTGTGAAAATATGTATTATTTTTATAAAATAATATGAAAGAGATCATTTTCTCTGAAGGACCAGACAGAAATTATTGTAGACTCTGAACACAGCCTCTGAGAGAAAGCAGCTGTAGACAACATCTAAATGAAATGAATGTGGCTATGTTCCAGCAAATATTTACAAACATAGGTGAAAGCTAGATCGGGTCTGCATGCCATAGCTTGCCACCTTCTGCACTGAGCAAACCAATACAACTGTATGCCTGAGTTTCACATATAAATCACCTGGTCCTTCACTGATGAAATACTAAAAGATTTAGGCCTATTAAAACGTTGACTTCTTGCTGATAAAGTTAATAAAGACTCAAATTCTTTCACTGTAGATATTTGAAATGCAAGAGACTTATCGTTACAGAAACAAAACCTCAACTCCTAAGCACTTTGTTCCTTCTTTAACAAATTGTTCTCTCTTACTTGAGGGTATGAGGCAGATTAGGAAGTCATGGAATGTAACAGGAAGGGTTGCACTGGTCATGTTCTTTTCACCCTTAGACTTCTGTTTTGAAGGGTCTGAGAATTTGAACAGACGGAAATAAGTGTGAGCTGTGTGTGGAAGTGCTTCTATGTCCTCGCATGTCTAATCATGTCTTCATCCCTTAGCAACTAACTCCTTTATAACACAGCCATACAGAGAGCTTTTCAGCAAGTCTTTATTGAAGCAAGTCCTCTCAATAGGTAAATGCTTTGAGTTTCACTCTTGATATTGAGGGAGACGGAAGCTACCTGTTGACACTTAATCTCTCTCAGACTTCTTTCATCACAGTGTGTGAAGAATAAGAGCTGGAACTGAGACTGTCCTAACTAAGTGATAACAGACAGAAGTGAGGTCAGAGAAGTGGGAATGTTCTCATTACCCTGCATGATGTTCTCATTAAAAAAAAAAAAGTCAGTCTGGTGTCATCTAGCGCAGGAGTCCCCAACCACCGGAATCTAATGCCGGATGACCTGAGGTGGAACTGATGTAAAGATAATAGAAACAAAGTACACAATAAATGCAACGCGCTTGAATCACCCGGAAACCATCCCCCACCCTCATCTCAGTCCGTGGAAAAACTGTTCCATGAAACTGGTCCCTGATGCCAAAAAGGGCTTGAGACCACTGATCTAGAAGCACTAAACTTCAGGTGAGTCAGAGGTCAGTAATAAGTAGTGCAAGCTTTTTTTCAAAGGCTGTTTTTAAAAACATAGTAATTACCACTGAATACAAAGTGTATCTTGCTAAAAAAATTATGATGATGATGCTTTAGCAAAGGTAATGCTTTTATTTTATTATGAGCTGCCCACATGCGCTTCCTAGGCTATGATTCATCTGAACAGTTTTTCAGTTAAAGAACATTTTATTCTAGAATAATAATAATAAAAAAACACTAAATTCCCCACACTGGTGTGGGGTTAACAGAAACACGGAATGACAAGCACTTAAATTTAAAACCAGACAAATAATGACATAATCTTAAGAGTGTATCAAAGCTGCTGTATGATTTCTCATGTAGAGCATTTAGGTTTTCACGACCATAATTTCAGAGGGCATATGATGATGAGTCATGGAATGTAACAGGAAGGGTTGCACTGGTCATGTTCTTTTCACCCTTAGACTTCTGTTTTGAAGGGTCTGAGAATTTGAACAGACGGAAATAAGTGTGAGCTGTGTGTGGAAGTGCTTCTATGTCCTCGCATGTCTAATCATGTCTTCATCCCTTAGCAACTAACTCCTTTATAACACAGCCATACAGAGAGCTTTTCAGCAAGTCTTTATTGAAGCAAGTCCTCTCAATAGGTAAATGCTTTGAGTTTCACTCTTGATATTGAGGGAGACGGAAGCTACCTGTTGACACTTAATCTCTCTCAGACTTCTTTCATCACAGTGTGTGAAGAATAAGAGCTGGAACTGAGACTGTCCTAACTAAGTGATAACAGACAGAAGTGAGGTCAGAGAAGTGGGAATGTTCTCATTACCCTGCATGATGTTCTCATTAAAAAAAAAAAAGTCAGTCTGGTGTCATCTAGCGCAGGAGTCCCCAACCACCGGAATCTAATGCCGGATGACCTGAGGTGGAACTGATGTAAAGATAATAGAAACAAAGTACACAATAAATGCAACGCGCTTGAATCACCCGGAAACCATCCCCCACCCTCATCTCAGTCCGTGGAAAAACTGTTCCATGAAACTGGTCCCTGATGCCAAAAAGGGCTTGAGACCACTGATCTAGAAGCACTAAACTTCAGGTGAGTCAGAGGTCAGTAATAAGTAGTGCAAGCTTTTTTTCAAAGGCTGTTTTTAAAAACATAGTAATTACCACTGAATACAAAGTGTATCTTGCTAAAAAAATTATGATGATGATGCTTTAGCAAAGGTAATGCTTTTATTTTATTATGAGCTGCCCACATGCGCTTCCTAGGCTATGATTCATCTGAACAGTTTTTCAGTTAAAGAACATTTTATTCTAGAATAATAATAATAAAAAAAAACTAAATTCCCCACACTGGTGTGGGGTTAACAGAAACACGGAATGACAAGCACTTAAATTTAAAACCAGACAAATAATGACATAATCTTAAGAGTGTATCAAAGCTGCTGTATGATTTCTCATGTAGAGCATTTAGGTTTTCACGACCATAATTTCAGAGGGCATATGATGATGAGTCATGGTCCTGTTTACAGTGCTCACATTTTGTTCTCCCTTGTAACTATGACAGGAGCCCGAAGAAATGTTCAGCTCATTCTAATTTTCCTCCCTGAAGTTGCCACTTACTGTCCATGGCTGATGCTCTTTGCAGAAGGTATCCTGGGTAGCTCGGGTTTCAGAATCTTAAAGGTGTCTTCTAACCAGGGTGCAAGGATCTAAAAGCCCTTAATTAAGTTTCCAATCACAAGCAGGACGCTCTTGCATTAAGCGTCTTTGGAGAATAGCAGCTATCGTGTCACTGTGTCTTCGTCACCGTATCCAACAGGATTCTTATTTTAGAACTGAAAGCAATTCTTTCCTTGTTGAGAGTGAAGAGCAACTCTCAACAGTCAGTCTGAAGAACAGAACACAGCAGAACAAAACACATTTCCTTTTCTCTCCCACATGACTGTGGAGCTGACTTTATTTTATTTGACAATTACATAGCACATACTATTTTACAAACGTTGGGCTATTTAATCTTCACAGCAACCTGTGACATGGTTACTATTATTAACTCCAATGTACAGAGGAGAAAAGGAGACTCTGAGTGGTTAAGGCCAGTAGGTAGCGAGCCCAGGTTCAAGGGCAGGTCCCTCAGCTCCATGCCTCAGCAACAGCCGACGACCTTCTTTCCTCAGTAACAGCTGGTCTCCAGTGTCTCCAGCCTCTGACAGGGCTGGAGGGAAACTTTATATATATATATATATATATATATATTCTTTATTTTAAAGGTTTTACAGAGTTTTGTTGTTCACAGACATGTATGTTCCCAGATCAGTCATATGCATATCCCTGGTCCCTACCTGCCCAGTTCCCCCCATCCCACCCCTCTGGACCATCGCCCCATGCCATTGTGAGCACTCCTATTCCCTTAGCACAATGACAATAGCTATCTTTTCCACACATGACAGTATAGGTTTCCATGTTACTCCCTCCATGCCTCCCCCTCCCTATTTCTTCCCCACAATGTCCCTATGTCTATGCTCTGTCTGTTTTTCCATGAGTTCATTGCATGTGTTATCAAGACTGTCCTACTAGATTCCATATATGTGTGTTAGTATACTGTATTTGTCTTTCTCTTTTTGACTTCACTTTTTATGATAGGTTCTAGAGCCAGCCACTTCATTAGGACCGAGTCTTCTGCATTTCTTTTAACAGCTCAGTAGTATTCCATTGTATATATGTACCAGAGCTTCTGTATCCATTCATTCGTCGATGGACATCTAGGTTGCTTCCATGTTCTGGCTATTGTATAGAGAGCTGCAATGAACACTGGGGTACAAGTGTTTCTTTCAGTTTTGATTTCATCAGGATATAAGCCTAAGAGTGGGATTGCCGGGTCATAGGGTGCTTCCATTTTTAGTTTTTTAAGGAATCTCCATACTGTCTTCCATAGAGGCTGTATCAGTTTACATTCCCACCAGCAATGCAAGAGTGTTCCCTTTCCTCTGAACCCTCTCCAGCATTTATCGTCTGTAGATTTTTTGAAGATGGCCATTCTGACGGCTGTGAGGTGATATCTCATTGTCGTTTTAATTTGCATTTCTCTAATTATAAGTGAGGTTGAGCATTGTTTCATGTGCTTTTGGGCCATCTGTATGTCCTCTTTGGAGAGACGTCTCTTTAGATCTTTTTCCCATTTTTTGATTGGGTTGTTCGTTTTTCCTGTGCTGAGTTGTCTGAGTTGCTTCTAGATTTTGGAGATTAATTCTTTGTCTGTTGTTTCATTTGCTATGATTTTCTCCCACTCTGTGGGGTGTCTGTTCAGCTTTTTTGTAATTTCTTTTGCTGTACAAAAGCTTTTAAGTTTCATGAGGTCCCACATGTTCATTTTTCTTTTCAGTTCTGCTATTTTAGTAGGTGGGTCAGAGAAGACCTTGCTTTGATTTATGTCCTTGAGGGTTTTGCCTATATTCTCCTCTAAGAGTCTGATGGTTTCCGGTCTTACATTTAGGTCTTTAAAATCAGAAAATGATATCAAAGAGTCAATCCCCTTCACCATTGCAACCAAAAGAATCAAATACCTAGGAATAAACCTACCCAAAGAAACAAAAGAATTGTACACAGAAAATTACAAGACACTCATGAAAGAAATTAAAGAAGACTTAAACAGATGGAGAGATATTCCATGTTCCTGGGTCGGAAGAATTGATATTGTGAAAATGGCCATACTACCAAATATCATCTACAGATTCAATGCAATACCTATCCAACTACCATTGACATTTTTCACAGAACTAGACCAAAGAAGAACACTGTCCATATGGAAACACAAAAGACCTCGAATAGCCAAAGCAATCCTGAGAAAGAAAAACGGAGCTGGAGGAATCAGCCTCCCTAACTTGAAAAAAAAGAAAACGGGAAAAATATAGACAATGGACGTGCATCTAGGTTGCTTCCATGTTTTGGCTATTGTATAGAGAGCTGCAATGAACACTGGGGTACAAGTGTTTCTTTCAGTTTTGATTTCATCAGGATATAAGCCTAAGAGTGGGATTGCCGGGTCATAGGGTGCTTCCATTTTTAGTTTTTTAAGGAATCTCCATACTGTCTTCCATAGAGGCAGTTTACATTCCCACCAGCAATGCAAGAGTGTTCCCTTTCCTCTGAACCCTCTCCAGCATTTATCGTCTGTAGATTTTTTGAAGATGGCCATTCTGACGGCTGTGAGGTGATATCTCATTGTCGTTTTAATTTGCATTTCTCTAATTATAAGTGAGGTTGAGCATTGTTTCATGTGCTTTTGGGCCATCTGTATGTCCTCTTTGGAGAGACGTCTCTTTAGATCTTTTTCCCATTTTTTGATTGGGTTGTTCGTTTTTCCTGTGCTGAGTTGTCTGAGTTGCTTCTAGATTTTGGAGATTAATTCTTTGTCTGTTGTTTCATTTGCTATGATTTTCTCCCACTCTGTGGGGTGTCTGTTCAGCTTTTTTGTAATTTCTTTTGCTGTACAAAAGCTTTTAAGTTTCATGAGGTCCCACATGTTCATTTTTCTTTTCAGTTCTGCTATTTTAGTAGGTGGGTCAGAGAAGACCTTGCTTTGATTTATGTCCTTGAGGGTTTTGCCTATATTCTCCTCTAAGAGTCTGATGGTTTCCGGTCTTACATTTAGGTCTTTAAAATCAGAAAATGATATCAAAGAGTCAATCCCCTTCACCATTGCAACCAAAAGAATCAAATACCTAGGAATAAACCTACCCAAAGAAACAAAAGAATTGTACACAGAAAATTACAAGACACTCATGAAAGAAATTAAAGAAGACTTAAACAGATGGAGAGATATTCCATGTTCCTGGGTCGGAAGAATTGATATTGTGAAAATGGCCATACTACCAAATATCATCTACAGATTCAATGCAATACCTATCCAACTACCATTGACATTTTTCACAGAACTAGACCAAAGAAGAACACTGTCCATATGGAAACACAAAAGACCTCGAATAGCCAAAGCAATCCTGAGAAAGAAAAACGGAGCTGGAGGAATCAGCCTCCCTAACTTCAGACTCTACTACAAAGCAACAGTCATCAAGACAGTATGGTATTGGCACAAAAACAGAAATATAGACCAATGGAACAAGACTGAGAACCCAGAGATAAACCCACGCACCTATGGGTACCTTATTTTTGACAAAAGTGGAGAAACTATAAAATGGGACAAAGACAGCCTCTTCAACAAGTGGTGCTGGGGAAATTGGATAGCTACATGCAAAAAAATGAAGTTGGAACATTCCCTGACACGAGACACTAAGATCAACTCAAAATGGAGGGAAACTTTTGATGAATGATGCACCAAATAAACAGCATGAGAGGCAGAACATTTCAGACACACTTAAAATACCCCGTGAACTTTTCTTTTGAATTCCTTCTGCCTGCACAGAATCTATGCTTAATAAAAGGGAAAGCAACTCGGCATGTCTGAAGTCGTTGAGCTGGTTGGTGAGGATGGTCTCTTCTTGCTCCATCATATTGCTGGTCTGTCCAGTTTAGCATCTGCCCTGGGTTTTTCATCATTAACTAGTATTGTTAGCAATAGTTCATTGAGAATGCTGAGAGGGTCTTGTGGCTTTCCACTTTTCCAGTTTCAGCTCTGACTCAGTGAGGACCAACTGATATTTTGTGCAGGGAGTGGAGGTCCCGCTCAAATGCATAGTTACATCTGATAGATGTCCAAAGCTTTCTATGAACAAAGCAACAGTCTCCCAAGAAGATCGTGTAGGACACTCAGTGGTAAAAGGAAATCGATGTGCATACCAGCCACACCCAACTCTGATAGCTTAGCCAGTGGGGTGTGGCTGAGGCAACAATTCTTGTCAATGTCCTCACCACAGCCCACAGGCTACCCGAAGCTGTCAGCCTGCCACTCAGTGCATTCTTGAGGAAACAAGGGAATCACAGGGCTGATACATGTGAAATATTCAGGGTAAATAAATGGAAAGGCTTATCATGTATAGGTTTATAAAGCTATTTGTTAATGATTAAAGTATTCATATAAGTACAAAAAAGTTAAAAATAAGTAATAAAAGAAGATAAAAAACTCTGTTTATACATAGGATTATAGATAATCCTTACTAGTTTTCATATTTTGCTTTGAGATACATAGATTTATCTTTATTATGAATTTTATTTTTAAAGTTTTTGAATATATATTTCCTATATAAATTCACCAAAAAAACTAGTTGTGTTTTTCGATTTATCCATTTCATATTTCTTAAACTATGAAACTATAATTATTAGTGCATGATTTCACTCTCAAAATTTCATACGGTCACCCTGAGTGAGAAGGAAATTCATTACACTATGAGGCAGTCCCTTCCTTCACAGATAGAAGCTCCAGTTCCTAGAATATTCTTCGTGCTTACTCAATACCTGCTTCCTGGCAAACCTGTCTTAGTTTAGTTCAGCCTTTGGCCTTCTGTACTTACACAAATTAAATTTCAGGACCTCTTCTCTAAGAGAAATATTTGAGAATATTATCTGTGGTTTTTGTCTACCCAAAGAGGCTTTATAATGCTTACAATGTCACTATATTTACTTTTTCCTAGTTTTCTCTTATAAGAGCTTTTAGAATGTTCATGCCATTCATTTAACAAGTAAACATTTGCTTCTAAACAAAGCAGCAAGGGGTATTTTTCTTTTTTAGTATTTATTCATACTTTTTTTTTGGCTATTCTGGGTTTTCATTGCTGCTGCAGGCTCTTCTCTAGTTGCAGGGAGTGGGGGCTACTCTCTAATTGAGGTGAGCAGGTTTCTTGTTGCGGTGACACCTTGTTGTGGAACTCGGGCTCTAGGGCACATGGGCTTCAGTAGTTGCAGCACATGGGCTCAATAGTTGCAGCACCAAGACTCTAGAGCACGGGCTCCATAGTTGCGGCTCATGGGCTTAGCTGCTCCGCAGTATGTGGGATCTTCCTGGATCAGGGATCGAACCTGTGTCTCCTGCACTGGCAGGCGAACTCTTTATCACTTAGTTACCAGGGAAGCCCCAAGACATATTTCTTTTTAAAGCTTACCTATCTTTTCCTTCGTGGTACTGTTCTTGGCCTCATTTCTTCTCTCTAGTATTCCTTTCTACAGAGGCACTGAAATACTTAAACTAAAAAAGCAAAAGAAAGGGACAGAAATGTTCCTTCAAGAAAAAAAAAAAAAAAGAAATAATGGTAAGATACAAAATCAGATTTCAATATGCCAGGTATAGAAAGTTAGCATAGGGATCTTCAAAAGTGGATAAGCATTTCATTTAGGTTAGGTATATTCATCTGCTTCATAGGGTTTCTTAAGGTTATATAAAATAGTAGAAGAAAAACAGAAAAGATTAGAAGTGCTATGTAAGCACTACTGACTTTAATAATAACAGATCTTTTTTAGATATGGTTTTATATATCATTACATAACCAGGAAACAAAAAGAATAAGAATAAACTATCAAAAATATAATGGGGGACTTCTCTGGTGATCCATTAGTTAAGAATCTGTCTGCCAGTGCAGGGGACTGGCAGAGTTCAGTTCCTGGTCCAGGAAGATTCCACATGCCATGAGGCAGCTAAGGCCCTTACTGCTCAGCACCTTCACCCTACAGCCTGCCCTATGCCACAACAGAAGCCACTGCAATGAGAAGCCCACACATCACAACTAGAGAGTGGACCCACTCACAGCAACAAAAGCACAACATGGCCCAAAATAAATAAATTTCTAAAAAGGAAATGTAAAGGGAAATATACTCCTATACTCTATGACAATAAATTAGGAAACTCAGATCAAACATATGATATCTTAGAAAAACAAACTGCTTCAAGAGAAGGCAGGAAATCTGAACAGATTCTTAGACCGACACAGGCAGAAGGTGGGAGCCATGGCCGCACTGCTCAGCATAGTAAATGGCCACACCCAGAGCATCTTACAGTTACTGGACAGAGATGTTCAGTGCATATTTGTGGGGGAACTGAATAAATCAAATAGGTAAGAAAAAAGTGAAAGGACTTTCACCCCCAAAAGTCAACAGGACTAGAAAATTTGGGAGAAAAACTTAAACATTCCTGAAATAGGAAATTCCTTCTGTTAAGTAACTCAGATAACTCAACATCAGAAAAATGAACAACCCAATCAAAAAATGGGAAAAGGACCTAAGCAGATACCTCTCCAAAGAGGACATACAGATAGCCCAAAAGCACATGAAACAATGCTCAACCTCGCTTATTATTAGAGGAAGTGCAAATTAAAACTACAATGAGATATCACCTCACACCCGTCAGAATGGCCATCATCAACAAATTGACAGACAATAAATGCTGGAGAGAGTGCAGAGAAAAGGGAACACTCTTGCAATGCGGGTGGGAATGCAAATTGATACAGCCGCTATGGAAGACAGTATGGAGATTCCTTAAAAAACTAAAAATAGAAGCACCATACGACCCAGCAATCCATTAGGCTTAGACCCTGATGAAATCAAAACTGAAAGAAGCACCTGTACCCCAATGCTCATTGTAGCACTCTATACAATAGCTAAAACATGGAAGCAACCTAGATGTCCATCGACAAATGAATGGATACAAAAGCTCGGGTACATATATACAATGGAATACTACACAGCTGTAAAAAGAAATGCAGAAGAATCAGTCCTAATGAGGTGGCTGGATCTAGAACCTATCATAAAAAGTGAAGTAAGTCAAAAAGAGAAAGACAAGTACAATATACTAACACATATATATGGAATCTAGTAGGGTGGTAATGATAACATACGCAGTGAAGTGATGAAAAAACAGACATGGAGAATAGACATATGGACATTGTGGGGAATGAACAGTGGGTGGAGGCATAAAGGAAGTAGCATGAAAACCTATACTACCATATGTGAAAAAAATAGCTATAGTCATTGCTCTGTGAGAAAAGGGGACCCTGCAGGGGTGCCGAGTCACAGCCTGGAGGGGTGGGGTGGGGGGATATACATATGACTAATCTGGGATCATACGTATCTGTAAACAACAAAACTCTGTAAAAGTGAAAAGCAAAATAAACATTAAAAAAAAAAAAGGAAATTCCATGTGTTAAGTTAGCCTAGTGAAACCTTAAAGAGTGTCTATGAAAACGGATGCCAAAATCCTAAATAAAGTGTTAAAGAAAAACTACTCCAGAAGTATAATACAGAAGTTTAAAAACAAGTGTGTTTCATATCAGGACCAAAAGAGCAGTTCCATATTGTTGTTGTTTGGTTGCTCTTACCTGACCCCTTTGCAAACCCATGAATTGTAGCCCTTCAGGCTCCTCTGTCCATGGGATTTCCCAATGCTCAACCTCGCTTATTATTAGAGGAAGTGCAAATTAAAACTACAATGAGATATCACCTCACACCCGTCAGAATGGCCATCATCAACAAATTGACAGACAATAAATGCTGGAGAGTGCAGAGAAGGGAACACTCTTGCAATGCGGGTGGGAATGCAAATTGATACAGCCGCTATGGAAGACAGTATGGAGATTCCTTAAAAAACTAAAAATAGAAGCACCATACGACCCAGCAATCCATTAGGCTTAGACCCTGATGAAATCAAAACTGAAAGAAGCACCTGTACCCCAATGCTCATTGTAGCACTCTATACAATAGCTAAAACATGGAAGCAACCTAGATGTCCATCGACAAATGAATGGATACAAAAGCTCGGGTACATATATACAATGGAATACTACACAGCTGTAAAAAGAAATGCAGAAGAATCAGTCCTAATGAGGTGGCTGGATCTAGAACCTATCATAAAAAGTGAAGTAAGTCAAAAAGAGAAAGACAAGTACAATATACTAACACATATATATGGAATCTAGTAGGGTGGTAATGATAACATACGCAGTGAAGTGATGAAAAAACAGACATGGAGAATAGACATATGGACATTGTGGGGAATGAACAGTGGGTGGAGGCATAAAGGAAGTAGCATGAAAACCTATACTACCATATGTGAAAAAAATAGCTATAGTCATTGCTCTGTGAGAAAAGGGGACCCTGCAGGGGTGCCGAGTCACAGCCTGGAGGGGTGGGGTGGGGGGATATACATATGACTAATCTGGGATCATACGTATCTGTAAACAACAAAACTCTGTAAAAGTGAAAAGCAAAATAAACATTAAAAAAAAAAAAGGAAATTCCATGTGTTAAGTTAGCCTAGTGAAACCTTAAAGAGTGTCTATGAAAACGGATGCCAAAATCCTAAATAAAGTGTTAAAGAAAAACTACTCCAGAAGTATAATACAGAAGTTTAAAAACAAGTGTGTTTCATATCAGGACCAAAAGAGCAGTTCCATATTGTTGTTGTTTGGTTGCTCTTACCTGACCCCTTTGCAAACCCATGAATTGTAGCCCTTCAGGCTCCTCTGTCCATGGGATTTCCCAGGCAAGAATATTGGAGTGGGTTGCCATTTTCTCTTCCGGAGGATTGTCTCAACCCAGGGATCGAATCCACACCTCCTGCATCGGCAGGCAGATTCTTTACCACTGGGCCACCAGGGAAGCCTATTCAATATTAAGGCATTAAAGCAGAAAATCGCATGATCACATCCGAGATGTAGAAAAGGCCAACACATTTCTGATAAAAATCTTAGACAGGGCTTCCCTGGTGGCTCAGTGATAAAGAATCTGCCTGCCAATACACAAGACACAGATTCAATCCCTGACGTGGGAGGATACCACTAAGACCGTGTGCCACAACTATTGACTCTGTGCTCTAGAGCCAGGGAATAACAACTGCTGAAGCCCGTGCACCTTTAGTGAATAGGTTCAGCTGTAAGAGAAGCCACCACAATGAAAAGCCCTCACACTGCAAGTATAACATAGCCCCCACTCTTCACAACTAGAGAAAGCCCATGCAGCAATGAAGACCCAGCACAACCAAATTAACTGACTAAATTTTAAAATCTCAAATAATTAGTAAAATCCAACTGTATCCCTTATTAAAATCTCAGAAAATGGGAATTGAAAAACATTTTTCACAGTGTTACATTTTAAGTATTTATCAGAAGCTATAGTAAATTAAATTTTAAACTGGAGCTACATTTTCCTAAAGACAAAAACAACACACAGATGCCCCCTTGCTACTTTAAATGGTTATCTATCCTCACTAAAAACTCCTTGAAAGTTGGAACAAGATCGAATTCATATGTCTATCACCACAAGTTTATTATCACTTTTAAAGTATTTTATAAATGGTATTCTTATGCCCGAGAATCTTTTGGGAAATCAAATTTCTAATTAGTCAGTAGGCAAAAAACCTGAAATAACTAAAAATTATAATCTTTGCTTGACTTTATGAGTAAGAAATACTCAGCAACCTCAGTCCATGATAAACTGAGAATAATGCATTACATGATTTCTTTGATCCGATGAGGGCTTCCCAGGTGGTGCTAGTGGTAAAAAAAAAAATCCACTTGTCAACACAGAAGACATAAGAGACTCAGGTTCAATCTCTAGGTCAGGAAGATCCTCTGGAGTAAGAAATGATACCCCACTCTGTGGGCAGAGTGGCCTAGTGGGCTCCAGTCCATGGGGCCACGAAGAGTCAGACACAACTGAACACATGATTAGGTGAAATGTTTAGTCTGCCCTGCATTCTACCTTCTATAAATAGTACCACTTGATCACATATCAGAAGGTTGGAGACATTCTCCAGATACAATCACTGGCCGCTTCTTGCCCACTGAAATCTCTCGCCCATGGTGGAACCCTCTACTGTTTGTTCCCCTTGTTTTCTCTTGTCACTTTTGAGTCTGTGCAGTAAGTTAAGGAAGAGGAGGGACATGAACCTGAGAAACAAGTCCTTGAGTCAGGCCTAAGAACTGCAAAGTCCAGGACTTTTTGATTGAGCAAATTCTTTGAACTTGTGACACCTTCCTTTGACTTGTGACACCTTTTCAACATCTTAATAGGATCTTCCTCAGTCAGGTCATTGCAGCCCTGAGACCTGCATTTGGTTTTGTCTACCCAGAGACAGAGGGGTCACTGGACCCCAGTTGGTGACAAATACTCTTTGGTCAGCTTCTAGAGATTAGAAGCTTGCACAAGCATTGTTTTGGGTAATTATTGTAATTCTACTGGGATTTTCTCCATCTTTTCGCCTGCCTGGCTGAGGACCTCCTAGATTTCTGTTTTCTTTCATGTTCATTTTCCAGTACCTGGCATAATTCTATTACTAACACTCAGTGGCCACTTTGGGGGAAATTTTAACAAGAATAAAATTATTCATTTGAGAAGTACATTCAAAGGAAAAGGGGAGAAACCCTTACAAGACTCTGTTGTGTCAACATAAAAGAGAGGTCAGTTGGATAACAAAGGAGAATTCCTCCTTTTTATTTTTGTGCTTCTACGATCAAAAGATATTGGGGCTTTAAATTGTACATTTGGTAGAATTGTCAAAAGTCTGAGTTACTGCTTTATTTAAATTTTTATTGAAATACAGTTGATTTACAATGTTGTGTTATTTTCAAGTGTACAGCAGAGTGATTCAGCTTTGAGATTCTTTTCTAGATATTGAATACAACTCCCTGTGCTATATAGTAGGTCATTGCTGGTTATCTATTTTACATCTAGTAGTTTTCTTTTTTTTTTGAATGAGATTTTTTTTTTAATTGTATTTATAGTAGTTTGTATCTACTAATCCTGATCTCTCAGTTTAACCCTCCCTACCTCTTTACCCTTTAGTAACCATAAGTTTGTTTTCTATGTCTGTGAGTCAGATTGTGTTCTGTAAATAAAGTTCATTTGTATCATTTTTTATAAATTCACATGTAAGTGATATCATATACTTGTCTTTCTCCAACTTATTTCACTTAGCATGATAATCTCAAGGCCTATTCATGTTGCTGCAAATGGTATTATTTCACTCTTTTTTATGGGTTGAGTAATATTCTGTTGGATGTGTGTGTGTGTGTATATATATATATATATATCTCTCTATCTTTATCCATTCCTCTGTTGATGGACATTTAGGTTATTTCCATGGCTTGGCTTTTATAAATAGTGCTGCTATAAACACTGTGGTGCAAGAATCTTCTGAAATTATAGCTTTCCCTAGATAAATGCTTAGGGGTGGGATTCCTTGATCACACAGTACTCTTTATATTAGCATAGTCCATCTGTCTTTCCTTGTTCTGCCCCTTTCTTCCCTTGCTTGCTCCAGGCTGTGTGTGTGTGGTTGGGAGGGGGGTATACACACTCATATACTATCATACTTGCTGAAGTGTGCTTAAGTGTGAAGATGGGTTTTCCCACATCTAAACCTACTCCCTCCTTGTAGACGGGAGATAATTAGCCTTTTTCAATGATAATTTTACATTTGTCTAAAACCAGCTATTTTTTTTTCCTTTTTCTTTCTTCCTCTCTCCTTTTCCCTCTGTAGGTCAAAAGGGTCTGGATAACAAAGGAGAATTCCTCCTTTTTATTTTTGTGCTTCTACGATCAAAAGATATTGGGGCTTTAAATTGTACATTTGGTAGAATTGTCAAAAGTCTGAGTTACTGCTTTATTTAAATTTTTATTGAAATACAGTTGATTTACAATGTTGTGTTATTTTCAAGTGTACAGCAGAGTGATTCAGCTTTGAGATTCTTTTCTAGATATTGAATACAACTCCCTGTGCTATATAGTAGGTCATTGCTGGTTATCTATTTTACATCTAGTAGTTTTCTTTTTTTTTTGAATGAGATTTTTTTTTTAATTGTATTTATAGTAGTTTGTATCTACTAATCCTGATCTCTCAGTTTAACCCTCCCTACCTCTTTACCCTTTAGTAACCATAAGTTTGTTTTCTATGTCTGTGAGTCAGATTGTGTTCTGTAAATAAAGTTCATTTGTATCATTTTTTATAAATTCACATGTAAGTGATATCATATACTTGTCTTTCTCCAACTTATTTCACTTAGCATGATAATCTCAAGGCCTATTCATGTTGCTGCAAATGGTATTATTTCACTCTTTTTTATGGGTTGAGTAATATTCTGTTGGATGTGTGTGTGTGTGTATATATATATATATATATATATCTCTCTATCTTTATCCATTCCTCTGTTGATGGACATTTAGGTTATTTCCATGGCTTGGCTTTTATAAATAGTGCTGCTATAAACACTGTGGTGCAAGAATCTTCTGAAATTATAGCTTTCCCTAGATAAATGCTTAGGGGTGGGATTCCTTGATCACACAGTACTCTTTATATTAGCATAGTCCATCTGTCTTTCCTTGTTCTGCCCCTTTCTTCCCTTGCTTGCTCCAGGCTGTGTGTGTGTGGTTGGGAGGGGGGTATACACACTCATATACTATCATACTTGCTGAAGTGTGCTTAAGTGTGAAGACGGGTTTTCCCACATCTAAACCTACTCCCTCCTTGTAGACGGGAGATAATTAGCCTTTTTCAATGATAATTTTACATTTGTCTAAAACCAGCTATTTTTTTTTCCTTTTTCTTTCTTCCTCTCTCCTTTTCCCTATGCTCGTGAAACCTTAGAGACTAACTGATCACTAAAATATTGCTTGATACTAATTTAAACACTCTAGAAGTACCCAATCTAGGTAGTCAAGAGTTTTTTTAAAAAAGAGAGAAAACGTTAACTGTGCTTGTTTTGTATGTTTTCCATCTAAAACGGTAACTCAGAAGAAAAGATTTAACCGTGAATTTGGTTAATCACCTTTGACCCCAGGTAGAAGAGAAGCTAGATATTCAGAGCTTTTGAAATTAACTCAATGGTCTTAAAACATACCTGATAAATAGATAAGCTTTGAACAAATTAGAGTCCTTTTTTTTTTTTTTTGGTGGGATCTTAGCTCCGCAAGCAGGGATGGAACACATGCTCTGGGAGTACAGATTCCTAGCCATTAGACCACCAGGTGATTCCCTAGAATGACTTAATTTTAATCTAAAAACAACTCCATGTCTTTTTCCTGGTTTTATCATCACATAAAAAATAATGTTTGTACAATATTTTAATTAGTACAAGATTTGGGTTTAATTTGTAATGATTACTATTTTAATTTTTTCCCATTACTTCCATGTCTCTTAGGACACATAATTTTCTCCAGAGAATTATTTAAAATTCAAAAAAAAAACAGTTAAATATTTTCAATAAATGATATGGAACTGACAGAATTAAAAAAAAAATGTTTAACCTGTGAACTTTTCTAATGCTAATCTAAATCATAGAAGATTCTGATTTAAATTGTTTTTTCCAGACCTTTAGCCTAAGATTTTAGCCTAATGTTAAACTGTGGTATTTAATAAATAATCTTTGGATACTTGGGTAATTTCTCAATGTTTGGCAGAAACCAACACAATATTGTACAGCAATTAGCCTTCAATCAAAAAATAAATATTCTTTTAAAAAAGAAATATATAACACTTTGGTCATTAAACATAGTTTTCTTAATATTCATTTACTTATTTATTTATTTGTCTGGACTGGGTCGTAGTTGCAACACAAGGGATCCTTGTTGCTTCATGCAGAGTCTTAAGTTGTGGCATGCACGCTCAGTTGCCAGCAGAATGTGGGATCTTAGTCCCCTACCCAGGAATGGAACCCCCATTCCCTCCATTACAAGGGGGATTTTTCCCAGGGGACCATCAGGGAAGTCCCAAACATAGTTTTAATTTCCTTTTTTAAAAAATCATTTATTTTTAAATAGGGCATGATTACAAATTAAGGAGATATGCAGATATATTCAAGTGATATTAAATAATTTAGTTTGCCACCTAAAAATGTGCTTAAGTAAAATAAAATATATGCTCATAAAAAATTAGCTACATTGTATATGTATGGTTGAGTCTCTTTGCTGTCCACCTGAAACAACCACAACATTGTTAATTGGCTATACTTTACATAAAATGAAATTTTTTTAAAAAAATAGCTATACTGATCTTGGTTTTGTATCTTCTAATTTCCTCAAAAATAAAAGTTGGTTAATTTAGTTAAAACTTAAATTTTTGTTAAAATCTATAAAATTGACTAGTGAAATCATGTATACATGACAATAAAATGTTCATTTTATTTTTATTTTATATATTTACCTATTTACATACATATGCATGTCTATTTACATGCATATCTATTTAATACATATGTATACATACAGATGTAAGTAGATAAATATATTATTAGTATTCTTAATAAATATATATAATCTGTACATTAGCATTTTGAATGAAGGCATAACTTATGTTTTTGTATACTTTTATGAGTTTTAACATATGCACAGATTGTCTTTCTTTCTTTTTGTCTGTGCCACATGTCTTGTGGGATCTTAGTTCCCTGACCACGGATTGAACCCAAGCCCTTGACAGTGAAAACATGATTCAGTACTAACCACTGGACCATTAGGGAATACTCCACATAAACAGAATAGAGAAGAATTCCAAAACTCCCCTCAAATCCGTTCTTCCTACTCAGGAGGTAATCACTTAACCCTCACATGTAAGCATGGTACAAGTGCTGTTCCTCTGTCCCTATGGTGTTTCCCTTTTCAGAATGTCATATGAATCTTAAAGATTGGCTTCTTTAGCGTAGTGTTAAACATACAGCCACATGGTTGGGTGTGTCAATAGTTCATTCCTTTTATAACTGCTAAGTATTCCAAGGTTTGTTCATTTGAAAAAATCTGGCCTTGTTGCTTCATGCACGGGCTCAGTTGCCAGCAGAATGTGGGATCTTAGTCCCTACCCAGGAATGGAACCCCATTCCCTCCATTACAAGGGGGATTTTTCCCAGGGGACCATCAGGGAAGTCCCAAACATAGTTTTAATTTCCTTTTTTAAAAAATCATTTATTTTTAAATAGGGCATGATTACAAATTAAGGAGATATGCAGATATATTCAAGTGATATTAAATAATTTAGTTTGCCACCTAAAAATGTGCTTAAGTAAAATAAAATATATGCTCATAAAAAATTAGCTACATTGTATATGTATGGTTGAGTCTCTTTGCTGTCCACCTGAAACAACCACAACATTGTTAATTGGCTATACTTTACATAAAATGAAATTTTTTTAAAAAAATAGCTATACTGATCTTGGTTTTGTATCTTCTAATTTCCTCAAAAATAAAAGTTGGTTAATTTAGTTAAAACTTAAATTTTTGTTAAAATCTATAAAATTGACTAGTGAAATCATGTATACATGACAATAAAATGTTCATTTTATTTTTATTTTATATATTTACCTATTTACATACATATGCATGTCTATTTACATGCATATCTATTTAATACATATGTATACATACAGATGTAAGTAGATAAATATATTATTAGTATTCTTAATAAATATATATAATCTGTACATTAGCATTTTGAATGAAGGCATAACTTATGTTTTTGTATACTTTTATGAGTTTTAACATATGCACAGATTGTCTTTCTTTCTTTTTGTCTGTGTCACATGTCTTGTGGGATCTTAGTTCCCTGACCACGGATTGAACCCAAGCCCTTGACAGTGAAAACATGATTCAGTACTAACCACTGGACCATTAGGGAATACTCCACATAAACAGAATAGAGAAGAATTCCAAAACTCCCCTCAAATCCGTTCTTCCTACTCAGGAGGTAATCACTTAACCCTCACATGTAAGCATGGTACAAGTGCTGTTCCTCTGTCCCTATGGTGTTTCCCTTTTCAGAATGTCATATGAATCTTAAAGATTGGCTTCTTTAGCGTAGTGTTAAACATACAGCCACATGGTTGGGTGTGTCAATAGTTCATTCCTTTTTATAACTGCTAAGTATTCCAAGGTTTGTTTATCCACTTGCCCACTGAAGAAAATCTGGTTTGTTTCTCCTTTGAAGCAATTATGGATAATACCGTTATAAACATTCACATCCATGATTTTATGTGAACATAAGTTTTTATTTTATTTTTTTAGGGTAAGTACCTAGGAACCAGATGTGATAGGTATATGTGTAAATGCCAAATTTTTCCAGAAGAACCATTCCAGTTTTTATTACCACCAGATATGCTAGGTGTGGTTTACACTGGTGCTGGTAGTAAAGAACCTGCCTGCCAAAGCAGAGGCGCAGGTTCAACCCCTTCATGTGGAAGATTCCCTGGAGGAGGGGATGCCAACCCACTCCATTATGGAGAATTCTATGGACAGAGGAGACTGGCAGACTGCAGTCCATAGGGTTACAAAGAGTCAGACACAACTGAAGTGACTTAACATACATGCATGTTAGGTTACTGCTTATTGTTTTTGCAAACACCCATTGTTGTATTACAAAAGTTCCATCTTCCTTTTAGTTTGTGAAGTTTTATCATAAAGGGACATTAAATTTCATGAAATGACTTCTCTGCATCAATTGATACAACCAAGTGGTTTTCTTAAGTCTATTAGCATGGCGAGTTAATACTGACTGATTTTTGGATGGTGCACCAGTCTGGCACTTCCAAGATAAACCCCATTTGATCATGATATATTCTTCTTTTTATGCTGAATTTAATTTACTAATTCTGTTAAGGATTTTCACATCTATGTTTATGAGAAATAGTACTCTATAATCTTCTTTTCTTGTTCTACTTTTGTCTGAGTTTGGTATCAAGGTAATTAATACTGGCTACATAAAATGAGCTGTGAGTGGTCCTTCTATTTTGTGAAAGAGATTATGCAAAATTGGTTTTATTTCTTCCAGAGATGTTTGGTATAATTCACTAATGAAATCATCTGGGCCTGGAGTTTTCTTTTTTAGACAATCTTTAAGACTGAATTTAATTTCTCAAATAGATATGGGACTCTTCAGGCTCTCTATCTTTCTGTTGTGTCTTTCTATATATCAGCCTATTTCATCAAAGCTGTCAAATTTGTGTGCATAGAGCTGTTCACTTTAATTTTCCATTAATTTAGTCTATTAGACTGCAGTGATATATTTTCTGTTTTTACTAATATTGGTATTTTGTGCCTTCCTTGTTTTGCTCTTCATCAGTCTTGCTAGAGGCATATCAATTTAGTAATTGTTTCAGGGAAATCTCTTTTAGCATTTATTGGTTTTCCTCTATTTTTTTTTTATTTTTTTGTTTCCAATTTCTTGATCCCTGTTCCTTTCTTTATTATTTTCTTCTTTCTTCGTTCTAGTTGCACTGATTCTATAGATTATCAGAGGCGCAGGTTCAACCCCTTCATGTGGAAGATTCCCTGGAGGAGGGGATGCCAACCCACTCCATTATGGAGAATTCTATGGACAGAGGAGACTGGCAGACTGCAGTCCATAGGGTTACAAAGAGTCAGACACAACTGAAGTGACTTAACATACATGCATGTTAGGTTACTGCTTATTGTTTTTGCAAACACCCATTGTTGTATTACAAAAGTTCCATCTTCCTTTTAGTTTGTGAAGTTTTATCATAAAGGGACATTAAATTTCATGAAATGACTTCTCTGCATCAATTGATACAACCAAGTGGTTTTCTTAAGTCTATTAGCATGGCGAGTTAATACTGACTGATTTTTGGATGGTGCACCAGTCTGGCACTTCCAAGATAAACCCCATTTGATCATGATATATTCTTCTTTTTATGCTGAATTTAATTTACTAATTCTGTTAAGGATTTTCACATCTATGTTTATGAGAAATAGTACTCTATAATCTTCTTTTCTTGTTCTACTTTTGTCTGAGTTTGGTATCAAGGTAATTAATACTGGCTACATAAAATGAGCTGTGAGTGGTCCTTCTATTTTGTGAAAGAGATTATGCAAAATTGGTTTTATTTCTTCCAGAGATGTTTGGTATAATTCACTAATGAAATCATCTGGGCCTGGAGTTTTCTTTTTTAGACAATCTTTAAGACTGAATTTAATTTCTCAAATAGATATGGGACTCTTCAGGCTCTCTATCTTTCTGTTGTGTCTTTCTATATATCAGCCTATTTCATCAAAGCTGTCAAATTTGTGTGCATAGAGCTGTTCACTTTAATTTTCCATTAATTTAGTCTATTAGACTGCAGTGATATATTTTCTGTTTTTACTAATATTGGTATTTTGTGCCTTCCTTGTTTTGCTCTTCATCAGTCTTGCTAGAGGCATATCAATTTAGTAATTGTTTCAGGGAAATCTCTTTTAGCATTTATTGGTTTTCCTCTATTTTTTTTTTATTTTTTTGTTTCCAATTTCTTGATCCCTGTTCCTCTCTTTATTATTTCCTTCTTTCTACGGTATAGTTGCACTGATTCTATAGATTATTAATGTGAATCTTACCCTGTCAGTTTGAGACAATTTTGTATTCCAGTATCAGCTCCATGTGCTACAAATTTCCCTCTAAGGACTGCTTTAACTGCATCTCACAAATTTTAATATGTTCCAAATTCTATTTCTTCAGAATATTTTCTTATTTCCCTTGAGATTTCCATTTTGACCTACTTTTTCTATAGAATTATGCTAATTTACAAATATTTAGGGAATTTCCAGGTAGTTTTTTGATTTTATTTCTATTTTTTTATAATCAGATAATATAATTCATATTATTTCATTTGTTTTAATATAAGTGTTTTTTGCTTCATTACATGAATTATCTTGGTGAGTTATCTATGTGACTTCAAAAAAATATACATCCTGTTGTAAGTAGAGTGCTTTATAAATGACAATCATATTAATTTGTTGATAGCATTATTCAAGTCTTTGAAATCCTTGGTGATTTTCTCACTACTTTTAAACTAATTATTAAGAGAAGAATATTAAAGTCTATAAGTATAATTCTGGACTTATGTTTCCTTTAACTTCTATCAGCATTTGTATCACTTTAAGCAGAGTTTTTCTTAAGCTCTTTTGTTAATGCATAGACATTTAAAATCTTAATGCCTCATTGGTAAATTGAGCTTTTTATAATTGGCTTAAGTCTCTCTTTATTTCTAGTAATTTTCAAGGCTCTGAAGTCTTTTTGTCTGATATGGGACTCTTCAGGCTCTCTATCTTTCTGTTGTGTCTTTCTATATATCAGCCTATTTCATCAAAGCTGTCAAATTTGTGTGCATAGAGCTGTTCACTTTAATTTTCCATTAATTTAGTCTATTAGACTGCAGTGATATATTTTCTGTTTTTACTAATATTGGTATTTTGTGCCTTCCTTGTTTTGCTCTTCATCAGTCTTGCTAGAGGCATATCAATTTAGTAATTGTTTCAGGGAAATCTCTTTTAGCATTTATTGGTTTTCCTCTATTTTTTTTTTATTTTTTTGTTTCCAATTTCTTGATCCCTGTTCCTCTCTTTATTATTTCCTTCTTTCTACGGTATAGTTGCACTGATTCTATAGATTATTAATGTGAATCTTACCCTGTCAGTTTGAGACAATTTTGTATTCCAGTATCAGCTCCATGTGCTACAAATTTCCCTCTAAGGACTGCTTTAACTGCATCTCACAAATTTTAATATGTTCCAAATTCTATTTCTTCAGAATATTTTCTTATTTCCCTTGAGATTTCCATTTTGACCTACTTTTTCTATAGAATTATGCTAATTTACAAATATTTAGGGAATTTCCAGGTAGTTTTTTGATTTTATTTCTATTTTTTTATAATCAGATAATATAATTCATATTATTTCATTTGTTTTAATATAAGTGTTTTTTGCTTCATTACATGAATTATCTTGGTGAGTTATCTATGTGACTTCAAAAAAATATACATCCTGTTGTAAGTAGAGTGCTTTATAAATGACAATCATATTAATTTGTTGATAGCATTATTCAAGTCTTTGAAATCCTTGGTGATTTTCTCACTACTTTTAAACTAATTATTAAGAGAAGAATATTAAAGTCTATAAGTATAATTCTGGACTTATGTTTCCTTTAACTTCTATCAGCATTTGTATCACTTTAAGCAGAGTTTTTCTTAAGCTCTTTTGTTAATGCATAGACATTTAAAATCTTAATGCCTCATTGGTAAATTGAGCTTTTTATAATTGGGTTAAGTCTCTCTTTATTTCTAGTAATTTTCAAGGCTCTGAAGTCTTTTTTGTCTGATAATTAAAATAGGCACTCCAGCTGGCTCCCTTTTATTCAATTAGTATTACATGGCATATGATTTTTCAGGCTTCTGCTTTAACTTATCTATATCATTATACTTTAAGTGGGTTTCTAGCAGACAGCAAATAGTTTGGTATTGTTTTTATTACCAATCTGATAATATCTGTTTGCTTTTTTTTTAATTAAAAATGTTTACATTTAATGTAATTATTAATATGGTGGGATTTAAATCTACAATATTATTATTAGTTGTTAGTCCTTCTATCTTGTGTTCCTGCTTCCCCTTTTTTTCTATTCTTTTGAATTTCAAGTATTTTTTAGTAGACCATTTTAATTATCGGCTTTTTTTCCTATACCTTCCCATATTTTTTTCAGTGGTTGGTCTAAGGGATTACAGTATACATGGTTCACTTTTCACAATTCATTAATTTAAAATATAAACGTAAAGTTAACATTTTGCCACTTGAGACGAAATACAGGAACTCTGTCCTTCTATTCACCCCTGTTTTACTTGTGAAATACATTATACTGATACAGAGAAAGAAGGGCATAGAAGATCTTATCTCACAATGTTATAATATTTAACTTCAAAAGTCATTATATTCTAATAGGAGATTTTACTTTGGGAGCTACCCAGCTTCATTTGACAAGACACAGTCCTTGTTATAATCTTTGCTAACTGGACCAAGCAACTTATTTTAATGCAAAACCACAATAGACCAGACAGAAATCTAAAGTTTCAAACTCAGAAAGGAAGGTTCATTTTTCTGTAGAAAAAAGAAATACACAAAGGAGCTAGCCTTTGAAATCAAGCTTTCACAGAAAGAGAGCATAGAAAAATTGAAGGACTATGGGGTTACTGAGAAGCTGCCTCATTTTCACAGACCTTGTAAGAAAGGTGTGTTCCTCAAGCTAAACCCTCATCCCAGTCCAATTTACAGACCGCAGTCGACAGTCTTTTGTGACTTAAATCCAACAGTAGTTAGGAGCCACACAGTGATCTGCTTTCAGTGGAAATACTCATACGTGGATATCAAACAGAACTGGCCTGGCACCAAGTAGTGGAACCGGTGCTATGCCTCTTCCATTTGATATCCACATTTGAGTATTGGAAGCACTAAAGACTACTGACTGTAATCGGAAATCTGTAAATTGAATAGGGATCAATAATGTCAGTAAACAGATGACAGCCTTCAAATAGCTCTTAATATCATCTGGGGTTCATTTTTACTCATTCAATTTTTTTCCCTTCTAAGAAAAATAGACATTTAGATCATTTAATTCAAAAAGGAAAAACTCTGAACTTCAACTTGGATTTAAAAAATAACCACCAAGGGAATATTTTAGACTGCTTTTTAGTTCACAGTTCACATGAGGCTTGAAAAGTAGGCAGAATTCCACAGGCAATGGTACAGAGAATAGAATGATAACATTACTAAGCAATAGAATTGTTCACCCAAAGGGTTCATAAATTTGGACAAGTGATTCAAAATAGAGATCTGTCTAGATGGAACATGTGTATAACATTCTTTTCAGATGAGACTTAGGTAAAGAATGCTGTACTTACATAGTTATAGAGCTCTGAATCTTTACTAGCACTATACTAAAATTACTTCGGAAGCAAACATCAAAATCATAAAATTATATAATTTGACAAATATCCTCATATGTGCTGTGTGGCCTTTTCAGATTTAATTTGGCCACGCTTGACTCCTGCCTTGGAAGTAATTACTCCTTTCAGAATCATACCATAGTCTTTTTTTTTTTTTTTTAAAGATTTATTTATTTATTTATTTATTTTGGGTGGGGGTCGGGTTGGGGAAGGAGGGGAGCGGGCGGGCCACTTCTATTGGTCTTTCATTTCTCTGTTTTCATCCGTCTTTGTTCTTTGGCTCCTGTGGGCCTCCCATCGCGGTGGCCTCTGTTGTCGCAGAGCACCGGCCCTGGGCGCATGCGCTCCAGAGCTCCGGCTTGCTGATTGGACACATCAGTCCAGCCGCTCCGCGGCAGGTGGGATCTTCCCAGGCCAGGGATCGAACCGGCGCCCCTTGCACTGCAAGGCAGTGTCCTTATCCCCTGGACCACCAGGGGAAGCCCCATACTATAGTCTTTCTCTTAGTAACTGTCCATGTTGCAACTCTCAAAGGTGTGAACTCTGAGTCTTAAATTCTGCTGTACAGATGCTGTTCTGTCAGTGGACCAAGTAGTGGAACCGGTGCTATGCCTCTTCCATTTGATATCCACATTTGAGTATTGGAAGCACTAAAGACTACTGACTGTAATCGGAAATCTGTAAATTGAATAGGGATCAATAATGTCAGTAAACAGATGACAGCCTTCAAATAGCTCTTAATATCATCTGGGGTTCATTTTTACTCATTCAATTTTTTTCCCTTCTAAGAAAAATAGACATTTAGATCATTTAATTCAAAAAGGAAAAACTCTGAACTTCAACTTGGATTTAAAAAATAACCACCAAGGGAATATTTTAGACTGCTTTTTAGTTCACAGTTCACATGAGGCTTGAAAAGTAGGCAGAATTCCACAGGCAATGGTACAGAGAATAGAATGATAACATTACTAAGCAATAGAATTGTTCACCCAAAGGGTTCATAAATTTGGACAAGTGATTCAAAATAGAGATCTGTCTAGATGGAACATGTGTATAACATTCTTTTCAGATGAGACTTAGGTAAAGAATGCTGTACTTACATAGTTATAGAGCTCTGAATCTTTACTAGCACTATACTAAAATTACTTCGGAAGCAAACATCAAAATCATAAAATTATATAATTTGACAAATATCCTCATATGTGCTGTGTGGCCTTTTCAGATTTAATTTGGCCACGCTTGACTCCTGCCTTGGAAGTAATTACTCCTTTCAGAATCATACCATAGTCTTTTTTTTTTTTTTTTAAAGATTTATTTATTTATTTATTTATTTTGGGTGGGGGTCGGGTTGGGGAGGGAGGGGAGCGGGCGGGCCACTTCTATTGGTCTTTCATTTCTCTGTTTTCATCCGTCTTTGTTCTTTGGCTCCTGTGGGCCTCCCATCGCGGTGGCCTCTGTTGTCGCAGAGCACCGGCCCTGGGCGCATGCGCTCCAGAGCTCCGGCTTGCTGATTGGACACATCAGTCCAGCCGCTCCGCGGCAGGTGGGATCTTCCCAGGCCAGGGATCGAACCGGCGCCCCTTGCACTGCAAGGCAGTGTCCTTATCCACTGGACCACCAGGGGAAGCCCCATACTATAGTCTTTCTCTTAGTAACTGTCCATGTTGCAACTCTCAAAGGTGTGAACTCTGGAGTCTTAAATTCTGCTGTACAGATGCTGTTCTGTCAAATGATCCAAATACAATCCCCCAGCAAAATGAACAAGAAAATCTGTCACTAAGAGAGGCTGAATGACTACCCTCAGAAACTCTTCATATGACCCAATACATCAAAATAGTGATATGCATCCTGATTTGTTACATCCCTAGGTGATAATGGTCTACCCTACAGCTTAGGCTGGAGAAAGACCAATGGAATCCAGATAACTTAAAGCAACACGATTCCTTCTTTTCAGATTAAATTATACTGAGACTAAGCAAACTTCCATGTCTCTATTTTAAATAATACTGGACAAGAAAAAAAAAATTGACACTTTCTCACTTTATGAACTACTAGTTCCCAAGAAGATAAGCTTGTGAACAAACTTAACAGCTTACTTATAAAACTACAAATGTGTTTATCAAGACTCTCTTTAAGACCCTCATCTTGCTGTGGGCATCAATCCCAAGTTATTTTATCATAAACTCTGTCCAATCCCAACAAATTACCCACCCTGAGGAACTCAGCTTGAAAACCTCCAAATTAGATGGTTCTAGAATTCTGTAAATACAGTTTCATAATTTCTCCATTTTGAGAAAGAATCATTATTTTTTCAAGTTGGTGTTCTCCCTCACTGCTATGAGTCAAATAAACTTATTCTTGGTGGATCGCTACTTAGGAGTAGAGCTGACACTACTTTTCACCAAACCTCCTTTTCCTTACCCTGAGTGGCAAAATAGGTCTTTAGTCTTCAGAATATTTTACCTAACTGGTTTTCAACAAATTATAAATAATTATCCCTCAAGCTTCCTCAGAAATATTTAGAAGACTTTCATCCAACCTTAGGTGATCCTCATTCATATGGCTCATTCCCTAGCTAGGAATACTACAGCGGAATGCAGATAAACCTTGGGGATGGCAGAAGAATGAGATTATTCATTGTCCTAGTCCTCTGTCAACCTACAAATTTCTGGGCTTCCCTGGTGGCTCAGATGGCAAAGAATCTGCCTGCAGTGAAGGATATCTGGGTTCAATCCCTGGGACAGGAAGATCTGCTGGAGTAGGGAATGGCTACCTACTCTTGCGTGAAAAATCCATGGACAGAGGAGCTCGGTGGGCTACATGGAATCACAAAGACATGACTGAGCAACTAACACAGAGTTCTACCTTGTTGAACTACATTCATATGCAAACATATAAGGAGCATTCCCTGACTATATAAGACATCCACCATCCACTTTCATGCTTGAAATGTGCAGCAAGCTGTGCTCTCTAGGAGTCAGTTACTCTATGTTCCTCAACCAATTTCATAGTCTCAGATTCCTAGTCCAAACACCTGCTGATGTCTTTGTCTTCAGGATTCATTCCCATCTTTGCTAATGTCCTTGGCTTAAATTTTTGAGTTCTGGCTTCCTGTCTGTCCCATTAACTCTCCATGACATTGTATAGAAGAGCATGAAGTGTTTGTTTAGCTTCCTCATTTAAATATTTACAAATTCTTCTAAAGCCCAAATTGCCCACACTTTTTCAATCAAATCAAAATTCCAAGTTTTTAATAACAGATTTGCACATAATGCCCTTCTACCCTCCTTATAGAACTGCTTTACAGCCTTCGGGCCTGAGTCTGTGGAGGTGCTGAGCTAATTAGGGCTAATTAACAATATAACATTATTACCAACTGCAACAAAGCACTTTTGTACTCTTAAAAAGACTAACCATGAACTGACCTCATTTTAATTTTGTTTATTTCGTCTAGAATAGACCATTCAGTGCTAGCTCCTTTCTTCTAGGGATGAAACAGGGAAAGGAGAAGTGGGAGGTCTCTGCTCTTTCTGAGGGTTCCTGTTAAGGCCAGGTGGGTATGCAAGTCAAGATCTATTATTATTGGTGATCTGTTACCACAAAGCACAGTCACACATTTAACTTTTAAGGAGAGGAAAGTGGCTTCCTTTTTTTGAGAGAAGCAACCCTGAGAATAATTTTAGTCCTCAGAAATATTTAGAAGACTTTCATCCAACCTTAGGTGATCCTCATTCATATGGCTCATTCCCTAGCTAGGAATACTACAGCGGAATGCAGATAAACCTTGGGGATGGCAGAAGAATGAGATTATTCATTGTCCTAGTCCTCTGTCAACCTACAAATTTCTGGGCTTCCCTGGTGGCTCAGATGGCAAAGAATCTGCCTGCAGTGAAGGATATCTGGGTTCAATCCCTGGGACAGGAAGATCTGCTGGAGTAGGGAATGGCTACCTACTCTTGCGTGAAAAATCCATGGACAGAGGAGCTCGGTGGGCTACATGGAATCACAAAGACATGACTGAGCAACTAACACAGAGTTCTACCTTGTTGAACTACATTCATATGCAAACATATAAGGAGCATTCCCTGACTATATAAGACATCCACCATCCACTTTCATGCTTGAAATGTGCAGCAAGCTGTGCTCTCTAGGAGTCAGTTACTCTATGTTCCTCAACCAATTTCATAGTCTCAGATTCCTAGTCCAAACACCTGCTGATGTCTTTGTCTTCAGGATTCATTCCCATCTTTGCTAATGTCCTTGGCTTAAATTTTTGAGTTCTGGCTTCCTGTCTGTCCCATTAACTCTCCATGACATTGTATAGAAGAGCATGAAGTGTTTGTTTAGCTTCCTCATTTAAATATTTACAAATTCTTCTAAAGCCCAAATTGCCCACACTTTTTCAATCAAATCAAAATTCCAAGTTTTTAATAACAGATTTGCACATAATGCCCTTCTACCCTCCTTATAGAACTGCTTTACAGCCTTCGGGCCTGAGTCTGTGGAGGTGCTGAGCTAATTAGGGCTAATTAACAATATAACATTATTACCAACTGCAACAAAGCACTTTTGTACTTTTAAAAAAGACTAACCATGAACTGACCTCATTTTAATTTTGTTTATTTCGTCTAGAATAGACCATTCAGTGCTAGCTCCTTTCTTCTAGGGATGAAACAGGGAAAGGAGAAGTGGGAGGTCTCTGCTCTTTCTGAGGGTTCCTGTTAAGGCCAGGTGGGTATGCAAGTCAAGATCTATTATTATTGGTGATCTGTTACCACAAAGCACAGTCACACATTTAACTTTTAAGGAGAGGAAAGTGGCTTCCTTTTTTTGAGAGAAGCAACCCTGAGAATAATTGTCTAAGCCTTTCTATCAAGGCAGCAGTTTTCACTGTGAGGTGATCGAGAAGCAGCTCAGGGCACACTATTAAACTTAGGCTTTATCCTTACCATATTTATCACAATTTTAATTACATTGAGGGATTAGTCAATGTATCTTTCTCCACCAGAATGTTTCTTAATGTCAGAAACCTTGTCTGTATCTATAAGATGCCTCCCTGGGTACAATCAGTGGTCTTCTGCCACACAGCAGGCTCTCATCAGGACACAAGAAGTCCTTACTGGAGACTTGAAATGAGTGAGTAAGAGAGACTGTTCAAGCAGGAAGGAAACCAGTCATCTGTAGGCAGTGCTTCCCAAATTAGGCTTATTTTCACTAACATATTGTGCAATGAGAAAATTCAGTGGAATGGGGCAAATTTTCATTATATTATTAACACATACCGTATACTACATTCTATTCTACTCTTTTGGTGATAAAAAGCTGTGCACTACCTTTTATAAATGTTGGTATTAATAATGTTGGGTTTTGGTGTTTATAATTTTAAAATTGACATTACTTGGAAAATTAAAATTGACAACTCTACCTCAGTCAGTCAATTTCATTTTAGTTTAATAAATTTTCCTCTTCATAAACGCTGAAAGTTTGGGAACAACTCTTCTAAGGCACGTCAAAGCATAATTTTCAAAAAATTAAAATCATGACTCATACAAATATATAGTGCATAGATGTCAAAGATTTTTTAAACTCATTAATGAAAGAATTAGCAGGATGGTGAACATGTTTCAAAGGAGGATATGAGAGCGTGAAAGAGAGTTATCAAACAAGAGAAAGCTGAAATAATATTACTAATTTAGATACACAGCAACGAAATGTTAAGTTTGGGGGGGTTATGTTTTTCTATAGAATAAAAATCATTTGAGTCTCTACCAGAAAAAAATAGTAATTTGCACCTTATTAATTTTCTCCAGTTAACATGCAGCTTAATAAAGACTGAGCCTTAATCAATAGTAAACTGTAAGTCAATATTAATTTCCCTTGGAATGATAAGCTACTCAGACCAGCTGGCTTGACAGCCTCTAGCAAGAGTTTGGAAAGCCCCATAGTAGTCTTGATTTCCAAGTTTTGGATAATTTTATTAAGAGGAATCTGCCTCTAATGTTTGGATGGAGGTTAGATGTATATATGTGCACATAAGTAAATGTAGATCTACATTTATAGATATGAAACTGAAAGGAAATAAACCAAAAAATTAACAATTATCATGACTTAGAAATAGCATTATGGGAGTACTGGTTTGTGAGGACTGTCATAACCAAGTATTCATAAACTGGCTTAAACAACTGAAGCATTATTATCACACAGATTCTGGAGGCTAGGAGGCCACCATCAGGGTGTCATATTCCCTCTAACGGTGCTGGAGAAGAATCTGTTCCAGGTCTCTTCTCCAGCTTCTGCTTTGCTTGTGGAAGTATACCTGCAGCCCTTCACATGCTGTTCTCTCTGTATGCAAGTCTGTGGCCACATGCCCCCTTTTGTAAGGATACCAGTCATATTGGATTGGACTAGGCCCATCCTAGTCCCGAATGCCCTCATCTTAATGAATTGATTGCGTCTACAATGACCCTATTTCCAAGTAAGGTCACATTCTGAGGTACTGGGGTTAGAATTCAAACACATGAGGGACACAACTCAATCCATAACAATGCATTAAGCTTTTCTGAGATGATTACTTTCTAAATTTTTAGAAAAAGTAATAAAAAGTAATATGCCAACATCCATTTCCAAAAACATTCAACAACAGTTCTAGATGTCAGTATTAGTTTCCTAGGGTTCCTATCATGAATGATCACAAATTGGGTGGCTTAAAACAATAGAAATTTATTCTCTTATAGTTTGGGGGACTAGAAATCTAAATCAAGCTGTTGGCAGGACCATGCTCCCTCAGACGGCTCTGAGGAAGAACCTTTTCCTCCCTCTTCCTAGCTTCTGTGTGTGTGTGTTGCTTCAGTGCTGTCAGACTCTGTGCGACTATGGACTGTAGCCCACCAGGATCCTCTGTCCAGGGGATTCTCCAGGCAAGAATACTGGAGTGGATTGCCATGCCCTCTTCCAGGGGATCTTCCCAATCCAGGGATTGAACCCATGTCTCTCACATCTCCTGTACTGGGAGGCAGGTTCTTTACCTAGTTGCTTTACCTAGCTTTTGTGGTTGCTGGCAATCCATGGCATTCTGTGATATGTAACTTTGCCACTCCAATCTCTGCCTCCATCTTCACATGACTGCCTTTAATCATCTTTTTCACTTTTTAAAAAAGTTATTTCTTAGTGGTTGCTCTAGGGCTTATCATAAACAGCTTAATCAGAATTGACTTCAGATTTATACTAATTTAATTGCAGTGTGATATAGAAATGTTATTCTTGTATACATCTATTCTCTCTCCCAAATTTTTGTGCTATAATTTAAACTGGCTTAAACAACTGAAGCATTATTATCACACAGATTCTGGAGGCTAGGAGGCCACCATCAGGGTGTCATATTCCCTCTAACGGTGCTGGAGAAGAATCTGTTCCAGGTCTCTTCTCCAGCTTCTGCTTTGCTTGTGGAAGTATACCTGCAGCCCTTCACATGCTGTTCTCTCTGTATGCAAGTCTGTGGCCACATGCCCCCTTTTGTAAGGATACCAGTCATATTGGATTGGACTAGGCCCATCCTAGTCCCGAATGCCCTCATCTTAATGAATTGATTGCGTCTACAATGACCCTATTTCCAAGTAAGGTCACATTCTGAGGTACTGGGGTTAGAATTCAAACACATGAGGGACACAACTCAATCCATAACAATGCATTAAGCTTTTCTGAGATGATTACTTTCTAAATTTTTAGAAAAAGTAATAAAAAGTAATATGCCAACATCCATTTCCAAAAACATTCAACAACAGTTCTAGATGTCAGTATTAGTTTCCTAGGGTTCCTATCATGAATGATCACAAATTGGGTGGCTTAAAACAATAGAAATTTATTCTCTTATAGTTTGGGGGACTAGAAATCTAAATCAAGCTGTTGGCAGGACCATGCTCCCTCAGACGGCTCTGAGGAAGAACCTTTTCCTCCCTCTTCCTAGCTTCTGTGTGTGTGTGTTGCTTCAGTGCTGTCAGACTCTGTGCGACTATGGACTGTAGCCCACCAGGATCCTCTGTCCAGGGGATTCTCCAGGCAAGAATACTGGAGTGGATTGCCATGCCCTCTTCCAGGGGATCTTCCCAATCCAGGGATTGAACCCATGTCTCTCACATCTCCTGTACTGGGAGGCAGGTTCTTTACCTAGTTGCTTTACCTAGCTTTTGTGGTTGCTGGCAATCCATGGCATTCTGTGATATGTAACTTTGCCACTCCAATCTCTGCCTCCATCTTCACATGACTGCCTTTAATCATCTTTTTCACTTTTTAAAAAAGTTATTTCTTAGTGGTTGCTCTAGGGCTTATCATAAACAGCTTAATCAGAATTGACTTCAGATTTATACTAATTTAATTGCAGTGTGATATAGAAATGTTATTCTTGTATACATCTATTCTCTCTCCCCAAATTTTTGTGCTATTATTATAAATATTACATATACACATTTTGACTCCAACAATACACATCATTATAATTATTACATTAAATAAATTAATATTTACTCATTTTATGACTATGAAAAATTCTGAGAAAAAAAGTGAGGTCATATTTATAGAATTTTCCATATTAACCTGCTTATTTACCCTTTGTGATTCTCTTCACTTGTTCCTGTGGATCCAAGTTACCATCTGGTGTCTCTTCTTTATTCCAATACCAGCTTTGCTCCCACCCACCTTCTCTATTCTGTTATTGGCAAATATATTGCATTTCTATGTGTTATAGGTCCAACAATATACAATTATGTACATATATTATTTTATAATTGCTCTTGGATCAGTTAAGTAAAGACAGAGAAGGAACTATGCATTTATACTGTCTTTTAAAATTACATAATTACCTTCATCCACCCTCTGCTTTTTCACGTGGATTCAAATTCACTGCCTTGGATTAAAGGCATTTTCTGTTGTCTGCTTTTTCTTCCCTTGAGTGGATCACACTTTGCTGTTTTTTTGTGTGTGTCTCAAAATCTTTCCTTGAAACTGGACACTTTAAATAATTATATTGTAGAACATTGGATACAGACATCCTCTCATCTCTGGAGTCTGTGTTTTTGTTATAGTTCTTTGATGGTTTATCTGTTTAACGACTTAAATAGACAATTTTAGGAAGGTTGACAATCCTGCAATGTGAAACCTCGGATGTTGCACCTCTTTTCCAGGGGATCTTCCCAATCCAGGGATTGAACCCATGTCTCTCACATCTCCTGTACTGGGAGGCAGGTTCTTTACCTAGTTGCTTTACCTAGCTTTTGTGGTTGCTGGCAATCCATGGCATTCTGTGATATGTAACTTTGCCACTCCAATCTCTGCCTCCATCTTCACATGACTGCCTTTAATCATCTTTTTCACTTTTTAAAAAAGTTATTTCTTAGTGGTTGCTCTAGGGCTTATCATAAACAGCTTAATCAGAATTGACTTCAGATTTATACTAATTTAATTGCAGTGTGATATAGAAATGTTATTCTTGTATACATCTTTTCTCTCCCCCCAAATTTTTGTGCTATTATTATAAATATTACATATACACATTTTGACTCCAACAATACACATCATTATAATTATTACATTAAATAAATTAATATTTACTCATTTTATGACTATGAAAAATTCTGAGAAAAAAAGTGAGGTCATATTTATAGAATTTTCCATATTAACCTGCTTATTTACCCTTTGTGATTCTCTTCACTTGTTCCTGTGGATCCAAGTTACCATCTGGTGTCTCTTCTTTATTCCAATACCAGCTTTGCTCCCACCCACCTTCTCTATTCTGTTATTGGCAAATATATTGCATTTCTATGTGTTATAGGTCCAACAATATACAATTATGTACATATATTATTTTATAATTGCTCTTGGATCAGTTAAGTAAAGACAGAGAAGGAACTATGCATTTATACTGTCTTTTAAAATTACATAATTACCTTCATCCACCCTCTGCTTTTTCACGTGGATTCAAATTCACTGCCTTGGATTAAAGGCATTTTCTGTTGTCTGCTTTTTCTTCCCTTGAGTGGATCACACTTTGCTGTTTTTTTGTGTGTGTCTCAAAATCTTTCCTTGAAACTGGACACTTTAAATAATTATATTGTAGAACATTGGATACAGACATCCTCTCATCTCTGGAGTCTGTGTTTTTGTTATAGTTCTTTGATGGTTTATCTGTTTAACGACTTAAATAGACAATTTTAGGAAGGTTGACAATCCTGCAATGTGAAACCTCGGATGTTGCACCTCAGAGGGAACAGCTCTGGGCTTGGCACGCAGTCACCCGGGGCTGACAATGGTTTCAGCAGCGCTCTCTTTAACTGTCTGGTTCTCTGATCTCTGTGCGAAACTGTATACCTCCTCTGGCATCACACCAAGTTCTTAGGCTACATTAACTGCTGACTGATTGCTCTACTATTTTTGACCACATTCTGGGGGCATAAACTATTTTACAGTCTGATCTAATTGAAACCTCTTTTCAGGGATGGTTTTGTAGGACAGTTTTTGAAGTTTGTTCTGGCCTCAGGAGGGCTCTTCTTAATTGTCTCTTTCACTGGCTCTCCTTGGTAAACCAGATGGTTTCTGGTTTAGGTCTCTTATAGACATACCATACAGTCTCTTAATTGCTTACTACTAAAATCTCCATTATTTTGAGGCTAGAAATACCCCCACTGTTTCAAATAAAATCACTTCCTTTGGGGAACACTTTGTAGATGTCTCTTCTCAAGGATTGCCTATCCCTTGGGGAAAAAAATCTCTGAGTCAATACTCTGGGCACCAAACAGAAGTGGTTCCCTCTGGTCTTCTCAGTTTGTCTCTCCTAGCATGGAATTTCCACTCCAGTTCTGAGTTGGAGGGAAAGTGATCATGGCCCCAGATCCCACAGCCTGCCATGCCTGGGGAGAGCTCCTCCCTCTGTGGGAGGCTGGGTGAAGGAATGGCACGTGTGATCTCTCAGCCACTTGCTAGATATTAGCCTCTGCAGCTCAGAGTGAGAGAATATGAGAAATTACGGTAGCCTATCCCTCCATGTGAGATAGAATATCCTTTAACTAGGAGTTTAGGAAAGAGAAAGACCCATTTTCTTTATGATACTCACTTGAAGCTGAATTTCAATCAAGCTGTGGCTGATGATAGGAATGAGAGAAAGGGTCATAGACCAAGTGCCTCAGAGTCTTGCTACTGTTACCAAGTTCTACTAGGACTTCTTTCTTCATTTGTTGCATGTCTAGTACAAATTCCGTGAGTTGTTAATTGTTTTAAAAATTATGACCACCAATTATGATTGTTTAGTCAATAGATCCACAGAACTCCTTTTTTGTTATTATCCTTGATATTTTCTCTTCATAATTAGTTGGTCATTTGTTTCTGTTGTAAATCTGAACCCACACATGGCAATTGTTAAAATAGGGAAAAGTAAATGTTTATTAATGTTGAGTTTTTATGACATTTTCAGAAATATTAAAGTGGAAAATGCTTTAGAACCCAATTTAGTTCAGCAGCTCTTTTAACTAGTCTGATCTAAATTGAAACCTCTTTTCAAGCCACATTCTGGGGCATAAACTATTTTACAGTCTGATCTAATTGAAACCTCTTTTCAGGGATGGTTTTGTAGGACAGTTTTTGAAGTTTGTTCTGGCCTCAGGAGGGCTCTTCTTAATTGTCTCTTTCACTGGCTCTCCTTGGTAAACCAGATGGTTTCTGGTTTAGGTCTCTTATAGACATACCATACAGTCTCTTAATTGCTTACTACTAAAATCTCCATTATTTTGAGGCTAGAAATACCCCCACTGTTTCAAATAAAATCACTTCCTTTGGGGAACACTTTGTAGATGTCTCTTCTCAAGGATTGCCTATCCCTTGGGGAAAAAAATCTCTGAGTCAATACTCTGGGCACCAAACAGAAGTGGTTCCCTCTGGTCTTCTCAGTTTGTCTCTCCTAGCATGGAATTTCCACTCCAGTTCTGAGTTGGAGGGAAAGTGATCATGGCCCCAGATCCCACAGCCTGCCATGCCTGGGGAGAGCTCCTCCCTCTGTGGGGAGGCTGGGTGAAGGAATGGCACGTGTGATCTCTCAGCCACTTGCTAGATATTAGCCTCTGCAGCTCAGAGTGAGAGAATATGAGAAATTACGGTAGCCTATCCCTCCATGTGAGATAGAATATCCTTTAACTAGGAGTTTAGGAAAGAGAAAGACCCATTTTCTTTATGATACTCACTTGAAGCTGAATTTCAATCAAGCTGTGGCTGATGATAGGAATGAGAGAAAGGGTCATAGACCAAGTGCCTCAGAGTCTTGCTACTGTTACCAAGTTCTACTAGGACTTCTTTCTTCATTTGTTGCATGTCTAGTACAAATTCCGTGAGTTGTTAATTGTTTTAAAAATTATGACCACCAATTATGATTGTTTAGTCAATAGATCCACAGAACTCCTTTTTTGTTATTATCCTTGATATTTTCTCTTCATAATTAGTTGGTCATTTGTTTCTGTTGTAAATCTGAACCCACACATGGCAATTGTTAAAATAGGGAAAAGTAAATGTTTATTAATGTTGAGTTTTTATGACATTTTGTATCAGAAATATTTAAAGAGTGGACAAGATGACATTTCAGACTTACTTTTTTCCTCACTCCATATGTGAGAGTGCCAAAATTTAATAGAATGTAGTTAAAAATGTTTCAGAATATTCTATATGTTTATAGTATAAAAATGCTTGAAAAATCCATGTTTAAAGTCAAAAGTAGACATCTGTTGGAAGGCAGTTGAAAGTGAATATTAATGAGATCTAGGTACAAAACTGAATTTGTCTTTGTTAGTCAATCCAACTACAGGAGCTGATCCAGTTATAAGCTCTCTCTTAATACTCTCTAACACCAGTTACAACCAATCCAGTTCATTAAGAATCCACGTCAGAGTAAAAGATCATGCCCATGCCATTCACCAGTTCATTTAATGCATTAAAAATGGTTTCAATTTCAGAACACTCAAAAACCTCATGTTAGAGATCTGTACTGGAATGTGAGAGCAGAAATGTATTTTAGGATGCTTTCCTATTTACATTTCCATTTACTCATATCCCCAGTGATGTGCCAAGTGATTGTCAGTTTACAAAATGTGGTACCTATAAATATGCCTTAATTACTCATTTAATTCAATCATTTAGTCAACAAACACTTATTGAGTAAATATGAAGCCACTCTGTTCTAATTCTGAGTATGTAGCACATACAATGTCCCTGTTCTCTTACAGTTTATATTCTAATTATTGTCTTAAAATAATCAGATAAATGCAGATATGTATTATGCATTATACTACTGTGCTGTTTGTGTGTTCTTATCAGGACCAAGGTGCATTTTACATTTGTGATCCCTCGGGGAGTGAATGAGAGAAAGGGTCATAGACCAAGTGCCTCAGAGTCTTGCTACTGTTACCAAGTTCTACTAGGACTTCTTTCTTCATTTGTTGCATGTCTAGTACAAATTCCGTGAGTTGTTAATTGTTTTAAAAATTATGACCACCAATTATGATTGTTTAGTCAATAGATCCACAGAACTCCTTTTTTGTTATTATCCTTGATATTTTCTCTTCATAATTAGTTGGTCATTTGTTTCTGTTGTAAATCTGAACCCACACATGGCAATTGTTAAAATAGGGAAAAGTAAATGTTTATTAATGTTGAGTTTTTATGACATTTTGTATCAGAAATATTTAAAGAGTGGACAAGATGACATTTCAGACTTACTTTTTTCCTCACTCCATATGTGAGAGTGCCAAAATTTAATAGAATGTAGTTAAAAATGTTTCAGAATATTCTATATGTTTATAGTATAAAAATGCTTGAAAAATCCATGTTTAAAGTCAAAAGTAGACATCTGTTGGAAGGCAGTTGAAAGTGAATATTAATGAGATCTAGGTACAAAACTGAATTTGTCTTTGTTAGTCAATCCAACTACAGGAGCTGATCCAGTTATAAGCTCTCTCTTAATACTCTCTAACACCAGTTACAACCAATCCAGTTCATTAAGAATCCACGTCAGAGTAAAAGATCATGCCCATGCCATTCACCAGTTCATTTAATGCATTAAAAATGGTTTCAATTTCAGAACACTCAAAAACCTCATGTTAGAGATCTGTACTGGAATGTGAGAGCAGAAATGTATTTTAGGATGCTTTCCTATTTACATTTCCATTTACTCATATCCCCAGTGATGTGCCAAGTGATTGTCAGTTTACAAAATGTGGTACCTATAAATATGCCTTAATTACTCATTTAATTCAATCATTTAGTCAACAAACACTTATTGAGTAAATATGAAGCCACTCTGTTCTAATTCTGAGTATGTAGCACATACAATGTCCCTGTTCTCTTACAGTTTATATTCTAATTATTGTCTTAAAATAATCAGATAAATGCAGATATGTATTATGCATTATACTACTGTGCTGTTTGTGTGTTCTTATCAGGACCAAGGTGCTCATTTGTGACTTGTGGGAAGTGTTAGCACTGTTATCTCATTGCTGCATCTCTGCTCCCAGGATCCCCTCTATCAAATGGACCCACCTTGACATCCAAGGTTCCAATCACTGTCCAAGGGCAGCCTACATCAAACGCCTGGTTAATACAAAGTGTTATTTTAAAACACCCATTCCTCCTCTGTCAGTGTGTGGATGACTGTGAAGATCTGTCTGAGCTCCAGTGATCCCTGAAGACTCAGCTGAAACTTCTGTTATAATTTCATCACAGTGGAATTTCTACCTCTATCAAGTTCTGCTTCCTGTACTTTCTTAAAGACTTTTTTCCTCAAGGAACTCCTCACACATCTCGGCTATGTTTCCAGGAAACTCATGCTAAGATGTTAAGTACCACAATTGATCCTAGGAAGTAGACTCTCCCAGGATCTACCCCTACCTCAGCATAACTACCACCTGAGGAACTGTTGGGCCTGCTAAGAGAGGGAAAGGGACCATATAAGGAGAGAGTTCAGGGCAACCCAACATGAGGTGTTGGAGCCAGGAGAGTGCCTACAGGACAGGAAAATGAGACTGGTGGATCAAGAGATGTAAAATATAAAGATGGATAAGAGGGCTTCCCTGGTGGTCCAGTGGATAAAGAGTCCACCTTGAAATGTAAGGGGAGCCAGTTCGATCCCTAGCCTGGGAAGATCCCACATGCCACGGAGTGCCTGGACGGGTGTGTCCAATTATGAGCCAGTGCTCTGGAGCTCATGCTCCTAGAGCTGGTGCTCTGCAATGGGAGAGGCCACTGCAAGGGAGGACCACACAGGCCAAAGAACAAAGATGGATGAAAATAAATAAATGAAAGACCAATAAAAGAGGCCACAAATTAAAAAAAAAAAAAAAAAAACGATGGATAAGTGACAGGAGAGTACTCTTTTATAGTACTGAATTTAACATGCTAGCAAAGACCACAGGCAATGTTACCAGTATCTGCTAAGACAGCTCTTGGCAGCCTGAAGAAAGTTATGGCCCACACTCCATGAAGCATACATATTAGATCTGCTGGAGTAGACAGGGTATGGAAGAAGAAGAAAGACTCAGAGAACTAAGCACGCAAAAACGAATACACCTTTCAGGCTTAACGACCTGTAAGCCAACTCTATTCTATGGGTAAACTTCAAGAGCATTCCATTTACCAAAGAAGTAAGAAACATGCTGGTGAGAATGGCATCAGGCTCACTGATAAGCTCAGCTGTGGCTGTTTTCGTGACTAAGAGCAGGAAATGTTATTACAGAGCCAAGCCCTTAGTACCAATGAAGATGATAGGGTCATGAAATAGCAGGGGCCGGATGGTAGCACCTTACTGACAAAAGCAAGGTGAGAATAACTGCCATGATGAATACAAATGTTGAAGGATAGCCAGGAAGGCCAGACTTCTATGAAGATAGCTTATAAAATATTTTATTCATAGTTGTAAGGTAAGTGGGCAGCCAACAAACACATTCTAAATAATCAAAAGCAATCAACAGTGGATGAACAGAAGGATGGAGTCACTCATCCCAATGAAAATTTATAACCTTCTACATAGTTGCTAAGCCTGAGCCAGTTCTCAGGTCTACAATGCACTGATAGAAAGACAAGCTGGGTCCCTATGAAGAAGAACCGTGAAAGAGCACCAGAATTGTTTATAACAGGCATCAGTGAAGATTTTAAGGGGCAAGTGGTCTGAGACGTAAAAGAATGTCCATCTGAAAGTAAAGGACAAATTATTGTATCTTGGTTCTCCTAGAAATAAAAAGGAAGCATAAAACTTGCTAGATAGGCCTCTGAGTTATGAAGGCAACATATTCTACACCTGGGAATCATGCTCCAACCGATTTACTGGGCTACAAAGAAAGTTTCCAGTTCTCAGTGGGGCCTTCAGTAAGACCTGCTGCTTAGGCCATATGATCCAGCAGACCCTAGGTTGCTAACTGTATCTAATAGGAGAAGACAACAGGTGGAGTCTAGGGAAGCCACATTGGGAAAATCACAACGTAGACACTCTAAGGTCTGGAGCAAAGCCACTGTCACCCACAGCCAATCTGTACACACCATTTGATAAACACCTTCTGGTACACTATTGGGCCTTGGTGGTGAAAAGACCAAAAAGACCCATGACTATACGACATCACGTGAGCATGTGGTAAGAGCTGCCCATCCTATGCTGAATTCTGTCAGACCCATCAAGAAATATTGGTCATATGCAATCAGTTGTAAAATGAAAGTAGAATCAGTTATGATCACCCACAAGTAAGACTGGAGAGCACCAAAAATATACCAACAGGTGGTCCAGAAATGCACATCACTTACTACTATTATGATGACAGTTCTTGTTCAGTTCACACCTATGTCACACGATGGATCGTGAGGGTTCTTCATGATCAGCACTCTGGGAGAAAGCAAGTGGGTCTGGTGGATGGATGGATGGATGCAAGCTGTAACTGTGCCACAGAACCACTCAGGGGTGATCTGAGTATTAGTTTGCTAGGACCGACAGGACAAAGGACCAGAAACCGGGTGGCTTCAAACAACACAATATATGATTTCACAGTTCTAGAAGCTAGAAGTCCAAAATCAAGGTGTGCCCAGGGCCATTCTCCCTCCTCAGGCTCTAGGAGAGAATGCTTCCTTGACTCTCTAGCTTCTGAAGGTTGCTGGCAATACTTGGCATTCCTTAACTTGCGGAATTCCTTAACTCATGGCTCCCATCTGTGCCTATGTCTTCATATGGCCTTCTTCCCTAAATGTCTGTCTCCAAATTTCTCTCTCCTTGAAAGAATCCTGTGTCACTGGAATTGGGATCTACTCTAGTCCAGTATGAGCTCATCTTTTATATCTGTAAAGACCCTATTTAAAAATGAAGTCACATTCACAGGTACCAGGGTTTAGGATTTCAGTATACCATTTGGAAGACACAACTCAATTCAGCTCACGAAACCCTGAAAGACAGAAGCAAGAGAAAAATCTTCCCATTGGGCAGAGCTTCAGACAGTGCACTTCACCATAGTATTGCTCAGGATTCTCCAGAGAAACAGAATCAATAAGATATGCGTGTGTGTGTGTGTGTGTGTGTGTGTGTGTGTGTGTGTGTGTATTAATCACTAGTTGTGTCTGATTCTTTGAGACCCCATGGACTATATCCCACCAGGCTCCTCTGTCTGTGGAATTCTCCAGGAAAGAATACTTGAGTGGGTAGCCATTCCCTTCTCCAGAGCATCTTCCTGACCCAGGGATTGAATCAGGTCTCCTGCATTGCAGGTGTGTATATATATATATTAGTTATAAGAATTGGCACTAACACGTTATAGAGCTGAGAAGTCCCATAATCTGTCATTTTCAAGAGGAGGAACCAGAAAAAAACTGGTGGCATAAATCAGTCCAAGTCCTAAGGCCTGAAAATTTTCAAGGCGGGGAGCAGGTGGTGTGACAGTGAAAGTCCCAGCCTAAGTCCAAAGGTCCAAGTGTGGCCATGTTCAAGGGTGAGTGGAGATGAATGTTTTAGCTAAAACAGAGAACAAACTGGCACTTCTTCCACCTCTTTATAACAAAACTTAGCAACTAAACCACCACCATATAAGTAGATTGGAGCCTTCCCACATTGGCAAGGGTAACCTTCTTTACTCAGTATACAGATTCAAATGCTAATCCCTTCCAGAAACAGCCTCACAGACAAACTCAGAAACTGTTTTATCAGATATCTTGGCAACCCTTAGCCCAGTCAAGCTGACATACAAACTTAACTATAACAATCATCTACTAAGGGTGTGGAGAGAGAAGTGGCCGAAACTAGGAATATACTTGGACTCATGCACAGGAATGAATTATTTGGCTGGCTGAACAGGTATCTGGAAAGAACAAAACTGGAAGACTGGGAACAAAAATGTCTGGTGGAAAGGCAGGCAATGAACTGTGGTAGTGACACAATGAGGGGTTAGAAAGATTCAGCACTTTGTCTCAATTTGGCAACAATTTAAATGGCCACCATGCTCCCAATTACAGATAGAGAAATGGATTTGGAGAGGAGAGGCCTGCTATGGGATGTTTCTGGCACAGAGCACATAGGATTTGCTAACATTCAGCTTCTGGGTGAGTACCATGCACAGGGTAAGTGCTGGATAAATGCTATAGTTGACTAAATGGCTCTAAGTTTTGGCTCTTCCAACAGGATAGATTGGGTCATTTACTGAATGAGGGGAGGCTGAGGGAGAAACTACTTTACTGAAGCGAAAAAAGAGTCAGGACACTTCTGTGCATTCTGAAGCCCACTTTCTGAGGTTTCCTCTGGTACCTCTGGAACTAGTTGAGCCATAATCAAGCACACATTAAATATTAGACATAAAATCCTCAACCAATGGGGACTGTGAGACCTGGTAAATAAATGTACCCCTCTTGGGAACTAGTTGAGCTGCACTAACACGTTATAGAGCTGAGAAGTCCCATAATCTGTCATTTTCAAGAGGAGGAACCAGAAAAAAACTGGTGGCATAAATCAGTCCAAGTCCTAAGGCCTGAAAATTTTCAAGGCGGGGAGCAGGTGGTGTGACAGTGAAAGTCCCAGCCTAAGTCCAAAGGTCCAAGTGTGGCCATGTTCAAGGGTGAGTGGAGATGAATGTTTTAGCTAAAACAGAGAACAAACTGGCACTTCTTCCACCTCTTTATAACAAAACTTAGCAACTAAACCACCACCATATAAGTAGATTGGAGCCTTCCCACATTGGCAAGGGTAACCTTCTTTACTCAGTATACAGATTCAAATGCTAATCCCTTCCAGAAACAGCCTCACAGACAAACTCAGAAACTGTTTTATCAGATATCTTGGCAACCCTTAGCCCAGTCAAGCTGACATACAAACTTAACTATAACAATCATCTACTAAGGGTGTGGAGAGAGAAGTGGCCGAAACTAGGAATATACTTGGACTCATGCACAGGAATGAATTATTTGGCTGGCTGAACAGGTATCTGGAAAGAACAAAACTGGAAGACTGGGAACAAAAATGTCTGGTGGAAAGGCAGGCAATGAACTGTGGTAGTGACACAATGAGGGGTTAGAAAGATTCAGCACTTTGTCTCAATTTGGCAACAATTTAAATGGCCACCATGCTCCCAATTACAGATAGAGAAATGGATTTGGAGAGGAGAGGCCTGCTATGGGATGTTTCTGGCACAGAGCACATAGGATTTGCTAACATTCAGCTTCTGGGTGAGTACCATGCACAGGGTAAGTGCTGGATAAATGCTATAGTTGACTAAATGGCTCTAAGTTTTGGCTCTTCCAACAGGATAGATTGGGTCATTTACTGAATGAGGGGAGGCTGAGGGAGAAACTACTTTACTGAAGCGAAAAAAGAGTCAGGACACTTCTGTGCATTCTGAAGCCCACTTTCTGAGGTTTCCTCTGGTACCTCTGGAACTAGTTGAGCCATAATCAAGCACACATTAAATATTAGACATAAAATCCTCAACCAATGGGGACTGTGAGACCTGGTAAATAAATGCCTCAGTTTCCCTGGCCCCTGGTGGGGCAATTCCGAAGCAGGGTCCATATTTTTTCACACAGAATCCCCAATGGAGAAGCCCCATCTGACTCCAGTGGTAGCTGGCTCACTAACATTCCTTACTGGTCTCCTCATTACTCTTTCTCACGTTCACACACCTCCTCACGGCACTTCCCAGAATCAACTTCCAAATAAATGGTTGCCTCAGGCCTTGGTTTTAGAGGATGCACAAACTAAGATAAATAATAATGATGGTAGTAGAATCTGAGTTTATAAATCACTTTTGCCTAAAATTCCCTCCCTCTTCTCTCCATCAATCAAAGTTCTTCACAGTCTTTAAAACCCAGTTTAAATTTCACCTCTTTCAAAAAGCTTTCTCTGATCATATTACCCAAAGGGATCATCCCTTCTCTGTTATTTTCCTCTAGAAATGTTATTTGTTGAGCAATTTGAAGTTAATTTTTCTATATTCTTATATCATCATGGGCTCAGGACTCTTATCCTGCCCCCAGAAATCTTGCAGTGCATACCCTTAGGCCTCAAAGTAAACACATTCTTTCTCTTTCTCTCTCTGGATTTATTTCCCTTAGACTGGCATGTATGGCTTTTTACTTCTTTTGGAGTAATGAATCCGGAGATTTGGGTTTGAATGTGGGAAAGGAAGACATTTACGCCTATAATTCATACAAAAAAAAGCTACATAGCTTAGCATATTTGAACTTTTCCAAAAGTGGCCCAAAACTATAAATAATGATGACACACTACATGGTGGCTGTTGCCCTATACATATGAACTCCCCTGGTGGCTCAAGGGTAGAGAATCTGCCTGCAGAAGATGTGGGTTTGATCTCTGGGTGGGGAAGATATCCTAGAGAAGGAAGTAGCAACCCGCTCACGTATGTCTTACATGGGAAATTCCATGGACAGAGGAGCCTGGCGGGCAACAGTCCATGGAATCACAGAGTCAGACACAGCCAAACAACAACAACAACAACAACACACACACACACACACACACACACACATTTATATGTATCTGTATCTTTTCAAGACTTCAAGGGCAGAAAAATTTCATCAATATCCTTCTTCCCCTTGTGAAGCCTTAAGGGATGTATCAGGTTGGTGCAAATGTAACTTCATGAATTTTAAATCATAACTAGGCTCAAACACACCTGTATTAATCAAAATAGGAACCACTACAATCAACACTTTTTTTCCAACAGGAAATAAGTTTGTTTATTCCTGTAGTATAAAACTCTGTGCTTTGGGATTCAGCGGACTCTTGGAAAGCATTTACTTCCTCTTGCTGGTTGTGGAAGCATTTTTCCTGAAAAGATTGTCGAGATGCTTGAAGAAGTGGTAGTCAGTTGGCAAGAGTTCAGATGAATATGGTGGATGAGGCAAAACTTTGTAACACAATTCATCCAAATTTTGAAGCGTGGGTTGTGTGATACGGTCAAGTGTGGTCGTGGAGAAGAATTGAGCTCTTTCTGTTGACCAATGCTGGTTTCAGACATTGCAATTTTCAGTCCATCTCATCAATTCGCTAAGCATACTTCTTAGATGTAATGGTTTCACCAGGATTCAGAATGCTGGAGTGGATCAGACCAGCAGTAGACCACCAAACAGTGTCCATGACATTTTTGGGTGCAAGTTTGCCCATAGTAAGTGCTTTGGAGCTTCTTCTTGGTCCAACTACTGAACTGGGTTGTCATATAAAATCTACTTTTCATCTCATATCACAATCTGATCAAGAAATGGCTTGCTGTTATTGTGTAGAATGAGATAAGAAAACACCTCTAAACAATTTTTTTTTGATTTGCAGTCAGGTCATGAAGCTTTGAGTTTTCTCACCTTTCCAATTTGCTTCAAATTCCAAATGCTTTGGGCTCTATTGAACTTTCTCACTTTTCCAATTTTCTTCAAATGCCAAATGACTGTAGAGTGGTCAATGTTGAGTTATTCAGCAACTTCTCGTGTAGTTACACGAGGGTCAGCTTCGATGACGGCTCTCAGTTGGTCTTTGTCAACTTCCGATGGCCAGCCACTGGGCTCCTCATCTTCAAGGCTCTCATCGTCCTTTGTACAACTTCATGAACCACCACTGCCTGTACATCCATCAGCAGTTCCTGGTCCAAATACGCTGTTGATGTTACAAGTTGTCTCCACTGCTTTTATGACCCATTTTGAACGTGAATGAGAATATTGCTCAAATTGGTTCTTTTTTTTGTCTAAAATCAATTCCATAGTATATGTATGGAATTGTATATGTGCAAAAATTCCATATGTATAAAATACATATAAAATGCACAGCAAGTAATGTCATTAGCAAAAAAACATAAAGTGAGAAATGCTCATTAAAATGATGTACATAGGGCTTCCCCTGGTGGTCCAGTGGATAAGGACACCGCCTTGCAGTGCAAGGGGCGCCGGTTAGATCCCTGGCCTGGGAAGATCCCACGTGCCGCGGAGCGGCTGGACTGATGTGTCCAATCACCGAGCCGGAGCTCTGGAGCACATGCGCCCAGAGCTGGCGCTCTGTGACAACAGATGCCACCGCGATGGGAGGCCCGCAGGAGCCAAAGAACAAAGACGGATGAAAAATAGAGAAATGGAAGACCAATAGAAGTGGCCCACCCACACCCCTCCCTCCCCAACCCGACCCCCACCCAAAATAAATAAATAAATCTTTAAAAAATATATATAATGTATATAACATAACCACATTTATTTAGGAATATATTCCAATATCAAACTGCAATGCTCAACAATGCAAAACCATAATTACTTTTACACCAATCTAATACATAGGAAGAGACAGTCAACAAAACAGAGTATCTATCTCTTTTTTAAAAATTCATGTAAAACGACGTTTTAGTTTTCGTATTTGTTCCCCAAAGAGGTAGCATTGAAAGAAATAGCATCTTTCTGAAAGCCAAAGTACTTCCATCATTTATGAAGTCTCTGTGACACTGGCAGGAAAGCAAATTATTTCAGTACTCAAAAATCAAGTCACATTTAACACAGTCTTTTTTAAAATGGTGTATGTACATGTGTATAAATATCTGCCTTATATTAAATACCTTAGCCATTTGAAACCACCGTGTGTCAATCAAAATGAGACTGTAATGTTTATATGAGTTCTTTTTGATGAAACAATGGACTGAAGAAAAGAGAACAAAATATCACCTTCCAAAAAACCTGAACCAATTGAACCAAGCACCCACATTCTAACCCTTCAAATGCCATATGACCAGCCACTGGTCTCCTCATCTTCAAGGCTCTCATCGTCCTTTGTACAACTTCATGAACCACCACTGCCTGTACATCCATCAGCAGTTCCTGGTCCAAATACGCTGTTGATGTTACAAGTTGTCTCCACTGCTTTTATGACCCATTTTGAACGTGAATGAGAATATTGCTCAAATTGGTTCTTTTTTTTGTCTAAAATCAATTCCATAGTATATGTATGGAATTGTATATGTGCAAAAATTCCATATGTATAAAATACATATAAAATGCACAGCAAGTAATGTCATTAGCAAAAAAACATAAAGTGAGAAATGCTCATTAAAATGATGTACATAGGGCTTCCCCTGGTGGTCCAGTGGATAAGGACACCGCCTTGCAGTGCAAGGGGCGCCGGTTAGATCCCTGGCCTGGGAAGATCCCACGTGCCGCGGAGCGGCTGGACTGATGTGTCCAATCACCGAGCCGGAGCTCTGGAGCACATGCGCCCAGAGCTGGCGCTCTGTGACAACAGATGCCACCGCGATGGGAGGCCCGCAGGAGCCAAAGAACAAAGACGGATGAAAAATAGAGAAATGGAAGACCAATAGAAGTGGCCCACCCACACCCCTCCCTCCCCAACCCGACCCCCACCCAAAATAAATAAATAAATCTTTAAAAAATATATATAATGTATATAACATAACCACATTTATTTAGGAATATATTCCAATATCAAACTGCAATGCTCAACAATGCAAAACCATAATTACTTTTACACCAATCTAATACATAGGAAGAGACAGTCAACAAAACAGAGTATCTATCTCTTTTTTAAAAATTCATGTAAAACGACGTTTTAGTTTTCGTATTTGTTCCCCAAAGAGGTAGCATTGAAAGAAATAGCATCTTTCTGAAAGCCAAAGTACTTCCATCATTTATGAAGTCTCTGTGACACTGGCAGGAAAGCAAATTATTTCAGTACTCAAAAATCAAGTCACATTTAACACAGTCTTTTTTAAAATGGTGTATGTACATGTGTATAAATATCTGCCTTATATTAAATACCTTAGCCATTTGAAACCACCGTGTGTCAATCAAAATGAGACTGTAATGTTTATATGAGTTCTTTTTGATGAAACAATGGACTGAAGAAAAGAGAACAAAATATCACCTTCCAAAAAACCTGAACCAATTGAACCAAGCACCCACATTCTAACCCTTCAAATGCCTATTGCATGAGATATCTCTCTGATACCTACTCTCAGAAAGAAGAAAGGAAATAAAAGTTCTCTTGGGTATCTTTGCATTGAAAGCATGGAGTTTGAACCAGTGGACCACCATGAAAGTTATTTAAAGATCCTTTAAGTTGTTAAATTGCCACTCTGAAATACACATTTTATCAAGAACACATTACTACATATTTGAAATCTTTTTCCAAATTAATTTGTTCTCATGTTTGTATACTGGCTGGATATCTACATAGAGTACAGGCTGCATGTAAGGCATTAGGCATGAAGTACGCATTTCTGTTAGCGGGACCAGTTCTTTAAAATCCCAGTGTAGAGAGTTCTATATATCTGGGATTGCCTTTCTGTGGTCTTAACCTCCAAACCCAAATCTCATGATATAACCACTTTTTTACAAGTCACATGGAACAGAGACTGAATGAAAAAGTAAACTCTGTAAAGTGTATACAAAAGAAGAAAGAGAGAGCCCAGGTGAACAGACAGTGTCTTATGGGAGTCACCCTGTAGAAAAAGGAAGCTGATACCAATGTGTGAGCAGGGCTCATCCCTACAGCCCACTTACTATTCCTGAAGTTGGGGCAGAACAGAGACAGTACATGCTTGGGACACAAGTATGGGACCTTGTAATGCACACTGACAAGGGTTTACCAATAAACATGACCCAGTCAGAGTCCTTGACCCCAACAATCCAGATTAATAATTTCTCTACTCGGGAGAAATTAAGAAAAGAAGTGGAAGAGAGGGGCAGAGATCTTGAGTATCTGCCCTCTCCCAGAGGACTACACATTTCACATTACATATGCAACCCAATCTACTACATCTTTTTCTTTTATTTTTGGTTCAGGAAATAAATGTCCATAGGTCTGTCTTCTGTTTCAAAGCATATTATAAAATCCTAAAGAAATAACTGTCAATGCAAATTAAAACTATAAGGAGAAAGATATCCCCTCACAGTGGTAAAAACAGTCATCTTCAAAAAGTCTACAAATAATAAATGCTGGGGAGGATGTGGACAAAAGGAAACTCTACTACTCTGTTGCTGAGAATGTAAATTGGCACAGCCACTTATGGAAAACACTTAAAAAGGCTAAAAATCGAATTACTATATGATGCAGTAATCCTACCCCAGGCATATATCTGGAGAAAACTCTAATTCAAAAAGATACGTGCACCCCAATGTTCAGAGCAGCACTGTTTACAATAGCCAGGACATGGAAGCAACCTAAGTGTCCATCAAGAGATGAATGGATAGAGAGGTGGTACACACATAACAATGGGATATTACATAGCCATAGAAAAGAATGAAATACTGACATCTGCAGCAACATGGATGCAACTTGAGATTATCACACCAAGTGAAGTAAGTAGAGAAATATAATTATTTGATATTGCATAATATAGGAACTCTAAAAAAATAATACAAATGAACTTATTTACAAAACTTAAACAGACTCACAGATATAAAAAACAAATTTATGGTTACCAAAGAAGAAAGGGGAGGAAGAGGGACAATTAGGAGCATGGGATTAACTTATATATGCCACTATATATAAAATAAACAACAAATATTTACTAGGGGAATACATTCAATATTTTGTATTAACCTATCATAGGAAAGAACTGTCTTCCACTTCCTTTGGATTCCCCATAGTGCTGGAGATTTAAAAGGAATAAATAAAATTCTCTAAATAATAGTAATTATAGCAGTTGTTTTTACTGATGATTTTCAGTATGCTTCAGTATGCTAATTTTACTGCTTTACACAATTAAATAATTTAATCCTTAGGCCACTTCTATAAGGTATATACTAGTAACATTCTCATTTTATAGATGAAGGAGTTGAGAGTCAAGAAGTTTGAGTAACTTCCCTAAATTTGTATATTTAGAAAGTGAAAGAGCCAGGATTTGAATATTTATCCTACACTGTATGAAAAATGTGAAATAACTACAGAAGAAGAGAGGATGACAGGGAGGGGCAATCTACAACATGGGAAGTTTACTCACCAGGGTTCAACTAGAAAGTAAAGCCGGTAGCATATATGTTAAGAGGGGGGGTTGTTGTTTTTTTGTTTTTTGTTTCTTCAAACAAGGAATTGACTTATGCAATTATGAAGACTGGCTCAGTGTTTCTGAAATTTTTCATATGATTAACTGAATTGACCTGGCAGATACAATTGATTCTCATTGTTCATGGTAGTTATGCATTATAAACTCACAAATAAACAAGGCATTAGCAAATACTGAACCACTGCTCCTAGGAGAAATACTGGGTCAAGTTCCTATTAGACTCTGTTCTTAATATATTCACCAACAAATCTATACTTAACCTTGTTTTATGTGCTTATGCTTAAAGACACCATATTTAACATATGTTATTGATTCATTAATGTTGAATTCTTGGCTAACAGTAGTAAAACTCACACCTAAACAAAGTTTATGCAACACTCATGTTTTCCCTATAAGACACATACCAGCCTTCTATACTTAGGAACACTAGTATACTTGTGGCCATATTAAATAGTGAAACCAACAACAAAAACAACCAAAAAAAAACCCAATGCAACACACCTGGCACTAAATGTTTAACAAAAGGTCTAATTAATTGACAGTATGAGAATTGAAACAAAAAGGCAGTGTCACCTTATTTGACCTCAGCTGAGAATATGCATTAAGAAGACTCAAATTTTTCACCATACTGTGCATGTATACAAATGACTGTGAAAACATCATAAGTATTCATTTGAAGATCACAGGTAAATTCTAGTAAACAGGTGAATTCACAAATATTAAATTTGTGGATACTGAGGACTGACTGTACATATGAAGATTCACTCTTAATGCAAATGTTAGAAAGTTCCAGTACCTGACAATGACTCCATCTTAGACATATTTCTGATTAAGTCTCCAGTGTGCCAAATGGAAGATAAAAAATGAGCACATAATCTATTACTCATAGTTTTCTGGATTCAGGGCATCGCAATATTGAAACTCCTTAGCTTAAAGTCAGTTGATCTTGTCTGTTTGTGGTTTTCAATCGACCACAGATGCTGCTCTGCTATTGAGTTTGGGGCTGTGGTTTGCTGCTTCTTATTTTGTTTGTTTTATCTACCTTTGACTCTCCACTGTGGCTGGACATTTAACAGCTGCTTAGTTGTCTTTCTGTCATCAGCTTTTACTATGTGAGCAGTAAAAGATGATTCTCTGTGACTCTACAGCTATACAGAAAAAGGTAAATGGTAAAAAATCCTCCTGGGACTTCCTTGAAGGTTCAGTAGTTAAGACTCCATGCTTCTAATCTAGGGAGTGCAGGTTTGATTCCTGGCCAGCGAATGAAGATCCCACATGCCTTGCAGCACCACAAAACAAAACAAATCAAAACCCCCTCAGGATAGCAGGTCTCACTTGAAATGTATTCACTGCAATGGCAAATGGACCCTTAGTGCTAACTAGCAATTCTAATTTCTCTAATTCATTCCTGTTGTTCTCTCCTACACAACTATTTCATATACTTATCTTTCTCTTAGTTTTCTTCGAATGACATACCATAGACTGGGTGGTTTAAAAAATAGAAACTTATTTTTCACAGTTTGGAGGCTGGAAAGTCCAAGATCAGGGTGGCAGCACGATTAGGTTCTGGTGAGGGCTTTCTTGGTGGGTGCATATGGCCACCTTCTCCCTGTGTCCTCACTTGGCGGAGAGAGTGAGAGAACAGCTCTCTGGTGCATCTTCCTATAAGGGTACTAATGCCATCATGAGGGTCCCATTCTTACTTCCTCATCTAAATCAGATTATTTCCCAAAGGTCCTCTCTCCAAATACCATCATGCTGAGTGCTAGGGTTTATCTTAGCTTCATTTGTTTTATTTTATTTTTAGGTTCTACATATAAATAAGATCTTATAGTATTTGTCTTTCTCTGTCTGACTTACTTCACTTAGCATAATACTTTTAAGGGCTCAGTGGCTCAGTGGTAAAGAATCTGCTTGCCAAGTCAGGAGAGACAAGTTTGATCTCTGGGTTGGGAAGATCTCCTGGAGAAGAGAATGGCTACCCACTTTAACATTCTTGCCTGGGAAATCCCATGTACAGAGGAACCTGGCAGGCTATGGTCCATGGGGCTGCAAAAGAGTCGGACATGACTTAGTGACTAAACAGCAACACTACTCTCAAGGTACATCCATGTTGTTACAAATATCAAGATTTCCTATTTTTATGGCTGATATATATATCTCACACCTTCTTTATCCATTCATCCATCAATAGACATTTAGGTTGTTACCTTGTTTAATTTTTTACCATAGAACTTACCACAAAACCCCAGTGTAGTGCTGCCTCAATAAAGTCACCCTTACATTTTTAACAAGTGCCATGAGCAATTTTTCTTTAACACCCTCATCTAAAATGTGAGCCCCTCCCCCAAATCAGGGATTTTATGCTATTCTTTTCAATATTTCTGCCACCAGGAGTATAGCATACCACATACTATTTGTAGAATGAATGAACGAGCATCTCATCTTGAGAGGCAGCCATCGTTGCTTCCATGCCCATATTCTATACACACTATAGGTAAGCTAAGGCAGATGAAGCTGATGTCGTTCAAGAATCTTGAGATGATGTCAGAGAGGGTGCTCCAAATAAGCAGAGAAGTGGCTTTAATCTAACTGAAGTCACAGCATTCATTTATCACTTTGTTTTATATTTCTTGGAGAGCTCAAGTGATGCTGCATAATAGAAATTTTTATACTCTTCTATTGTTACTTGGCATTCTTACGTGTTGAAACGTGGTTTTTCCAATTCCAGTGTCTACTTACAGAGAACAAATTCTCTCTTGTAACTCATCAGAGAGATGAGCACATTACCTTAGGCCAGAAAGAATCATTCTATCAGTGTAAATTGTCAGATAGACACAGACAGGTCATGGTTCCAAACTTGCAGAGGAAGGGCCAGAAATGTTTATTGGGAATCCACTTGTGCAGTTATAATCAGAGCCCTTTGCAACAGTTGGTGCTCTGCTCCAACTTAGCTGTTTGTGTATCTGTCCACCAGCTGTTGTGCATACTGACCAATGCTCCCTTCTCCTCAGGAATGCTGTAGTCCAATTCTAGCTTCACCCACCTCACAATATGCAAACCCATGCCCAGTGAACTGGGGGTTAAAGGTCATTCCCTTGCCTCAGGATGGGACTCTGTAGTGCAATTTGTGCCCTAGAACTTCTCCATGGGATCAGACAGGAAGGTGCCTGTTGAGTCCACAGCCACACCTGGCTTTTTTTTCCCCATTCATTTTATCATTCTTCCCTGATTCCCAAGAAACCCGGTCGCAGGCTATGCCTGTAGAGACCAAGCGTAAGTCATCATCTACAGATTCTAGATTTCTTATAATATGCACACAGCACGCACACAAACACACACATACACACACCTACATTCTTTAAATCAATTCCTATGACCTATCAGATAAAGCCTATGTTCCTCATCTGAGCATCCAGGCCACTGCAGAGCCAGGTCTTTTTTTCAAGACTATATTTTATCCTCACCATATGGACCTGTGGCTCCCTAAAACATCCTCTCCCAGCCTTTGCACAGACTCCTTGCCTGAAATGGTCTGCTCTGCCTTGTTTGAATCGTAAACTCTCTGCTCATTCTTCAAGCCTCAGCTCACACATCACCTCCTCTGGAAAGCTCCCCATGTCCCTCTGGGTTCAAGAGGTGTTACTTCTCAAGCTTCTCAGAATGCTATGAAGGAGAACAGCTATTTGCTCGTCTGACTCCTCTACTAAACTGAAAGCTTAATCTTAAAGGCAACTTTTTATTTTTATAGTTCTTTGTAATATGTGAAGTGGTGGGGCTAGTGGTAAAGAATTCACTTACCTATGCAGGAAATGGAAGAAACGCAGGTTTGATCCCTGAATCGGGTAGATTTCTTGGAGTATTCTTGCCTGGAAAATTCCATGGACAGAGAAGCCTGGCTGGCTACAGTCTGTGGGGCTTCAAAAGAGTCTGAGGGACGGAGCAAAGTAGCATGTAGAGGAAAGAACAATGTACACCTTTATTTTTTTTTTTTTTATTCTTTATTTTAAAGGTTTTACAGAATGCACAGTGTCAATGCATTTTGACTCACAAATGGTCTAAGAGCCTTATTATTTCTGGTAATGACCTAATAATTGAGAAAACTCTAGAAGGACATGTATCCAACATGCTAAATAATGATTATACCTGGATGGTAGTTGTTATTGCTGGGATTTGGTTTACTTGTATATTTTTATCATTTTTTTCTTGTTTCTTGTTGTCAGCTGGTTTTAAATATAAATGCAAAATGATGGTCCTAATATAAAAATTAATATTACATTTCTTCACAGGAATAAAATAATATTTATAGAGAAAAATATGAGATTTTTGTACACACTAACATTTATACAAAAGAATGTTAAACACAAAGTTTATTTTTCCTCTGTTGTCCAATTTTTATACAGGGAACATGCTTTTATACTAAGAAATATGCATTTTAAATTTCAAAATAATTTAGAAAGATTTCTTATACAATCTGAAAAGAAAATAAATGTGCTTGGTAAATTCATTTCAGTTTTTACAATAATTTTGAGTAGTCCAGCAAAAGATACATGATCTGAATCAAATGCAAGTTCACCTGGCTCTATTCCAGAAGAGTGATCACATTCTTTTGTATTACTACTCACTGTGAATACCTATAGGAAACAATGGTCTTTAAATGCCATCAAGGTTTTTCATTGGTTTCTTATATTCCTAACATTTTAAGGTCAAAGTCCTTTGCTCTGGGCTTATCCCATAATATGCATAATGAGAGAAAAAGCAAATGAGCAGATGAAGCTAAAGTGGGGATAGATTTGGAAAAATCACCCATGGTTCCAAGTAGCTTGTCTCTCAAGAAAAGAAAAAATCACCAAACAAAATCACAAGCCTCATTTAAGCCTCAGAAGGATCCTCTAGATAGATATAATTAATTTTAATATTCACAAAGAAACCATATGTAGCATGGTTTAAACTAAGAGTTCTAAGCTAAACTCCTGGATTAGATCCAGAGTTCTCTACCTACATTTTTTTTTAACACTCTGATTGCTTCACAATCAGAAGAATGTAAAAAAGAGACTGGAAGATGCTTTTATTATCCTAATTTTTTTTGCCTCTTTCAACTAATAACAATCTCAGCTGTTCAGTAAGAAGATTACAGCTTCAGAACAAAAAACAGTTTGACTCACAAATGGTCTAAGAGCCTTATTATTTCTGGTAATGACCTAATAATTGAGAAAACTCTAGAAGGACATGTATCCAACATGCTAAATAATGATTATACCTGGATGGTAGTTGTTATTGCTGGGATTTGGTTTACTTGTATATTTTTATCATTTTTTTCTTGTTTCTTGTTGTCAGCTGGTTTTAAATATAAATGCAAAATGATGGTCCTAATATAAAAATTAATATTACATTTCTTCACAGGAATAAAATAATATTTATAGAGAAAAATATGAGATTTTTGTACACACTAACATTTATACAAAAGAATGTTAAACACAAAGTTTATTTTTCCTCTGTTGTCCAATTTTTATACAGGGAACATGCTTTTATACTAAGAAATATGCATTTTAAATTTCAAAATAATTTAGAAAGATTTCTTATACAATCTGAAAAGAAAATAAATGTGCTTGGTAAATTCATTTCAGTTTTTACAATAATTTTGAGTAGTCCAGCAAAAGATACATGATCTGAATCAAATGCAAGTTCACCTGGCTCTATTCCAGAAGAGTGATCACATTCTTTTGTATTACTACTCACTGTGAATACCTATAGGAAACAATGGTCTTTAAATGCCATCAAGGTTTTTCATTGGTTTCTTATATTCCTAACATTTTAAGGTCAAAGTCCTTTGCTCTGGGCTTATCCCATAATATGCATAATGAGAGAAAAAGCAAATGAGCAGATGAAGCTAAAGTGGGGATAGATTTGGAAAAATCACCCATGGTTCCAAGTAGCTTGTCTCTCAAGAAAAGAAAAAATCACCAAACAAAATCACAAGCCTCATTTAAGCCTCAGAAGGATCCTCTAGATAGATATAATTAATTTTAATATTCACAAAGAAACCATATGTAGCATGGTTTAAACTAAGAGTTCTAAGCTAAACTCCTGGATTAGATCCAGAGTTCTCTACCTACATTTTTTTTTAACACTCTGATTGCTTCACAATCAGAAGAATGTAAAAAAGAGACTGGAAGATGCTTTTATTATCCTAATTTTTTTTGCCTCTTTCAACTAATAACAATCTCAGCTGTTCAGTAAGAAGTTACATTCAGAAGCAAGAATCAAAAGTATTAACAGATATGTTTCATAAGAGTTTGTATGTTTGAATGGCACAGTGTGGATGGTCAGATGACTTAAAGATAGTAGGTCTGTAGGCTTTCCTGGTAGTCCAGTGGGTAGAGTCTGCCTTGCAGAGCAAGGGGCACCGGTATCATCCCTGACCTAGGAAGACCCCACGTGCCGTGGAGCAGCTGGACCAGCGTGTGCAATTACGAGCCAGTGCTCTGTAGGCATGTGCCCAGAGCCAGTACTCTGCAATGAGAGAAGCCACTGGAATGGGAGGCCCATACAGGCTGAAGAATAAAGATGAATGAAAATAAATAAATCAAAAAACAAAAAAAGAGGCCAAAAATAAAAAATAAAAAGATAGTAGGTTTGTTTACGTGACTCAAGAGGCTGATGTTACAGGGTAGGGTGTGCCTGTGTATGTGCTAAGTCACTTTAGTCGTGTCCGACTTTTTGCGACTATGCACTATAACCAGGCAGGCTCTTCTATCCATGGGATTCCCCAGGCAACAATACTGGAGTGGGTTGCCACGCCTGCCTCCAGAGGATCTTCCTGATCCAAGGATCAAACCCAAGTCTCCTGTGTCTCCTGCACCGGCAGGCAGGTTCTTTACCACTATCACCATTTGGGAAGCCCCCACAGGGTAAGGCAGTGTTTCCCAAAGCATGCCACATACACACCACTAGTACACAAGATAATTTTTGGAACATTTTTGTAGCTATACATTGTTAACATCCACCAGGAAAGAAATAAACCAGCAGAACAAATGCTTAGTCTTACAAGTGCTATTGCTTACAGCAAAGCCACAAGAGTAGTTTTTTGCTTTCCATCAATGTGGAGCCTCATTTAAGCCTCAGAAGGATCCTCTAGATAGATATAATTAATTTTAATATTCACAAAGAAACCATATGTAGCATGGTTTAAACTAAGAGTTCTAAGCTAAACTCCTGGATTAGATCCAGAGTTCTCTACCTACATTTTTTTTTAACACTCTGATTGCTTCACAATCAGAAGAATGTAAAAAAGAGACTGGAAGATGCTTTTATTATCCTAATTTTTTTTGCCTCTTTCAACTAATAACAATCTCAGCTGTTCAGTAAGAAGTTACATTCAGAAGCAAGAATCAAAAGTATTAACAGATATGTTTCATAAGAGTTTGTATGTTTGAATGGCACAGTGTGGATGGTCAGATGACTTAAAGATAGTAGGTCTGTAGGCTTTCCTGGTAGTCCAGTGGGTAGAGTCTGCCTTGCAGAGCAAGGGGCACCGGTATCATCCCTGACCTAGGAAGACCCCACGTGCCGTGGAGCAGCTGGACCAGCGTGTGCAATTACGAGCCAGTGCTCTGTAGGCATGTGCCCAGAGCCAGTACTCTGCAATGAGAGAAGCCACTGGAATGGGAGGCCCATACAGGCTGAAGAATAAAGATGAATGAAAATAAATAAATCAAAAACCAATAAAAGAGGCCAAAAATAAAAAATAAAAAGATAGTAGGTTTGTTTACGTGACTCAAGAGGCTGATGTTACAGGGTAGGGTGTGCCTGTGTATGTGCTAAGTCACTTTAGTCGTGTCCGACTTTTTGCGACTATGCACTATAACCAGGCAGGCTCTTCTATCCATGGGATTCCCCAGGCAACAATACTGGAGTGGGTTGCCACGCCTGCCTCCAGAGGATCTTCCTGATCCAAGGATCAAACCCAAGTCTCCTGTGTCTCCTGCACCGGCAGGCAGGTTCTTTACCACTATCACCATTTGGGAAGCCCCCACAGGGTAAGGCAGTGTTTCCCAAAGCATGCCACATACACACCACTAGTACACAAGATAATTTTTGGAACATTTTTGTAGCTATACATTGTTAACATCCACCAGGAAAGAAATAAACCAGCAGAACAAATGCTTAGTCTTACAAGTGCTATTGCTTACAGCAAAGCCACAAGAGTAGTCTGCTTTCCATCAAATGAGTGTGTTCATTCAAGCAGATCCATGAATGGGTCAAACCTTCAACTGTTAAAAACTTTGTCTTGGATGTAAGGGTAGTATGAATGAACAGATAGCTGGTACAAATTCTTATACATCAAATTTCCATTCTCATCACTATGTATTTCTTACTAATGTAGCAATGTATCACATCAGGAAGTCAATCATAGTTTACTATATGAGTATATACCACTGTGAATGATACCTGGATTGAGTTCTTCGTGTTTTAATTGAAATGATCATATATTTAAGAAGATTTTAAGCATAATAAAAGAAATTTATAACAAATATGAGTAATTGCATTGACGGCAATAAAGTCACATTAGTGACTGAATCACTAGTTACTGTTAAAGACATACCAGCTTCAAAAAAATATATTGCATAAATACAACAAATACTGTTTGAAATTTGGAATTTGATTGCCAGCTGAGAGTGAACCTATTTCATTAGATGTTATGTTTAGAAACACTGGCATCATTTTGACACATAAAAGAACATTATAAGAAGTTTATCAAAATTACTGAAGCGAAACAGTCAAACACTCTAGAAACTAACATGATGTATAATAAGGGAACCAATACAAAAGCTTTATGGTGTTGGGAGGTAACTGTTAAAATACATAGAAGCCTCATGGAAAAAATGTAAAAGCAATGGTTGGGGGGAAAAACAAGAAAAATGACTGATAAGGTGCATCTATCAAATAACATGGTTCATTTTAGAATTACACTTATGAAGAGAAAGTAAAGTGGCAATCATTACTCAGAGAATGACAAAAGTCAATACAATTCTCTGCAGACTGATGAATCCACTAACATTGTATAGTCAGAAAACTTTAACCTAGGCCCCAGGCAGGTTCTTTACCACTATCACCATTTGGGAAGCCCCCACAGGGTAAGGCAGTGTTTCCCAAAGCATGCCACATACACACCACTAGTACACAAGATAATTTTTGGAACATTTTTGTAGCTATACATTGTTAACATCCACCAGGAAAGAAATAAACCAGCAGAACAAATGCTTAGTCTTACAAGTGCTATTGCTTACAGCAAAGCCACAAGAGTAGTCTGCTTTCCATCAAATGAGTGTGTTCATTCAAGCAGATCCATGAATGGGTCAAACCTTCAACTGTTAAAAACTTTGTCTTGGATGTAAGGGTAGTATGAATGAACAGATAGCTGGTACAAATTCTTATACATCAAATTTCCATTCTCATCACTATGTATTTCTTACTAATGTAGCAATGTATCACATCAGGAAGTCAATCATAGTTTACTATATGAGTATATACCACTGTGAATGATACCTGGATTGAGTTCTTCGTGTTTTAATTGAAATGATCATATATTTAAGAAGATTTTAAGCATAATAAAAGAAATTTATAACAAATATGAGTAATTGCATTGAGCAATAAAGTCACATTAGTGACTGAATCACTAGTTACTGTTAAAGACATACCAGCTTCAAAAAAATATATTGCATAAATACAACAAATACTGTTTGAAATTTGGAATTTGATTGCCAGCTGAGAGTGAACCTATTTCATTAGATGTTATGTTTAGAAACACTGGCATCATTTTGACACATAAAAGAACATTATAAGAAGTTTATCAAAATTACTGAAGCGAAACAGTCAAACACTCTAGAAACTAACATGATGTATAATAAGGGAACCAATACAAAAGCTTTATGGTGTTGGGAGGTAACTGTTAAAATACATAGAAGCCTCATGGAAAAAATGTAAAAGCAATGGTTGGGGGGAAAAACAAGAAAAATGACTGATAAGGTGCATCTATCAAATAACATGGTTCATTTTAGAATTACACTTATGAAGAGAAAGTAAAGTGGCAATCATTACTCAGAGAATGACAAAAGTCAATACAATTCTCTGCAGACTGATGAATCCACTAACATTGTATAGTCAGAAAATCTTTGACCTAATCTAGAAAACACACATAAAAGTAGTCTATAAAACCTTTTTCTCAACCAAATTGTACAACTGAAGAAGTCTTTTAAAATGTATGGACGAATTCAGATAATAACAATGACAAAAAGTGACAATGGACTAAACACAGGAATAAAAGGAGACTGATTCAACAAGACTTTATTAACACAGTTGAGCAATTGCACATATAGCTGTACTCACAGATAAATCTTAGTCAACAGACTAAGATTTAAGAAAATCTTGAAGATTTAAGAAAAATATCTATTAAAATTGTCAGTCACATGCAGGTCTCTGAGCTCTCAAAATTTTCTCAGGCTTTATTAAAAATAAGTGTAAGTTAAAAATCAGAAATTATTGCCACGTCATTACTGTCATATGTCATTAGATTCCCTGCTGCTGACAGGAGCCCTTACATATTCATTCAAGTTGATATACCTATAAAATATTGTACATCCAGTCCTAACATAGTTGTACCACAGATTTATCCTTGCTTTGAGAATGATGTGAAGCTCTACAGACATATGAATAGCTAAAACAATTTTTAAAAAGAACAAAGTTGGAGGTCTTATACCTACCTAATTTCAAAACGTATTATAAAATTACAATAATCAAGATAGTGTGGCATTAACATAAATGGAAGCATAGAGATAAATGGAACAGAACTGAGAATCCAGAAAGAACCCTTACTTTTATTATATTCAATACTTTTTTTAGTTTGGTTGGTTGCTTGGTTTTTATGGGTTTGAGGGGGGATTGTTTGTTTACTAAGCACCAAGACAAGTCAATAGGGAAAAGATATTCTCTTCAACAAATGGTGCTGGGATGACTGAATATATTTATAAATATGAACCCTTGACTAACACCATTAATCTAGTCAATGAGCTCACATATAAATAATTCAATAATAGATCACAGACAGACTTAAAACCATAAATCTTAGGGAAAAAAAATTCTGTGAAATTGATTAGGCAGAAGAATTATTAAATACACTATAAAAATCACAAATTACAACTGAAAAAAACTTATGAATTGCTATTCAATAAAATTAAAGACCTTTTGTGTTTATGACACACTATTAAGAAAATGGGCTGCCCACAGACCAGGAGAGAATATCTGCAAATGATGTATTTGATAAAGTACTGTACTGAGAAGATGTTTAGAAAAAAACTCTTACAATTCAATAAGAATATATACAAACAAATATAAAAATAGGCTTGAAGAGATATTTCATCAAAGAAAACATTAAAATGTCTATAATCAAATAAAAATGCTCAAGATCATTAGTTATTAGTGAAGTATAAATTAAAAACATACCAACACAAACTCACTAGAAGAGATTTAATAAAAAATACAGCCAGGGCTTCCCTGATGGTCCAGTGGGTAAGGGCACTGCCTTGCAGTGCAAGGGGTGCTGGTTGGATCCCTGGCCTGGGAAGATCCCACGTGCTGCGGAGTGGCTGGACTGATGTGTCCAACTACAGAGCAGGAGTTCTGGAGTACATGCGCCCAGAGCCTGTGCCCTGAGACAAGAGAGGCCATTGCGATGGGAGGCCCACACAGGCCAAAGAACAAAGATGGATGAAAATAAATGAATGAAAGACCAATAGAAGTGGCCAAAAAAAAAAAAAATACAGCCAATACCAAGTACAGATGAGGATGCAGGGAAACTCAAACCCTCGTACACTGCAGGTAGGGATGTAATATACAGCCTCTTTGGAGATAAGTTGGATAAAGTCTTTAAAAATTTGAATATAATCTTACTGTTGTTGCTTAAGTTGCTAAGTCGTGTCTGACTCTTTTGTGACTTATGACCCCATGGATTGTAGCCCACCAGGTGCTTCTGTCCGTGGTATTTCCCAGGAAAGAATACTGAGGTAAGTTGCCATTTCCTTCTCCAGGGGATCATCCTGATTCAGGGATCGAGCCCACATCTCCTTCATTGGCTGGTGGGTTCTTTACCACTGAGCCATCAAGAAAGCCCCAGTCCTATCATATGAACCAGCCACCCCAATCCTAAGTTACACTCACAAAAAGTGAAAATATGGCTCCAAGAACAGATGAATGGATAAAGAAGATGGGGTATTATATATAAAATGGAATACTATTCAGTCATAAAGAGTAACAAAATTTTGCTATTTGCAAAAGCATTAATGATCTTGGATGATATTATTCTAAATGAGTAAGTCAGACAGGAAAAGACAAATACGGCATGATATCACTTATATGTGGGATGTAAAATATAAAATAAACTAGTGAATATAACCAAAAAGAAGCAGACTCACATAGAGAATAAAGTAATGGTTACCAGTCAGGAGCTGGAATGAGGGAGGGACAAGTGAGGGGCAATGGATTAAGAGATGTAAACTACTATGTATCAAATAAATAAGCTACCAGGATATATTGTACATCACAGGGAATAGAGCCAATGTTTTATAATATTTTATTTTATAATACAAATTTATAGACTATAAAATATCCTTTAAAATGTGTGGATCACTATGTTGTACACCTGAAACTTACATAATAAAGTATATCAACTATACCTCATTGAAAAATTTAGAAAGCTAATCAACTTGAAAAAAAATAAAAACAAGTGCACACAAAGAATTTATACATGAACATTAATAGTAGTGTTATCCATAACTGGCAATAGATAAACAAAATGTGGTATCCATCAATGGGATAATACTCAGCAATAAAAAGGAACATACTATCTATACATTCTATAAACTGGAAAAAAAACTCCAAAACATTATGCAAACTGAAAGAAGACCAGCACAAAACAATACATAATGTTTGATTCTACTTACACAAAATGCCTAAAAAAGAAATTTACACAGCTAGAATGCACATCAGGAGTTGCCTGGGACTAGACGTGGGCGTGAGGATTGACTCAAACAATTGACTGAAAATGGATTCAAGGAATATTGAGGGGTGGTGGCAATGTTCTAAGACTGGATCGCCGTACTGGTTACACAACTTTAAGCTGAAGTCAGTTGCCCCACTGCAGTGTCACAGACCCCTGCCAGTTTTTCCAGACTTTAGCCAGTTCTCAGACTTATGACCCACTGACTAAAGGAATGACTACGTCCCCGTGAGAAAGTACTCTGAACACAAAGATAGAAACTGACTAGCTTTTTCTCTAAAGTAATCTGATTATTTATTTGGGCAAGTGTCCCTGGTAGAAACCTCAGCTCTTAGATGGCTCCTGAATAGAAAGTCTGAATCAACATTGACACATGAGGAACTGAAATGCTACAATGTCTACATCAGTGGTTCTACTGAATCACGAGAGAGCTTGTTTAAGTATAGATTCCTGAGCTCCTTGCCAGCAGAGAGATTCTGTTCAGTGAGGTTCTGAAATGTCCAACGAACTGACCAGCTGATGAAGGTGATGTAGGTCCACAGACCATACCTTCAGTGGCACCTGTTTACACACTATCATGATGAAAACCTTACAATGAATCTACCTACAGTCGGAGACAACCGCTCTCTAGGAAAATTCCTTACAGGGCATGAACATGAATCACAAAATCAAGAAATGTGAAACTATAACTCAGTAATGATATTTATATCAATGTGCATGGAAATTACATCACTAGCTGTACTCAATCAAGGATAATCGTTTCATTCCTTTAATTTGTCTCAATCTTTTTTGTTAAATCATCAGAACTCATTCTGTCTTGTAATTAGAAAATATTATTTATTGTTTCCCATGAAATATGTAAGTGACACAATGTATTAGTATTTTATTAAAATACTATGATCCACTGGTAAAGGCATATGTTATGTGGAATACAGCTTGTTAAAATGGAACTAAGCCTCAAAAGAAAATATGCCACCATATATGAATTCAATTAATCAATGACCTACTATAATGATGACTAAAAACAAAATTATTCAGGCAATGAGTAGGCACTGGCAGTCAGTAACCTATCTGCCAATGCCAGAGAGGCCAGAGAGGTCGGTCCGATCCCTGGGTCCGATCCCTGGATCAGGAAGGTTCCCTGGAGGAGGAAATGGCAACCTACTCCAATATTCTTGTCTGGGAAATCCCATAGACAGAGGAACCTAGAGGGCTACAGTCCAGGGGGTTGCAAAGAGTCAGAAACGACTGAGCACACATGAAATGTGGCAATCACCATGGCACTCAGGCAATGCTCTTCAGATACTAGCCAGACTTTACCTAAAAGTACAGAAGAATATCTCTACACCTGGCCATTGCTATATGTGTTGTCAAACAATGCAGTGATGTGCCTCCTTTGTTGCTTGCCTTCACCTTTATTGTGCAAAACCTCATATTGATATCCTCAAATAAAATGCAATATTTCTTATCAAGCATGGCTGCCTGGTAGAGTCAGGAATGTGACGCAAGTTGTATAACATTGTGGGTAACTGCTAGATTGTTGCCTTTATAAGAAAATGTGTGTATGTACTTGGAGCTAAAATAGGTTATCCCCATTGCCAGAAGTTGGTTATTATTACAGCACATTACAGAGGTTGTTTAACAGTTTTCAGAAGAATTTCTTAAAGCATTTTACTTTCATCACAGATAAGACTTGCAGATCATGCATGTGAAGACAAAGCTATGCCTCTCGATGTCATGTAACTTCTCAGTATACTGTCCTTGCTCTTGTACTCACACCGCTCTGATAACTAGGGGCAAGTATCTCGCCCTCTCTCTAATAAACAGAGACTCTTCACTGAAATATCGCGAGGCAACAGAAGCCAACACTATCATGAAATTGCTTTAAATTTCTGTTCAGAAACTCTATCAGATTTTCTGTTTAAAATTCTGTTGATATATGTGCTGGCAACAATAGACACTTTAGGGATACATCAGGGCTGTGGATTTCTGTGAAAGCAAATTTGGGCACAATGTATTAGTATTTTATTAAAATACTATGATCCACTGGTAAAGGCATATGTTATGTGGAATACAGCTTGTTAAAATGGAACTAAGCCTCAAAAGAAAATATGCCACCATATATGAATTCAATTAATCAATGACCTACTATAATGATGACTAAAAACAAAATTATTCAGGCAATGAGTAGGCACTGGCAGTCAGTAACCTATCTGCCAATGCCAGAGAGGCCAGAGAGGTCGGTCCGATCCCTGGGTCCGATCCCTGGATCAGGAAGGTTCCCTGGAGGAGGAAATGGCAACCTACTCCAATATTCTTGTCTGGGAAATCCCATAGACAGAGGAACCTAGAGGGCTACAGTCCAGGGGGTTGCAAAGAGTCAGAAACGACTGAGCACACATGAAATGTGGCAATCACCATGGCACTCAGGCAATGCTCTTCAGATACTAGCCAGACTTTACCTAAAAGTACAGAAGAATATCTCTACACCTGGCCATTGCTATATGTGTTGTCAAACAATGCAGTGATGTGCCTCCTTTGTTGCTTGCCTTCACCTTTATTGTGCAAAACCTCATATTGATATCCTCAAATAAAATGCAATATTTCTTATCAAGCATGGCTGCCTGGTAGAGTCAGGAATGTGGCAAGTTGTATCACACTGTGGGTAAGTGCTAGATTGTTGCCTTTATAAGAAAATGTGTGTATGTACTTGGAGCTAAAATAGGTTATCCCCATTGCCAGAAGTTGGTTATTATTACAGCACATTACAGAGGTTGTTTAACAGTTTTCAGAAGAATTTCTTAAAGCATTTTACTTTCATCACAGATAAGACTTGCAGATCATGCATGTGAAGACAAAGCTATGCCTCTCGATGTCATGTAACTTCTCAGTATACTGTCCTTGCTCTTGTACTCACACCGCTCTGATAACTAGGGGCAAGTATCTCGCCCTCTCTCTAATAAACAGAGACTCTTCACTGAAATATCGCGAGGCAACAGAAGCCAACACTATCATGAAATTGCTTTAAATTTCTGTTCAGAAACTCTATCAGATTTTCTGTTTAAAATTCTGTTGATATATGTGCTGGCAACAATAGACACTTTAGGGGATACATCAGGGCTGTGGATTTCTGTGAAAGCAAATTTGGGCACAATTCTCAGTTGGCCACTGAGGGTAATGAGTCCCTGGGTGGCCTGGGTAGCCTCAGGGCAGTGGTCTAGACTGGAAGCACTGCAGCCAAGAGAGAGCAGGCCGCTCTCCATTCCTCAGTGCTGGGCCTGATGTCCAAGACTCTCACAGGAGACGAAGAACCTAAGGAGAGGCTCTATAAGGATAGTTCCTCTGACCTGAAAGTCTGCTGGCACCCCCATACATTAATCCAGCAAAGATAAAACTTCCTAGCAATGTTCGATCACCACCCACATCAGATACAAGCATACTGCTTGTCTCTTAAAAAAAAAAAAAAAAACTCCATTTGGGCAATACTCTTTTCTTACTTTTGTCATTAAAAAAAAGAGTAGTTAGAGAACTAGCTGGGTGATCAGGAAAATATAACTCAACTACATATGCATGAAAAGAATATTTCTTGAAGATCCTGATTTATGCCCTAGAATGAAAGAAAAAAATGGCAAGAATGTAGGTCCCTTGGGAACAAGGCTAGGACCGGGTTAGGGACTCATATGTTGCCAGCTCTGCCTCTACTTTTTCTCTCTGTCTGCCCTTCTGTATTCATCTCTGTGTGATGCTGTTTTGCTCTCCATTTTTTCACACAGCAGGTAACAGGACCACACTTTCACAGCTTCTGAACACAGAGGGAACATACCTTTTCTCTTCCAACTTCCATTCGGAACATCCTAGAGGACCCTGGCTAACTTGGTCTAGACCCCTCACTTCCCTCTAAGCTAGGTGCATGCAACATCGACGGCTGGCCCAATCAGACTGGCTGTCTACCCCTCTGACCAGGTATGGAGCCTGGGATGGTGTGATTGGCAGCCCTCAGCAAAACCACAGAGGTACCTGCCCCAAAGGAGCAGGGTGCGAGGACAGAGGGACATAACAGCACTCAGTCCTACTTCAAGAGTTCACTCAGTTCTTAGCTTTAGTATCTTGAAACTCAGGCATAATATCTGACCATGACACAGATTAAGATGAGGAAGTAGAATAAGAAACAGATTAAGATGCACACACACACAGAGGAACAGTGGACCTGGAATGGAGTCAAATCATATTCATGATATTCAAACAACATCATTTCTGAGGATTTTAATAAACATAGCAACCTATTATTGACAGTTAGGTTTTCAGAAATCCAGTTTGGGGAAAAGCTGAGAATTTTAGACTTTCAAATTGATTAATCAAATACGTGCTTTTGGAAAGGTCAGGGAAGATAGGATAAAAACTCCAATATATTCTTTAGCAGTTTGAGGACATGTTATTCAGAATATCTCTAGTGACCCAGAAAACAGAAGTTAGATGGTGTTTTGAGTATTTTATTCTCTGTTTTCAAAGGTTCCCTTTTCTTCACCTTTCATCTCCAGAGAACAAGGAAAGTTCAGCTCTCTGACAAATGATCAGTGGTTATTTAGAAGTGTCTAATGGCCTCAAATCTAATGGCATTATGTATGCTATTCAGTCAATTATTTTTTTAGTTTACTAGGTGACTTAATTAATAAATGCTACAGGTTCAAACTGGGGATTCCCAGGTGGTGCTAGTGATAAAGAACCTGCCTGCTAATGAGACGTAGGTTCAATCTCTGGGTTGGGAAGATCCCCTGGAGGAGGGCATTGCAACCAACTCCAGTACTCTTGCCTGGAGAATCCCATGGCCAGAGGAGCCTGGTGGACTACAGCCTATGCAGGTGCAAAGAGATGGGCATGACTGAAGCGACTCAGCATGCACGCACACATAGGCTCAAACTGCAACATCATTATAAGCCAGGAAAAATATTTTATTTGTATGTAGTTCTAATAAATATAAATGAAATTAATGTTTTTATGAGAAAAAAAGAATCCTAATGGGAACTGAAGTCAAAGTTTATTCAAAAATACTTCAGGCTTTAGAAAGTTAATTCGATTTATACGGATTATTAAACTTTATACAAAACTGTAAAAGTAAATATTAAATAAGTGTCTCAGTTGACTAGATATAACTCGGATTGAAACCAGTTTTTAAGGAGAGGTTTTGACCTTGTGTAACTACAGACAATCACATAATCTAAGTATTAAAAATGCTTAATTCTGTATATTTACATACATTTGAGGTTTTTAATAAAAATAATGCCACTTGTCCAATCCAGGTTCACAGATATTTTTTGCAATATAAATTAGAATAACTTGATGATATTTGGGTTTTAGTGTAAAGACTGAATCACAGTACATTGCTGTGGTGTGTGTTAGTCGCTCAGTCATGTCTAACTCTTTGTGACCCCATGCACTATAGCCTGCCAGGCTTCTCTGACCATGGAATTTCCCAGGCAAGAATGCTGGAGAGGGTGGACATTTTCTTCTTCAGGGGAATCGATGATATTTGGCTTTTCATTTCAAGACTAAAGCATGGTACATAATTTAGTACCCAAAAGCATGTGTACCTGATTTCTTATAGGAAGATATAAAACATCAGGCGTACCCAGCGGCTCACTGGTAAAGAACCTGCCTGCAGTGCAGGAGCCTCAGGAGACCTGGGCTAGATCGCTGGGTCAGAATGTCTGGACTTCAGTGCTTCCCACCACCAAATAGCCAGGTGGCCTTGAACAAGACAAAGAAAACCTCTTCTGGGCTTAGTTGCTTTTGCATAATAAGAGGATTTGATAAATGGTCTCAAAGTTCATTCCAGCTGTCTAATTCCATGCCTCCATCTATATATGGTAATATGATAAGAGCAGTGCTAAATAATTCAAAACATGCTACTATCTCCCCATTCTTTTCTCTTTTCTTTCCATTTCCTCTCATCATTTTCACGACTCCAACCACATTCTCCACACGCAATACCTAGCATATAGACTTGCCAAAGCTGTGGTCTATAAAAAGGGCTATCTTCAAGAAACTCAATCTAATAGAGCAAACATATGAATACATTGCACGATTCAATCCAAAAATACATTAGCAATCTATATTCCTCACAAAGACAGTCAAACAGACACATAGGCTCAAACTGCAACATCATTATAAGCCAGGAAAAATATTTTATTTGTATGTAGTTCTAATAAATATAAATGAAATTAATGTTTTTATGAGAAAAAAAGAATCCTAATGGGAACTGAAGTCAAAGTTTATTCAAAAATACTTCAGGCTTTAGAAAGTTAATTCGATTTATACGGATTATTAAACTTTATACAAAACTGTAAAAGTAAATATTAAATAAGTGTCTCAGTTGACTAGATATAACTCGGATTGAAACCAGTTTTTAAGGAGAGGTTTTGACCTTGTGTAACTACAGACAATCACATAATCTAAGTATTAAAAATGCTTAATTCTGTATATTTACATACATTTGAGGTTTTTAATAAAAATAATGCCACTTGTCCAATCCAGGTTCACAGATATTTTTTGCAATATAAATTAGAATAACTTGATGATATTTGGGTTTTAGTGTAAAGACTGAATCACAGTACATTGCTGTGGTGTGTGTTAGTCGCTCAGTCATGTCTAACTCTTTGTGACCCCATGCACTATAGCCTGCCAGGCTTCTCTGACCATGGAATTTCCCAGGCAAGAATGCTGGAGAGGGTGGACATTTTCTTCTTCAGGGGAATCGATGATATTTGGCTTTTCATTTCAAGACTAAAGCATGGTACATAATTTAGTACCCAAAAGCATGTGTACCTGATTTCTTATAGGAAGATATAAAACATCAGGCGTGCCAGCGGCTCACTGGTAAAGAACCTGCCTGCAGTGCAGGAGCCTCAGGAGACCTGGGCTAGATCGCTGGGTCAGAATGTCTGGACTTCAGTGCTTCCCACCACCAAATAGCCAGGTGGCCTTGAACAAGACAAAGAAAACCTCTTCTGGGCTTAGTTGCTTTTGCATAATAAGAGGATTTGATAAATGGTCTCAAAGTTCATTCCAGCTGTCTAATTCCATGCCTCCATCTATATATGGTAATATGATAAGAGCAGTGCTAAATAATTCAAAACATGCTACTATCTCCCCATTCTTTTCTCTTTTCTTTCCATTTCCTCTCATCATTTTCACGACTCCAACCACATTCTCCACACGCAATACCTAGCATATAGACTTGCCAAAGCTGTGGTCTATAAAAAGGGCTATCTTCAAGAAACTCAATCTAATAGAGCAAACATATGAATACATTGCATTACTATGATTCAAGTCCAAAAATACATTAGCAATCTATATTCCTCACAAAGACAGTACAACAAACAGACCAATGAAGTGTTCTTTAAGCTAGCCCAGAGAAAATTAAGCAGGTACCCTTCAATATCCGATAGGGATCTTTTTAAACCTTTTTTTTTTTTTTGGCCACTTCTATTGGTCTTTCATTTATTCATTTTAATCTTTGGCTTGTGTGGGCCTCCCATCGCAGCGGCCTCTCTTGCTGCAGAGCACCAGCTCTGGGCGCAAGCGCTCCAGAGCTCCGGCTCAGTAGTTGGACACAAGGGTCCAGCCACTCCGCAGCACGTGTGATCTTCCCAGGTCAGGAATCGAACCTGTGCCCCTTGCACTGCAAGGCGGTGTCTTTACCCGCTGGACCACCAGGGAAACCCTGATAGGGATCTTTTTAATGATAAAGAACTAGTCAGGTAATAGAGGGAATGTTCACCGAAACCATGGTATTGTATTCTGCTTAGCCGCAGATAAAACAAGTGTAATTGTCTTGACCTTTCTGCCTCTGAACATCAGATTTCTTGGGATTATACCATCCTTTCTGAGTGGGTTTTTTTTTTTTTTCAACTTTTTTACTTTAAAAAATAAAAACAGGGGCTTCCCCTGGTGGTCCAGTGGGTAAGGACACCGCCTTGCAGTGCAAGGGGCGCCGGTTTGATCCACTGGCCTGGGAAGATCCCACCTGCCGCGGAGCGGCTGGGCCGATGTGTCCAATTACCAAGCTGGAGCTCTGGAGCGCGAGCGCCCAGAGGCGGTGCCCTGCGACAACAGGGACCGCAGGGATGGGAGGCCCACACGGGCCAGAGAACAAAGATGGATGAAAATGGACAAATGAAAGACCGATAAAAGTGGCCCGCCTGCTCCCCTCCCTCCCCAACCTGTCCCCCGCCCTAAATAAATAAATAAATAAATCTTTAAAATAAATAAATAAATAAAAACAGCTGAAATATCTTTGACATTTGGCACTTCTTACTTATAATAGATATTATACATGCAATATTAAAGATTATGTTTTTATATATTATTTGGGGAGTCTCTATTCAGTTCCACTGATCAATATGACTATACTTTAACAAACATTAAATACAGTGACCACTATAGCATTGTGACATATCACGATATCCTCCCATCCTATTTCTCTTCTTCAAGAACATTTCGTCTATCTTTGGGCTTTTGCTCTTTCAGACAAATTTTAGGATCAGCTTGTTAAGCTTCACTAAAGCAAAACTGTTGAAATTTTATTGGAATTTCACTAACTCTAAAGATTACTTTGGGAAAAACACAAATCTTTGTGATACTGAATCTTCCTATTCACAAAAAATGATGTCTTTTCATTTATATAAGTCTTCTTTAACATGATTCAACAAAGTTTTAAATTGTTTCCATCTAGGTTTGCCTATCTTCTATTAGGCTTGTTACTCTGTACCTATTTTTGTTGCTATTACAAGTAGTTTGTTAATGTTTTCATTTATTTTTCATGTACTGTCATATCATCTATGATCTCCAGTACAATGTTAAATGGAAATTTTGATATCTGACAACTTCCTGATTTTAAAATGAAGTGCTAATACATATTACCATTAAGAATGTTTACTGTTCATTTTTGATAAGACTTTATCAAAGTTAAAAATTACCCCTCTAATCTTATTTTTCTGTGTGTTTATATTGAATGTGTTTTGACATGTAAATGCTTTATTTGCATTTATTGAAACAATATTGTTTTTCTTTAGTTTATTAATGCAGTGAATTACATTAATGATATTTCTAATAGTAAACTTTCTTGCATGCTTGGGAGAAACCCAATTTGGTCATGATATGTTGTTTTTTATGTTTCATTGGATTTGAGTTGCAAAATAGTGTGCTTAGGGTTTTTTTTTTTTTTTTTAAGATTTATTTGTTTTTTTGGGGGGGGGGGGGGGGGGGGGGGAGGGGAGCAGGCGGGCCACTTTTATCGGTCTTTCATTTGTCCATTTTCATCCATCTTTGTTCTCTGGCCCGTGTGGGCCTCCCATCCCTGCGGTCCCTGTTGTCGCAGGGCACCGCCTCTGGGCGCTCGCGCTCCAGAGCTCCAGCTTGGTAATTGGACACATCGGCCCAGCCGCTCCGCGGCAGGTGGGATCTTCCCAGGCCAGTGGATCAAACCGGCGCCCCTTGCACTGCAAGGCGGTGTCCTTACCCACTGAACCACCAGGGAAGCCCTGTGCTTAGGATTTTTGCATGTATGTTCACGCCTGATATTGAACTGCAAGTGTTCTCTGTCTCATAATCTTTTCCAATTATTTACTGCTGCAAAACAGGGTTCTCCCGAATATAGAGACTTAAAACAATAGGACCACTTACATTATGTCCCTTGATTTTATGGGTTGAATATCTGGGCAAATTTTCATTGAGAAATTTTTCAACTCCATGTGACACTTACTGAGATCACTTAGTAGTAGTATTCAGCTAGTAACTGGACTGGGTTGAAGTTCATGACAAATTCAATCAAATGTCTGGTGTCTTAACAGAAGAGGTTGGAATGCCAAGCTCAGCTGACTTCCTCCATACAATCTCAGGGCCTCTCCACATGGTCTACCTACAGGGTGGTCACACTTATTTAAAAAAAAAAAAAAAAAACACTTTTATTTTTTAATTATTTATTTATTTGGCTGCACTGGGTCTTAGTTGTGGCATGTGGGATCTAGTTCCCTGACCAGGGATTGAACCCGGGCCCCCTGCATTGGGAACACAAGAGGCTTAACCACTGGGCCACCAGGGAAGTCCCAGTCACACTTCTTACATAGCGGCTTAGGGCTCCAAAGTTAAAAATTACCTCTAATCTTATTTTTCTGTGTGTTTATATTGAATGTGTTTTGACATGTAAATGCTTTATTTGCATTTATTGAAACAATATTGTTTTTCTTTAGTTTATTAATGCAGTGAATTACATTAATGATATTTCTAATAGTAAACTTTCTTGCATGCTTGGGAGAAACCCAATTTGGTCATGATATGTTGTTTTTTATGTTTCATTGGATTTGAGTTGCAAAATAGTGTGCTTAGGGTTTTTTTTTTTTAAGATTTATTTGTTTATTTTGGCAGGGGTGGGGTGGGGAGGGAGGGGAGCAGGCGGGCCACTTTTATCGGTCTTTCATTTGTCCATTTTCATCCATCTTTGTTCTCTGGCCCGTGTGGGCCTCCCATCCCTGCGGTCCCTGTTGTCGCAGGGCACCGCCTCTGGGCGCTCGCGCTCCAGAGCTCCAGCTTGGTAATTGGACACATCGGCCCAGCCGCTCCGCGGCAGGTGGGATCTTCCCAGGCCAGTGGATCAAACCGGCGCCCCTTGCACTGCAAGGCGGTGTCCTTACCCACTGAACCACCAGGGAAGCCCTGTGCTTAGGATTTTTGCATGTATGTTCACGCCTGATATTGAACTGCAAGTGTTCTCTGTCTCATAATCTTTTCCAATTATTTACTGCTGCAAAACAGGGTTCTCCCGAATATAGAGACTTAAAACAATAGGACCACTTACATTATGTCCCTTGATTTTATGGGTTGAATATCTGGGCAAATTTTCATTGAGAAATTTTTCAACTCCATGTGACACTTACTGAGATCACTTAGTAGTAGTATTCAGCTAGTAACTGGACTGGGTTGAAGTTCATGACAAATTCAATCAAATGTCTGGTGTCTTAACAGAAGAGGTTGGAATGCCAAGCTCAGCTGACTTCCTCCATACAATCTCAGGGCCTCTCCACATGGTCTACCTACAGGGTGGTCACACTTATTTAAAAAAAAAAAAAAAAAAACACTTTTATTTTTTAATTATTTATTTATTTGGCTGCACTGGGTCTTAGTTGTGGCATGTGGGATCTAGTTCCCTGACCAGGGATTGAACCCGGGCCCCCTGCATTGGGAACACAAGAGGCTTAACCACTGGGCCACCAGGGAAGTCCCAGTCACACTTCTTACATAGCGGCTTAGGGCTCCATGATATCAAAGCAGTAGCCACCAGTGCTCTTACAAGCCAGGGCCACAATTGGCACAGCACCATTTTTGCCATCCATCACTATTTACTGGTAAGATAGTCACAAGCAAGTGAATATCAGAGGAGGGGAAAGAAACTGCATCTTTTGATGAAAGGAATGTCAAAGAATGTGCATGCACTTTTTTATCTATCACAATACCTGTTTATAATTTCGTTAGAAGGTCACACTCTTTTAATAACATGAGTCTGGAATATCTTCTCTTTTTATATTTGCAAAAAAACATTCAGCAAGATTGTAATCATCTGCTCCTTAAATGTTTGGTGGAAGTTTCCTTTAAACTCTGTCCCTGTTATTTCCCACTTTGTGAATATAATGATCCTAAGAATGTTCTTGAATTGGTTTTGGTAAGTCATTTATAAGAAATTTATTTTGTCGAAGTTTTCAATATACTGCCACAAAATTATTCATTGTATTCTCTTTTTATTCTGTATAGAATTCACAGCTATATCAATGGCATAATAATATTATGTCATTTTTATCAGTCTAGCCAAAATTCATTGACTTTATTAATATTTCCAAAACTTAACATGGTCATTTCTATTGCATGTTTGAGTCTATCTCCTTATACTATAATCTAATATGTACTAATTCTTTCTATTTAGATTAATTCTATCTTTTAGCATCTCATTCTTATCCATATCAAAGAATTCTGTGTCTTATCCATTTCTAAGAATGCTTTACACATTCTGATTATAAGCTTTTTGTTGATTATAAGCGTTATGAGTATGTTCTTCCACTTTGTGGCCTGCTTTCTTACTCCTTTGATGAATGCAAATTTCTTTGGGTACTCTGTCATATTCATCTTTTATGACATAATAGTGTTTCATGTATACTGCCTAAGAAATATATCACTACCCCCAAGTTCATGAAAATGGTCTATATTATTTCAAAAAGATCTAACATCCACTTGAAATTCAAATTTTCATGTGATATCAAGTATCACTTTTGCCAGTGTTGACCAGAACCATTTATCAAAAAGATTTTCCATTTCATACTGCTTCATACTGTTCTGTAATTCTTTCTGAATCACAAAGCAAGTAGACACATAGATGTGGGCTTGTTTGTTGGGCTATTTATCCATGCTGGTGCCAGCAAACACTGTACTTACTATAAATTCCAAAAAAGCTTGGTAAGCAAATTCTCTAATCTTGCTCTTTTTCAAAATAATTGATTATTCTTGACTCTTGGCTCTTTGCATTCTTATATGTTTTAGAATCTACTTGTTGATTTCTACATAAAAATATGTCAGAACTTTCAAGGGGATTGCACTGAATTCAGCAGCTCATATTGGGGAGAACTGACATCTTCAAAATATAGATTCAGTCCATGAATAGAGCATTTTCTTTCACTTATTTAAGACTTACTCTTTTTCTCTTTTTTTTTTTATTTTTATTTTTTTGGATAGTGGTACTGAACAACTTTTGTCAGATTTATTCCTAGATATCTGTTGTGGTCTTTTTAATGCTACTACACAATTGTTAGTTTATTTCATTTTCTAACTCATTGCTGAGACATAAACATATGTGATGTTTTAATACTGACTGCATACAGCAAACCTACTAAAATCACTTATTAATTCTAATAATTTATCAGCGATTCTTTTGGATATTCTAAGCACCAAATTCTATTATGTATGAACAATAATGTTTTCTTTCCTTTCCAATTATATTTTTTATTTCTTTTCCTGATTTTGTGCACTGGCTAGGACCTACTGCAAAATGTTGACAAAATGATGATAACTAGAATCCTTCCTAGCTCGGAGAGAAACATTGTACCGGTAAATATGATGCTTGCTGTAGTTTGTTTAAGTTTAATGTTTGTCTTTACCTTTTATAAGCGTTATGAGTATGTTCTTCCACTTTGTGGCCTGCTTTCTTACTCCTTTGATGAATGCAAATTTCTTTGGGTACTCTGTCATATTCATCTTTTATGACATAATAGTGTTTCATGTATACTGCCTAAGAAATATATCACTACCCCCAAGTTCATGAAAATGGTCTATATTATTTCAAAAAGATCTAACATCCACTTGAAATTCAAATTTTCATGTGATATCAAGTATCACTTTTGCCAGTGTTGACCAGAACCATTTATCAAAAAGATTTTCCATTTCATACTGCTTCATACTGTTCTGTAATTCTTTCTGAATCACAAAGCAAGTAGACACATAGATGTGGGCTTGTTTGTTGGGCTATTTATCCATGCTGGTGCCAGCAAACACTGTACTTACTATAAATTCCAAAAAAGCTTGGTAAGCAAATTCTCTAATCTTGCTCTTTTTCAAAATAATTGATTATTCTTGACTCTTGGCTCTTTGCATTCTTATATGTTTTAGAATCTACTTGTTGATTTCTACATAAAAATATGTCAGAACTTTCAAGGGGATTGCACTGAATTCAGCAGCTCATATTGGGGAGAACTGACATCTTCAAAATATAGATTCAGTCCATGAATAGAGCATTTTCTTTCACTTATTTAAGACTTACTCTTTTTCTCTTTTTTTTTTTATTTTTATTTTTTTGGATAGTGGTACTGAACAACTTTTGTCAGATTTATTCCTAGATATCTGTTGTGGTCTTTTTAATGCTACTACACAATTGTTAGTTTATTTCATTTTCTAACTCATTGCTGAGACATAAACATATGTGATGTTTTAATACTGACTGCATACAGCAAACCTACTAAAATCACTTATTAATTCTAATAATTTATCAGCGATTCTTTTGGATATTCTAAGCACCAAATTCTATTATGTATGAACAATAATGTTTTCTTTCCTTTCCAATTATATTTTTTATTTCTTTTCCTGATTTTGTGCACTGGCTAGGACCTACTGCAAAATGTTGACAAAATGATGATAACTAGAATCCTTCCTAGCTCGGAGAGAAACATTGTACCGGTAAATATGATGCTTGCTGTAGTTTGTTTAATTTCTTTGTTTTGGAATAGCCTATATCAAAGTAGGTCAATATTTTACACCTTTTATATAATTTAATCTCCTAATTGAACTTTATTTTTTCATAATTATGAGTCAGTTTGTCCTATAAATTCTGTTTTACAAATCCTTTTTAAATTTTTATTATGAAAATTATACCAACCTCATAAAGTAAACTGGGGGAAGTGTTTCCTGCTATTTTATTTTCCAGAAGAAAAGTTATAAAATTAGCACTTTTTTTTCAAAGTATTAAAAAAATTCAGTGGCAAATACTTTATTTAAGAACATTCAAACTTTCTATTTTTTCTTATATCTGTTTTAATGTTATGTTTTTCTAGGGCTTCAAATATATCAATATTTATTTTCTTTCTCCTTTCCTCCAGGATCTCTAATTATGTATGCTAAACATTTCTCAGGTTATTTCTTCAGCATGCCCAAGTATTTCGTCTATCTTCTATCCTTAAAAATACATGTTTCCAAATTATCTTCTGATTCATCTGTTAGATTTAATCTGATGTCATATTCACTACTGAACTCTCAGAAATTTTAAAAAATGATGTATTTAGTTCTAGAGTTTCCATTTCATTCTCTTGTTAAAATTATCTTGAGCATAGCATAGTTACTTTAAAATCTGTATCTGGTACCTTCATTTTCTAGATCCACAGTGGGTCTATTTCATTATTTATTGTTTCTCTTAAATGTTGATCATGTTCTTTTACATACTTATGTGCCCTTTTATTAGTTTATTTACTTGGCTATCAGATACTGTATATTAAAATTTTTAGAATTAAATTTAGGCCTATATTATCTCTCCAAAGAGAGATCTGATATCTATTTTGGCAAGTATGGTTAAGGGCTTTAACAATCTGGGATCACCATATGTGATTTTAGGAATTAAAATTCTTTCAAACTAGGTTTCAGTCCCTGCAAGGGTTTGCTTCATTTTCCGGTCCACTACAGCTTCTAGAGTATAGCTGTGATACTATATTAAAAAAAAGAAAGAGTGAAAAGAAGGTAAGAAAGAGAAGAGGTAACCCTGAATGGAGAGGGTCTCAACTCAAAGCAGGAGGCTTCTACCACTTTTCATCTTTCTTAATAAGTCCTGCCTGCCAATATTTTGGGAAAACGTGGGTGCCCAATTGAATACATTATCATCCAGAAAAGAATTAAATTTGTTTCTTCTGAGACGCAGTTAGCCCTACTCACCTGAGAACACTGTAGCCCATTCCAAGATCCACAGCTTAATCTGGGAGTCTGGGTATCAGCCACTCAACTTGGTTACACACCTAAGGCTTAGTCTCCTGATCTTAGTTCTGGCATTACAACCAGTGTAAGCCTGTTTTTTCACGGATGCTTACTCATTCCTTTGCTTTTATAGCATAGATTATTTTTTATATGTTTCTTCTTCATGTGCTTGTTTGTTTGGGGCTCTTGCAGATTGTCCTTTCTTCCTGCCAGCTCAGTGATGCCAAAAAGGTTTCCTAACATAGGGTTTATGCAGAATCTTCCTATCATATGGTGAACAGTCCAGAGCAAAAGTCTCTGCTTTCTTTCTTTGCTTTAAGTTCAAAATCATGGTATTGTGAGCTTTATGGGAAAAACCAAATTTCATTCATCTTGTTAACAATTATCTGAACTCTCAGAAATTTTAAAAATGATGTATTTAGTTCTAGAGTTTCCATTTCATTCTCTTGTTAAAATTATCTTGAGCATAGATATACTTTAAAATCTGTATCTGGTACCTTCATTTTCTAGATCCACAGTGGGTCTATTTCATTATTTATTGTTTCTCTTAAATGTTGATCATGTTCTTTTACATACTTATGTGCCCTTTTATTAGTTTATTTACTTGGCTATCAGATACTGTATATTAAAATTTTTAGAATTAAATTTAGGCCTATATTATCTCTCCAAAGAGAGATCTGATATCTATTTTGGCAAGTATGGTTAAGGGCTTTAACAATCTGGGATCACCATATGTGATTTTAGGAATTAAAATTCTTTCAAACTAGGTTTCAGTCCCTGCAAGGGTTTGCTTCATTTTCCGGTCCACTACAGCTTCTAGAGTATAGCTGTGATACTATATTAAAAAAAAGAAAGAGTGAAAAGAAGGTAAGAAAGAGAAGAGGTAACCCTGAATGGAGAGGGTCTCAACTCAAAGCAGGAGGCTTCTACCACTTTTCATCTTTCTTAATAAGTCCTGCCTGCCAATATTTTGGGAAAACGTGGGTGCCCAATTGAATACATTATCATCCAGAAAAGAATTAAATTTGTTTCTTCTGAGACGCAGTTAGCCCTACTCACCTGAGAACACTGTAGCCCATTCCAAGATCCACAGCTTAATCTGGGAGTCTGGGTATCAGCCACTCAACTTGGTTACACACCTAAGGCTTAGTCTCCTGATCTTAGTTCTGGCATTACAACCAGTGTAAGCCTGTTTTTTCACGGATGCTTACTCATTCCTTTGCTTTTATAGCATAGATTATTTTTTATATGTTTCTTCTTCATGTGCTTGTTTGTTTGGGGCTCTTGCAGATTGTCCTTTCTTCCTGCCAGCTCAGTGATGCCAAAAAGGTTTCCTAACATAGGGTTTATGCAGAATCTTCCTATCATATGGTGAACAGTCCAGAGCAAAAGTCTCTGCTTTCTTTCTTCCAAGTTATCATTTTGTGAGCTTTTTGAGGAAGATAACATTCTCAAAAAACTTACCAGATGGAGCTCAAGCTTAAGCTTAGAGCTTTTATGGGAAAAAAAACTAACAGTGAATAAAAGCACAAACTTTGATAATGACAAATATATGTTTTTGAAATACTTTATAATGTAAACAAAATAATTCTTTCTTATCTTATGTTCTAGTTGCTTTACAGATGACTAATAAAGCACAGATGAGCCAAAGACAAAAAACCTTAGTGGAATCAGGGGGTGACCAAGACACCCTTTACCACTTGCTATACTACTTCATAAGCATCCAAGCAAATTGCACGTTCAGTGCAAATGGGACCCCCTTCTCAGACAACCATTTCTAGGGCACTAAGACTCACTGTCAGGCTCTTCTCTGTATTCTTACTTCATTCTCTCCTGCAGCAACATGAACCTACTGTGTTTATCTAAAACTGGCTCAACATTATGATAAGTGAAATAAGACACAGAAAGACAAATACCATATGATCTAACTCATTTATAGAATCTAAAAACACAAACCTCATAGAAACAGAGCAGAAAGGCAGTTGCCAGGGGCAAAGAAATGGGGGAAATGGGGAGATGTTGGGCAACGGGTACCAACTTTCAGTTTTAACGTAAGCTTGAGGGATCTAAGGTACTGCATAGTGACCACATCTAGCAATACTATATTGTATACTTCAAAGCTGCCATGAAAGTAGAGCTTTAATATTCTCACCATAACATCAGCAACAACAAAATGGTTAATTAAGTGAAGGATGTGTTAATTAACTTTCTTGTGCTAAACATTTCACAATGTATATGTATCAAATCATCACATTTTACACCTTAAATTTACACAATGCTATATCTCAATAAGATTGAAAAAAATAAAATAAAAAAGTTTCATTGCCTCAAAAAAAAATTTCTAACTGCCTCAAAAACCTCTAGGCTCCTTTATTTCAAGAACTGATTTATCTTAGTATTTTCTTCTATCTTAACACATAATTGTAACCTGCAATAAATTTTAATTCAGTTCTAACAACATGCTAAGCACTGGGAATACGCCAATGAACCTGTGAAGTGTATCTACAGCAATCATTATTACCATGGTGAACTTAAAGTATCAAAAAATATATGTATTGAACTGACATTGATTGAGTTTGTGATGCATTCAAGAAGTTTAGGACATAATCCCTGTTCTCAACAAGTTTATAATTCAGCTGCAGGGGGAAACACACAAAAAAGTAAATAATTCAAAATTATATTTCTACATAAGACAATAAAACAGAGCTTATCACAGTGTGTTAATGTATCACTAGTTTATTAGGATATCTGGAGAAAAGAGGACCTGTAGTAAAAACAGAGAGAAAGTTTTGAAGATTCTAGATTACATATAGTCTTTTTATGGTAATGCTCGTCATTATTTCTCAAGAGCGTCATACTTCACCACGTTTTCTAAACCAGGAAAAATAAATACTTGTTTCATGAAGTTTCATTGTTCTATGTCAAAAAAAAAATATGTCTTCTATGGAAAAGCTTTTTAAAAACCGGTTGGGCAAGTGTCAGTAAAATTATATAACAGACATGTGCAACCCCACAGTGCCAACTTCATGAAACACATTGCTCGCGGCCACCTTTCCCAGGACCTGGGACTTGATCTCACAGTTCTCAAAAGTTCTGCGATTTACTCCCGACTGATTTAAGTACATGTGATGAAACAGTTTTGCCATTTGTTGCTTTAGTTATATGAGATGAAGGAGGAAGAAATGACAGAGACGGGGGAATAAACCAGTTTTAAGGAAGAGACAGATGTTGAGCTGAGCTTTAAAAAGGAATGAGAAATGTCTTCATTAATTCTATATCTTTTAATTTTTTTTAACCCAGATGAAATTATTTGCTTGTTCAGTATGGAGAAAGGAAGGTTAAAGGACAAAAATGGAAATAGACACACTGCCAGCTATAATTAGGCTGAAAAGAATGACTAAATATAGTCAACCATATATCAAAGAGCCCGTGAGAACTCCTAAACAGGCACGACTGGTGTGACCTTAGTTTCCTGAAGCAGGCTTCCCCAGCCTTTGGGGGCTAACAGGATAGCGGGAATGACGACATTTCAAATTTCTCTGCCTCGAACTCTCATGTGCATAGGCAGCAGACATCAGTCCAATGGAAGTCAGCCCTTGGCCCCCTACCCAGCTATCTCTAGAGGTCCTGAAAGAGCTTCTCCAAAATTTTTCAGGCTGTGGCCTGACTCGATACAGGCAAACAATGAGGGAGAAGTCAGTGAGAGAACTGATACTCACACTGATAATGCTCTTTCTTGGTCTTCCTCTAACTGCACACCCTCTAGGGACCTACTTGTCATGGCCTCCCTATAATTCTCTCTGAGCTGAAGTCCTTTTTGTTGCAAGAAGTAGGAAGAATGTCCTTTTCCTTACATGCGTCAACACATCACTTTAGACCTAGGCAGAGTTTTCTCTACTTTGTGGCCCTTGTCTTCCAGAATCACTTATGAAAATACTCCATTAAGCTTCTGCTTGGAGTACATTTTTGGAAACGATTCTTCTTGGGTCTCTCACAACATTTCTGCATATCTTATGGGTAGAAACACTGGCTTCCTTTGCTCTGGATTAGCTTCCTAAGGATGTTTGCATAGCCAAAAGCTGTGGAAGATGCAAAGAGCAAATTTGTTTACTATCCTCTGGGGCAAAGGCAAAAGTCAGGCAGGCTCTCTGCAATTATAATAGGCTCATATTCCCTAGGCTTGAGGTCCCCCTCCTGTAGCACACCCCACTGGATGCACAGACATCACCTAGCCCTCTTTGCATCACCCTGTGGAAACATGCAACCATGTCCATAAGAAATAAAGTCGTCTGTGTTTGTGTGAGGCGTCTCATGTCTTATGTCAGTGTCCAAGACACTGTGTCAGGCTACATTGTTAGCTTGCAGACAGGTAAAATCTCAGACCCTACCTAATTGTTGACACACCTCTCACTATAGAATTCAGATAACAATTCTTGGATCAGACCTAAGACAGACTCTGTGCTGTCCTGGGAAGTTCTCAGATTCCCCATCAAAAAAAGACCCTACATTTTACCTTCAAGGAGTGCAGTCTGCGGAGTTTTCAGTTGTAATATGTTCAGAATTCACCTCAGTTTTCAACCAGAGACCAGGCTCTATCTGGGAAGCCCAAACCATAACATTTCTGCTTAGTAGGGGGACTCCACCTCATAGATAAGTTTTGCTCCAGAGCTCCCTGGTGGGCTGGCCAAGACTTTGTCAGATCGTTAGCCTTTCCTTGTTCAATACAATTCTTCTTGCTTTTATCTTTCATGGATGGTTTTTCTCAGAGGTCTACTTTCTTGGTCTTCACAGTGAGGGAGAAGTCAGTGAGAGAACTGATACTCACACTGATAATGCTCTTTCTTGGTCTTCCTCTAACTGCACACCCTCTAGGGACCTACTTGTCATGGCCTCCCTATAATTCTCTCTGAGCTGAAGTCCTTTTGTTGCAAGAAGTAGGAAGAATGTCCTTTTCCTTACATGCGTCAACACATCACTTTAGACCTAGGCAGAGTTTTCTCTACTTTGTGGCCCTTGTCTTCCAGAATCACTTATGAAAATACTCCATTAAGCTTCTGCTTGGAGTACATTTTTGGAAACGATTCTTCTTGGGTCTCTCACAACATTTCTGCATATCTTATGGGTAGAAACACTGGCTTCCTTTGCTCTGGATTAGCTTCCTAAGGATGTTTGCATAGCCAAAAGCTGTGGAAGATGCAAAGAGCAAATTTGTTTACTATCCTCTGGGGCAAAGGCAAAAGTCAGGCAGGCTCTCTGCAATTATAATAGGCTCATATTCCCTAGGCTTGAGGTCCCCCTCCTGTAGCACACCCCACTGGATGCACAGACATCACCTAGCCCTCTTTGCATCACCCTGTGGAAACATGCAACCATGTCCATAAGAAATAAAGTCGTCTGTGTTTGTGTGAGGCGTCTCATGTCTTATGTCAGTGTCCAAGACACTGTGTCAGGCTACATTGTTAGCTTGCAGACAGGTAAAATCTCAGACCCTACCTAATTGTTGACACACCTCTCACTATAGAATTCAGATAACAATTCTTGGATCAGACCTAAGACAGACTCTGTGCTGTCCTGGGAAGTTCTCAGATTCCCCATCAAAAAAAGACCCTACATTTTACCTTCAAGGAGTGCAGTCTGCGGAGTTTTCAGTTGTAATATGTTCAGAATTCACCTCAGTTTTCAACCAGAGACCAGGCTCTATCTGGGAAGCCCAAACCATAACATTTCTGCTTAGTAGGGGGACTCCACCTCATAGATAAGTTTTGCTCCAGAGCTCCCTGGTGGGCTGGCCAAGACTTTGTCAGATCGTTAGCCTTTCCTTGTTCAATACAATTCTTCTTGCTTTTATCTTTCATGGATGGTTCTCCAATAAACTATTTGTCTGCCCAATGCCACCTCAGTACTACTTCCCAGAGAACCCAAATGATATGCCTGGGTGCAACTGGAGAAACCAAAACAGAACATTCTTCTTCTGAAAGTACGCCATATGATTTAATTCATATATGTTAACATCTCATATACCAGTTCAGGTTCGCTCAATATGCCCAGACATGTTAAATTCCAGCTTAGGTTGAAGTTGGAAATTGCACTGAATGAAAAATGTTCAATATAGCTTTGTATCCTTTAAATGATTATGTTAGCATATATTAGGTTCATGACATTTGTACTTATGCTTAAGGATTAACATGTAAAATGCATTTATGTAAGTCTAGAAAGTTGGTCTTAAATCTGGCATTTATAGTAAATTAATATTTGCTGTATTTCAATGAAGCTAGGATGCCATTAATTGCAAGCATGCTATTATTTTAAGTATCATCAAGAAAAGCATCAGCAACTAATCTATAATACAACACAATGCTAAGATGCCATCTATTGTAAGGTGAATTCCAATTCAGTGATATTAAAATGATGGGCAAAAAAACTGTATCTTTGATCCAATAAAATCCAGTTTAAATGACCTTGGAATTTCCCTGATCTCAGAATACTTTCATGTGTCGAATACCTGAAGCAGACCTTAATAAAGGAAGAATATCCAATTCTTGAATTATTTTTGCATGACATGTGATTATTCCCAATTAAATAGGTAAATATTTAATTTAATTTGTTAATAGTCAAACATTAGATAATCATCAAAAAAAAGAGATAAAAGGGTAAATTTTCCTGCTGCTGTCCTGGGAAGTTCTCAGATTCCCCATCAAAAGACCCTACATTTTACCTTCAAGGAGTGCAGTCTGGAGTTTTCAGTTGTAATATGTTCAGAATTCACCTCAGTTTTCAACCAGAGACCAGGCTCTATCTGGGAAGCCCAAACCATAACATTTCTGCTTAGTAGGGGGACTCCACCTCATAGATAAGTTTTGCTCCAGAGCTCCCTGGTGGGCTGGCCAAGACTTTGTCAGATCGTTAGCCTTTCCTTGTTCAATACAATTCTTCTTGCTTTTATCTTTCATGGATGGTTCTCCAATAAACTATTTGTCTGCCCAATGCCACCTCAGTACTACTTCCCAGAGAACCCAAATGATATGCCTGGGTGCAACTGGAGAAACCAAAACAGAACATTCTTCTTCTGAAAGTACGCCATATGATTTAATTCATATATGTTAACATCTCATATACCAGTTCAGGTTCGCTCAATATGCCCAGACATGTTAAATTCCAGCTTAGGTTGAAGTTGGAAATTGCACTGAATGAAAAATGTTCAATATAGCTTTGTATCCTTTAAATGATTATGTTAGCATATATTAGGTTCATGACATTTGTACTTATGCTTAAGGATTAACATGTAAAATGCATTTATGTAAGTCTAGAAAGTTGGTCTTAAATCTGGCATTTATAGTAAATTAATATTTGCTGTATTTCAATGAAGCTAGGATGCCATTAATTGCAAGCATGCTATTATTTTAAGTATCATCAAGAAAAGCATCAGCAACTAATCTATAATACAACACAATGCTAAGATGCCATCTATTGTAAGGTGAATTCCAATTCAGTGATATTAAAATGATGGGCAAAAAAACTGTATCTTTGATCCAATAAAATCCAGTTTAAATGACCTTGGAATTTCCCTGATCTCAGAATACTTTCATGTGTCGAATACCTGAAGCAGACCTTAATAAAGGAAGAATATCCAATTCTTGAATTATTTTTGCATGACATGTGATTATTCCCAATTAAATAGGTAAATATTTAATTTAATTTGTTAATAGTCAAACATTAGATAATCATCAAGGAGTTTTTTAAATGCCTCAACTTTAATAAGCAGATAAAAGTGGGGTTTACATTATGAATGGTGATATGTAATAGAAAATTTAACATTTAATACAACAGGGGGTAATGTTTCTATTCAGAAATCTGATTCATAAAATATACTAATATTGAAATGTTAGTATAAATTTTTCTAATATACTAATACTAATTTATACTAATATTTCAATATTAGAAAATAATATAAATATTTTCTAATATTGAAATTGAACTGGAATTAAGATATCATTGAGTCTAGTTCTTTCATTTTCTGAAAATCACCAGGAAACCCAGGGGCTCTCTCACAGATGGTTAATGACAGAGCAGTCCAGACGGGCAACAGTCCATGGGGTCTGCTGAGTTAGACGGGTAAGCAACTGAGCAAATACACACACACACACACACACACACACACACACACACAGAGGATAGCCAGAGTCTTCTGCTCAGGGCTTTCTCCACCGCCTCACCAAGCCAAACCCTAGACTGTCACTTGAGTTGGACAAGCCCTCCTAACACCACTCAGAGAGACAGAGACTCTTCCTCCCTTTGCATTAAATAATGTAGAAGTAAACAAATCTGGTAGGCCAAGATATTTTTAAATTAGAAAGAATTCCTTCTCCTTTTTGCTTTTTCTTCTTAAACCATGACTCTTGTAGGAGATTACTGGAGTCTACCAGTTCTGGGAGGGAGATGGGACTAGAGATGGTAAATCTGTGCACTGACTCTATGCAGTAGCCTTCCTTCTTCCTGAGCACATTCCAGGGAAGAACCAACCGTGACAGAGCCCCTGCGACGTAGGTGCCATGTGGAAAGGTCAGGGAACCAACCCCAACTCCCACCTTCCACCCCCAGTGCCTATGGCTCAGGAGTACTTATAAACAGAAATGTTGGCTATTCCATAGGAATTAAAAAGAAAACAAGAAAAACCTTTAAAATACAACACAATGCTAAAGATGCAAATCTATTGTAAGGTTTGAATTCCAATTCAGTGATATTAAAATGATGGGCAAAAAAACTGTATCTTTGATCCAATAAAATCCAGTTTAAATGACCTTGGAATTTCCCTGATCTCAGAATACTTTCATGTGTCGAATACCTGAAGCAGACCTTAATAAAGGAAGAATATCCAATTCTTGAATTATTTTTGCATGACATGTGATTATTCCCAATTAAATAGGTAAATATTTAATTTAATTTGTTAATAGTCAAACATTAGATAATCATCAAGGAGTTTTTTAAATGCCTCAACTTTAATAAGCAGATAAAAGTGGGGTTTACATTATGAATGGTGATATGTAATAGAAAATTTAACATTTAATACAACAGGGGGTAATGTTTCTATTCAGAAATCTGATTCATAAAATATACTAATATTGAAATGTTAGTATAAATTTTTCTAATATACTAATACTAATTTATACTAATATTTCAATATTAGAAAATAATATAAATATTTTCTAATATTGAAATTGAACTGGAATTAAGATATCATTGAGTCTAGTTCTTTCATTTTCTGAAAATCACCAGGAAACCCAGGGGCTCTCTCACAGATGGTTAATGACAGAGCAGTCCAGACGGGCAACAGTCCATGGGGTCTGCTGAGTTAGACGGGTAAGCAACTGAGCAAATACACACACACACACACACACACACACACACACACACAGAGGATAGCCAGAGTCTTCTGCTCAGGGCTTTCTCCACCGCCTCACCAAGCCAAACCCTAGACTGTCACTTGAGTTGGACAAGCCCTCCTAACACCACTCAGAGAGACAGAGACTCTTCCTCCCTTTGCATTAAATAATGTAGAAGTAAACAAATCTGGTAGGCCAAGATATTTTTAAATTAGAAAGAATTCCTTCTCCTTTTTGCTTTTTCTTCTTAAACCATGACTCTTGTAGGAGATTACTGGAGTCTACCAGTTCTGGGAGGGAGATGGGACTAGAGATGGTAAATCTGTGCACTGACTCTATGCAGTAGCCTTCCTTCTTCCTGAGCACATTCCAGGGAAGAACCAACCGTGACAGAGCCCCTGCGACGTAGGTGCCATGTGGAAAGGTCAGGGAACCAACCCCAACTCCCACCTTCCACCCCCAGTGCCTATGGCTCAGGAGTACTTATAAACAGAAATGTTGGCTATTCCATAGGAATTAAAAAGAAAACAAGAAAAAAACCTTTAAAAGTCTTGTGGAACTTGTTTCATCTTCCAGACAGATAGGGAAGATAATTTTGAGGTTGTCTTCAAACACTGATACCTCTCCTTTTGTGCCTCAAAGTCAGTGTAGGCTAGCCTGGAGCCAAGTGATCTTGAAGCCTTCCCACCTCTCCCTAGGGTTTGGATGCCACCAAGAGACCTACCATATGGCAGACTACTGCTGGATTTCTCTTTTTCTTAATGTCTTCCCTGGTGGCTCAGACAGTAAAGAATCTACCTGCAAAGCAAGAGAACTGGGTTTGATCCCTGAATGGAAGATCCCCTGGAGAAAGAAATGGCAACCCACACCAGTGTTCTTGCCTGGAGAATCCCAAGGGCAGAGGAGCCTAGGGAGCTACAGTCTGTGGGATCACAAAGAGTCAGACACGACTGAGTGGCTAACAATTTAAGGCATAATCAACAATCTTTAAAGGAAACTCCATCGATTAGAAACATCAAGAACTAGATCCTACAGGACCAAAATGGCATTGGTTGAATTAAAAATAAAAAGATAAGTGTAGAGAATACATGGGAAGCGGAAAAGATAAAGTCACCAGTAGCAGACTGATTTCTCATTCCCTCTTTTTAAGTAGTTCTATCATGGACATTTGAGTTCACTGATTCATAAATACTTTTCTATGACATAGCATCCACACCACACCACAGATGTTTATTAAATATTTATTAAATGCTTACCACGGGCCAGGTACTAAACTGTTTCTCAAATACTTTCTTTTAATCCTCTCCACAACTTTGTGAAATACTCTCATTTCTATATCACAGATAAGCAAACAGGGGAAGATAAAATTTTAGGAAAGGATTGAAGCACCTATATCTCTTAATTTAAACCATGAGAATTGGTAAATGGGACTAGAGATGGTAAATCTGTGCACTGACTCTATGCAGTAGCCTTCCTTCTTCCTGAGCACATTCCAGGGAAGAACCAACCGTGACAGAGCCCCTGCGACGTAGGTGCCATGTGGAAAGGTCAGGGAACCAACCCCAACTCCCACCTTCCACCCCCAGTGCCTATGGCTCAGGAGTACTTATAAACAGAAATGTTGGCTATTCCATAGGAATTAAAAAGAAAACAAGAAAAAAACCTTTAAAAGTCTTGTGGAACTTGTTTCATCTTCCAGACAGATAGGGAAGATAATTTTGAGGTTGTCTTCAAACACTGATACCTCTCCTTTTGTGCCTCAAAGTCAGTGTAGGCTAGCCTGGAGCCAAGTGATCTTGAAGCCTTCCCACCTCTCCCTAGGGTTTGGATGCCACCAAGAGACCTACCATATGGCAGACTACTGCTGGATTTCTCTTTTTCTTAATGTCTTCCCTGGTGGCTCAGACAGTAAAGAATCTACCTGCAAAGCAAGAGAACTGGGTTTGATCCCTGAATGGAAGATCCCCTGGAGAAAGAAATGGCAACCCACACCAGTGTTCTTGCCTGGAGAATCCCAAGGGCAGAGGAGCCTAGGGAGCTACAGTCTGTGGGATCACAAAGAGTCAGACACGACTGAGTGGCTAACAATTTAAGGCATAATCAACAATCTTTAAAGGAAACTCCATCGATTAGAAACATCAAGAACTAGATCCTACAGGACCAAAATGGCATTGGTTGAATTAAAAATAAAAAGATAAGTGTAGAGAATACATGGGAAGCGGAAAAGATAAAGTCACCAGTAGCAGACTGATTTCTCATTCCCTCTTTTTAAGTAGTTCTATCATGGACATTTGAGTTCACTGATTCATAAATACTTTTCTATGACATAGCATCCACACCACACCACAGATGTTTATTAAATATTTATTAAATGCTTACCACGGGCCAGGTACTAAACTGTTTCTCAAATACTTTCTTTTAATCCTCTCCACAACTTTGTGAAATACTCTCATTTCTATATCACAGATAAGCAAACAGGGGAAGATAAAATTTTAGGAAAGGATTGAAGCACCTATATCTCTTAATTTCAGGTTACAATTCACAGTGCTCTCTTAAAATATCAGGTCAGTGGGGTTTTTGTATTTGCTGTAGCAAGAAAAATATATATGTATAGTTACATCTAAATTATAAACCCTGCACCTAAAATCAGAATTTCAAATTCTGTATTGGGCTTCTCACCAGATACAGTCCACTCTCAACAGGCTTTACTTTGAGCTCCAAAAGAACTGGCTGAGTAATGTCATCCAAATCTGTAATGACTAAAAATAAGCCTATTTTGCTGGGTGTATGAGAAGGTAAGTAAATTATGCTGTTTTCCCTCTCCTAGTTTCTATAATTGAAATAGGCAGAAGAATATAGCAATTCAGAGATAAAAAAATCACTTTTGTGATGGATGTGGCACAGATGTATGGCGAACACAGTCTTCCTAATACTCAGCCTCATAATCAGATTGTTTCTCTGGGCTTCAGCTGTGTCCTCAACCCATGAGCTGGGTGGGGAGAAGAGAAGGGAACAGAGTCAAGTCCTGTCCAGCTGGTGACATGGAAGGCAGAATGAAAAGCTCTCAGTTAGCAGGAAAATCCCAAGATAAACAAAGGAGGAAAGAGATGAAGTATGCATTCCTAGTTCCTTATCCCAAAGTCAGCATAAAGCAAAGGCACTCCTCCTCTGAGGGGATGAAGAGAGGGCAGGGATGACAGGCTAATTCTTGTCCCTCCTTACAGAACCACCAAGTCTGAGAAAGGAGTATCACCCCCACCACACTGGCATGTTCAGGTATGAATACTTGTTTTCCTCCTACCAGGGGAAAGCATTGGTTGAATTAAAAATAAAAAGATAAGTGTAGAGAATACATCGAAAATGATTTCATTCCCTCTTTAAGTAGTTCTATTATGGACATTTGAGGTCACTGATTCATAAATACTTTTCTATGACATAGCATCCACACCACACCACAGATGTTTATTAAATATTTATTAAATGCTTACCACGGGCCAGGTACTAAACTGTTTCTCAAATACTTTCTTTTAATCCTCTCCACAACTTTGTGAAATACTCTCATTTCTATATCACAGATAAGCAAACAGGGGAAGATAAAATTTTAGGAAAGGATTGAAGCACCTATATCTCTTAATTTCAGGTTACAATTCACAGTGCTCTCTTAAAATATCAGGTCAGTGGGGTTTTTGTATTTGCTGTAGCAAGAAAAATATATATGTATAGTTACATCTAAATTATAAACCCTGCACCTAAAATCAGAATTTCAAATTCTGTATTGGGCTTCTCACCAGATACAGTCCACTCTCAACAGGCTTTACTTTGAGCTCCAAAAGAACTGGCTGAGTAATGTCATCCAAATCTGTAATGACTAAAAATAAGCCTATTTTGCTGGGTGTATGAGAAGGTAAGTAAATTATGCTGTTTTCCCTCTCCTAGTTTCTATAATTGAAATAGGCAGAAGAATATAGCAATTCAGAGATAAAAAAATCACTTTTGTGATGGATGTGGCACAGATGTATGGCGAACACAGTCTTCCTAATACTCAGCCTCATAATCAGATTGTTTCTCTGGGCTTCAGCTGTGTCCTCAACCCATGAGCTGGGTGGGGAGAAGAGAAGGGAACAGAGTCAAGTCCTGTCCAGCTGGTGACATGGAAGGCAGAATGAAAAGCTCTCAGTTAGCAGGAAAATCCCAAGATAAACAAAGGAGGAAAGAGATGAAGTATGCATTCCTAGTTCCTTATCCCAAAGTCAGCATAAAGCAAAGGCACTCCTCCTCTGAGGGGATGAAGAGAGGGCAGGGATGACAGGCTAATTCTTGTCCCTCCTTACAGAACCACCAAGTCTGAGAAAGGAGTATCACCCCCACCACACTGGCATGTTCAGGTATGTAAAGAATACTGGAGTGGGCTGCTATTTCCTTCTCCAGGGGATCTTCCTGACCCAGGGATGGAACCCAGGTCTCTTGTGTCACCTTCACTGGCAGCTGGATTCTTTACCAGTGTGTCACTGGAACACAGTGCTGCAGCAAGTAAAGTCCAGGGTTCAAAAAGGGTATAGTTCATTGGCATGTGTGCTATATGTGTAAGGTAGATGAATATGAAATAAAACGCATATTTTATGCCAAGATAAAAAAATTAAACTAAAGAATTTTTTCCTGCCCTTTGGCTTCCTTCCCCCTCCCTACTCTGTATTACGTATCTATGTTATATATCAACCAAACCTCCCGCCTGGCAGAAATACTTGCTCAACCACAAAAAGCAACATTCTCTGAGCATCAGCAAGACAGCTCCTTAAAAGATAACATTCCTTCCTGATCTTGTAAGGAGTCAGGGTGACGCTTAGATCTGGACTGTGTAAACTTTCAACAGGATGCCATTTATTGCACGGCCCTCTGCTTCAAAAAACATCTATAAACTGGGCCTTGAGTTCTCATGGGCAGAGCAAATTCTGGAGCATTCTGAAGATGCCACTCTCAGGTTCTAATCCTGAGTGAAGCTTCAGTAAAATTTTCCATTTCTTTCTTACATCAACTGATTATTTTTCATTGACATTAATATAGGTAGAGGCCCAAAAGTATATAGAAGGGAAAACAAAATGCCCACTAGTGACTCAGGATTAAATTAAATAATAGCTAATGGCTAATTCTCATCTGGGAATAAAGGAAAGGCACAAACTGACTCACCACCCTGCTGCAGAAGAGAAGGGAACAGAGTCAAGTCCTGTCCAGCTGGTGACATGGAAGGCAGAATGAAAAGCTCTCAGTTAGCAGGAAAATCCCAAGATAAACAAAGGAGGAAAGAGATGAAGTATGCATTCCTAGTTCCTTATCCCAAAGTCAGCATAAAGCAAAGGCACTCCTCCTCTGAGGGGATGAAGAGAGGGCAGGGATGACAGGCTAATTCTTGTCCCTCCTTACAGAACCACCAAGTCTGAGAAAGGAGTATCACCCCCACCACACTGGCATGTTCAGGTATGTAAAGAATACTGGAGTGGGCTGCTATTTCCTTCTCCAGGGGATCTTCCTGACCCAGGGATGGAACCCAGGTCTCTTGTGTCACCTTCACTGGCAGCTGGATTCTTTACCAGTGTGTCACTGGAACACAGTGCTGCAGCAAGTAAAGTCCAGGGTTCAAAAAGGGAAAATTTCATTGGCATGTGTGCTATATTTGTAAGGTAGATGAATATGAAATAAAACGCATATTTTATGCCAAGATAAAAAAATTAAACTAAAGAATTTTTTCCTGCCCTTTGGCTTCCTTCCCCCTCCCTACTCTGTATTACGTATCTATGTTATATATCAACCAAACCTCCCGCCTGGCAGAAATACTTGCTCAACCACAAAAAGCAACATTCTCTGAGCATCAGCAAGACAGCTCCTTAAAAGATAACATTCCTTCCTGATCTTGTAAGGAGTCAGGGTGACGCTTAGATCTGGACTGTGTAAACTTTCAACAGGATGCCATTTATTGCACGGCCCTCTGCTTCAAAAAACATCTATAAACTGGGCCTTGAGTTCTCATGGGCAGAGCAAATTCTGGAGCATTCTGAAGATGCCACTCTCAGGTTCTAATCCTGAGTGAAGCTTCAGTAAAATTTTCCATTTCTTTCTTACATCAACTGATTATTTTTTCATTGACATTAATATAGGTAGAGGCCCAAAAAGTATATAGAAGGGAAAACAAAAATGCCCACTAGTGACTCAGGATTAAATTAAATAATAGCTAATGGCTAATTCTCATCTGGGAATAAAGGAAAGGCACAAACTGACTCACCACCCTGCTGCAATGACTCAGCAGGCAGAACTCAGCACATGCATAAGGTGGGAAGAGGAGGCCAGAAAAGGGGTGGGGGAGGGAATGAAGCAGGTTCTGTGTCTGAGGGTAACACTTCCTCTTAAAGTGGCACTGAAAGAGGAAAGAAAGTCAAAATGAAAGACGACCTAGTTGTTCCCACAGAGCCGTTCCTCCTTTCTTCCTCACTCTGAGAAATCAAGCACGGAGCTCGGAGGGGAAAACCGCGAGCCAGAAGAGCCACAGTGAACACAGCAGTTCCTCCACTGCTGTGGGAGACTTGGGTCAGTTCTCAGATGTGGAATCACCACTGCCAGGTCTAGTCCTAAGAGTTAGCAGAATTTCGCAGTAAAATATGGGATGTATCGTATCTCCTGACGCTTCGTTCGTTAACAGTAAAATTTAAAAGACATCCAGTTTTGTAACTCTGACCTCCCAAGACCTCTCATCAGACACTTCCATGCTTCCACCTGATCACCAGAGATATCTAAACTAGCCACCAAGACGTTTCTCAGTCACTTTGCATCAGAGGGACAGGTAGAACTTTTACCAGCAAAGCCCATTAACAATTCTCAGGGAATGAAAATATAATCCGGGTAACAAAAAGAAAGTCTAACCATGTTTTTCCTTGGTGCTTAGTCCAGTTTTTTCTGTTAATGTGGTGCCACGTTCGCAGGCCTTGCAGCCAGCACCTCAGACCAGAATTCCCAGTGGGAGACAGCTGCCCCCAGCACGTTGGCTCAGCGGACTCGTACCCAGATACTGCACCCAGCACCGCTCTCTGGAGCGGAGGAGCAGTGCAACTGTACCTGACTGGCAAGAACTCTGTCTCCTCTCGCCACTGACACAAATCCTATAGAGCAGCCCCACCTACGGCCTTTCTGGGACAGTGTGTATTCTAGAACATGGGTTTACACCTCCCCAGTCTCTGATCAAAGAATAAAGCTTTCCTTTGCTTCTGACCCAAACTCAGTCTTGTTTTACTTGCTCAAATGCACGGCAGGAGGGACTTGTTGGGGTCCACCTAGACTCAGGATTAAATTAAATAATAGCTAATGGCTAATTCTCATCTGGGAATGGGAAAAGGGCAATGACTCAGCAGGCAGAACTCAGCACATGCATAAGGTGGGAAGAGGAGGCCAGAAAAGGGGTGGGGGAGGGAATGAAGCAGGTTCTGTGTCTGAGGGTAACACTTCCTCTTAAAGTGGCACTGAAAGAGGAAAGAAAGTCAAAATGAAAGACGACCTAGTTGTTCCCACAGAGCCGTTCCTCCTTTCTTCCTCACTCTGAGAAATCAAGCACGGAGCTCGGAGGGGAAAACCGCGAGCCAGAAGAGCCACAGTGAACACAGCAGTTCCTCCACTGCTGTGGGAGACTTGGGTCAGTTCTCAGATGTGGAATCACCACTGCCAGGTCTAGTCCTAAGAGTTAGCAGAATTTCGCAGTAAAATATGGGATGTATCGTATCTCCTGACGCTTCGTTCGTTAACAGTAAAATTTAAAAGACATCCAGTTTTGTAACTCTGACCTCCCAAGACCTCTCATCAGACACTTCCATGCTTCCACCTGATCACCAGAGATATCTAAACTAGCCACCAAGACGTTTCTCAGTCACTTTGCATCAGAGGGACAGGTAGAACTTTTACCAGCAAAGCCCATTAACAATTCTCAGGGAATGAAAATATAATCCGGGTAACAAAAAGAAAGTCTAACCATGTTTTTCCTTGGTGCTTAGTCCAGTTTTTTCTGTTAATGTGGTGCCACGTTCGCAGGCCTTGCAGCCAGCACCTCAGACCAGAATTCCCAGTGGGAGACAGCTGCCCCCAGCACGTTGGCTCAGCGGACTCGTACCCAGATACTGCACCCAGCACCGCTCTCTGGAGCGGAGGAGCAGTGCAACTGTACCTGACTGGCAAGAACTCTGTCTCCTCTCGCCACTGACACAAATCCTATAGAGCAGCCCCACCTACGGCCTTTCTGGGACAGTGTGTATTCTAGAACATGGGTTTACACCTCCCCAGTCTCTGATCAAAGAATAAAGCTTTCCTTTGCTTCTGACCCAAACTCAGTCTTGTTTTACTTGCTCAAATGACACCAGGCAGGAGGGACCTCTGTTGGGGTCCACCTTCAAAGGATAAGGAGCAAAATTTGGGTAACTACAAAGGGACAGACTTTGATCTTTTTTGCTTGCACCTATTCAGGAGGTTCTGGGTGGATACTGGCTCCAAGTGGGAGGCCAGCAGAGGCTCTGCGAGGTCTCTGTGAGAAAGACTGACTCTGAGTAACTATGTCAGCGTAGAACATCAGCAGGCTTCAGTCAAATTCAGAGCAACTCTGCCCGGCAACCTGATAACCAGATGTGGTGGCCACACAGTCTGGCCCCCAGAGTCATCTAGACTGGTCCCCTTTCAGGGAATCATACTGCGGCATTGTTGGGAATCTGAGACTGAAATTCACTGCCCATTGCCTCTGGCTGGCCTTCCTACAGTACCTGAGGCCTGGGGGCAGTGGGGACCTGTGGACAAGAGGGAGGGACCACAGGCTTGCCCTCTGTCTCACTAGCAGTGCTGTCCTCTTGACCCCCTACAATGCAGCAGCAGCTGCATCAGGGCTTCCTGGTCTCCTCACCAGCCTCCAAGGCTCAACAGTAGCACTCCCCATTGTCACTTTTGGCTGGGTAAAAGAAAGTGGCCAGCCCCCGTAGCCTACAGGCGAGACTGGGAAAGGGTCCAGGTAGCATGAGCCATCTGATAAAACAGAAGAAGGACACTTGATCGAGGTTCTGTGAAAGACACACGGATGCCTGAGTGTAAAACTGTCCTAAGGTAGGTATGCAACTGGTGACTTGAGCTCTTCCAGTCAGGACTAGTTTCTCTGAAGTGGGCTGGAAGCCCTATGAGCCATTCCCATTATCAGGAAGCCACGTGAGCTGCTGGCAAGTACAGAAATCACCCACCACCAGACCTCTCCTCCCCCACAGCTTGTGAGATGAACCCTGGGTGATTCTTCATCAACCAAGGTTCCACACACTCTCCTCCCCAGAAATCTGGGAAGTATCCTATGGAAATCCTTCCTGTTTTCAGCTCTTACCTGGTGAGAAGTTTGAAAATTCTTCGTCTTGAGCTGAAAGGAGGAAAGAGAAGACTGCCTCCTCAGATGGCTGCCACTAACCAGTGGACCAAGCTGGTCAGCTAAGCTGCTCTGATCCAGAGGCAGTCTGTCTACCCTTCCATGGGATATTCTGACTGGGGAGGGACTAACTATCCCAAGCACAGGTCATTACAAATTCAAGGAAAACCCCTACTTACATCAGAGTCCATTTCGAATGCCTCCTATTTTGTTTGGTCTTTCAAGAAATCCATTAACAGTTTGGTGATGATTCCTAATTTCCTGAACCAGAAACCTTATTTGGGTCAAATATTATGACATTTGTGTGCCAACAAATCACTCCACTCCTCAGCTCTTAGACAGCCTGGCTCTAATCTGGCTGGGAGATGGGGAAGTTGGCCCATCAGTAGTCTCTAAATTCTTTACCGTCTGAACCACCAAGGAAGCCTTAGTGGTCTCTAAATTATAACATCATTTTACAATTGGACGTGCTATTCCAGAGACAAATAAATCAAATAAAATTCTCTAAGTACAATTCTATCATAACAAAGGCCTCCAAAAGAGATGTGGTGACTTCCCTGGTGGTGCAGTGGCTAAGAATCATGCTCGCAGTGCAGGGATCCTGGAACTAGATCCCACATGTCACAACTAAAAGCTCAAATACCTCAACTAAAAAGATTCTGCATCCTGCAGCTAAGATCCAGTGTACCTAAATAAATGAATACTAAAAATGAGAGAGAGAGCGACGGACTCTCTTTCATTGAGATTATATATCTTGATTTGAGCCACAAGCTCAAGGAGCCCTCTACATGAAACAGTACTAATTACCAGCAAGTGTCCCACAACATATCAGGAAAAATACTCCCAGAAGGATAAGAAGTGCTCAGCCATGTATATAAAAATTTATCACTTCTGATCTGTGTAACTGGAAGACACAGAGAAAGGAGTTGAGGAAAGACCCAGAAGGATCATCAATAATTGAGAAATTATTCCTGAATTTGATTAGAGGAATATTTCAGACCTATGAACCCACTTGGGTTGATATCCAGACCCTCCTCAATGTACTCCTAATAGGGGAGGTAGAGCTTAGACAAAGAACAGAAACAATGCAGGTCAAGCTGTTTTCAGGGGATCAAGTGATCCCAGATAATGAACCCTACTGGGACCACCCAGACAATGGAGCCAGAAGACAGAGACTGACCCAATATAAAAATATACTTCTGAAGGGCATCTAGACAGCAGGAAGGAAACCTGTCAGTTGGAATAAGAAAAAGGAAATCAATCAGGAGCCAGCAGAACACCCTTCAGCATTCCTAGAACTCCTCAGGGAAGGCATACAAATCTTTTACCACTGGCTCTCAGTCACTGGAAGGGAATATTCTGAGGTCATATCTCATTTTCCAAAGTGTCCCTGACATTAGGTGTAGACTTCAAAAACTGGAAATAGAAGCAGATATCCTTACCCCTCACCTCTTGAGGTTGCCTGCTGGTGTTTAATAACCAAGATACAGAGGAGGAAAAGTCAGAGGATAAAAATGCTCAGAGGCAAGCACGTCTACCAGCTGTTGCTCTCCAACATCAACCAATCAACATGGTAATCTGGATTCTCAAATCTGAAGAGTGACCCCTAGCCCCCACAAAGGGGTAGCAAGCCAAGGAAGCTAGGACCCAATCATTGCACCATAGGTAAACCAGAGGGACAATGAAAATGAGAACAGCCTTACCATTCCCAAAGGGGAATGGAAATGGCAGATCCTGGCCACTACCCTCCAAGGCAGATGGTCAAACAGATGAAGAATGATGGGGCCAGAGGGCTCCTAAGGTGGCACTCCAATTGACCCCCAAGAGCCCTGACATGGGACATGCAGTAAAACCTGTTGAATTCTTAGTCAACAGCAGTGCCACTTATTCAGTTCTGAACACCAGACCCAGGCAAAATCCGCCCCAAGAGTTGTATAGGGAGATCAGGGAAGGCACAAGAAAATGCATCTGTAGAGCCATCATAGAATGCAAGTTGGATGAACATACTAACACCCATTCCTTCCTGCATGTCCCCAAATGCCCTATATCCCGCCAAGGAAAAGATAATCTTACAAAAATTGGGGGCCACCTAATGGGAGACAAATGGGATTGGTGTCCCCATAGACAAAGGCACAAGATGACACAGTTAAGGGTGCAGTTTACTCCTAATAGGGGAGGTAGAGCTTAGACAAAGAACAGAAACAATGCAGGTCAAGCTGTTTTCAGGGGATCAAGTGATCCCAGATAATGAACCCTACTGGGACCACCCAGACAATGGAGCCAGAAGACAGAGACTGACCCAATATAAAAATATACTTCTGAAGGGCATCTAGACAGCAGGAAGGAAACCTGTCAGTTGGAATAAGAAAAAGGAAATCAATCAGGAGCCAGCAGAACACCCTTCAGCATTCCTAGAACTCCTCAGGGAAGGCATACAAATCTTTTACCACTGGCTCTCAGTCACTGGAAGGGAATATTCTGAGGTCATATCTCATTTTCCAAAGTGTCCCTGACATTAGGTGTAGACTTCAAAAACTGGAAATAGAAGCAGATATCCTTACCCCTCACCTCTTGAGGTTGCCTGCTGGTGTTTAATAACCAAGATACAGAGGAGGAAAAGTCAGAGGATAAAAATGCTCAGAGGCAAGCACGTCTACCAGCTGTTGCTCTCCAACATCAACCAATCAACATGGTAATCTGGATTCTCAAATCTGAAGAGTGACCCCTAGCCCCCACAAAGGGGTAGCAAGCCAAGGAAGCTAGGACCCAATCATTGCACCATAGGTAAACCAGAGGGACAATGAAAATGAGAACAGCCTTACCATTCCCAAAGGGGAATGGAAATGGCAGATCCTGGCCACTACCCTCCAAGGCAGATGGTCAAACAGATGAGGAATGATGGGGCCAGAGGGCTCCTAAGGTGGCACCCCAATTGACCCCCAAGAGCCCTGACATGGGACATGCAGTAAAACCTGTTGAATTCTTAGTCAACAGCAGTGCCACTTATTCAGTTCTGAACACCAGACCCAGGCAAAATCCGCCCCAAGAGTTGTATAGGGAGATCAGGGAAGGCACAAGAAAATGCATCTGTAGAGCCATCATAGAATGCAAGTTGGATGAACATACTAACACCCATTCCTTCCTGCATGTCCCCAAATGCCCTATATCCCGCCAAGGAAAAGATAATCTTACAAAAATTGGGGGCCACCTAATGGGAGACAAATGGGATTGGTGTCCCCATAGACAAAGGCACAAGATGACACAGTTAATGGCTGAGGATAAACCTCCAAGGACAGAGCAAGTCAATCTCCTGAGAGTAAATCAAGGCCCAGTCATGGGTGGGAATAGGTATAGGAGTCAGTCTCATGATAGTACAAACATGGACCTGTTATATAAAGTCTTCTTATTGACCAGGGCCTTATTAGGCCATGCCAATCAGTCTGTAATACCCTCATTCTCTCTGTAAAGAAAACCAGTGGGGACTACTGCATAGTCCAGGACCTCTGTGCAGTCAGTGAGGCCATTCAGAATATGCATCCAGTTGGACCTAACATATACCTTACTGGCTATTCTACTGTCACTGAGACCTAGTATTCTGTATTAGATTTTTAAAATGCTGCTTTCTGTATTCCATTAGCCTCAGAATCACAAGAAAGTTTTGCTTTCTTGACCCAAGAAACACAACAAAAGCCATCCTTCTGAACAGCCCTACCCCAAGTGTTCAAACATTTCTCTACTATCTTTGGGGAAACTTCATCTAAGACCTAAAGGATCCACATTAGGAGGCAGGAACTCTCTTCCAGAATGTAGACGACATTCTGAATCTTTCTCTGACCTGAAGTTTCCTTTCTGAAAAAAAAACAGAAGTGCGACCAGGGATATGTAGGCCATGCCAGTAAGCCTCAACATCAGGGGATGCACTTGCCTATAGGCAAAAAACCTAGACATCTGCATTTTAAGGAAGGCCTGTGACAAACATATCTAAAGGCAGCTGGGGAAAAGCTCTGCCCCTCTACCAGGGGTATGACGATGGACACCTGAAATCAACAGAAAGAAGTTACAAAAGTTGTACCTGCACCCTTTAGCTCTCCTCAGGAATGATGAGCAGGACCAAAGACAACAGAGAGATCTGTCACCAGCAAAGCCTATTAACAATTCCTGGGGAATAAAAATAGAATGTAGGGAGTAAAATAAAGTCTAACATTTTTCTTTTCCCTTGTGCCTGGTCTAGGCTCACTTGCTCATGGGGTGCCATATTCAGGGGCCTTGCACCCAGAGCTTCAGACCAGAGTTCTAGTTGCAAAATGGTTGCTGTACCTGACCCTTCAGCTCAGCAGACGGTGTGCAGAAGCACTGCATAGGATGCTGCAATTCAAGATGGCAGCAGCAATTCAGATGTGTGCAGAGATGCCCTGCCAGCTCTGTGCATGCTCTCAAGAGAGAGGAACACAGTTCTGCAAAAACTCAAGAACTCTGTCCTCTCTCTCACTGACAAGATCCATATAAAGCAATCCCGCCCACAGCTTTTCCATTTATGGGGAGGGTATGTGCTTTAGAGCTCAATCTGGAGACTCTCCATTCTTTAATGAAAGAATGAAGTTTTCCTTCGCTGCTGAGTCAAACTTGGACTCATCCTATTGGCTTAAACAACATGAGGCAGGAGGATCCTTGTCTCCAGCCCTGAGGTGACACCATTTCCCTTGATGCATGTTCCTCAGTAGAAGTGAGTCACAAAGCATTATGTAAATATTTATTGAAAGCCTAGGGGTATATAGGAGGCACCATGCTTAGGCGTGGTAAAGAACAAACCAAACAGAGACCCTGATTTCATGGTGCATACAGCCTGGAAGACCTTCTAACTTTCATCTTTGTGCATGTGTGCTAAGTCACTTCAGTCATGTATAACTCCTTCCAATCCCATGTACCATAGCCCGCCAGGCTTCTCTGTAGACGGAATTCTGGTAAGAATACTGGAGTGGGTTGCCATGCTCTCCTCTGGGGAATCTTCCCAACCCAGGGATTGAACCTAAGTCTCTTAAGTCTCCTGCATTGGCAGACAGGTACTTTACCACTAGTGCCATCTGTGAAGGCTAATGCTTATTTACATAGATCTCATTCATTCTTAAAGGTTCTCACTAGAATCACTCCCAAGTCACTGTATTTTATGTGGCTCTCCCTCCTTTGATCCCCAATAATCAACAGCCTTTATTCTTAGCGCTTCACAGTCTAAATTCTGGAACTAAACTACTGAAAACCTACCAGACGCCTTAGAAGCAAAGCACCAACAAACAGAAATTTGAGCCAGAATAATCCTTCTCTTATGGTCAGGAATTTTAACCTGATGTACCATTTATGGTGTCCGTAAATGCCTGTGAGCACAGGGAAGAGGATACAGGTCTCTGAATTTCCTAAGACTACATGCAAAATTATTTGTATAGGCTATTTCCTAAGAAAGCATACAAAGCTTTTGTAGCATTCTTAAAGAAGCATTGGAGCCAAAAAAAGTTAAGATCTTTTGTTTTACTAGGTTTTAAGCAGTTATGTCACTTTCTCTTAGATCATACAGCCTGGGTGTCCATTTTATTTCAGTTCTACTTCCTAACAACAAAGAATGTAATTTTTTCATAAACAGCTTTTTAAAAATTTTAACTGTCACTGAAATTTTTAAATGTTAACTTTCAATGGAGGTTATAATAAAGATTTCTACCTACTTTAATACGTAAATTGTCCAAGGGCTTAAATTAGCTCGCTATCTCTTTATACTGCATTGTGGAGGAGAAACTTGGGCACATAAATAGAATGTGTGGTAATTAATTCTCACAATTTATAGTGAGAATCATAGCCATTAGTGCCAAAAGCTAAAGCTGAAAATTACTGAAATATGTGTCTAATAGAACTGCCTTATCACTCTCTGCTTCTGTCATTTGATACTAAGATTACATTCAGACCACCAAAAACAGACCTCAATTCTCTACAAAGAAATAGCCGGCGGGGGGGGGGGGACACAAAAACCCCACAGATTCCCAGTTCTCATCCTTATACTTAAACATTCCTAAAGACATTTCATACTCTTCTAGTTGTTACAGAGAAACAACTCCAGCAGCAGAGGAGTGCGGGGGCTCTATAAATATTAAAAACAATGACTAAATACCTTTCCCCTTAGATCATAGTTGCAAACACCTAGGTAGAGAAGGAAAAGAAAAAAAAAAAAAAAAACACCTTCGGTTCTATGATTTCCTTTTGGCATTTTCTATTTTGTGTGCAATCAGTGTGTGTAAGGAGAAACAATACATTTGGAAAGTTACAGAAGATCTTTCTAATTCAAACTTATACAGGCGGAAGGATGCAGGTAAGTTTAAACAGAGAGAGGAAATGATTCTAAAACAAATTCCTGGAGAAAAACACTGCAGAAACAATGCATAATAATACTAGTTTATGGTTCTTAAGTAAGAGATATTATATAAAGTTAAAAATTGGAAATAAGAGAAATGTTCATGTTAACGCTTATGACACTCCTTGAGTATAGTACATGGCATTATGCTCTTCTTACTGAGCAGATGAAACCGAATGGGAAGTAATAAGCCCAAGATAGACAGAGAACAGGCTAATAACAGAAGGAAAACTAGAGCCAAGGGATAGATACACATTTACTTCCCAGAGACAGCCTGGGTGTCCATTTTATTTCAGTTCTACTTCCTAACAACAAAGAATGTAATTTTTTCATAAACAGCTTTTTAAAAATTTTAACTGTCACTGAAATTTTTAAATGTTAACTTTCAATGGAGGTTATAATAAAGATTTCTACCTACTTTAATACGTAAATTGTCCAAGGGCTTAAATTAGCTCGCTATCTCTTTATACTGCATTGTGGAGGAGAAACTTGGGCACATAAATAGAATGTGTGGTAATTAATTCTCACAATTTATAGTGAGAATCATAGCCATTAGTGCCAAAAGCTAAAGCTGAAAATTACTGAAATATGTGTCTAATAGAACTGCCTTATCACTCTCTGCTTCTGTCATTTGATACTAAGATTACATTCAGACCACCAAAAACAGACCTCAATTCTCTACAAAGAAATAGCCGGCGGGGGGGGGGGGGACACAAAAACCCCACAGATTCCCAGTTCTCATCCTTATACTTAAACATTCCTAAAGACATTTCATACTCTTCTAGTTGTTACAGAGAAACAACTCCAGCAGCAGAGGAGTGCGGGGGCTCTATAAATATTTAAAACAATGACTAAATACCTTTCCCCTTAGATCATAGTTGCAAACACCTAGGTAGAGAAGGAAAAGAAAAAAAAAAAAAAAAACACCTTCGGTTCTATGATTTCCTTTTGGCATTTTCTATTTTGTGTGCAATCAGTGTGTGTAAGGAGAAACAATACATTTGGAAAGTTACAGAAGATCTTTCTAATTCAAACTTATACAGGCGGAAGGATGCAGGTAAGTTTAAACAGAGAGAGGAAATGATTCTAAAACAAATTCCTGGAGAAAAACACTGCAGAAACAATGCATAATAATACTAGTTTATGGTTCTTAAGTAAGAGATATTATATAAAGTTAAAAATTGGAAATAAGAGAAATGTTCATGTTAACGCTTATGACACTCCTTGAGTATAGTACATGGCATTATGCTCTTCTTACTGAGCAGATGAAACCGAATGGGAAGTAATAAGCCCAAGATAGACAGAGAACAGGCTAATAACAGAAGGAAAACTAGAGCCAAGGGATAGATACACATTTACTTCCCAGAGACACTTTTGCAAATTCCCTTAGAAATACAAAATGCCCTAACAACAGGCATTAAAATGTCTTTTAAGGTGGGCACTATTAAGGAAAACCAGTGCAATCTTCCACATTACAATCTTTAAAACTTTAAAGAAGATAGTTCCATGGATGCTATAATCCAAAGTACAGTATTCATAATTAGAAATGAGAAAACTAATCTCCTTCAGTTTTTTCACTTAATGATTTCTGGATTTGGTTGCACTTTAAATCCCTGTTTCCTCTGTGATCACTATGTAATCCATACCTTTTCATTTGGGGCTGGGGGTTCCCTAAATAAAGTATAGAGCAATTCAGGAACAAGACAGAAAATTAATACTGGGCAGCATTATTAATACAATGATTTTCAAAAAGATCTGCAAAATGATATAAATTCAGTGACATGGAGGTGTTTAAAGAATAATTCACTGGATTTATTCATTGGTTCCATTAAAGGAAGGTCTATGGTTAAGCAAAAACACTCTTCTTTCACTTTCTCTTCCCTTTTTGAGCTATTTATTTTAATGGCTACATCAATTGTGCACATCAGGACTTATAAAGCACTGTAAAAAGTGTGTCAATCACAAGCTAAAGAGAGCAGCATTTTAAAGTTAGTATCAGAGATGGGGAAACAAGAGGCAAAGTTAAGAGTTACATAAATAAACCATAAAGATATTAACAGTGGCTGGGCTTCCCCTGGTGGTCCAGTGGGTAAGGACACCGCCTTGCAGTGCAAAGGGCGCCAGTTCGATCCCTGGCCTGAGAAGATCCCATGTGCCGAGGAGCGGCTGGACCAATGTGCCCAACTACTAAGCCGGAGTTCTGGCGAGCATGCGTCAGAGCCGGTGCTCTGCAACGAGAGGGGCCACTGTGATGGGAGGCCCACACAAGCCAAAGAACAAAGATAAATAAATAAAAGATCAATAGAAGTGGGCAAAAAGAATTACAGAGACCAGGAACCTTATATATTACCAGGAAAGCCAAGCATAACAGAAAGACCAAGATAGACAGAGAACAGGCTAATAACAGAAGGAAAACTAGAGCCAAGGGATAGATACACATTTACTTCCCAGAGACACTTTTGCAAATTCCCTTAGAAATACAAAATGCCCTAACAACAGGCATTAAAATGTCTTTTAAGGTGGGCACTATTAAGGAAAACCAGTGCAATCTTCCACATTACAATCTTTAAAACTTTAAAGAAGATAGTTCCATGGATGCTATAATCCAAAGTACAGTATTCATAATTAGAAATGAGAAAACTAATCTCCTTCAGTTTTTACACTTAATGATTTCTGGATTTGGTTGCACTTTAAATCCCTGTTTCCTCTGTGATCACTATGTAATCCATACCTTTTCATTTGGGGCTGGGGGTTCCCTAAATAAAGTATAGAGCAATTCAGGAACAAGACAGAAAATTAATACTGGGCAGCATTATTAATACAATGATTTTCAAAAAGATCTGCAAAATGATATAAATTCAGTGACATGGAGGTGTTTAAAGAATAATTCACTGGATTTATTCATTGGTTCCATTAAAGGAAGGTCTATGGTTAAGCAAAAACACTCTTCTTTCACTTTCTCTTCCCTTTTTGAGCTATTTATTTTAATGGCTACATCAATTGTGCACATCAGGACTTATAAAGCACTGTAAAAAGTGTGTCAATCACAAGCTAAAGAGAGCAGCATTTTAAAGTTAGTATCAGAGATGGGGAAACAAGAGGCAAAGTTAAGAGTTACATAAATAAACCATAAAGATATTAACAGTGGCTGGGCTTCCCCTGGTGGTCCAGTGGGTAAGGACACCGCCTTGCAGTGCAAAGGGCGCCAGTTCGATCCCTGGCCTGAGAAGATCCCATGTGCCGAGGAGCGGCTGGACCAATGTGCCCAACTACTAAGCCGGAGTTCTGGCGAGCATGCGTCCAGAGCCGGTGCTCTGCAACGAGAGGGGCCACTGTGATGGGAGGCCCACACAAGCCAAAGAACAAAGATAAATAAATAAAAGATCAATAGAAGTGGGCAAAAAGAATTACAGAGACCAGGAACCTTATATATTACCAGGGAAAGCCAAGCATAACAGAAAGACCTGGAGGAAGATGACAGGGAGGAGAGATTACATAAAGTACTAATGTGCCCCAGGGTTCTGGAACCAAACGGTGAAGAGTATGTCTACATAAGCTGGAGAGTTCACTGTCAATTTAGAGTTCAGAGTATAAGATGACATGAATAAAGAGATAAGGGCCCGTGTACCCAAGTTGATGACAAATGAGTTCGCAGGGATTCCCACAGGGGCTTGGAGAATACACTGATTACCCATAGTTCCCTGGAGGCCTAAAAAACTTCATCTGTTGCAATGGAAGTATGCTGGATACCTTGGTCACCCTCTAGGATCAGTGCCATGAATACCAGCGCTGTTATCATCATTTTTAAAAAACTTTTTGACCTCTTTTATTGTTTCTTTCTTTCTTTATTTTCATCCATCTTTATTCTTTGGCCTATGTGGCCTCTTATTGCAGTGGCCTCGCTCCTTGCAGAGTACTGGCTCTGGGCACATGCGCTACAGAACGCTGGCTTGTAACTGGACACACTGGTCCAGCCGCTTCACAGCGCGTTGGATCTTCCTGGGCCAGGGATCCAGCAGGTGCCCCTTGCACTGCAAGGCTGACTCTTTATCCACTGGACCACCAGGGAAGCCCTGTTATCATCATTTATTGGTTATCATCTCTCTTATCCAACCTATAGCTATTTCCCAGTTCATAATTACCTCTACCTAATACCAGTTTACCTCTCCTGCCATTTAGCTGCTTCAGGTCTTCAGGGAAACAATTATTAAATCCCTATCCCAAAATGCTAAACCTCGACTAAAATTTTAACTACCATTTACCGCGGCCATAAAGATATTAACAGTGGCTGGGCTTCCCTGGTGGTCCAGTGGGTAAGGACACCGCCTTGCAGTGCAAAGGCGCCAGTTCGATCCCTGGCCTGAGAAGATCCCATGTGCCGAGGAGCGGCTGGACCAATGTGCCCAACTACTAAGCCGGAGTTCTGGCGAGCATGCGTCAGAGCCGGTGCTCTGCAACGAGAGGGGCCACTGTGATGGGAGGCCCACACAAGCCAAAGAACAAAGATAAATAAATAAAAGATCAATAGAAGTGGGCAAAAAGAATTACAGAGACCAGGAACCTTATATATTACCAGGGAAAGCCAAGCATAACAGAAAGACCTGGAGGAAGATGACAGGGAGGAGAGATTACATAAAGTACTAATGTGCCCCAGGGTTCTGGAACCAAACGGTGAAGAGTATGTCTACATAAGCTGGAGAGTTCACTGTCAATTTAGAGTTCAGAGTATAAGATGACATGAATAAAGAGATAAGGGCCCGTGTACCCAAGTTGATGACAAATGAGTTCGCAGGGATTCCCACAGGGGCTTGGAGAATACACTGATTACCCATAGTTCCCTGGAGGCCTAAAAAACTTCATCTGTTGCAATGGAAGTATGCTGGATACCTTGGTCACCCTCTAGGATCAGTGCCATGAATACCAGCGCTGTTATCATCATTTTTAAAAAACTTTTTGACCTCTTTTATTGTTTCTTTCTTTCTTTATTTTCATCCATCTTTATTCTTTGGCCTATGTGGCCTCTTATTGCAGTGGCCTCGCTCCTTGCAGAGTACTGGCTCTGGGCACATGCGCTACAGAACGCTGGCTTGTAACTGGACACACTGGTCCAGCCGCTTCACAGCGCGTTGGATCTTCCTGGGCCAGGGATCCAGCAGGTGCCCCTTGCACTGCAAGGCTGACTCTTTATCCACTGGACCACCAGGGAAGCCCTGTTATCATCATTTATTGGTTATCATCTCTCTCTTATCCAACCTATAGCTATTTCCCAGTTCATAATTACCTCTACCTAATACCAGTTTACCTCTCCTGCCATTTAGCTGCTTCAGGTCTTCAGGGAAACAATTATTAAATCCCTATCCCAAAATGCTAAATGATCCCTCAGGAACTGAAAAACGTTATCATAGACTACCTTTATGGAGTAAGCATATGTTCCCTAGCCACCCATAGAAACAGGAGAAGGAAAGAACAATTGTATACCTTGACAATAGGTCACAAGTGCATTCATTCACTTATTCACTGAATAAAGATGTACTGAACACGAAGTATATGTTAGGTGCTGTAACACTGGAGATACGGGATTGAAAAGCAAGTGTCTTCCGTCAAGGAGTTCCCAATCTAGAGAGGAGATAGGCATACCACCAACAACGATACACTATGTTGACTGCTGTTGGGTAAGGACTCAGAACAGGTTGGTAATGCTGGTAACAATACAGGGACAATCAGAACAGGACAGGACAAGAAAGCATCACTGGTATCTCTCCTAAAGGATGGGGAGAAGTTTGACTGGAGAATAAATATAAGGAGGGCACTCTAGAAAGAGACTGTACAGTTTCAGTTATACTGAAAACTAAATTACCATTGCCAATTATCAAAATTATCATTCCATCATTTCGTCAGAGGTGTTCATCATATTCTTTTGGCATTGGTTTCTCATGATTTTAAAATGTTATCATAAGCATTACTGGCACCACAAGGGGAAGTGGCCTCATCTCATGTGTCACTCTAATCTGTCCACCATAAAATGTCACCCGGTTTTGTCACTTCATGCAGCTGAGAGGCAGCCATCGCTGCACCAGGCTCTGCCTGGCTCACAAGCACCATGCTTTTGCTCTCCTCTGCATTCCTATCCTGATCCAGCAGGACAGTTCTGATGTCTATCTCATTCTCTTAAGAAAAGCAGAAGACAATAGCGCTGCTACTTTGTGCAGCATTGGATTAGAGAGCACAGTCATTAACGCACAGTCATTTCCACGGATCAGTCAACCTAATCAAAATCTGAAAGACCTTCACTCTTGTTTTCTTAGTCTTTTACCTCACTCTGCATGTAACAAGTGATATTCAGGTTGGGGAGGCAAGGTTCTGATAAAGGTCCTCATGGTAGGACTTTAATTACCTCTACCTAATACCAGTTTACCTCTCCTGCCATTTAGCTGCTTCAGGTCTTCAGGGAAACAATTATTAAATCCCTATCCCAAAATGCTAAATGATCCCTCAGGAACTGAAAAACGTTATCATAGACTACCTTTATGGAGTAAGCATATGTTCCCTAGCCACCCATAGAAACAGGAGAAGGAAAGAACAATTGTATACCTTGACAATAGGTCACAAGTGCATTCATTCACTTATTCACTGAATAAAGATGTACTGAACACGAAGTATATGTTAGGTGCTGTAACACTGGAGATACGGGATTGAAAAGCAAGTGTCTTCCGTCAAGGAGTTCCCAATCTAGAGAGGAGATAGGCATACCACCAACAACGATACACTATGTTGACTGCTGTTGGGTAAGGACTCAGAACAGGTTGGTAATGCTGGTAACAATACAGGGACAATCAGAACAGGACAGGACAAGAAAGCATCACTGGTATCTCTCCTAAAGGATGGGGAGAAGTTTGACTGGAGAATAAATATAAGGAGGGCACTCTAGAAAGAGACTGTACAGTTTCAGTTATACTGAAAACTAAATTACCATTGCCAATTATCAAAATTATCATTCCATCATTTCGTCAGAGGTGTTCATCATATTCTTTTGGCATTGGTTTCTCATGATTTTAAAATGTTATCATAAGCATTACTGGCACCACAAGGGGAAGTGGCCTCATCTCATGTGTCACTCTAATCTGTCCACCATAAAATGTCACCCGGTTTTGTCACTTCATGCAGCTGAGAGGCAGCCATCGCTGCACCAGGCTCTGCCTGGCTCACAAGCACCATGCTTTTGCTCTCCTCTGCATTCCTATCCTGATCCAGCAGGACAGTTCTGATGTCTATCTCATTCTCTTAAGAAAAGCAGAAGACAATAGCGCTGCTACTTTGTGCAGCATTGGATTAGAGAGCACAGTCATTAACGCACAGTCATTTCCACGGATCAGTCAACCTAATCAAAATCTGAAAGACCTTCACTCTTGTTTTCTTAGTCTTTTACCTCACTCTGCATGTAACAAGTGATATTCAGGTTGGGGAGGCAGGTTCTGATAAACTTGGTCCTCAAATTTCAGGGGGAGGGAAGTAAAAGACCTTCAATAATTTTTCATGGTCCCAAGCACTAAAGGATACATGAGTAGAAGGGGATGACTGTCGGCAAAACAGAAAGCGTACAAATAAGGCCCAGTTTCTAGAGGGATAACTATAATTTTATCCCATTCTCTCCCAGCGCGCCTTCCCTGGTTGGCTCAGACAGTAAAGAATCCACCTGCAATGCAGGAGACCCGGGTTTGAGCCCTGGGTTGGGAAAATCCCATGGAGAAGGGAATGGCTACCCACTTCAGTATTCTTGCCTGGAGAAACCCACGGATAGAGGAACCTGGCAGGTTATTGACTCTCTGTTCTTGATCAAGTTACTAACTTTTCACAAGAGAAGTTACGAGGTCGCAAAGAGTCAGACATGACGGAGGGACTAATGCTTTTCTTTCTCTACCAAGTCAAAAAAGCATATGAAAAAAGATATAAATCAGGTGATTTTATATAGAAAATCATGACTCTATTATTATTACTTTGTAGATAACTTACCCAAAAAACACCAGCACTTTAAACATGAAGCACATTATCTATTATTAGAGCCATTTCTCCCGTGGTTATTTCCTGTCATGGGTTATAACACCACGAGTGGTTGAGCAAGCTATACTAGCTGTACTTGGAGACGGAATGCAGATTTGTTTGGCTTTGGTTGCTGCATTCTGGTGTCCTTATAATCCAAATGCTTTATCTGAATTCACTGAATTTTAACAGTGAGCAGCACGTGCTTTGCATCTCGGTCATAGGATGTTGTGTGTGTGTGTGTGTATGTGTGTGTGTTCAGTCATTCAGTCATGTCCAACTCTTTGAGACCCAATGGACTGTAGCCCTCCAGGCTCCTCCGTCCATGGCATTTTCCAGGCAAGAATACTGGCTTGGGTTGCCATTTTCTCCTCCAGGGGACAATCCCAACACAAGGATTGAACCCATGACTCCCATGTCTCCTGCATTATAGGCAGATTCTTTACCACTGAGGCACACCAGGGAAGTCCTATAGCATGGTAGAATGGCCTCTTTATTGAAAGAGAGGAATGAAAGGCAGAGGAAGAGATGGGAAGAGAAGAGCTAAAGCTTAAAACTTCACCGTTTCCTCTTTCATTCAAAAGGAGGGTAAGAAGAAGATGGCCAGAGAGAAACAGAAAGTGTCTACAAACACTGAGCACACTAATCCTCAGAATCCCTCTATGAAATGGATGTTGTTATTATCCCATTTTACAGTCTTGAGAAGTTAGTGACTTGACCAAGAGCGCAGGGTCAATAAATTAGAGAGTTTCGCACTCTAACCTTTCTGGTTCCAAATATTCTTTCTTTAAAATCCTTCCTCCTGGAGGACATTTTTCCTTGATAAACCAAGTCAGCAACTAGACTCCATTTGGCGATGCTATTTTAGTCCTAAACAGCTCCCTATCTCTAGCAAGAACCCAAAGAGAGGGGCTGTTTCTTTTTTCTACCAAGGTCAAAAGAGTCAGACATGACGGAGGGACTAATGCTTTTCTTTCTCTACCAAGTCAAAAAAGCATATGAAAAAAGATATAAATCAGGTGATTTTATATAGAAAATCATGACTCTATTATTATTACTTTGTAGATAACTTACCCAAAAAACACCAGCACTTTAAACATGAAGCACATTATCTATTATTAGAGCCATTTCTCCCGTGGTTATTTCCTGTCATGGGTTATAACACCACGAGTGGTTGAGCAAGCTATACTAGCTGTACTTGGAGACGGAATGCAGATTTGTTTGGCTTTGGTTGCTGCATTCTGGTGTCCTTATAATCCAAATGCTTTATCTGAATTCACTGAATTTTAACAGTGAGCAGCACGTGCTTTGCATCTCGGTCATAGGATGTTGTGTGTGTGTGTGTGTATGTGTGTGTGTTCAGTCATTCAGTCATGTCCAACTCTTTGAGACCCAATGGACTGTAGCCCTCCAGGCTCCTCCGTCCATGGCATTTTCCAGGCAAGAATACTGGCTTGGGTTGCCATTTTCTCCTCCAGGGGACAATCCCAACACAAGGATTGAACCCATGACTCCCATGTCTCCTGCATTATAGGCAGATTCTTTACCACTGAGGCACACCAGGGAAGTCCTATAGCATGGTAGAATGGCCTCTTTATTGAAAGAGAGGAATGAAAGGCAGAGGAAGAGATGGGAAGAGAAGAGCTAAAGCTTAAAACTTCACCGTTTCCTCTTTCATTCAAAAGGAGGGTAAGAAGAAGATGGCCAGAGAGAAACAGAAAGTGTCTACAAACACTGAGCACACTAATCCTCAGAATCCCTCTATGAAATGGATGTTGTTATTATCCCATTTTACAGTCTTGAGAAGTTAGTGACTTGACCAAGAGCGCAGGGTCAATAAATTAGAGAGTTTCGCACTCTAACCTTTCTGGTTCCAAATATTCTTTCTTTAAAATCCTTCCTCCTGGAGGACATTTTTCCTTGATAAACCAAGTCAGCAACTAGACTCCATTTGGCGATGCTATTTTAGTCCTAAACAGCTCCCTATCTCTAGCAAGAACCCAAAGAGAGGGGCTCAGTTCAATTCTTGTCATTCATTCACAGGTTGATTACTCTCACAACTTCACTCTAATCAACAGGCTTGTGTTCTCTCACCATGGTGCTTCAGTGTCCAGCAAGCCCCAAACTGGCTGAAGCTTCTTTCACTACTAGGGAAGTAATCAGAAACTGAGACAAGTTTGTAATCAAAATGACCAGACTCAGTTTTGATATAAAAAGAATCAGTGGCACTTCCCTCGTGGCCCAGTGGTTAACAATCCACCTGTCAAGGCAGGGGACATGGGTTGCATCCCAAGCCCAGGAAGATTCCACATGACCTGGCCCAACTAAGCCCATGCCCCACAACTACCAAGACTACACTCTAAAGCCTGTGTGCCACAACTAGGAAAGCTGTCCCGCTACGATGAGGAGCCTGAGCACCACAAGGAAGAGCAGCCCCCGCTCACCACAACTAGAGAAAGCTGGCATGCAGCTACAGAGACCCAGAGCAGCAATAAATCCATCAATCAATAATTTTTAAAATGCATATACATGAAAATTTTTAGTTGAAAAATGTTGTCTATTGTTTTTATTACAGATACTGTACTTTTACTGCAATAAGGCAAGGAAAGACTCTAAAGGTTCACATTTACTTGCTTGAATTAGAGAGAGTTCGGCTTCTGAAGTCTTTACAGAGTTCTGCGTCAAATAGTTTTTGATAAATAAGCAATCAATTACTTTCTTCATATTTCTAAAAATGCAATCGTCAGTTTTTTATAAATAAGTAGTGTATTTTTTCCAAAAAGTTAAGTGTTTACACTTTTCTGAGTTGACAAATATGTATTTTTATCATATTTGTGTGTGTGGCAGAAGAGAAAAAAAAAAAGAACACTGACCATGGAGACAAAATGTAAGGATGTGAAATTTCACTCTGCCCATTTTTAAAAAAAAAGGAAAATTATTTGACTTCTCTGAAATTCAGTTAAATAAGCTAATATTTAGAACAATGACTGGTATGCATCCAATAAGACCTAGCTGGAGGGAGTAACTGCTACAAGCAGTACCCTTAATTTAATTGGGAACTCCTGTAAAGCAAGAACACCTAATCTACAAATTGCCTCCAAATGTAATGAAATTTTAATACTAACTTAACAATTAATGAAGATGATATAATAGTGCACTCTGGAGATACTTAATTAAACATTTATTGCTTTAATCTTGCCGCTTTTCCTACTCTGAGTCCAGTTTTTTTTTTTTTTTCTTTCTAGCTCTCAAATATTTATTTTTATTGGCCCTTGAAATTTCATAGGTCCTAAGTGCCTGTAATGCTCAATGGATAAAATGGTCTTGGCCAAAGTAAGTGGGACAGCTTTGAATGCTACCTCTTCTGGCTCCAAATATCTCTCTGTGATAATCTGCCTCCTGGAGAACATTTCTTCTCAGCAAGAGTTTGGAAAGGTTTCTAGAAGTTTTGGAAAGGTTACTAAACAGGGATTCAAAGGCAGGACAGTAAACCAAAATCCCAGAGTTCACTGATGAGCCAAAATTCTTAAATCACTTTTGCCTAAATTCAGAGTTTACACCATAACCTGGGCTAAAGCTAGCTCTGCATTTAAACATAAATAGGAGAAAGAATCATTCAGTAGAGAGTTGAAACTGACACTGATCCAAGAAGGAATATCTTCTTTAATAAAGTGGGACTACCCCTTGACAGACATGGCTAGAATGTCCTTTTAATTTTCCAAATTGCATTGCAAAACAGTAGCTAAAAATGATACCTTAGCACAAGTCAGGGCAGTGGCACTAGAACTACTAATAGTGATTGTATTTTTCACCTCCATTCCATCAGAGAAAAAGAAAAAGAAAGCATACAAGAAAAAGCCAGTTTAGATCTAGAAGGTTCTTGATGAAGCAGTAAAAATTTTACATTTTATTAAATCTCTGCCTTTAGTATATATTTTTAATATTAAGTGTGATGTAATGTGAGGTACACACAAAGCACTTCTCCTGCTTACATAAATATAAGGTCCAGGAAAAGTATTTATTTGAGTTACAAATGCTACTTTTTCTTTAAATAAGCTAATATTTAGAACAATGACTGGTATGCATCCAATAAGACCTAGCTGGAGGGAGTAACTGCTACAAGCAGTACCCTTAATTTAATTGGGAACTCCTGTAAAGCAAGAACACCTAATCTACAAATTGCCTCCAAATGTAATGAAATTTTAATACTAACTTAACAATTAATGAAGATGATATAATAGTGCACTCTGGAGATACTTAATTAAACATTTATTGCTTTAATCTTGCCGCTTTTCCTACTCTGAGTCCAGTTTTTTTTTTTTTTTCTTTCTAGCTCTCAAATATTTATTTTTATTGGCCCTTGAAATTTCATAGGTCCTAAGTGCCTGTAATGCTCAATGGATAAAATGGTCTTGGCCAAAGTAAGTGGGACAGCTTTGAATGCTACCTCTTCTGGCTCCAAATATCTCTCTGTGATAATCTGCCTCCTGGAGAACATTTCTTCTCAGCAAGAGTTTGGAAAGGTTTCTAGAAGTTTTGGAAAGGTTACTAAACAGGGATTCAAAGGCAGGACAGTAAACCAAAATCCCAGAGTTCACTGATGAGCCAAAATTCTTAAATCACTTTTGCCTAAATTCAGAGTTTACACCATAACCTGGGCTAAAGCTAGCTCTGCATTTAAACATAAATAGGAGAAAGAATCATTCAGTAGAGAGTTGAAACTGACACTGATCCAAGAAGGAATATCTTCTTTAATAAAGTGGGACTACCCCTTGACAGACATGGCTAGAATGTCCTTTTAATTTTCCAAATTGCATTGCAAAACAGTAGCTAAAAATGATACCTTAGCACAAGTCAGGGCAGTGGCACTAGAACTACTAATAGTGATTGTATTTTTCACCTCCATTCCATCAGAGAAAAAGAAAAAGAAAGCATACAAGAAAAAGCCAGTTTAGATCTAGAAGGTTCTTGATGAAGCAGTAAAAATTTTACATTTTATTAAATCTCTGCCTTTAGTATATATTTTTAATATTAAGTGTGATGTAATGTGAGGTACACACAAAGCACTTCTCCTGCTTACATAAATATAATGAGCGTCTCCAGGAAAAGTATTTATTTGAGTTACAAATATGCTACTTTTTTCACTTTGAAAGAAAAACTGGCAGCAAACTATGGTATTCATAGTTGGGTATTTGGCAAGCATTTTTGCAAAAAAAAAAAAAAAAAGCATGTAGAGAGCTTGTCATTTCAAGGAAAACAACTAACAAGTTTAATAAATTTCAAGTTTTCCAAGCTAAAATTAATTTTTTTTAAAATTTTATCTGCCAATACTCAGAGATTTTTCTGGTGAGATTGGTGTGGTATTAATGAACATGATCTTTTGATATTATATAATAAAATGAATTACCATTTGAAAGATCTGCATAATTCAGTGAATCATTACTTTCCAAATGACCAATGCATGATGTTACACATCTATTAAAAATGGAGGACAGAGCACTGAATTTTAATGTAACAGTATTATTCTGGTCTAAGATTACACATTGTACTTAACTTCTAATCAATTATCGTTTGTTAAACTTTAGTGGTGTAGAAAGAATAAAAGTCTTAATTATCTGAAAAGGTCATTAAAATATCCTCTCCATTTATGTATTTCTGTGAGGTTTATTTTCTTCACATACTTCAACCAGGACAACATATGACAATAGATAAAATCCTTCAGCAAATATGAGAATCAAGGTGTCTTCTATTAATCTGGCCATTTAAAACATCTGCAAATACGTAAAGAATGCCATCTTTTTTGCTATTTCTCTCTTTTGGAAGATACATTATTTTTTCATAAAAATATGTCACTTATGTTAACATGCATTGGGTTTACTTTTTAAGTGAATTACTATCAATATTTACTTAGTTTTAATCTCTAATATGGATGATTGAATGATATAATTTATATAAATGCAAGTTCTGTGGTATTCAGTTTTTACAAGTGAAAAACAGTCCTGTGACCAAAAATTTTGAGAATGATAGCTCTAAGGTTAAATATATTCTAAACCAGCATCCATTGTGACATCAGCATTAGGTCAGCCAATGAAGGATTACACACAATCGCTCACTGTTTCACAGAGTCCTCCAGCTGGACTGCCCTTTAAGAAGCTAACCATCAAAGAGCACCTACTATTGCCCTTGATGTTCTCCACAGGACATCTGAGGATGTTATCAAGAAAGATACACAACAAAGAGTAAGAGAAAGGCCATTTCATTCTTTGATTTCTTCATTACTTTCTTTGACTTTGCTCAGGTTTCCCAATACCTTGCTTCTTGTTTCATTATGAAAGATGTACAAACTTCAAGCCAAGAGGGTAAAGGCTGCCGCTGGGCAGATGTGGAATTCGAATTTCTCCAAGATCAGACAATCTCTTAAAAATGCTTACCATAAATGTAAGAATCAGCACCTGAATTCAACTAGATATCCAAGTATGTCTTCCCATGATTGTGATCAAGATGACCTTAATGCTGCTGAAGAAGTGAATCTTCCAGTACTGCTCCAAGATATTAAGACTGCCCAGTTTGAGCTCCTCAACCAAATGACTGACATGATGTGTTCAGTATCAAAAACCCAGGAAAGAACTGACTTTTATCAGAAGCAATCAGAGGGACTGGAAACTAGAATGAATATTTATGAAAATAAACAGTGTACAACAGCTAAAGATGTCTCCTCTATGAAGGAAGTCATTGATGATTTAAAGAAGAAGGTGACTGAACTGGAAAACCTGAATTCTTCCTCCAAAATACATTGTTTAGAGGTTCTGGATGGAGAAAAGGGTAAAGAGCTCATAGACCTACTTCAAAAACTCACACAACCAGAAACTCTGAAGAACACACAGACCTCTGTAGATTCTGGAATCTCTTCAGCAGAACCAGAGAAAGTGCCCAGTTATGCCAAGCCCACTGATCATCTTGAGGAAAAAACAATTTCTCCCCAAATTAAAGTTCTGAAGAAAAGTAACCACCAAAATGCATTAAAAAGCTTTCAAAAAGCGAAGTCAAACATTTATATTTACCCAGACTTCAACACATGGATCAAACTAACTTTTGTCCATGGAGGAAAGTGGAAATTTTTCCTCAGTGCAACCAAGTTAGAGGAATTCATCCAGTGGCTTCTTTCCAGACCAACCCTCCCTCCTGAGGAACCACAAATCACAGTCCAGAAGTATTGTCTATTCACAGGCCCTATTGCAAGCTTGGCCACAACCTGTCTTTCTGTTTTTAACTACATTTACCGTCGTTTTGGTTCCTCAAAAGAGGAAGTAACCAGACTATAGAGTGATGTTCTGCTTTCCTTGGTACAAAATAAATGTAACCTGGCCATGCCAAGCATGCACACATCTTTGTGGTTGCTGTGAACTCATTGGCTGTTAGTTCACTGTGGGTTGGCTGTCTGCAAAGTATCTTTATGTCTACATCATGTTGAGGTGTATCATCACATTGGACAACTGTGATGAATTTTTTGTCAAATTTCTTATTTTCACAAAGGCAATTCATGAGGGCTCATCCAGTGCCCATTTCATAGATAGCTGAAAGTAAAGAATAAAGGGGTCAAAAAATGAGAAACACACTTAGTAGCCCCCACTCTCGTCTTAGTGGCCTTTTGCAGATAAGATTTGTGACACCAGAGAAAGACCCTACTAACAGAATTTTAAACAGCATAGAGTGGAAAAGATACCCACTGACAAGGCTACTAAAGTTAGAGCTCAAAAAATGAAAGGCACTGAAAGGACGAGGCACTGCCAGAAAAACGTTTATTCCAAAATTGGAATTTTTCTCTCAACTTCACCTCCATAAAATAATCGGAAAAGGTAGGGAGAGCTGAGTATGGTATTAGGGTTTTTTTTTTCCCCATTTTCATGAAATGAGACAAATGCCATATTGTATAGGTTTGATACAGAGGAAAAGAGAAAATCTCAAGAGGGATTTGTGAGTTAAGTTAAATCTTGATACTACACCATCATAGATTCTTGCAAAGTCTTTTTTTTGGATAAACCACATAAATACTACATATCTAGGGTGGGCCTCATTTGTGCAGCAACAGGTAGCTGCCATTGTAATGTAATTTCTCTAAATATCATGCAAATGAACAACAACAACAAAAATGTTTCCTTTATCACTAATGAGTAAGTGAAATCTACCAATCAGAAGATCTTGGTTCTGAACAGTCTTAAATTCTATAAGACTTAGGAGCTTTATTGTTTCTCATCTACCTTTGTTTTGTCATCTATGAGAAGGGGAATTGTATTCATTTAGTAAATACTTCTTCAGTGTTTCCTAACAGCAAGGAATAGTGAAGGGTAAAAGAAAACACATAAGACATTCTCTATGTAGACACATAACGTCGAATGGGACAAACAAAACATGTACAGACAATTCCAATGTATGACAGGTGGGCAGCAAAACAGCAATATGAAGAGTTCTCCTGGTATCAGAGGAGAAAGAGGGTTGATGAGCCCTATGGTAAGGGGGTCAGGTGGAGAGCAACGGTGTGGTAGGAGGTGGTGGTGAGGGAAGTGGAGCAGAAGAAGGAAAAACAAGAGCATGGGAGCGGGCCAGCAGGAAACATGGGAAACAAAAGTCACCAGGCACTTTGTAAATGTAAAGTACTTACAGGCTATCATTCCAGCTCTTCTAGGGATCTCACAGGTTTCTCTTCAGGGATACTTATTTTAACCTCGTTCGTCTTAACCTATTTTGCATAATACCTGCGTAAGAATGCTACAGGAGAAGAAAGTGAGGAGGACACTATTTTATTTCCTCAGGATCTTAAAAGATGAGACTTCCCATCATTTCCCTAAAAATGACATTTGTCCTGTTAACTCACATAAATTCCCTGTGAGGAAAGAGGATTTTACCCTTAAGTCAATTATTTATGATCATCACCTAGACAAGATCTCCTCTGACTCGTTAAAATTATAACTCAGTTTAAAACTACATGTAATCAAATAATTGCACCCCAGTCCGCGCTTGCCTTTCAGCCTACTCACCCCACCCAGCCTGGCGCAGAGGGAGTGACGTCGTTCTTACCCACCCTCCTCCTCCGGCGGTTCCGAGGGTCTTCATCATTCAGCTCTGTTCTTTCCTCAAAGTTGATCACCACCTACCATTCTTCGTGCTCAGCTCACACAAGTGTGTGTTTCCTCTGTCCCTGTTCCCCTTTCTCTCCTGCTGATCTCCTATCATTCTCTTTGAACCTGTCCCCAGCTCCTCCTCTCCACTCTTTCCACAGCTTCTAGAATCATGTCTTCCGTGCTCTCTCTTCTGGTCCTTTGCCCATCACTCTAGCAGATTCTTCTCAGTTTCTTAGATGATTCCTCTGCCATTGATCTTTCTCTTAAAATACCGATGCTTCACTTTAATCACTCCCAAGTCAAAGGACTCCTAACCCAGCCTCTTCTGGGACATCTTGAGCATTAGTTCCAAGTGACTACTTATCTTTTCCACTTGGATGAGTCTCAAATACTTTACCTCCTAAAATTAGTCTTAATTTCTCATCCCTCCTCTGATTCAAACCCATTTCTCTCTTTATTAATGACATCACAGTACAAACTATCCACATTACCCAACTGGAAATTACTCTCATCTTCACCTTTACTTGATGTATTGATCATCAAATCTTTCCCTGTTTACCTTCCAACAATTCATGGAATCCATTCTCTATCTCTGTCCCCACTTCTGTTTTGGTTCAAGCCATAATATCTATCTATGAATGAAAAGTTTTCCTGCTTGGTATCCCAGCCTCCACAATGTCCATAATCCAATCTTAGTAGGGTAATTTTTATATGAAACAAAGATAAATTTTAACTTATTTTAATGAAGCAACATTGGTTTATAACATATGTCTCATGAACAACATTGTACTTCTATTTCCGTATACCCTACAGTGTGCTCACCATCACCAGTTGATCTCCTTTAACTCACATAAATTCCCTGTGAGGAAAGAGGATTTTACCCTTAAGTCAATTATTTATGATCATCACCTAGACAAGATCTCCTCTGACTCGTTAAAATTATAACTCAGTTTAAAACTACATGTAATCAAATAATTGCACCCCAGTCCGCGCTTGCCTTTCAGCCTACTCACCCCACCCAGCCTGGCGCAGAGGGAGTGACGTCGTTCTTACCCACCCTCCTCCTCCGGCGGTTCCGAGGGTCTTCATCATTCAGCTCTGTTCTTTCCTCAAAGTTGATCACCACCTACCATTCTTCGTGCTCAGCTCACACAAGTGTGTGTTTCCTCTGTCCCTGTTCCCCTTTCTCTCCTGCTGATCTCCTATCATTCTCTTTGAACCTGTCCCCAGCTCCTCCTCTCCACTCTTTCCACAGCTTCTAGAATCATGTCTTCCGTGCTCTCTCTTCTGGTCCTTTGCCCATCACTCTAGCAGATTCTTCTCAGTTTCTTAGATGATTCCTCTGCCATTGATCTTTCTCTTAAAATACCGATGCTTCACTTTAATCACTCCCAAGTCAAAGGACTCCTAACCCAGCCTCTTCTGGGACATCTTGAGCATTAGTTCCAAGTGACTACTTATCTTTTCCACTTGGATGAGTCTCAAATACTTTACCTCCTAAAATTAGTCTTAATTTCTCATCCCTCCTCTGATTCAAACCCATTTCTCTCTTTATTAATGACATCACAGTACAAACTATCCACATTACCCAACTGGAAATTACTCTCATCTTCACCTTTACTTGATGTATTGATCATCAAATCTTTCCCTGTTTACCTTCCAACAATTCATGGAATCCATTCTCTATCTCTGTCCCCACTTCTGTTTTGGTTCAAGCCATAATATCTATCTATGAATGAAAAGTTTTCCTGCTTGGTATCCCAGCCTCCACAATGTCCATAATCCAATCTTAGTAGGGTAATTTTTATATGAAACAAAGATAAATTTTAACTTATTTTTAATGAAGCAACATTGGTTTATAACATATGTCTCATGAACAACATTGTACTTCTATTTCCGTATACCCTACAGTGTGCTCACCATCACCAGTTGATCTCCTTCACCCATTCTGCCTTCTCCCCTTTCTTTTCCCCTCTGGTAACCACTGCTCTCTCCTCTACCTGTTTGCTTTTTGTTTGGTTTGGTTTCATTTATTTATTCTGTGATTCCACAGGATGGAAAAAGGTAGCTAGAAAGCTTTATTTTTTTCCTTCCAGTTTAAGTTGTATGGCATAATGATTTGACTCATACATCATGAAAGATTACAATAAATTTAGTGAACATCCTTCATCTCATACAGATACAAAATTAAAGAAAAATAAAAACATGTTTGCTGTGAAGAGAATGCTTAGGATTTACTAACTTAACAATTTTCATATACAACATGCAGTGGTGCTAATTATATTAATCACATTAAACACCACGTCCCTAGTATATTTTTATCTTACATAACTAGAAGTTTGTACCTTTTGACCACCTTCATCCAGTTCCCCTTCCCACAACCCCTTGCCTCTGGTACCCACACAAATCTTTTTTAATAAGTTTATTTGTTTTTTCTGAAGTATAATTACCTATAGTACTATGTTAGTTCCTAGTGCAAAACATAGTAATTTAATATTTCTGTACATTACAAAATGATCATCACCATAAGTCTAGTTGCCACCTGTTCACTCTAAAAAGCTATTACATTATTACTGACTACATATTGACTATGCTTCCCATTCTGGATGTACGTATCACACCCATGTCTTGTAAGTGAAGTTTGTACTTCTTAATTCCCCTCACCGCCCATACCCCACCCCTCTGGCAAACTCCTGCTTGTGCTCTCTGTATTTATGAATCTGTTTCTGTTAGTTTTGTTTGTCAGTTTGTTTTGTTTTTTAGATTCAACATATAAGTTAATTTCTCTGTCTGATTCATTTGGACCTAGAAGGTCCATCCATGTTGATGCAAATAGCAAGCTGTCATCTTTTATGGCTGAGTAGTATTCCATTGTGTATATATACCATAACTTCTTTACCATAACTTCTTTATGGTATGGGTGAATGGTCACCCATTGATGGGCACCTTGGTTATTTCCACATATTGGCTTTTGTAAATAATACTGTAATGAAATAAGGGGTGCATATATCTTTTCAAATTAATATTTTCATATTCTTTGGATTAATATTCAGAAGTGGGATTGTGGGATCATATGGTAGTCCTATTCTTACTTTTCTGAGGAATTTCCATACTTTTTTTCCATAGTAGCTACACCAATTTACATTCCTATCAATAGTATATGAGGGTTCCATTTTCCCCACATCCTTGCTAACATTTACTATTTCTTGCCTTTTTTATAATAATCATTGTAATAGGCACAAAGTAATATCTCATTATAGCTTTGATTTGCATTTCTCTAATAATCAGTGATGTTGAACATCTTTTCATATAACTATTGGCCATCTGTGTATCTTCTTTGGAAAAAATGTGTATTTAGATTTCTCTGACCATTTTTGAATCAGGTTGTCTCTGTTTTCTGCTGTTGAGTTGTATGAGTTCTTCATAATATATTTTGGATATTAACCCCTTACTACACCTATGATTTGCAAATATATTCTGTCATTTGTCAAGTTGTCTTTTGATTTTATTGATGGTTTCCTTTGTTGTACAAAAACTTTCTAGCTTGATGTAGTCCCATGTGTTTATATTTGCTTTTCCCTTGCTTAAGGACATCCAGAAATATGTTGCCAAGACTGTCAAAGAAAGGGTGGGTTATTTTAACACAGTTCTAAAATCTTTTTACTGTTTCTCACACTGAGGAGAATGAAATCCAAATTTCTTTGCAGAGCCTATGCAACCATTTCCATCCTGAATTTTTACATATGGAAGGCAGTGTCCTATCATGGCTAATGCACAGTGGCTTTGGTGTCAGACTCACCTGGTTCGAGAGCTAGCTCTGTCAGTTATTAGCTGTGTGACTTCTAAGCCAAAGCTTAAATTCCCAAAACCTCAGTGCCTGTATTCCTAAAATAAGAATAATAATCAAAGGTTATTGTCAGGAATTTTGATGATGATTATTATATGAAGCCCTTAGTAATTTAAATGACATAGAGTAAGTATGAAATAAACTGCATTTATTATAAATTACTTCTTCATTCTCATCCTTCCATAACTTTACATGCAAACCACCATCCAACCACATGGGACCTCACGTGTGAATGTATGCTGAGTTGCTTCAGTTGTGTCTGACTCTTTGTGACCCCATGGACTATGGCTCCCATATCCAGGCAAGAATACTAGAGTGGGTTGCCATGCCATCCTCCAGGGGATCTTCTCGACCCAGGATCGAACCCATATCTCTTATGTCTCCTGCACTGGCAGGCAGGTTCTCTACTACTAGCACCACCTGGGAATGCCTTCCAGATTTTTTCAAATCTTGTATATTAGTTCTTACTGACCCTACAGGCTTGGATGCCTTTCTCTTATTTAGCTGATGAGCAATAATTCATCATTTTAGGCTCAAATATTGTTCTCTCTAAGACACCTTGCCTGACTCTAAGCCTCTACCCGAGTCTCTCTGTGGCAGAAACTGAAGACTTCCACAAACCCCAACTAGTGTAGACACTGACTTTATATACATATCATATACACTGTCATTTTGTGCTCACATGTGTCTCCTTCATCACACATTAAGCTTTCTGTGTTAGAGATAGAAACTTAACAGTTTATCTTAAACAGCACAACCCATTCTACCAACAGATTCTCAGTAAATATTTTTGAATTAAAAAAAAGACAGAAAAGAAAGCATCATTCTCTTCTACAAAGACAAGGGGTATAAGTTTAACTAGATGAATGATTGTAATACATATGTCAAACACGAAAACCACTGCACTTTCACCAAAATGTCTCAAACCATTCTTGGGGCCATCAAAGTAAACTCAGTTACTCATCACTTGACAGCGAACAGGAATATCCAAAGTAGAACAGTCTTTATTTACTGAAAATTTATCATGTATCAGGCACTGCTAAAAGTTGAGTACATAAAGGTGAACTTTATAGCTACATGATTTTAGCAAATTCCTTAAGCCTTGTATTCTTCCGTTTTCTTGGCTTTAAATTTCAGACTCCTTCGATAGCCCAGTTATTAGCTGTGTGACTTCTAAGCCAAAGCTTAAATTCCCAAAACCTCAGTGCCTGTATTCCTAAAATAAGAATAATAATCAAAGGTTATTGTCAGGAATTTTGATGATGATTATTATATGAAGCCCTTAGTAATTTAAATGACATAGAGTAAGTATGAAATAAACTGCATTTATTATAAATTACTTCTTCATTCTCATCCTTCCATAACTTTACATGCAAACCACCATCCAACCACATGGGACCTCACGTGTGAATGTATGCTGAGTTGCTTCAGTTGTGTCTGACTCTTTGTGACCCCATGGACTATGGCTCCCATATCCAGGCAAGAATACTAGAGTGGGTTGCCATGCCATCCTCCAGGGGATCTTCTCGACCCAGGGATCGAACCCATATCTCTTATGTCTCCTGCACTGGCAGGCAGGTTCTCTACTACTAGCACCACCTGGGAATGCCTTCCAGATTTTTTCAAATCTTGTATATTAGTTCTTACTGACCCTACAGGCTTGGATGCCTTTCTCTTATTTAGCTGATGAGCAATAATTCATCATTTTAGGCTCAAATATTGTTCTCTCTAAGACACCTTGCCTGACTCTAAGCCTCTACCCGAGTCTCTCTGTGGCAGAAACTGAAGACTTCCACAAACCCCAACTAGTGTAGACACTGACTTTATATACATATCATATACACTGTCATTTTGTGCTCACATGTGTCTCCTTCATCACACATTAAGCTTTCTGTGTTAGAGATAGAAACTTAACAGTTTATCTTAAACAGCACAACCCATTCTACCAACAGATTCTCAGTAAATATTTTTGAATTAAAAAAAAGACAGAAAAGAAAGCATCATTCTCTTCTACAAAGACAAGGGGTATAAGTTTAACTAGATGAATGATTGTAATACATATGTCAAACACGAAAACCACTGCACTTTCACCAAAATGTCTCAAACCATTCTTGGGGCCATCAAAGTAAACTCAGTTACTCATCACTTGACAGCGAACAGGAATATCCAAAGTAGAACAGTCTTTATTTACTGAAAATTTATCATGTATCAGGCACTGCTAAAAGTTGAGTACATAAAGGTGAACTTTATAGCTACATGATTTTAGCAAATTCCTTAAGCCTTGTATTCTTCCGTTTTCTTGGCTTTAAATTTATGTCATAAGGCTGTCATGTTAATTAAATGAGACCATGTGTATAACCTGCCCAGAACAGTTCCTAACTCAGTGGACCCTTAACAAATGGCCGTTATTTCCTTCCTTCCCTAGGCTAGATGTTAAACGGGGGCTTGAAGGTGAACAAGACATGGATCCTAACTCAATGAGCTCCCATTCAGAACTGCCTCTTTTCATCAACCATAAAGGACTCCAGACAAATGATAAAGCAAGTGACAGGTTGAATACAAAAGCTCCAAAACAACTCCTGACTCCCTCGTCTAAAGATAGTGTGATAAGAATAAGATAGGGTGTGACCCTTTCCTCCTGGTCTGGGCATTCAACCAATATGCCATCATCTATAACAGCCATTTGCCAACCTTTAATTGTACACTATAAAAATAAGCATCAGAGAAAAGTATTGAGGCTGGGGGGGGGGAAGACACTCAGTTTAAGATGAATAGTTTCGTTCAGTCTGGCATACTTGCTAGCATAGACACAGACACTGCAGCATCCTATTTATTCAAACACACCAATGTTTATTGAAATGTGACTCTATGCAGGGAACTAGCTGAGCTAGATGTGAACCAATAGAGATGAAAATGACACATACTTTCCTTTCATGAAAAAGGAACTTACTTTCCAACAGCATTCTCTCCAGTTGCCAATTATTTTGGCTGGCTGCTTTGATCTGGATTAGAAAATGATATACTTCATTTAAAACTCAATTTAGTTTTGTCACAGGACACAAAAGTCTAACTTAGAAGACATTGCTAATCCTAAAAGCAATGTTTTAAGGTTAATTCTTCAAGCCACAAAGATGCAACTTTTTCTTTTAACATATACATCCAAAACGTAGACTTCCCTAACATACCAAAAGACTATGCTTCAAAAGTTCATTTGCAAATCCAATGAATACAATTTAAAATGCATATCACAAAGAAACAGTACTAGAGCTGGACTTGGAACCATCCTGCAAAAGCTGATTGAACTACAATATACCTGTGATATCGGTATGCATTAAACTGTAAAGCCAAGCTTCTGTGCATTCTCATGACAAAGTATATTCAGGAAAATAAAAGAGTGGTATCCTAACATGTGGATCAGGGTCCCCATTCCAAATGAAAACTTTACAGATTGATGGTTCTAGTAGGACACACTGGGGAATAGGGAGAAAAAGGGCAGGATGTAAATGGAGACCAAGGCAAGAACTCCCGGGATGAAAAGTTGAGATGAGTAGCTCTTGAGCAAGGGAAAGAAAAGAAGGCTCCATGTGGCTCCTAAAAATTTAGTCCAAGGAATAAGGGCCTAAGTGGGGCCAGGGTCATCTTTTACAGTGATGAGGGATTGAAAGCTGAAATAGAAGGGAGAGGGTTTATATGAACACATGTAAACAACCAAAGTAGGGTTCAATAAATGGTGATGGAGATACTGGAGATGGTGAGGCAGAGGCAAAACCTGTAGGCAGTGTGCCCTTGTGTGTCTTTTGGAATACAATCTACTTGGTAGACAACTGCATTTGTGAGAAGCATGGAACTCCAAGCCTTTCAGGACTATGAAATATCAGTAGCCTGTGGAGTTACTGCAGCTGGGCTATGGCTGGACCAATGGAACGTGCAGGCAAAAATACTGCTCTTGTGAGGCTCTTGTGACAAAGACAGGATTAAGTCTGCATAGCCCTCACCTTTTCCCTTCCCCAGCCCATTCTTTTCACCTAAAGCTTGAAGAGGAAGAGTGTAGTATGTGGGGATATGCACCCCAGGCAGAGGCAGAGTCAAGAAGGAGGACAAGAAAGAGGAAAAAGAGAACTCCCAATAGGAGTGAGAAACAGCTGAAGTTCAGGTGCATCCCTTTACATAACAAGGACACTCCCACCAGGCAGAAGTAAGGCACTACACCATAGGCTCTGAAAACACTTTTAAAAAAAGGCAGTGCCTCCACAGGCAGTTAAACCGAACTTGATAGTCATCAGTTTTCTACTTGGGGCTACATTTTAGCTCTAAAGAATCTGGCAAAAGCTTTCAGAACAGCTCTCCCCAGGATTTTTCCAACCTTTTCCTTTAGTCAAGGGTTCAACCTATTCTTAGCTATCTCTGCTCTCTCCTACTCTGACTGAGGAAAGGAAATGTACATAACAATGTACCCAGGTGAGAGCCTCATTCTGATGATGTATGCTTTCTGCCAGTCCTTTCAGAAGGGGTGTTCTCATGAGAAAAGATCCTGATGGGAGGTGTGACACGTCTTTTGGATATCAGAAAATTGAAATGTGGGTATGACTCTCATTTTCTAAGTGACCCTCAGTCAACTTATCTTTGCAAACTATAAAGATAATAATTGCTTGATGTACATGTTGTAATTGAATCACAGCCATCAGTGACAGAGTTATCTGTTGTTACAGCAATATTAACAACATTATGCCTAAGGCAGTCTAATTAGAAGGGCACCGTCAGTGACACAACGGGCTTTTTCAATATGTTATCCAAGAGGTATGATCAGAAGATGAGTCAGAGCTGACATAATGAAGTTTCTGATCAGAGGCTCTTCTGAAGACCAAGAGTTATTGAAGGAGACAAGGAAGAACAGATGAGTGGCAGACTCATGCAGGCTATCTGAGGACAATGAAAAGCAATGGAATTTACTGGACTCAACCTTGCTCCTACCTTCTCAGTGGCAGGATCCCAAAGCCATAGATGTTACCTATGAAAAGAAGCCTAAAGATACCGAGTTCAGTGATATTCAAGTGAGCTTTTTAAAATCTCCTGGCAGACTGATATCATGATATAAGCACGGGTCAAGGGGCATAAACTTATTGCCACCCCATTTGAGAACCGTGACTATAAGGAAGAGTGTAATGTAGGGACTATAACAAAAACAAATTATTGATTTTGCTCAGTCATATCTGACATTTGCAGCTCCATGGATGGTAGCCTGCCAAGCTCCTGTGTCCATGGAATTTTCCAGGCAAGCATGCTGAAGTGGATTGCCACTTGCTACTTCAGGGGATTTTCCCAATTTAGGAATTAAACCTGCATCTTTTTATGGCTCCTGCACTAGCTGGTGGATTCTTTACCACTAGCACCACCTGAAAAGACCACAATTGTTTTTACTTATTTATTATTTCCCTATAGCCTCTCAGTTAAGAAAAGAACTCTCCACACTGAGAAAATACATCAAAAGGTATTTTAATCTAATTTTCTTCTCTTTATTTGCTCTAACATTCTGGTTCTTCTATGGCTTCCAACAGGTTTTTTTTTCTTTTTTTTTTTAATTTCTAAGGAGGAGTTGGAAGTATTTTTTTTCAGTTCACTGAAAATGGCTTTTATAATAAGCAAATTTTATAGAACTTTGATCATAACAACAATGAAAACGAACTCAAGAATAACATGGACAAAATAATTATACATAAACTTCAGACTTTTTTTTTTAACATTTATTTTTTATTTATTTATCTGTTGGGGGGTGGGGTGGGGAGGGAGGGGGATGGGCGGGCCACTTCTATTGGTCTTTCGTTTATCTATTTTGATCTGTCTTTGTTCTTTGGCTCCTGTGGGCCTCCCATCACGGTGGCCTCTGTCGTCGCAGAGCGCCGGCTCTGGGTGCATGCACCCCAGAGCTCTGGTTCGGTAATTGGACACATCAGTCCAGCCGCTCCATGGCACGTGGGATCTTCCCAGGCCAGGGATCGAACCGGCGCCCCTTGCACTGCAAGGCGGTGTCCTTACCCACTGGACTACCAGGGGAAGCCCAACTTCAGACTTTTTAAAATCACTGAATCTAACAGAAGATAGATTACAGAGCTCCCCTTTTTCTGTGTTTTTTTTATCTCAGGTCTTAAACTTTCACAGTTGTAAAATCAATTTCAATCTATTTGGGAATACTATTAATATACGACTGAACAGCCTAAGGAAGACTGTAATGTAGGGACTATAACAAAACAAATTATTGATTTTGCTCAGTCATATCTGACATTTGCAGCTCCATGGATGGTAGCCTGCCAAGCTCCTGTGTCCATGGAATTTTCCAGGCAAGCATACTGAAGTGGATTGCCACTTGCTACTTCAGGGGATTTTCCCAATTTAGGAATTAAACCTGCATCTTTTTATGGCTCCTGCACTAGCTGGTGGATTCTTTACCACTAGCACCACCTGAAAAGACCACAATTGTTTTTACTTATTTATTATTTCCCTATAGCCTCTCAGTTAAGAAAAGAACTCTCCACACTGAGAAAATACATCAAAAGGTATTTTAATCTAATTTTCTTCTCTTTATTTGCTCTAACATTCTGGTTCTTCTATGGCTTCCAACAGGTTTTTTTTTCTTTTTTTTTTTAATTTCTAAGGAGGAGTTGGAAGTATTTTTTTTCAGTTCACTGAAAATGGCTTTTATAATAAGCAAATTTTATAGAACTTTGATCATAACAACAATGAAAACGAACTCAAGAATAACATGGACAAAATAATTATACATAAACTTCAGACTTTTTTTTTTAACATTTATTTTTTATTTATTTATCTGTTGGGGGGTGGGGTGGGAGGGAGGGCGATGGGCGGGCCTCTTCTATTGGTTTTTCGTTTATCTATTTTGATCTGTCTTTGTTCTTTGGCTCCTGTGGGCCTCCCATCACGGTGGCCTCTGTCGTCGCAGAGCGCCGGCTCTGGGTGCATGCACCCCAGAGCTCTGGTTCGGTAATTGGACACATCAGTCCAGCCGCTCCATGGCACGTGGGATCTTCCCAGGCCAGGGATCGAACCGGCGCCCCTTGCACTGCAAGGCGGTGTCCTTACCCACTGGACTACCAGGGGAAGCCCAACTTCAGACTTTTTAAAATCACTGAATCTAACAGAAGATAGATTACAGAGCTCCCCTTTTTCTGTGTTTTTTTTATCTCAGGTCTTAAACTTTCACAGTTGTAAAATCAATTTCAATCTATTTGGGAATACTATTAATATACGACTGAACAGCCTAAGGAAGACTGAAAAAATTGGAAAGATTCAATTCACTATGACTCATTTAAGTGAACCAAAGAACTAGCAGCCTCAGATTCATTTCTCTGTCACTTTATTAAAATAAGTTCAGCTCACAGACAAATGGAATTTTAATCAGGAGTGAAATTTCCCGAGCTTTAACAAGAGACCGAACTCTTCTGGTCTCTTGCTAATCAAATGTGCTGAATATTCCTTAAAGACAAGAGAGACGTGCGTGGACATGACGGGGACGGGCTACACCGATCACTCTTCCCCAGTGTGTTCGCCTACAGTCCCTACGTGGGTAAGAAGTCCTGAAACTTATCTCAGTCCCAAATTCTTGTGCACCTTTTTAAACAGGCCCCTTTCCAGGACATAGATTGGAAAGAAAAATGATGAGGATATGTCCTCCTCCCAGTCTGTGAAATTTAATGATTTTAAGTTGCCAAATTGTGGGGATTAAACGTATTATTCAACTTCATTGAAATAAATCACAAATTGAGTGAGGCAGCACCAGGTTCCTCCTACTAATGTCTTAGGTGTATTCCACCACAGTCATAGAAGATTCATTCATGTATTACTTTGTCACTGAAAGCCTACTATAAACCAGATATCATGCTAAGTACTTGGTAATATGTTGGTTAGTAACACAAATATGATGCTCTCCTGAAGCTCCCAGGGAATGGTTTAGAGACCACAGTCTTTCTAAAGATTCCTCTTCTCATATGTCAATGTTTCAGTCTCATCAGAGCCACTGCCAAGTGGTGACTCACTTCCTCTGCTTTGGCCGTGGCCATGACTTGCCAGTTTTATCTCCCCACGGAGTGCTTCCTTGGTCCTCTATTGTTAAGTGCTAGACACTGTTGGTTAGACTACCCAAGAACCATTTCCCACCCTTTTCTACCATGAAGCCTCCACCCATGAGGCTACATCATCAAGTATGTGCTTTTTTAGTTTCTTTTATCCTCTGGCCCCAGATGTAAACAGAGATCTGCTGGAGGTAATCCTAGGAATTTTTATTCTTTGATAAACAGGGACACATGCAACTAGCAAGCACTTCCAACTTCTATTTCTTCTTGCTTTGAAAGCAGAAACAATGGCTAGACGTCAGCACTCATACTGTGAATGTAAGAAAAGATCAAAAGAATACAAAGGTGCTGGCCCTGACATTGTAGTGCCCCTGAAACAACACCAGCAACCTGTATTAAAGAACTGATTATTGTATGAGAAATAAACCCATATTGTTTAAGCCATTCTAGTTGGATTTTTTGCCTCTCACAGACAAATGCAATTGTTACTGACATATTACCATTGCCACTATCACAGCCAAAGATGCCTTTGTATCTTATGACTTTAGCAATCTTTATATTCCTATGCTGTCCATAAAAAAGCTGAAAAATTAATCCCAACGTGTTACTTGATCCAGATGAAGTCCTGTTAAGAACATGGGTGTTAATATAAAATGGGACAAAGACAGCCTCTTCAACAAATGGTGCTGGGAAAATTGGACAGCTACATGCAAAAAAATGAAGCTGGAACATTCCCTGACACAAAGATAAACTCAAAATGGATTAAAGACCTAAATATAAGACCAGAAACCACCAAACTCTTAGAGGAGAATATAGACAAAACCAAAATAATCAACGATTTTCCATAGAAGATTCATTCATGTATTACTTTGTCACTGAAAGCCTACTATAAACCAGATATCATGCTAAGTACTTGGTAATATGTTGGTTAGTAACACAAATATGATGCTCTCCTGAAGCTCCCAGGGAATGGTTTAGAGACCACAGTCTTTCTAAAGATTCCTCTTCTCATATGTCAATGTTTCAGTCTCATCAGAGCCACTGCCAAGTGGTGACTCACTTCCTCTGCTTTGGCCGTGGCCATGACTTGCCAGTTTTATCTCCCCACGGAGTGCTTCCTTGGTCCTCTATTGTTAAGTGCTAGACACTGTTGGTTAGACTACCCAAGAACCATTTCCCACCCTTTTCTACCATGAAGCCTCCACCCATGAGGCTACATCATCAAGTATGTGCTTTTTTAGTTTCTTTTATCCTCTGGCCCCAGATGTAAACAGAGATCTGCTGGAGGTAATCCTAGGGAATTTTTCTTCTTTGATAAACAGGGACACATGCAACTAGCAAGCACTTCCAACTTCTATTTCTTCTTGCTTTGAAAGCAGAAACAATGGCTAGACGTCAGCACTCATACTGTGAATGTAAGAAAAGATCAAAAGAATACAAAGGTGCTGGCCCTGACATTGTAGTGCCCCTGAAACAACACCAGCAACCTGTATTAAAGAACTGATTATTGTATGAGAAATAAACCCATATTGTTTAAGCCATTCTAGTTGGATTTTTTGCCTCTCACAGACAAATGCAATTGTTACTGACATATTACCATTGCCACTATCACAGCCAAAGATGCCTTTGTATCTTATGACTTTAGCAATCTTTATATTCCTATGCTGTCCATAAAAAAGCTGAAAAATTAATCCCAACGTGTTACTTGATCCAGATGAAGTCCTGTTAAGAACATGGGTGTTAATATAAAATGGGACAAAGACAGCCTCTTCAACAAATGGTGCTGGGAAAATTGGACAGCTACATGCAAAAAAATGAAGCTGGAACATTCCCTGACACAAAGATAAACTCAAAATGGATTAAAGACCTAAATATAAGACCAGAAACCACCAAACTCTTAGAGGAGAATATAGACAAAACACTCAAGGACATAAATCAAAGCGAAATATTCTATGACCTGCCTACTAGAATAGCAGAACTAAAACCAAAAATTAACATGTGGGACCTAATGAAACTTACAAGCTTTTGTACAACAACAACAACAACAAAAAAACTACAAAAAAGGTGAACAGACAACTCACAGAGTGGGAGAAAATAATAGCAAATGAAACTAACAGACAAAGAATTAATCTCCCAAATCTACAAGCAACTCAGACAACTCAGCACCAGAAAAGTGAACAACCCAATCAAAAAATGGGAAACGAACCATAAGAGACATAGCTCCAAAGAAGACATACAGATGGCCAAAAAACACATGAAATGATGCTCAACCTCACTCACTATTAGAGAAGTGCAAACCAAAACTACAATGAGATATCATCTCAACCAGTCAGAATGGCCATCATCACAAATCGACATACAATAAATGCTGGAGAGGATGCGGAGAAAAGGGAACACTCTTGCACTGCTGGTGGGAATGTAAATTGATACAGCCGCTATGGAGGACAGTATGGAGATTTGTTAAACTAAAAATAGAAGCACCATACGACCCAGCAGTCCCACAATTAGGCTTATACCCTGATGAAATCAAATCTGAAAGAGGCACCTGTACCCCAATGTTCATTGCAGCACTCTATACAATAGCCAGAACATGGAAGCAACCTAGATGTCCATCAATGAATGAATGGATACAAAAGCTCGGGTACATATATACAATGGAATACTACACAGCTGTAGAAAGAAATTCAGAAGAATCAGTCCTAATGAGGTGGCTGAATCTAGAACCTATCCTAAAAAGTGAAGTAAGTCAAAAAGAGGACAAGTACAATATACTAACACACATATATGGAATATAGTAGGATGGTAATGATAACACATGCAGTGAAACAATGGAAAAACAGACATGGACAGTAGACATATAGACATTTTGAGGAATGAACAGTGGGTGGGAGGTGTAGAGGCAATAACATGGAAACCTGTACTATCATATATGAAAAAGACAGCTATTGTCATTGCACTGTGGGATAGGGGATCCTGCAGGGGCGCTGTGAGATGGCCTGGAGGGATGGGATGGGGTGGGGGTGGGGGACTGGGAAAGGGGTGGAGAAGGAATGGGAGACAGGGATATACATCTGACTAATCTGGGATTATACTTATCTATAAATAACAAAAAAGGAAAAAGTAAAATAAAAATTAAAAAAAAAAAAGAACATGGGTGTTTGGTGCACATCAACTTTGATTTTGGTTGTTCACCTGGAGATATTTATGAAGTCACCTTATGGGTATGAGAAGTGAGACCTGCAGTGTGTGTATGTACCCAATCTCCACGCCAGTGGAGTTACACAGATATCAATCCATTTCAAATAAGATTTTAGCATTTTATCTCTTAAGCATTCCCCAGGTAAGGAGGCGTCCACAAATGCACACCTACATCTTAATTTATCAATAATATGGTTACTAATTTCAAGCTATATATGCAAATAACCTCAGAACACTACAAGGATTTATGTAATATTTCATTCTAAAGGAGTCATATTTAAATATTCTAAACTTCACATTCATTACCTCTCTCCTTCTGTTACTAAATAGGAAGTATTTTCCATCATAGGAAAATTTTTTCATCTGTGCTATGAATCCCACCTCCTCCCACTTTCTCAGGAAATTCTCCTCTGGATTATATTCTTTGTCTCTTATATAACTTCAAATTTTCCTTCTTTATTGTACTCTCTTGGTTATCATTAAAGCATACTACTGTCTCTATCTTAAAAAAATTTTTTTTTACTAGACTACAAATTTTCAACTGAAATCTCATCTGTTCTCTCAGTTATAAAAATATATGGCTACAGCTTCAATTTCCACTATCTCTTACTACTGACTTCTCAGTCCAGTCTAGTCTGGCTTCTGTTCCTCCCATCCAAATACTCACCAGGCCTGACTCTGTTTAGCTTCCAAGATCAGACAAGATTGGGTGCATTCAGGGTGGTATGGCTGTAGACCTGGCTTCTGTTCTTATGGCCTGGATTCTAGCATTAAGCCACCCATGACTTGCATGTTTCCAAGTCAATGAAAATCTTCACAGGGCTTCCCTGGTGGCCCAGTGGGTAAGGACACCACCTTGCAGTGCAAGGGGCACCAGTTTGATCCCTGGCCTGGGAAGATCTCACGTGCCATGGAGTGGCTGGACCGATATGTCCAATTACTGAGCCGGAGCTCTGGAGCACATGCGCCCAGAGCCAGTGCTCTGCAACAACAGAGGCCACTGCGATGGGAGACCCAAAGGGGCCAAAGAACAAAGATGGATGAAAATAGATAAATAAAAGACCAACAGAAGTGGCCCGCCCACCCCCTCCCTCCCCAACCTGCCACCCCCACCAAAAAAAAAAAAAGAAAATCTTCACATCTACCCTATTTAAAATCCCAGCTTCCTCTGTAGTACACAGGTTTCTACTCCTGCCTCTAGTAACAGTTTCTTTCCTTGGTTTGCATCCTTCCGTGGCCCCAGACTTCCCTGGTTTTCCTTCTGACCCACCCGCTTTAGTGATGTCTCTCCTTCCCCCTACCTTTCTGTGTAGAACTTCCTCAGGGCTCAGTCTTTGTCCCTTTTCAATTCTCTCCCAAAGTGACCTCAGCTATTCCCATATCTTCAAACACCATCTACAGGCAATGGTTTTTATTTTTTATTTTTTTATTTTTTTTGGTGGGGGCGGGTTGTGGAGGGAGGCTGGCAGGCGGGCCACTTCTATTGGTCTTTCATTATCTATTTTCATCCATCGTTGTTCTTTGGCCCCTGTGGGCCTCCCATCGCAGTGGCCTCTCTTGTCGCAGAGCACCGGCTCTGGGCGCATGCACTCCAGAGCTCCGACTCGGTAATTGGACACATCGGTCCAGCCGCTCCGCAGCACGTTGAGATCTTCCCAGGCCAGGGATCGAACCGGCGCCCCTTGCACTGCAAGGCGGTGTCCTTACCCACTGGACCACCAGGGAAGCCCCAGGCAATGGTTTTTAAATCATATCTCCAGCCCAGGCTGCTCTTCTGTGTTATAGACTAATTGGTCCAAATATTTATATTATCTCCAGTTGAGACACTAGAGTGTGTTATACAAATCTCAAATACAACATGCTCTCCAAATAAATTTATCATTGCTAATCACCTTGACCCAAACTGCTTCTCCGCTGGCATTACCTATCATAGTGAACAGTACCAACATCCTCCCATACTCTCCAACTAGAAGTCTGTGAGCCGTTCTTAACACTTCCTCTCCTTCAATAATTCTCCCCCATCCACTGTATAACCGCTTTCTGCCCCCAAAAAACCAATCGTAAATTCAGTTGACTTTGCCCCCAAATCCATCTGCTTTCCAATTTAAGTCACCATCATCTCCCACCTTGACTATCCAAGTCACCCTTTGCTAGTTTCCTCTAATCCACTTCTCCTTGTCCCAACCACATTTTTTCACATAACAACGAGTGCAGTCATTTATAATGTGAATCTGATTAAATCATTCATCTACTAAAACCATTTCATGGTTTCCCAGTAAATGCAAAATCCTCCTTTGCATTTTCTGAACAAACTCTTTCTTGCCTCAAGACATTCTATATGCATCTGCCAGGAAGGCTGTTTCCGCCAGACAGTGCATAGCCAACTCTTACTCATCTTTCAGGTATGAGTTTAATCACTGTTTTCTTAAGGAGTCCTCTCCTGGTTAAGTTATAAACAGTGTCAGGTTCCCTATTTATTTTCATACCATCTTGTGATTTTTAATTATAGGATTGTCACCAGAGAAATTAAACCCCACTTGTGTGATTATCTAGTAGAGAGAGAGAACTGAAGCTCCATGAGGGTAAGGACTGGATATAATATGTCCACTAATGTATTTTCAATGGCAAGCAAAAGGGAATAGTAGATGCTCAATAAGAGTTGGATGCTTAAGCTGAGTTTCATGTAGTTCTGACTCTCAGACCTTTACTCACTTCCTATTCTGATCATAGACATAATATGGCCTTAATTATGACTAAGCACTTATGTTTTAATTATAAGTGTTTAATTACATTAATTAGTTAATTGTGGTACATTTACACTTCCAGAAATGCTTAATTATGAAAAAGGATATATTTCTATAAACTAAAGGAAGTACTGAATTTTTCTAGGAAGTTCATTTTAGGAGCAAGAATTTATTGTTCTTGAAGACTCCTTGACAGGTAATTGTAAAAAGAGGAAAGAAGAAAGCCAAAAAATCAACTAATTCAGTAAAATGGATATACTGACCATCAAGGTTCTAAATATGTTAGAATAAAATCTACTTTTTAAAGATATTTTCTAAGTTGAATGAAATTTTAATTCAAACAAAATCTAGAGCTATGAGATAAAGAAGTTGAAGAGTGATAGTTCAAAAATTTCCTCTAGAAACACTCTATTATAAGAACTTAAAGGCCAGTCTGTGCCCCTGAGGTCCATTATTAATACATGTGGGGACAGAATGATTAACACGGAATGAGAGACGACAAGGGGAAACCCCTGCCAAAGAGGAAAAAGACAGATGAGGATATGAATTTTGAGAAAAGTCCAAATCCTCAAGGGCTCATATCTATTGACATAAGAATGCAGTGGCAGACAGAGTGAGAAAAAGTAATTAGAGCAGATTTCTCAACCCCAGCACTATTGACATTTTGTGCTGAATAATTCTTTGTTTCAGGGTCTGTCCATATGCATTGGTTAAGTTATAAACAGTGTCAACTCTTACTCATCTTTCAGGTATGAGTTTAATCACTGTTTTCTTAAGGAGTCCTCTCCTGGTTAAGTTATAAACAGTGTCAGGTTCCCTATTTATTTTCATACCATCTTGTGATTTTTAATTATAGGATTGTCACCAGAGAAATTAAACCCCACTTGTGTGATTATCTAGTAGAGAGAGAGAACTGAAGCTCCATGAGGGTAAGGACTGGATATAATATGTCCACTAATGTATTTTCAATGGCAAGCAAAAGGGAATAGTAGATGCTCAATAAGAGTTGGATGCTTAAGCTGAGTTTCATGTAGTTCTGACTCTCAGACCTTTACTCACTTCCTATTCTGATCATAGACATAATATGGCCTTAATTATGACTAAGCACTTATGTTTTAATTATAAGTGTTTAATTACATTAATTAGTTAATTGTGGTACATTTACACTTCCAGAAATGCTTAATTATGAAAAAGGATATATTTCTATAAACTAAAGGAAGTACTGAATTTTTCTAGGAAGTTCATTTTAGGAGCAAGAATTTATTGTTCTTGAAGACTCCTTGACAGGTAATTGTAAAAAGAGGAAAGAAGAAAGCCAAAAAATCAACTAATTCAGTAAAATGGATATACTGACCATCAAGGTTCTAAATATGTTAGAATAAAATCTACTTTTTAAAGATATTTTCTAAGTTGAATGAAATTTTAATTCAAACAAAATCTAGAGCTATGAGATAAAGAAGTTGAAGAGTGATAGTTCAAAAATTTCCTCTAGAAACACTCTATTATAAGAACTTAAAGGCCAGTCTGTGCCCCTGAGGTCCATTATTAATACATGTGGGGACAGAATGATTAACACGGAATGAGAGACGACAAGGGGAAACCCCTGCCAAAGAGGAAAAAGACAGATGAGGATATGAATTTTGAGAAAAGTCCAAATCCTCAAGGGCTCATATCTATTGACATAAGAATGCAGTGGCAGACAGAGTGAGAAAAAGTAATTAGAGCAGATTTCTCAACCCCAGCACTATTGACATTTTGTGCTGAATAATTCTTTGTTTCAGGGGTCTGTCCTATGCATTATAGGACATTGAGCAGCAAGCCTAGTCTACCCAGCAGATGTCAACAGCACTTCCCCTTGAAAATAATTACAGTCAAAAATGTCTCTAGACATCTACAAATGTGCCCCGGGGAACGCAAAATTGCCCCTGATTGAGAACCATTGGATTATAAAAAGTCAAAGAGGGTTTCCCTGGTGGCTAAGATGGCAAAGAAAAAGTCAAAGGAACTAGCTACGTCAAAAAAGGACAAAGGTACACAGGGTTTGATTTCTGGTTTTGTTTTGATTTTTATCCTTCATGAGTTAAATGATTCACGCATTGCTTCACTTATTCGACAAGTCACAGTACTAGACACTGTGTTTCAGAAATGAGTAGAGCACAGTCACTGTTCAGAGCTAAGTCTATTTCTAAGAAAAAGAGACCATTTTCTGAGAATAGATTATGGATTTGCAGTTATGTGAAGTATTGGTTTTAAGTATAAACAAAGTTACCCAAGAAAGGTCTCAACCTTGCTCATGATGCACAGCACACCTGGTTATGGCAGATGTAGGGAATTAGGTTTCAGCACTCAATTCAGCTTCCTACTTCATCCTACTGACTAGTACCAGTGTGAGAGATAAAACGACCCAGTTCAGAATCTCCTGCCACTAGGATTCCTGGTACAAACTGGGTCAGTCCTTCAATTCTTTGCATGATACTGAGTACACAGATGAAGAGCAGAGCATCTTCCTACTACTCAGAGTCACAGTTTGGGGGCTATCTGGGTTTCCCCAGCCGTGGCATAGTGCCTGCATCAAGCTCTGTGGAGGTTCAGAGGTAGGTGCAGTGGGGATAGTGCTGGCTTCCCATTCCCCAGACAGCAGCAGCTATAGCACTATGCTCTTGGGTTCACCAAGTCACTCCTAATTCCACATGCCTGCTCTGAGACAGGCAGCAGCACTCCTGGCAGGCCAGGTAGCAATATTCTGGAAATTTTTCCGAAAGATTCAACCACAGTCTTCAGTACTGTGATGAATATGTATGAGCTGGATTCCTTGAATTATAGTTTACCCTGCTTAAAATATGTAGAATGAGTTCTGCTTTTTGCAAATTGAGCCCAGCAACTCTATACAACAAACCACAATAACTCAGCAAACCCATCACATAGTGTGATCACACACCCCCAGTACGGAAACAGATCAGAGATTCTTCAGTGAAGCACCAGATGAAGAATTTGGCTTCCATTTAAGGGCCATGCTGCATGAAAAATATGTTTGCTTTTGTTTGTGTGTTGTTGAATTGATATGAGTAAAAATATAAGATTTGCATTGTAAATGCAATGCCAGAGATAAGCACAGGGTGCAATATGGAGGTGGTACACAGTCAGGAAAAAATTTTTAGAAAAGTGATGCCAGAGCTTAGTCCTGAAGTATTGAGCAGTATGCCAGGAAAATTGCATTCAAGGGTAGAAGGACACAGCAGTTCAACCCTAAAGGACATCAATCCTGAAGATTCATTGGAAAGACAGATGCTGAAGATGAAGCTCCAATAATTTAGCCACCTGATGCCAAGAGCTGGCTCACTGGAAAAGAACCTGATGCTGGGGAAAATTGAGGGCAGGAGGAGAAGGGGACAACAGAGGATGAGATGGTTGGATGGTATTGTCGACTTAACAGACGTGAATTTACTAAAGCAAAGTCCAGGAGATAGTGGAGCACAGGAAATCCTGGCATTCTGCAGTCTAGGGGGGTCACAAAGAGTAGGACATGACTTAGAGATTGAACAAACCACACCACCAAACAGCAGGCCACAGGTATAAAGAGCTGAGAGAGCACAGGTATAAAGAGCTGAGGAAGCATGTTACATTTTTAGAGCAGGAAATTGTTCAGAGCTCGATTGTATAATGAGAAGTAGAGAGCTTTCAGAGATCAACTGGATGGCAGAGACAAGAGCAAGAAAGAGGGAGCAATATAACTTCCATATTTTCCTGAGTCTAAGAGGCCACTGATTATAAGACACACTATAAGATGTTTCAAATAAAAAATGTAAGCATTACAATAAATGTACTTATCTGTGTTACAACTAACTTTAAAAATGCCCTTAATTTATCAATCTAAACTCTCTCTTTCCCATACCTAAAGGAGAATTCCACCTAAACCTTCATTACAATATTTGCCTATGAGGATCTGGAGTTCCTTCTGTATTAAGTCCCTTTCAGTCATCTGGAGGTTGGTTAAATTTGGCTGTTCTCTGGAGCCTGTGGTCTTGATTGTTTTTTAAAGACTGTCAGTACATCTGAAGCCTTATCAAATTATATTAGAAATTCCTTCTCTGTATTTCTTATTCAGTTAAAAACTCAGTATTTTGTTTTTCCCATTGATACATTACATATTACTATAGGACAAATAGCTTCTCTTAAAAGTTAGCCAGAAACTTTTCACAGATCGATATTCCAATACTGAATAATGGTGCTATTATTAGCCACATGAACTTCTCCTTGTTTTGGAAAGCCTGTGATCTGTTACAAGAGATTTGGCAATTTCGACACCCTTTAATTCCATCTCCTGGAGTGCATGACAGGAAAGCTATGCGGGAAAAAATTGGACATCAATCCTGAAGATTCATTGGAAAGACAGATGCTGAAGATGAAGCTCAATAATTTAGCCACCTGATGCCAAGAGCTGGCTCACTGGAAAGAACCTGATGCTGGGGAAAATTGAGGGCAGGAGGAGAAGGGGACAACAGAGGATGAGATGGTTGGATGGTATTGTCGACTTAACAGACGTGAATTTACTAAAGCAAAGTCCAGGAGATAGTGGAGCACAGGAAATCCTGGCATTCTGCAGTCTAGGGGGGTCACAAAGAGTAGGACATGACTTAGAGATTGAACAAACCACACCACCAAACAGCAGGCCACAGGTATAAAGAGCTGAGAGAGCACAGGTATAAAGAGCTGAGGAAGCATGTTACATTTTTAGAGCAGGAAATTGTTCAGAGCTCGATTGTATAATGAGAAGTAGAGAGCTTTCAGAGATCAACTGGATGGCAGAGACAAGAGCAAGAAAGAGGGAGCAATATAACTTCCATATTTTCCTGAGTCTAAGAGGCCACTGATTATAAGACACACTATAAGATGTTTCAAATAAAAAATGTAAGCATTACAATAAATGTACTTATCTGTGTTACAACTAACTTTAAAAATGCCCTTAATTTATCAATCTAAACTCTCTCTTTCCCATACCTAAAGGAGAATTCCACCTAAACCTTCATTACAATATTTGCCTATGAGGATCTGGAGTTCCTTCTGTATTAAGTCCCTTTCAGTCATCTGGAGGTTGGTTAAATTTGGCTGTTCTCTGGAGCCTGTGGTCTTGATTGTTTTTTAAAGACTGTCAGTACATCTGAAGCCTTATCAAATTATATTAGAAATTCCTTCTCTGTATTTCTTATTCAGTTAAAAACTCAGTATTTTGTTTTTCCCATTGATACATTACATATTACTATAGGACAAATAGCTTCTCTTAAAAGTTAGCCAGAAACTTTTCACAGATCGATATTCCAATACTGAATAATGGTGCTATTATTAGCCACATGAACTTCTCCTTGTTTTGGAAAGCCTGTGATCTGTTACAAGAGATTTGGCAATTTCGACACCCTTTAATTCCATCTCCTGGAGTGCATGACAGGCAATCTTCTATGTATACAGAATTTATTTTCATTTCAGTGCTGTATCACAAAGATATCTTTTCTGCAGACGTTCTAAGCAAAGAATTAGGGATCCAAATTTAGGTTAAATTCAACCACTTGTTATCAGTGCAAAAAAGTTCAACTTGGAGAAACAATAAAATGAATAGATACCATAATGCATCACTTAGTTCACAGATGCCCAAGAAATGACTTCTGTCAAACCTCCACAATTCTCCTCTCCGCCTGGAAAGCGTGTAAGACATTTTGACAGCAAGAGATTTCCTGTCTTGAGAAATGGCAAAAGGTAAGGAAAAAATATATCTCAGGCAGATTAGGGCCTATAGAAAAGTCCAATGTGAGTTCCTGAATATAATAGAAAAATTCTTTCTCCTTTAGACCAGGAGATACGGAGTGTGGGCAAGGCCAAGCAAAAAAGATAATTTGGAATGAGAAGTTACAGTGGAACAAGAGGTCAAACAGCAAGAAGAACTTTGCTTTGGGGTAAAAAATGGTTTTATTAAAAAACCAAAAACAGAGAGCAGATGACACTACCAAACTTGAGGGACACTCATATGCAAATAATACTTGGTTCCTTTCATCTCTGGAACATGCCTAATATTTCTTTTGAACCAACATCCTGCTAAGTAGTGAAAGTGAAAGTATTAGTCACTCAGTCACTTCCAACTCCATTCGACTCCGTGGACTGTAGACCACATTTCAGGCCTAATATTTCTTTTGAACCAACATCCTGCTAAGTAGTTTTGGAGCCTGTGGTCTTGATTGTTTTTTAAAGACTGTCAGTACATCTGAAGCCTTATCAAATTATATTAGAAATTCCTTCTCTGTATTTCTTATTCAGTTAAAAACTCAGTATTTTGTTTTTCCCATTGATACATTACATATTACTATAGGACAAATAGCTTCTCTTAAAAGTTAGCCAGAAACTTTTCACAGATCGATATTCCAATACTGAATAATGGTGCTATTATTAGCCACATGAACTTCTCCTTGTTTTGGAAAGCCTGTGATCTGTTACAAGAGATTTGGCAATTTCGACACCCTTTAATTCCATCTCCTGGAGTGCATGACAGGCAATCTTCTATGTATACAGAATTTATTTTCATTTCAGTGCTGTATCACAAAGATATCTTTTCTGCAGACGTTCTAAGCAAAGAATTAGGGATCCAAATTTAGGTTAAATTCAACCACTTGTTATCAGTGCAAAAAAGTTCAACTTGGAGAAACAATAAAATGAATAGATACCATAATGCATCACTTAGTTCACAGATGCCCAAGAAATGACTTCTGTCAAACCTCCACAATTCTCCTCTCCGCCTGGAAACGTGTAAGACATTTTGACAGCAAGAGATTTCCTGTCTTGAGAAATGGCAAAAGGTAAGGAAAAAATATATCTCAGGCAGATTAGGGCCTATAGAAAAGTCCAATGTGAGTTCCTGAATATAATAGAAAAATTCTTTCTCCTTTAGACCAGGAGATACGGAGTGTGGGCAAGGCCAAGCAAAAAAGATAATTTGGAATGAGAAGTTACAGTGGAACAAGAGGTCAAACAGCAAGAAGAACTTTGCTTTGGGGTAAAAAATGGTTTTATTAAAAAACCAAAAACAGAGAGCAGATGACACTACCAAACTTGAGGGACACTCATATGCAAATAATACTTGGTTCCTTTCATCTCTGGAACATGCCTAATATTTCTTTTGAACCAACATCCTGCTAAGTAGTGAAAGTGAAAGTATTAGTCACTCAGTCACTTCCAACTCCATTCGACTCCGTGGACTGTAGCCCACCAGGCTCCTCTTTCCATGGGATTCTCCAGGCAAAAACACTAGAGTGGGTAACCATTCCCTTCTCCAGGAGATCTTCCTGATCCAGGGATCGAACCCTGATCTCCTACACTGTAGGCAGATTCTATACTGTCTGAGCCACCAGGAAGCCCCACTAAGTAGTGACAGTATGTTAAAATTATCAATTTATAATATTTTAATTTTCTGTTCTACAGTATCTCCATTTATCTTAAACATCCAATCTATCAGAATTTCATTTACCTATCCAACTGGGTTTTTAAAAATCTCTTTCGGATAATTCATTCTTATGTCTTTCAGACATCTCATCCCTAAAGTGATCATTAGAATACAGAATACAGGGAGGTGTATGGCTCATGTTATCTCCATAATAGCAGGGGAAGAAAGATCTTCTGACCTTTGCTTCTGTCTCCATAGCAGGATCCTTTATCCACCAGCTTGTGGAGAACCATCCTGACCTTTCAGAATGTCACTAGGGCACTGACCTAACTTACGGGCTGGTCTGTATGCTGAGAATGATTCAATATCCCTCCTTGGCTAATTCAGTTCCATCCCTGCCCTCTCTAGTGCTACAGATCATACACACACACACACACACACACACACACAGACGTCTAGCTTGGTCTGTATACCTTTCCTCAAGTCACTTCATCCTTTCTTCCATACTGACACTCCTCTGACACACTGGCCCGCCCTCGAGCCAGAGGAATTCTGGATTCATTCTCAAAAGGATGAGAAAATATCTGGACCCCAGACACAATTTGGAAACTGAGAGTGACTTAGGAAAGAAAAGTTCTGGAATTTTTTCAAAACACACAACTTTGTTGTGCTTTTGAGTGCATTCTTATGCAGTTACTCCCAGTTTGGTGTGGAACAGTCTAGGAAGCATTTCTCTTCACATATTAAGAAAAGCTAAAGCCCTCAGGTAGTTGGAGATGACACTACCAAACTTGAGGGACACTCATATGCAAATAATACTTGGTTCCTTTCATCTCTGGAACATGCCTAATATTTCTTTTGAACCAACATCCTGCTAAGTAGTGAAAGTGAAAGTATTAGTCACTCAGTCACTTCCAACTCCATTCGACTCCGTGGACTGTAGCCCACCAGGCTCCTCTTTCCATGGGATTCTCCAGGCAAAAACACTAGAGTGGGTAACCATTCCCTTCTCCAGGAGATCTTCCTGATCCAGGGATCGAACCCTGATCTCCTACACTGTAGGCAGATTCTATACTGTCTGAGCCACCAGGAAGCCCCACTAAGTAGTGACAGTATGTTAAAATTATCAATTTATAATATTTTAATTTTCTGTTCTACAGTATCTCCATTTATCTTAAACATCCAATCTATCAGAATTTCATTTACCTATCCAACTGGGTTTTTAAAAATCTCTTTCGGATAATTCATTCTTATGTCTTTCAGACATCTCATCCCTAAAGTGATCATTAGAATACAGAATACAGGGAGGTGTATGGCTCATGTTATCTCCATAATAGCAGGGGAAGAAAGATCTTCTGACCTTTGCTTCTGTCTCCATAGCAGGATCCTTTATCCACCAGCTTGTGGAGAACCATCCTGACCTTTCAGAATGTCACTAGGGCACTGACCTAACTTACGGGCTGGTCTGTATGCTGAGAATGATTCAATATCCCTCCTTGGCTAATTCAGTTCCATCCCTGCCCTCTCTAGTGCTACAGATCACACACACACACACACACACACACACACACACACAGACGTCTAGCTTGGTCTGTATACCTTTCCTCAAGTCACTTCATCCTTTCTTCCATACTGACACTCCTCTGACACACTGGCCCGCCCTCGAGCCAGAGGAATTCTGGATTCATTCTCAAAAGGATGAGAAAATATCTGGACCCCAGACACAATTTGGAAACTGAGAGTGACTTAGGAAAGAAAAGTTCTGGAATTTTTTCAAAACACACAACTTTGTTGTGCTTTTGAGTGCATTCTTATGCAGTTACTCCCAGTTTGGTGTGGAACAGTCTAGGAAGCATTTCTCTTCACATATTAAGAAAAGCTAAAGCCCTCAGGTAGTTGGTGTTTCCTCAACTCTTCTAACACACCACGTTTCTACATCCAAACCAAAGTTCAATGCATGTGTTCCTGGTCAGGTGCCTTTTTGTGAGCTTACACAGAGACAAAGCTTTCTCCACCATGTAGTTCTCATTTTCACTTAGCCCTTGAGGAATCCTACCTATGAGACTGCTAGGCAATACATAAGGTCGTGGCAGTGCCAAGGAGGCTGAGAACTGTAATCTAGACTGTGTCTAGGAAGAGAAGTAAACTCTGTGGTAACGAGCTTCATGGTATAGGTCACAGGTAAAGGGAAATATTTTTTACACTTGGGGAAGAAACATTAAATTCTGAGTTCTCTAGGCTCCCTTTTGTATATTCTGAGGTAGTTTTACAATCCTTTTCTATAAAGTCTGATCTTCTAATATATCATCTTGCTTAAAGTCTTATTTTGAATTTTAGAAGTCAATAGTAACCCTTCTTCTTTGCACTTTTGATTCAATGCACATAATCCACACAACAAGCATCTTCTAAAGCAAAGGAAGATATCCAAGTACAGAGAATTACAAAAGATGAAGGCATATTAATGCTTTGAAAATAATCTTTTTCACGTAAAACTACTGTATTACTGAATGCTATTTCTAATATTTCCAAAGATGCCCAATGAAGCTGAAGACTTGAACGTATGCCTAAGGGAGCAATATGTTCTCATACACCATACTAAGGTCCAAACAAAGACTGAAATCCTGAGCTCTTAGGCCAGCTCATGGCTAAACAAATCTATCCTCCTTGTCTCAACAAGATCACCCTAATCCCTGACCTCAAAGTGGTCCTTGCAGGCCTTATTAGACTTCAGATTTTATCCCAAGAGCTATATAGAGAATTAGCATAAACAGATTTGCAATTTTGAGAATCTAGCAGAAGAGAAGCAAGGAGTCCTGTACAGAGTTGATGGCAGTGAGGCACACAGGAAGACTAAGGGTCAGACTTCCACATATTCTGAAAAATTTGAATCAGAAGGTAATTTGAGTGTGACGATGGTGGTGGGGCAGGGGTAGGAGGGGAGTCAAAAGGATGATAGATTTCAAACATGTGAGAGAGAATCGTGACACTCTTTAAGATATAGGAGAAGTTGGGAGTGGAAAAATATAATGAGTTCAAGTAGATATTCTTAGTTTGAAATGTCTGTGGTACATCAAATAGGTTTTTCATTGGGCACCTTGATGGGTAAATCTGGAGCTTAGAAAGGTATCTAAGCTGGTGGAACATACTTGAGAATCTCTGCAATGCCAGTGGTAGCTGCAGCATTGCTGCAACTTTTACAAAGTCGTAAAAGTTGGTATAAAGTGAAAAGAGAAGAAAAATGAGAGGGGACCTTAAAAGCATCCACAACACTTTAAAATGTACAGAGAAAAGGGAGGCAGCAAAGACTGAAAAAAAATGTCCAAAGAAGCAAGAGAATAGAGGGGGACATGAGGATAATCCAAATATCATAGAGTTATCAAGTAAGAAAATGACCTTAAAAAAAAAAGAAAGAAAATGACCTTAACTTAAAAAGTGAGTAAGAGTAGGGGTTTTACACTGTTCCTGCGTACAGGACATTGGAGGCCTTGAGCTAGTGCCAGTCAGGATTTCCATTCCGCAACCAGATCAAAGTCTTCAAGGACCCTCTCTTCCTCTGTGAATGAAAACCACAGGAAAGAGAAAATTATTTACACCATGTGGTTGGACAGAGTTTGGCATTGAATAAAGACTTGCACTGGGATGGGCAATAGTACTCCTGCTGGACATCACCAGGCAAAATGCCCATTAGATTTCAACAAGAAGGGCAACTAGGAGAGCTCCTGGATGACGAGGACTCAGACTCCACGCTCGGTGAGCCCTCGGACACTTGACCGTATCGCTCACAGGGTCCTGCTCTGAGACAGCCCTCATCCTTTGCTGCACGAGCCCTTTCCGGTTCAGCCATCTTCTGTTCATCTCCACACCTTCTCTGACTTCCTCAGTCTCTCTCCATCTTCACTACAGGTTTGGAGAGAGATGTTTGTCCTTTGGTGACTCGTGGGAAGGAAGTCTTACTTTCACTTAAGATGTTTCCCCAAGGTACCTTAGGGTTTTTCAGACTGAAAACAGGAAGACACTTTTGGTTGCTCTTTCAGACCTTGTGACATTCTTCCAATGAAGCACTGTGCTCAAAAAATCTAGCTGTTTGAATGGGGGGGTGGAAGGGGTGTCAAAGGAGAAGGAAGAGAAGGAAAATAATCTATTACTGAGAAAACACCATGTATTTAATACTAGTATATAAAATATTAGACACACACACACAAGCTGGTGCAATGGTAAATGTTTCTGTCCCCTCAAAATTCATATGCTGAAACCCTATACTGGTGTCACAAGTAGCAGGCTTTGAAAGGGGCCTAAGTCATGCAGTGGAACTTCTATCAATGGGATGAGTATTTTTATAAGAGATCCTCGAGAGCTTCTGAGCCCTTTCCACCATATAAGGATACAAGGAAAAGCCTGTCACCTGGAAGAGGGTGCGCACCCTATCTTGATCTCAAACTTCCAGCCTCCAGAACTGTGAGCAATAAATTTCTGCTGTTTATAAGTCACTCATCCTGTGCTTTGTTACAGCCCAATCAGACTAAGACAGCCTCACAGGGTTAAAAAAAAATTAAAAAGACTTTTAAACTTAGTGAACAAGAACACTATTTGTCTAAAAAGATAAAACTGAAGTGTCCAATAGACAGAGGTATAAAACAGGTCCTTCTCTCCCTTCTGAAGGAGCAATCAAGAGAAACTGACAGGGAGGATAAGTATTACATTCTTACTGAGGTCAGTTTTCTATATCCCCTTCTATACCAAGAATATATTTGTGAATAAAGAAGATGTGGTACATATATACAATGGGAATATTACTCAATCATAAAGAAGAATGAAACAATGCCATTTACAGCAACATGGATGGACCTAGAGATTATCATACTAAGTAAACCAGACAGAGAAAGGCAAATATCCATATTCACTCACATGTGGAATCTAATTTTTAAAAATCATACAGCGCTTCCCTGGTGGTCCAGTGGGTAAAGAGTCTGCTTAGCAGTGCAAGGGCACCCGGGTTTGATCCCTGGTCCAGGAAGATCCCACATGCCACAGAGCAGCTGCACTGATGTGTCCAATTATGAACCAGCGCTCTGGAGTGCATGCACCCAGAGCCAGTGCTCTGCAATGAGAGAGGCCACTGTAATGCGAGGCCCACACATGCCAAGGAATAAAGATGGATGAAAACACATGATGACATAGAGGCAAAAATTCATACAGGCTTAATAATAAACAGACTCACAGTTTAAAACTATCTGTTTGAATGGGGGGGTGGAAGGGGTGTCAAAGGAGAAGGAAGAGAAGGAAAATAATCTATTACTGAGAAAACACCATGTATTTAATACTAGTATATAAAATATTAGACACACACACACAAGCTGGTGCAATGGTAAATGTTTCTGTCCCCTCAAAATTCATATGCTGAAACCCTATACTGGTGTCACAAGTAGCAGGCTTTGAAAGGGGCCTAAGTCATGCAGTGGAACTTCTATCAATGGGATGAGTATTTTTATAAGAGATCCTCGAGAGCTTCTGAGCCCTTTCCACCATATAAGGATACAAGGAAAAGCCTGTCACCTGGAAGAGGGTGCGCACCCTATCTTGATCTCAAACTTCCAGCCTCCAGAACTGTGAGCAATAAATTTCTGCTGTTTATAAGTCACTCATCCTGTGCTTTGTTACAGCCCAATCAGACTAAGACAGCCTCACAGGGTTAAAAAAAAATAAAAAGACTTTTAAACTTAGTGAACAAGAACACTATTTGTCTAAAAAGATAAAACTGAAGTGTCCAATAGACAGAGGTATAAAACAGGTCCTTCTCTCCCTTCTGAAGGAGCAATCAAGAGAAACTGACAGGGAGGATAAGTATTACATTCTTACTGAGGTCAGTTTTTCTATATCCCCCTTCTATACCAAGAATATATTTGTGAATAAAGAAGATGTGGTACATATATACAATGGGAATATTACTCAATCATAAAGAAGAATGAAACAATGCCATTTACAGCAACATGGATGGACCTAGAGATTATCATACTAAGTAAACCAGACAGAGAAAGGCAAATATCCATATTCACTCACATGTGGAATCTAATTTTTAAAAATCATACAGCGCTTCCCTGGTGGTCCAGTGGGTAAAGAGTCTGCTTAGCAGTGCAAGGGGCACCGGTTCGATCCCTGGTCCAGGAAGATCCCACATGCCACAGAGCAGCTGCACTGATGTGTCCAATTATGAACCAGCGCTCTGGAGTGCATGCACCCAGAGCCAGTGCTCTGCAATGAGAGAGGCCACTGTAATGCGAGGCCCACACATGCCAAGGAATAAAGATGGATGAAAACACATGATGACATAGAGGCAAAAAAAAATTCATACAGGTGAACTTAATAATAAAACAGACTCACAGATCTTGAAAACAAATTTATAGTTACCAAAGGGGAAATGTCAGGGGAGGGATAAATTAAGAACTTGGGATTAATATGCACACACTATATATGTAAAATAGATAACCAGCTAGGAACTACGGTATAGCACGGGAAAGTCTACTCAATATTCTGTAATACATAGAATCTGAAAAAGGATATATTAGGTAGGTCAAAAAGTTTGTTCAGGGCTTCCCTGGTGGTCCAGTGGGTAAAGACACAGCCTTGCAGTGAAGAAGAAGGATATATTAGAAGAAGAAGAATCTGAAAAAGGATATATTAGGTAGGTCAAAAAGTTTGTTCAGGGCTTCCCTGGTGGTCCAGTGGGTAAAGACACAGCCTTGCAGTGCAAGGGGTACCGATTTGATCCCTGGCCTGGGAAAATCCCATGCGCCACGGTAGTCCAACTACCAAGCCGGAGCTCTGGAGTGCACACGCCCAGAGCCAGTGCTCTGCAGCGAGAGAGGCCACTGAAATGGGAGGCCCACGTAGGCCAAAGAACAAAGATGGATGAAAATACATAAATGAAAGACCAATAGAAGTGGCCAAAAAAAAAAAAGTTTGTGCAGGTTTTTCATAAGATGTTATGGAAAAATCCAAATGAACTTTTTGGCCAATCCTGAAACTAATACAACATTGTAAATCAACTATACTCCAATTAAAAAAAAAAAAAGAGTAAACTTGTTACTTTGGGCTGGACAGTGACTCTGAGTTTCATGGTAACATTAAGAATGCAAAAGATTTTATAAGAAAATCAAGTTAGCTCATAGATATAAATGTTCTGTCAGCCAGTACTGACCAGTTTTATATTAGTTCCAACAAATGTGGCTGCCAGTTGGGCCACTGCCCTTCTCCAACCTCAGGTTTGGGTAGAACCATTAGCCAAGCCACAGGCTCAAAACTGTAAAAAGTGAACATGGCATCTAACACCAATATCTCTCTCTGACATCATCCCTCACCATCTCCCAAAGTGTCAGATTTCTTCATATGACAACAAACTAGGGGGTGAACCAATTCTTCCTCCTTACATATCACTAACTACACATCTTTAAAATCTTATTTTTCTACTTTAATCATTGGTTTCTGGTTAATGTTCCCTTTTTCCATTGCATTTCTTGAATCAAGAAAAAAATCAGAAGCAATCATTTGTATCACAGTGAAAATTTGAAAAATACAGAAATGGGGGGAGTAAATACAATCTTTGTAAAATAATTATCTTTATTAGGAGTCCCTGCGTTGTAACGGTTAAGAACATTTCCTCCAGGGCCAGCCTGTCTGGATCAAAATATCAGTCACTAGCTATGTAACTTTGGGCATATCCCGTCTTTGCCTTGATTTCATTTGAAAAATCCAGAAATGATCCCTGCCTTATATTACTGTTAAAATACTAAAGCTCTTAGGACATTGCCGGCCACGTATTAAGTGCTCAATAAATGTAGCCTACTGACTACTGGTTTACACACTTCACTTTCAAGTTCATTTTCAGCTCATTACCTGAACTTTATCTTATCATTTTCTTTAATGCCCACCACTATATCAAAGATAATGATTAGTAATTGACGATGATACTGCAAATGATAAGAATGAAGTCACAAAGTGTCAAAAGAGAGAACTCAGATTTGTGGTCCGTAGTGGCTTGGACACCAAGGGAAAACAGTACTGGAGAGTCTGACCCGTATCCTGACAAGTTACCAGAGGAAAAAAACTCATTTTTGTGAAGAAAAATATCAACTTTCAATAACCAATCCAACATTACAATTTTAAACATTTTGTATAATATAGTTTGCCCCCAAAACATTCAAGTGACTGAAATAAGGTATAATTTGTCATAATATAGGATGTATTGTTAATGTAGTTTCATACCAAGATAGGACTTTTTTTTTAAATTTTTATCCATCTTTATTCTTCGGCCTATGTGGGCCTCCCATTGCAGTGGCCTCTCCTGTTGCAGAGCACAGGCTCTGGGCACATGCACTGCAGAATGCAGGCTCGTAATTGTACACAACAGTCCACTCGTTCCATGGCATGTGGGATCTTCCCAGGCCAGGGATTGAACCAGTGCCCCTTGCACTGCAAGGTGACTCTTTACCCACTGGACCACCAGGGAAGCCCATGGACATTTTTAATCAATTAATCTAGTTAATTCATGAACAAATTCAGTATAATGACAAAAAAGGAATTAGTATTAGTCTGGTATCATCAAAAAATCTTTTAAAAGTTTTTTTGACAATGTCATCTGGGAGTAAAATGGGCTAAACAATTGAGTCTAAGGTTAGCAATTATGGTCAGGGTGCTACTGTAATGGAATTTCTTATCATAAAGTAAAAGGAATATAGAATTTTTAACACAGAGGAATAACCACTCTGACACTTAGGCCCAAAAGACTAAAGAGAAATATCCTTAATATTAACCTGATATGGTGACCTCATTATGCCTTAGTCAGTGTAATCCTTAGCCATTAGCTAAGATATAGATTTTTGTACATGAGTGTATTGTTCTCCCTTAAAAAGAAATGCCTTTAGAAACATTTCAAATAATTTATTATAAAAGCTTTCTGGTGAAGCTCTGGGACAGTGGTGAGAATGTGGAGGTAGGAAGGATGCTATTTTTAGATTCTAAAATGACTTTTTGATACTGAGTCTAAAGTAACTCGATTTGAACTTGGAATTTCCAGAAGAATTTCTTATTGAAACAGGACTAACATCTCTCTTGAGGAATTCTGTATTTAAATAAAAAGAACAAGGTAGGTGTTGGGTGAGGTCAAGGAATTATATGTTAAATAGCACTAGAGTGTTAATTGTACATATATATGTATATGTGTGTGTGCCTGTATATATAAATATGTATATATGTGCATGTATACATATATGTGTGTGTGTGTATTGTATCTGTGTATATCTGTAAAAATGTGTGTGTGTATGCTGTGGAAAGCCCTCCAAATCTGCCCTTCGGAAATCAGGCACATACATGTCAGCTATAAAAGAGATTGGTTACAGAGTGCTCATAACTCAGGTCTCTCTAGCAACTGCCCTCAGGGAAAAAGATGAGTCAGTCAAGTTCACCCCGCATGCCCTAGGGGCAGTCCACACACAGTGACTCATCTACGTGGGTGTACAAAGGCCAGGCCTTTTTGTCTCGATTCAGGACAACTAAAAAGGATAACCCAGTTCCAGAGATTCCTGTGGTATTATACTCGCTGAAGCCTTTGTTTCATCTACATTGCTTCCCTCACTCCCTCACAGAGGTGGTTCTGGAGCAAATGCCCCAGCGAACTTTCTGGACACGAATCTCTATCTCAGAGTGTGTCTCCCAGAGAACCCAAAGTAAGATACTAAGCATTTATTATTTAGTATCACTTTTAGCGAAAGGTTAGTTTAATGACTGATAAATGTTGAAGGGAGATGGCAGTACCATGAATTCCTGAATTTAGCCTGACCACATGCTGATACAGAACCAGTAAAGAACTAAAATGGTGCTTGTCAGGGTATCCTCGTGCGATTTCTCTGGTGCAAACCATGAGACAATTGTCTAAATCATTCTTTGAAATGGAGGGAGGGGTACCTTCACGTTACTTCTGCCAGCATTCCCCCAACCGACTCTACTATGACCTCCGCTGCCTTTCAAAGACAGTCGCATTGGTGTTGGGTGGTCCTTTTGACATCCAAAGGGTTTAACTCAAGACAAGGCAAGTAATATTCCAAGGAAGTACAGCGGAAACAGCAAATTAATATACCATTCCAGTATAGGGATGAATAACATGTAGTACTTTAGATACCCACTGTAACAGAGAAGTTAGCGAATACAATCAGGGCATGTCAATCACTGAATGTCAGTTGAGAAAAGCTGAAACTTAGAGATCAAAGCAAATAGGCAGTTGCATCAAAGAGATTTAGAAGCAGCAGAGTCTTGGAACCAAGGTTCAGAGCTAAGTTCTCGTGGTGCACGTGAGAAGGGCTTGGGGCCACATTTAGTGGGAGAACCCATATCTAAAAAGGAGATACCATTTCACTCTCATAATCCTCAGTAGTTTGGTTTCCCACTACTTCCTCAACATGTTTTCATCATAGCAACAGTCATCTTTTTCAAAAAAAACGTTTGGCACTTTTTAATTTTTGGAGAATATTATTTTTCTAAAAAAAACTTGATTTATTCAGTTGATTCCATCAGGTCTTCACTGCAGTGCACAGGCTTCGCTAGTTGCAGAGTGTGGGCTTCTCTCTAGTTGCGAGTAGAGCATGCAGGCTCAGAAGTTGAGGCACACGGGCTCAGCTGCCCGAGGCATGTGGCATCTTAGTTCCCAGATCAGGGATCAAACTGGGGTCCCCCGCACTGCAAGGCAGATTGTTAACCACTGGTCCACCAGGGAAGTCTCCTTTGGAGAATATTGTTATGGGCTGAAACCTGCTTCCACTGCTACAGGTCCAGTTTCTCAAAGGCTAGAACCTGGGCACAGGTTGGCAGCCAGGACTCCAAGAAGGTAGAACCTGGTTGCCAAAACTCAGGCACAGATATGAAAAGCAAGCTGAATAGATCCTGGGTCAAGTTCTTTTATCTAAGAACAGGATTGATTGGTTTATGTCAGAGCCTTGGGTGAGGCTAACTTGAGAAGTGGGGATCACGAAAACCCCAGCTATGGACTGAGGAAGCATGTGAGGCGAGTAAGCCAGGAAAATTATTGCAATAGGACAGTAGGAAGACCTGGGAGAGTCAAGCAGTTGTCAACTATTAAGAGGAAAGTAGCTATCTGGAGAAATCCACTATACAGACAGAAAGAGAAAAAAAAAAAAAAAAAAAAACATGAAAACCTTTTGGGAAGAAAGAACCTAGGTACTGATACTCATACGTGAACCTCTGAAAACTTTCCTTAAGGTGCTAAGGTATATGTTATAAACATTTATTCTCCAGTCTAAGTAGAAATAAGCTCATTAGACTCCCCAACCCCTCAGTGGTCTGATAAAACCAAAATTCTACTTAACCTAATAAACACTGGTCTAAAAATATCTAAAGAGATTAACTCAGAGAGAATGATGGTATCTCATATGTGTCCTATGGTTGACAAAACTTGATCACACATAATCTCATTTGAAGAATGTTATATTCTATTACATGCTATAATCATTATTTTGTAGATAGGAAAATTGAAGTTGTATGATACATCTTGCCAAGCGGTATAAGAGCTGGGACAGAAACTGAGCTACCTGGGCTCCTAGCTCAACTCTCATCACATTGCTCCATGAGGGGAAGTGTGAGTCGCCCAGTTGTATCCAACTCTTTGGCTCTTATAGTCCTCCAGGCTTCTCTGTCCATGGAATTCTCTAGGCAGGCATACTGGCATGGGTAGCCATTCCCTTCTCCAGGGGATCTTCTCAGCCCAAGGATCAAACTTGTGTCTTCTGCACTGCAGGCAGATTTCTTTTACTGTCTGAGTCACCAGGAAATAGAACCTCTCTAAACCTGTAACACTTAGATATGCTGTGAAGATTCAATACATGTTAATTAAAGGAAATTCTATAATTCTCCTTTGGAGAATATTGTTATGGGCTGAAACCTGGCTACAGGTGCCAAAACTCAGGGCAGCCAGGACTCCAAGAAGGTAGAACCTGGTTGCCAAAACTCAGGCACAGATATGAAAAGCAAGCTGAATAGATCCTGGGTCAAGTTCTTTTATCTAAGAACAGGATTGATTGGTTTATGTCAGAGCCTTGGGTGAGGCTAACTTGAGAAGTGGGGATCACGAAAACCCCAGCTATGGACTGAGGAAGCATGTGAGGCGAGTAAGCCAGGAAAATTATTGCAATAGGACAGTAGGAAGACCTGGGAGAGTCAAGCAGTTGTCAACTATTAAGAGGAAAGTAGCTATCTGGAGAAATCCACTATACAGACAGAAAGAGAAAAAAAAAAAAAAAAAAACATGAAAACCTTTTGGGAAGAAAGAACCTAGGTACTGATACTCATACGTGAACCTCTGAAAACTTTCCTTAAGGTGCTAAGGTATATGTTATAAACATTTATTCTCCAGTCTAAGTAGAAATAAGCTCATTAGACTCCCCAACCCCTCAGTGGTCTGATAAAACCAAAATTCTACTTAACCTAATAAACACTGGTCTAAAAATATCTAAAGAGATTAACTCAGAGAGAATGATGGTATCTCATATGTGTCCTATGGTTGACAAAACTTGATCACACATAATCTCATTTGAAGAATGTTATATTCTATTACATGCTATAATCATTATTTTGTAGATAGGAAAATTGAAGTTGTATGATACATCTTGCCAAGCGGTATAAGAGCTGGGACAGAAACTGAGCTACCTGGGCTCCTAGCTCAACTCTCATCACATTGCTCCATGAGGGGAAGTGTGAGTCGCCCAGTTGTATCCAACTCTTTGGCTCTTATAGTCCTCCAGGCTTCTCTGTCCATGGAATTCTCTAGGCAGGCATACTGGCATGGGTAGCCATTCCCTTCTCCAGGGGATCTTCTCAGCCCAAGGATCAAACTTGTGTCTTCTGCACTGCAGGCAGATTTCTTTTACTGTCTGAGTCACCAGGAAATAGAACCTCTCTAAACCTGTAACACTTAGATATGCTGTGAAGATTCAATACATGTTAATTAAAGGAAATTCTATAATTAACATTGTTCACCTGTGACATGACATTCTTATGCCACTGAATAGTTTTCAAGACCTAATCGGCACGTGAAGATACCCTTTTGCGGCTCAGGTCCCAACTGTTAAAAAAACAGTTCAGAATAGATACTTTAAAAAGATTCTTTTCAGATATAAAATCTAATAGATTTCTTCTCTAGTAAATGATGTGTTAAGTCCTCAGTATCTGGTAATCCGTAGAGGGCTGTGTGTGTGTATGTGTGTGATTTGTGTGTGTATATAATATGCACCTATCTATGTTGGCACAAAATATTTTTCATATTGATCATATGCAAAAGGTTGCAACAGATGTTCATTAAGGGATATTTGATGGTTCAGAACTTGTCTGTATTTCTTATTTTCATAGAATTTTTTCCTTCCTTTGAATCTTCTCATGCATATTTAGGGGTATAGCTACTTAATTAATAATTTCCTAGTCCTAGCTAACTGAAGTTTAGCTTACATGACTCTATTAGTAACCAATCATTGATGAATACTGATATAAACTGCGAGCTAGAACTTAAGGAAACTTATTAAAGAATATAGAAATTAGCATTTATAAAGTCAATTGTGTCACAAATGTAGTTACTCTTCATAATTATGATTTATATACTTTTAAATATATATAAATATTTAAAATAAAAAAACACTTGCTTCATGTGACTTTACCATTTACAGCTTTCTTTCACATACACCCACAGACTTTTGAGCAATATTTATGTGACCTTTAAGTCATCCCCACTTATTTTCTGCCTAGCCCAATGATGTGACCCCTTCTGAAGTCAAACCCCAAATTAAAATTTTCTGCCTAGCCCAACCTCTTTGGCTCTTATAGTCCTCCAGGCTTCTCTGTCCATGGAATTCTCTAGGCAGGCATACTGGCATGGGTAGCCATTCCCTTCTCCAGGGGATCTTCTCAGCCCAAGGATCAAACTTGTGTCTTCTGCACTGCAGGCAGATTTCTTTTACTGTCTGAGTCACCAGGAAATAGAACCTCTCTAAACCTGTAACACTTAGATATGCTGTGAAGATTCAATACATGTTAATTAAAGGAAATTCTATAATTAACATTGTTCACCTGTGACATGACATTCTTATGCCACTGAATAGTTTTCAAGACCTAATCGGCACGTGAAGATACCCTTTTGCGGCTCAGGTCCCAACTGTTAAAAAAACAGTTCAGAATAGATACTTTAAAAAGATTCTTTTCAGATATAAAATCTAATAGATTTCTTCTCTAGTAAATGATGTGTTAAGTCCTCAGTATCTGGTAATCCGTAGAGGGCTGTGTGTGTGTATGTGTGTGATTTGTGTGTGTATATAATATGCACCTATCTATGTTGGCACAAAATATTTTTCATATTGATCATATGCAAAAGGTTGCAACAGATGTTCATTAAGGGATATTTGATGGTTCAGAACTTGCCTGTATTTCTTATTTTCATAGAATTTTTTCCTTCCTTTGAATCTTCTCATGCATATTTAGGGGTATAGCTACTTAATTAATAATTTCCTAGTCCTAGCTAACTGAAGTTTAGCTTACATGACTCTATTAGTAACCAATCATTGATGAATACTGATATAAACTGCGAGCTAGAACTTAAGGAAACTTATTAAAGAATATAGAAATTAGCATTTATAAAGTCAATTGTGTCACAAATGTAGTTACTCTTCATAATTATGATTTATATACTTTTAAATATATATAAATATTTAAAATAAAAAAACACTTGCTTCATGTGACTTTACCATTTACAGCTTTCTTTCACATACACCCACAGACTTTTTGAGCAATATTTATGTGACCTTTAAGTCATCCCCACTTATTTTTCTGCCTAGCCCAATGAGTGACTCTGACTCTCCCAAATTCTCCCCTCTAGAATGTTACAAATACAGCCCACAAACTTCAGAAATGCCTACTACCCAAAGATTCAGTTTGACAAAAGCTACAAATGGAGATTATAAGCGATCTCAGTAATGTGAAATATCTAAAATTCCAAAATAATTCAGCATTATACACAGGCTGGGATGTATCTATTCATTAAGAAGCAGATGCACACTGGGAAGCATTGACTGGATATCCTTATCTGTGATACAGTACCCTATGTAGCAGAGCTTCCCAGGTGGCTCCATGGTTAACAAACTGCCTGCCAAGCCAGAGAGGCAGGTTTGATCCCTGGGTCAGAAAGATCCCCTGGAAGAGGAGTGGCAACCCACTCCACTATTCTTGCCTGGAGAAACCCATGGACAGAGGAGCCAGGCATGCTGCAGTCCACGGGATTGCAAAGAATCAGACAGGCTAGCAGCAGCAACATCCTGTGCAGAAATCAGGAAGTGTTAGTTTGGGAAGAGATTTCAGATCATTGCTGAAAACATAGATTAGGACATCTATGTTGCTTTGGTTTCATTGTTGCTCTTTACTTCTTTTGATGAACTGTTTTGTAACAACTTATTTCATACAGTTAGGGATGAAAATGTTTAACAAAGAAGATGGTCCTGTGAGACTGAATTCCTATTTACCCAGGAATTAGGATTGATTTTTCCAGTCTACTATTTGCTGAGTATGTGAAGCTGTACTACTCAAACCAAGTTTTATAAGTCACTGCATTTGCACATACTTTTTTGGTCTTAATGTATAGACATTTATTCTCAGCATCAATTTTTTATTCTTCTGACTTGTTCTTTTCCAGCTTTCATCTAACATTATTTTGTCTTATTACTTTTACAGATTCTTAGATATAGTAATTTTATTTCTAAACTCTTAGATATTTATAAAGAAAAATTTATGAAGAATATATTATTAATCCATGATAGAAATGTTTCTTTTAAAAATTATACTTTTTTATTTACTTTATCTGGGAGTTTTCTCACAAATTACTAGAGTGCTAACTAGGTTTTTAATTTTAATTTATGCTGTTATTTCATAAGCTAATTTTTATTTTGCTTCTATATAGCTGTCCTTGTGTCTTCTGATGACTTTTTCCTAGTTTCTGTAATTAATAAAAAATGTCTAAAATTCAAAACAGAATAAACTAAGTGAAAGCAAGATCAGAACCATATATACTCTGCTGTGAAAAGTTAAATAATCACATAGCCTTCTGTAGAAAAATTATAAACTAATACTCTGTCAATACAAATGACAAAAATAGTCACTTTATAAGATCAAGTGATATTCTGCCTAGAACTCATATTATAAGGTCTTAAAATATAGAAATAAATCTTTTACTATCTTTCAGAAAACTAAAATTAGTATATAATTTAATCACTCATTTACAAAGACATTTGAACAAATCTAAAAGCTCAAGAAATAATGAGACAGAAATAGATGGCTTTTACAATGTCACAAAGATAGAATTATTTTACTGCTTTACTTAGTCACTACTGAAACAACTTTCTCTATTATATCATAAACTGGGCCGAGATACCATTACAGCACATATATGAATGAGTTGCCATCTTAAATTAATTCTCCTTCAACCAATTGGAAGTGTTAGTTTGGGAAGAGATTTCAGATCATTGCTGAAAACATAGATTAGGACATCTATGTTGCTTTGGTTTCATTGTTGCTCTTTACTTCTTTTGATGAACTGTTTTGTAACAACTTATTTCATACAGTTAGGGATGAAAATGTTTAACAAAGAAGATGGTCCTGTGAGACTGAATTCCTATTTACCCAGGAATTAGGATTGATTTTTCCAGTCTACTATTTGCTGAGTATGTGAAGCTGTACTACTCAAACCAAGTTTTATAAGTCACTGCATTTGCACATACTTTTTTGGTCTTAATGTATAGACATTTATTCTCAGCATCAATTTTTTATTCTTCTGACTTGTTCTTTTCCAGCTTTCATCTAACATTATTTTGTCTTATTACTTTTACAGATTCTTAGATATAGTAATTTTATTTCTAAACTCTTAGATATTTATAAAGAAAAATTTATGAAGAATATATTATTAATCCATGATAGAAATGTTTCTTTTAAAAATTATACTTTTTTATTTACTTTATCTGGGAGTTTTCTCACAAATTACTAGAGTGCTAACTAGGTTTTTAATTTTAATTTATGCTGTTATTTCATAAGCTAATTTTTATTTTGCTTCTATATAGCTGTCCTTGTGTCTTCTGATGACTTTTTCCTAGTTTCTGTAATTAATAAAAAATGTCTAAAATTCAAAACAGAATAAACTAAGTGAAAGCAAGATCAGAACCATATATACTCTGCTGTGAAAAGTTAAATAATCACATAGCCTTCTGTAGAAAAATTATAAACTAATACTCTGTCAATACAAATGACAAAAATAGTCACTTTATAAGATCAAGTGATATTCTGCCTAGAACTCATATTATAAGGTCTTAAAATATAGAAATAAATCTTTTACTATCTTTCAGAAAACTAAAATTAGTATATAATTTAATCACTCATTTACAAAGACATTTGAACAAATCTAAAAGCTCAAGAAATAATGAGACAGAAATAGATGGCTTTTACAATGTCACAAAGATAGAATTATTTTACTGCTTTACTTAGTCACTACTGAAACAACTTTCTCTATTATATCATAAACTGGGCCGAGATACCATTACAGCACATATATGAATGAGTTGCCATCTTAAATTAATTCTCCTACAACCAATTCCTCAGAAATTTGTGGGAAATCTTGAAGAATCAAAACATTTTATAAATGAAAAAATGAGTGACTGAAGATTCAACCCCTCAAGCAATGCAGACATTATAGAAACTGGCTGTAGGAGGAGTTTTCTCTGATTCAAACATTTTGAGACTTTTTAATTGACAAAATCATGAAGGTCACGGCATTCATTTAAAAATAGATAACAGATACAACTAAGGTATTTACCTAGAAGAAAATATCCTTTCCATATTTTTTGGAAATGAACTGACACATAGCTCGGCAAATGAACTTCTTAAACAATTTACATCAATCTAAAAGGCAAATAAATATTCCCAACTGTCCCAAAGCTATGATTCTGAAAACACTGCACCATAATTTATATTTCCTGTCTATGTCAAAGTCCAGCAAGTGGAACAAGACATGCCTTTGATCAAGCCTGTGATTAAGATCCCAGGGAAATCTGAACATATGAGATTGCTGTCAAATGTCATCCAAGTCAGTATAACATCCCTCTAGATTTTTACCTCATTTAACCTGGTTAGTTGGTAATGTAAGCCTCCTCTTTCCCTGCCCTCTGGGAGACAATTCTCTTTCAGACCTCCAAGGTCTAATCCCTGATAATCACAATAGGTGGACCTACATTTTAGTTTCTAAAGTTACTCTGACAGAATCATGGGTTTATAAACAGCTGTGGTCTAGGCAGAGAATAAGAATATAATTTATCACCAAATCAGGTTATTTGTGAGGAAGTAAAAGGATTCATTATAGTTACTGTATTGGTTTCCTATTGCTGCTATAACAAATTATCACAAACTTAGTGACTTAAAACAATATAAATTTATTTTCTTACTGTTCCAGAGGTCAGAAGTTCAAAATTGGTCTCACTGGGTAAAAATTCACGATATTGGCTTTTGGTAGATGCTCTGAGGACAGGATTGGTTTCCTTGCCTTTTTCAGCTTCTAGAAGCTGCCTGCATTCCTTGGCTTGTGACCCCTTTAGCATCACTCCAACCTCATGCTTCAACATCACATCTTCACATCTCCTACTACTAACGCTAATCCTCCTGCTTCCCTTCCAAAAGTATTCTTGGGCCCATCCAGCTAATCAAAGCTAATCTCTTTATCTCTAATGTAATTATATCTTTAAAGTCTCCTTTTTTAACCATGTAAGGTAAAGAAAAAAAAAAAAAAAAAAACTCATGGGTCTGATAATTAGGACACAGACATCTATGGGAGATATTATAGACCTTATGCCAGGTTGGATGAGTTACAAGCTGGAATCACGATTGCCTGGAGAAATATCAACAACCTCATATATGTGGATGAAACCACCATAATGAGAAAGCGAAGAAAAACTAAAGAGCCTCTTGATGAAGGTGAAGGAGGAGAGTGAAAAAGCTGGTTTAAAACTCAATATTACAACAGCTAAGATTGTGGCATCTGGTCCCATCACTTCATAGCAAATAGAAGGGAAAAAGTGGAAGCAGTGACAGATTTCCTTTACTTGGGCTCTAAAATCATTGTGGATGCTGACTGCCGCCATGAAATCAGAAGACATTTGTGTCTTAGCAGGAAAGCTATGACAAACCTAAACAGTATGTTAAAATGCAAAGATATCATTTTGCCAGCAAAAGTCCATATACTCAAGGCTATGGTCTTTCCACAGTCATGTACAGATGTCAGAGCTGGACAACAAAGAAGGCAGAGTGCTGAAGAATTGATGCTTTGGAAATGCGGTGCTGAAGAAGACTCTTGTGAGTCCCTTGGACTACAAGGAGATCAACCCAGTCAATCTTAGAGCAAATCAACCCTAAATACCCTTTGGAAGGACTGATGCTGAAGCTGAAACTCCAATACTCTGGCCACCTGATAAAAACAGCTGGCTCATTGGAAAAGATCCCGATGGCGGGAAAGATTGAGCGTATTATAGTTACTGTATTGGTTTCCTATTGCTGCTATAACAAATTATCACAAACTTAGTGACTTAAAACAATATAAATTTATTTTCTTACTGTTCCAGAGGTCAGAAGTTCAAAATTGGTCTCACTGGGTAAAAATTCACGATATTGGCTTTTGGTAGATGCTCTGAGGACAGGATTGGTTTCCTTGCCTTTTTCAGCTTCTAGAAGCTGCCTGCATTCCTTGGCTTGTGACCCCTTTAGCATCACTCCAACCTCATGCTTCAACATCACATCTTCACATCTCCTACTACTAACGCTAATCCTCCTGCTTCCCTTCCAAAAGTATTCTTGGGCCCATCCAGCTAATCAAAGCTAATCTCTTTATCTCTAATGTAATTATATCTTTAAAGTCTCCTTTTTTAACCATGTAAGGTAAAGAAAAAAAAAAAAAAAAAAACTCATGGGTCTGATAATTAGGACACAGACATCTATGGGAGATATTATAGACCTTATGCCAGGTTGGATGAGTTACAAGCTGGAATCACGATTGCCTGGAGAAATATCAACAACCTCATATATGTGGATGAAACCACCATAATGAGAAAGCGAAGAAAAACTAAAGAGCCTCTTGATGAAGGTGAAGGAGGAGAGTGAAAAAGCTGGTTTAAAACTCAATATTACAACAGCTAAGATTGTGGCATCTGGTCCCATCACTTCATAGCAAATAGAAGGGAAAAAGTGGAAGCAGTGACAGATTTCCTTTACTTGGGCTCTAAAATCATTGTGGATGCTGACTGCCGCCATGAAATCAGAAGACATTTGTGTCTTAGCAGGAAAGCTATGACAAACCTAAACAGTATGTTAAAATGCAAAGATATCATTTTGCCAGCAAAAGTCCATATACTCAAGGCTATGGTCTTTCCACAGTCATGTACAGATGTCAGAGCTGGACAACAAAGAAGGCAGAGTGCTGAAGAATTGATGCTTTGGAAATGCGGTGCTGAAGAAGACTCTTGTGAGTCCCTTGGACTACAAGGAGATCAACCCAGTCAATCTTAGAGCAAATCAACCCTAAATACCCTTTGGAAGGACTGATGCTGAAGCTGAAACTCCAATACTCTGGCCACCTGATAAAAACAGCTGGCTCATTGGAAAAGATCCCGATGGCCGGGAAAGATTGAACGTATTAGAAGAGGGCAATAGAGGACGAGATGGTTGGATGGGATCATCAATTCAATGGACATGAACTTGGTTAAACTGCGGGAGACAGACAGGAAGGGAAGCCTGGCATGCTGCAGTCCTTGGGGTTGCAAAGAGTTGGACATAATTTGGTGACTGAACAAAAAATTGTACTAACCACCATCTACCCAAGTTAATATACTTGTAAATGTGTCTTTTCTCCCCCACCTGAAGTAAGCTCTTGATGCTAGGGACCATACTGTAGGCCAAAAGAGAGCCATAAACATTCAGCACATGAAACAAAAACAAGTCTTCAACCACTTCCAGGCCTAGATCTGTTGGTGGCGTTTCTTCAAGCTTAATTCCTATCAGTTTACCTAGGCAACCAACCAACTGTACTAGTCACCTGGCACTCAAACACTTTCTACACATAAAGGAGACAAACATTTCACCAGACACTTCCTTCAGACTGAGTGAAAGCCAACACTTTGATGGAACTGTGTCTGCCAATCATTGTGACTTTTATCAAGAGGATGCTGCCACCCATACCTGCTTATCCTGGTTATTAGCTGCAGAAACAAACAAAAAACACTTTGACAGTATTTAATTATAAACTGAGTGCTTTCAGATCTTTGCTGATGATCAAAACTCGGAACTGGGTTCTGTTTTTCATTTTTTAAATGGCAGAAGATGATAGCACTGAAGTCTTTTTTTTTAATCAAGGGAAAAGATACAAGCTGCTAGAATTCCATTTAGTCATTATTTCTCTCAACACTGTGCAGTAGTAGAGGTGTAAGTGGAAGCCACAAGAAGTTACATTGTCCATATACTCAAGGCTATGGTCTTTCCACAGTCATGTACAGATGTCAGAGCTGGACAACAAAGAAGGCAGAGTGCTGAAGAATTGATGCTTTGGAAATGCGGTGCTGAAGAAGACTCTTGTGAGTCCCTTGGACTACAAGGAGATCAACCCAGTCAATCTTAGAGCAAATCAACCCTAAATACCCTTTGGAAGGACTGATGCTGAAGCTGAAACTCCAATACTCTGGCCACCTGATAAAAACAGCTGGCTCATTGGAAAAGATCCCGATGGCCGGGAAAGATTGAACGTATTAGAAGAGGGCAATAGAGGACGAGATGGTTGGATGGGATCATCAATTCAATGGACATGAACTTGGTTAAACTGCGGGAGACAGACAGGAAGGGAAGCCTGGCATGCTGCAGTCCTTGGGGTTGCAAAGAGTTGGACATAATTTGGTGACTGAACAAAAAATTGTACTAACCACCATCTACCCAAGTTAATATACTTGTAAATGTGTCTTTTCTCCCCTACCTGAAGTAAGCTCTTGATGCTAGGGACCATACTGTAGGCCAAAAGAGAGCCATAAACATTCAGCACATGAAACAAAAACAAGTCTTCAACCACTTCCAGGCCTAGATCTGTTGGTGGCGTTTCTTCAAGCTTAATTCCTATCAGTTTACCTAGGCAACCAACCAACTGTACTAGTCACCTGGCACTCAAACACTTTCTACACATAAAGGAGACAAACATTTCACCAGACACTTCCTTCAGACTGAGTGAAAGCCAACACTTTGATGGAACTGTGTCTGCCAATCATTGTGACTTTTATCAAGAGGATGCTGCCACCCATACCTGCTTATCCTGGTTATTAGCTGCAGAAACAAACAAAAAACACTTTGACAGTATTTAATTATAAACTGAGTGCTTTCAGATCTTTGCTGATGATCAAAACTCGGAACTGGGTTCTGTTTTTCATTTTTTAAATGGCAGAAGATGATAGCACTGAAGTCTTTTTTTTTAATCAAGGGAAAAGATACAAGCTGCTAGAATTCCATTTAGTCATTATTTCTCTCAACACTGTGCAGTAGTAGAGGTGTAAGTGGAAGCCACAAGAAGTTACATTGATTTGGTGGATGCAATCAGGTAAATTAAAATACTAAACCAAAAATAGCCCTTGGTACATTTTCCTCACCAGATGCCCTCACAGCACAGACTCCCAGTACTGTCAGCCAGATTTTAGTGTATCAGAAAGGGAGAGAGTAATAAATATTACAGAATGACTTGTTAGGAAAGGATGTTGGAAGTCATTCAGTCCCTTTTTTTCTCTCTTTACTATTAGTCATTCCTAGGTTCATTCACAACCCAAAGAAAGGAAAACCAAAAATAGCCACCACGCCAAGACTATTGTGAAGCAGCTGTCTGGGGTGCACCCAGGCACGCAGACAGTTGGAAGTCCAAGAGCAGAGAGTAAACAGAGGCTCTATCGAAACAGCAATCATGCTAATCACCAATGTGGTAGCAAATGGGCTTCACTCTGTATTTTTAAAGCATTGTATCATCATTAATTAATTAACGAGTAATAATTACTGTTGCAGTGACATACAAAATTGTGCACAAGACTTGGAAAGAGATTATTTTATACAGCATACACTGAAAATGTAAAAATTGTTTCCTTTTCTGTTCTTGCTGTCTCTAGTTTATTTGGTTTTCACCAAGCAGCCTGTGTCATGTTCTCTCTCACTATCCTGTTTTAGCTCATGTTGCTCCTCCCTGGGTAATCCCCGTGCATCTATTACACAGATATCAGCATAAACAGCACTTTCTCAAAGAGACAGTTCCTCCACCCTGCTGAGCAACTTCAGAGACTCCTCCAGTCCTTAAAAGAACATTTCACTCTCTATTAAATGTCCTATCTAATTGTCTGAAGCCCTGCTAGACTGTCAGCTTTCTGAGGAGAGGCTTGTGTGTCTTGTTCGCCCAGTACAGTGACCCATACGTGGCAATCACCCAATGAGTATTCCTTTAACGAATAAAAGAATTCCCCATGAGGGAGAACTGAGAGATTATTATTACTAACACTCTATAAGAACCAATCTGCTCAGCATTCTAGATGCTTTATCTCATTAAATGCTCACCAGGTTCCTTTGAGATAGGTTCTTAGGTTCAGGGGAAAAGTTTTTTTTCCCCAAATTTAGTCATTATTTCTCTCAACACTGTGCAGTAGTAGAGGTGTAAGTGGAAGCCACAAGAAGTTACATTGATTTGGTGGATGCAATCAGGTAAATTAAAATACTAAACCAAAATAGCCCTTGGTACATTTTCCTCACCAGATGCCCTCACAGCACAGACTCCCAGTACTGTCAGCCAGATTTTAGTGTATCAGAAAGGGAGAGAGTAATAAATATTACAGAATGACTTGTTAGGAAAGGATGTTGGAAGTCATTCAGTCCCTTTTTTTCTCTCTTTACTATTAGTCATTCCTAGGTTCATTCACAACCCAAAGAAAGGAAAACCAAAAATAGCCACCACGCCAAGACTATTGTGAAGCAGCTGTCTGGGGTGCACCCAGGCACGCAGACAGTTGGAAGTCCAAGAGCAGAGAGTAAACAGAGGCTCTATCGAAACAGCAATCATGCTAATCACCAATGTGGTAGCAAATGGGCTTCACTCTGTATTTTTAAAGCATTGTATCATCATTAATTAATTAACGAGTAATAATTACTGTTGCAGTGACATACAAAATTGTGCACAAGACTTGGAAAGAGATTATTTTATACAGCATACACTGAAAATGTAAAAATTGTTTCCTTTTCTGTTCTTGCTGTCTCTAGTTTATTTGGTTTTCACCAAGCAGCCTGTGTCATGTTCTCTCTCACTATCCTGTTTTAGCTCATGTTGCTCCTCCCTGGGTAATCCCCGTGCATCTATTACACAGATATCAGCATAAACAGCACTTTCTCAAAGAGACAGTTCCTCCACCCTGCTGAGCAACTTCAGAGACTCCTCCAGTCCTTAAAAGAACATTTCACTCTCTATTAAATGTCCTATCTAATTGTCTGAAGCCCCTGCTAGACTGTCAGCTTTCTGAGGGGAGAGGCTTGTGTGTCTTGTTCGCCCAGTACAGTGACCCATACGTGGCAATCACCCAATGAGTATTCCTTTAACGAATAAAAGAATTCCCCATGAGGGAGAACTGAGAGATTATTATTACTAACACTCTATAAGAACCAATCTGCTCAGCATTCTAGATGCTTTATCTCATTAAATGCTCACCAGGTTCCTTTGAGATAGGTTCTAGGTAGGAAATTGAAGTGACAGAGAGTAAGTCATTTGCCCACAATCACACTGTTGGTAAGTGTGGAACAGACTGAATCACAGGTTTCCTGATTCCAAACTTGCCCATCTCCGAAAGCGGTGGCCAATCAAATAGTGGCTCTTGAAGTCCAGAAACTGGTCTGACACTCCCAACCAGGCCTCTTCTATCACAAACTGGATATGACCTTGAGGACTGGACTGTGATTTTCTCCTGCTGCACAAAACAATCTCACAGACCATCAACATCAGACAAGGCCTCTCTTGAGGCCACGACAAAGACAAAATACGCCACTTCATCATTTTGTCCAAGTACAGACCAAAACATGGTCACTGTGAAAAAAATCACAAAATGCCAAGCAAACGTCCCCTCTCCTGACCAACAGGAATTTCTGCTACTTCTTTACCAACAGCAGTTATATCCTTGCTTCTCTCTGGATAAGATGTATTGAAATGCCCAATCACAGGATTGCTCTCACTCCTAACAGCACCCACCTAGAGGGATTCTCTTAGATCTTCTTCACAATCACTCAAATCAAACAATAAGTCTTTTTAAACATCCTCTTATGGAAGTGCATGACTATCCTCATGCTACGTGTTCTTCCTTGCTGCTATGAGGAATAAGCCCAACTTGTTCAACCACAGATATGTTCCTGGTGGTCTTTGGCTAGAGAACATTGATAGCAAGTATACAAGACTATCTTTGGAGCTGGAGAAAGAAATTATTAGAACTTACACTTACCATAAGTATATAACCCAATCAATATTGAAAATAGTATAGAAACATGGGTCTCTTCTTTCATCTCTCCCTCTGTGAGATGGCCAAGTGATACATGAGAGGGTAACAATAAGCTAACAAGAGAGCCACAAAAGGACATATACCGTGTGAATCCACTTACATAAGATATCCAAAGTATTCAAAATCATGGAATCAGATAATAGAATGGTGGTTGCCAGAGGCTGGGGGAAGAGGGAAATGCTGAGTCATTCGATATGGGTAGAGTTTCAGTTTTACAAGACAGAAAAGTTCTAGAGACTTGTTGTACAATACTACAAATCCAGTCAAAACTGAACTATATACTTAAAAGTGATAAAGATGGTAAATTTTATTGTGAGCTTTACATTTTTTAGTTAAAAGTGTTAACATTTTAAATTTATATGATTAAATTTTAAATTTTAACTAAAAAAACACAACCAGAGGCAAGGGTATGAGTTGTATCCAACAGAGGATTTGACCTAGCAACCATAGCTTTTCTTCTCCTGGATGTGGGAACATACTGCTCTTGATCTGTGCCCAGTTAAGTCAATTTATGGGCTACATTAGCTTAAATAGAATATATACAGTACTTTGTAATGGACTGTATATATGTGTGTGTGTGTGTGTGTGTGTGTGTGTGTGTGTGTGTGTGTGTGTGTGTATACTGTATACTATTTTCCATACAGTAAGGTACAGATAGTATCTAAGGAAATCTTTGTCCTAAACATACTGATTAATGGTTCTTAATCTTGACGGCATATAAGAATGACCTGGGACGTTTTTGAAAAATACCACCACCTGAGTCTCACTCCATAACAATTAAAGTAGAATCTCCAGGGCTGAAGCCGAAGAACTGTTTTTCTGTTGTTTATTTAATGTTCCAAATGATTCTTATAGGCAGACGACTGTTGACAGCCACTGAAAATAGAGGTTCACTATTTATCTCATTACAAAACACGTTAGAGTTCTTAAAGTTAAGGACACCTTCCACATTGTTCTTTTAAAACTGAAAAGTGTCCCTAATTTATTGACCTTTTCTATAATTAAAAATTGCTATGAATAGTGTGCTACTTAGCAGATTTTTAAAAATTACATAAACTTTGGGCTTCCCTGGTATCTCAGTGGTAAAGAGTTCACCTGCCAATGCAGGAGACACAGCTTCGATCCCTGATCCAGGAAGATCCCACATGCTGCGGAGCAACTAGGTCTGTGAGCCACAGCTGCTGAGCCTGTGCTCTAGAGCCTTGGAGCCACAACTGTTGAGCCCATGTGCTGCAACTACAGGAGCCCGTGTGCCCTAGAGCCCAAGCTCTGAAACAAGAGAAGGCACCACAACAAGAAGCCTGCTCACCTCAACTAGAGAGTAGCTCCCTCACCCTGCAAACTAAGAGAAGAGCCAGTAGCAGCAGTGAAAACCCAGAATAGACAAAAACAAATAAATAAATAAAATTTTAAAACAATATATGAACTTATCTTTCCTTTTGAGGAAAAAGTAATGCTTTGATAATGAGTGAAATAATAATTGCTTTTCAGAAGAAAACTGTGCTATAGAGAAAGAATTTTGAAAATGTGTCTTCTGAGATGCTTCCATCACTTTATTGCTTAAAGTGATGTCATCATCGCTGTACAATCAAAAATTTCAATGCACAGTTTTCTATCTTGTAACTGAAAAGTTTTGGTTAATTTTGGTCCCAATATTAAAAATACAAAAGCTTCATGTTAATCTGTAAGAAGTATTTATTGTCATGAAGGAAGACAGTAATTTACTATACAGACTTTGACTGAAACTTTGTGTAACTAGCGGACAGAGTTGAAAAATTGTTGTCTCTATTAAATTTTGTTTAGCTAGTTGATACATTTCTTTAATTTTAATCTACATATCTTTGTGAGATTTTTTTTTCCAGGAAGGCAGGATTGAAATTAAATACAAAACCAGAAATTTGAATTACTATATAATAAAATACTCAAAAATTATTTTTTCAAAAGTAGTAAAGCATATTTAATAACGGCTCCTATTAAACATATGGCTATGCTACCAAAATTAAAATAAAACTAGTTATATTTAAATATTATTTAATGTATTCTGAGTATACTGTTGAATGTTCTAATAACACACAATACACATATTTAAGTAATTTATAAACATATAAATGAATGTATTTTGAAATTGTACTCAAAAATGTTGAGTACAACATTTATTGGGGAGTATATGGTCAAAACAATTTTAAAAACACAGCACTGTGCTACACTTCCTCCTCCCCAAAAGTGCACTGTCTCCACCATATTCATAACACTAGCTGTTTGTTCCTAGTAAATGCAATTAAATATTATTTATACTGATTACAGCTCTAAGTGTATTGGAAGCAGAAGGGGGCATGGGGCTGACATATTTGTTACATGATAAAATTCAAAACTAGCTGCTTGAGAAAAATCCCCATCTCTCTTAGACATCAACAGAGTCAACCAATCTAGAAAGAGAAGGCACCACAACAAGAAGCCTGCTCACCTCAACTAGAGAGTAGCTCCTCACCCTGCAAACTAAGAGAAGAGCCAGTAGCAGCAGTGAAAACCCAGAATAGACAAAAACAAATAAATAAATAAAATTTTAAAACAATATATGAACTTATCTTTCCTTTTGAGGAAAAGTAATGCTTTGATAAGGAGTGAAATAATAATTGCTTTTCAGAAGAAAACTGTGCTATAGAGAAAGAATTTTGAAAATGTGTCTTCTGAGATGCTTCCATCACTTTATTGCTTAAAGTGATGTCATCATCGCTGTACAATCAAAAATTTCAATGCACAGTTTTCTATCTTGTAACTGAAAAGTTTTGGTTAATTTTGGTCCCAATATTAAAAATACAAAAGCTTCATGTTAATCTGTAAGAAGTATTTATTGTCATGAAGGAAGACAGTAATTTACTATACAGACTTTGACTGAAACTTTGTGTAACTAGCGGACAGAGTTGAAAAATTGTTGTCTCTATTAAATTTTGTTTAGCTAGTTGATACATTTCTTTAATTTTAATCTACATATCTTTGTGAGATTTTTTTTTCCAGGAAGGCAGGATTGAAATTAAATACAAAACCAGAAATTTGAATTACTATATAATAAAATACTCAAAAATTATTTTTTCAAAAGTAGTAAAGCATATTTAATAACGGCTCCTATTAAACATATGGCTATGCTACCAAAATTAAAATAAAACTAGTTATATTTAAATATTATTTAATGTATTCTGAGTATACTGTTGAATGTTCTAATAACACACAATACACATATTTAAGTAATTTATAAACATATAAATGAATGTATTTTGAAATTGTACTCAAAATGTTGAGTACAACATTTATTGGGGAGTATATGGTCAAAACAATTTTAAAAACACAGCACTGTGCTACACTTCCTCCTCCCCAAAAGTGCACTGTCTCCACCATATTCATAACACTAGCTGTTTGTTCCTAGTAAATGCAATTAAATATTATTTATACTGATTACAGCTCTAAGTGTATTGGAAGCAGAAGGGGGCATGGGGCTGACATATTTGTTACATGATAAAATTCAAAACTAGCTGCTTGAGAAAAATCCCCATCTCTCTTAGACATCAACAGAGTCAACCAATCTAAAATAGCACCGCTGGTAAGATAACAAAAACACAATAGCAAAGGATTTAAAATTTAGAAGTCTAGGAGAATACTCAGTGCACTTAGTAACATTTGAAGTGCATTGTGTTGTATAATCATAGGTAAAAGTCAAGAAATAACCATCCTTTTTCTGGAGTTTCAAAACTGCTCTTCTAGAAGACGCTGCTGTGAAAATTATCACTGAATTCTCTTTCTTTGTCCTTGAGGTACACATTTCCATAAAGACAAGGTGTAAAAGATATATTTACCATTTTATAGTGTAACTGGGTTTTTACTGATAATTCTATTAGGTGACTTTGCTATGACCCAAACAATTTGAGAAAACAGAACAAAGCAAAACAAAATGGCAGTTTATTAAAGAAAACAAAATCATCTATAGTGCAACTCCCAGGTAAGCAATTATAGTGAGTATGTGTTTGAAAGTCTCATGACATGTGAAACACCAGATGTGGCTATTTTAAAAACATACCACTTGTGGAGAAAAGAGAACCCTCTTGCACAGCTGGTGGGAATGTAACTTAATATAGCCACTATGGAGAATAGTATAGCGATTTCTTTAAGAATAAAGAAATGAAGCTAGGAATAAAACTACCACACAGCCCAGCAATCCCACTACTGGGCCTATGCCCTGGCAGAAAATCATAATTCTAAAAGACACATGTGCCCAATGTTCCCTACAGCACTTTCTACAACAGCTAGGACTTGGAAACAACTAAGTGGTTAGTCAACAGATGAATGGATAAAGAAGCTGTAGTGTACATATACACTGGAATATTACTCAGCCATAAAAAGCATCTGTTCTAGTGAGGTGGATGAACCTACAGCCTGTTATAAAAGAGTGAAGTCAGAGAAAAACAAGTATCATATATCAACACATATATATGGAATCCAGGAAAATGGTGCTGACGAACCTATATGCAGCTCAGGAATAGAGATGCAGACATAGAGAATGGACTTGTGGACACATGGGGAGAAGGAGAGGGTGGAAGGAGTTGAGAGAGTAGTACTGAAACATATGTATCACCATATGTAAAACAGATAGCTAGTGGGAAGCTGCTGTATAACACAGGGAGCTCAACAAGGGGTTCTGTGACCACCGAGAGGGGTAGGTGGGGAGGGGGCAGAAAGCAGGTTCAAGCGGGAGGGGACGTATGTATACCTGTGGCATTCATGTGCATGTTTGAACATGAAACCAACACAACATGGTAAAGCAATTATCCGTCAATTTAAAAGAAAATCACTATGTCATTCCTCCCAGGTATAGTGCCTAAATTTCAGTCTTGCAACAACTGAAACACAGGTTTGTGACTAACCTTATATTATCACTAGCTTTCCTTGTCACTGATTTTGAAGAAACCCAAATTGAATGTGTCCTATCCTCTGTACCTGCCAGACCACACAGGTGAGAACTAGACACACTAAACTTTCCGCCTCCTCTGTAGCAAAACCTATGTTTAAGAAACACTTTCGAATGTGCTTCTTGAAGGTTAGGTTCAAAGAAGAAAATGGGCCTTTGAAAGGAATCTTGAAATGGTAGGAAACCCTGGGTATGCAGGTGAAGAATAATGGGTGAGTTGAGCCAGAGATGCTGCAACTGTGCCCTGAGAGTTGAGGATTGCAGGCAGAGTCCCCAGAAGTCCCTCTCCCTCCTCCCTCGCCCAAGAGGTCCCTCTTGAAACCAAATCTGATGGGTCTCCACTCTCCTCCACTGAGCTCGTCACTGGACTCTTACATTCAGCTTCCATTTAAGAATTCTTTTGAAAAAAGATATTCCACTAGCTTTAAAAAATGAGTATGAACATGACTAGGTAAACATTATGATATCGTCTAATCGTGATATCAGTGGATGAGAGATTAGACTGTAATTTAATGAAGGCAAAGGGCCTATTCCTTGATGAAGGAGACACAGTGAGTAGGAAAATCAAGGAGCAACAAAGAGTGGGCCCCACAGAAGAATAAAGCATCTGCAGCTCAGTGTATAAAAGAGTGAAGTCAGAGAAAACAAGTATCATATATCAACATATATATGGAATCCAGGAAAATGGTGCTGACGAACCTATATGCAGCTCAGGAATAGAGATGCAGACATAGAGAATGGACTTGTGGACACATGGGGAGAAGGAGAGGGTGGAAGGAGTTGAGAGAGTAGTACTGAAACATATGTATCACCATATGTAAAACAGATAGCTAGTGGGAAGCTGCTGTATAACACAGGGAGCTCAACAAGGGGTTCTGTGACCACCGAGAGGGGTAGGTGGGGAGGGGGCAGAAAGCAGGTTCAAGCGGGAGGGGACGTATGTATACCTGTGGCATTCATGTGCATGTTTGAACATGAAACCAACACAACATGGTAAAGCAATTATCCGTCAATTTAAAAGAAAATCACTATGTCATTCCTCCCAGGTATAGTGCCTAAATTTCAGTCTTGCAACAACTGAAACACAGGTTTGTGACTAACCTTATATTATCACTAGCTTTCCTTGTCACTGATTTTGAAGAAACCCAAATTGAATGTGTCCTATCCTCTGTACCTGCCAGACCACACAGGTGAGAACTAGACACACTAAACTTTCCGCCTCCTCTGTAGCAAAACCTATGTTTAAGAAACACTTTCGAATGTGCTTCTTGAAGGTTAGGTTCAAAGAAGAAAATGGGCCTTTGAAAGGAATCTTGAAATGGTAGGAAACCCTGGGTATGCAGGTGAAGAATAATGGGTGAGTTGAGCCAGAGATGCTGCAACTGTGCCCTGAGAGTTGAGGATTGCAGGCAGAGTCCCCAGAAGTCCCTCTCCCTCCTCCCTCGCCCAAGAGGTCCCTCTTGAAACCAAATCTGATGGGTCTCCACTCTCCTCCACTGAGCTCGTCACTGGACTCTTACATTCAGCTTCCATTTAAGAATTCTTTTGAAAAAAGATATTCCACTAGCTTTAAAAAATGAGTATGAACATGACTAGGTAAACATTATGATATCGTCTAATCGTGATATCAGTGGATGAGAGATTAGACTGTAATTTAATGAAGGCAAAGGGCCTATTCCTTGATGAAGGAGACACAGTGAGTAGGAAAATCAAGGAGCAACAAAGAGTGGGCCCCACAGAAGAATTTCAGTTTCTTTCCTTTTCTAAGAAATGGAAGGAGGCATCAAGCACAGACCAAAGACAGATTAGAGGAGGAAGGTGAAGAAACTTAGTGAGTTTTTCACCTGACTAAAAGCAAATGGTATGTACACAGTTAAAGGTTTCTGTTTTCCAGAGTGAAGAATTAACTTTTACTTTGAATGCTTTCCATCTTAGATTCTTGTCTGTTCTGTTTTATTCCTTTATTTTTAACTATAAAAGAATTATACTTTCTTTAATTCTTTTTTATAGTTTCTTTAATTATGAAAGAATTATAGTTTCATAACCAGAGAGATGGGGTGATAAATTTTTAAATAATCATTATGGGAGTCTCAGCATGTTTATGCTGCTGATGTTTTTTAACTTCTTAACGAGCACACTACATGTTCTGCTTTAGACCCGCACCATTATATGCAGAATAGTGCAAACTATTTAACTTAATTTTGATGACAGAATCAAAATTAGCACAAACACTAATAAAAGTTAAAGTTTAGTGAGACATTTTCCTACTTTTATCAAAATATTAAAAGCTCTTATATCAGTTATAATCACACAAATAAAAACAAAGTTAAAGCCGTATTTACTTAATGCACAGTAATTTGAAGTATTATAATAATCTATAATACTACCAAAAAGTCCCTTATTTATCTGTAAAAAAAAAAAAACTTATCAAGATAAATTTGAATGGTACTTGTCTTCTCATCACATAAACTTATGTTAAGAAGCAAACACTGAAAAAACAAAACTAAAATAAATAAATAAATAATATATTAAAAAAAAAGATCTCACATTAAAAAGCAGCAGCAGCAAACACCGATTTTAATCTTGGTGACCTATGGTGCTCCTAGGTTTGGATCAGCTTCCAACATTTTATCCTTCACACTTTTAATATCATGAAATATGTCCAAAAGTTCCTTTATGTGAAGGGCTTTTTTTTTTTTTTTTGGTCACTTCCTCTGGGACGTCTTCATTCCTTTCCTTATGAGCAAAGGCCTTACAGAGGTCCACTAGCTCACTCTCATTGTTTTCTGGCTGCACACCTAGACTCTTGAAAAGCAGTAGTGTTGACATTGCCATGGTCATCACTTTCTTCAATCACTCTATTCACACCTGAGTCATTGTTCCCTTCCCAGTGTTACCACTTCTGTTGTTTTGCTGTACATTCATTTTTGTTAGCCAATTTCCTCTTTCAATTATCCTCCTGTAAAAATGTCATGTGGATTTATCACTGGGAGACAAAGAGACAACACAGCTACATGCTTTGTTGTTTGTGCATAAATCGAATAACAGGTATCAGTGATTAATCACCAACTACCTTGAAAGCAGGGATGTGAATGGTTACTAATCACAATGTGCCTCTCTCTACTAAGAAGTGGTTTAGAAAGTGATTTTCAGACTGAAGAGTGAGCAACAAGGCTTGTACTTTATGTAACTAGTCCCTGTTACCATATCATATTCAACAAAATTTGAATCATGCTTGGAGGTGGGTGCTATTTAATTGGGCTTCTTTGGTAGCTCAGACAGTAATCTGCCTGCAGTGTGGGAGACCTGGGTTCAGTCCCTGGGTTGGGAAGATTCCCCTGGAGAAGGGAATGGTTACCCACTCCAATATTCTTGTCTGGAGGATTCCATGGACAGAGGAGTCTGGCGGGCTATAGTCCATGAGGCTGCAAAGGGGTATTTGAGGGACTTAATCTTTTTTATCTGTATTTTTCTTGAAAATCTAGTAACATGTACCACATTCAAGAAAAATGTAAATGAGAAAGGCAAAGTCCCTCACTTCAACAAGTTTCCAGTTCAATGGGCAACAATAACATACATACTTTCTGTAATCTGATGAACATAATGTTCAAAATGATGTGCAAACAGGTAAGGGAAACTACCCTTGATCAAGGGACTGAAAAAAAATTAAAGATTATGGCATAGATGACAAACATAAAATTTCAAGGTTATGCCGAACAGCTGCCTGGATTTCCACAAAAAGATTTTTTTTTAAAATTGTTTCCTATTCCCCTCATGTTAATTTTCTTGCTCTTATAAATGATGTTATGATGAGTAACTTTGTAATTGGAATCACTTTAAAGTGGAGTAACTAGACAAAATGGCATGAACAGCATAAAGGCCAATGGTACACCCTCTGGCCTGAAACACGGAAAGGGTTTGTCTTCAATACCATGAGCCTGTGATCTCTGTTTTGATCTCTCAACCAAAAGTAATTTCACCCACCTATGAATTTTTTCAGCGTTTTTGAACCATAGGGTTCATCAGGTTATAGTATTCTATGCAGAGGGGTTTGAAAACAATACCCACAAAGTGTTAGGCACCTGTTTCTCTGGAGAGCCAAAGTTGGGAGACAGCATGGATGGCGTGTTGGGTGGCAAGGGTGAGAGTTGTCCCACAGAACCAGAACCTCGCAAGAAACGTATTTTATGAGCCTTCTGGGATAATAACCCATGTGGAAAATTAACCGCACTGGTGAAATATTTAATAGCTCAGGAACACTGTGTATTTTGAGAGCTTAAAAAAAAATTATTTGTGACACTTCAAAGAAAGAACATAAAAAAGGAATGTAGTCAGCTTGGGCTTAACATGTTCCTCTCCCAAGTGAGGTCCACTGCTTATAGTGGGGGTGGCAGGGAGAAGTCAGGGCGCAGATGGGCCAAGGGGGCATTTTGCTTCTGCTTGAGGTTATATATACATTAATCTCGCAAAATGCCTAAATAGAGAATAATTTAAAAAATGAAATTCTGCATGCCTCAGGTTTCACCTACCAACACGAATACAAAATAACTTGATGCTTCTTTTGCTCTTGTTCCGCTACGTCTCAGGGGAATATAAAGATGATACCACATTAAAGTCCTTCTCCAAAGGCTTTCCAAAGCATTAGGTACCCAAATTAACTGAACATATGTACATTGCTTCAATTTCCCTGCATAGCAGACTCACATTTGTGGTTAAAAAGTAAAGGACTGGGCTTCCCCTGGTGGTCCAGTGGGTAAGGGCACCGCCTTGCACTGCAAGGGGTGCCAGTTCGATCCCTGGCCTGGGAAGATCCCACGTGCCACGGAGCGGCTGGACCGATGTACCCAATTACCGAGCCGGAGCTCTGGAGCACATGCGCCCAGAGCTGGCGCTCTGAGACAACAGATGCCACCGCGATGGGAGGCCCACAGGAGCCAAAGAACAAAGACGGCTGAAAATAGAGAAATGAAAGACCAATAGAAGTGGCCCGCCCGCTCCCCTCCCTCCCCAACCCGACCCTGCCCAAAATAAATAAATAAATAAATCTTTTAAAAAAAAAAGTAAAGGACTGGAGACTTTCCGGCTCATCAAGAAAGGAGTTCAGAAGTGGTCACTCCATCCTAATAAGTTAAATACTGAACAAACAGAAAAATCAACAACTCTTCTCAGATCAGAAGGAGAAGTGGGGTCACAGAGCAAAATTCTGCCCCCTAAATTGGAAGGACAGACAGGTGACACAGAGAATGGCAACTTATACAGACAAGACACCCCACAGGAGAAACCTCCATGGGAGGTGCCAGGGTATAGAAACCTAAACTGCAATTGATGAATTGCTGAAGGCTCAGTGTGGACAAGTCCAAGAGTTAAAAACTCCAGAAGATATAGTTTGGGCAGAGGTAGGTGAAGCAGGAAGCGGGCAAATTGCTGTAAGTCTCACCTCCAGGGGCTCTATCCGGTCCTCAGAGTGAAGATCGGAGAAAAATCCCCTTATATGCTTCTGATAGAGAGAGAGGAAAGTAACTGTTCTGAAATATGACAAAGATTTCTGTTCACAACAAGGCCTGCTCTCAGGAGAAACTATTTCACCAGAGCCTAACCTGCTGGCCTAATCTATCTGTGGGAGTTAAATACTGAATTTCGGCTTTCTCTAGCCTTCCACATGGAGGAGAAACACACAATTCTCTCTCTAACTAGACTATCTCAAGAGAGATAAAATTAAGAATCACGGGTGAGGCCCTTCCTGGTGGTCCCCTGGTTAAGGGTCTGTACTTCATGCAGAGGGCCCAGGTTCAGTCTCTGGTCAAGAAACTGAGATTCTGAATGCTGCACTGTAAGGTGGAAAAAAAAAAAAAAAGAGAGAGAGAGAGAGAAAAATTAAAAAGAAGCACTGGTGAGGTTTACAGTCAAGGAGCCCGGGCTCATGAAAAGACTGAGGCCTAATCATAGGACTACAGAAGGCTTTCCCTCTCCTGATACCATCATATCACTAAAGGCCTATTAACTGCAGTTCCTTTCAGGCAGTACGACATATCCAGATTTCAGCAAACAACTACAAGGCAAAACTTAGACTTTGAAGAGATTGAGCAAGCATCAGGACCAGTGTCAGAGATGGCAGGTATGTTGAAATTATCAAACTGTGAATTCAAAACTATGATTAATATGCTAAGAGCTCTAATGGAAAAAGTAGACAACATGCAGGAACAGATGGATAATATAAGCAGAGATGAAAATTCTAAGAACCAAAAAGAAACACTAGAGATCAAAAACAGTATCACAGGAATAACAAAGGTTTTCAATGGGCTCCTCAGTAGACTGGATATAGTTGAGAAAAGAATCTCTGAGCTTGGGGACTTGCAATGGAAACTTCCAAAACTGAAAAGCAAAGAGAAAAAAGACAAAAAGTAGAAATGAATATCCAAAGACAACTATAAAAGGCCTAACATACATTTAACAGGAATATCAGAAGGAGAAGAAAGAGACAGAAGAGCTGAAGCAGCATTTGAGGCAATTATGACTGATGTTGCTGCTTTGTCTCTCAGTCATGTCCGACTCTGTGTAACCCTATGGAACGTAGCCCGCCAGGCTCCTCTGTCCATGGGATACTCCAGGCAAGACTGCCGGAAGTGGGCTGCCATGCCCGCCTCCAGGGGATCTTAGCAACCAAGGGATCGAACTCTGGTCTTCCACACTGCAGATGGATTCTTTACCACTAAGTCACCAGGAAAACTCCATGTGACCCCATGGACTATAGCCTACCAGGCCTTTTCAGGCAAGAATATTGGAGTGGGTTTTCCAATAAGAAAGAATACTGGAGGCAAGAATTTCCTGTAAGAATACTGGATTTTCTAGATAAGAATACTAGAGTGGGTTGCCATTTTCTACTCCAAATAATGACTGATGATTTCCTCCCAAATAAGGTCAGCACCAGACCACAAATCCAATAAGCTCAGAAAACATCAAGAAAGATACATGCCCCACAAAACCACAACCCAGAAGCACTGGTGAGGTTTACAGTCAAGGAGCCGGGCTCATGAAAAGACTGAGGCCTAATCATAGGACTACAGAAGGCTTTCCCTCTCCTGATACCATCATATCACTAAAGGCCTATTAACTGCAGTTCCTTTCAGGCAGTACGACATATCCAGATTTCAGCAAACAACTACAAGGCAAAACTTAGACTTTGAAGAGATTGAGCAAGCATCAGGACCAGTGTCAGAGATGGCAGGTATGTTGAAATTATCAAACTGTGAATTCAAAACTATGATTAATATGCTAAGAGCTCTAATGGAAAAAGTAGACAACATGCAGGAACAGATGGATAATATAAGCAGAGATGAAAATTCTAAGAACCAAAAAGAAACACTAGAGATCAAAAACAGTATCACAGGAATAACAAAGGTTTTCAATGGGCTCCTCAGTAGACTGGATATAGTTGAGAAAAGAATCTCTGAGCTTGGGGACTTGCAATGGAAACTTCCAAAACTGAAAAGCAAAGAGAAAAAAGACAAAAAGTAGAAATGAATATCCAAAGACAACTATAAAAGGCCTAACATACATTTAACAGGAATATCAGAAGGAGAAGAAAGAGACAGAAGAGCTGAAGCAGCATTTGAGGCAATTATGACTGATGTTGCTGCTTTGTCTCTCAGTCATGTCCGACTCTGTGTAACCCTATGGAACGTAGCCCGCCAGGCTCCTCTGTCCATGGGATACTCCAGGCAAGACTGCCGGAAGTGGGCTGCCATGCCCGCCTCCAGGGGATCTTAGCAACCAAGGGATCGAACTCTGGTCTTCCACACTGCAGATGGATTCTTTACCACTAAGTCACCAGGAAAACTCCATGTGACCCCATGGACTATAGCCTACCAGGCCTTTTCAGGCAAGAATATTGGAGTGGGTTTTCCAATAAGAAAGAATACTGGAGGCAAGAATTTCCTGTAAGAATACTGGATTTTCTAGATAAGAATACTAGAGTGGGTTGCCATTTTCTACTCCAAATAATGACTGATGATTTCCTCCCAAATAAGGTCAGCACCAGACCACAAATCCAATAAGCTCAGAAAACATCAAGAAAGATACATGCCCCACAAAACCACAACCCAGCATATAATATTCACACTACAAAAATCACACATAAAGAAAAATCTTGAAAGAATCCAGAGGAAAAAACCACCTCACCAATAGACAAGCAAAGATAAGACTTACATCCTACACAGTGAGGGAAGGAGAGTGTGGGACGAATGGAGAGAGTAGCACTGAAATACACACATTGCCATGTGTAAAACAGCCAGTGGAAAGTCGCCCTGTGACACAGGGAGTTCAAATCTGGTGCCCCGTGACAACATGGAGGGGTGCCGTGGGGTGGTGGGTGGGTGGGAGGAACAAGAGGGAGAGTATATATGTAGACTGATGGCCAATTCATGTTGATGTATGGCAGAAACCAACACATTACTATAAAGCAATTATTCTCCAATGAAAAATAAATAAATTTTAAAAAGAACTACATCCTACTTCTCCTGAGAAATCATGCAAACAAAAAGCATATTAAGTAGCTGAGAGAAAAGTCACCACTCTAGAATCCTGTAGCCTGTAAAATTATCCTTCAATAGGGAAGGTGAAATAAAGACTCTATCAGACAAACAAAAATCGATGGAATTTGTTGCCACAGACCTTCCTTGCAAGAAATGTTAAAAAAAAAGTCTTTCCCAGAGAAGGAAAATAATGGAGGTCATAAACTTGGATCTACACAAAAAGAACATCAGAGCATGAATAACTAAAGGCCAAAAATACCTTTCAGTTTCTTATTCTTAATTGACTTAACAAATAATTGTTTCAAAATAATAATAGCAACAATGTATGTGATTGTGTATGCTTATAAAGTATATATATGTGTGTGTGTATATATATATATATATATATATATATGCTTATGGGTAAGTGAAACGAACAACGGTAGTAGTACCATGACCAGGAGGGAAGAACTACACATTTGTGCAAACCCACAGGATGTACACCATCAGGAGTAAGCCCTGGAGTAAATAACAGACTTGCGGTGATGAGGTGCCAATGTAGGTCGATTGACTGTAACAAACGTACCACTCCAGTGCAGGAACTGATAGTGGGGGAGGTGTATCTGGACAGAAGATGGATGGGAACCCTGTACTTCCTTCTCAGTTTTTCTATGAAGCTGAACTTCTCTATAAAGAATAATAATAATAATAATTGAACAAAATTCTGATTTTTTAAAGTGGGCATCATTCTAGTAGATATTGATAGTACAGAGCAGAAATGAAGAGAAAAAAATAAAGAGACCATATCTATGATTCAAGAAGAGAGAGTATTAACTTACTAGAATTTGGGATATATGAGAAAATGTGCGTGAGCTGTTTATACACGTAAAAACTGAGATCTTGAAAAACTAACAAAAACCTTGTGGGACTATACTCATAAATGAAACGTCAAAATAAACTGGCACAGTTTATATGGTTAGGACAGAAAAAAAGAGGAAAGTTAAAAATAGTATAATTATACATACACGTATTTACAATACTATTGAGGTATATTTTGACATCGAAACTATAAAGGAGAAATACTTTATCTTCAAAAGAGTTTTTTAAATACCATAAACTGAATAAAATGTTGCTCTGTTGCTACTCCTGAATCAGTTTACATTCCTGATGACAACTTTCAGAGGACTACAATTCCCAGCATTCCTTGAGGCTCTGTCATTTCAAATTCCTTTGTAAGAACCATAATTCATATATTTTAAGTATCAGACAGTACTAAAAATCATTCCCTTTAAGTTTAATGTGGCCTTGACCACATTAAAATAAATAATGACCAATCAAAATAATGAGTTAACTCCTAAACATCAATCAATACTGTTAATGTTTATTGCTTATTTAAAGTACCATAATAAATTTAAATAGTACTACCGGTTTGACACACTGTTTAGATCAGTTTTGCTCATCTGTACTTACTTTTGTTGCTCATGTGCATTCACCTCTCCATATGCTAGATAATACATATAACATATAGGTTATATGTTCTCAGAATTTGTTGCTTGAAATGTATAAAATTTATTTTCTTTCGATTGTTAGATATTTATTCCAAAACTTGTTAATGCTCTTAAAACTTTTGGCAATGTGTTAATGACTGACAGAAATAAAGCTGTGTTTATATAGTCATTATACCTATCAAACACTTGGAAAATTTTTGTGTCTCTTAAGAAAAGTAACAGTATGAATTAAACCACCACTTACCCATTAACAATGGTAGCTGACAATCATAAAACACATCATCCTGATTCTTGCCTCTCTACATTTTCTACTTGGCACTGAATTCTAAATTTAATAACATATTTCTATTCTCTCTCTGCCTCTCAAATGCCAGCAAAAACTTTTCCCCAATATCTGAGTAACTAAAATGCTATCCTATCTCCAGAGTCCGCATTCTAAGGAGTCACTGGCTAGCAGAAAGGCAGCATTCATATGATTCAAACCAAGAAACTGATTCTTGCCTTCTAACTCTCAGAGAGAAATAAAGAAAAAAATAAAGAGACCATATCTATGATTCAAGAAGAGAGAGTATTAACTTACTAGAATTTGGGATATATGAGAAAATGTGCGTGAGCTGTTTATACACGTAAAAACTGAGATCTTGAAAAACTAACAAAAACCTTGTGGGACTATACTCATAAATGAAACGTCAAAATAAACTGGCACAGTTTATATGGTTAGGACAGAAAAAAAGAGGAAAGTTAAAAATAGTATAATTATACATACACGTATTTACAATACTATTGAGGTATATTTTGACATCGAAACTATAAAGGAGAAATACTTTATCTTCAAAAGAGTTTTTTAAATACCATAAACTGAATAAAATGTTGCTCTGTTGCTACTCCTGAATCAGTTTACATTCCTGATGACAACTTTCAGAGGACTACAATTCCCAGCATTCCTTGAGGCTCTGTCATTTCAAATTCCTTTGTAAGAACCATAATTCATATATTTTAAGTATCAGACAGTACTAAAAATCATTCCCTTTAAGTTTAATGTGGCCTTGACCACATTAAAATAAATAATGACCAATCAAAATAATGAGTTAACTCCTAAACATCAATCAATACTGTTAATGTTTATTGCTTATTTAAAGTACCATAATAAATTTAAATAGTACTACCGGTTTGACACACTGTTTAGATCAGTTTTGCTCATCTGTACTTACTTTTGTTGCTCATGTGCATTCACCTCTCCATATGCTAGATAATACATATAACATATAGGTTATATGTTCTCAGAATTTGTTGCTTGAAATGTATAAAATTTATTTTCTTTCGATTGTTAGATATTTATTCCAAAACTTGTTAATGCTCTTAAAACTTTTGGCAATGTGTTAATGACTGACAGAAATAAAGCTGTGTTTATATAGTCATTATACCTATCAAACACTTGGAAAATTTTTGTGTCTCTTAAGAAAAGTAACAGTATGAATTAAACCACCACTTACCCATTAACAATGGTAGCTGACAATCATAAAACACATCATCCTGATTCTTGCCTCTCTACATTTTCTACTTGGCACTGAATTCTAAATTTAATAACATATTTCTATTCTCTCTCTGCCTCTCAAATGCCAGCAAAAACTTTTCCCCAATATCTGAGTAACTAAAATGCTATCCTATCTCCAGAGTCCGCATTCTAAGGAGTCACTGGCTAGCAGAAAGGCAGCATGTATTCCTAAAGGCATATGATTCAAACCAAGAAACAGAAAATTGTTACTGACAGGACTTTCTAGTCACAAAATGACGCCTTCATAGATGTCTGAGAGCTCCTGGTAGCTATTCAACTTGTCAAGTTTTTAGTCACTGAAATACTGCCACCTTCAGGAAGAAATGTGAGAACCTGCGATTGCATTCTCATCTGTGTGCGTGTATGCTCAGTCATGTCCAACTCTTTGCCACCCCATGGACTGTACCCTGTGAGGCTCCTCTGTCCATGGAATTTTCCAGGCAAGTCGGGTTCCCTTTAAATCCAACCTCTTTATTTCTCTTTCTTTAAATTACCCTGTTATTTCTTTCCCATATATCTAAATGTTAGTAATATATTTCTGTATAGCTTTTTAACACCACTTTTTTCTCAGGCAACTAAATATTACAGTGAAAAGTTGCCCAGAAGTAATAAATGGAAGAGAATTCACAATTATTCACCAAATAAAAACTACTTTAATAAAGTCAAGGCTTTTCAGGTATTAAATTATGAAGCACAAAGAACTGGCTCAAAAATGTTTCTGTGCTGAAATAATAATAAATATATATATAATATAATTCCAAAACAATCTGTACATTTTATAAAAAAATATTTCCTGAAATGTATATACTGAGGTTTCTGAAATAGAAGGCTTTCCCCCTTTATAGTTTAGTGCATCCTTCATTTATGTGCTAACATAAAAATTATAAAGCAATTTTATACCAACTATTTTTTCTCTCTCTCCCTCTCTCTCTGCTCTTTTTTTTTCTACAAATTCAGCTCTCTTTTTCATAATCTATTCTTGAAATAATTTTTTGCTATTATTATTAAAATTACTTTTCCTTTTGCTTAATAGTTTTTCCTCTCTCTACTTTATCTTCACTTAGAAGGTTTACTTGTTCTTCACTTAGAAGGTCCATTGAAATTTGCCAGTTTCTTTAATGTCCAATTAGAAATATCTACAAGTGCCCACTTTCAGTTATTTCCTTATTAAAAATCCATTCTTATAATCAGACAATGCTATCAAGCACTTTTCCAAAACGAAGTTGTCTTTTAAGTGTAATTACAGTGAAATGTTACAAATATCCTACAAAACATGAATTACATAGACCAATTGGGAAAAACACATATACAACACCTCTCACTTTTAGCTTCTAAAGTAATTGGACAGTTACAAAGATGTAACTTCCCTTAGATTAATATATAATTGTACAAATTAAAATCTCAATGAGGGCTTCCCTGGTGGTCCAGTGGGTAAGGACACTGCCTTGCAGTGCAAGGGGCACCGCTTCAATCCCTGGCCTGGGAAGATCCCACGTGCCGCAGAGCGGCTGGACCGATGTGTCCAATTACCCAGCCGGAGCTCCAGAGCGCATGCACCCAGAGCTGGTGCTCTGCGACAACAGAGGCCACCGCGATGGGAGGCCCACACGGGCCAAAGAACAAAGATGGATGAAAATAGATAAATGAAAAACCAATAGAAGTGGCCCGCCTGCTCCCCTCCCTCCCCACCCCACCCCCCACCAATAATAAATAAATAAATAAAAATCTCAATGGAAAGAAGAACAGATGAATCAAGAAGAAATGGATGGTATTAGGAAGATGAGCATTTAGCATGTGTTAAAATTATCATTTTGAGGGACTTCCAGTGGTTAAGACTTAGCACTTCCACTGTAGAGGGGTGGGTTTGATCCCTGGTCAGTGGATTAAGATACCTCATACCTTAGTTTTATTCAAAACATTTTAAATAAATCGAGATATATACTGAGGTTTCTGAAATAGAAGGCTTTCCCCCTTTATAGTTTAGTGCATCCTTCATTTATGTGCTAACATAAAAATTATAAAGCAATTTTATACCAACTATTTTTTCTCTCTCTCCCTCTCTCTCTGCTCTTTTTTTTTCTACAAATTCAGCTCTCTTTTTCATAATCTATTCTTGAAATAATTTTTTGCTATTATTATTAAAATTACTTTTCCTTTTGCTTAATAGTTTTTCCTCTCTCTACTTTATCTTCACTTAGAAGGTTTACTTGTTCTTCACTTAGAAGGTCCATTGAAATTTGCCAGTTTCTTTAATGTCCAATTAGAAATATCTACAAGTGCCCACTTTCAGTTATTTCCTTATTAAAAATCCATTCTTATAATCAGACAATGCTATCAAGCACTTTTCCAAAACGAAGTTGTCTTTTAAGTGTAATTACAGTGAAATGTTACAAATATCCTACAAAACATGAATTACATAGACCAATTGGGAAAAACACATATACAACACCTCTCACTTTTAGCTTCTAAAGTAATTGGACAGTTACAAAGATGTAACTTCCCTTAGATTAATATATAATTGTACAAATTAAAATCTCAATGAGGGCTTCCCTGGTGGTCCAGTGGGTAAGGACACTGCCTTGCAGTGCAAGGGGCACCGCTTCAATCCCTGGCCTGGGAAGATCCCACGTGCCGCAGAGCGGCTGGACCGATGTGTCCAATTACCCAGCCGGAGCTCCAGAGCGCATGCACCCAGAGCTGGTGCTCTGCGACAACAGAGGCCACCGCGATGGGAGGCCCACACGGGCCAAAGAACAAAGATGGATGAAAATAGATAAATGAAAAACCAATAGAAGTGGCCCGCCTGCTCCCCTCCCTCCCCACCCCACCCCCCACCAATAATAAATAAATAAATAAAAATCTCAATGGAAAGAAGAACAGATGAATCAAGAAGAAATGGATGGTATTAGGAAGATGAGCATTTAGCATGTGTTAAAATTATCATTTTGAGGGACTTCCAGTGGTTAAGACTTAGCACTTCCACTGTAGAGGGGTGGGTTTGATCCCTGGTCAGTGGATTAAGATACCTCATACCTTAGTTTTTATTAAAACATAAAACCATTTTTTAAAAATAAAGGTCTGTTTAAAAGCATAAGTGAATACTCATTGAATTATCATACAGATAAGAAGAAACAATAAAGTAAAAAATCGGTATGTTAGTTAAAACAATATAAAGCACCTCTGTTAAAAAATATCAAAAATAGAATTAAAAGGCAAATAGTAAACCTAAAAAATAATTTTCAAGATTAATGGCAGATAAAGGTCTAATATTTATACACCTAAAAATATCTTACAAATAAGCATATCTATACAGCAAAATGTGAGCAAAGGTCATGAAGAGACAATTCAATGACTAATCTGGGATCATACATATCTGTAAACAACAAAACTCTGTAAAAGTAAAAAGTAAAGTAAAAAACAAAAATAAAAAAATTTCTTGTTCAATAAATAATTTGCAATGGTAATCTCATTAGTAATCAAAAACAGATTAAAACAACAATGCTTGCCTCTAAAAATCAATGAATATTACTAAAACTATAATACCTGCTTTCAGAAAGGATTTTCAAAAGGAGCATTCTCATATATAACCTTTTTCAGATGACAGTTTGACAATGTATATCCAAAGTCTTACTGCCCATCAATTGCTTACAGCATTGTCCTTTTTTTTCCAAGAAAAATAATCAACATACAAGAGAAATTTATGTATAAAAATAATCACAGTGAGGACTGGCATCATAAATAATTAATACTATTCAGTTATTTGTTCAGTTTCAAAAATAATTACATTAGAAAATGCTCAAGTATTTATAAAAAGATTAAAGAGTGTTATTAAGCTATGTTACAGAATAATCATAATAATATTTATACACAGAGAAAGAAGAGACTAACAACAGGTCGATTTTTTTTTTTTTTAACGTGGTAAGACCATGTTAATTTCCTTTCTTTTTTAAAATATTTGTCCATGTTTTCAAATTTTCTATAACAATACGACATTTTTTAGCTATTGTCATTAGGCTGTGAGAAAAGGGGATTAGGAAGATGAGCATTTAGCATGTGTTAAAATTATCATTTTGAGGGACTTCCAGTGGTTAAGACTTAGCACTTCCACTGTAGAGGGGTGGGTTTGATCCCTGGTCAGTGGATTAAGATACCTCATACCTTAGTTTTTATTAAAACATAAAACCATTTTTTAAAAATAAAGGTCTGTTTAAAAGCATAAGTGAATACTCATTGAATTATCATACAGATAAGAAGAAACAATAAAGTAAAAAATCGGTATGTTAGTTAAAACAATATAAAGCACCTCTGTTAAAAAATATCAAAAATAGAATTAAAAGGCAAATAGTAAACCTAAAAAATAATTTTCAAGATTAATGGCAGATAAAGGTCTAATATTTATACACCTAAAAATATCTTACAAATAAGCATATCTATACAGCAAAATGTGAGCAAAGGTCATGAAGAGACAATTCAATGACTAATCTGGGATCATACATATCTGTAAACAACAAAACTCTGTAAAAGTAAAAAGTAAAGTAAAAAACAAAAATAAAAAAATTTCTTGTTCAATAAATAATTTGCAATGGTAATCTCATTAGTAATCAAAAACAGATTAAAACAACAATGCTTGCCTCTAAAAATCAATGAATATTACTAAAACTATAATACCTGCTTTCAGAAAGGATTTTCAAAAGGAGCATTCTCATATATAACCTTTTTCAGATGACAGTTTGACAATGTATATCCAAAGTCTTACTGCCCATCAATTGCTTACAGCATTGTCCTTTTTTTTCCAAGAAAAATAATCAACATACAAGAGAAATTTATGTATAAAAATAATCACAGTGAGGACTGGCATCATAAATAATTAATACTATTCAGTTATTTGTTCAGTTTCAAAAATAATTACATTAGAAAATGCTCAAGTATTTATAAAAAGATTAAAGAGTGTTATTAAGCTATGTTACAGAATAATCATAATAATATTTATACACAGAGAAAGAAGAGACTAACAACAGGTCGATTTTTTTTTTTTTTAACGTGGTAAGACCATGTTAATTTCCTTTCTTTTTTAAAATATTTGTCCATGTTTTCAAATTTTCTATAACAATACGACATTTTTTAGCTATTGTCATTAGGCTGTGAGAAAAGGGGATCCTGCAGGAGTGCTGTGCAATGGCCTGGAGGGGTGGGATGGGGGAGATACACATATGACTAATCTGGGAACATACATATCTGTAAACAACAAAAATCTGTAAAAGTAAAAATTAAAATAAAAATTAAAAAAAAAAAACCAATGTGACATTTTTAAGAGTTGTTTTTAAATCATTAAAAGCTCTTATTTCAATTCTATGTTTAAATTAGGTATACTAATGGGAAACATCCTATGTAACATTTCAAATAAAGTGATTCCTTAATTGAAGATGATTCAAAGAAATGGGAAGATATCCATGTTCTTGGATTGGAAGAATTAATATTGTTAAAAAATATACCATACCACTCAAAGCCATCTACAGATTTAATATGATCTTATCAAATTATCCATGATATTTTTCACAGAACTAGAACAAATAATCCTAACATTTATATGGAACCATAAAAGACTTAGAATTGCCAAAGCAATCCTGAGGAAAAAGAACAAAGGAGACATAACCCTCCCAGTCTTGAGACAATACAACAAACTACAGTAATCAAAACAACATGATATAGGCACAAAAACAGACATAGGGGTTAATGTAACAGAAAAGAAAACCCAGCAATCAACCCCCACACATCTGATCAACTAATCTTTGACAAAGAAGGCAAAAAATATACAATAAGGAAAAAACTGTCTCTTCAGCAAGGGGTATTGGGAAAATTAGGCAGCTGCATGTAAATCAATGAAGCTAGAACACACCCTCTCACCATACACAAAAATAAACTTAAAATAGTTTAAAGACTTAAATATAAGACATGAAACCTTAAAAAACTCCTAGAGAACATAGGCAAACATTCACCGATATAAATCAACCAATGTTTTCCTAGGTCAGTCTCACAAGGCAAAAGAAATAAAAGCAAAAATAAACAAATAGGACCTAAACAAATTTACAAGCTTTTGCACAGCAAAGGGGACCATCAACAAAAGGAAAAGATAGCCTATGAACCATGAGAAGATACTTGCAAATGATAGCACCAACAGGGGCTTAATTTCCAAAATATACAAACAGGTCATACGACTCAAGTACCCCAAACAAACGACCCAATCAAAAATTCAGCCGAAGACCTAAATAATAGACATTTCTCCAAAGAAGACATACAGATGGCCAACAGGCACACAAAAAGAAGCTCATCATCACTATTAGTGAAATGCAAATCAAGACTACAATGAGGTACAACCTCACACCAATCAGAATAGTCACCATCAAAAAAGTCTACAAATAGGGCTTCCCTGGTGCTACAGTGGGTAAAGAGCCTGCCTTGAAGTGCAAAGGACACTGTTTCGATACCTGGCACGGGAAGATCACACATGCCGCGGAGCAGCTGGACGGGTGTGTGTCCAATTGCAAGCCAGTACTCTGGAGTGCATGTGTCCAGAGCCAGTGCTCTGCAACAAGAGAGACCACTGAGATGGAAGGCCCACACAGGCCAAAGAATTAAGATAGATTAAATGAAATAAATGAAGGACCAACAAAAGAGCCCAAAATTTAAAAAAAAAAAAAAAAGTCTACAAGTAACAAATGTTGGAGGAGGTACGGAGAATAGGGATCCATCCTACACTGTTGGTGACTCATAACTTGGTCCAGTCATTATGGAAAACAGTATGAGGTTCCTCAAAAAACTGAAAATAGAGTTGCCATATGATTCAGCAATCCCATAATTCAGAAATCCTAGCAATTCCCTCCTAGTCATATAGCTAGAGAAAATGGAAATTTGAAAATATACATGCACCCCTATGTTGACAGCAACAGTATTTACAGTAGCCAAGATATGGAAACAATCTAGACATCCATCAGCAGTTAAATACAGTGGGCTATTACTCAATCATAAAAAAGAATGAAATAATATCATTTGCAGCAACATGAATGGACCTGGAGGTTGTCATACTAAGTGAAGTAAATCAGAAACTGAAAGGCAAATACCATATGATTTCACTTACATGTGGAAATCCCAAAAATAAACAAATAGGACCTAAACAAATTTACAAGCTTTTGCACAGCAAAGGGGACCATCAACAAAAGGAAAAGATAGCCTATGAACCATGAGAAGATACTTGCAAATGATAGCACCAACAGGGCTTAATTTCCAAAATATACAAACAGGTCATACGACTCAAGTACCCCAAACAAACGACCCAATCAAAAATTCAGCCGAAGACCTAAATAATAGACATTTCTCCAAAGAAGACATACAGATGGCCAACAGGCACACAAAAAGAAGCTCATCATCACTATTAGTGAAATGCAAATCAAGACTACAATGAGGTACAACCTCACACCAATCAGAATAGTCACCATCAAAAAAGTCTACAAATAGGGCTTCCCTGGTGCTACAGTGGGTAAAGAGCCTGCCTTGAAGTGCAAAGGACACTGTTTCGATACCTGGCACGGGAAGATCACACATGCCGCGGAGCAGCTGGACGGGTATGTCCAATTGCAAGCCAGTACTCTGGAGCACATGTGTCCAGAGCCAGTGCTCTGCAACAAGAGAGGCAACTGCGATGGGAGGCCCACACAGGCCAAAGAATTAAGATAGATTAAATGAAATAAATGAAGGACCAACAAAAGAGCCCAAAATTTAAAAAAAAAAAAAAAAGTCTACAAGTAACAAATGTTGGAGGAGGTACGGAGAATAGGGATCCATCCTACACTGTTGGTGACTCATAACTTGGTCCAGTCATTATGGAAAACAGTATGAGGTTCCTCAAAAAACTGAAAATAGAGTTGCCATATGATTCAGCAATCCCATAATTCAGAAATCCTAGCAATTCCCTCCTAGTCATATAGCTAGAGAAAATGGAAATTTGAAAATATACATGCACCCCTATGTTGACAGCAACAGTATTTACAGTAGCCAAGATATGGAAACAATCTAGACATCCATCAGCAGTTAAATACAGTGGGCTATTACTCAATCATAAAAAAGAATGAAATAATATCATTTGCAGCAACATGAATGGACCTGGAGGTTGTCATACTAAGTGAAGTAAATCAGAAACTGAAAGGCAAATACCATATGATTTCACTTACATGTGGAATCTAAAATTCAACATGAACATATCTATCAAACAAAAGCAGACTCAAAGATATAAAAAACAGATATCTGGCCGCCAAGTGGGAGGGGAGAGGGGGAAGGAAGAACTGGGGTTTGGGATTAACAGATGCAAACTATTATGTATAGGATGAATAACAACAAGGTCCTACTGTACAGCACAGGAAGCTATATTCAATATCCTGTTATCACCATAATGGAAAAGAATATAAAAAAGAAGGTGGATATTTTGCAAATAAGTTCATTTATATTGTTTCTTTTTAGAATCCATATAAAAGCGATGTCATATATTTCTTCTTCTCTGTCTGACTTACTTCACTTACTTACTTTTGTCAATATGGCAAAACAGAAAGAGACTCACAAACTTAGAAAACGAACTTATGGTTGCAGAGGGGAGGGGATTGGGAAAGTCATGTACACACAGCCATGTCTGAAATGAAAACCAACAAAAATCTATTGTATAGCATATGGAACTCTGCTTAATGTTATGTACCAGCCTGGGTGGGAGGCGGTTGCAAGGAGAACGGATACATGTATACGTATGGTCAAGCCCCTTCACTGTTCACCTGAAACTATCACAAAAATTGTTAATTGGCTATGCCCCAGTAAAAGTGGTTTTGGTGTACAAAAAAAAAAAAAAAGAATGTGGATATTAATACAACATTGTAAATGAACTATACTTCAAATATTTTTTAAAAAATGATTCTTTTGTCAAATCCCATATAAAGCACACACCAAAAATAAATTCTACTGTAACCTATGGACTTTGTGTAAGCGATGTGTCAAAGGTAGGTTACAGAATGTTGATTGCAGGGAAGGCTGTACACATGGGCTAGATTCCCTCCTAGTCATATAGCTAGAGAAAATGGAAATTTGAAAATATACATGCACCCCTATGTTGACAGCAACAGTATTTACAGTAGCCAAGATATGGAAACAATCTAGACATCCATCAGCAGTTAAATACAGTGGGCTATTACTCAATCATAAAAAAGAATGAAATAATATCATTTGCAGCAACATGAATGGACCTGGAGGTTGTCATACTAAGTGAAGTAAATCAGAAACTGAAAGGCAAATACCATATGATTTCACTTACATGTGGAATCTAAAATTCAACATGAACATATCTATCAAACAAAAGCAGACTCAAAGATATAAAAAACAGATATCTGGCCGCCAAGTGGGAGGGGAGAGGGGGAAGGAAGAACTGGGGTTTGGGATTAACAGATGCAAACTATTATGTATAGGATGAATAACAACAAGGTCCTACTGTACAGCACAGGAAGCTATATTCAATATCCTGTTATCACCATAATGGAAAAGAATATAAAAAAGAAGGTGGATATTTTGCAAATAAGTTCATTTATATTGTTTCTTTTTAGAATCCATATAAAAGCGATGTCATATATTTCTTCTTCTCTGTCTGACTTACTTCACTTACTTACTTTTGTCAATATGGCAAAACAGAAAGAGACTCACAAACTTAGAAAACGAACTTATGGTTGCAGAGGGGAGGGGATTGGGAAAGTCATGTACACACAGCCATGTCTGAAATGAAAACCAACAAAAATCTATTGTATAGCATATGGAACTCTGCTTAATGTTATGTACCAGCCTGGGTGGGAGGCGGTTGCAAGGAGAACGGATACATGTATACGTATGGTCAAGCCCCTTCACTGTTCACCTGAAACTATCACAAAAATTGTTAATTGGCTATGCCCCAGTAAAAGTGGTTTTGGTGTACAAAAAAAAAAAAAAAAGAATGTGGATATTAATACAACATTGTAAATGAACTATACTTCAAATATTTTTTAAAAAATGATTCTTTTGTCAAATCCCATATAAAGCACACACCAAAAATAAATTCTACTGTAACCTATGGACTTTGTGTAAGACGATGTGTCAAAGTAGGTTCGATGATTGTAACAAATGAACCATTCTGGTACAGAATGTTGATTGCAGGGAAGGCTGTACACATGGGGAGCAGGGGGTTATGGGAACTTGGTATTTTCCATTCAATTACCCTGTGAACCTAAGCTGCTTTAAAAATTAAATTTAAAAAATTCTCAGAACATAAATTTGACACAAAGTAGATTAGTACCACATAATACAAAATTTTAAAACAATACCAATTTAGTGTTAAAGCCACTGAAATATGATGATGAGGTGAATAATGAATGCTTAGATATCAACTGCTTTGAGCAAAGCGACACATAATGAAGACGAAATTAAAACACAGTATTTTTTCAACTGCCTTCTTATTCCTATAGAATGAAAAGTGACCTATAATATTGTTCAATTGAAATTTAAGAGGCACACAAGAAATTTTAAATTATCTGGGAGCCAGACTAATATATGTATGTATACATATTATATATACATATAGAGTAAAAGAAAATGGGTAAAATAAGTTTTCAAATATATTTCATTTAACCCAATATACCTAAATATTATCATTTCAATAGTATAAAATGTATGGAATCAGCATGAAAAATTAATGAGGTATTTTATCCTCTTTAAGTCACCGAAATCTGAGGAGAATTTTGTATTTGCAGCATGTTTCAATTTAGTCACTAAATTTTCATTGAAAATGTATGACTGATGTTTCGATTTCCAAAATTAATTCTTTAAAAAGTAAGTTAACATACATTAGTTTTTCCAAGCTTAACTAAATCTTCCCATAACTGAATTGAGAATCTGTCTTAAAATTTGAACTTAAGTGAATTAAAATTAAATAAAATTAAAAATCAAATTCCTCAGTTGTACTAGCCACATTTCACATATGACCAGAGGCTATTTTTTGGGACATCTCTCCTGGAAGGAATTAAGGCTGAGGTGTTGATGTGGAGGTACCACTTTATGGGGAACTTTGTGTGAATACGTCTACTGCTGAGCAAGTCCAAATCTAAATCTTACTCATGGTAAAAGAAATGTAAATTGTGGATCCTTACCTACTTTCTTGGCCTCTCTTTAATATCACTGACTCACACACACAATAAGTTATTCTCTATAAGTCTAACTACAAAAAGAGAAGTAATGTGAAAATGAGGGTTTGGTTCCAGCAGTGAATCCCCTGCACAATTTCACTTCCCCTTGCTGGATTTAGGGATGATTCTGCCACTGTGCAACTTCAATCAGTAAAGACTGAGGGTATGAAGAGGCATTTTTGAGCACTAGATGAATTCGTGATCACTCAGACAACAGAACTTCCTCGCATATTTAAGAAGCCTTGTATGACCCAAAGGAATGGAACTAATGAACTGTCCAAAACTCTGCTGTGCTTTTCAGCTTGTTCACACAAATTGGACCAGCCCTTTCCTGTTGAAAGCCATACCCCTGGTGGGTGCTAGTCACTGAAATATTTTGAATGAATCACAAACTTGACTTGAATGCTTACATGCTGGTTATGAGCAGTCATGTCCTAAGTACTAGCAATGCAACAGCGAAACACAACACATACATGAACATGGCTACCATGGATGTTGTTTGGAAAAATGATAACATATCATGACAAATGCTTCTTTCCTTTCTCTGAATAAATGTATTCTCCCAAACCATCATCCTCCTTTAGTTCTGTTGTTGTTTCGCCAATAAAGTTGTATTTGACTCTTTTGACCATTTATCCAAATTAATTTTCCTCTTTAAGTCACGAAATCTGAGGAGAATTTTGTATTTGCAGCATGTTTCAATTTAGTCACTAAATTTTCATTGAAAATGTATGACTGATGTTTCGATTTCCAAAATTAATTCTTTAAAAAGTAAGTTAACATACATTAGTTTTTCCAAGCTTAACTAAATCTTCCCATAACTGAATTGAGAATCTGTCTTAAAATTTGAACTTAAGTGAATTAAAATTTAATAAAATTAAAATCAAATTCCTCAGTTGTACTAGCCACATTTCACATATGACCAGAGGCTATTTTTTGGGACATCTCTCCTGGAAGGAATTAAGGCTGAGGTGTTGATGTGGAGGTACCACTTTATGGGGAACTTTGTGTGAATACGTCTACTGCTGAGCAAGTCCAAATCTAAATCTTACTCATGGTAAAAGAAATGTAAATTGTGGATCCTTACCTACTTTCTTGGCCTCTCTTTAATATCACTGACTCACACACACAATAAGTTATTCTCTATAAGTCTAACTACAAAAAGAGAAGTAATGTGAAAATGAGGGTTTGGTTCCAGCAGTGAATCCCCTGCACAATTTCACTTCCCCTTGCTGGATTTAGGGATGATTCTGCCACTGTGCAACTTCAATCAGTAAAGACTGAGGGTATGAAGAGGCATTTTTGAGCACTAGATGAATTCGTGATCACTCAGACAACAGAACTTCCTCGCATATTTAAGAAGCCTTGTATGACCCAAAGGAATGGAACTAATGAACTGTCCAAAACTCTGCTGTGCTTTTCAGCTTGTTCACACAAATTGGACCAGCCCTTTCCTGTTGAAAGCCATACCCCTGGTGGGTGCTAGTCACTGAAATATTTTGAATGAATCACAAACTTGACTTGAATGCTTACATGCTGGTTATGAGCAGTCATGTCCTAAGTACTAGCAATGCAACAGCGAAACACAACACATACATGAACATGGCTACCATGGATGTTGTTTGGAAAAATGATAACATATCATGACAAATGCTTCTTTCCTTTCTCTGAATAAATGTATTCTCCCAAACCATCATCCTCCTTTAGTTCTGTTGTTGTTTCGCCAATAAAGTTGTATTTGACTCTTTTGCAATCCCATGGACTTTAGCCCATCAGGCTCCTCTGTCCATGGGATTTCCCAGGCAAGAATACTGGAATGGGTTGTTCTTTCCTTCTCCGGGGAATCTTCCGACCAAGGGACTGAATCTGTGTCTCCTGCAATGGCAGGCAGATTCTTTACTACTGAACCACCTGGGAAGCCCACAAATAAAAAGCAAAAACAACTAGAAAGTGGTCTATGATAATGTAAGAGTGTACAGGAACCATTAATTCAAATGTGTCTCTCAATCAAACATCTACAAACTTTAACTGTACTGAGTGCCAGGCACTTGAACAGTCAATAAGATGCAACGACATAAACGATACAGTTCCTAACCAGGGAGACTGGGTTTATAGACAACAAAAGATCATTAATAGCCTAAGGCTAGCAGTAAAACTGCAAGTGAGTGATCCAAATAAAACCTCATCTAGGGGATTTCCCTGGCGATCCAGTGGCTAAGTCTCTGCCCTGGCGATGCAAGGGGCCCAGGCTCAATCCCTGGTCAGGGAACTTGATCCCACATGCTGCAATGAAGATCCTGTGCAATCAAATAAATAAAATATTTTTTTTAAAATAAAATATCTTAACTACTGACCTAGGACTATAGCAGTGATTCTCAAAGTGGGGTCCACAGAACCCTGGGGGTCACCAAGATTCTTTCAGGGGTTCTGTATGGTTGCAAGTAGTACCCTGATAATATCAAGAAGTTACTTACCTTTTTCACGGGGTTGATGCTTTCACTGATGGTGGATATAACTCTGCCTCAACACAAAGCAAGTCAGTGGCATCAAGCTGCAGTGATAGTCACTATATTCTTCTCCACCACACACCTGCAGTAAAGAAAAAATAAAGGAGAGAGAAAAAAAAAGAGGAAAAGAAAGTCATTTTCGCTTATAAGTATCTTTGAGAAAGCAGTGAAAATGATTAATTTTATCAAATCCTGACCCTTCAGGGCATGTCTTTTTAATCCGTGAAACAAAATGGGAGGGACACATAAAGTGCTTCTGTTACATCCAGAAATACAATGAAAATGAGGAAAAGCATTGGTGCAATTGAGTTTCAAGTTGAACTAGCCACTTTTTTCACAGAGAAGCATTTTTATTTGAAAGAACAGCTGGCAGACAAACTACGGTTACTCAGACTTGAGTATCTGGCAGATATTTTCTCAGAAATAAACAAAGAGAGCCTGTCCTTTACAGCAAAAAACAGCAGTTTTCTCGCTAATAATAAAATCAGAACTTTCAAACAAAAATTAGAATTTTGGAAAACTAGTATTCTAATAAATAAAATGTTTCCTGATGAAGATAGTGATAAAATTAAGCAACATGATTATGTTTTATATTATATGATGAAATGAGTCAACCTGTGGAAGAGCTGCAGGAGTCAGTGAACTAACAGTCTCCAAAATGACCAGTGTATCACATACTCATCACGCATGAGTAAAAGGTTCGTTCAATAGACCAGGTGGCATTACAGGTCAGCGCACTGTTTTAAAAGTTGATGTTAGCAGTATTTCATAGTATTGATAATTTGTGGCAAAAAAAATTTTTTTAAAGAAACTTTTTGTGGCTGGGCTTGCTGCAATTTTTGTCACCTTTGAAACATAGAATAAAACATGTTTCCATGCTCAATGTGCAACTATTTACTACATACATTTAAAGGCACACAGTGTTGGTCCTTGGTAAATTTTAATTGTTCCGGTTTATCTTCAGGCACAAAGAACTGTATTCTCAGAGTCCATGGTGAGCCAGATTCCCTGGTTCAACAGCTAAAGGACTGACTATGCACAGGAGAAGCTGGACCTATGGTTTGTTTTGGCATTTTGAACCCAATTTGGAAATTCCCTACCCGAATTTATTTTCTTTTCCGCACCCGGACAAGTCAGTCTTTTCCTTCTCTTCTTAATTCCTCTTCATCCTTCTCAAATACAAATTTAACTTCTTCCTACAATTTTTAGGGAAACTGCAGTGATAGTCACTATATTCTTCTCCACCACACACCTGCAGTAAAGAAAAAATAAAGGAGAGAGAAAAAAAAAGAGGAAAAGAAAGTCATTTTCGCTTATAAGTATCTTTGAGAAAGCAGTGAAAATGATTAATTTTATCAAATCCTGACCCTTCAGGGCATGTCTTTTTAATCCGTGAAACAAAATGGGAGGGACACATAAAGTGCTTCTGTTACATCCAGAAATACAATGAAAATGAGGAAAAGCATTGGTGCAATTGAGTTTCAAGTTGAACTAGCCACTTTTTCACAGAGAAGCATTTTTATTTGAAAGAACAGCTGGCAGACAAACTACGGTTACTCAGACTTGAGTATCTGGCAGATATTTTCTCAGAAATAAACAAAGAGAGCCTGTCCTTTACAGCAAAAAACAGCAGTTTTCTCGCTAATAATAAAATCAGAACTTTCAAACAAAAATTAGAATTTTGGAAAACTAGTATTCTAATAAATAAAATGTTTCCTGATGAAGATAGTGATAAAATTAAGCAACATGATTATGTTTTATATTATATGATGAAATGAGTCAACCTGTGGAAGAGCTGCAGGAGTCAGTGAACTAACAGTCTCCAAAATGACCAGTGTATCACATACTCATCACGCATGAGTAAAAGGTTCGTTCAATAGACCAGGTGGCATTACAGGTCAGCGCACTGTTTTAAAAGTTGATGTTAGCAGTATTTCATAGTATTGATAATTTGTGGCAAAAAAATTTTTTTTAAAGAAACTTTTTGTGGCTGGGCTTGCTGCAATTTTTGTCACCTTTGAAACATAGAATAAAACATGTTTCCATGCTCAATGTGCAACTATTTACTACATACATTTAAAGGCACACAGTGTTGGTCCTTGGTAAATTTTAATTGTTCCGGTTTATCTTCAGGCACAAAGAACTGTATTCTCAGAGTCCATGGTGAGCCAGATTCCCTGGTTCAACAGCTAAAGGACTGACTATGCACAGGAGAAGCTGGACCTATGGTTTGTTTTGGCATTTTGAACCCAATTTGGAAATTCCCTACCCGAATTTATTTTCTTTTCCGCACCCGGACAAGTCAGTCTTTTCCTTCTCTTCTTAATTCCTCTTCATCCTTCTCAAATACAAATTTAACTTCTTCCTACAATTTTTAGCATGCTAATATTTGTTCATTAATATTTGGAAGATATACTATAGCATTGGAAAAGCATTTAAAGTAGATATCATCAATATGTTTTGTCCATAATTACAATAAAATTAATATCTTAGCCCCATGTTGTGATAATGTCTACAGTTAAAAAACTAATTTTTCCCTACCTTGCAAAGGTATTTGGGGAATTAGTTTTTAATTGTGCGTGAGATTTATGGAGGAAGGGCACAACCTTGCTACTATTATTAAATGCATACTTTTTCATACGGAAAATCTGGAAGCTATCACTTGTCAAAAGCTACTTAGAGATGACTGAAACAGCCAGTCTTTCAAAACATTTTTTTAACTTTTTTTCAATGTTTCTTTTCTTCCAAAAAAATCACTGCTCCACAAATGTATTTTTTTAATTTAGATTTTTTTTTTTAAGTGCTCATTTCTGTCGGAATGTGGCCTTGAAGACAGTATTTATCGCCTTTTTGACAATTCAGAAAACTCAAGACCTGGAGTTACCAGCAAGGTAGGTTTCCAGGAAAATCCGGCCGGTAGCGAACCCCGGTCTGGACCCATCCGCGCCGCCGCGGAACGGGGCTCCGGCGCAGATGCCTCTGCACGCTGGCAGACCCACGCCCTGGCCGAACCCGCAGAGCCCACCCAGTTCCCCTTCCTAGATGCCTCGGAACCTTGCACATACTCATCTGACGACTCTATGGCTTAACGGTAGTTTCCAGTTTCGGAGAGAAACCCTTTTAAAATTCAAAACAACTGAGCCGACCCTACCACCACCACCATTCAGTCCGTGGCAACCCTACTTTCCAATTCTCTGTTTAGTGAGAGAAGTTAAAAACAAGACCACAAGCTTCGATCGATTCTGTTAACACTTTCAGACGTCTATATATCGTATTAATCATAAGGCATTCCATACCACGAATTTATTTTCTTTTCCGCACCGGAGTCCATGGTGAGCCAGATTCCCTGGTTCAACAGCTAAAGGACTGACTATGCACAGGAGAAGCTGGACCTATGGTTTGTTTTGGCATTTTGAACCCAATTTGGAAATTCCTACCCGAATTTATTTTCTTTTCCGCACCGGACAAGTCAGTCTTTTCCTTCTCTTCTTAATTCCTCTTCATCCTTCTCAAATACAAATTTAACTTCTTCCTACAATTTTTAGCATGCTAATATTTGTTCATTAATATTTGGAAGATATACTATAGCATTGGAAAAGCATTTAAAGTAGATATCATCAATATGTTTTGTCCATAATTACAATAAAATTAATATCTTAGCCCCATGTTGTGATAATGTCTACAGTTAAAAAACTAATTTTTCCCTACCTTGCAAAGGTATTTGGGGAATTAGTTTTTAATTGTGCGTGAGATTTATGGAGGAAGGGCACAACCTTGCTACTATTATTAAATGCATACTTTTTCATACGGAAAATCTGGAAGCTATCACTTGTCAAAAGCTACTTAGAGATGACTGAAACAGCCAGTCTTTCAAAACATTTTTTTAACTTTTTTTCAATGTTTCTTTTCTTCCAAAAAAATCACTGCTCCACAAATGTATTTTTTTAATTTAGATTTTTTTTTTTAAGTGCTCATTTCTGTCGGAATGTGGCCTTGAAGACAGTATTTATCGCCTTTTTGACAATTCAGAAAACTCAAGACCTGGAGTTACCAGCAAGGTAGGTTTCCAGGAAAATCCGGCCGGTAGCGAACCCCGGTCTGGACCCATCCGCGCCGCCGCGGAACGGGGCTCCGGCGCAGATGCCTCTGCACGCTGGCAGACCCACGCCCTGGCCGAACCCGCAGAGCCCACCCAGTTCCCCTTCCTAGATGCCTCGGAACCTTGCACATACTCATCTGACGACTCTATGGCTTAACGGTAGTTTCCAGTTTCGGAGAGAAACCCTTTTAAAATTCAAAACAACTGAGCCGACCCTACCACCACCACCATTCAGTCCGTGGCAACCCTACTTTCCAATTCTCTGTTTAGTGAGAGAAGTTAAAAACAAGACCACAAGCTTCGATCGATTCTGTTAACACTTTCAGACGTCTATATATCGTATTAATCATAATGTTTGCATACATCCGCATGTATTTAACCATGCTGTTCGCTAAGTTTACAGGCACTGCTTGGGGCACAAATGGCTTCAACCACTCCCTGCACAGAGAAGCCCCCCAGGGCCCAGACCCAGAAAGGAGGCGCCCAGGATCCCAGACCTCGAAGCTGCCGAGAGGGACGAAGAGGCGGCAGGTCCTCACTTCCACCCAACAGGCTCAATGAAGCCGGATTCTCAGAGACAACAGGACGCCCTTCCTGCAAGTAGCCCGGGTATCGCAGGGCATCTGCCGCCCCCTGTCGGTGGTGAAGGGCAAAACAACGCGAGCCCGGTTAGAATCAACTAGAAGGGCCTCTTTGAATAAAAGAATATTCCATGACTACGCAGTAGCAGTAGCGAGAGGATTCTCAGGGAGCCTGCCTTTCGCAGGCACTCCCCTCCGACTGCGGCGTTTTAATGCAGGTGTTAGCAAGTGAGGGAGGGGATGTTGGCTTGACAAGAAGAGTCTGTCGCTGCTTCTGTGAAGACTGGGGAAGTACAGGGGGCGGAGAGCGCCTCCAGGATACATCCAAGGTTCAGTTTATGCTTTCCTCCCTCTACGAGTCCATCTCATTCCTATGAGAAAACATTTGTCCTCAGCTGGGATGGGATCGTTGATTGGAGCAGGGTGAGGTCTTTCCAAACACCTGTCCTCATGTAACATTTTATTGTGACTTCTGCTGCAGAGGTGACAAAGGCTAACCTCCCGAGAAGCCCTACCGTTTTAGCGCCCCTCTGGACCCATCCGCGCCGCCGCGGAACGGGCTCCGGCGCAGATGCCTCTGCACGCTGGCAGACCCACGCCCTGGCCGAACCCGCAGAGCCCACCCAGTTCCCCTTCCTAGATGCCTCGGAACCTTGCACATACTCATCTGACGACTCTATGGCTTAACGGTAGTTTCCAGTTTCGGAGAGAAACCCTTTTAAAATTCAAAACAACTGAGCCGACCCTACCACCACCACCATTCAGTCCGTGGCAACCCTACTTTCCAATTCTCTGTTTAGTGAGAGAAGTTAAAAACAAGACCACAAGCTTCGATCGATTCTGTTAACACTTTCAGACGTCTATATATCGTATTAATCATAATGTTTGCATACATCCGCATGTATTTAACCATGCTGTTCGCTAAGTTTACAGGCACTGCTTGGGGCACAAATGGCTTCAACCACTCCCTGCACAGAGAAGCCCCCCAGGGCCCAGACCCAGAAAGGAGGCGCCCAGGATCCCAGACCTCGAAGCTGCCGAGAGGGACGAAGAGGCGGCAGGTCCTCACTTCCACCCAACAGGCTCAATGAAGCCGGATTCTCAGAGACAACAGGACGCCCTTCCTGCAAGTAGCCCGGGTATCGCAGGGCATCTGCCGCCCCCTGTCGGTGGTGAAGGGCAAAACAACGCGAGCCCGGTTAGAATCAACTAGAAGGGCCTCTTTGAATAAAAGAATATTCCATGACTACGCAGTAGCAGTAGCGAGAGGATTCTCAGGGAGCCTGCCTTTCGCAGGCACTCCCCTCCGACTGCGGCGTTTTAATGCAGGTGTTAGCAAGTGAGGGAGGGGATGTTGGCTTGACAAGAAGAGTCTGTCGCTGCTTCTGTGAAGACTGGGGAAGTACGGGAGCGGAGAGCGCCTCCAGGATACATCCAAGGTTCAGTTTATGCTTTCCTCCCTCTACGAGTCCATCTCATTCCTATGAGAAAACATTTGTCCTCAGCTGGGATGGGATCGTTGATTGGAGCAGGGTGAGGTCTTTCCAAACACCTGTCCCCTCATGTAACATTTTGAGCTGAGTCCAGTGACTTCTGCTGCAGAGGTGACAAAGGCTAACCTCCCCGAGAAGCTACCTCAGTTGTGTCCAGGAATGGCCTGCCAGTAGCATGCTAAATTCTCTGCTGGGAATGGTGTTTATTAGGTAGGAATATGAATATGGTTCAGAAAAAAATAAAAGAGTGAAAAGAAAGCACTCGGTTACTCTGGGCTAATTTTCGCCTGGGTCTGAACGTGTAAAATCTGTCACCACTTGGGGAGGGGGGATTGTTACACACTAAGATATTTCTCATTTTATTTGTATTATTTTCTCCCGTGTAAAACCTGTCACCACTTTGGGGGGGAGGGGTATTATTACACACACATTTCTCATTTTACACACACACACACGGCAGAGTAGCCTAACTTGTTCACTCGTGTCCATATTTGCCTTGGCCCTTTGGGAAGAAGGCTAGAGAAAGATGAACGAAGGTGAGTGGGGGAAGGGAAGGAGGAAAGGGGGAGGAGGCTCGTCTTCCACAGCAGACTTTGTTTAAGCGGGAAGACTCTCCTGGCGGAGGGTTTGGAGGACAGCAACGGAAAAGTCCCACTAGAGGCTCGCAGCCCCGGTGCTGGCGCCCCCACCCGCTGGTGGCAGCAGGAGATCCGGAATCCACTTGGTCCCCTCCGGGATCCCCACCCGTCCGCGCTGGGGTCGGGCCCTCCAGTGTCGCTGCGAGTGTGGGAGAGGAAGGAAGCTCCGCTACCTCCGCTTTTCCCTCCCATCGCGCCCAGGCGGCAGCCGCGGGTCGTAGCCCGGCCAAGTCTCCGCTCTCGAGAGGCCGCAGGTGCCGAGTGGCCCATCCCCGGGGCGGGAGCGAAACGCGGGGCTCTCCGAGCCCTCCCGGGGTCCAGTTCCGAGAGGGTCTCCGGCGCGTGGCGAAGGTGCCCGGGCCCGGACACGCTCCCTTCCCGCGGCGGGGAAGCGCGGCGCGCGGGGGCGCGGCAGCAGCTCCGAGGAGCCGGCGGAAGGCGCGGCTCGGCCCGGCCACGGTCACGGCGGCCGCGGGGTCTCGGGCGGAAGCGCGGGCTTGGGTGGGAGGGGCCGCCGCGCCCCCGCGAGGCCCAGGGCTCGCGGCCCCCAGCGGCGCGCGTCGGTGCAGGGGAGGTCCCAAGCTGCCGCCGCGCCGCCCGGCAGGGATGGCCCCCGGTCCGTCCCAGCCCCGTGCCGCGCGCGGCGGGGTGAGGCCGGAGCCCTCGCGTGGACGTCCGTCCGGCTGTGCTGCGTTCACTTGCACACGCCGAGCCCCCTCCAGCCGCGCATGCTACAGCTCCGAGGCTGCAGGCTCCCGCCTCTGCCACCTCCAGGACCCAAAGCCGCCAACCCCAGCCTCCCGGCAAGCCGTGACTTCCCGGATGGGGCCCTGCTTTTCTTCCAGGACAATCAGGACTCCTCCCCTCCCGGCGATCTTTCTAGGAGGCCACCTCCAGAGATTGCGAGGCGATTTCCTCTCTGCTGGTACTAAGCCGGTAACTCCTCTCACTGAAAACATCAGGGAGAATGAGGAGCTGAGAACTGAGCGAGGGGCCACCACTAGAAAATCACACACAGTTCAATGTATGTGTTTTGATCAGTAGCTTAATGGGGGATAGAAGTTCGCTCTATTTTTGATAGCCCCAGTTTTCAACCTTTTTTAAAGTTATATTGCCCTGTTTTCTGCTCGGTCGACAACATGGAAGATGGAATCTTGCTTTGTTTTTTTTTTTTATGATTCAAAGTCAGTTGTTAATAACAGTGACTGAGAATTTCACGGCATCTTGTGAGGTAAAATGGAGATGCACACGTAGGTGAGAGTCATTGTATTATACAGTGGCAGGCTGGATCCAGCCGGCTAAGTCCATGAGACTCATTCACTTCTCTCTCAGTTCACCTACTTTAATGGGACTTTTATCATTTAATTATTTTTTACATTATCATGAGGCTCTTATGAGTCTAATAAGAATAAGACAAAGATTGGACACAACACTTAGACTTCCTTCAAACTTCTTTACCTTTTTGGTGGACGCAATTCTTGGGGCTAATACAGAATTTCAGATTTGAGGACAAAAAAAAAATGTTGCTTAAAAATAACCCTTAGGTTATATATTTCCTTATACTTACTTCATTCAACAGATGTTTAATGGAGCACTCCATACATACATACTAGGGGCTATACAAATGATAACATCTGTTGAATGCTTAGTATAAGCAGGCAATACAATTGAAGTTTTAAAAGCATTATACCATTTTACCCTTCCAGGAACAATATGGAGTATACTGTTGTTATTATCCCTGCTTTACGGATGAGAAAAATTAGATATTGCAGGCTTGAACTAACTTGCTCAAGGTCATCTAGTTAGTAAATGGCACGGCAGGAGAGTAAGCCCAGTCCCATGGAGAGTCTACAGGCTCAATCAGTACTCAATTTACTCCAGTTAGATCTGGGAATCGCCAACCCTAGCCTCCCGGCAAGCCGTGACTTCCCGGATGGGGCCCTGCTTTTCTTCCAGGACAATCAGGACTCCTCCCCTCCCGGCGATCTTTCTAGGAGGCCACCTCCAGAGATTGCGAGGCGATTTCCTCTCTGCTGGTACTAAGCCGGTAACTCCTCTCACTGAAAACATCAGGGAGAATGAGGAGCTGAGAACTGAGCGAGGGGCCACCACTAGAAAATCACACACAGTTCAATGTATGTGTTTTGATCAGTAGCTTAATGGGGGATAGAAGTTCGCTCTATTTTTGATAGCCCCAGTTTTCAACCTTTTTTAAAGTTATATTGCCCTGTTTTCTGCTCGGTCGACAACATGGAAGATGGAATCTTGCTTTGTTTTTTTTTTTTATGATTCAAAGTCAGTTGTTAATAACAGTGACTGAGAATTTCACGGCATCTTGTGAGGTAAAATGGAGATGCACACGTAGGTGAGAGTCATTGTATTATACAGTGGCAGGCTGGATCCAGCCGGCTAAGTCCATGAGACTCATTCACTTCCTCTCTCAGTTCACCTACTTTAATGGGACTTTTATCATTTAATTATTTTTTACATTATCATGAGGCTCTTATGAGTCTAATAAGAATAAGACAAAGATTGGACACAACACTTAGACTTCCTTCAAACTTCTTTACCTTTTTGGTGGACGCAATTCTTGGGGCTAATACAGAATTTCAGATTTGAGGACAAAAAAAAAATGTTGCTTAAAAATAACCCTTCGGTTATATATTTCCTTATACTTACTTCATTCAACAGATGTTTAATGGAGCACTCCATACATACATACTAGGGGCTATACAAATGATAACATCTGTTGAATGCTTAGTATAAGCAGGCAATACAATTGAAGTTTTAAAAGCATTATACCATTTTACCCTTCCAGGAACAATATGGAGTATACTGTTGTTATTATCCCTGCTTTACGGATGAGAAAAATTAGATATTGCAGGCTTGAACTAACTTGCTCAAGGTCATCTAGTTAGTAAATGGCATGGCAGGAGAGTAAGCCCAGTCCCATGGAGAGTCTACAGGCTCAATCAGTACTCAATTTACTCCAGTTAGATCTGGGAATCTGTAGATTTTGGAACCATTTCAGGTGAATCTGATGCAAAGTAGTTAAGATCTTAAACTTGACAAACGTTAATAAAATAGCATTCCCTCTTTTTCCTGATCAGAAAGAGATCCTAGTTCCTCGCCCATGCCCTTTCTACCATCCAGACCACATTAGTTCAGTCCAAGAAGAGACAAAGAATGTAAATAATTCAACAATTACAATAAATATACAGTTAAATCTCGATTATCCTTAGCTGCTGCTTCTAATTGCTTCCCTTCTGGATATTTTACTGTTGTAGTTTCTCTCCCAGAGGGAGTAAGAAATTGAGTGAAACTCAATTATTTCATTTTTGCTAATGTTAACTGATAAGAACTCTTAATAGTAAAAAGGAAAAAGAAAAGCCAGAGAGGTTTCATAGCAGAAAAGGCTAGAACAAGTTTCTACAAGAAAAGGCTAGAACAAGTTTCTAAAAAAGACTTGGAGATGATCTCTGGATTTTGGTTTTCCCTGTTACCGGTATTTGCCATATCTATAGTGGAGGCATGAGGGGAGAAGCAGTGTGGGTGTCTCATCTAATGTAGCCATTCCTCCACTCTGCCTCTTCCTGGGACCCCATGTTTACACAATGTGGATCACTGAGAAGTAGGAAAAAGGAAAGGAAATAATAAAGGGAGTGTGCTGGAAAGTGTAACTGTTAAAGAGCGAAAAAGAAATAACTAGGCCTCTATTCCTCCATCCTCGGTCTCAAGCACTCAGACATACATTGTCATTAAACAAATAAATGTAGCCAGCTTATAATACCCTGACTTCTATTTATCTTGCTATTAATCTCTTTTTAACCTACTCTCAGGTCATAGGGATGTTGAGAGGCTGTGCAATAGCCATGGGGACTGCTGCCTTTTCTCAACAACTCTGACTAAATTATCCTTTACTTACACTCATTTACTGATTCCCCATGGAATCTATGGAATAAAATTTGACTCATGAATCTATTGAGATAGCCCCTGAAAAGCTCAAGGTCATCTAGTTAGTAAATGGCATGGCAGGAGAGTAAGCCCAGTCCCATGGAGAGTCTACAGGCTCAATCAGTACTCAATTTACTCCAGTTAGATCTGGGAATCTGTAGATTTTGGAACCATTTCAGGTGAATCTGATGCAAAGTAGTTAAGATCTTAAACTTGACAAACGTTAATAAAATAGCATTCCCTCTTTTTCCTGATCAGAAAGAGATCCTAGTTCCTCGCCCATGCCCTTTCTACCATCCAGACCACATTAGTTCAGTCCAAGAAGAGACAAAGAATGTAAATAATTCAACAATTACAATAAATATACAGTTAAATCTCGATTATCCTTAGCTGCTGCTTCTAATTGCTTCCCTTCTGGATATTTTACTGTTGTAGTTTCTCTCCCAGAGGGAGTAAGAAATTGAGTGAAACTCAATTATTTCATTTTTGCTAATGTTAACTGATAAGAACTCTTAATAGTAAAAAGGAAAAAGAAAAGCCAGAGAGGTTTCATAGCAGAAAAGGCTAGAACAAGTTTCTACAAGAAAAGGCTAGAACAAGTTTCTAAAAAAGACTTGGAGATGATCTCTGGATTTTGGTTTTCCCTGTTACCGGTATTTGCCATATCTATAGTGGAGGCATGAGGGGAGAAGCAGTGTGGGTGTCTCATCTAATGTAGCCATTCCTCCACTCTGCCTCTTCCTGGGACCCCATGTTTACACAATGTGGATCACTGAGAAGTAGGAAAAAGGAAAGGAAATAATAAAGGGAGTGTGCTGGAAAGTGTAACTGTTAAAGAGCGAAAAAGAAATAACTAGGCCTCTATTCCTCCATCCTCGGTCTCAAGCACTCAGACATACATTGTCATTAAACAAATAAATGTAGCCAGCTTATAATACCCTGACTTCTATTTATCTTGCTATTAATCTCTTTTTAACCTACTCTCAGGTCATAGGGATGTTGAGAGGCTGTGCAATAGCCATGGGGACTGCTGCCTTTTCTCAACAACTCTGACTAAATTATCCTTTACTTACACTCATTTACTGATTCCCCATGGAATCTATGGAATAAAATTTGACTCATGAATATGGCAAATGATGTTGCATGACTAGCCCCTGACTACTTACCACTCTCACCTCTGCCTCTCACTGAAACTTTGAGCACAGTTAAACTAGCTGTAGTCCTCTGAAAACACAATGCTGTCTCCTGTCTTCCTATTCTTACATTAAGCCCTATACTCTCCCTGGAATTCCTTCCCCACGTTGTCCTTTTGCTAAACATCGACTTACTGCCCCAAACTCTAGACAGTGCCACACCTATGAATTCTTTCCTGACTCTCTACTGCAGTTGCCCAAAGCAATAATCTCTTGCTCATGTAGGAAGCCACTTCTGTTCTTTTTATATGCTCTGTGATGGCTCTCTATCTGTGTAATGATTTTTTTTTCCCATGTCCTTCTCTTCTATTAGACTGGAGCTTGAGAAACTTGAGAATCCGTCTATATAACCTTTGTTTAGTGAATCAGAAAAATTAGGAAACACAGGATTAATTTATTTTTAAGTAGAATTTTTTTTTTAGCCACTAAGTTGTGTGCAAGTCTTTGCGACGCTATGGACTAGCCCGCCAGGCTCCTCTGTCCATGGGATTTTCCAGGCAAGAATACTGGAATGACTTTCCATTTCCTTCATGTTCTTAATTAATATGCTCAGTATACTTAAAGCAATAGGTCTATTTGATATCTACAGAATGTCAAAAAAAAGTCTTTAAATGAAGGAAAACACAGTTTATGTGTTATACTTTTTTCATATTACCTCATCATTTTAAAATTTAGAGATACTTTGTCAAAAAAGATTTCTGGAGGTTGAAGAAAAAATACTGAGCATATTATTCAAAACTGTAAGTAAAGTACTGTTTAAACGTAAGTATATCCTATTTCCTGAACTTCAGACCCCTGGTGGTCCCAGCATCTTAACACTATGTCCATTGCCTGATACATAATATGTCTGTTGTATTGTTCTAAACCAAACAGAGCAACAAGCTGAAATATCCATTGGTCCAGGGGCTTCCAGTTCTAGCTTGTTACAGCTCCTGCTTTCATCTCTCTCCTTTTGGGGAGTTCTTACCAGCTTCAGTCACTTAGCCAGTCACACTCCTCCGTTTGTTCACTCTGTCAGCTATAATCAGTACTTTGGGCTAAATTGTAATTATTTACATGCTTTGGACATCTGTTATGGAAAGGAGTCCCCAAACTCTTCCCCACTGATGACAGTACACGTTATTAAGGGATAGAGATAATTGATGGAGCAGTAGAGCAACTAAAGCCCTCCAAATCAGCTACTGGACCATTCATTTAGTCAACCAATATTCTACCAAAATGCAGTCTGCTAGGCTATGACAAGGCAATGGCCTCCCAGACGTGTAGAGAAGTGCTGTTCTATCCAACATCGCCAGTTTTACTTGTTGCAGAATTTCCTATTACTGGAAGCTTATGAGTGTGCAAGCACTTTCTATGTCTTCCAAGACCATAAGGATATGCCAGAACTAGGCACTTAAAGTAAGGGGTCCTTTCTGCATGGATAACTTTTCCACATCAGATTAACTCTTTAATGATTAAAGAATTTTGTGTATATGGATGCAAATTTTAAGAAAGAAGAGCTAGTTAATAGCACCTCTGGAGCACAAATAAATTATACCTATTGTCCACATCCCTGAAAATTGATTTCACATTAAGAAACTGATCTCGTATGATAAGAAATGTAATCTTCTAGAAGGTTTACACATCATTTAACAATACCTTGAATGCCTTTTTAATTATCTTTATTTTTTTGCTGCACTGGGTCTTCATTGTGGCTTGAGGGCTTTCTCTAGTTGTGATGAGCAGGGACTATCCTCTAGTTGTCGTAGCTTCTCTTGTTGCAGAGCACAGGCTCAGTAGTTGCAGCCTGCAGTCTCTAGAGCATACAGCACAGTAGTTGGGGCACATGGGGTTAGTTGCCTTGTGGGATGTGGTATCTTCCCTGACCAGAGATCGAACCTGTGTCCACTGCATTGGCAGGAAGACTCTTAACCACTGGGCCATCAGGGAAGTCCCCTTAACTATACTATATGTTTGTCCATCTAGGGGTATTAGCAATGTTCATAATCTCACCTCAGATAACTAATGAGGAAGAAAATCTGTGATATGGCAGGTACAACTGAGTATACTTTTTCATTAAAGTGCTCCTTGTATATCTCTAAGGAGGAAAATCTAGAACTTCAGAATCTTTAGTCCCGAGGAAAATAATGTAAACTATAGCAGGATACAAAGAAGACTAATGAAGTCTTCGTGCCTGAGGAGTTGATTATATTCTTTAAGAAAAATTATTTTGGAAACTCTTGGTTTAACACTCAGGTCATGTCTCAATTTGCAAAGCAATCAGAAATACCCAGTTAGTTATCTGAGTAATTTAGGCCCCCCGATAAACTATCTTTGTTCAAATTTACCTCAGCAGTATCAAGTTAATAGAATCATATTAGCTTAAAGTAGGAAAGGCAACACACCAAATGATTTGTATTCAAATCCTGATTCCCCTATTTATCAGCTCTGTGACCTTGGCCTTGCTTAGCTTCTTTCTTCTTTTGGTTAAGTCTTGTGAAACAGGTGTACCTCCCCTGCCCTGTGTACCATCAGGGAGGTATTGTGAGAATCAAATAGGGTACTGGGTATGAAAACTGCACTTTGAACTACAGAACAATTCAAATATATGTTTCTGATGTAAGTCTTACCATTGTCAATTAAGAGAAATACTCCTTGAGATGAATTCAGGAAATATCCAAGTTGATTCTTGACATTACTCACAGAATTCTCTGAACTAGGTACCAATAAACCACCTTCTCAAATATTTGCCTTTTTGCCTTGTATTTGACCAATAAAATGGGTCCTGATACTACTGAAGCTACCAACCAGTTTCTGCTCTAAACCAGTGAAGAAAATATCCATGCAGTGACAGAAAGTATCATTGACTCTTCTTGTCATCTTACATAACTTATCTTCCTATGAATTCATGGGATTCATTGTGAGCATCTATGCCAACAGCCCTAAACAAAACATACACTCTGTAGCCACTGATCAGATGTTTGTGAGTTTATAGGCAAGGTGGTTGAGAAAACTGAGGAAAGTTTTTTTCTACTGTAGATCCTCACATTTGATGATGAAACCATTTTCCTAAATGATGTTGATAAGTCTAAACTAGTGCTGTTCAAAGTGGGGAAGTGAGAGGAAATGTAACCTAAAAATTGTTTGTCCAGGATACAAATCTCACCTCAGATAACTAATGAGGAAGAAAATCTGTGATATGGCAGGTACAACTGAGTATACTTTTTCATTAAAGTGCTCCTTGTATATCTCTAAGGAGGAAAATCTAGAACTTCAGAATCTTTAGTCCCGAGGAAAATAATGTAAACTATAGCAGGATACAAAGAAGACTAATGAAGTCTTCGTGCCTGAGGAGTTGATTATATTCTTTAAGAAAAATTATTTTGGAAACTCTTGGTTTAACACTCAGGTCATGTCTCAATTTGCAAAGCAATCAGAAATACCCAGTTAGTTATCTGAGTAATTTAGGCCCCCCGATAAACTATCTTTGTTCAAATTTACCTCAGCAGTATCAAGTTAATAGAATCATATTAGCTTAAAGTAGGAAAGGCAACACACCAAATGATTTGTATTCAAATCCTGATTCCCCTATTTATCAGCTCTGTGACCTTGGCCTTGCTTAGCTTCTTTCTTCTTTTGGTTAAGTCTTGTGAAACAGGTGTACCTCCCCTGCCCTGTGTACCATCAGGGAGGTATTGTGAGAATCAAATAGGGTACTGGGTATGAAAACTGCACTTTGAACTACAGAACAATTCAAATATATGTTTCTGATGTAAGTCTTACCATTGTCAATTAAGAGAAATACTCCTTGAGATGAATTCAGGAAATATCCAAGTTGATTCTTGACATTACTCACAGAATTCTCTGAACTAGGTACCAATAAACCACCTTCTCAAATATTTGCCTTTTTGCCTTGTATTTGACCAATAAAATGGGTCCTGATACTACTGAAGCTACCAACCAGTTTCTGCTCTAAACCAGTGAAGAAAATATCCATGCAGTGACAGAAAGTATCATTGACTCTTCTTGTCATCTTACATAACTTATCTTCCTATGAATTCATGGGATTCATTGTGAGCATCTATGCCAACAGCCCTAAACAAAACATACACTCTGTAGCCACTGATCAGATGTTTGTGAGTTTATAGGCAAGGTGGTTGAGAAAACTGAGGAAAGTTTTTTTCTACTGTAGATCCTCACATTTGATGATGAAACCATTTTCCCTAAATGATGTTATGAATTCAGAAGTCTAAACTAGTGCTGTTCAAAGTGGAAGTGAGAGGGAAATGCACTAATAAAAATAGCTGTGTAAGAAGCAACATGGGGCATCATAACTCAAAACAACACCCATTTATTTCAGTCAGGTTTTCTTAAATAAGACATGTCTACTTCACTTCCCACCTCTGTCTTCCCTAGTAGTTGATGATTCATGATCAAAATGTACATCCTTTTCATAAGAGTTGTGTTAACATGTCCCATTTTCATCCCATCTCCCAACTGCTAGAAAAAAATAAAAGAAGAAAATGTATTGCAAAATGAAAATACAAAAACAAAAAGCCTAACTCAAAACATTTTTTGTTCATTTTAGAGAAGGAAAGGGAAAATTTGAGCACCACTGCCTTTCATAAATTATATAAAAATTCTATGCAGAATTAAGTTCCTTACACTTGCTAAATCCTATAAGGTTATAACCATCCTGAATGACTTACTACTGAATTGAGCTCCTTTCTAACAGGTAAAGAAACCAGATTTGAGATGATTCTGGATGTCTCTGTAGCGGGGAGAGCAGGGATCGCAACTCCCATGTATGCAGACGAGAAATGGTGCTCTCTACAGGCTTCCCTGGAAAGGCCGAGAAGTGAGTCATGATCTGCTTCAGGGTTGCAAAGGTGCCCAGGGATTCATGATATGACTATACGTGTGGGCATGTTAAAGGGATTTCCCCAGAGGCTAATGTTCAAAAACATTAAAAACTTACTAGAATTGTTAATGAAGCCTGCCCAGGGAATTTTTATGCAATAAAATGGGTCCTGATACTACTGAAGCTACCAACCAGTTTCTGCTCTAAACCAGTGAAGAAAATATCCATGCAGTGACAGAAAGTATCATTGACTCTTCTTGTCATCTTACATAACTTATCTTCCTATGAATTCATGGGATTCATTGTGAGCATCTATGCCAACAGCCCTAAACAAAACATACACTCTGTAGCCACTGATCAGATGTTTGTGAGTTTATAGGCAAGGTGGTTGAGAAAACTGAGGAAAGTTTTTTTCTACTGTAGATCCTCACATTTGATGATGAAACCATTTTCCCTAAATGATGTTATGAATTCAGAAGTCTAAACTAGTGCTGTTCAAAGTGGAAGTGAGAGGGAAATGCACTAATAAAAATAGCTGTGTAAGAAGCAACATGGGGCATCATAACTCAAAACAACACCCATTTATTTCAGTCAGGTTTTCTTAAATAAGACATGTCTACTTCACTTCCCACCTCTGTCTTCCCTAGTAGTTGATGATTCATGATCAAAATGTACATCCTTTTCATAAGAGTTGTGTTAACATGTCCCATTTTCATCCCATCTCCCAACTGCTAGAAAAAAATAAAAGAAGAAAATGTATTGCAAAATGAAAATACAAAAACAAAAAGCCTAACTCAAAACATTTTTTGTTCATTTTAGAGAAGGAAAGGGAAAATTTGAGCACCACTGCCTTTCATAAATTATATAAAAATTCTATGCAGAATTAAGTTCCTTACACTTGCTAAATCCTATAAGGTTATAACCATCCTGAATGACTTACTACTGAATTGAGCTCCTTTCTAACAGGTAAAGAAACCAGATTTGAGATGATTCTGGATGTCTCTGTAGCGGGGAGAGCAGGGATCGCAACTCCCATGTATGCAGACGAGAAATGGTGCTCTCTACAGGCTTCCCTGGAAAGGCCGAGAAGTGAGTCATGATCTGCTTCAGGGTTGCAAAGGTGCCCAGGGATTCATGATATGACTATACGTGTGGGCATGTTAAAGGGATTTCCCCAGAGGCTAATGTTCAAAAACATTAAAAACTTACTAGAATTGTTAATGAAGCCTCAGTTTTATTATCATATTTTTCCTGATTAGCTCAGTAAATGAAATTGTTCTTAAGTGGACAGAATGGAAGATAGGTCCGTATCTATATCAGAGTATCATAGATAACAAAAGAAGGGGTTTCTGGATATACTGTGCCAAGTAGTGGGTTTTTGAGGACAATTAGTCTGTATATCACAAGAAAGGGAAAGGATGAGTTGGAAAACCCTCACAGTATCTCCATGGCTCCAGTTCATTTTCAACTCTCTTATTTCCAATCTTCCTTGAAGCACAGAAGGCCTGATTTCTTGCTTTTCCTTAGTTCAGTTTTCAGTGTTAGCTGAGAGAGAGGGGCAGCGTTCTCTCACTGCTGGGTGATCCTGAATCCAGCGGTGTGACCAAAGACTGGCATAGACAGACTTGACAGCGTGACCAGCTTGGAACACTGACTCCTAGGCCTCAGCTTTAGACGTCTCTTGGACTCTAGGTGTGTAAGTCTGCCCAATGTATCTTTTAGTATATAAACTTCCAAAGACTATACAAAATTTACGTTTTACTACCTCCATATAAAATTTTACAACAGGGGCTTCCATGGTGGTCCAGTGGGTGAGGACATTGCCTTGCAGGGCAGGGGGCGCTGGTTCGATTGCTGTCCTAGGAAGATCCCGTGTACCACGAAGCAGCTGGACCTATGTGTCCAACTACCGAGTCGGAGTCCTGGAGCGCATGTGCCCAGAGCCTGTGCTCTGCAATAGGAGAGGCCACTGCAATGGGAGGCCCACAGAGGCCAAAGAACAAAGATGGATGAAAGCCAATAAGTGAAAGACCAAGAAAAGTGACTAAAAAGAACCCCCTTACAACAGAACTGTGAAAAACCAGCTATTCTATTTTTGGAGACTTTCCCCAGAGTATATTAATTAATAATGAACAAATTTCAAAATGGAAAAACTTTTCTGAGAATTAAAAACTAAGTAACTAATATTTGACATTATTTTCTTTTCTCCCCCAACATTATTCTCTAATTATGAATTCATGTAACAATTAATTCCTGAGTACCCTCCATGTATCAGGCACTCTTCTAGGCTGAGGTTACATCAAGTGTTAATGATAGAATTGGGTCCCCCCGTCAAAAGATTGAGATGTTGACATCCTAACCCCAATGTGATGGTATTTGGAGATGGGATCTTTGAAAATAATTAGGATTAGATAAGGTCATGAGGAGGGACCCTCTGATGGGATTCCTGTGCTTATAAGAGGAGACAGCAGAGAGCCTGTTCTCTGTCCCCAACTCTCCTGCCCCTGGGACCTGCTTAAATTCTTATCTTCCAATCTTCCTTGAAGTATCTCCATGGCTCCAGTTCATTTTCAACTCTCTTATTTCCAATCTTCCTTGAAGCACAGAAGGCCTGATTTCTTGCTTTTCCTTAGTTCAGTTTTCAGTGTTAGCTGAGAGAGAGGGGCAGCGTTCTCTCACTGCTGGGTGATCCTGAATCCAGCGGTGTGACCAAAGACTGGCATAGACAGACTTGACAGCGTGACCAGCTTGGAACACTGACTCCTAGGCCTCAGCTTTAGACGTCTCTTGGACTCTAGGTGTGTAAGTCTGCCCAATGTATCTTTTAGTATATAAACTTCCAAAGACTATACAAAATTTACGTTTTACTACCTCCATATAAAATTTTACAACAGGGGCTTCCATGGTGGTCCAGTGGGTGAGGACATTGCCTTGCAGGGCAGGGGGCGCTGGTTCGATTGCTGTCCTAGGAAGATCCCGTGTACCACGAAGCAGCTGGACCTATGTGTCCAACTACCGAGTCGGAGTCCTGGAGCGCATGTGCCCAGAGCCTGTGCTCTGCAATAGGAGAGGCCACTGCAATGGGAGGCCCACAGAGGCCAAAGAACAAAGATGGATGAAAGCCAATAAGTGAAAGACCAAGAAAAGTGACTAAAAAGAACCCCCTTACAACAGAACTGTGAAAAACCAGCTATTCTATTTTTGGAGACTTTCCCCAGAGTATATTAATTAATAATGAACAAATTTCAAAATGGAAAAACTTTTCTGAGAATTAAAAACTAAGTAACTAATATTTGACATTATTTTCTTTTCTCCCCCAACATTATTCTCTAATTATGAATTCATGTAACAATTAATTCCTGAGTACCCTCCATGTATCAGGCACTCTTCTAGGCTGAGGTTACATCAAGTGTTAATGATAGAATTGGGTCCCCCCGTCAAAAGATTGAGATGTTGACATCCTAACCCCAATGTGATGGTATTTGGAGATGGGATCTTTGAAAATAATTAGGATTAGATAAGGTCATGAGGAGGGACCCTCTGATGGGATTCCTGTGCTTATAAGAGGAGACAGCAGAGAGCCTGTTCTCTGTCCCCCAACTCTCCTGCCCCTCAAGCACCTGCACAAAGAAGTCATGTGAGCACACAGCCAGATGTGGCCTCCTGCAAGGCAAGAGAAGAGGCCTCAGAATGAAAATTATTTGCTAGCACCTTGACCGCCAGCCTCCAGAGCAGTGAGAAAGAAGTTAGTGTTGCTTCAGCCACTCAGGTTATGGTATTTTGTTGCAGCAGCCCAAGAAGACTAAGGTAACGGAATGAAACTGACAAATAATGTAGAAGTAAAATCTACGATGGCTCATGTGGTTATAAGTGCTATGGACACAAATAAAGCAGGAAATGGCCATGGGTAGGGATTTATAATTTGCAAAAGGAAGATTTCACTGACAAGGTGACCTTTAATTAGTGACCTGAAGGAAGTAAAAAGCCAGCTGTGTGCAGCATGGGAGAAGAACAGGCCAGGCAGGGGGAGACAGCAAGTGCCAAGGTCTGAGACAAGAATGTGCCTGGTGGGGAGGAGTAGGCGGCGGCGTGGCTAGTGTGGGTGACGATGGAGAGGGGAGCAGGAGATGGATGGGCCAGAGGTCCTGTGTGGGTGATGTGGAGCAGACACACAGGACCCTGAGGCCACTGTAAGGGTTTGGCCTTTATTTATCTTTTTTATTATCAATTTTTATAGTTTAATAGATATAAAAGTATAGTACATTGCTGTTTCAATTAACACTTCACTGATATTTCTTTTTAATTTTTATTTTGCTTTTTACTGTTATAGAGTTTTGTTGTTTACAGATATGTATGATCCCAGATTAGTCATATGGGGTTTGGCCTTTATATGAGTGAGATGGGAGGATTCTTTTTTTTTTTTTAATAAATATTTTTATTTCACTTTTTACTTTTACAGAGTCTTGTTGATAAGATAGGAGGATTCTGACCTGAGGAGTCTGTTGTTTTTTTGTTTTGTTTTGTTTTGTTTGCCACTTCTATTGATCTTTCATTTATTTCTATCTTTGTTCCTTGGCCCATGTGGGCCTCCCATCACAGTGGCCTCTGTTGTCGCAGAGCACCAGCTCTGGGCGCATGCGCCCAGAAGAGGAGACAGCAGAGAGCCTGTTCTCTGTCCCCCAACTCTCCTGCCCCTCAAGCACCTGCACAAAGAAGTCATGTGAGCACACAGCCAGATGTGGCCTCCTGCAAGGCAAGAGAAGAGGCCTCAGAATGAAAATTATTTGCTAGCACCTTGACCGCCAGCCTCCAGAGCAGTGAGAAAGAAGTTAGTGTTGCTTCAGCCACTCAGGTTATGGTATTTTGTTGCAGCAGCCCAAGAAGACTAAGGTAACGGAATGAAACTGACAAATAATGTAGAAGTAAAATCTACGATGGCTCATGTGGTTATAAGTGCTATGGACACAAATAAAGCAGGAAATGGCCATGGGTAGGGATTTATAATTTGCAAAAGGAAGATTTCACTGACAAGGTGACCTTTAATTAGTGACCTGAAGGAAGTAAAAAGCCAGCTGTGTGCAGCATGGGAGAAGAACAGGCCAGGCAGGGGGAGACAGCAAGTGCCAAGGTCTGAGACAAGAATGTGCCTGGTGGGGAGGAGTAGGCGGCGGGCGTGGCTAGTGTGGGTGACGATGGAGAGGGGAGCAGGAGATGGATGGGCCAGAGGTCCTGTGTGGGTGATGTGGAGCAGACACACAGGACCCTGAGGCCACTGTAAGGGTTTGGCCTTTATTTATCTTTTTTATTATCAATTTTTATAGTTTAATAGATATAAAAGTATAGTACATTGCTGTTTCAATTAACACTTCACTGATATTTCTTTTTAATTTTTATTTTGCTTTTTACTGTTATAGAGTTTTGTTGTTTACAGATATGTATGATCCCAGATTAGTCATATGGGGTTTGGCCTTTATATGAGTGAGATGGGAGGATTCTTTTTTTTTTTTTAATAAATATTTTTATTTCACTTTTTACTTTTACAGAGTCTTGTTGATAAGATAGGAGGATTCTGACCTGAGGAGTCTGTTGTTTTTTTGTTTTGTTTTGTTTTGTTTGCCACTTCTATTGATCTTTCATTTATTTCTATCTTTGTTCCTTGGCCCATGTGGGCCTCCCATCACAGTGGCCTCTGTTGTCGCAGAGCACCAGCTCTGGGCGCATGCGCTCCAGAGCTCTGGCTCAGTAGTTGGGCACATCAGTCCAGCCGCTCCGCGGCACGTGGGATCTTCCCAGGCCAGGGATCGAACCGGCGCCCCTTGTACTGCAAGGCGGTGTCCTTATCCACTGAACCACCAGGGAAGCCCAAGTCTGATGTTTTAGAAGAAGCACTCTGTCTACTGAGGTGAAAATAACTAGAATTGGCATTGGTGGAAAGAGGAAGACAGGATCCACTGCAGTGTTCAAGATAAGAGACAACGGTGGCAAGCAGCAGCTATGGAGGTAGTGACAGTGGAGAATGCACTTGAGGGCTGAGCTAACAACATCTGCTGATGGCCTGGCTGGCGTGTGTGAGAGAGGTAAACAAGCAAGTCAGGACTTGGGGCCAGGGCAACTGAAAAGATAAAGTTGCTATGACCTGAATTGGAAAAAACTGTATGAGCAGGTTTGAGAGAAAAATCTGGATATTTTCAGTTCAAAATATCCCTTATGCATCCATTATATATCAGGATGAGATATTGGTGAGGCCACTGGATATAATGATACAAATCTGGGAGATCAAGGGAAGTGTTTTCAGTCTGAACTAAAGATACAAATGTAGGAGTACATTTAAAGCCTGGTAAATGGGTGCAAGGAGGATATTCAAAATATGTAACAACCAGTATGATAATCATACTAACCAATCAGAAGGTGCTGGGACACAGTGCTAAAGGGTCAAGGTCAGGTGTTAACATTTTAGAAACTGATCATGGGTAGGTGTGAGGCGCCCAGAGTGAGGCCAGCATGTTGGGGTGGGGAGGGCATTAGTGTGAGAGCAGCTCAAACACTGATTGGAATGGAAATCGCTCAACATTTTATCAAGAAAAATAGCCTACCTGTGGGCAGCAGGTGGAAAATATCCCGAAGGGAGTGTAGAGACAGAAGAGAAGGAGAAGAACAGGAAGTCCAAGGATACCCTGGGTGGTCTAGTTTTTACAGGTTAGAGAGAAGAGGAGGGCAGCAAAGGAGACCGAGGAAGACGAGCGGGGCAGGTTCATGTCCTAGAAGAAAAGTGACTCTGTGGTCCAGTTTGTCTGAGACGGTCCCAGTTGGCATCTGTTGTAGTTGGCATCCCAACTTTTACTCTCAAAAATGTCTTCATCTGATAAAAAAAAAAAAAAAAATCTGTTGTTTCCTTACAAAGAAGCCAAGTGAGAAAAATAGTTTTAAGTGGAAGGAATGATTAACTATTTAAAATATTGCTGCCAAGTGAAGTAAGAGGAGGACTGAGAACTGGCTGCTGGGTTAGTCTCATGTAGGCTTCTGGGACCTTGTCAGAAAAGCAGTTTCAATGGTGCCTCGGGTGTGAAAACCTGACCTCAAAGGAGAATGGGAAGAGAGCAGCAGATGACAATAGATACAGACAAACACTTTAAAAGTTCTGCTGTTAAAAAAAGAGGCAGAAAGTTGCTGTGGGCGGGTCAAGTGGGTAGGTTGGAAGGAAAGGTGGTTCAAGACAGGGTTTGGATAATGCTATGTCTTGAACATGTGTGTCCCCCCAGATTCATATGAAAGCCTAATCCCCAGGGTGATGGGATTAGGAGGTGGGGCTTCTGGGAGTGATTAGGTCATGAGGGAAAGATTGGGGTTAGTGCCTTTAAAGAGACCCCAGAGGTCAAAGGAAAGTGGGCCACTGGATATAATGATACAAATCTGGGAGATCAAGGGAAGTGTTTTCAGTCTGAACTAAAGATACAAATGTAGGAGTACATTTAAAGCCTGGTAAATGGGTGCAAGGAGGATATTCAAAATATGTAACAACCAGTATGATAATCATACTAACCAATCAGAAGGTGCTGGGACACAGTGCTAAAGGGTCAAGGTCAGGTGTTAACATTTTAGAAACTGATCATGGGTAGGTGTGAGGCGCCCAGAGTGAGGCCAGCATGTTGGGGTGGGGAGGGCATTAGTGTGAGAGCAGCTCAAACACTGATTGGAATGGAAATCGCTCAACATTTTATCAAGAAAAATAGCCTACCTGTGGGCAGCAGGTGGAAAATATCCCGAAGGGAGTGTAGAGACAGAAGAGAAGGAGAAGAACAGGAAGTCCAAGGATACCCTGGGTGGTCTAGTTTTTACAGGTTAGAGAGAAGAGGAGGGCAGCAAAGGAGACCGAGGAAGACGAGCGGGGCAGGTTCATGTCCTAGAAGAAAAGTGACTCTGTGGTCCAGTTTGTCTGAGACGGTCCCAGTTGGCATCTGTTGTAGTTGGCATCCCAACTTTTACTCTCAAAAATGTCTTCATCTGATAAAAAAAAAAAAAAAAATCTGTTGTTTCCTTACAAAGAAGCCAAGTGAGAAAAATAGTTTTAAGTGGAAGGAATGATTAACTATTTAAAATATTGCTGCCAAGTGAAGTAAGAGGAGGACTGAGAACTGGCTGCTGGGTTAGTCTCATGTAGGCTTCTGGGACCTTGTCAGAAAAGCAGTTTCAATGGTGCCTCGGGTGTGAAAACCTGACCTCAAAGGAGAATGGGAAGAGAGCAGCAGATGACAATAGATACAGACAAACACTTTAAAAGTTCTGCTGTTAAAAAAAGAGGCAGAAAGTTGCTGTGGGCGGGTCAAGTGGGTAGGTTGGAAGGAAAGGTGGTTCAAGACAGGGTTTGGATAATGCTATGTCTTGAACATGTGTGTCCCCCCAGATTCATATGTGAAAGCCTAATCCCCAGGGTGATGGGATTAGGAGGTGGGGGCTTCTGGGAGTGATTAGGTCATGAGAGAGGCGCTCTCAGGATTGGGGTTAGTGCCTTTATAAAGAGACCCCAGAGGTCAAAAGCTGCACTGTATAAGAATTAACTCTATACATTAAGGCATTTTTTGACCTAAAAGTTCATATTTTTCTTCTGATTTTAAAGGGGATTAAACATTTTCATGGGCTCCTGAAAGTAAGGTGCGCCCTACGCACATGCCTACTGTGCTTGCAACTCTTTAGCCCTGGATGTTGTTAAGTAGAAGAAAAAGAGACAGGGTTAGTGCACAATAGAAGGCTGGCCTCAGACAGAAGCCCTGGTTTTCCATCCACAGACAGGAAAGAAGGCAGATAACAGGGGCTAAATACAGTGCTGAGAGTTTGTGCAGAGTGAATATTTTGGTGTTTTTTTCCCTATTTTTTTTTTTTTGGAATGAAATAGTAAACAGGCTCATAGGCTAAGACACAGCATGGTGGAGGATGGATGGAGGTTTGGACAGAAAGGAAACCAGGAATGTGAGAAGGTGAATGGACCCTGGAGAATGCAGTAGGACTTCAGGGCAGCATTAATAGTTCCCCCAAGCGTAGGAGAGAAATGGAAAATAAGACCAGGCAGCATGAGTTGCGTGGTTTTTCTCCAGCCACATTCAGCTGCCACGCTGTGCAGGCAGAGTAGGAGAGGTGGGTTCAAGCAGGGATGGAGTTCACCAAGTAAGTCTGACTAAGTGAGATGTGGCAGGGCAGTTAAGGTGTGTGCAGATGAGTGATCACAGTCATGGACCATGGAACTTAAGCTGAGTAAGGATGTCCATGGGGATGTGGAAGAACTGAGGGCACTGAATGATAGGAAGCTTGATTATAGATCCTGGTGGGTCAGAGATAGAGACTCTAGAGGAAGTGAAGAGGAAAAGTAGCCATTGATGGTGTGAGAATGGGATGCTTGAATTAGACATTATGGAGGGATGAGCAGTTATTATTAATGAGAGGCCCACATGTAACACATGAGTATCTATTATGCAAAATTCAAATAATACTCTACAACCCTTTACACTATACAAAAGTAACCACTGTTAAGGATCTGATATGTAGCCAATGTATAGCATATATTCATATATACATGCAACATACATATTGCTTCATGATTGATCTGTTTGTTTCACACAAACAGAATCATGCTATAGTATCCCATTCCTTATATTTTCACGTAACAATATAGTCTGGAATCATCATGGTTGCTTACACAGATCTTTCTCATTTTTTTTTTCAATGCCTTCCTTTTTCTCTTTTTCAGTTAAATAAAATTCCAACTGAACTATCTGTCAGACTAGACTAGATGTGTTTCATGTTTATAGTGGTGAATGGAATCTGAAATTAACAAGTCCTTCTTCTTCTTCTTCTTCTTCTTCTTCTTCTTCTTCTTCTTCTTCTTCACTCTCACAGACCCTTTTCCAAGACCTGGATGAGGTTAGCCATAGGCTAATATACAATTTGCAAGAGTAAGATATTTCAAATATGATTGGTTAAGACTGCGATCTCTGTCTAAATCCTTCCATTGCACTTTCCCTGTTTTAGATGATGTTGAAGAGGCTATGAGCATTCAATAAATATTCACTTCAAAATCCTCATGGCCAGTAGGCACATGGAAGGATGCTCAACATCACTAATTATTAGAGAAATATAAATGAGAATTATGAGACACTAATGCACACTGTTCAGAATGGCCATCATTAAAAAGTCTACAGATAACAAGTGCTGGAGATGGTGTGGAGAAAAGGGAACCTTCCTACACTGTTGGGGGAATATAAGTTGGTAGAGCCACACAGAAAGCAGTATGGAGGCTCCTCAGAAAACTAAAAATAGAATGACCATATGATCCAGCCATCCTACTCCTGGGAATACACCCAGACAAAATTGTAACGCAAAAAGATACATGAACCCCTGTGTTCATAGCAGCTCTGTTCACAATAACCAAAATATGGAAACAACCTAAGTATCCATCTACAGATGAATGGATAAAGAAGATGTGGTATATAACTATAATGGAATATACTACTCAGCCATAAAAAAGAATGGAACAGTGCCGTTTGCAGCAACATAAATGAACCTACAGAGTATCATACTAAGTGAAGTCAGATAATTACAAATACAATATGGTATCACTTATATGTGGACCCTAAAATATGGCACAAATGAATTCATCTACAAAATAGAAACAGACTCACAGACATAGAGAATAGACTTGTGACTGCCAAAGAGGAGGAGGTAATTTGGGATTGGTAGATGCAAACTATTACACTTAGAATGGATAAACAACAAGGTCCTAATATATAGCAAGGAGATCTTATTCAGTTTTCTGCGATAAACCATAATGAAAAAGAATATAAAGGAATAATGTGTATATGTGTATAAGTCAGTCACTTTCTGTATAGCAGAGATTGGCACAACACTGTAAACTGACTATACTTTGGTTTAAAAAATAAGTAAATAATATTCACTTCCAAATGAATTCACTTCTGAATAAATATGCATTTTTTATTCTGAATTCTTTCTCTGAAGGAGGGCCTTTGAGGTTGAAGAAGCTGTAGATCCTACAAAGCCTGGATCTGTCCTACAGGTTTAGCAATTTTTAACCCGTTTTCAGTGATGTCTAGATCCCTGTGATTCCTTCGAGGCTATGAGCATTCAATAAATATTCACTTCAAAATCCTCATGGCCAGTAGGCACATGGAAGGATGCTCAACATCACTAATTATTAGAGAAATATAAATGAGAATTATGAGACACTAATGCACACTGTTCAGAATGGCCATCATTAAAAAGTCTACAGATAACAAGTGCTGGAGATGGTGTGGAGAAAAGGGAACCTTCCTACACTGTTGGGGGAATATAAGTTGGTAGAGCCACACAGAAAGCAGTATGGAGGCTCCTCAGAAAACTAAAAATAGAATGACCATATGATCCAGCCATCCTACTCCTGGGAATACACCCAGACAAAATTGTAACGCAAAAAGATACATGAACCCCTGTGTTCATAGCAGCTCTGTTCACAATAACCAAAATATGGAAACAACCTAAGTATCCATCTACAGATGAATGGATAAAGAAGATGTGGTATATAACTATAATGGAATATACTACTCAGCCATAAAAAAGAATGGAACAGTGCCGTTTGCAGCAACATAAATGAACCTACAGAGTATCATACTAAGTGAAGTCAGATAATTACAAATACAATATGGTATCACTTATATGTGGACCCTAAAATATGGCACAAATGAATTCATCTACAAAATAGAAACAGACTCACAGACATAGAGAATAGACTTGTGACTGCCAAAGAGGAGGAGGTAATTTGGGATTGGTAGATGCAAACTATTACACTTAGAATGGATAAACAACAAGGTCCTAATATATAGCAAGGAGATCTTATTCAGTTTTCTGCGATAAACCATAATGAAAAAGAATATAAAGGAATAATGTGTATATGTGTATAAGTCAGTCACTTTCTGTATAGCAGAGATTGGCACAACACTGTAAACTGACTATACTTTGGTTTAAAAAATAAGTAAATAATATTCACTTCCAAATGAATTCACTTCTGAATAAATATGCATTTTTTATTCTGAATTCTTTCTCTGAAGGAGGGCCTTTGAGGTTGAAGAAGCTGTAGATCCTACAAAGCCTGGATCTGTCCTACAGGTTTAGCAATTCTGTTTTAACAGCCTGTTTCCTCAGTGATGTCTAGATCCCTGTGACTTCCTGCTGCCCCAAACATGTGTTGCTGAAACACAAGGCACAAAGCTCTCTCCTCCTCCCTCTCCCTTTCGCTCTCCTCCCTCTTCGATCTCCTCCTGAGAAAGGCAGTACTGAGGTGGCCAGATGACTTTTATCTTCCTGGATAAAGTTATTGACCCTCAAACTTATTTTAGGAAATTATAAAAATATGCAAATAACTCAGACTGTCTCAAGTGCTCTAATTTGGGGTATTTCTCCGTATTGTTGCCTTAATCTCTGTATCAAAGCAGATAATCATTAACAGAGAATTTTAGATATATAAGATAATTTAGAGGTCATATAATCCTATCCTCTCAGCATTTTACAGCGTGGAGAGATGTGGTGCAGAACAGAAGCACCTATGACTGTTTATAATTCCACAATGAAGGCTAATCACTTCCTAAGTCAGGCCTGGTCCTGTGTTAAGTGTGAGGTGAGAAGATCAAGTGAGTCAGGTCCCAGCTCAGAGACAGAAAACTGCTAACCACATACCCTTGTAAAATTCAAGCACATTCTCCCTTACTAACAGACACTAATGACTATAATAAATTAAGGAGGGTTTAGTTAGGCAATAAACAATTACTGTTGACGACAGGGTGTAAACTTGATGTCTTAATTAATGCATTGACCAATAGCTCTTTCTAAGTTAAGAGACCTGGTCTGAATTCAACCACAGTATCTATGTCTGTTCTTCTTTTTAATGTTCTAGAACTAAACTGTAGTCAATATTCAAATAAAGTTGCACAGAGTGAAGTATTAGAAAAATACAAGGACTCAAAATAAACCCAAGTTTGGCCACACTTGCCTCTAAGAGTGCTGACACTTTGACTTACCTCACAGTATTATGAAGATTAACGAGATTATGTCTATAAGTATTCTAAGCTCTTTGGATTTAAAAAGTGCAGTTGGCTGGCAGCAACATTTTCTTTATGTCTAGTCTGGGTGGTTCACTTTTATGACTTTAAAGTGGGCCTTTGAGGTTGAAGAAGCTGTAGATCCTACAAAGCCTGGATCTGTCCTACAGGTTTAGCAATTCTGTTTTAACAGCCTGTTTCCTCAGTGATGTCTAGATCCCTGTGACTTCCTGCTGCCCCAAACATGTGTTGCTGAAACACAAGGCACAAAGCTCTCTCCTCCTCCCTCTCCCTTTCGCTCTCCTCCCTCTTCGATCTCCTCCTGAGAAAGGCAGTACTGAGGTGGCCAGATGACTTTTATCTTCCTGGATAAAGTTATTGACCCTCAAACTTATTTTAGGAAATTATAAAAATATGCAAATAACTCAGACTGTCTCAAGTGCTCTAATTTGGGGTATTTCTCCGTATTGTTGCCTTAATCTCTGTATCAAAGCAGATAATCATTAACAGAGAATTTTAGATATATAAGATAATTTAGAGGTCATATAATCCTATCCTCTCAGCATTTTACAGCGTGGAGAGATGTGGTGCAGAACAGAAGCACCTATGACTGTTTATAATTCCACAATGAAGGCTAATCACTTCCTAAGTCAGGCCTGGTCCTGTGTTAAGTGTGAGGTGAGAAGATCAAGTGAGTCAGGTCCCAGCTCAGAGACAGAAAACTGCTAACCACATACCCTTGTAAAATTCAAGCACATTCTCCCTTACTAACAGACACTAATGACTATAATAAATTAAGGAGGGTTTAGTTAGGCAATAAACAATTACTGTTGACGACAGGGTGTAAACTTGATGTCTTAATTAATGCATTGACCAATAGCTCTTTCTAAGTTAAGAGACCTGGTCTGAATTCAACCACAGTATCTATGTCTGTTCTTCTTTTTAATGTTCTAGAACTAAACTGTAGTCAATATTCAAATAAAGTTGCACAGAGTGAAGTATTAGAAAAATACAAGGACTCAAAATAAACCCAAGTTTGGCCACACTTGCCTCTAAGAGTGCTGACACTTTGACTTACCTCACAGTATTATGAAGATTAACGAGATTATGTCTATAAGTATTCTAAGCTCTTTGGATTTAAAAAGTGCAGTTGGCTGGCAGCAACATTTTCTTTATGTCTAGTCTGGGTGGTTCACTTGGTAATGGGATATGACTTTAAAGTAAGGCAACTAATCTTGGACAAGCATATTCCATCAAGACTTGGGCATCTAACCCTGCTTTGTCCTGCCATGTGGTTACCATGGGAAACTCTGTCCTTATTTTGTTGAGGCTGCCATTGCTTAAAACATTTTCTGAACTGCTCTTTAGGAACTGCTTTGGAGCCAGCTTAAGAGACACAGGAGAAAAGCAGCCTCCTGATGGTTTAGGGAAATTGTGGGTATAGGGAAAGGTCTTTAAAAACATCACCACTGATTCATTTAGCAGACAACTAACACCGTGCAGAGACAAAGTTCTATATATCTAGCAATGAAGCAATTGCATAAGAAGACAAATGTCAGGTTAAAATTCCCATACAGTTGTTGTAAGGCTCATTAAAAGCATTTTTAAGTATATCTATACATGTGACATCCTCCTGAAGAGGAGCTTTTTTAAAATAAAAAGTAAGACATCTACTGTTTAGTGATTTGACAGGCCATGTGCTAGCCAATGACTTTAGGAAAGTGAACATCTGAGTAGTATGTTATAGTTATTTAACCATTTTTATGTATATGTATGTTCATTTTATCTTCACAACACTCCTAAGATACTGCAGATATTAATAGTATTATCATTTTACTTATATAAAAATTAAAGCTCAAAAAATTCATAAATTAAAAAAAAGTTCATAAATAAGCCCAGATCATCTCAATAACCAAGTTATTGGTTAATAAGCAGCCATACACATTATATACATACATATTTTACTTAATATATGTAATACACACACACACACACACACACACACATATATATATCCTGAATGAGTCTTATATAGAAAATTTAACTATATGTGTTCAAGTAATACAGGTGTATATAAAACAGAGAATTATAATTCAATTAACCAATAAGGTGGAGTTCAGACCCACCTCTTGTACCTTCTCACCCTAAGTTCTTTATATATAACTAATGTTTTCTAAAGTGTGTTATGAAAAATTCTGAGGCCCCAAAGTAGTCCTTACAGTGATTTTAAAATATGCCCACAAATTCTTTGACATTGCTTCTTTCAAAATCTGAAGATAGAAAAAAGGTGGAACTTAATTCACTTTCTCTTGAATGTACCGTGAATTTAGCGACTCACTGGTAGATGTGATGGTATTTGACTTCTGAGAGTAAGTCTCCTCACTCTCTTGTAGATGGCTCACCCCATGGAAAGCCAGCTGCAGGGCATGAAGGTGTTCCTGCAGCCCTGTGAAGAGGACCTGTGGTGAGGAACTGAGGCCTCCTGCCACAGCCATGTGTATGTGCCATCTTGACAGCAAACCACTGAGGCCCAGTCAAGCCTTCTATGACTGCAGCCCCAATCAACATCTGACCCAGAACCACACAGCAAAGTCACTTCCTGATTCCTGATTCTCAGAAACTGTTTATTGCTTGTTGCTTTAAGTCTGTAAGTTTGGGGTAATTTGTTTTTCAGCAATGGATAACTAATACAGTCTTTGAAGTGTTCTATGATCAATTAAGTTTAGGAAATTATCTTAAAGGTTCACAATGTCTATTAGTATATAAAGGTTCTAGAAAAGTCCTGCATTGAAGAAAACTATTTTACTATTTTTTTTCATATAATGCACATTGTTCCAAGTTCTCTTTAAGAAAGCATCATGTCCCACCCCACAGAATTGGTTTGGGATACTTTGAACTGCAATAGCATAGGTTGCTGGCAATTTCAATTAATTTAAAATTTCCAAATAAGCATTTAAAGCAACTATCTAAAACTGCTACAAATCTAGTATGTGCCTGGACCTCTACTGGACATTTGTACAGCAATGAATTGGATTCTTTAAAAATGTCAAGAGATAAAAGACAAAATGGGGCGTCCCTGGTGGTCCAGTGGGTAAAGAGTCTGCCTTCCAATGTAAGGGGCACCGGTTCCGTCCCTGGCCCGGGAAGATCCCACGTGCCACGGATCAGTTGGACAGGTGTATCCAGTTAGGCACCAGAGCTCTAGAGCGCATGTGCCCAGAGCCAGTACTCTGCAATGAGAGAGAGGCCACTGCAATGACCTTCTCACCCTAAGTTCTTTATATATAACTAATGTTTTCTAAAGTGTGTTATGAAAAATTCTGAGGCCCCAAAGTAGTCCTTACAGTGATTTTAAAATATGCCCACAAATTCTTTGACATTGCTTCTTTCAAAATCTGAAGATAGAAAAAAGGTGGAACTTAATTCACTTTCTCTTGAATGTACCGTGAATTTAGCGACTCACTGGTAGATGTGATGGTATTTGACTTCTGAGAGTAAGTCTCCTCACTCTCTTGTAGATGGCTCACCCCATGGAAAGCCAGCTGCAGGGCATGAAGGTGTTCCTGCAGCCCTGTGAAGAGGACCTGTGGTGAGGAACTGAGGCCTCCTGCCACAGCCATGTGTATGTGCCATCTTGACAGCAAACCACTGAGGCCCAGTCAAGCCTTCTATGACTGCAGCCCCAATCAACATCTGACCCAGAACCACACAGCAAAGTCACTTCCTGATTCCTGATTCTCAGAAACTGTTTATTGCTTGTTGCTTTAAGTCTGTAAGTTTGGGGTAATTTGTTTTTCAGCAATGGATAACTAATACAGTCTTTGAAGTGTTCTATGATCAATTAAGTTTAGGAAATTATCTTAAAGGTTCACAATGTCTATTAGTATATAAAGGTTCTAGAAAAGTCCTGCATTGAAGAAAACTATTTTTACTATTTTTTTTCATATAATGCACATTGTTCCAAGTTCTCTTTAAGAAAGCATCATGTCCCACCCCACAGAATTGGTTTGGGATACTTTGAACTGCAATAGCATAGGTTGCTGGCAATTTCAATTAATTTAAAATTTCCAAATAAGCATTTAAAGCAACTATCTAAAACTGCTACAAATCTAGTATGTGCCTGGACCTCTACTGGACATTTGTACAGCAATGAATTGGATTCTTTAAAAATGTCAAGAGATAAAAGACAAAATGGGGCGTCCCTGGTGGTCCAGTGGGTAAAGAGTCTGCCTTCCAATGTAAGGGGCACCGGTTCCGTCCCTGGCCCGGGAAGATCCCACGTGCCACGGATCAGTTGGACAGGTGTATCCAGTTAGGCACCAGAGCTCTAGAGCGCATGTGCCCAGAGCCAGTGCTCTACAACGAGAGAGGCCACTGCAATGCAAGGGCCACACAGGCCAAAGAATAAACATGGATGAAAATAAATAAATCAAAAACCAACAAAAGAGGCCAGAGTTTAACAACAGCAACAAAAAAAGACAAAATAGTTTGGTGAACTATTCTAGATTAAAGGATACTAAAGGGCTTCCCTGGTGGTCCAGTGGGTAAGGACACTGCCTTGCAGTGTAAGGGGCGCTGGTTCAATCCCTGGCCTGGGAAGATCCCATGTGCCAAGGAGCAGCTGGACCGATGTGTCCAACTACCGAGCCAGAGCTCTGGAGCGCATGTGCCCAGAGCCAGTGCTCTGCAGCAAGAGGCCACTGAAATGGGAGGCCCACACAGGCCAAAGAACAAAGATGGAAATAAATGATAGACCAATAGAAGTGACCAAAAAAAAGAAAAGAAAAGGATATAAAAAAAAAAACACATCAATTAAACACAATCCTTTCTCTTCATTAGATTTTGTATCAAAAAAAAAAAAAAAAAAAACCAAAAACATAGGGCTTCCCTGATGGTCCAGTGGGTAAAGAGTCAGCCTTGCAGTTGCAAGGGGCACCAGTTCGATCCTTGGCACAGGAAGATTCCACGTGCCGCGGAGTGGCTGGACCGGTGTGTCCAATTACAAGGCAGCACTCTGGAGCGCATGCACCCAGAGCCGATGCTCTGCAACAAGAGTGGCCACTGCGATGGGAGGTTCCCACAGGCCACAGAATTAATACGGATGAAAATAAATAAATGAAGGACCAATAAAAGAGGCCCAAATTTTTTAAAATGCAAAAAAAAGTCACAAAAGACAATATTGCAACCATTAGAAGAATCTAAATTATGGATTGTATATTAGATAATGTGTACTCAGTTGCTCAGTTGTGTCCAACTCTTTGTGACCCTGTGAACTACAGCCCACCAGGCTCCTCTGTCCATGGAATTTTCCAGACAAGAATATTGGAGTGGGATGCCATATCCTCTTCCTGGGGCTCTTCCCAAGTTGGGGATCAAACCCACATCTCCTGCATCTCCTCCACTGGCAGGCAGGTTCTTTACTACTGAGCCATCTGGGAAGCCCCCATATGTTCAATTGTCCAATCATAGGAATTACACTAAGAAAAATATCCTTTTTCATAGGTGATACTTGCTGAAATATGTAGGGCTAAAGTGTCGAAATATCTGTAAGTCTCAAATTCATAAAATAAAGTGGTATGGCAGTTCCCTGAGAGCTGAGTCTATACTTCATGAAGCGTTAAATAAAGTTTGCATCACTTAAAAATGAGAGAATAAAGAAAAGTGGGGTACAGTGTGTACCTGTGTGTATGCTGCATGTGTGTATGTGTGTGTAAAGAATCAGGAAGCATATAGCCAAATGTGAGGAGAAAAATATCAAGGCCTCTGTCTGAAAGGACAACCACAAATTAAGCTGTGGGATAGGACATGAAGGCCCTCATCTTTACTGCCAAGTTTCAAGATCTCTGCTCAGAGGCAACCTTGAAAAATCAATGTAGGAAGTGAAACACCTACTCTTTAATGTTGCTCAACTTTTCAGTTACAGCATAAATATAGTACGGACCATACTACCTGAAGATGTTCTTCTCAATTATTCTGTCAGTAAATCTCATAATGCTTCTTAGTTTTATAATTTAAAATGTATTTTCTCCATATGTCTCTACTGCTTATCTTTTCCTCCTAGACTGTATATTCCCTGTTAACATGAATAATGTTATTCCATTTACCACTCTCCTTTCAGGGCCTTACCCTAAAACTGGCCCATAATATTTTTAGAGTAACTTAACAAAACATCGTTTTCACTGTTTTATACCATGAATTCCTTTGGGAGGTTCCCACAGGCCACAGAATTAATACGGATGAAAATAAATAAATGAAGGACCAATAAAAGAGGCCCAAATTTTTTAAAATGCAAAAAAAAGTCACAAAAGACAATATTGCAACCATTAGAAGAATCTAAATTATGGATTGTATATTAGATAATGTGTACTCAGTTGCTCAGTTGTGTCCAACTCTTTGTGACCCTGTGAACTACAGCCCACCAGGCTCCTCTGTCCATGGAATTTTCCAGACAAGAATATTGGAGTGGGATGCCATATCCTCTTCCTGGGGCTCTTCCCAAGTTGGGGATCAAACCCACATCTCCTGCATCTCCTCCACTGGCAGGCAGGTTCTTTACTACTGAGCCATCTGGGAAGCCCCCATATGTTCAATTGTCCAATCATAGGAATTACACTAAGAAAAATATCCTTTTTCATAGGTGATACTTGCTGAAATATGTAGGGCTAAAGTGTCGAAATATCTGTAAGTCTCAAATTCATAAAATAAAGTGGTATGGCAGTTCCCTGAGAGCTGAGTCTATACTTCATGAAGCGTTAAATAAAGTTTGCATCACTTAAAAATGAGAGAATAAAGAAAAGTGGGGTACAGTGTGTACCTGTGTGTATGCTGCATGTGTGTATGTGTGTGTAAAGAATCAGGAAGCATATAGCCAAATGTGAGGAGAAAAATATCAAGGCCTCTGTCTGAAAGGACAACCACAAATTAAGCTGTGGGATAGGACATGAAGGCCCTCATCTTTACTGCCAAGTTTCAAGATCTCTGCTCAGAGGCAACCTTGAAAAATCAATGTAGGAAGTGAAACACCTACTCTTTAATGTTGCTCAACTTTTCAGTTACAGCATAAATATAGTACGGACCATACTACCTGAAGATGTTCTTCTCAATTATTCTGTCAGTAAATCTCATAATGCTTCTTAGTTTTATAATTTAAAATGTATTTTCTCCATATGTCTCTACTGCTTATCTTTTCCTCCTAGACTGTATATTCCCTGTTAACATGAATAATGTTATTCCATTTACCACTCTCCTTTCAGGGCCTTACCCTAAAACTGGCCCATAATATTTTTAGAGTAACTTAACAAAACATCGTTTTCACTGTTTTCTTCTGCATGGTGATCCCAGATGACCTCTCACATTCAATAGGTGCCAAGTGCCTTTATACTCAGAAACAATGGAACATACACACACACACACAGCATCAGTGCCCGCACACGCACACACATACAGAGCATTAGTGCCCCGTATCACACCATGATTACCTGTCTTCACAACCAGATTTACTCTATAGATTAGCCGAGGGTCTAACCTTGATAGTATGCTGGTTAAAGAGTGTCTCATAGAAATTCATGTTCACCCAAACCCCAGAATGCATCCTTATTGAAAAATAGGGTATTTGTGGATATAATTAAATTAAATGAGGTCATACTGGATTAGGGCATGCCCTAATTCAATGACCGGTGTCCTTGTAAGAAGAGAAAACAGAGGTTCACAGACACAGACATAGAGGAGAGAATGCCATGTGAAAATGAGGGTGGAGACAGGAGGGCCACCTCTGTAAGACAAGGAACACCAAGGATTCCTGACAACTATGATACCAGCAGCTAAGAGACCAGAGCTGTAAGTGACTGCATAACCTGGCTGACACCTTGATTTCAGACTTCCAACCTCCAGAACTGTGAGACAATAAATTTCTGTTCTTCTAAGCCACCTGGTTTGTAATATATAATTTGCAATGGCAGTGTAGGAAACGAAAACAGATGGTTTGTATAGATAGCTATAAAACTGAATGTGCTCAGATATTCCCCTCCCAGGTAAGCCTCCCCTCCAGGCCTGTAAACCAACCACAGCAACTACCCTGTGAATCAACCGCACAGGGACTGACCACAGTGGGAAGAGTTCTGATAATGCATCTCCAGCCCACCCACTTGTTAGAAAGGAGCTGACAATGTATTTGTCATCCCTCTTGGAATATTTGCATTTTAATAGGGTACTTAGTCATTCACTATTACATATTGAGTAAATGGCTCCATTTACTCAGGAGGGTTTGCAGAGGGCACAGGACGTCAAGCACAGCTATGGGTCAATCAGAGAACTATTTTAGGATACGGGAGCAGCTTTTCCTGAATGTTCCAAATCACACCCTAGAGACCACCACCTACTCATTCAATGAACTCAAAGAACATAGTGGATATTCCATCAAGAGAAGACAACACCACATATATCTTCTACTGAGGAAGGCTCTATCTGGAAAAGTTATTCTCTCTGAGCACAGTTTGGGGAGATATAAACAAAGAGTGAAGAGGAAGAAAAGTCAGCAGTCATAAAACCAGTCAAGCAGGGTCAGGCTAATCAATGCTGGAGAATCTCACAGCACATTCTCTCCTGGCTTTGCTCCTGGCCTGCTGGCCACTTGTTTTCCACCTTCTTCAAATGCCCATTTCCTCTATTCTGTGAGTGTTTATGTTCTTCACCGTTTTGTCCTGGGACTCTTCTCGTCTCGTTCTACACACTCTCCCTGGATTTTTGCCTCCAGTTCCACTGGTCTCAATTGCCAAGCAATATATGCTGATGTCTCCCCAATCTTTAACTCTAAACCAGAACTTCCTCCTAAGCCACACACCATTAAATTCAACAGCTTACTAGATAGCTCCCCTTGGATATTCTACAAATACTTCAAATTAAACATCAAAACCCAACCAGCAGCTAAGAGACCAGAGCTGTAAGTGACTGCAACCTGGCTGACACCTTGATTTCAGACTTCCAACCTCCAGAACTGTGAGACAATAAATTTCTGTTCTTCTAAGCCACCTGGTTTGTAATATATAATTTGCAATGGCAGTGTAGGAAACGAAAACAGATGGTTTGTATAGATAGCTATAAAACTGAATGTGCTCAGATATTCCCCTCCCAGGTAAGCCTCCCCTCCAGGCCTGTAAACCAACCACAGCAACTACCCTGTGAATCAACCGCACAGGGACTGACCACAGTGGGAAGAGTTCTGATAATGCATCTCCAGCCCACCCACTTGTTAGAAAGGAGCTGACAATGTATTTGTCATCCCTCTTGGAATATTTGCATTTTAATAGGGTACTTAGTCATTCACTATTACATATTGAGTAAATGGCTCCATTTACTCAGGAGGGTTTGCAGAGGGCACAGGACGTCAAGCACAGCTATGGGTCAATCAGAGAACTATTTTAGGATACGGGAGCAGCTTTTCCTGAATGTTCCAAATCACACCCTAGAGACCACCACCTACTCATTCAATGAACTCAAAGAACATAGTGGATATTCCATCAAGAGAAGACAACACCACATATATCTTCTACTGAGGAAGGCTCTATCTGGAAAAGTTATTCTCTCTGAGCACAGTTTGGGGAGATATAAACAAAGAGTGAAGAGGAAGAAAAGTCAGCAGTCATAAAACCAGTCAAGCAGGGTCAGGCTAATCAATGCTGGAGAATCTCACAGCACATTCTCTCCTGGCTTTGCTCCTGGCCTGCTGGCCACTTGTTTTCCACCTTCTTCAAATGCCCATTTCCTCTATTCTGTGAGTGTTTATGTTCTTCACCGTTTTGTCCTGGGACTCTTCTCGTCTCGTTCTACACACTCTCCCTGGATTTTTGCCTCCAGTTCCACTGGTCTCAATTGCCAAGCAATATATGCTGATGTCTCCCCAATCTTTAACTCTAAACCAGAACTTCCTCCTAAGCCACACACCATTAAATTCAACAGCTTACTAGATAGCTCCCCTTGGATATTCTACAAATACTTCAAATTAAACATCAAAACCCAACCAATTGCTTTCACCACCAAATCTACTCTTCTATCACTATCAGCCATACTGCTTAAGTAAGAAACTTCAGTGCAATGAGCTCAATAATGTTTAACATTGTATTTCCTTTATTTGTCCTAAATTTAGTTCTTTTGAGATTAAAGGGCAACTCAAATTCTAGTTCTCTGAAATATTGTGAATACATTTTTATTTACCCCTTCATCGATCCATTATTTTCCCTTCAGAAAATAATCTTATTTTCCAAAGCCTATCTCCATTTTTCAGAGGGGCTTTAATAAGCACCTTGGTCTTTTCCAACTCTTTTCTAAAACACTAACACCAACCTAAATTTCTAACAAAACAGTCTGGTTACCTGAACTATGACACATCAATATGATGTATTAAAAATCATGTTATAGATGAATATTTAATAATATTTAATATTTATCTAAAGAAGGGTTTGTGATTTAATATTGTAAGAAGTGGAAGGGTTTGTGATTTAATATTATAAAAAGCAAATTTTAAAACCTTACAGAGCACAGCAATAACTTTTATTCCAACAGAAAATATGACTACAATAGTCAGGTAACTATTGCAGACTGAACAACACTTACTTTTACCCCTTCCTGAAACCACACTAAAAGGACAGTCCCACATAAGAAATAAAAAGGATAATGGGGTGCTTCCCTGGTGGTCCAGTGGGTAAGGACACCGCCTTGCAGTGCAAGGGGTGCCGGTTCGATCCCTGGCCTGGGAAGAGCCCACGTGCCGCAGAGAGGCTGGACCGATGTGTCCAATTACCGAGCCGGAGCTCTGGCACGCATGTACCCAGAGCCAGTGCTCTGCGACAACAGAGGCCACCATGACGGGAGGCCCACAGGAGCCAAAGAACAAAGACGGATGGAAATAGAGAAATGAAAGACCAATAGAAGTGGACCGCCTGCTCCCCTCCCTCCCCACCCCACCCTCCTCAAATAAATAAATAAATAAATCTTTAAAAAAAAAAAAAAAAGGATAATGGGAGTAACGGCAAGTGGCACCAGAAGCAGTGAGGTCAGGGAAGCCCTCTCCAACGCAGCAACATGAGATCTGCTACTGAAATGGTGAGAACCAGCCATCTGTGGGAAGGACTGGGGAGAAGCATGTCAGGACGAGGGAACAAGTACAAAGGCCAGAGTTGGGAAAGGGTTTTTTGCTCCGAAACATAAAAACTAAGGGGAGCCTTTGATGGATCTGAAGTTGGAGAATGAGAAGGTCTGATTTCTGTTTTTATCTCTTGCTGTGGCAAGGAAATCTACTGGGTGTGCCAAGAATGACAACAGGTGAACATAAGGAAGTCATTCATGATGTCATAGAGTTTACTATTTTTCAGAGGGGCTTTAATAAGCACCTTGGTCTTTTCCAACTCTTTTCTAAAACACTAACACCAACCTAAATTTCTAACAAAACAGTCTGGTTACCTGAACTATGACACATCAATATGATGTATTAAAAATCATGTTATAGATGAATATTTAATAATATTTAATATTTATCTAAAGAAGGGTTTGTGATTTAATATTGTAAGAAGTGGAAGGGTTTGTGATTTAATATTATAAAAAGCAAATTTTAAAACCTTACAGAGCACAGCAATAACTTTTATTCCAACAGAAAATATGACTACAATAGTCAGGTAACTATTGCAGACTGAACAACACTTACTTTTACCCCTTCCTGAAACCACACTAAAAGGACAGTCCCACATAAGAAATAAAAAGGATAATGGGGTGCTTCCCTGGTGGTCCAGTGGGTAAGGACACCGCCTTGCAGTGCAAGGGGTGCCGGTTCGATCCCTGGCCTGGGAAGAGCCCACGTGCCGCAGAGAGGCTGGACCGATGTGTCCAATTACCGAGCCGGAGCTCTGGCACGCATGTACCCAGAGCCAGTGCTCTGCGACAACAGAGGCCACCATGACGGGAGGCCCACAGGAGCCAAAGAACAAAGACGGATGGAAATAGAGAAATGAAAGACCAATAGAAGTGGACCGCCTGCTCCCCTCCCTCCCCACCCCACCCTCCTCAAATAAATAAATAAATAAATCTTTAAAAAAAAAAAAAAAGGATAATGGGAGTAACGGCAAGTGGCACCAGAAGCAGTGAGGTCAGGGAAGCCCTCTCCAACGCAGCAACATGAGATCTGCTACTGAAATGGTGAGAACCAGCCATCTGTGGGAAGGACTGGGGAGAAGCATGTCAGGACGAGGGAACAAGTACAAAGGCCAGAGTTGGGAAAGGGTTTTTTGCTCCGAAACATAAAAACTAAGGGGAGCCTTTGATGGATCTGAAGTTGGAGAATGAGAAGGTCTGATTTCTGTTTTTATCTCTTGCTGTGGCAAGGAAATCTACTGGGGTGTGCCAAGAATGACAACAGGTGAACATAAGGAAGTCATTCATGATGTCTAAGATGATGTAGTTTGCACTAGAGGGTGACTACAGATATGCACAGATGTATGATGTATTTGGATGGTTATACTTGGATGTCACATTAAATTATTCAGTGTTGTCCTTGCATATATTTTGGTGGTGGAGAGTTACCCAGGAGCCCAATGGTTAGGACTCAGGCACTTTCACTGTCTTGGCCCTGGGTTCAATCCCTAGTCAGGGAACTAATATCCCACAACCTATTTGGCTTGATATATAGATAGATAGACAGATAGATAGATAAAAGCATATCTTTTGCTTAAGCCAGGTGGTAAAAGCTTCACCATTTACTGGGATGACATTTGTATATTTAGGATATTTATTATGATTGAACATAAACAGGGTTCTCCTTGGTGGGACAAAGAAGTACTTAAAAAATATATCACTCACTCTTACATTTAGATGTACAGACTACAAATTACCTGCAAAAGAAAATCTTAGAAAAGAGTTATTCAAAAGGAAATTCTTAGTTATGTAATTAGTTAACTATCCATCATTTTAAAAGGAGAGTGTAATAATATCTTTGAAAACATGTTTTTTTACATAGGGTAATGTACATGTTTCCACACTATTCTCTCAGATCATCCCACCCTTATCTTCTCCCACTGAGCCCAAAATTCTGTTCTTTACATCTGTGTCTCCTTTGCCACCCTGCCTGTAGGATCGGATGACCAGTACAAGTTCGATGCATGAAACAGGGCACCCAAAGTCAGTGTTCTGAGACAAACCAGAAGGAAAAGGTGCAGAGGGAGGTGGGAGGGGGGTTCAGGATGCAGGGGACACATGTATACCCATGGCTGATCACAATATTGTAATTATCCTCCAATTAAAATAAATAAATTAAGGCTTCCCTGGTGGTCCAGTGGGTAAAGAGTCCACCTTGAAATGCAAGGGGCACTGGTTCGATCTCTGGCCTGGGGAGAACCCACATGCCATGAAGCGGCTGGACTGAAGTGTCCAATTATGAGCCAGTGCTCTGGAGCACATGTGCCCAGAACCAGTGCTCTACAATGAGAGAGGCCACTGCAATGGGAGGCCCACACAGGCTGAAGAATAAAAGATGGATGAAAAATAAATAAACCAAAAAATCAATAAAAAGAGACCAAATATTTTTTAAATAAAGAAATTTTTTAAAGTGTGGGTTTTTTTTTTTTTAAACACAATTTACCTCATTACTTCATTAAGAGAACTTGTCCTTGAAAGGTGACAGATTGTTTTGCAAAAGGAGCCTAGGCCTCCTTAGGCCTAACTCACTGACTTCCTCTCCTTGAGACTCAAAGTTCAACAGACTTGGAAGGGTGGACAGGGTGTTCCTGTCCAAGGCTTGGGAGCTGTAACTGTTAAGGATGCCCCAGAAATAACCTTGAGAGAAGGACAAGCCTAGGATGGTATCCCAGCCTATATTTGTGGAGGGATCTCCATGTGATGAAGGCTACCCATGATGACAGAGTGACATACAGAATGTTCTGTTATGATAAACAATGGCAAAATATTTGAGATACCCTAAGAGATTAAAAATATATCACTCACTCTTACATTTAGATGTACAGACTACAAATTACCTGCAAAAGAAAATCTTAGAAAAGAGTTATTCAAAAGGAAATTCTTAGTTATGTAATTAGTTAACTATCCATCATTTTAAAAGGAGAGTGTAATAATATCTTTGAAAACATGTTTTTTTACATAGGGTAATGTACATGTTTCCACACTATTCTCTCAGATCATCCCACCCTTATCTTCTCCCACTGAGCCCAAAATTCTGTTCTTTACATCTGTGTCTCCTTTGCCACCCTGCCTGTAGGATCGGATGACCAGTACAAGTTCGATGCATGAAACAGGGCACCCAAAGTCAGTGTTCTGAGACAAACCAGAAGGAAAAGGTGCAGAGGGAGGTGGGAGGGGGGTTCAGGATGCAGGGGACACATGTATACCCATGGCTGATCACAATATTGTAATTATCCTCCAATTAAAATAAATAAATTAAGGCTTCCCTGGTGGTCCAGTGGGTAAAGAGTCCACCTTGAAATGCAAGGGGCACTGGTTCGATCTCTGGCCTGGGGAGAACCCACATGCCATGAAGCGGCTGGACTGAAGTGTCCAATTATGAGCCAGTGCTCTGGAGCACATGTGCCCAGAACCAGTGCTCTACAATGAGAGAGGCCACTGCAATGGGAGGCCCACACAGGCTGAAGAATAAAGATGGATGAAAAATAAATAAACCAAAAAATCAATAAAAAGAGACCAAATATTTTTTAAATAAAGAAATTTTTTAAAGTGTGGGTTTTTTTTTTTTTAAACACAATTTACCTCATTACTTCATTAAGAGAACTTGTCCTTGAAAGGTGACAGATTGTTTTGCAAAAGGAGCCTAGGCCTCCTTAGGCCTAACTCACTGACTTCCTCTCCTTGAGACTCAAAGTTCAACAGACTTGGAAGGGTGGACAGGGTGTTCCTGTCCAAGGCTTGGGAGCTGTAACTGTTAAGGATGCCCCAGAAATAACCTTGAGAGAAGGACAAGCCTAGGATGGTATCCCAGCCTATATTTGTGGAGGGATCTCCATGTGATGAAGGCTACCCATGATGACAGAGTGACATACAGAATGTTCTGTTATGATAAACAATGGCAAAATATTTGAGTATACCCTAAGAGAACTACAAGTTCAAAGCCTAAAATCAGAGGTCTACTGAGAGGCTGGCAACCCAGACCAGCACAGAGTAGATAAGAGTCTGTTAGACTTTGGGCACAGATTTCACAGTGACAGCAGGAACCAGCTAGAAGCAATGACAATCCTGAACTTACTAGTAATTCCAGATCTCTTTATACCTAGCCCTTGGAGCAGGGTGGGCTTCCTAGGTGACCCTAGTGGTAAAGAATCTGCCCACCAATGTAAGAGACTTACAGAGATGCAGGATCAATCTCTGGGTCAGGAAGATCCCCTGGAGAAAGAAATGGCAACCCATTCCCATATTCTTGTCTGGAGAAGCCAATGGACAGAGGAGGCTGATGGGCTACAGTCCATGGTGTCACACAGAGTCAGACACATCTCAAGTGACTTAGCATAGCAGCATGGCACTGGGAGTAGGAATGGCCTGGCCATCAGACCATCTTCTGCATTAATTTTGTTCCTGAATTTCTTGGAAAATTAGCCAGAAGAAAGGAGAGGGATGTTGACCAAGTAGGTGGAGAAAGCTTCAGAAGGCTTAGATTCACTCTCAATGACAATAGACTATCTAGATATACTCATGTCAAACTGTTACTCCAACGCTACATAGACCACAGACCAGCCTCTTTTCACTTGGGTAAGTGACTCTGAGCTAGCATTTCTAGAAGCATCACTGGGAATCATCATAATATCAGTGCTCATGTTCCACCAAATAGAGGTCTTTGGCTTCTAGGATCTTCATTATATCTTAGTGACAAACTTTTAATTCACTTTTAATATGTTAATAACCATTTATAATTATTAGCAAATTCTTTCTAAAAGTTTCCAAATGTCTAACCTTTTTCATGAGTAAAACAGGCCTTTTTTCCAAGAAAGAGTGGAAAATTTACTCTGCCATAATACATGGAATGAGTCATGAAAAGGGCTTGAATAATTTGTAGACAGTTGAGCATCATGCCAAAATCCAGAGAAGGACAAGCCTAGGATGGTATCCCAGCCTATATTTGTGGAGGGATCTCCATGTGATGAAGGCTACCCATGATGACAGAGTGACATACAGAATGTTCTGTTATGATAAACAATGGCAAAATATTTGAGTATACCCTAAGAGAACTACAAGTTCAAAGCCTAAAATCAGAGGTCTACTGAGAGGCTGGCAACCCAGACCAGCACAGAGTAGATAAGAGTCTGTTAGACTTTGGGCACAGATTTCACAGTGACAGCAGGAACCAGCTAGAAGCAATGACAATCCTGAACTTACTAGTAATTCCAGATCTCTTTATACCTAGCCCTTGGAGCAGGGTGGGCTTCCTAGGTGACCCTAGTGGTAAAGAATCTGCCCACCAATGTAAGAGACTTACAGAGATGCAGGATCAATCTCTGGGTCAGGAAGATCCCCTGGAGAAAGAAATGGCAACCCATTCCCATATTCTTGTCTGGAGAAGCCAATGGACAGAGGAGGCTGATGGGCTACAGTCCATGGTGTCACACAGAGTCAGACACATCTCAAGTGACTTAGCATAGCAGCATGGCACTGGGAGTAGGAATGGCCTGGCCATCAGACCATCTTCTGCATTAATTTTGTTCCTGAATTTCTTGGAAAATTAGCCAGAAGAAAGGAGAGGGATGTTGACCAAGTAGGTGGAGAAAGCTTCAGAAGGCTTAGATTCACTCTCAATGACAATAGACTATCTAGATATACTCATGTCAAACTGTTACTCCAACGCTACATAGACCACAGACCAGCCTCTTTTCACTTGGGTAAGTGACTCTGAGCTAGCATTTCTAGAAGCATCACTGGGAATCATCATAATATCAGTGCTCATGTTCCACCAAATAGAGGTCTTTGGCTTCTAGGATCTTCATTATATCTTAGTGACAAACTTTTAATTCACTTTTAATATGTTAATAACCATTTATAATTATTAGCAAATTCTTTCTAAAAGTTTCCATATGTCTAACCTTTTCATGAGTAAAACAGGCCTTTTTTCCAAGAAAGAGTGGAAAATTTACTCTGCCATAATACATGGAATGAGTCATGAAAAGGGCTTGAATAATTTGTAGACACGTTGCTATTGAGTCATCATGAATGATACAAGACCACTTGAATACTGATGAAGTTAAACTCTTTACAACCTGTAAGAATAAAAATACTATTACTTTTCTCTTTTTATTTCACAGTGCTCAATTTCAGTTTTACCCTAGAAGTTACACTGGGGCTAGATGGCAACAATTTCCATTCACAGATGAGACCACATGTTCCCTAGGAAACTAAGCAAGATTTCAGCAAGGAATTAAACGTATAACAGTATAACATGGGGTTTAGTGTAAGTGGCCTCTCTCCTTGTCCAACAGATTCCTTTCCTTTACAACAGGTAAAATTATGAATTAGAAATAAATGGGGGCTTCCCCTGGTGGTCCAGTGGATAAGGACACCACCTTGCAGTGCAAGGGGCGCCGGTTGGATCCCTGGTCTGGGAAGGTCCCACGTGCCGCGGAGCGGATGGACCGATATGTCCAATCACCGAGCCGGAGCTCTGGAGCGCATGTGCCTAGAGCCGGCGCTCTGCGACAACAGACGCCACCGCGACGGGAGGCCCGCAGGAGCCAAAGAACAAAGATGGATGAAAACAGAGAAATGAAAGACCAATAGAAGTGGCCCGCCCGCTCCCCTCCCTCCCCAACCCGACCCCGCTCAAAAATAAATAAATCTTAAAAAAAAAGAAAGAAAGAAATGGGTCCATTTGTGATGAAAATACTCAAGGATCTGGTGGTTGTAAGGTTTTTAGCAATATGACTGACGAGGCTTGATAGGTACATTGGAATGCTGGTGATTTAAGTGCCCATCTGTGCAGCTGGGCAGAGACAAAGCTGATGAAAATGTCAGCTGTCCAGCTGTTTTCTTGGCTCAACATAGGTCATGCAGATTGCTTCTCTAGCTGCCCTCACCACTCCAACAACCACGTCTCTGTCGGAAGGACTCTTCATTGCCATACTCTCCTAAAAAAGCAAGACCAGCAACCAGGGTCTTAAATTCTGAAGAAGATCCCAACTATTTTCTAGGTTAATTGAAACTTAATGAGCCTTGACATGGATTAAACAAGTCATTCTCTCAAACTCTGTGTCACTTTGCCTCACCTCCCAGCTAGCAAGTCTGGGACATGAATGGGCTGTGATCTGGCCTAGTCTCCTGGGTTGAATTTCTGACTCTTTACATTTACCTTTCAAAACTTAAAAGAAGATTAATACTGTAAAAACAGGCTAAACAGAATTACCTCCCACCTTTCAAGTGCTGCTTGGCTGCTTTATCCATCCTCCATGACTTTGGGACCACTGACAAGTTTGGTGACTCTAAGCAGTGGAGCAGCAAACTTAGAGATGGGCCCTGGGCAAACTTTCAGTGTGTCCTGCTTTGTTTAACATGATTTACTTGAGCCATATGGGCTTCAGCAACCCTACTTATTCTCTTTTCCATTGAGACTGTTATTTACTAAGTGACTTGCTGGAAGGTCGGGTTTAGTGTAAGTGGCCTCTCCTTGCAACGTTTTCCTTTACAACAGGTAAAATTATGAATTAGAAATAAATGGGGCTTCCCTGGTGGTCCAGTGGATAAGGACACCGCCTTGCAGTGCAAGGGGCGCCAGTTCGATCCCTGGCCTGGGAAGATCCCACGTGCCGCGGAGCAGCTGGACCGATGTGTCCAATTACCGAGCCGGAGCTCTGGAGCGCATGTGCCTAGAGCCGGCGCTCTGCGACAACAGACGCCACCGCGATGGGAGGCCCACAGGAGCCAAAGAACAAAGATGGATGAAAACAGAGAAATGAAAGACCAATAGAAGTGGCCCGCCCGCTCCCCTCCCTCCCCAACCCGACCCCGCTCAAAAATAAATAAATCTTAAAAAAAAAGAAAGAAAGAAATGGGTCCATTTGTGATGAAAATACTCAAGGATCTGGTGGTTGTAAGGTTTTTAGCAATATGACTGACGAGGCTTGATAGGTACATTGGAATGCTGGTGATTTAAGTGCCCATCTGTGCAGCTGGGCAGAGACAAAGCTGATGAAAATGTCAGCTGTCCAGCTGTTTTCTTGGCTCAACATAGGTCATGCAGATTGCTTCTCTAGCTGCCCTCACCACTCCAACAACCACGTCTCTGTCGGAAGGACTCTTCATTGCCATACTCTCCTAAAAAAGCAAGACCAGCAACCAGGGTCTTAAATTCTGAAGAAGATCCCAACTATTTTCTAGGTTAATTGAAACTTAATGAGCCTTGACATGGATTAAACAAGTCATTCTCTCAAACTCTGTGTCACTTTGCCTCACCTCCCAGCTAGCAAGTCTGGGACATGAATGGGCTGTGATCTGGCCTAGTCTCCTGGGTTGAATTTCTGACTCTTTACATTTACCTTTCAAAACTTAAAAGAAGATTAATACTGTAAAAACAGGCTAAACAGAATTACCTCCCACCTTTCAAGTGCTGCTTGGCTGCTTTATCCATCCTCCATGACTTTGGGACCACTGACAAGTTTGGTGACTCTAAGCAGTGGAGCAGCAAACTTAGAGATGGGCCCTGGGCAAACTTTCAGTGTGTCCTGCTTTGTTTAACATGATTTACTTGAGCCATATGGGCTTCAGCAACCCTACTTATTCTCTTTTCCATTGAGACTGTTATTTACTAAGTGACAAGTTATTATAGTAGGTACTCAGTAAAAAGGTACAAACAAGAAAGAAATGTGAAGAAGAGTTGCTGACTGGTAGGTAGAACATGAAGAAAAGGTCAAATCTATTTATTATGTTATAAACCCAGTGGGTATTCAAACTTCTCACTACATTGACTGCCTTTAACAATGAGGAGCTCTGATCAGGCAGTCATTGATTTCAAAGCTGTTGACCTTTTTACCTGCCTTTAAGAGCCATAAGTAGCAATTTTGGCCTAAGTGCAAAGAATACAACAGTACTTAAATAAGTAGTGCAGGGGAGAAAAGAGATAAGGAGGAGGGATCTAAAGGCACTAGTAGACTCCTGACTCTTGATCTTTGGCTTCCTGCTCCATCTTCTCAGCTAGTGCCTAGGGAGCTGGCCTAGGGCCTGAGACTAATTTACCACTTTGACTAGAGATTCAGGGGAGGCCAAGTAAGGAGTGGCTTAACTTTTTTTTACAGCCTTTAAAAAGCATTATTTAAAAGTACAGGAGCCCTTTCAGTGTCAAGGATTTGAGAAAAGACCTTGTTATCCCACTTCAGACTGGGGTTCTGACTTTTTTCTTTGTAGTAACAACATATAACGTGAGGCCTACCTTCTCTAATTTGTTACATGTACCATAAAGTATTACTAACCATACAGTGTTATACTGCAGATCTCTAGAACTTATTCATCTTATATGACTGAAACTTTCTACCCACTGAATAGCAACCCCACACTTTCCCTTCCCGCAGCCCCTGGCAACACATATAGTACCTTCCTATCTATAAGATATTGTAGCTTGTAAAACAGGCTACAGTTACCTCCCACCTTGGGCTCGTGATCTGGCCTAGTCTCCTGGGTTGAATTTCTGACTCTTTACATTTACCTTTCAAAACTTAAAAGAAGATTAATACTGTAAAAACAGGCTAAACAGAATTACCTCCCACCTTTCAAGTGCTGCTTGGCTGCTTTATCCATCCTCCATGACTTTGGGACCACTGACAAGTTTGGTGACTCTAAGCAGTGGAGCAGCAAACTTAGAGATGGGCCCTGGGCAAACTTTCAGTGTGTCCTGCTTTGTTTAACATGATTTACTTGAGCCATATGGGCTTCAGCAACCCTACTTATTCTCTTTTCCATTGAGACTGTTATTTACTAAGTGACAAGTTATTATAGTAGGTACTCAGTAAAAAGGTACAAACAAGAAAGAAATGTGAAGAAGAGTTGCTGACTGGTAGGTAGAACATGAAGAAAAGGTCAAATCTATTTATTATGTTATAAACCCAGTGGGTATTCAAACTTCTCACTACATTGACTGCCTTTAACAATGAGGAGCTCTGATCAGGCAGTCATTGATTTCAAAGCTGTTGACCTTTTTACCTGCCTTTAAGAGCCATAAGTAGCAATTTTGGCCTAAGTGCAAAGAATACAACAGTACTTAAATAAGTAGTGCAGGGGAGAAAAGAGATAAGGAGGAGGGATCTAAAGGCACTAGTAGACTCCTGACTCTTGATCTTTGGCTTCCTGCTCCATCTTCTCAGCTAGTGCCTAGGGAGCTGGCCTAGGGCCTGAGACTAATTTACCACTTTGACTAGAGATTCAGGGGAGGCCAAGTAAGGAGTGGCTTAACTTTTTTTTACAGCCTTTAAAAAGCATTATTTAAAAGTACAGGAGCCCTTTCAGTGTCAAGGATTTGAGAAAAGACCTTGTTATCCCACTTCAGACTGGGGTTCTGACTTTTTTCTTTGTAGTAACAACATATAACGTGAGGCCTACCTTCTCTAATTTGTTACATGTACCATAAAGTATTACTAACCATACAGTGTTATACTGCAGATCTCTAGAACTTATTCATCTTATATGACTGAAACTTTCTACCCACTGAATAGCAACCCCACACTTTCCCTTCCCGCAGCCCCTGGCAACCACCACATAGTAGTACTCTGTTCTCTGAGTCTGATTAAAGATACAGTTGTAGTTCCCTTGGACTTCCCAGGTGGTGCTAGTGATAAAGAACCTGCCTGCCAATGCAGGAGATGCAAGAGACTCAGGTTTGATCCCTGGGTTGGGAAGATTCCCTGGAGAAGAGAATGGCAACAAAGATACTTCATCTAAGTAAAATCACAAAGTATTTTCCTTTCTCTAATGTCTGGGTTTATTCATGTTGTCATATATGGTAGGTGGATTCTGCCAGGGAGATTTTTGTAAGGAAAAACAGCAGAAGACAACTATCTTTTATTTGCAGCAATTTACTCTGTTTCTGAGCCTCTGTTAACTACTTACTTGGTAAAAAATGATATCATTTTAGAGGCTTCTCTCTAAATTTCTTCCTGGCCCTTCAAAAACTATTGAATAATATCTGAATGGTGTTTCAAAACTTGCAAAGGATTTGAACATTCAGAAATAAAGCAGAGATAAAGCAGCTAACTCTACATTTCATAGATGATGAGACAACAACTCAGGAAAATAGAGATTTACCTGAGGTCAACCTATACAGTCCAGCCTCTTTCAACTCCACCCTAAAGCCTTCTATGTTCTTGAATTTTGACTTCAGATATGCCTGCTGTTCGAAAAGTAAACTCTTATGTGGCCAACTATGAGTCAAGACTTTATAAGTAATCTCAATAAAATTAAAATTAAGCTCATAATTGCTTATCTTTTCTTACCTTCAGAATTTTATGCATAGAACTGTCATTCAATGCAAAATTATTAGCATGATCACAAAACAGATGGAACATTAAGTAGGTATCTCTTTGTTTGTTTGCAGTGTGCTAAAATTTACAGACAGTCCTAACAGATAACGTACGCCACTACTGTAGCAAGTTAGACGTCGTGGACTGAATTATATCCCACCAAATTTCATATGTAGAAGTCCTAACTCCTGAGTACCTCAGAATGTGACTAATTGTAGAAGGGTCTTTAAGGAGGTAATTAAGATAAATAAGATCATTAGACTGACTCATAATTTAATGTGACTGGTGTCCTTATAAAAACAGGAAATTTGGACAATGATATTTTCAGAAGGAACACCATGTGAAGACAGAGAGAAGACAGCCACCTACCAGCCAAAGAGAGAAGCCTCAGAAGAAAGCAAACCTGAGGATACCTTGATCTCAGGTTTCCAGCCTCAGAACTGTCAGAAAATAAATTCCTGTGGTGAAGCCACCAAGTCTACGACATTTTGTTATGGCAGCCATAGCAGCCTAATACAATAGCTAAGATTCAGTCGCTTGCACAGATTAGTAACATAGCTGACTTTATTTTTGAATTTTATTTTATTATTATTATTATTATTATTAAAGATTTATTTATTAATTAATTTTGAGGGGTGGGGTGGGGGGGGAGGGAGCAGGCGGGCCACTTCTATTGGTCTTTCATTTATCTATTTTCATCCATCTTTGTTCTTTGGCCCGTGTGGGCCTCCCATCGCAGTGGCCTCTGTTGTCGCAGAGCACCGGCTCTGGGCGCATGCGCTCCAGAGCTCCCGCTCTGTAATTGGACACATCGGTCCAGCCACTCCGCGGCACGTGGGATCTTCCCAGGCCAGATCGAACCAGCGCCTTGCACTGCAAGATGGTGTCCTTACCCACTGGACCACCAGGAAGCCCTTGAGGTCAACCTATACAGTCCAGCCTCTTTCAACTCCACCCTAAAGCCTTCTATGTTCTTGAATTTTGACTTCAGATATGCCTGCTGTTCGAAAAGTAAACTCTTATGTGGCCAACTATGAGTCAAGACTTTATAAGTAATCTCAATAAAATTAAAATTAAGCTCATAATTGCTTATCTTTTCTTACCTTCAGAATTTTATGCATAGAACTGTCATTCAATGCAAAATTATTAGCATGATCACAAAACAGATGGAACATTAAGTAGGTATCTCTTTGTTTGTTTGCAGTGTGCTAAAATTTACAGACAGTCCTAACAGATAACGTACGCCACTACTGTAGCAAGTTAGACGTCGTGGACTGAATTATATCCCACCAAATTTCATATGTAGAAGTCCTAACTCCTGAGTACCTCAGAATGTGACTAATTGTAGAAGGGTCTTTAAGGAGGTAATTAAGATAAATAAGATCATTAGACTGACTCATAATTTAATGTGACTGGTGTCCTTATAAAAACAGGAAATTTGGACAATGATATTTTCAGAAGGAACACCATGTGAAGACAGAGAGAAGACAGCCACCTACCAGCCAAAGAGAGAAGCCTCAGAAGAAAGCAAACCTGAGGATACCTTGATCTCAGGTTTCCAGCCTCCAGAACTGTCAGAAAATAAATTCCTGTGGTGAAGCCACCAAGTCTACGACATTTTGTTATGGCAGCCATAGCAGCCTAATACAATAGCTAAGATTCAGTCGCTTGCACAGATTAGTAACATAGCTGACTTTATTTTTTAATTTTTATTTTATTATTATTATTATTATTATTAAAGATTTATTTATTAATTAATTTTGAGGGGGTGGGGTGGGGAGGGGTGGGAGCAGGCGGGCCACTTCTATTGGTCTTTCATTTATCTATTTTCATCCATCTTTGTTCTTTGGCCCGTGTGGGCCTCCCATCGCAGTGGCCTCTGTTGTCGCAGAGCACCGGCTCTGGGCGCATGCGCTCCAGAGCTCCCGCTCTGTAATTGGACACATCAGTCCAGCCGCTCTGCCGCACGTGGGATCTTCCCAGGCCAGGGATCGAACCAGCGCCCCTTGCACTGCAAGATGGTGTCCTTACCCACTGGACCACCAGGGAAGCCCTTTAACTGACTTTAAATATCATATGTAAGTATAGAAATGCTACTGTCCTCAATTTAAAAAAATATAAGTATGTATGCTAATCATGTGTACATGTTTCTTATGTTTTAACAGAAGCGTTTACTCATCAGGCAGTCACAATGACATGCAATGTAAAGTGACACCACAGTGACAATGTTAGCAACTGGATGGGTATTGAGACTCATGAGATCAATTCTAGATGGGAAATAAGAGAAGAGTTCACTAAAGCAGTGGATTTATGCTGAGTATTAAGGATAGGGAAAGGTTTGATATAAGTAGCTAAGGAACAAGATTAGAAAGAGATTGTGAAAGTGAAAAATCGTAAAGATCACCAAACAGGCCAGTTTGTCCAGAGCAGAAGATGTGAGGAACTGAAGTCAATTTGGATTCTGGGAAGAGAGGATTGAAAAAGAGTGAAGGATAATCTTATGGTGAAGAGGGGCATGAGGATAAGCTCAGTATACCCACAGTATAATTTAGAAGCCAGTCTATTACTCTGTCTACAAGAATAACCTACTGTTGACCTAATGCTCCAACCTGTGCCTGCCTTATGCATTTATTGAATCATTTTCCAGAAATACCTAGGGAAACAAATTCTTCTATGGCAATCACTCCCAAAAATCACATGGAAGGGGGGGACTTTATTCATTGTCACCATCCTAGGTACAGTCAAACAGAACATCGAGGGCAGAACTAAAAGCCTGGCTGCGTATTTCTATCACCTGGAAAGACAGCATCTCAGGAGTCAGATGGTATCAGAGTCTGATTCCAAGCTCATAGTTAACTAGCAATTTGATTTTAAGACTTAAGCCATCTCTTAGTAATGTGTGACAACTAAAAATCTGCACAGGGGACTTCCCTGGTGGTCCAGTGGATAAGGCTCCATTCTCCCAATGTAGGAGGCCTGAGTTCAATCCCTGGTTAGGGAACTAGATTCCACATACTGATCCTGTGTGATCATAACTAAGACCTGGTGCAGCTAAATAAATAAATATTTTAAAAAGATTTAAAAACAAAAAATCTGCACATGGCTATCATCCAGACCATTCAATCACACACACTGGTGGTGGGAGTCATCAGTAATTTTTTAAGCTCCCTGGGTGATTCCAATGTATACTCAAATTGAAGACTCATTGCTGCAGACAGTAGGGCTTGAATATCTTTGTTTTCAGTCGGTGACCCAAGTGATTCTTCCCACCCAACCCATGAAAAACATTTGACTTTCTGCAATCTCATCTATCTTCTATTTCTCAGTCAGCTTCCTCCAATCCCGTAAGAAGAAACAAATATATCACCTCTTTTCTTTCCCCTCTTTTTTTTTTAAACCAAGAGTCTAATCTTCATTTAGCTAACTTTAGTTCCTAATTTGCAAAATATAAAGGAGGTGTTATCCATAGAACATACAACACAGGGATGGGGTTCCACGTTTGAGTTGACAGTAAGCCCATTAGTAGCTTTATGATGAAGCTGTGAGCTGAAGAAATAGAATTTTGAAAACAAGATGGATATGGACCAGATGGAAGAGGGACTATTTTTTCAGCTACAAAGCCAATGGCCTTGAAAAAATAATTCTGCAGGAGATTGACAAGATCAATACTCTGTCTACAAGAATAACCTACTGTTGACCTAATGCTCCAACCTGTGCCTGCCTTATGCATTTATTGAATCATTTTCCAGAAATACCTAGGGAAACAAATTCTTCTATGGCAATCACTCCCAAAAATCACATGGAAGGGGGGGACTTTATTCATTGTCACCATCCTAGGTACAGTCAAACAGAACATCGAGGGCAGAACTAAAAGCCTGGCTGCGTATTTCTATCACCTGGAAAGACAGCATCTCAGGAGTCAGATGGTATCAGAGTCTGATTCCAAGCTCATAGTTAACTAGCAATTTGATTTTCAGACTTAAGCCATCTCTTAGTAATGTGTGACAACTAAAAAATCTGCACAGGGGACTTCCCTGGTGGTCCAATGGCTAAGGCTCCATTCTCCCAATGTAGGAGGCCTGAGTTCAATCCCTGGTTAGGGAACTAGATTCCACATACTGATCCTGTGTGATCATAACTAAGACCTGGTGCAGCTAAATAAATAAATATTTTAAAAAGATTTAAAAACAAAAAATCTGCACATGGCTATCATCCAGACCATTCAATCACACACACTGGTGGTGGGAGTCATCAGTAATTTTTTAAGCTCCCTGGGTGATTCCAATGTATACTCAAATTGAAGACTCATTGCTGCAGACAGTAGGGCTTGAATATCTTTGTTTTCAGTCGGTGACCCAAGTGATTCTTCCCACCCAACCCATGAAAAACATTTGACTTTCTGCAATCTCATCTATCTTCTATTTCTCAGTCAGCTTCCTCCAATCCCGTAAGAAGAAACAAATATATCACCTCTTTTCTTTCCCCTCTTTTTTTTTTAAACCAAGAGTCTAATCTTCATTTAGCTAACTTTAGTTCCTAATTTGCAAAATATAAAGGAGGTGTTATCCATAGAACATACAACACAGGGATGGGGTTCCACGTTTGAGTTGACAGTAAGCCCATTAGTAGCTTTATGATGAAGCTGTGAGCTGAAGAAATAGAATTTTGAAAAACAAGATGGATATGGACCAGATGGAAGAGGGACTATTTTTTTCAGCTACAAAGCCAATGGCCTTGAAAAAAAATAATTCTGCAGGAGATTGACAAGATCAATACTACATTTTAAGGAAATTATAAAAAAGAGAGCAATGAAACAGAAAAATATGAAAGACAGTGTAAAGGAGGAATAGACTTGACTGATAGATTAGGCATGTGAGAAAGCTGGGAACTGAAGGTGTAATTCTGAGGTTGTGAGCCTGGGTAACAGAAGGAAATTACAGCAATAAGGAGATGAAGAAAAGAGGTTAAATTTTTCTTGGGGGAGAAGTAGAGACGGGAAGAGGATTGAATTGGATTTCAGACTTGTCTGAGATAATGTGATATTTAGAGAGTACGGCCAGTCTAGAAACAGCTTTGGAAGTTTCTACCAAGAAATCTCAGTTGCAGCAAAAAGAGAATATTGGGAAAGACAAGATGAGAACCAAACACAGGAAAATGGTAAATACCATTCTGGAGATAATAAAACCCAAAGGGAAGCATCTGGATAGGCAGGTGGAGAACCTGAAGAGCATCATGGAAGAAGAAGAAAAAGGGAATTAAGAAATCATCACTCATATTAAATGACCACATGAGAGGCCTGAGATAACAGATACAACACCCATCTCATTTCAAGGTAGTGCCTAAAATCCATCAATGGCTATCCATCGCCTATAGAATAACTTATTAGCCTGACCCCCCACAAAAAAATCCTTTATAAATTGGCTCTAAAATATAACCCAACCCAAACTGAACTACAAATTAGTCTCCATGAAAATATGCTCTTTTAAGCCTCTTTCTGTTTATACACACTGCTTTGTCTGACAAAATTCTACTCGCTCCTTAAGCATGCTTAGTTGCTCAATCCTGTTGGACTTTCTGCAACTCTATAGACTGTAGCCAACCAGGCTTCTCTGTCCATGTGATTTCCCAGGCAAGAATATACTGGAGTGGGTTGCCATTTCCTCCTCCATGGGAGCTTCCCAAACCAGGAATCAAACTAGTATCTCCTGAGTTTCTTGCATTGCAGGTGGATTCTTTACTGCCTTGCCATCGGGAAGCCCCCATTCCTTAAGACCAGCTCATGATGTCAGTTCTTCTGTAAATGCCATAATACTCCTAGTTCTTAGGCAGACTCTGCATAGTCAATGCTTCCTCAGTGCTACAATTTCAGTTCATACATGCCTCAATGACAGTACTTACCACATGGATCACAATTTTTTTTTTACCCATCTGTTTCAGTTATTTATTGCTGTGTAACCATCTACTCCAAAACACAGTGGTTTAAACAGCAACTAATCTGTCATCTCTACCAGTTCTATGGATTGCCTAGGATCAGCTGTGTGTCTTCCGCACCATGTAATATCAGCTGGGGCTACAGTCAACTGCAGCGTTCAACTAAGCCAGAATGGCCAAGATGGTTTTCTCATCTGTCTGGTGCCTTGGATGAGATGGCTGAAGAGATTGGGCTCAAGCTGGGATGCTGGGAAACCTGGCCTTCTTTCTCTCCGTGAGTTCTTCCACATGGTCTTCCCACCAAGGTAGCCCAACTTCTTACACTGCCGTCAGAGCTCCAGCAGAAGAGCATTCCAAAAGAAAGAAATCAAAAGCTGCAGGTCCTCTTAAATGCTACTCCTGAATTGTGTCACTTCCAACACTCTTAACTCAGCTTGTGTTACAAGCCACAGGGCTCGGGACTATCAAAGGCATAAATACCAGAAGGCATGGTTCCCTAGGGACTATCTTTGGGGCTATCCTCCTCGTTAGTCTGCCATTTGCCTGAAGGGCAAAGACAGTCTTTTTCATCTCTGGGATCTCAGTACCTAGCATGACCTTAACACTGAGTGGACATTCATTACATGATGGTTGGATGAGAGAGCAGAAGTGGAACTGCAGGATTGAGAAACAGGCCAGATTAAGCAAAATCAGAGCCAGTGGAAAATTGGGGGTGGGACTGAAATGCCTCCAAGCTAACTTCTGCTGGGATGTCACTAGGAGGCCACACACACTACCATCCATTTTGTATCTGAATTAAAAGTGTTCACCTGTTAAGTGCAAATCTTTAACCTATGTCATAATTTGTGCAGTCCTGTTTAGCGTGTCTATATTTTCTAAACATGGAAGTGGTCTGAGCCTCTCTTGACATTTGAGAGTTCCCAGGAATAACCATTGTTAACTGTAGGTGTTGGGAAGTAGCTTTTAGATTGTTTTGCTAAGAGATGCCCTCAGAGTTCAGTGGAGCTCCCTCGGGGACCACTTTAAAACGGATGCGAGAGCAGAGCTGAGCCAGCCTATGGGCCTGTGGGCCCACAACCCTATTCCTACTCCAAGCAGAGAAACTTTGATTGGTTTCATTTATTGGCACAAATGAGGCTTTATAAGGACAAAATAAAGGCAGAGGTTTTTTTCTTCCTCTCTACCAAAGAAATGTGAATCTTACATACTAAGAAATAAAAAGAGAAAAGAATAACAAGATTAACCATAAAGACTTAGCTGAAGCCAGACAACCTGAATTGGCAGCAGGCCAGATAAGCATGGTCCTATTGGCAGAGCAAGTAATATAAGAGGAGATTAAGGTGGTCAGGGAGCCTGGAGAGACTGTAAGGAAGGAGAGTGACAGACTTTGAGTGCGGAGTCCAGATTTTTCTATCATGGTCACTAACTGGCCCGATAGCTTGGCTGGTACACTTAATCTCTTTGAGCCTCACTTTTCTTATTTGCAAAATAAGGTCACTGGTCTAAATGACTTGGGAAGTCTGGGGTTCCTGCTCTAGGACTCTGTGATTCCAGGGAGTTAATGAAGCGCCATAGGTGACTGACAGTGATTTCCAAACTACATGTACTATTTATTATGATGACAGAAAGTACATTATTTGCAGGATATGGAGACCAGAAGAGGGAGGTGAAAGGTTTAGGAGTTTGATATTGGAGCATGGAGTCCTTAGCTTAAATAATACCTGTTAAACTAAATAAAGAGGCTATTAGACTGAGGTGGCTCCCACGCAATGGTTTCCACATAAGCAAACCAAACTCTAGGCCTGTGAATCCTTCAGGGCCACAAAATTAAAACCAAAGGACAACCAATCATAGCCAGCTAGGCTTTAGACTGTAGCCAATCAATAATTTCTTTACTTTTGGTTGTGCTCTTTCTCTATAAAGGGCTTCCCTGGTGATTCACACAGAAAAGAATCTACCAGCAATGCAGGAGGCCCAGGTTTGATCCCTGGGTCAGATAGATCCCTGGAGAATGAAATGGCTACCCACTCCAGCATTCTTGCCTGGAGAATTCCATTGTTAACTGTAGGTGTTGGGAAGTAGCTTTTAGATTGTTTTGCTAGTCCCCGAGCAGTACCCTCGGGACCACTTTAAACGGATGCGAGCAGAGCTGAGCCAGCCTATGGGCCTGTGGGCCCACAACCCTATTCCTACTCCAAGCAGAGAAACTTTGATTGGTTTCATTTATTGGCACAAATGAGGCTTTATAAGGACAAAATAAAGGCAGAGGTTTTTTTCTTCCTCTCTACCAAAGAAATGTGAATCTTACATACTAAGAAATAAAAAGAGAAAAGAATAACAAGATTAACCATAAAGACTTAGCTGAAGCCAGACAACCTGAATTGGCAGCAGGCCAGATAAGCATGGTCCTATTGGCAGAGCAAGTAATATAAGAGGAGATTAAGGTGGTCAGGGAGCCTGGAGAGACTGTAAGGAAGGAGAGTGACAGACTTTGAGTGCGGAGTCCAGATTTTTCTATCATGGTCACTAACTGGCCCGATAGCTTGGCTGGTACACTTAATCTCTTTGAGCCTCACTTTTCTTATTTGCAAAATAAGGTCACTGGTCTAAATGACTTGGGAAGTCTGGGGTTCCTGCTCTAGGACTCTGTGATTCCAGGGAGTTAATGAAGCGCCATAGGTGACTGACAGTGATTTCCAAACTACATGTACTATTTATTATGATGACAGAAAGTACATTATTTGCAGGATATGGAGAACAGAAGAGGGAGGTGAAAGGTTTAGGAGTTTGATATTGGAGCATGGAGTCCTTAGCTTAAATAATACCTGTTAAACTAAATAAAGAGGCTATTAGACTGAGGTGGCTCCCACGCAATGGTTTCCACATAAGCAAACCAAACTCTAGGCCTGTGAATCCTTCAGGGCCACAAAATTAAAACCAAAGGACAACCAATCATAGCCAGCTAGGCTTTAGACTGTAGCCAATCAATAATTTCTTTACTTTTGGTTGTGCTCTTTCTCTATAAAGGGCTTCCCTGGTGATTCACACAGAAAAGAATCTACCAGCAATGCAGGAGGCCCAGGTTTGATCCCTGGGTCAGATAGATCCCCTGGAGAAGGAAATGGCTACCCACTCCAGCATTCTTGCCTGGAGAATTCCATAGATAGAGGAGCCTGGTAGGCTAAAAATCACGGGGTTGCAAAGAGTCAGACACAACTGAGGGATTAACACTTTCACATTTTCACTTTTCTCTCTACAAGTCTCTCCCTGAGCTCTTGCTGGAGGAATGCTCCCAAACTCCTCCAGTTTGATGTTACTGACTGGAATCAATTTATGCTCAAATTCCCAAAATGTTTAGTATGCCTCAGTTTCTCTTGTAACAAAAGTTAATGTTCCCCGTGCATTAAGCACTGATATTATACTAAGGACTTTACCCATAATACATTTCATGCTCACATTTCTACCATGTAGGTACAATTGTTACCCTTATTTTAAAAATGAGGAAACTGAAGTTTAAGAGATTGTCCTTTGTTTGCTTAAAGTCACACAGCTAATGAGGGATATAGCAGGAATTCAAATGAAGTCATTTAAGTGCATATCTTTATTTTTCCCTATTCATATAAAGTCCGTCTGTATTACATTATAAAGCCCTAAAGAACTGGAATTGCTATCAGCTTAACTCACTTTGTATAACCACAGAACATGACTTCAGGCAACCAGGCTCCTAGTGAGTGTCCTTTCATAATGGTGGTACTAGTAGTATTGACAATGGCAGTGCTGTTGAAAGAGCATTTACTTTTAAAATGCAAGTTAACAGACCAAACCTAGTATTTCAGTATCAGTTCCGCCACACTGTTTTTATATAACTCTACTGGAAGTTCTACCGCTAAAGAGAAACTATGAAAGAATTGTAGCATCTTCAGAGAAGCTCAAAAACTCTGAATTCTGCTGTATCAATTAACGACATATATAGGTGGCAGAAATGTCCAAAATATTTCACATTTTCTCTTCTTGATGGCAACTTGTAAAATAGGTATCAAAAATATAATGATAATATCCTTATAAAACCTTTAACGGACTACACAGTGCCTTCTTTCATAGATATTATATTGTAACCGTTAAGGAAAGGGGCAGGGCACAAGTTTTGAAAGAATGAGATAGCCCAAGGACACAACATAAACCTATTAGAATCAAGTGGGTCCAAGATGGCAGACTAGACCTTGAGCCTCAGTCAGCAAGCTAAATGACACACCCAGAGGCGCCATGACAGTTCCACCCCTTCCCCAAAAGAGCTGGAATAATCCTCCCACTCATTAGCATATGAAATTACCCAGCCCATAAACGCTAGGAACGTCATGTTTTCAGGGCCACTGGATTTGCTCTGTGATGGCCCACCCTCTGTCTGTGGAGGGTGCTTTTTTCTGAATCTGAATAAATCCATTTCTTATCTATCACTTTGTCTCTCACTGAATTCTTTTCTGTGAAGAGACAGGAAGAACCTGAGCTCCGTTAGGGCGTGAAACCAGGTATGGTGGGCTTTGGCTAGGTTTTGGGTTCAAGTCCCAAGCAGCATTTCGGCTGGGTTCAAGTCACAGCCACGTGGGTTTGAGTCCCAAACGGGGCTTTGGGATTGAGTCCCAATCCGAGGTAAAACGCTTTCAATATCAGTTCATTCTTACCACCCCATTTTAGAGATCACAATACTGAGGTTTATGAAAGTTAAACTTTGTGCCCAGGGTGATATAACTAGCAAGTGGAACCAAATTTTAATCTTCAGGCTCCAAATTCAGTGAACTTTGCATCATACTACGATCCACTTTATTAAAATACACATTTTATGGCATTTAAAATATAGTAGGTTAGTTAGACTAGAATTGCTATTCCTAGGATCTGTGAAAAGGACTATAGATTGTAGCAAATTTTTCAGAGAAGCTTCAACACTGTTTTTATATAACTCTACTGGAAGTTCTACCGCTAAAGAGAAACTATGAAAGAATTGTAGCATCTTCAGAGAAGCTCAAAAACTCTGAATTCTGCTGTATCAATTAACGACATATATAGGTGGCAGAAATGTCCAAAATATTTCACATTTTCTCTTCTTGATGGCAACTTGTAAAATAGGTATCAAAAATATAATGATAATATCCTTATAAAACCTTTAACGGACTACACAGTGCCTTCTTTCATAGATATTATATTGTAACCGTTAAGGAAAGGGGCAGGGCACAAGTTTTGAAAGAATGAGATAGCCCAAGGACACAACATAAACCTATTAGAATCAAGTGGGTCCAAGATGGCAGACTAGACCTTGAGCCTCAGTCAGCAAGCTAAATGACACACCCAGAGGCGCCATGACAGTTCCACCCCTTCCCCAAAAGAGCTGGAATAATCCTCCCACTCATTAGCATATGAAATTACCCAGCCCATAAACGCTAGGAACGTCATGTTTTCAGGGCCACTGGATTTGCTCTGTGATGGCCCACCCTCTGTCTGTGGAGGGTGCTTTTTTCTGAATCTGAATAAATCCATTTCTTATCTATCACTTTGTCTCTCACTGAATTCTTTTCTGTGAAGAGACAGGAAGAACCTGAGCTCCGTTAGGGCGTGAAACCAGGTATGGTGGGCTTTGGCTAGGTTTTGGGTTCAAGTCCCAAGCAGCATTTCGGCTGGGTTCAAGTCACAGCCACGTGGGTTTGAGTCCCAAACGGGGCTTTGGGATTGAGTCCCAATCCGAGGTAAAACGCTTTCAATATCAGTTCATTCTTACCACCCCATTTTAGAGATCACAATACTGAGGTTTATGAAAGTTAAACTTTGTGCCCAGGGTGATATAACTAGCAAGTGGAACCAAATTTTAATCTTCAGGCTCCAAATTCAGTGAACTTTGCATCATACTACGATCCACTTTATTAAAATACACATTTTATGGCATTTAAAATATAGTAGGTATTATGTGTTAGACTAGAATTGCCTAGTTCTGCCCCCTAGAGGAAGAAATTATACCCTTTCCAAAAATCTGTTTGCTAGAGGCAACTTGCAATTACAACGTTAATATTGTAATAGATACAGATTAAGTATTGTCTAACACTTTAAAAGAGGCAAACAAGGGGCTTCCCTGGTGGTCCAGTGGGTAAGGACACTGCCTTGCAGTGCAAGGGACGCTGGTTTGATCCCTGGCCTGGGAAGATCCCACCTGCCTCAGAGCGGCTGGACTGATGTGTCCAATTACCGAGCCGGAGCTCTGGAGGGCATGCGCCCAGAGACAGTGCTCTGCGACAACAGAAGCCATTGCGATGAGAGGCCCACACGGGCCAAAGAACAAAGATGGATGAAAATAGATAAATGAAAGACCAATAGAAGTGGCCCGCCCACCCCCTCCCTCCCCACCCCTCCCCCCTCACCCCCCCACAATAAAAAAATAAATAAATAAAAGAACCAAATTTAAAAAAAAAAAGAGGCAAACAAAAATAAACTCAAATGTAGGACTTTTAAAAAACAGGACTACAAGTACAGTTAGATGCACTGGGTCATCTATTGATATGTTATGTTTGGGGAATGGTAAACTTATTCATTAAAAATCAGCCCAAGAGCACTACCAGTTGTGTTTAAGCTGCTGATAGTTATGATACCTAAAGAACTTAATTTTCTCAGACCTTGGGATTACCAGATACAAACTAATATATACAAAATAGATAAACAATGAGTCCTCCTATGCAGCACGTGCGCACTTGCGTGCTAAGTTAATTCAGTCACGTCTGACTCTTTGTGATCCCATGGACTATAGCCCGTCAGGCTCCTCTGCCCATGAGATTCCCCAGGCAAGAGTACTGGAGGGGGTTGCCATTTCCTCCTCCAGTGTATCTTCTTGACCCAGGGACCACCCCATTTTAGAGATCACAATACTGAGGTTTATGAAAGTTAAACTTTGTGCCCAGGGTGATATAACTAGCAAGTGGAACCAATTTTACGTAATTGCCATCATACTACGATCCACTTTATTAAAATACACATTTTATGGCATTTAAAATATAGTAGGTATTATGTGTTAGACTAGAATTGCCTAGTTCTGCCCCCTAGAGGAAGAAATTATACCCTTTCCAAAAATCTGTTTGCTAGAGGCAACTTGCAATTACAACGTTAATATTGTAATAGATACAGATTAAGTATTGTCTAACACTTTAAAAGAGGCAAACAAGGGGCTTCCCTGGTGGTCCAGTGGGTAAGGACACTGCCTTGCAGTGCAAGGGACGCTGGTTTGATCCCTGGCCTGGGAAGATCCCACCTGCCGCACAGTGGCTGGACTGATGTGTCCAATTACCGAGCCGGAGCTCTGGAGGGCATGCGCCCAGAGACAGTGCTCTGCGACAACAGAAGCCATTGCGATGAGAGGCCCACACGGGCCAAAGAACAAAGATGGATGAAAATAGATAAATGAAAGACCAATAGAAGTGGCCCGCCCACCCCCTCCCTCCCCACCCCTCCCGCCACACCCCACCCCCCCCACAATAAAAAAATAAATAAATAAAAGAACCAAATTTAAAAAAAAAAAGAGGCAAACAAAAATAAACTCAAATGTAGGACTTTTAAAAAACAGGACTACAAGTACAGTTAGATGCACTGGGTCATCTATTGATATGTTATGTTTGGGGAATGGTAAACTTATTCATTAAAAATCAGCCCAAGAGCACTACCAGTTGTGTTTAAGCTGCTGATAGTTATGATACCTAAAGAACTTAATTTTCTCAGACCTTGGGATTACCAGATACAAACTAATATATACAAAATAGATAAACAATGAGTCCTCCTATGCAGCACGTGCGCACTTGCGTGCTAAGTTAATTCAGTCACGTCTGACTCTTTGTGATCCCATGGACTATAGCCCGTCAGGCTCCTCTGCCCATGAGATTCCCCAGGCAAGAGTACTGGAGTGGGTTGCCATTTCCTCCTCCAGGGTATCTTCTTGACCCAGGGATCAAACTATATTTAATATCCTGTAATAAAACATAATGGAAAATAATGCAAAAGAGAATATGTATATATAATATATAATTGAATCACTTGGCTGTATAACAGAAACTAACTCAACACTGTAAATCAACTACAACTTTGCAAATAAATAAAGAGCTTAATTTTCTTGATCTCAGGGGAAAAATCTACATCCAGCATATCCTTTAAGCCCATACAGATCTGGGATTTCCTTCTGCTCTACTGCTCACTACCTGTGTGATCTTGAGGAAATGTATTAACCTTTGATTCTAAGTTTCCTCACTGGTAAATGGGGTAATCATCCCCATACTGTTGAACTCTGAAATTTAAGCTTGAAAATTAAGTATGAAAATGTAAACAAAAGCATATAGCAACGGATCTGGTACTCAAAAAATATTAGTTCTGTTCCTTGAGAGATTTGCAGGCACTGGTGTATTAGGCTTCATGTCAAAACCAACAAACAAAAGCCTCTTTCTCTCTACTTATACCTGACCTTAAAGGGAGGGCTATTTAGTAATCTCTTCTGTATCTTGTTCACAACCAGGAACTTGGTAGCTTCCCAATAAATGTTAGGAAAACTATTTTGAAGTCAAAGTACTCTTCTTCCTGAATCTCAAGAGTTTAGGTAGAAGCCCACCATAGCCCAAATCTCAAGAGCCAGTAGCTGGCTGATATATAAAAGGACGTTGTCCTTACAGCACCCCTCCCCCAGCTCCGGGTCCTGCTTTTTGTCATGGTTCATTCCAGCTGAACTAAAATTTCCCCAAACATGACTGGAGCGATGGGCCGAATCTAACAAGATTAAGTTTAATAGGGATAAATGTAAAGACTTATACTTCAGTCCAAAAAGAATCCTGTACAAGTGCTAGATGGGGAATATGGGGAATGATACAAACCCTATTTTATAAAACAAAATAAGACCTTGGGATTACCAGATACAAACTAATATATACAAAATAGATAAACAATGAGTCCTCCTATGAGCACGTGCGCACTTGCGTGCTAAGTTAATTCAGTCACGTCTGACTCTTTGTGATCCCATGGACTATAGCCCGTCAGGCTCCTCTGCCCATGAGATTCCCCAGGCAAGAGTACTGGAGTGGGTTGCCATTTCCTCCTCCAGGGTATCTTCTTGACCCAGGGATCAAACTATATTTAATATCCTGTAATAAAACATAATGGAAAATAATGCAAAAGAGAATATGTATATATAATATATAATTGAATCACTTGGCTGTATAACAGAAACTAACTCAACACTGTAAATCAACTACAACTTTGCAAATAAATAAAGAGCTTAATTTTCTTGATCTCAGGGAAAAATCTACATCCAGCATATCCTTTAAGCCCATACAGATCTGGGATTTCCTTCTGCTCTACTGCTCACTACCTGTGTGATCTTGAGGAAATGTATTAACCTTTGATTCTAAGTTTCCTCACTGGTAAATGGGGTAATCATCCCCATACTGTTGAACTCTGAAATTTAAGCTTGAAAATTAAGTATGAAAATGTAAACAAAAGCATATAGCAACGGATCTGGTACTCAAAAAATATTAGTTCTGTTCCTTGAGAGATTTGCAGGCACTGGTGTATTAGGCTTCATGTCAAAACCAACAAACAAAAGCCTCTTTCTCTCTACTTATACCTGACCTTAAAGGGAGGGCTATTTAGTAATCTCTTCTGTATCTTGTTCACAACCAGGAACTTGGTAGCTTCCCAATAAATGTTAGGAAAACTATTTTGAAGTCAAAGTACTCTTCTTCCTGAATCTCAAGAGTTTAGGTAGAAGCCCACCATAGCCCAAATCTCAAGAGCCAGTAGCTGGCTGATATATAAAAGGACGTTGTCCTTACAGCACCCCTCCCCCAGCTCCGGGTCCTGCTTTTTGTCATGGTTCATTCCAGCTGAACTAAAATTTCCCCAAACATGACTGGAGCGATGGGCCGAATCTAACAAGATTAAGTTTAATAGGGATAAATGTAAAGACTTATACTTCAGTCCAAAAAGAATCCTGTACAAGTGCTAGATGGGGAATATGGGGATTAGCAGCAACATGTGTGAAAAAGACTTAGGGGTTTTACTTGATATTAAGCTCAATTAGTCAACAGTGTGCTTTTGCTAACATAAAAGTCGATGTGAGCTGAGCCTGCACTAGCTCCTGCCCAAGCCTGGGGATCACCCAACTGCTCTAGTTGTTTCGTGTTAGCAGAACCACTGGGAAGTCTTGTTAAAGCATACACCCCCATGGTTTCTGATTCAGTCAGTTTCAGATGGGGCTTGAGAACCTGCACTCCTAACAAGTTCCCAGATTGGTACTAAAGTTGCTCTCTCTGCATCATTTTATATTTTGGCCGCCATCCCTTCCTCTATTCTACTTGGTCAGGTAATACTGAGATTAGTAGAAACCAGGATAGTGAAGCGACTGAAAACCTAAGAGGACAAGGAAAGAAAGGGAATGAGTAGTCATTTGGTAATGCAGTTATTTTTATAAAATTAGTAATACCACCTAATATCTGTTGGGGCTTTATTGTAGGCTAAGAGATCCAATGATCATCTTACAGAATTAATAAGGGTAATAATAGCAATAGTAATAATAAGAGTGTTTGTTGCTCAGTTGTGTCTAACCCTTTGTGACCCCATGGACTGTAGCCTGCCAGCCTCCTCTGTCCATGGTCTTCTCCTGACAAGAATTCTGGAGTGGGTAGCCATTGCCGTCTCCAGGGGATCTACATGACCCAGGGATTTGAACCCGTGTCTCCTGCATTGAAACCCGTGTCTCTTTATGTCCATCTGAGACACCAGGGAAGCCCATAACCACCACCCGAACAGCACTTGATGTGTGTCAGGTTTTGCTCTCTGGGCTTTACATATAAAACCCTTACAACAATCCTACATAGCACTATGCTTATTTTTCAGACAAGTAAACTGCAACCCTGGAAAGAAACCCATGCAGGCCATGTTCACCCAGCTCACAAGAAACATGGCTGTGCTGTGGACCTAGATGCGCTGACAACAAAGCCCCTCTGATACCGTGAGACCTCCCCGGAGGCAAGATGGAAGCAAAGGTTAACCTAAAGAAGAGAATAAGCAGAGAAAGATAAAATATTTAACGTGAATGAGTGAATAGAATACGGTATACCTGTACAATAGATTACTTCTCAGATAAATGAACTGAACTACTGAAAACAACAGGCAACAACATAAATTTCAAGATAATTACGTAAGTAAGGGGAATATGGGGATTAGCAGCAACATGTGTGACTTAGGGTTTTACTTGATATTAAGCTCAATTAGTCAACAGTGTGCTTTTGCTAACATAAAAGTCGATGTGAGCTGAGCCTGCACTAGCTCCTGCCCAAGCCTGGGGATCACCCAACTGCTCTAGTTGTTTCGTGTTAGCAGAACCACTGGGAAGTCTTGTTAAAGCATACACCCCCATGGTTTCTGATTCAGTCAGTTTCAGATGGGGCTTGAGAACCTGCACTCCTAACAAGTTCCCAGATTGGTACTAAAGTTGCTCTCTCTGCATCATTTTATATTTTGGCCGCCATCCCTTCCTCTATTCTACTTGGTCAGGTAATACTGAGATTAGTAGAAACCAGGATAGTGAAGCGACTGAAAACCTAAGAGGACAAGGAAAGAAAGGGAATGAGTAGTCATTTGGTAATGCAGTTATTTTTATAAAATTAGTAATACCACCTAATATCTGTTGGGGCTTTATTGTAGGCTAAGAGATCCAATGATCATCTTACAGAATTAATAAGGGTAATAATAGCAATAGTAATAATAAGAGTGTTTGTTGCTCAGTTGTGTCTAACCCTTTGTGACCCCATGGACTGTAGCCTGCCAGCCTCCTCTGTCCATGGTCTTCTCCTGACAAGAATTCTGGAGTGGGTAGCCATTGCCGTCTCCAGGGGATCTACATGACCCAGGGATTTGAACCCGTGTCTCCTGCATTGAAACCCGTGTCTCTTTATGTCCATCTGAGACACCAGGGAAGCCCATAACCACCACCCGAACAGCACTTGATGTGTGTCAGGTTTTGCTCTCTGGGCTTTACATATAAAACCCTTACAACAATCCTACATAGCACTATGCTTATTTTTCAGACAAGTAAACTGCAACCCTGGAAAGAAACCCATGCAGGCCATGTTCACCCAGCTCACAAGAAACATGGCTGTGCTGTGGACCTAGATGCGCTGACAACAAAGCCCCTCTGATACCGTGAGACCTCCCCGGAGGCAAGATGGAAGCAAAGGTTAACCTAAAGAAGAGAATAAAGAGAGAAAGATAAAATATTTAACGTGAATGAGTGAATAGAATACGGTATACCTGTACAATAGATTACTTCTCAGCAATAAAAATGAACTGAACTACTGAAAACAACAGGCAACAACATAAATTTCAAGATAATTACAGTAAGTAAAACAAGTCAAAGAAACATTTTTTAAAAAAGACAAGAAAATGCTAACTAATCTATAGTAACATCAGATCCATGGTTGCCTAGGGGTGCTGGAAAAGGGAACCTGAGAAGATGTGGGAAGAAAGGGTTACAAATGGGCACAGGAAATTTTTTAAGAAGATTGATATATTCACTATCTTGATAGTGGTGATGCTTTCAAATGTCTCTAAATATGCTCATTTAGCTAGTTATATACATTTTAAACATACTCAGTTTCTTGTATATTACTTATAATGCAGTGAAGTTCTAAAAAAACACAGTTGTGGGAATTTCCTGGCATCCCATTGCTTCCACTGTAGGGGGCACAGGTTCAGTCCTTGATCAGGGAACTAAGATTCCACATAACAATGCCCAGAAAGGACAAAAAAAAAAGCAAACAACCTCAACATAGCTGTCTTTAAATCTATTAAGTAAAGGTTTCCTAGGTGGCACTAGTGGTAAAGAACTTGTCTGACAATGCAGACGATGTAAGAGATGCGGGTTTGATCTCTGGGTCCAGAAGATGCCCTGGAGGAGGGCATGGCAACCTCCTCCGGTATTCTCGCCTGGAGAATTCCAGGGACAGAGGAGCTTGGCAGCCTACAGTCCACAGGGTTGCAAAAAGTTAGACACGAGTAAAGCAACTTGGCATGCACACAAGCTAAGTAAAATCCACAAATCCTGTGAAGTAGCCAGTATCATTAGCCTACTAGTAACTGACTGAAAATTATGTTTAGTGTCAATTCAGACCTACAGAACAGGCCATTCTGATAAACCAACTCCTTCAGCATGTCTAATCTATCCTCAATATTCTTACCAATTTTCAAGTAGAAATATCAATTAAATAATAACTTAGATTCAATGGGAACTTGATTCAATAGAAAATTCTAGTTCATTAAAAAATAATGGGGTATATGTGGAATTTTAAAAAATAATACAAATGAAGTTATTTACAAAACAGTAATAAATAGACATATAAAAAAATATGGTTACCAAACCATATGTTTTGGTAACTCCTTTACTAAAAGGAGTTACCAATGAATCTGTATTTCAGTAAAAATTTTAAAATAAGAACAATGGGGTCTTAGGAAGTCATGAATTCTAAAAACTAAAATATAACATTTTAATGCTATATTAAATGGTCATACCATTATATTATATGTGATATTATATTTAATACCATTATTACTATATTTAATGGTCATACCATTATCTTATTCAATTCCCCATTTAGAAAAATCCAAAACAATATGACTTTTATTTTAAAATAAATAAGAGGACAGATAAGTTCCTATTTGACAAATATTAAAATTTAAGTTGACCCCAATATGCCATTTTCATTACTTTTCCTTAACTCCTTCTGATAACAACAATCACAATATGTTTGGAAATTTGCTTTGCTCAGGGTCAAAACTTGGTTTAAAACTTGGTTGAATGTCCTGGTTTGTCATAAGAGTTCACCCATAAGCATAATAGTCAATGTTTCTTAAAGGCATTCATTAGAACAAGTACAATAAAGGTAATACACATAGCACATATGTTTTTAGGACTTGGAAGAAATACAACGTCAGTGAGCAAAGAATTCTAATAAAATTTAGAGATACTCCTATAGAACTATTCTTGGAATTTTTCAGGAGTACTAATACATGTTGTTTTCAAATTATTTGTGGCTTAGTAGACATATGAAACCCACTGGTTTAGGCATGTAAAAGTGAATGAACAGTAGAGGTGGGTCATGCACCTACTACATCTTTATCCTAATTTCAAAAGAAAATGCAAGTTGTGCTATTTCATCACTCTACTCCAAGGAAGAACAAAGTAATGCATGTCAAGGATAAACTCAACATGTGGCCTCCAAGATAAGGAGAGGAGTGGAGTTTGGGGTAGGAGTGAAGAATACCAAGTTCCCCAATTCACTACCTAGGACTGCAAAGGCTCAGTTCCAGCAACAGAGATCTAGGAGAGATTTGCTGGAAAGGCCTTAGGCGAAATCATAACATGGGTGCATTTGCTGTTTCTCCCTTCTTCCTGGTCACAGTGGTGGTAGAGGGTTGTGTAAAATCTCAGGATTCCAAGATGGAGATCTCAGCTTTTAGTTACTGACAATCAAATGAGAAGGAATGAGAGAACAACCTTCTAGGATGCATTGTTAAACTTCTGTGAAGAGCCAGCCCTAGCCAACAAACCTCTGATATTTCCCACTGTGGTGTGCACAGGTATTTTAATATACAGAATTAAGGGATCACAGACCATGCTTATATAGCCTTTCTCTAGGCTCAGTAGTGCTTTAGATTCCTGTGTGTGTCCAGGGACACTTCATCGCTTCATTTGGTCAAGAACCAATAAGAATGAGGCCTTGTAGAATCTCAGTGAATGGAGGGTGACCAGGACCAAGCTCAAGGCCCTGGCACCAGTGCCATCACACAGGCCCTTTTCCCCCAACTAGTTTCAAAGCTCTGAGTCGCTATCTTGAAATGTTTTAATAAATTTTGAACAAAGGGTTCTGCTTGTATCAAGCTCCAAATTTTGTAGGCAGTCTTGACTGTAACAATGTAGTATGCAGACTGCAGCTTTCCTCCCTGCTGGTGTATCTCTTCTGCCTGTGTACCCTACTCCTACTTGCAATATTTTTCAAAAGAGATGGTCATTCAAAGCAACTGCTACATCCTGACAAACTATGTGTCCCACTGCTTCTTCGTAACAATTTTTAAGTCTTACGGAGTGCAAATTTATTTAATCTAAAATTTATTTTACATTAAAAAAGAACACCAGAACGATAATCTTATGAGTTTCAGGCAGAATGTTTTACTTTTATATACATCTGCATTATATCTGCATTCTTTTTCACAGAGAACTGCTCCTGAACCACGACTACATCCATGAGTCTTTAGCCCACATCCACAAAAATGATCTATTTGAAAGTGTTTGACTTTTTATCTCTACATGTAAAATCATGCAGATTTGTGGATCATGCAAAAGAAGTGAAGTGAGTACTGACCTTTAATTTGTCCCTGCTTGGCTGCAAATGCCACTGGCAGAAAAATGCCTAACACTATTTCTTAAGGGATGAGACCCAAGTGAAATTATGGTCCACTAAGACTTGATCATGATTAAAATAAAGGTAAAATACCAAACACAGAGTCACTTTATAAGAAAAATATGACTGGGTCCAGGCCATACAACACTGTGTTTCTCCCTATTGTTTTGTGCTATTTTCTTAAAGTTAAGTTTTAAAGGGTTATGTCTACAGCAGCCTAGGGAACACACACAGCTGTGTCTGTTATGGTGAATTAGATTTTCTGGCTGCGGGAAAAGTTACCAGATCTGTATACTGCCTCTTTGGAGTGAAGAGAGAGAGCTAAATGTGAATAAACTCTGCATTAGAGGTGATGGCGAGAGGAGAAACTGATGGGCGAAGCCCACAAATCAGTATATTCAGACTATTCACTTGTATCACACACTCTACCAGATTTTGATTTCAACAATTAAGTAATTTGATATACAATAAATTCCATTCATTTGGATGCTTTCAACTTAAAACTTGTATAAGTAATATGACAGTACTTTGCTGGTTTCCTGTGTTTAGGCATAAAATAACTAATATACATGAAACGACACAACTCAGATGAGACTTAAACCCATAGGCCATGACTTGAACCCAGCCAAAGCCCAAACTAGGACTTGAACTCAGTCAGAACCTAGGTTGGGACTTGAACTCACCGTTTTTTAGGTGAGCTCACACACTCAGTGATGTTTGGGTACTTGAGGTCTGATTGCAGAAAGAATTCAGTGAAAGGCCAAGTGATAGGTAAGAAGTGAATTTATTTAGAGAGATACACATTCCATAGATAGAATATCTCAAAAGGCAAGAGTACCCCCAGGGCATGGGGTCGCCTGGGAAAGTACAAGCAGCCAAGGGAGAAACACATTCCATAGGAAGAGTGTGGGTCACCTCAGAAGGCGAGAAGCCCTGAAATGTAGTTGTTGTCGTTCAGTGTTCAGTCACTAAGTTGTGTCTGACTCTTTGTGACCCCATGGATTGCAGCATGCCAGGCTTCCCTGTCCTTCACCATCTCCCAGAGTTTGCTCAAACTTACATGCATTGAGTCAATGATGCCATCCAACTATCTCATCCTCTGCTGCCCCTTTCTCCTTTTGCTCTCAATCCTTCCCAGCATCCGGGTCTTTTTCGATGAGTAGGTTCTTTACATTAGGTGGCCAATTAGTTTTTATGGGCTGAGTAATTTCACAGACTAATGGTTGGGAAGATTATTCCAACCGCTTTGGGGAATGGGTGGAGATTTCCAGGAACTGGGCCACAGCTCAGTTCTTGGCTTTTTATGTTTGGCCTCAGAACTGTCATAGAGCCTGTGGGTGTGTCATTTAGATGCTAATGTACTATAATGAGCATATAATGAGGCTCAGAGCTTCCCAGTGGCTTGATGGTAAAGACTCTGCCCGCCAAGCAGGAGACCTAGGTTCAACTCCTAGGTCGGGAAGATCCCCTGGAGAAGGAAATGGCAACTCCAGGGTTCTTGCCTGGGAAATCCTGGAGCCTGGCAGGCTACAGTCCATGGGGATGGGTATCAAAATCCCCAGATTTTGATTTCAACAATTAAGTAATTTGATATACAATAAATTCCATTCATTTGGATGCTTTCAACTTAAAACTTGTATAAGTAATATGACAGTACTTTGCTGGTTTCCTGTGTTTAGGCATAAAATAACTAATATACATGAAACGACACAACTCAGATGAGACTTAAACCCATAGGCCATGACTTGAACCCAGCCAAAGCCCAAACTAGGACTTGAACTCAGTCAGAACCTAGGTTGGGACTTGAACTCACCGTTTTTTAGGTGAGCTCACACACTCAGTGATGTTTGGGTACTTGAGGTCTGATTGCAGAAAGAATTCAGTGAAAGGCCAAGTGATAGGTAAGAAGTGAATTTATTTAGAGAGATACACATTCCATAGATAGAATATCTCAAAAGGCAAGAGTACCCCCAGGGCATGGGGTCGCCTGGGAAAGTACAAGCAGCCAAGGGAGAAACACATTCCATAGGAAGAGTGTGGGTCACCTCAGAAGGCGAGAAGCCCTGAAATGTAGTTGTTGTCGTTCAGTGTTCAGTCACTAAGTTGTGTCTGACTCTTTGTGACCCCATGGATTGCAGCATGCCAGGCTTCCCTGTCCTTCACCATCTCCCAGAGTTTGCTCAAACTTACATGCATTGAGTCAATGATGCCATCCAACTATCTCATCCTCTGCTGCCCCTTTCTCCTTTTGCTCTCAATCCTTCCCAGCATCCGGGTCTTTTTCGATGAGTAGGTTCTTTACATTAGGTGGCCAATTAGTTTTTATGGGCTGAGTAATTTCACAGACTAATGGTTGGGAAGATTATTCCAACCGCTTTGGGGAATGGGTGGAGATTTCCAGGAACTGGGCCACAGCTCAGTTCTTGGCTTTTTATGTTTGGCCTCAGAACTGTCATAGAGCCTGTGGGTGTGTCATTTAGATGCTAATGTACTATAATGAGCATATAATGAGGCTCAGAGCTTCCCAGTGGCTTGATGGTAAAGACTCTGCCCGCCAAGCAGGAGACCTAGGTTCAACTCCTAGGTCGGGAAGATCCCCTGGAGAAGGAAATGGCAACTCCAGGGTTCTTGCCTGGGAAATCCTGGAGCCTGGCAGGCTACAGTCCATGGGGATGGGAAAGAGTTGGATATCACTTGCCAACTAAACAGCAACAACAACATAATGTGACTCAAGGTTTACTAGAAGTTGAATCCCCCATCAGTCTTGGCCCTAGTTGGTTCTAACCAGTTTATATCATATTCTCAAGGGTTAATGTCTTTATTTTAGAGGTTGTTTCCTGCCTGCTTCCCTCCTGTTTCATAAAGATGATTATTAGAAAATAAACTCTGTTAAACAATAACCATCTTAAATCACAATTAGATGCTTTATAACTCATAAATTTATTTTTACATGTTTTTGGAGTTGGGTACATACCATATGCAGGATGTCAAGCTAGGCATAGCCAGGCATAGCTAGGCATGGCTAGTACTGTACAGAAGCATAAATCAAAAGCCTGTCTTCACTGAACTTAGAGGCAAGGGGTGAAACAGGATAGATATAAGGAAATGTGATTCTCAATCCCAGGTAACTTGAACACTGTGGAATGAGGGTTACAAATAATTTGTTCTATTTGTTAGGGCAAAGCTCTTAAAGCATGAAGTGGTCGTGCTCTGCCATAAAGTTACTGATAAGTACTTGAAACGTTAATTTTTTCTTTCTTTTCAGTTCTATAATGCAAATTTAATGCTTTCAGTCAACCTTTAGTTGTTGAATGCCCACTTCAAATAAGAGATGGGGCTAGGTGTTAAAAGGGACATAGAAAGGAAATGCTGTTCCTGACCTCAAGGATTGGGAGAGATTCCTGAATGAATATTTCCCACGGTAAGTGAAGCTATAACAGGAACAGCCTGAGCAGCCTGCTATGGGAGCACAGAGTATTATGTTGGGTTCCACCAAAGGCCAAGCCTGAGACTAGAATGTGCATGCAAATGGCTTATCTGGGAAGTCACAGAAAACACCAGCAGGGCACCAAGGAGGTTAGGCAGAGAAGCAAAGCTGTACAAGGGGCACTGCCGAGTAGACTTCCTCCTAGGTCCGGGAAGATGCTAATGTACTATAATGAGCATATAATGAGGCTCAGAGCTTCCCAGTGGCTTGATGGTAAAGACTCTGCCCGCCAAGCAGGAGACCTAGGTTCAACTCCTAGGTCGGGAAGATCCCCTGGAGAAGGAAATGGCAACTCCAGGGTTCTTGCCTGGGAAATCCTGGAGCCTGGCAGGCTACAGTCCATGGGGATGGGAAAGAGTTGGATATCACTTGCCAACTAAACAGCAACAACAACATAATGTGACTCAAGGTTTACTAGAAGTTGAATCCCCCATCAGTCTTGGCCCTAGTTGGTTCTAACCAGTTTATATCATATTCTCAAGGGTTAATGTCTTTATTTTAGAGGTTGTTTCCTGCCTGCTTCCCTCCTGTTTCATAAAGATGATTATTAGAAAATAAACTCTGTTAAACAATAACCATCTTAAATCACAATTAGATGCTTTATAACTCATAAATTTATTTTTACATGTTTTTGGAGTTGGGTACATACCATATGCAGGATGTCAAGCTAGGCATAGCCAGGCATAGCTAGGCATGGCTAGTACTGTACAGAAGCATAAATCAAAAGCCTGTCTTCACTGAACTTAGAGGCAAGGGGTGAAACAGGATAGATATAAGGAAATGTGATTCTCAATCCCAGGTAACTTGAACACTGTGGAATGAGGGTTACAAATAATTTGTTCTATTTGTTAGGGCAAAGCTCTTAAAGCATGAAGTGGTCGTGCTCTGCCATAAAGTTACTGATAAGTACTTGAAACGTTAATTTTTTCTTTCTTTTCAGTTCTATAATGCAAATTTAATGCTTTCAGTCAACCTTTAGTTGTTGAATGCCCACTTCAAATAAGAGATGGGGCTAGGTGTTAAAAGGGACATAGAAAGGAAATGCTGTTCCTGACCTCAAGGATTGGGAGAGATTCCTGAATGAATATTTCCCACGGTAAGTGAAGCTATAACAGGAACAGCCTGAGCAGCCTGCTATGGGAGCACAGAGTATTATGTTGGGTTCCACCAAAGGCCAAGCCTGAGACTAGAATGTGCATGCAAATGGCTTATCTGGGAAGTCACAGAAAACACCAGCAGGGCACCAAGGAGGTTAGGCAGAGAAGCAAAGCTGTACAAGGGGCACTGCCGAGTAGACTTCCTGCTGTGTGCAACTGGGACTCCGTCCTGCTGGGGAACTCCAGGAGACAGTACAGAAGATGCCTCAGTTATCCTAATTGAGGGGCAAAGACATCTGGGTATTTGGCCTCTAGTTTGCTTCAAAACATTGATTGAAAGCTACTTGTGAGAAATAAAACACTCCTTGCTCCTGCCCTGGTTTCAGGTGCAAAAAGTTCCCCAGGCAGATGCTCCCAGCTGGAAGCCTATTTGCATAGAGTGCATGGTAATGATGTTCCAGGGGGGAAAGGGCAGGGTACTCAGAAGATCTGTGAGCTGCACGGAAAATATGATTCCAGATATTGAAACCATTCGACCTCAGATTTGCAACTTAAACCCAAAACCCTGCCTGGGACTCGAACCCACGTGGCTGGGACTCAAACCTAGCCAAAACCCACCATATCTGGTTTCACGCCCTAACAGAGCTCTGGTTCTTCCTGTCTCTTCACAGAAAAGAATTCAGTGAGAGACAAAGTGATAGATAAGAAATGGATTTATTCAGATTCAGAGAAAAGCACACTCCACAGACAGAGGGTGGGCCATCACAGAGCAAATCCGGCAGCCCTGAAAACATGACATTCTTAGATTTTATGGGCTGGGTAATTTCATATGCTAATGAGTGGGAGGATTATTCCAGCTCTTTTGGGGAAGGGGTGGAACTGTCATGGCGCCTCTGGGTGTGTCATTTAGCTTGCTGACTGAGGCTCAAGGTCTATAATGCAAATTTAATGCTTTCAGTCAACCTTTAGTTGTTGAATGCCCACTTCAAATAAGAGATGGGGCTAGGTGTTAAAAGGACATAGAAAGGAAATGCTGTTCCTGACCTCAAGGATTGGGAGAGATTCCTGAATGAATATTTCCCACGGTAAGTGAAGCTATAACAGGAACAGCCTGAGCAGCCTGCTATGGGAGCACAGAGTATTATGTTGGGTTCCACCAAAGGCCAAGCCTGAGACTAGAATGTGCATGCAAATGGCTTATCTGGGAAGTCACAGAAAACACCAGCAGGGCACCAAGGAGGTTAGGCAGAGAAGCAAAGCTGTACAAGGGGCACTGCCGAGTAGACTTCCTGCTGTGTGCAACTGGGACTCCGTCCTGCTGGGGAACTCCAGGAGACAGTACAGAAGATGCCTCAGTTATCCTAATTGAGGGGCAAAGACATCTGGGTATTTGGCCTCTAGTTTGCTTCAAAACATTGATTGAAAGCTACTTGTGAGAAATAAAACACTCCTTGCTCCTGCCCTGGTTTCAGGTGCAAAAAGTTCCCCAGGCAGATGCTCCCAGCTGGAAGCCTATTTGCATAGAGTGCATGGTAATGATGTTCCAGGGGGGAAAGGGCAGGGTACTCAGAAGATCTGTGAGCTGCACGGAAAATATGATTCCAGATATTGAAACCATTCGACCTCAGATTTGCAACTTAAACCCAAAACCCTGCCTGGGACTCGAACCCACGTGGCTGGGACTCAAACCTAGCCAAAACCCACCATATCTGGTTTCACGCCCTAACAGAGCTCTGGTTCTTCCTGTCTCTTCACAGAAAAGAATTCAGTGAGAGACAAAGTGATAGATAAGAAATGGATTTATTCAGATTCAGAGAAAAGCACACTCCACAGACAGAGGGTGGGCCATCACAGAGCAAATCCGGCAGCCCTGAAAACATGACATTCTTAGATTTTATGGGCTGGGTAATTTCATATGCTAATGAGTGGGAGGATTATTCCAGCTCTTTTGGGGAAGGGGTGGAACTGTCATGGCGCCTCTGGGTGTGTCATTTAGCTTGCTGACTGAGGCTCAAGGTCTAGTCTGCCATCTTGGACCCACTGGATTCTAATAGGTTTATGTTGTGTCCCTGGGCTATCTCATTCTTTCAAAACATGTGCCCTGCCCCTTTCCCTACTGTTACAATATGGTATGGGAGAAAGCTGTTGCACAGAAGGAAGGTGGTGACAGAGGGAAGTCACACCAGCAGCAGTAACTCTACTTGCAGAGATGGAGAGAGGCATCCTGTAGTCACTGGAAAGAAGCAGCCCTGGGTAAATAAAGTTTAGAATTCACAAAGAAGAAGTGATGGAGGGAAATATAGGGAAAAGATGAACAGTAATCAGAATGAGATGGCCTCTTTATTAATTTTTTTGGTTGTGCCACGAGGCTTGTGAGATCTTGTTTCCCTGACCAGAAATCCAGCCTCAGACCACGGCAGTGAGTCCTAACCACAGGACACCAGAGAATTCCCAAGGAAGTCTCTTTAAATGTCCCAGCCAGCAACTTCAAACTCTCTTTTATAGGTCTTGAGGATAATGAATATATTTGCTTCCTAGAGTGACATTACTAAAGTTTTATTTTAGCAAGACTGTTCTGATAGCTTTGTCATACTGTTTGAGATGGAGTGGAGAAGGTGGATAGGAGACCATCGTTAGAGTCAGGATGAGGCATAAGCAGTTGTGGTACCAGGGGATTGACAGAAAGAACAGAGGTATACAGGCAGAAGGCACTCTGAGAAAAGCTCCCAGGGCTGTGTACCAAAGTGGAAGGTGGAGGAGCAGATGAGCATCCCACAAACAAAGCCTGATATCTCATGGGACTGATGATGTCTTTAACCGAGATAACAATTCATAGCAGGAAGAAGAGGTCTCATGGTTGGAAGTTGGGTCCACTGAATTCAAGGTAGGCTGTTAATCTGGAGAGGGCCAGCAAGCAGTTAGGAAGATATATGTCCAGAGCCTCAAGAGAGAGCTGGGGCCAGTGGTATACATTTAAGACCCATCCAAAAAAACTTACCAAGGAAGAGGATAAAGTGAGACAATTTCAAGTAGATCCCCCTCCAAATACTCAGAATTAGTAATATTTTCCAGGATATATAATTTGGAACAATCATTTTAGGATACTCACTTACTAGGATATAGAATTTCGCTTTCTAATTTGTCATTTAAATTATTAGAGTGAAAGGCTTATGGGAGCTATAAAATATAAAACATTTCCTTCTCATACTGAATATAATGTTTCTATGAATCGGAATATAGGAATCCTAAGTGTAAACTGAGCATAAACTACAAATGCATCATTCAGATCTTTGATCAGCTGAAAGTACTTGTACCACTATCTCCTGTAGTCACTGGAAAGAAGCAGCCCTGGGTAAATAAAGTTTAGAATTCACAAAGAAGAAGTGATGGAGGGAAATATAGGGAAAAGATGAACAGTAATCAGAATGAGATGGCCTCTTTATTAATTTTTTTGGTTGTGCCACGAGGCTTGTGAGATCTTGTTTCCCTGACCAGAAATCCAGCCTCAGACCACGGCAGTGAGTCCTAACCACAGGACACCAGAGAATTCCCAAGGAAGTCTCTTTAAATGTCCCAGCCAGCAACTTCAAACTCTCTTTTATAGGTCTTGAGGATAATGAATATATTTGCTTCCTAGAGTGACATTACTAAAGTTTTATTTTAGCAAGACTGTTCTGATAGCTTTGTCATACTGTTTGAGATGGAGTGGAGAAGGTGGATAGGAGACCATCGTTAGAGTCAGGATGAGGCATAAGCAGTTGTGGTACCAGGGGATTGACAGAAAGAACAGAGGTATACAGGCAGAAGGCACTCTGAGAAAAGCTCCCAGGGCTGTGTACCAAAGTGGAAGGTGGAGGAGCAGATGAGCATCCCACAAACAAAGCCTGATATCTCATGGGACTGATGATGTCTTTAACCGAGATAACAATTCATAGCAGGAAGAAGAGGTCTCATGGTTGGAAGTTGGGTCCACTGAATTCAAGGTAGGCTGTTAATCTGGAGAGGGCCAGCAAGCAGTTAGGAAGATATATGTCCAGAGCCTCAAGAGAGAGCTGGGGCCAGTGGTATACATTTAAGACCCATCCAAAAAAACTTACCAAGGAAGAGGATAAAGTGAGACAATTTCAAGTAGATCCCCCTCCAAATACTCAGAATTAGTAATATTTTCCAGGATATATAATTTGGAACAATCATTTTAGGATACTCACTTACTAGGATATAGAATTTCGCTTTCTAATTTGTCATTTAAATTATTAGAGTGAAAGGCTTATGGGAGCTATAAAATATAAAACATTTCCTTCTCATACTGAATATAATGTTTCTATGAATCGGAATATAGGAATCCTAAGTGTAAACTGAGCATAAACTACAAATGCATCATTCAGATCTTTGATCAGCTGAAAGTACTTGTACCACTATCTCCTGACAGAAGTGACTGACTTATTCCAGAAACATTCACCCTGTGTTTGGGGAGGAGAGTCATTCTTTTTAAAGTATAAAATAAAGCAGTCACTCAATTCATATTTGCTAAGCATCTCCTCTTATATTTTAAACTGGCCACTTGATTTCCTTTTCCAAAGGCTGTGTACCCAGTAATTTTCACCTCCAATGGCTCTGCAAAATATTTCTTGAGCCACTATAGACCATCTCTCTGCTGTTTTCCTTACTAAAGCTCATCAGACAACTGGTGATAAAGACATGAGTTGAGACTTGTAAAGGTCCAATAAAAATACTGTTTTCCTAATCTGAAGAGTTTTTATTTTAATGTGGACCATTTTTAAAGTTTTTATTGAATTTTTCACAATATTGCTTCTGTTTTCTATTTTATTTTATTTTTGGCCATGAGGCATGTGGGATCTTGGTTCCCCGATCTAGGGACTGAACCTGCACCATTTGCTCTGGAAGACGAAGTCTCAACCACTAAATCACCAGGGAAGTTCCTTCACTTGAGTTTTGAATCAAAAGACATCAGTTCTGTGTCCAGTTACCGAGCCGGAGCTCTGGGGCGCATGCGCCCAGAGCCGGCGCTCTGCCATGACAGACGCCACCGCAATGGGAGGCCCACAGAAGCCAAAGAACAAAGACAGATGAAAATAGATAAGTAAAAAGACCAATAGAAACTGCCCGTGAATTCAAGGTAGGCTGTTAATCTGGAGGCCAGCAAGCAGTTAGGAAGATATATGTCCAGAGCCTCAAGAGAGAGCTGGGGCCAGTGGTATACATTTAAGACCCATCCAAAAAAACTTACCAAGGAAGAGGATAAAGTGAGACAATTTCAAGTAGATCCCCCTCCAAATACTCAGAATTAGTAATATTTTCCAGGATATATAATTTGGAACAATCATTTTAGGATACTCACTTACTAGGATATAGAATTTCGCTTTCTAATTTGTCATTTAAATTATTAGAGTGAAAGGCTTATGGGAGCTATAAAATATAAAACATTTCCTTCTCATACTGAATATAATGTTTCTATGAATCGGAATATAGGAATCCTAAGTGTAAACTGAGCATAAACTACAAATGCATCATTCAGATCTTTGATCAGCTGAAAGTACTTGTACCACTATCTCCTGACAGAAGTGACTGACTTATTCCAGAAACATTCACCCTGTGTTTGGGGAGGAGAGTCATTCTTTTTAAAGTATAAAATAAAGCAGTCACTCAATTCATATTTGCTAAGCATCTCCTCTTATATTTTAAACTGGCCACTTGATTTCCTTTTCCAAAGGCTGTGTACCCAGTAATTTTCACCTCCAATGGCTCTGCAAAATATTTCTTGAGCCACTATAGACCATCTCTCTGCTGTTTTCCTTACTAAAGCTCATCAGACAACTGGTGATAAAGACATGAGTTGAGACTTGTAAAGGTCCAATAAAAATACTGTTTTCCTAATCTGAAGAGTTTTTATTTTAATGTGGACCATTTTTAAAGTTTTTATTGAATTTTTCACAATATTGCTTCTGTTTTCTATTTTATTTTATTTTTGGCCATGAGGCATGTGGGATCTTGGTTCCCCGATCTAGGGACTGAACCTGCACCATTTGCTCTGGAAGACGAAGTCTCAACCACTAAATCACCAGGGAAGTTCCTTCACTTGAGTTTTGAATCAAAAGACATCAGTTCTGTGTCCAGTTACCGAGCCGGAGCTCTGGGGCGCATGCGCCCAGAGCCGGCGCTCTGCCATGACAGACGCCACCGCAATGGGAGGCCCACAGAAGCCAAAGAACAAAGACAGATGAAAATAGAGAAATGAAAGACCAATAGAAGTGGACTGCCCGTCCCCCTCCCTCCCCACCCCACCCGCCAAAGAGATAAATAAATAAAAATAAATGTTTAAAAAAAAAAGACATCAGTTCAATGAGGAACCTGTGTTAATATCACCTGTGTTATTATTACAATCCTCCTCCTCACCACCACCACAACAATCACCATCACCACAATCATCACCACTGGCAAAGACTAGGTGAGGAACAACAATGGACATCGCAATGCTGAACCCCTGAATTTATCCACCAAGTCACATGCACAAGTGGAGATCCAGAGCCTTCCCTATGTGGGGACCTACCTTGTAAAACAAACTTCAGAAACAGAAAAAGATGAATGGGAATGATGCTCCCAGCATTAAAAGTAAAACAGAAAAAAAGAGGTAGAGCTGAACATGCCCAGTCCCTTATCCCATGTCACCAACAAGTGAAGTCATTTGTTCTCCTGAAAACATGATGGCATCTGAAAAAGACTCCTCTCTTCTTTGTTCCCTCCCTTGCTTCTCCACCACTCACAAACTCACAGTTCAATGGCTTAAGAAGAATTGGAAAACAGAATCAAGAGTTAGAACAGAGCTCCCGTGGTAGCTCAGTGGTAAAGAGGTCACCTGCCAATGCAGGAGACACAGGCTCAATCTCTGATCTGGGAGTTGCTGCAGAGCAGCTAAGCCCATGAGCCACAACTATGGAGCCTGTGCTCTAGAGTGTTGGAGCCACAACTATTGAGCCCATATGCCACAACTACTGAAGCCTGTGTGCCCTAGAGCCCGAGTTTCACAACAAGAGAAGTCATCGCAACAAGAAGCCTGCTCACCTCAGCTAGAGACTAGTCCCCATCCCTGCAACTAGAGAGGAGCTGCAGCAGTGGAACCCAGAAAAAATATAATGCGAAGTCTCAACCACTAAATCACCAGGGAAGTTCCTTCACTTGAGTTTTGAATCAAAAGACATCAGTTCTGTGTCCAGTTACGAGCCGGAGCTCTGGGGCGCATGCGCCCAGAGCCGGCGCTCTGCCATGACAGACGCCACCGCAATGGGAGGCCCACAGAAGCCAAAGAACAAAGACAGATGAAAATAGAGAAATGAAAGACCAATAGAAGTGGACTGCCCGTCCCCCTCCCTCCCCACCCCACCCGCCAAAGAGATAAATAAATAAAAATAAATGTTTAAAAAAAAAAGACATCAGTTCAATGAGGAACCTGTGTTAATATCACCTGTGTTATTATTACAATCCTCCTCCTCACCACCACCACAACAATCACCATCACCACAATCATCACCACTGGCAAAGACTAGGTGAGGAACAACAATGGACATCGCAATGCTGAACCCCTGAATTTATCCACCAAGTCACATGCACAAGTGGAGATCCAGAGCCTTCCCTATGTGGGGACCTACCTTGTAAAACAAACTTCAGAAACAGAAAAAGATGAATGGGAATGATGCTCCCAGCATTAAAAGTAAAACAGAAAAAAAGAGGTAGAGCTGAACATGCCCAGTCCCTTATCCCATGTCACCAACAAGTGAAGTCATTTGTTCTCCTGAAAACATGATGGCATCTGAAAAAGACTCCTCTCTTCTTTGTTCCCTCCTTGCTTCTCCACCACTCACAAACTCACAGTTCAATGGCTTAAGAAGAATTGGAAAACAGAATCAAGAGTTAGAACAGAGCTCCCGTGGTAGCTCAGTGGTAAAGAGGTCACCTGCCAATGCAGGAGACACAGGCTCAATCTCTGATCTGGGAGTTGCTGCAGAGCAGCTAAGCCCATGAGCCACAACTATGGAGCCTGTGCTCTAGAGTGTTGGAGCCACAACTATTGAGCCCATATGCCACAACTACTGAAGCCTGTGTGCCCTAGAGCCCGAGTTTCACAACAAGAGAAGTCACTGCAACAAGAAGCCTGCTCACCTCAACTAGAGACTAGTCCCCACTCCCTGCAACTAGAGAGGAGCCTGCAGCAGCAGTGGAACCCAGAATAGCCAAAAATAAATAAAGAATTAGAGCAATCCTCTGAAATATTTAGCCTGACCTGTCAGTACAGGGAAGTGAAGTGACTTTCCCAAAGTCACCCAGTTTGGGGCTTCCCTGGTGGCTCAGATGGTAAAGAATCTGCTTGCAATGTGGGAGGTCTGGGTTCGATCCCCTGGGTTGGGAAGATCCCCTGGAGAAGGGACAGGCTACCCACTCCAGTATTTTTGCTTGGAGAAGTCCATGGGTCACAAAGAGTCAGACATGCCTGAGTGATTAACCCACTTACACTTAAACCCAGTTCATTAGTGGAAGATCTTAGGCTAGTATCCCTCAAGTTTGAAAGAAGAAATCTAAGAAAACGCACTGTTACTTGATTCCACAATTTTGTGTACCATGCAAGGTGCCATTGAGAAGAAACATCAGCCAGATGGTGATAACTTTTTTCAAAAAATCCTAACCCAGCCAGGAAACTTAATGAAGCAGCAGCCTGTTACATGGCCTTTGCTTATCTTGATCTGTGCAGTATTTTCTGAGGCCACCAGCAGTGGTCCTCTTAAACTTGGAAAGACTTAGTCTTTTCTATTCAGGAAATTACAAAAGACGTATTCTGTCTTTGTTTCTGTGGGATCACTTTCCAACTAACACAGAACATAGCAGATAGTAAGCTCTCAATAAATGGAAAATGATGAATGAATGAAGACACAAATAAATGAATAAAGTTTCTCTCTCCTTCAGAAGAGTACAGATGGAACAGAATCAAGAGTTAGAACAGAGCTCCCGTGGTAGCTCAGTGGTAAAGAGGTCACCTGCCAATGCAGGAGACACAGGCTCAATCTCTGATCTGGGAGTTGCTGCAGAGCAGCTAAGCCCATGAGCCACAACTATGGAGCCTGTGCTCTAGAGTGTTGGAGCCACAACTATTGAGCCCATATGCCACAACTACTGAAGCCTGTGTGCCCTAGAGCCCGAGTTTCACAACAAGAGAAGTCACTGCAACAAGAAGCCTGCTCACCTCAACTAGAGACTAGTCCCCACTCCCTGCAACTAGAGAGGAGCCTGCAGCAGCAGTGGAACCCAGAATAGCCAAAAATAAATAAAGAATTAGAGCAATCCTCTGAAATATTTAGCCTGACCTGTCAGTACAGGGAAGTGAAGTGACTTTCCCAAAGTCACCCAGTTTGGGGCTTCCCTGGTGGCTCAGATGGTAAAGAATCTGCTTGCAATGTGGGAGGTCTGGGTTCGATCCCCTGGGTTGGGAAGATCCCCTGGAGAAGGGACAGGCTACCCACTCCAGTATTTTTGCTTGGAGAAGTCCATGGGTCACAAAGAGTCAGACATGCCTGAGTGATTAACCCACTTACACTTAAACCCAGTTCATTAGTGGAAGATCTTAGGCTAGTATCCCTCAAGTTTGAAAGAAGAAATCTAAGAAAACGCACTGTTACTTGATTCCACAATTTTGTGTACCATGCAAGGTGCCATTGAGAAGAAACATCAGCCAGATGGTGATAACTTTTTTCAAAAAATCCTAACCCAGCCAGGAAACTTAATGAAGCAGCAGCCTGTTACATGGCCTTTGCTTATCTTGATCTGTGCAGTATTTTCTGAGGCCACCAGCAGTGGTCCTCTTAAACTTGGAAAGACTTAGTCTTTTCTATTCAGGAAATTACAAAAGACGTATTCTGTCTTTGTTTCTGTGGGATCACTTTCCAACTAACACAGAACATAGCAGATAGTAAGCTCTCAATAAATGGAAAATGATGAATGAATGAAGACACAAATAAATGAATAAAGTTTCTCTCTCCTTCAGAAAGAGTACAAGATGGGGAAGTCCCTGGTTGTCCAGTGGCTAACACTCTTGTGTTCCCGATGCAGGAAGTCCAGGTTTGACCTTGGCCAGGGAACTAAATCCAAAATGCCACAACTAAGAGTTTGCATGCTAAAAGATCCTGCATGCTGCAACGAGGATCAAAGGTCCCTAAGATTTGACGCAGCCAAATAAACAAATAAATAAATATACATGGCACACCTCACACATTTTTTTAAAAAAAAAGTATAAGATGAAAAAAACTGATGCCATTCCACTGAACCCAATAAAAAGCTCTATAATAGAGAAATGCATCAATTCAGTTCTAAAAGCTTTTGTGTGAAATATTAACAATTAACCATTCAAGTTGACTTAAGTAGAGAGAATGGATAGGAAGACTGAGACAAAAAAGCAGCAGCAGGAGAAAGAGCCAACTGAGGAAAAAAATAGTTAGGAGAGCCTCAATATTTTTATAAGGGACAGCCCTGACACCTCCAGTGAACCCCCAGATTGACAAGAAAACAGTAAGCACTAAGTCAGCTTTACTCCTGAGTAAAACACTTCCCTTCTGAATACCAGCCCTCGAGCATTTGAAGTCTGTAGGTATGCTAGGAACTTTGTTATTTATCTATTTCAGCCTTTACCACCACTCCATGAAACAGATATTATAAACTCTGCTATAAACCATACACATTATTGACCTTCACAGATGTTAAATTTGTGAAGAGATATCAAGCTTATACTGTATAAACCTATCTTTAAGTTTATATCTTTCTCTTTTTAAGCTAAACATTTTCCTCTTGCTCATTCACATGTCAATCCATTAATTTAAAAAGCAATTTTTAGGCAATAGGTGGAATACTACACTTGTATATATAGAAATGAACAACTTAGTAATGAAATAAAGAATAAAATTCTATTCAAAGTAGTTATCACAAAAGAAACACTTAGGAATCAATTTAATAGGACTTCTACACCAAGATCTTTTAAATTTCGCTGAAGAAAATAAAAATAAATGGAAAGATAGTCCATGTTCATGGAAAAAAAGACGCAATATTGCTAAGGTGATTTTTCTCCCCAAACTGATCCATAGATTCAATGTAATTCTTAATCAAAGATTCAGCAGGTTTTTTTGTTTTTTTTTTTTTTTTTTTTACAGAAGTTGACATTTGGAAGCAGAAGTTTATATGAAAATACAAAACATCTAGAATAACCAAAACAATTTTGAAAAAGAACAATTTGGAGGACTTTGACTTCTCAATTTAAAACCTTACCATAAACCTGCAGTTATCAAGACAGTGTGGTACTAGCATAAAGGTAGACATAGATGAGTGGAACAGAATTAATAGTAAGTAGAAGTAAACCTTTATATTTATTGTCAACTGAGTTTTGACAAAAGCTCCAAGGCAATTCACTGGGGAAAGGATTCTGTTCAACAAGTGGCGTTTGAACAACTTCATGTGAAAATTAACTTAGGCCCTCATATAACATTGTACACAAAAAGTAACTCAAAATGGGTCATAGATTTAAATGCAAAAGTAAAAAGAATAGCAATTTTAGATGAAAATTTAGGAGAAAATCTTTAAGATTTTGGGTGAGGCAAAAGATTTCTTAGATATTACAGCAAAAGCATAGTGTATAATACAAGAAAAATAATAAATTAGACCTTATAAAAATTAAACTTTTTACTTCAAAGTACATCACTATGAAAATGAAAAGATGAGCAACAGACTAGGAGAAAATATTTGCAAATTGCATATCATTAAGGACTTGAGATACATAGAGAGCTCTTATATCTCAATAAAACAAATAAAAAACCCTCAGTCAACAAAGGGACAAAGACATGAACAGACTGTTCACCAAAAAAGATATTTAAATAGCAAGTAGGTACATGAAGAGATGCTCAACATCATTACTCCTTAGAGAAATGCAAATTAAAATCACAATGAGATATCATTTTATACCCACTAGAATGACTAGAAGACAGAGAATAACAGATGTTGGCCAGGATGTGGAGAAATGGGAACCCTCATCCTGTGCAGATAAGAACGTAAATGCTACAGCTTCTCTGGAAAACAATTTGTCATTTTCTTAAAAATTTAAATGTAAAATTCCTACACAACCCAACAACTCTACTCCTAGGTATCTGCTCAAAAGAAATGAACACCTATCCACATAAAGACCTACACCAGTATATTCATACCAACACATACTGGAAACAACACAAATGTCTATCAACTGTTGAGTGGATACACAAAAGGTGACCTATCCATACAACAAGATGCTATTTAGCAATAAAAAGGAATCAGGTAGTTGATAAACTTCAAAAACATCACATAAAATTAAATAAGCCAGATAAAGAGACCATATATTGTGAAATTCCATTTTTATAAAATTTCCCAAAAAGGGGGCAAATTTATAGAGAAAGAAAGTAGAATTTGGCTAAAGTTACTAGCTAGGATTAACTGTAAGTATGAGGGATCTTATTAGGGGGATGAAAATGTTCTTAAACTGATTGATGGTGATGGTTACACCACTTGGTGAAGTCACTGAGAATCACTGGATTGTATACTTGAAATAGGTAAATTTTCTATGTAAAATAAACCTCAATGAAGTTGTTAAATAAAAAATAAGTAAATAACTTAGTAAAAGTCAATGTATCGTTTGATTCTAGAAGGAACATACATCATTTACTTAAATCTTAAAAGTCATTTTTGAAGCATTCCTCTTCTTTATTGCCATACACATCAGGTATCAAGGTCTTGCTTGTTCTTAAGTGAACTTTACTGCACGAACCATTTCTTTATTTTTCTTTCTGAAAGCCCTCTTACTAATCCAGATCTTTCTTACTTCCTTAGCTTTGTTATAACTGTGTTTCCCCTAACTCTATTTACTCCCTGTAGGTTAGACTGCACTAATTACTAGATTAATTTTCTAGTAACATTGGTTTTTATCAGGTTGCACTTTGTTTCCCCAGACCTCTAATTGTTCTCATTGCAGGCAGTGTACTGTGCAAACAATGGCTTTCCTGTTTGGACCCACCCTATATTTCCAATTTTATTGTCCACTCTTGCTACAATTCCTTTACTCTATCAGATTGGTTTCCTCATTGTCCCCTGTATTAGTTCCCTAGTGCTGCCGTAACAAATTGCTACAAACCAGGTGGCTGAAAATAACAAAAATGTGTTCTCTTGCATTTCTGGAGGCCAGAAGTCTCAAATCAAGGTTTCAGCAGGGCTGTGTTTACTACGAAGTCTACTAGAGATCCTTCATTGCTTCTTCCAGCTTTTGATGATGCTGGCAAAATCCCTCATACTCCTTGGCTTGTACACATGTCCCTTTCCAACCTCTGCTGCTGTCTCTCCATGGCCTTCTCTGGGCGCTCTTCTCTTCTATGGGCATTTGTCATTAGGCCCAGTCTACTCCAGCATGATCTCATTTCTAGATTCGGAACTCAATTACATCTGCAAAGACTCTTTATGCAAATAAAGTCATGTTCAAAGATTCCAGGCGAATGTATCTTTTGAGATACCACCATTAAATAGATGACATCACCTCTGCACATGTGAAATTTCCCTTCCATAGCTTTTTCCAGGTCCTGCTCTGATTGCAAGTCTAGCTCACCAAGCTTCTATTCACAACAGCCTGTATTAGTTTCCTTTTCTGAACTCCTGTATCACTCATGGGTCCCTTCATCTCTGCATTGTTTATGCTTATGTTTGTAGGTCCTATTTGCCAACCAGATTTTAATCTCTCATGAGGAAACCTCAAACTCTAAAGCAGTGAATCTCAACCTTGGTTGCATATTGAGGTTACTGGGGAATCTATAAAAAGAGCATCTTATTTGTGTCCTGCCCCCAAAGATTCTGTCTAGCGGTGTGTCCTAGACATGGGTATTTTTTAAAAAGCTTCCTTACTTCATTTTAACCTGTAGCCAAGATGGAGAAATCACAATTTTAAAGAACATGTTCTCAATCGGGAGGGCTTTCATTGGTTCTTGAGGTAGGGCTAGGGTAGAAACACCTTAGATATTGTAACAGTTTGTCATTTTCAAAAAGGGCCAAGAGTATAAGCAGATATACAGTACACATGTATGGCACAAAAACTTTATGAGGAGGGAGAAGTTAGGGGGAAAATGTCTAAAATGGTTACTTAGAGGGGCAATAATAATAAATATTTTGAGAAATACTGCTCTAAAGTATACCAAAATCACCTGCAGACCTTGGCAAACTGCATGTGGCCAAGATCCTCCAGGTTATAATTTAGGAGTTTGAGCTGTGGCCCCAAATTTTGTATATGGTATAACAACTAACATTTGTATGCTTACTATATACAAAGTATTCTCCAGAATGCACCCTCTCATTATCTTCACTTCAAAATGAAGAAATAGAGGCGAACAGGACGATTTGCCCCAAATCTCTCAGCAAGTAAAAGATGGAAAAGATTTGAACCCAGGTATTCATGCTCACATACTTAACCCCTAATTATATAACCTCAAGTACCAGAGCTTGCGTTAGGGGCAGGAAATATGCCTCATAATTCTCTTCTATTCCTTCCACAACGAACAGAATGCTTCATACATAGAAGAGGCCAAAGAACTCTTTTTGAATTAATGTATTAGTCTCTCAGTCATGTCCAGCTCTTGGTACTCTGTGGATTGTAGCCCATAAGGCTCCTCTGTCCACAGGATTTTCCAGGTAAGACTACTGGAGTGGGTTGCCATTCTCTCCTCTAGGGGATCTTCCTAACCCAAGGATCAAATCCAGCTCTCCTACATTTCAGGCAGATTCTTTACTGTCTGAGCCATCAGGGAAGCCCATGATACAAATAAAGAACCAAAGAACAGCCAGTCAGACAACAGTAGAACTACAGGGCACACTGTTTCAAGATCATCAGACAGGACCACAAGAGGTTAGATTGCATTGGTTAACTGGGTATGAAACCGGTTATATGTGCAAGGATAAGACTTTGTGCTTAGGAGATCAACCTGATGATTCAGTGGCTAAGTCTCCATGTTCTTAATGTAATGGGCCTGGGTTCCATCCCTGATCCATTCCAAGTAGATCCCACATGCCACAACTAAAAGAACTCATGTGCCGCAACTAAGACCCAGTGTAGCCAAATAAATCAATAATATACTTTTTAAAGACATTGTGCTTAGTCTGAGAGGTGTAGGTAGTACTTGGGAAATATATACTATATTACAACTATTAACACAATGTCAAACCAACAAAAATCTCCAAATGTTCATTCTCACTCTTTTGAATCCTTTTGATGGTTTGGGGTTCCTTGAGACCAGGGATTCTCAATTTTACTTAAACTCCATTGAGTCCACAGGCAATCATATGTGAAGTAACATATCATGTGTTCAGAAAATTACTCTGGAAAGGTTGAAGCCTATAGATCACTTCTTAGGATAAATTTTTCTAAAGTATAAAATAAAGCTATGAAATGACAAAGGTAACCAACTATATTGAACTACATTTATCAAAATACTTTTTTAATGTGTGATATTTGTGTTCCCTTATTAACATCCTTAAAAAAGGTTTAATGACAAGTCTGAAACAACTGTAATTTGAAGTTGTGTTGAGTGTAAATAATACTACAAGCTATCCATACAACTGAAATATGATACAGGAATATCTCTGCTTTCTATTAGTGACAAAGAGTCATGAGTACTGCTAACACTTATGTGGTTTGTTGCCAAATTCACAGTAGAAAGAAACGCTTATTTTCAGTTACAGGTTAGTGAAAATAAAAGTGTAAATGTTTTCCCATCCATGGACTCCCTGGCTGGACCTGAGGATCCCAGCTTAAAACCCTGGCTATTTAAGGACTTCCTTGTCATTCCAGTAGTTAAGGCTCCATGCTTTCAATGCAGAGGGGTGCAGATTTGATCTCTTATTGGGGAACTAAGGTTCCATATGCTGTGTGGTACAGCCAAAAAAAAAACCCAAACAAACAAACAAACTGCTATTTAACTCCAATATCCTAGCTTTATCCTGCTCCGCTTGGCCTGTCTTGATTTAGAGAAACTCCACAGATCAGCTCCATCACTGTCCAAATTTTTGGCCAGGAAGGTATTTCCAGAAGTACAGGACACAGTCTCACACAGCAGCAGCTACAGAGTGAGTCTTATAATGATAACAGCTGAGAAGTGTTGTGGGGAAAGATTAGTTAGAAAAGCATTTCTAGGCAATTTCCTGCCATTTCTCGGTCCAGTGGTTAGGACTCCATGCCTTCACTGCTTAAAGGGCCCAAGAAGTCTAATATACTTTTTAAAGACATTGTGCTTAGTCTTAGATGTGTAGGTAGTACTTGGGAATGATATACTATATTACCACTATTAACACAATGTCAAACCAACAAAATCTCCAAATGTTCATTCTCACTCTTTTGAATCCTTTTGATGGTTTGGGGTTCCTTGAGACCAGGGATTCTCAATTTTACTTAAACTCCATTGAGTCCACAGGCAATCATATGTGAAGTAACATATCATGTGTTCAGAAAATTACTCTGGAAAGGTTGAAGCCTATAGATCACTTCTTAGGATAAATTTTTCTAAAGTATAAAATAAAGCTATGAAATGACAAAGGTAACCAACTATATTGAACTACATTTATCAAAATACTTTTTTAATGTGTGATATTTGTGTTCCCTTATTAACATCCTTAAAAAAGGTTTAATGACAAGTCTGAAACAACTGTAATTTGAAGTTGTGTTGAGTGTAAATAATACTACAAGCTATCCATACAACTGAAATATGATACAGGAATATCTCTGCTTTCTATTAGTGACAAAGAGTCATGAGTACTGCTAACACTTATGTGGTTTGTTGCCAAATTCACAGTAGAAAGAAACGCTTATTTTCAGTTACAGGTTAGTGAAAATAAAAGTGTAAATGTTTTCCCATCCATGGACTCCCTGGCTGGACCTGAGGATCCCAGCTTAAAACCCTGGCTATTTAAGGACTTCCTTGTCATTCCAGTAGTTAAGGCTCCATGCTTTCAATGCAGAGGGGTGCAGATTTGATCTCTTATTGGGGAACTAAGGTTCCATATGCTGTGTGGTACAGCCAAAAAAAAAACCCAAACAAACAAACAAACTGCTATTTAACTCCAATATCCTAGCTTTATCCTGCTCCGCTTGGCCTGTCTTGATTTAGAGAAACTCCACAGATCAGCTCCATCACTGTCCAAATTTTTGGCCAGGAAGGTATTTCCAGAAGTACAGGACACAGTCTCACACAGCAGCAGCTACAGAGTGAGTCTTATAATGATAACAGCTGAGAAGTGTTGTGGGGAAAGATTAGTTAGAAAAGCATTTCTAGGCAATTTCCTGCCATTTCTAGGTCCAGTGGTTAGGACTCCATGCCTTCACTGCTTAGGGCCCAAGGTTCCATGCCTGCTTGAAGAACTAAGATCCTGCAAGTCACGCTGTGTGGCCAAAAGTAAAGAACAGTATTTCTGAGACTTTTATCTTCACTTTGCTTAACAAGCAACTGCAGAATCTAGAAAAAATGCAGAATCTTGGACACTCTCACATGTGTGAGACCCCCACTTCCCCCAAAAAACACTTTTTTCTACACACACACACACACACATATCTCAGAGTTTCTAATTCAGTGAGTCTAGGGTGGGGCCCTGGAATCTGCATGTGAATGATCCTAACCAGGTAATTAAGCTGCTGCAGACCAGATGCATGAGCTGAGTCTAGTTTACCAGGGACCTCTTTTAGAGCAATTTATGTTTCCAAATAGAAGAGGAAGAAGCCAGCATCAAAACCTTTCAGAGCATTTCCCAACTGCTGATTGGCCAGCCCCTTATGTGACAGGTTTAGGGCAGAGAGCAGCCTAGCTGAAAAGGTTCACCAGCAGGGTAGAGCAGTTGAGGTTCTCATCAGAAATGAAATCTCTGACTAAATGCTCTTCTTTTGCGAAATGGAAATGTTGTCCCTCTTTTTCTCTCAACTCCCCTGGCTTCCTCTCAGGATTGTGTGGAGACTAAAAGGAATACACAATTCACTGAAATGCTTGAACTCTTATCAAAGGTGCCAAATAAATACACCGATGTTTCAAGAACCCCACAATTTGGGAGCACAAAGGGTAGGGATTTCTTGAATTCTGGAGGCTGGTTGTTCCACAGTGCTTGGGATGACTCCTTTATCTTATCTGCAATAACTTTATCTGTAATCTGGAAGATAATTTCAGTCTGTGCTAAGAGAACAATGATATAAGCCTCTCTCTTTCATTCGACCCTTGACCTTTATCTGCAAGAAACACAGGAGGGAGGCTTGTGGCTTCCAGATCTTTTTATATCTTTAGTCTCACCAGTCAAGACTTCATTAGAAACTTAACTAAAGACACCTAGACACTATCTAGCACACAGGTGGTAAGATTCTTTAATCTGGACCGACTGAATCTAAATTGGCAGGTTGGAATTGTAGTTTTGTATTTTAACAAAGAAGCAAAAAACATTTTACTGACACATTAAACACATTTTTTTATATACAGCATGATGCTAAATGGTATTTATTAGCCATTAGAATGTGATTTATGTTTTCTTCTCTTGTTATGGAGCTATTTATGTAGCTTTTGAAGAACTAAGCCCAACGCTGTGTGGCCAAAAGTAAAGAACAGTATTTCTGAGACTTTTATCTTCACTTTGCTTAACAAGCAACTGCAGAATCTAGAAAAAATGCAGAATCTTGGACACTCTCACATGTGTGAGACCCCCACTTCCCCCAAAAAACACTTTTTTCTACACACACACACACACACATATCTCAGAGTTTCTAATTCAGTGAGTCTAGGGTGGGGCCCTGGAATCTGCATGTGAATGATCCTAACCAGGTAATTAAGCTGCTGCAGACCAGATGCATGAGCTGAGTCTAGTTTACCAGGGACCTCTTTTAGAGCAATTTATGTTTCCAAATAGAAGAGGAAGAAGCCAGCATCAAAACCTTTCAGAGCATTTCCCAACTGCTGATTGGCCAGCCCCTTATGTGACAGGTTTAGGGCAGAGAGCAGCCTAGCTGAAAAGGTTCACCAGCAGGGTAGAGCAGTTGAGGTTCTCATCAGAAATGAAATCTCTGACTAAATGCTCTTCTTTTGCGAAATGGAAATGTTGTCCCTCTTTTTCTCTCAACTCCCCTGGCTTCCTCTCAGGATTGTGTGGAGACTAAAAGGAATACACAATTCACTGAAATGCTTGAACTCTTATCAAAGGTGCCAAATAAATACACCGATGTTTCAAGAACCCCACAATTTGGGAGCACAAAGGGTAGGGATTTCTTGAATTCTGGAGGCTGGTTGTTCCACAGTGCTTGGGATGACTCCTTTATCTTATCTGCAATAACTTTATCTGTAATCTGGAAGATAATTTCAGTCTGTGCTAAGAGAACAATGATATAAGCCTCTCTCTTTCATTCGACCCTTGACCTTTATCTGCAAGAAACACAGGAGGGAGGCTTGTGGCTTCCAGATCTTTTTATATCTTTAGTCTCACCAGTCAAGACTTCATTAGAAACTTAACTAAAGACACCTAGACACTATCTAGCACACAGGTGGTAAGATTCTTTAATCTGGACCGACTGAATCTAAATTGGCAGGTTGGAATTGTAGTTTTGTATTTTAACAAAGAAGCAAAAAACATTTTACTGACACATTAAACACATTTTTTTATATACAGCATGATGCTAAATGGTATTTATTAGCCATTAGAATGTGATTTATGTTTTTCTTCTCTTGTTATGGAGCTATTTATAGCTCAGCTAATTTATCAGTGTTTTAAATTTTTAAGAGCTTCTCATTTAATAGATGACTGGTCAGTGAAATGTATAGAGTTTATGAACTTCTCACCAGTGTCCCATCTACTTCCTATAAATAACGATACCACTTATTACCACTTTATCTCCCCTGGTATCTCTGTAGTACATACAACAAAGTCTGACACAGACAATATTTGTTGAATAAATTTTGAGCCAGGCATTGTATTTACTACTTTATTATAGTTAATCTCATTTGATCAGATTAATTAAATATTCTTCATTAAATTCTATGAGGCCAATTATCACAATCTCATTTTATAAACTAAGAAATACGAGTCTGAAAAGCACTGAATGAGTTTATCAGACTTCAGAGAATCACTGGAAAACCAAACACTAAAACTTGAAGTTGGTTAGGCCCATGAGTTTATAATTGCTTAGTCCAGGGGTCAGCAAATTATAACCAGAGGTCATATCTGGTCCACTGCCTGTTTTATTAAAAACACAACTCATGGGCTTCCCTGGTGGTCCAGCGGGTAAGGACACCGCCTTACAGTGCAAGGGGCGCCGGTTCGAGCCCTGGCCTGGGAAGATCCCACGTGCCGCAGAGTTGTACTGATGTGTCCAACTACTGAGCCAGCACTCTGGAGCGCATGCGCCCAGAGCCGGTGCTCTGCCAGGAGAGAGGCCACTGCGATGGGAGGCCCACAGGAGCCAAAGAACAAAGGTGGATGAAAATAGATAAATAAAAGACCAATAGAAGTGGCCAGAAAAAACACACCAAAACCCCACAACTCACTGATTTGTGACTCTGAGAGATGATCTGAAATAAGGAACATTACAAACTTCAAACCCTTACTCCAGTCTTATATCTTTAGTCTCACCAGTCAAGACTTCATTAGAAACTTAACTAAAGACACCTAGACACTATCTAGCACACAGGTGGTAAGATTCTTTAATCTGGACCGACTGAATCTAAATTGGCAGGTTGGAATTGTAGTTTTGTATTTTAACAAAGAAGCAAAAAACATTTTACTGACACATTAAACACATTTTTTTATATACAGCATGATGCTAAATGGTATTTATTAGCCATTAGAATGTGATTTATGTTTTCTTCTCTTGTTATGGAGCTATTTATAGCTCAGCTAATTTATCAGTGTTTTAAATTTTTAAGAGCTTCTCATTTAATAGATGACTGGTCAGTGAAATGTATAGAGTTTATGAACTTCTCACCAGTGTCCCATCTACTTCCTATAAATAACGATACCACTTATTACCACTTTATCTCCCCTGGTATCTCTGTAGTACATACAACAAAGTCTGACACAGACAATATTTGTTGAATAAATTTTGAGCCAGGCATTGTATTTACTACTTTATTATAGTTAATCTCATTTGATCAGATTAATTAAATATTCTTCATTAAATTCTATGAGGCCAATTATCACAATCTCATTTTATAAACTAAGAAATACGAGTCTGAAAAGCACTGAATGAGTTTATCAGACTTCAGAGAATCACTGGAAAACCAAACACTAAAACTTGAAGTTGGTTAGGCCCATGAGTTTATAATTGCTTAGTCCAGGGGTCAGCAAATTATAACCAGAGGTCATATCTGGTCCACTGCCTGTTTTATTAAAAACACAACTCATGGGCTTCCCTGGTGGTCCAGCGGGTAAGGACACCGCCTTACAGTGCAAGGGGCGCCGGTTCGAGCCCTGGCCTGGGAAGATCCCACGTGCCGCAGAGTTGTACTGATGTGTCCAACTACTGAGCCAGCACTCTGGAGCGCATGCGCCCAGAGCCGGTGCTCTGCCAGGAGAGAGGCCACTGCGATGGGAGGCCCACAGGAGCCAAAGAACAAAGGTGGATGAAAATAGATAAATAAAAGACCAATAGAAGTGGCCAGAAAAAACACACCAAAACCCCACAACTCACTGATTTGTGACTCTGAGAGATGATCTGAAATAAGGAACATTACAAACTTCAAACCCTTACTCCCTATACCTCAATAAAGAGTAAACAAGCTGAGAATCCTTGGCAATCTTGACAGTATTCTGACAGATAAATTGTGTTTATAGTTGTCAGATTAATCAGATCTTAGAACATTAAAACATATTGACACTAATTTATTTTTTAATTCTCTGTTCTGATGTTCAAGGACCGTTTGATAAGACACAGGCACACTGGAGAAAGCTTAAGTGAAGACCAAGTCCACAGAAGCTGCAGAATTCCAGAGCAGGTTAAATCAGTTTCATAGCTGGGATGGACTAAGAACTAGCAAGCTCTCAGACCCGTGGCTTCTTACTTCTCCAGTGCCCCCTCTTTCCAAAACCACATGATATCTCTCTCAGTACTCCCTGCCTGATGGCCTACAATGAATGCCCTGAAGTGGTGGCATAGGTAGCCATATGACCTTATACATCTAGCTCCTGTGGCCACTGACAGTCTCTGGGTCGATTTCCTTGTTCAAGCATCTAATGCAAAATAGCCGGGGGAATATATGATATAAAGGTCTGTCTCTTCCCAGGTTATGAGGGTCAAATCTCTAAGAAGCCTGTATGGAGGATAATAAATGACTGTCATCACTAACATGCCCTATTAAAATAATTCTTTGTGATGGGGGTGGGGGGATGGGTGCTAGTTCCTCAGATTGCACCATAACACTGTAATGAGCCACTATTACTCATAGGAATAGACCATGTCCTTTGGTTTTGTTCATCTGGATAAAAGGTAGAAAACTATGCTCTAGTGTGATTTATAATAATGTGCATGTTCAGGAGAAAAGGTTTTGTTATTTGCAGAAATATTATATTTGGAACTAATGCTGAGCTTCCCTGGTGGCTCAGTGGTAAAGAATCTGCTTGCCAACACAGGAGCCCCAGGAGACATGGGTTCGATCCCTGGGTCAGGAAGATCACCTGAAGGAAATGGCAACCCACTCCAGTATTCTTGGGCTTCCCTGGTGGCTTAGATGGTAAAGAATCCATCTGTAACACAGGAGACCTGGGTTTGATCCCTGGGTTGGGAAAATCCCCTGGAGAAAGGAAAGGTTACCCACTCCAGTAGTTTTGCTTAGAGAATTCCAGGGCTTGTCCATGGGTCCCAAAGGGTTAGACACGACTGAGTGATTTCACTTTCCAGTATTCGTGCCTACAGAATTCCACGGACAGACAAGCCTGGCGGGCTACAGTCTATAGGATCACACAGAGTCGGACACGACTTAGTGACAGAGGGAAATGCAAGCATATGATAAATGCAGTTCCTTAGAATATTTAACTTGATCTATGTGCTTAAATGACTGATACTTAAATGGAGTCATTGAGATGATGATTTCATTAATTTGACGTGCTATAAATGTCACTTTCCTTTTGGTTTCTTCATCTCACCTACATATTTGTTTCCCTTCTGTGTAGTTCTTATTTATGCTTAGCAAAATGGGAATACCAATAACATAACCACTACAATTTTATAGGCCTATCAAACAGCAGAATGTACAGTCTATTGGTAGGCCTTAATGATGTTACCATGTCTCTGTTCTAGTACACCTTGTAGCAATTTTCCAACACATTCACAGGATTACATTTATAATATAGTATTAATCCATTTGCAAACTCACATCTGAGTTCATAATGTTGACCTGCCAAATTAACAGTATACTCGTGCTGTTCATTCAGCAGCTAAGTATAACCTCCAATTATTTTATAACTGTTTTGATGAGTGTAGTTTCTTTTGTACATGAAAATGATAATCCTTTCCCAGCTGAATTTACACTGGGATTCTTTTCCCTTGTGATAAAAGACTCACATTTATAAATTAGTTGATCCAGACTAGTGGCGTTTTTTCAGATCTAAGTACAGTGCTTTCCCTCTATAAAATTCTACTTTATTCTATGAGTGAGACTGATTTTAGACTATGGAATTATCATGTGTCTGTGCATCATGCAACATTTGCTGAGTGCCTACAATACTCAAAGCACTGCTAGAAATTTTGAGGTAAAAAAAAAAAAAATGAATAAGGTATTTACTGTCCTCAAAGAGCTTCTATTTGTTAGGGAGCAGCCACTAAGCCTGATTAACTGTGACATGTTATAACAGATTAGAGAGATGGACAAATCCCATGGAAGAACAAAGAAAGACTCAACAGTATAACTATTCTGGGAGTGAGACAAGAAAAAAAATGCATATGACATGACCTTTGAGGCTGGCTTTGAAGGAGGAAAGAAAGGAAAGGTTACCCACTCCAGTAGTTTTGCTTAGAGAATTCCAGGGCTTGTCCATGGGTCCCAAAGGGTTAGACACGACTGAGTGATTTCACTTTCCAGTATTCGTGCCTACAGAATTCCACGGACAGACAAGCCTGGCGGGCTACAGTCTATAGGATCACACAGAGTCGGACACGACTTAGTGACAGAGGGAAATGCAAGCATATGATAAATGCAGTTCCTTAGAATATTTAACTTGATCTATGTGCTTAAATGACTGATACTTAAATGGAGTCATTGAGATGATGATTTCATTAATTTGACGTGCTATAAATGTCACTTTCCTTTTGGTTTCTTCATCTCACCTACATATTTGTTTCCCTTCTGTGTAGTTCTTATTTATGCTTAGCAAAATGGGAATACCAATAACATAACCACTACAATTTTATAGGCCTATCAAACAGCAGAATGTACAGTCTATTGGTAGGCCTTAATGATGTTACCATGTCTCTGTTCTAGTACACCTTGTAGCAATTTTCCAACACATTCACAGGATTACATTTATAATATAGTATTAATCCATTTGCAAACTCACATCTGAGTTCATAATGTTGACCTGCCAAATTAACAGTATACTCGTGCTGTTCATTCAGCAGCTAAGTATAACCTCCAATTATTTTATAACTGTTTTGATGAGTGTAGTTTCTTTTGTACATGAAAATGATAATCCTTTCCCAGCTGAATTTACACTGGGATTCTTTTCCCTTGTGATAAAAGACTCACATTTATAAATTAGTTGATCCAGACTAGTGGCGTTTTTTCAGATCTAAGTACAGTGCTTTCCCTCTATAAAATTCTACTTTATTCTATGAGTGAGACTGATTTTAGACTATGGAATTATCATGTGTCTGTGCATCATGCAACATTTGCTGAGTGCCTACAATACTCAAAGCACTGCTAGAAATTTTGAGGTAAAAAAAAAAAAATGAATAAGGTATTTACTGTCCTCAAAGAGCTTCTATTTGTTAGGGAGCAGCCACTAAGCCTGATTAACTGTGACATGTTATAACAGATTAGAGAGATGGACAAATCCCATGGAAGAACAAAGAAAGACTCAACAGTATAACTATTCTGGGAGTGAGACAAGAAAAAAAATGCATATGACATGACCTTTGAGGCTGGCTTTGAAGGAGGAAAGAAAAATTCAGGTGAAAGAGAACAACGTAAGTATGGTGACCTGAGGCAAAATAAATTAGTGAAAGGAATGTGTCTAGGATAGACGCAACATACTGGAGAAAGAGGTAAGAAGTAAGGCTGAATAAATAAGATGTGACCATGGTAGGATGGTAATGATAACACACGCAGTGAAACGATGGAAGAACAGACATGGACAGTAGACATATGGACACTGTGGGTAATGAACAGTGGGTGGGAGGTGTAAAGGAAGTAGCACGAAAACTTATACTATCGTAAGTGAAAAAAAAATAGCTATTGTCATTGTGCTGTGAGAAAAGGGGATCCTGTAGGGATGCTGTGCGATAGTCTGGAGGGGTGGGATGGAGGGAAATGTACATATGACTAATCTGGGATCATACATATCTGTAAACAACAAAACTCTGTAAAAGTAAAATAAAAACTAAAAAAAAAAAAAAAAAGATGTGACCATGGAATAAAAAGCTTTGCATGCCACTGTATGTTATTCAAATGTATCATAAAGACAATGAAAAACCACTTTAAGTTTTTATTTTTTAGGAATTTACAAAAACATATTTGTGTTTTAGAAAAATAATATATGTGGCAATGTGGAAGACTGACCAAATTGCAGTGAATTCCATGAATATTCATCTAATATCAATCTAGTTTTCCTTACCATATAATAAAGATATTCATCTATTTATTAATTTGACAACTGCCATGGACCGAGAATCCTGTATTGAGTTATCATGACCAAGTGTGCATCACTACCATTGACTAACTAATGATTAGTTCCTTTCAACTTCAAGAAACCCTAACATTCTTAGATTTGCTTGGTACTAAATCTACAAGGGTGACTTTCAGTAGGAAAGCCTTATTACCTCAAGTTTGCTTCTTGACATTTATAATTATGCAATATAGAGGGGAATATAATTATTCAAATTATTTTAAAACTTTCAAGAAGAGAAAAAGCACAAATTACCAATATCAAAAATGAAAGAGGAAATATTACTACAGATCTTATGTATATTAAGAAGATATAAGGAAAATTGATGCTAACCATTCTAATAAAATATAAAATGAACAAATTCCTTGAGAGGTACAAATGATTAAAACTAACAGGTGAAACAGAAAATTTGAATCATCCTATGGCCCTACAAGTAGAATTCCATAGGTTAAAAGTATTCTCAGGACTTCCCCTGTGGTCCAGAGGCTAAGACTCCCTGCTGCCAATGCAGAGGGCCTGGGTTTAATCCCTGGTCAGTAAACTAGATCCCACTGGCCACAACTAAGAGTTTACATGCTGTAACTAAAGAAAAATTGGGGGCTTCCCTGGTGGTCCAGTGGGTAAGGACACCGCCTTGCAGTGCAAGGGGCGCCAGTTCGATCCCTGGCCTGGGAAGATCCCACGTGCCACGGAGAGGCTGGACTGATGTGTCCAATTACCGAGCTGGAGCTCTGGGGCGCATGTGCCCAGAGCCAGTGCTCTGCGACAACAGAGGCCACCACGATGGGAGGCCCACACGGGCCAAAGAACAAAGACGGATGAAAATAGAGAAATGAAAGATCAACAGAAGTGGCCTGCCAGTCCCCCTCCATCCCCTCCACAACCCACCCCCCAAAAAGAACACTTGGGCTACAACAGAGACTGAAGATTCCCCGTGCCATGACTAAGACCTGGTGTAGCCAAAAAAAAAAATGTGTGTGTATATATATATATACACACACACACACACACACAATAGACTTAACATTTTAAAAATTTGAAAAACAAAAGTATTCTCACAGGAACTTCCCTGGCATTCCAGTGGTTAAGTAAGTTTCACTGTAGAGGTGTGGGTTCCATTCTTGACCAGGGAACTAAGATCCCATGTGTCATACAAAGCATAGCCTAGAAAATAGTATTCTCACAAAAAGAACTCTAACATTCTTAGATTTGCTTGGTACTAAATCTACAAGGGTGACTTTCAGTAGGAAAGCCTTATTACCTCAAGTTTGCTTCTTGACATTTATAATTATGCAATATAGAGGGGAATATAATTATTCAAATTATTTTAAAACTTTCAAGAAGAGAAAAAGCACAAATTACCAATATCAAAAATGAAAGAGGAAATATTACTACAGATCTTATGTATATTAAGAAGATATAAGGAAAATTGATGCTAACCATTCTAATAAAATATAAAATGAACAAATTCCTTGAGAGGTACAAATGATTAAAACTAACAGGTGAAACAGAAAATTTGAATCATCCTATGGCCCTACAAGTAGAATTCCATAGGTTAAAAGTATTCTCAGGACTTCCCCTGTGGTCCAGAGGCTAAGACTCCCTGCTGCCAATGCAGAGGGCCTGGGTTTAATCCCTGGTCAGTAAACTAGATCCCACTGGCCACAACTAAGAGTTTACATGCTGTAACTAAAGAAAAATTGGGGGCTTCCCTGGTGGTCCAGTGGGTAAGGACACCGCCTTGCAGTGCAAGGGGCGCCAGTTCGATCCCTGGCCTGGGAAGATCCCACGTGCCACGGAGAGGCTGGACTGATGTGTCCAATTACCGAGCTGGAGCTCTGGGGCGCATGTGCCCAGAGCCAGTGCTCTGCGACAACAGAGGCCACCACGATGGGAGGCCCACACGGGCCAAAGAACAAAGACGGATGAAAATAGAGAAATGAAAGATCAACAGAAGTGGCCTGCCAGTCCCCCTCCATCCCCACCACACTCCCCCCCACCCCCCAAAAAGAACACTTGGGCTACAACAGAGACTGAAGATTCCCCGTGCCATGACTAAGACCTGGTGTAGCCAAAAAAAAAAATGTGTGTGTATATATATATATACACACACACACACACACACAATAGACTTAACATTTTAAAAATTTGAAAAACAAAAGTATTCTCACAGGAACTTCCCTGGCATTCCAGTGGTTAAGTAAGTTTCACTGTAGAGGTGTGGGTTCCATTCTTGACCAGGGAACTAAGATCCCATGTGTCATACAAAGCATAGCCTAGAAAATAGTATTCTCACAAAAAGAACTCTAGGTCCAGACAACTTCACTGAATTCTATTGAATATTTTGAAAAAAACAATACCAAATTTATACAAACTCTGTAAGAAAATAAAGAAAGAGGAGGGGATAATACTTACCAATTCATTTCACAACAGCATTGCTATGATGCCAATACCAGACAAAAAGCATGACAAAAAAACTATAAATCCATTTTCCAACAGATTCAAAAGTTTTCAACAAAATATTAACAAGTCAAATCCAGTCATGAACAAAAAGGATATTATATCATGACAAAGTGGGACTTATCTCAGAAATGTGAGTCTGGTTTAATGCTAAAATCACTTTAAAAGTTTAAAGCTTGAGATTTAGAATTAACATAAAGCTTCAGCAAGTATACATGGGGTAAATAACCGACAGAAGAATGCCAATCCTCAAAACTGTTGTCTGATTTTCTTTTAGGTTAATGGACTGGGACCCAGTCAGAGGCATGGAGAGGGCTGTGCAACTCAAGTTTCGTAAGTCTGGACATGATATACCTCCCACTCCACCTCCCCCCACCCCCCTCATGGTGATCAGCTTCAGTGCAGGTCTAGTCATAGTCAAGTTGACCAGAGAATTTTTCTCTTACTCTGGAGTATGACTCATACATATGTTATCTCTAGAATTGCTGCAACTGTCTTGTTATGAGTGAAGCCGATATATTTAAAAGGCCAGTGAGAGAATCATAAAGAGAAAACGTAGACATGAAGCCCATATCAAACCTCCACATTACACATCTGAACTTTTTCATAGAAATCAATTAATTCCAATCTTGGACAGATTATTTTTTATTAACTAAGGAATAAATAACCAAAGTAGAAAGATCTGAAAGTACAGATAACCCCACTTTGTTTCCTTTGATTTTATATTTATTGTAGAAATTTGTCCATAATGTTTAACTTACAAAATCTGAAGATTCCCGTGCCATGACTAAGACCTGGTGTAGCCAAAAAAAAAAAATGTGTGTGTATATATATACACACACACACACACACACAATAGACTTAACATTTTAAAAATTTGAAAAACAAAAGTATTCTCACAGGAACTTCCCTGGCATTCCAGTGGTTAAGTAAGTTTCACTGTAGAGGTGTGGGTTCCATTCTTGACCAGGGAACTAAGATCCCATGTGTCATACAAAGCATAGCCTAGAAAATAGTATTCTCACAAAAAGAACTCTAGGTCCAGACAACTTCACTGAATTCTATTGAATATTTTGAAAAAAACAATACCAAATTTATACAAACTCTGTAAGAAAATAAAGAAAGAGGAGGGGATAATACTTACCAATTCATTTCACAACAGCATTGCTATGATGCCAATACCAGACAAAAAGCATGACAAAAAAACTATAAATCCATTTTCCAACAGATTCAAAAGTTTTCAACAAAATATTAACAAGTCAAATCCAGTCATGAACAAAAAGGATATTATATCATGACAAAGTGGGACTTATCTCAGAAATGTGAGTCTGGTTTAATGCTAAAATCACTTTAAAAGTTTAAAGCTTGAGATTTAGAATTAACATAAAGCTTCAGCAAGTATACATGGGGTAAATAACCGACAGAAGAATGCCAATCCTCAAAACTGTTGTCTGATTTTCTTTTAGGTTAATGGACTGGGACCCAGTCAGAGGCATGGAGAGGGCTGTGCAACTCAAGTTTCGTAAGTCTGGACATGATATACCTCCCACTCCACCTCCCCCCACCCCCCTCATGGTGATCAGCTTCAGTGCAGGTCTAGTCATAGTCAAGTTGACCAGAGAATTTTTCTCTTACTCTGGAGTATGACTCATACATATGTTATCTCTAGAATTGCTGCAACTGTCTTGTTATGAGTGAAGCCGATATATTTAAAAGGCCAGTGAGAGAATCATAAAGAGAAAACGTAGACATGAAGCCCATATCAAACCTCCACATTACACATCTGAACTTTTTCATAGAAATCAATTAATTCCAATCTTGGACAGATTATTTTTTATTAACTAAGGAATAAATAACCAAAGTAGAAAGATCTGAAAGTACAGATAACCCCACTTTGTTTCCTTTGATTTTATATTTATTGTAGAAATTTGTCCATAATGTTTAACTTACAAAATCTGATCTTAATATCTGTATCATTCTCCTGAACAATACAGTCTCTAGAATACTTTAACTCTGATAATCCCTTATAATTTTAGCTATATATTTTAGGCATATCTTTCTTAAGCCCCTAAAATGTTTACTTAGACTTATCCATATTTTACATTTTGTTTTTCACCTCTTCCTAAATCACAGACCCTCAATTTGGAATCACGTTCTTCCATCTGAAGCACAGTTTGTTTTTTTTTTTGTCTGAAATGTCTTCATTTTGCCTTGGTTTTGAAATACACACACATATATATATATGTATTTTTTAATTTTGGTTCTCTTTTGTTGCTTCTTTATTTATTTTCATCCATCTTTATTCTTTGGCCTGTGTAGGCCTCCCATTGCAGTGGTCTCTCTTGTTGCAGAGCACCAGCTCTGGGCACATGTGCTCCAGAGCGCGGGCTCCTAATTGGACACACCAGTCTAGCCGCTCCACAATACATGGGGTCTTCCCAGGCCAGGGATCGAACCAGCATCCCCTGCACTGCAAGGTAGACCACGAGGGAAGCCTTGAAATATATTTTTGATAGGCATACAATTCCAGCGTGACAGTTATTTTCTTTTTAGCATATGAAGATTATTCTTCCTTTTACTTTCCATGGTTGTTCTCAGTCTATCTTTTCTTGGTAATCTTCTAAGTTTTGTTATCACTGATGTTCAACATTTATCTACAACGTGGCTGAGTGTGTCTTTCTCTCTTTTTTTTAATTAATTAATTTATTTATTTTGGGGTGGAGTGGGGAAGGAGGGGGGTGGGTTACTTCTATTGGTCTTTCATTTGTCTATTTTTCATCCGTCTTTGTTCTTTGGCCTGTGTGGGCCTCCCATCGCGGTGGCGTCTGTTGGCGCAGAGCACCGGCTCTGGGCGCACAAGCGCTAGAGCTCCGGCTCGGTAATTGGACACATCGGTCCAGCCTCTCCGCAGCACGTGGGATCTTCCCAGGCCAGGGATCGAACCGGCGCCCCTTGCACTGCAAGGCGGTGTCCTTACCCACTGGACCACCAGGGAAACCCGTGTCTTTCTCTTGAATTGATGCACACTTTGAATATCTGCATATGTTTTTCATCAGTTCTGGATAGTTCTCTACCATTAATCTTTCTAATATTTTCCTTGTCCCATTGTATCTCTTATTTCTTTTTGGGAGGCGAGAATTCCACCATTGAACTACCAATGTTTTCTCTCATTTCTTTTTGGAATTCCAGTTTGATGTATGTGAAATCTTCTCACTCTGTCATGTGCCTCAATGCTCTTCACATTTTCTGCCTCTCTGTATCCCTGTACTACATTCCGCCTAATTTTCAGTACTATCTTCCAGTTCATTAATTCTGACTTCAGCAGTGTCTCACCTGCTTCTAAACCACCTACTGATTTTGTTTTTTCAGGTATTATATTTTTAATCTCCACAATCTCTTATATGTGTTTCATTTTAGTTTGGCCATCTTTTCATCTACTATTTCTTTAAATATAGTAAACATGCCAATTGTGTTAATAATTCAAATAAGTAAAGTTTTCGTAGCTTACTAATTCTGTTGGATGTTTTTCATTGTGTCGATGCTTCCTTGGGCATTTTGTGATTTCTGGTGGTGACTTAAGTCATTCTTGGAATTTATCTATAGGACTTTTTTGATGCCTGAATGGAAGGTACCATCCTTCTGAGAAGATTTGTGTTTAGTTTTCCCAAACCCTAGGACGCTACTAATTTGGCATCACTTTAAAGTTAATATTTACCTTGAAGTTTTTCAGACCACGTGGGTAGAGTAAATTCAGGCTGTAATCCCTAGGAGCTGACTTGTGGTTATGAATTCTGAGGAAAGAATTTTCCTTCTGAAACCAGTGCTAACATTTAAACACTACAATTTTCCTTGAAGTTCCCTTACAAAATGGAGAGTAAGATAGATTTATTTCACTGTCACACTGATTAAGTGTACAGATTCACCACCAGTTTTTTTTATTTTCACACTGAGTATTCTGCATCATAGTGAAATATAAGAGTTTCATAATTAGACTCCCCAATTTGAGAGGACCTTAGAATTAATCATTTGTCTCTTGTATTCGTCAAGATCTGAAAAGCAAAGTGCTAATTCAAAAGATTTGGCAATTTCCCCCTGAGTGAAAGACATTTTCAGGGTTCAAGTTCATGCCTTCTCTTAGTTTTGACATCTATGTATTTCATACTTTCTTCCCATCTCACTGATGTATTGAAAAACAAACTTATTTTTTATTAAGTATTTGTTTTGTTTATTTGACTGCATCAGGTCTTAATTGCAGCTCATAGGACCTTTTGCTGTGTCTCGTGGGCTTTTCTCTAGCTGTTGAACAAGGATTTGGTTGCCCCAAGGCATATGGGATCTTACTTCCCTGACCACGGACTGAACCTGAACCACCTGCACTGGAAGGCAGATTTGTAACCACTGGACCACAAGGGAAGTCCCCACAGACTTATTTTTAAATTCAGGGTATTAGGCCCTTTTTTGTTTTGTTTTGGTTTTGGTTTGTTTTATACTGGGTGTGTCAGTCTGGTATGCTGATAGTCTGGTAGTCTACCATGCTGTCAGATATGGAAGTCTTTTTCTATGTATTTCATGCTATTCATTTAGCTGGAAGACTCTCTTTCCATACCACGCCAGTTACAAATATATCACCTCAGTTCCAAGTTCACTCTTCATTGCTGCTGTGCAAAAATGCAGCTCGGCCTTTAAAACGGCTTTTATATGCCAGCTGACATAATGCTAAACATTGTCAATAGAGGCTGGTAGAGAGACATTGCAGGATGAAGGGCTTTTCCTTCCAGTTCCCAGCCTGCTCCTTTGGCAGGCATGTGCAGCTTCTCCAGTACCAGGCTCTGGCAGCCTTCACGATCTCCCCAGTGTCTGGCTTCTGTAGTGACCACCATTCCAAGGCACCCACCTCCTGCAGTGTTGGTGACTTCAGCTTGGCCAGCACTAGGTGCCTGCAGCTCAGGCAGCCTCTTCCATGAAGGCCTTCAGCAGCAAGGAGCAGTCAGGTTCTCTAGAACCCAGCTGAGCAGTTTCCCTGCACAGTGCCTTCAGTGAGATGCCTCCTTCTCCCTGCATCCCAGAGACTTCTGTCACAGCTATTTCTGTGTCATTTCTGGATCAGACTTAGAGTGCAGGGTGAAGGAGCCATTACTTGGGTATATTACCAGGCTTGGGTAGTGGTTGGTCCTTATGTTGGCTATATCAGAGTTCTCTTTTTTCTTTCTAGCCAATCCCTCCTAATCACATCCTCTGCTTCTTTATATAAAACCTTCCCAGTTCAGTTCACTGGTTTTTTCTCTTGGTTCAATCCTGACTGATGAATACACCTTCATCCAGTAATCTCCTCTCTCCTCCTCCAGATTCAGCTTAGACATCATTATTATCCTGGTTCAGGTATATTAAAATGGATAATACAAAATTTCTATTTTTGTAGATCAAGAGTAGTTGAATATTGGCAATTTCTGTGGTTCAAAGTAATATTTTCTCTTTAGTTCCCACCAAATAGTTCTGCTAACACTTATCTCAGATATTGAAAATATCATTTTTTAAAATATAACATCAGTTACTATAAGACACACTCTTGGGAACAACTTTTAATCTTCTATTCGTAATGCCTAAATGCCTAATCCAATTCATAGTAATTACTATATGCTCACAAAAAAAAAAAAATGCTGTTAAACTAACTGAATACTTGCAAATCATTTAGTCTCTCTAATCTTCCATTTTTTTCCTCTCCTAACTGACATCATTAACACCAGATCCATTTAACTCAAAAGTTCTTAAGACAGAATAAATGAATATTTGTCTCTATTTCCTTAACACAACTAAAGGCAGATCCTGCTACTAAATGAATTATTTCATGTGTGAAAAAACATGAAGGATTACTCTTTTAGTAGGATTCTACTTTTCAAATATTATAATTAATTATATAAATATTTAAAGAAAACAAAAAGTATAAAGAAAATAAAAATTATTCTAAATATTACTAATCAGGAATAGAACTGTTGATACTTTTTTATTTCTAATACTTTTCCATGAATAGTTTAAAAATAAAAATTATGAAAAAATTATATGGATATAGCTTTTTACCATTTTTTTCCACTCAGTGCAATGTTGTAAGAATATTGCTATGTCATTAAACACTGTTAAAAACATATTTTTACTAGCTATTATTCCATCATATGAATCAACCATTAAACATTTATCAAGTTATATGGACACCTACTGGCTTAAGTTTTTACAATTAAAATAGCATTAAGGTAAAAATTCTTACAAATATTTATGCACATCTCTCATTGTTTCCTTAAAAGAAATTAGTGGGAGGATATACTAAATCAAACATACAAATATTTCTATGATCTTCTGAAACTATTGCCAAATTTCCTTCTAAAAACTGTGCACTAATTTGCACTCCAGCATGAGAATAGCATTTCAAATCATATTCAGTGAACAAAATGGTTTGAAAAACATTGTCAATTTAGTTGTTGAAAACATTGGTTACTTTCACTTCTACTTCTTCTATTTTTAGTAATATGCATGTTTTCATATTTACTCCTTTTGATGTTAAGTATCTATATACATGCTGTTTTCCAAAATTGTGATCAACATATTTTTCCTTTTAATTTTTAAACATTCTAATTATGATAGGTTTGTGAACTAAAAAATTTTTATAGTCAGTATCTTGGTTATGTATTGAATATGTAACAAATCTTTTTATTAGTGTTTACTACATTGATTTATGTTAAGAGGGTTCTTCCTCATCCTGACATCATAGAGTCACCTTCATTCTATCTTCTCCTATTCAGTAATAGCTGTTTTATTATTTCAGTTTTTAGTGTCACATGATGCAGAGTATGAGACTTTTTCCTAAAAATATAATAACATACTCATTACTTGATAATCTGAAAGTTAATGCTAATATATTAGCAAAATCTGTAGCTAATACCAGGCATTTGGGGATCAGGGCCACTGGGATTTGGAGGGACTGAGCTGCTATGTGTTTTTTACAAAGCTAATACTGTAATAAATATGGACTTGCTTTTTTTGTTTTATGATTGATAAAGTGTTCAGTGCCCATAATGGCCTAGCCTTTTATTGTTTACAGGTCTTCTATTATTTTCATAAAGAAATTATTATTCTCAGCATGTAAGTGAGTCCTATTTGCTAATGCATATCTTCTTAGCTTATACATAGTAGGCATGTTAAGAGTCAGTCGCCTTTTGAATTTGAAATACATTTGACCCTTGAACAAAGGAAGGTTTAGGGCACCAAACCCCTGCACAGTCAAAAATCTGCATATAACTTACATTGGTTCTTATATCTACATTCCTCCATATTTGTGGTTCTTCTGTATGTGTGGTTCTGTATCTGTAGATTTAACCAAAATGGGATTATGCAGTGCAATAGTATTTACTATCAAAAAATAAACCCAGCATACAAGTGGACAAACCCATACTGTCCAAGGGTAACCCGTACTGTATCTGTTCAAGGTGTTTGTGTATGTTTTATGTTTGTGAAATTTTGTTTTCATTGTTTAGTCACGAAAATGTACCCAACTCTTTTGTGACCCCATGAACTGTAGCCTGTTAGGCTCTTCTGTCCGTAAGATTTCCCAGGCAAGAATACTGGAGTAGGTTGCCATTTCCTTCTCCAGAGGATGCTCCTGACCTGGGGATCAGACCCAGTCTCCTGCATCTCCTGCATTGGCAGGCAGATTCTTTACCACTGAGCTACCAGGGACGCCCATCTGTTTGTGAGATATCTGTCAGTAATCTCAGTGGAGTTGATGGAAATAAACTGCAACTTTACGAGGTGTTCTCCCTACCTCATTTTTCTGACTTCTAATTCATTCAACTTTTCTTACTTGCCACACGTTGGGTTAGGTTGTATGAGGACCAAGGATGTTTCTGGGGTGTTCTACTTAGGTATGACATATATTTTTGTGGAAATGTATTAAAAATTACCCAGGAGATTTTGGAAACATCTCCTACATTGGAGTTTGCTATATTTCCCACCAGCAACCCAAAACATCCTGAAGGTTTCTTAGAAACACAGAATAGATCAAAGGTCTTATTCAAAACAACAAACTGCCATGTTTGGTAGCTGACTCAGAACAAAAGAACCCACCATGCCCACCCAAAACAAAGCTAATACTGTAATAAATATGGACTTGCTTTTTTTGTTTTATGATTGATAAAGTGTTCAGTGCCCATAATGGCCTAGCCTTTTATTGTTTACAGGTCTTCTATTATTTTCATAAAGAAATTATTATTCTCAGCATGTAAGTGAGTCCTATTTGCTAATGCATATCTTCTTAGCTTATACATAGTAGGCATGTTAAGAGTCAGTCGCCTTTTGAATTTGAAATACATTTGACCCTTGAACAAAGGAAGGTTTAGGGCACCAAACCCCTGCACAGTCAAAAATCTGCATATAACTTACATTGGTTCTTATATCTACATTCCTCCATATTTGTGGTTCTTCTGTATGTGTGGTTCTGTATCTGTAGATTTAACCAAAATGGGATTATGCAGTGCAATAGTATTTACTATCAAAAAATAAACCCAGCATACAAGTGGACAAACCCATACTGTCCAAGGGTAACCCGTACTGTATCTGTTCAAGGTGTTTGTGTATGTTTTATGTTTGTGAAATTTTGTTTTCATTGTTTAGTCACGAAAATGTACCCAACTCTTTTGTGACCCCATGAACTGTAGCCTGTTAGGCTCTTCTGTCCGTAAGATTTCCCAGGCAAGAATACTGGAGTAGGTTGCCATTTCCTTCTCCAGAGGATGCTCCTGACCTGGGGATCAGACCCAGTCTCCTGCATCTCCTGCATTGGCAGGCAGATTCTTTACCACTGAGCTACCAGGGACGCCCATCTGTTTGTGAGATATCTGTCAGTAATCTCAGTGGAGTTGATGGAAATAAACTGCAACTTTACGAGGTGTTCTCCCTACCTCATTTTTCTGACTTCTAATTCATTCAACTTTTCTTACTTGCCACACGTTGGGTTAGGTTGTATGAGGACCAAGGATGTTTCTGGGGTGTTCTACTTAGGTATGACATATATTTTTGTGGAAATGTATTAAAAATTACCCAGGAGATTTTGGAAACATCTCCTACATTGGAGTTTGCTATATTTCCCACCAGCAACCCAAAACATCCTGAAGGTTTCTTAGAAACACAGAATAGATCAAAGGTCTTATTCAAAACAACAAACTGCCATGTTTGGTAGCTGACTCAGAACAAAAGAACTTAAAAAAAATTCAATCACTCATGAACTTTCTCAGAGGCCTCAGTGACCAGGATTAGAGGCTATCTCCCAGGCAAACTGTCCCCAAATATGCCAAAAAAACAGCTTCATGATGTGGCTGCCACTGCAACCGACACTACCCCATTACCAGGATGCATTCCGAGTAGTTGCTGCTTCTTCACATCCTGCCTTTGAGTCTGAGTCCAGCGTGGATGAATCTGATTGGTGGGATTTATTATTTAGCGGCAAGGGAGGCTTGGAAACAGATTTGCTATTATTTTCAGTGCCTAAAATGCGAGCTGCCCTCTTCTGAGGAAGGGATACAGATGCTCAGTAAACATAAAGAATGTCAACTGTCCATCCCCCAGATCGATGCAGATGGACAGCTAGTGTTTTTACAAGAATCTGGACATTAGGTGACCAGAAGTTCTCAAAGGGATTGATAATACCACCATTTACCATTTTTAACTTCTTATAGAAACCTATCATGTACAAGGCATGGTACAATGTGTAAGAAACTCTTGCTCCCCTCAGGAGACTACAAGCTAGTTGTGGAAACAAGACTTATATCAATAAGATCGTTAAAGGGTCAAGTGGTTAAAACACAAAGCAACGCAAAGTAGTGCATAACTGTTGCTCCAAGCAGAACCTGAAGGGAGAACCTGGGACAGGCAGTCTATTTTGAAGGTGTTCCCAGGAAGCAAAAGTGAGGGGGTAGGAAAAATGTATGAGAAAAAGAGGAAAAGTCAATATAATACCATTTAGAGGTCACTGCTGTGGACAAAGAGGGTAACTTCTGCCAGGATCTCTAAGAAATAAGTTGTTGTTTTTTCAGTCGTTCTGTCATGCCTGACGTTTTGCAACCCCATGAACTGGAGCATGCCAGGCTTCCCTGTCCTTCACTATTTCCAACAGTTTGCTCAGATTTATGTCCACTGAGTCAGTGATGCTATCTAACCATCTCATCTTCTGCCTCCCTCTTCTGTGTTTTTTCCTCCCACATTTCTACATATTTATCTCAATCATGTGTCAGTTAAAAATCACCAAATATTACAAAATAGGCTAGAAACAAAAAACTTAATAAAAAATATATCCAGGTATGAAAAATTTTGTACTCTCAGTGTCTTCACATCTTCCTCTTCTGTGTATTTATGTACAACACATTGTTTTCTCAGATAAATGCATTCGTGTACTTTTTTTTTTTAAGATTTATTTATTGATTTATTTTGGGCGGGGGTCGGGTTGGGGAGGGAGGGGAGCGGGCGGTCCACTTCTATTGGTCTTTCATTTCTCTATTTTCATCCGTCTTTGTTCCTTGGCTCCTGTGGGCCTCCCATCGCGGTGGCGTGTGTTGCTGCAGAGCACCAGCTCTGGGCGCACGCGCGCCATAGCTCCGGCTCGGTAACCGGACACATCAGTCCAGCCGCTCCGCGGTGCGTGGGATCTTCCCAGGCCAGGGATCGAACCAGCGCCCCTTGCACTGCAAGGCGGTGTCCTTACCCACTGGACCACCAGGGGAAGCCTCACTCCTGTACTTTTTTTTCAGCTGTGCATTCACATACTCCTCCATCTGCTCCAAGGCTATATTCATGTAGCCATCCAGGCAAGCCAGGATTCCTTGATAATCCACTTCCATATTTAATTTCACCACAACTGGTTGCCCGATGATTTGCTTCAGGAATTCACTGGGTGTTTGCTTCTGCAGACTTACTTTAACAAACCTGATCAGAAACCTCATGGGCAGAATCTGACCTCCGCCAACCAACCAGGCAAAAGCAAAACATCCTCTTCTCCTTTTGCCTTCAATCTTTCCCAGTATCAGGGTCTTTTCCAGTGAGCTGGCTCTTTGCATTGGGTGGCCAAAGTACTGGAGCTTCAGCTTCAGCGTCAGTCTTTCCAGTGAATATTTAGTGTTGATTTCCTTTAGGATTGACTGGTTTGATCTTCCAGTCCAAGGGACTCTCAAGAGTCTTCTCCAAAACCACAGATCTAAGGCATCAGTTCTTTAGCACTCAGTTTTCTTTATGGCCCAACTCTCACATCCATACATAACTACTGAAAAAACCATAGCTCTGTCTATATGGACCTTTGCTGGTGATGTCTTTCCTTTTTAATATACTGTCTAGGTTTATATAAGAAATACACAGAATAGAAATGTCCACAGCAGGTAAAGAGTATTTATCCGCTAGTTCCTACATCCTATTGAGGAAAGCTTTTCCCCAAGAATGATAACTCCCACACTTCCAGGCTGGGCTTGTCCAAAGCACGAGTTCCCTTGTATTGGAGAAAGCTCCGTGAGCAACAGAACCTGAAGCAGATGAGTTGGGATGAGGCAGGTTTGAACTTGCACAGGCCCTTTTACTACAGCTGTAGCTAAAATCAGAGGTGAGGCAAAGGGAGGTGAGAAGGGCACTAGAGGTGCTTGTTAACAACTGTCAACCTACAGAAATACTTGATAGAGGTGATGCATTCAAATGAGCCACAAGGTCGCCACAGTCTGAGCATTTGGTGAGGGTTCCTTAGGAGGCTGGATTCCAGCTGAGGCTGGAAAGAACTGATGGAAATTCTCATGCCAAAATGTTTGCAATGGACCAAGACGGAGTTTTTCAAAGTCTGGCTGTGTAAAGGCAGCTAATATATATATTCTGATGCATTGTACCCCCATGATTCAGCCTATATTCTAGTTCTCAGAGTTACATTACACTAAGGTGATGGCATAAGGGCATTTTTAAAATGTCTGCCTGGGCTTTGATGCCAAAAAATATCCCCTCAATTCAAGTGATTTTAGAGTACTAGAAATTATAAATTTAATAGTGGTATTTAAATAGTCCTTATGAACCAAAAAACACAGTCCATGATAATTTCACTTAAAGATAATTCTGACAAAATAAGCTATCACCACTGAGTAAAACAAGTGACACATTTCCCTCTGAATTTTTATAGCCTTGCTTATAAGGAATCCGTAAAACAAAAATAAATAATTTTCTTATATTTAGTCATCATGTCAAAGTATATATATTAAAAACAGTGTTTATAATCAACTCATACTGGAATAAATAAAACTCCATTTCTCTTAAAATGTATGTGGTATTGACTTTATCTAAACCCATCTTGTGTACTCCCCAATGCATTTTCAGATCTACAAATAACAGATTTACAAATGCCACTGGCATAAGGTTATTTGTTTATTTTCTTCCTCCTTTGACACATACTCACTGCCACTAAAGAGGGATTCCTTACTCCTTACTACTCTCCCAATCTCCCACCCCGTGAATAAACTCTTCATGACCAACTGCTAACCTGACTTAAGTTGATAATACTATAAAAGGCCCAGCCTTGTTCCAAAGCACGAGTTCCCTTGTATTGGAGAAAGCTCCGTGAGCAACAGAACCTGAAGCAGATGAGTTGGGATGAGGCAGGTTTGAACTTGCACAGGCCCTTTTACTACAGCTGTAGCTAAAATCAGAGGTGAGGCAAAGGGAGGTGAGAAGGGCACTAGAGGTGCTTGTTAACAACTGTCAACCTACAGAAATACTTGATAGAGGTGATGCATTCAAATGAGCCACAAGGTCGCCACAGTCTGAGCATTTGGTGAGGGTTCCTTAGGAGGCTGGATTCCAGCTGAGGCTGGAAAGAACTGATGGAAATTCTCATGCCAAAATGTTTGCAATGGACCAAGACGGAGTTTTTCAAAGTCTGGCTGTGTAAAGGCAGCTAATATATATATTCTGATGCATTGTACCCCCATGATTCAGCCTATATTCTAGTTCTCAGAGTTACATTACACTAAGGTGATGGCATAAGGGCATTTTTAAAATGTCTGCCTGGGCTTTGATGCCAAAAAATATCCCCTCAATTCAAGTGATTTTAGAGTACTAGAAATTATAAATTTAATAGTGGTATTTAAATAGTCCTTATGAACCAAAAAACACAGTCCATGATAATTTCACTTAAAGATAATTCTGACAAAATAAGCTATCACCACTGAGTAAAACAAGTGACACATTTCCCTCTGAATTTTTATAGCCTTGCTTATAAGGAATCCGTAAAACAAAAATAAATAATTTTCTTATATTTAGTCATCATGTCAAAGTATATATATTAAAAACAGTGTTTATAATCAACTCATACTGGAATAAATAAAACTCCATTTCTCTTAAAATGTATGTGGTATTGACTTTATCTAAACCCATCTTGTGTACTCCCCAATGCATTTTCAGATCTACAAATAACAGATTTACAAATGCCACTGGCATAAGGTTATTTGTTTATTTTCTTCCTCCTTTGACACATACTCACTGCCACTAAAGAGGGATTCCTTACTCCTTACTACTCTCCCCAATCTCCCACCCCCGTGAATAAACTCTTCATGACCAACTGCTAACCTGACTTAAGTTGATAATACTATAAAAGGCACAGAAATATGTACAAGAATTCCATGGCCCCATTGCTCTGTGCTCTGTCCAACCCCACCTCCTTTGTCTTCCATCATCTCAGATGAAGATAATTCCCACCAGAGATGACAGTTTATACTCAGAAGTCCTTTAACAATGTCCCCCTCCTTTCCTTGACTTCTCTAGCTTTTGACAGTTCCCTTAGGAAAATGCCTATCTCCTTGCTCAATGAAATAATAGTCCTGGACGCAATTTGTAAATTGTAAAGCAATAAACAAGGGCAGTTCACTGTTATCACTTACAATCTCCCCAAATAATCCAAGTCAGACCTGATGAGTAGTGTGCATGACATGTGTTTCAAAAAAAAGGGAAAATTCCAAAGTTTCATAAGCAGTTTCTTTTCTCATTCCAGAAGTATACATACTAATTGAGGAACATATTAACCTCTAAAAATGGAAAATAAAATGTGTCCTAAATTTGACCATCCAAAATTTGCCCTGTCTTTTACCTATGCATATTTTCTTATAGGTAAGGTCATATCTATAATCTTATAGCCTTTTAGTTAACATCACAGTATAAAAACTCTTAATGTTACTATGTACCTCCATAATATCCTACGGAAGTGATATTGTATTGAAATTTTACACAATAAAAATGCCAGCACAATTAACCTCTAAAGCCTTTGACAGTATTCAGAAGTTCCCTTTAATAACATCCATAAATTTTTCCAACTATCTCTTCTAATTAAACACGACTTCACTCAAACTCACTATTAAAAATAAATATACACACAATAAATAGTTTGACTGTATAGTATATAATTATATCTCAATAAACCAGATACTAAAAAAATTACAAATACAAACCTATTTCCCCCTAAATGTGATATTTGAATTACTTGATCATGTGACATGATGATTTATTGAAGTATTAATTTGTGTTTCGGCCTGTGCAGTTTTCTCTGTCCCCAATCCAGATGTCAATCTCAAGATTTTGAATTTCCTTTCTTCAGTGTTATTTGCATGACCAAATAAAAGCTACATGAACCAAATCCTACTTGCAACTTGCATAAAAATCTAGACTCTCTGAAGAGTTTATGCAAGGTTTCTTAAGAGATGGACAGGAGAGAGGGAGGATCCTTTAAAAGTAACAAGAGGGGGAAAGGAGGGCTGTTCTCAACTCTGGAAAAAGTCAAGGCTTGAAGGGGAACAAAACTCTGTGGCAGGTAGCTCTGGATTGGTGTCCCTGGCAGGGCCAGATCCCCAGCACTGATATAACCTGTCTCACCCAAACTTGCCATGCCTCAGCCGTGTCATCAAATCATCCATCTGAACCCTTGAGACAAGAGGTCCTCATGAACTGGCACAAGCTGCAGTGGAAACTAGGGTCAATGGAACAGCTTCCCAGGAGCATCGGAATTTCAAGAGAACCTGGCAATTCTGCATTAACCCTTGCAGGCATGGGGAACTCCAGTAAGCACAGACAAAAACTATTACTAGCCTGGAGGCCAATGATGCAGACTCAGGTATAAACTGGTTTACAGAGGAAAAAGAAATGCAGTTGTTTTTATTAAGAGCATTCATGTTCACTATACTAGTACTGCATCCATTTAGATTCCAATTATTTCCTAAGGATTACCTCATCTATGCTATGTGCATGCTAAGTCATTTTAGTTGTGTCTGATTTTTTGTAATCCTATGGACTATAGCCTCCAGGTCCTTCTGCCCATGGGATTCTCCAGGCAAGAACAGTGGAGTGGGATTACCATGCCTTGCTCCAGGGGATCTTCCCAACCCAGGGAATGAATGCATGTCTCTCATGTCTACCTGCACTAGAAGGACATTCTTTACCACTAGTGCCAATGTGGGAAGCCCCCTATATCCAGTTCTCCTGCACTGCATGCAAATTCTCCTGCACTGCAGGCAAATTCTTTACCATCTGAACCACCAGGGAAGCAACCCATATATGATATCACTACTCAGTTTTTTTAAAGGAAGTCTCTTTTCTCCCACAGTGGAGTAGTACTGCTCTATTTCAAACCTGGGAGGCACCTTGTAGATCTAGCCCATCCCCATTATTTTATGGATTAAAAACTTGAACCAGCAGAAGGTCAGGTGAATCTCTTCAAGTCACAGGCTTGAACTTAAGCTAGAATAATGTATCCTCACTCTTAGGCAGAGCTGTCTCAGAGTAGAGTCTGCAGTCACTATGTTAAAATGCTAGCAGATTGATGAGTTATCAAGTCCTGCCAGACAGCCTTGCAGTTGTCTCCTCTACAGACAGAGATGTTGAGCTGGATCATCAACACAGGTTTACTTGTGATAAAGCTTGGCTTTGGTGCTACTCACTTGACAACAGCAGGATTTCAAGTCTGTACAGATCACCAGAAAAGTCATTGCAACCCAAGTCACAGATTTACCATGGCCCTTCTCCCAAGAATAGCTCTGAGCAACTGTCATCATTCATGGGTAGTGTATAAGAACAGCACATTCTTCTCTCATTTGTTTCTTTTTTCCTATAGTGATTTTGCAAAGACACACTTTGACCTACATTTCTACTACTTCTATAACATAACGATGAGGTAGTTCAGAAGTGAAGGATCAGAGGAAATAACAACAAAAGATGCAAAAGTCAGAAATACTGTGAAATAAAATAAATGATACATTGTGCAAGGGTTAGTGGTACATAAAGATATGCTTATAATAGTGCATATGATTATAATGAAGCAGATGTGTTTGCTAGTTGTACATGGGTTAGAAAAATCAGCATGGAGTGATGTAAGTGTGCATGGTTTATCCTGCAGAACTGTTCTTTTCTTCACTGTCATCCTTTGCATGCTGGTTAAACGTTTGTTACGCATTTTATCACCGCTGAAGCACTTTTCCTACTCACTAACTTAGAAGCAATTTAAGCAATTTTAAATTCCCACTCTGGGAAAATAAAACTGCCATTAGAAGAAAACACATTCACTTTGATTTATTCCTATCAATACATTTTAACTCAAAATATATTTTTCTGATTACACCTTTCAATAACTGCAACTACACAGTATAGTTTTTGTTGGAGGAATCAAATGCCATGTTTATCTTGTAATCTCAGTAAATTTTGTATCTGTCTGGGCTTTACTTATGAGAGTATTTTTTCCCATTATAAAAATGTAAATATATTAACAGTTCCCTTTGATAGACAGATTATTTTGTGACATTACCAGGTCACAAATGTTGAAGTTAAAAGTTCAGAAATAGGGATGTCAGGAACAAATTAGAGGCATGCTATTAATATATTAAAAAATATTATATGTAAAATAGATAAGGTATAAAAATTTACTGTATAGCACAAGGGATTAGACCCATTGCCTTATACTAGTTTATAGTGGAATATAATCTGCAAAAAATACGAAATCGCTATGCTGTACATATAAAAAGTGAAAGTGTTAGTCACTCGATCAGATCCGACTCCTTATGACCTTCCCAGAACTGCAGCCTGACAGGCTCCTCTGTCCATGGAATTCCAAGCAAGAATACTGAAATTGGTTGCAGTCCCTTCTCCAGGAGATTTTCTTGACTCAGGGATCAAACCCAGGTCTCCTTCACTGCAGGCAGATTCTTTACCATTATAAATCAATTATATTTCCATTAAAATAATAAAATAAATGACTTTCTACCTTTAAAAAAGGAAGAGAGGTCAATGGTCAACCAGCATCCTGGACAGCACTTCACAGAATCGAGGACGTTTAAGTAGTTTCCTTAAGCTCAGTATCAGGTCCTCAGTATCAGGTTCTGAATGAGATCAGAAACCTGATTTTTGTCAGTGTACCCAGACGTGATCACTTCAAGTAACCCATATTTAATAAATTCTCAAGGTACTGATCTATAAACACAGATGCAGATTGACTCCTTTATAATAGTAGGAAGAATTTAGGCTAGGAAGTCAGCAGAACTGGGTTCTGATCCAGACTTACCACTACTAACTCCAAGGGCAAGTTAGTAAATTTCTCTGAGACTCACTAGTTGCATTTGTAAAATACAACTGTCATGAGGATTAGGAAAAAATGTATAAAATACCTAACACAATGCCCACTCAGTGAATGGTCGGGAAATTAAAAAAAACACTCATTTGATTTCCTATCAATACATTTTAACTCAAAATATATTTTTCTGATTACACCTTTCAATAACTGCAACTACACAGTATAGTTTTTGTTGGAGGAATCAAATGCCATGTTTATCTTGTAATCTCAGTAAATTTTGTATCTGTCTGGGCTTTACTTATGAGAGTATTTTTTCCCATTATAAAAATGTAAATATATTAACAGTTCCCTTTGATAGACAGATTATTTTGTGACATTACCAGGTCACAAATGTTGAAGTTAAAAGTTCAGAAATAGGGATGTCAGGAACAAATTAGAGGCATGCTATTAATATATTAAAAAATATTATATGTAAAATAGATAAGGTATAAAAATTTACTGTATAGCACAAGGGATTAGACCCATTGCCTTATACTAGTTTATAGTGGAATATAATCTGCAAAAAATACGAAATCGCTATGCTGTACATATAAAAAGTGAAAGTGTTAGTCACTCGATCAGATCCGACTCCTTATGACCTTCCCAGAACTGCAGCCTGACAGGCTCCTCTGTCCATGGAATTCCAAGCAAGAATACTGAAATTGGTTGCAGTCCCTTCTCCAGGAGATTTTCTTGACTCAGGGATCAAACCCAGGTCTCCTTCACTGCAGGCAGATTCTTTACCATTATAAATCAATTATATTTCCATTAAAATAATAAAATAAATGACTTTCTACCTTTAAAAAAGGAAGAGAGGTCAATGGTCAACCAGCATCCTGGACAGCACTTCACAGAATCGAGGACGTTTAAGTAGTTTCCTTAAGCTCAGTATCAGGTCCTCAGTATCAGGTTCTGAATGAGATCAGAAACCTGATTTTTGTCAGTGTACCCAGACGTGATCACTTCAAGTAACCCATATTTAATAAATTCTCAAGGTACTGATCTATAAACACAGATGCAGATTGACTCCTTTATAATAGTAGGAAGAATTTAGGCTAGGAAGTCAGCAGAACTGGGTTCTGATCCAGACTTACCACTACTAACTCCAAGGGCAAGTTAGTAAATTTCTCTGAGACTCACTAGTTGCATTTGTAAAATACAACTGTCATGAGGATTAGGAAAAAATGTATAAAATACCTAACACAATGCCCACTTCTCAGTGAATGGTGGCTATGAAAAGCATGACAAGTGGTGATGACAGCAAAGGAAGAGGAGGGAGAGGAGGAGGAGGGAGAGGAGGAGGAGGGAGAGGAGGAGAAGAGACTGCAGGAACCACAAGGATTAGAAGACTTACACTGGTAAATCAAAGATAGTCAAGAGAGAACTAGAAGGCACTTGCTTAGTAGAGAATCAGAGCAAAGTGTTTTGAGTAGAATATTATAAAAGCTTGGGCCTTCAAGCTATAAGGATGTGGTGGATCCACCTTGACCCTAGGGATACGGCTCTCTGGCAGACAGGATAAGTGCTTTCTATTCCAGCACTAGAGCAGTGCCTAGCAAACGATACTTAACAGAGTTAATGGATAAACAGGTGGAGGACCCCAGTTCAGGAGACAGTGATTATTTCTTTACCTTTGGTTCACCTATTTCTGGGTGCAATATAAGCATTACTCTCTCCCATTTCTCTCCAGTTCTCACACTATATAACCATAGAATTTCTTCAGTAATATAATCAAGTGTTTCACAGATTTCTCTATTACATCAATCACATTTAGACATTGTCTAATTAAACTCAAATCACTTTGTCATTCACTGCACTCATATTTCAAAATTCTGTGAGTTCCTCATTATAACCTAACAAGTCCTTATGGTAGAGACTGGCTAAGTGCGTTGAAAGTCATGCCTTCTTTTTCCTAGGCACAAAGCTAGACTGCTTTTCATGACAATGACTGAACTCTAACCATTGGTATGTGTGCACAAGTGATATATAATTCTTTATTTCCTGGTTCATAAAATCTTCCTATTTGCAATTCAGCTCTCTGTTTTCCTTTGTCCAGATGAATGTAGAGAATCCAGTGGCCCCAGGAGATGGTTGAATCAATGAAGGAAAAGCCAGGGTCTCTAAATAATCACATAGGCCAAAGTTTGCCTCTCTCCTCACCATCACTTGCACACATATCAACCCTCATTGGATTGTGACGTGAATAATAAGCATATCTTTATTGTATCAAGTCACTGGGATTTGGGGGTTATGTTTAATGGCAGTTTGTTTGTCCTAACTAATTTAGAACAGTAATCATGTCACTTTATTGACTTTTATTTTAAATAGGTATTTATATTTCCCGAGAATATTAAAAAATACTGTCTTGAGAACTTAGAACAATTCACTTTTTCCCTATATTTCATATTTATATGGTTCCCCAAGCATAGCCTCTTTCTTCTGTTTTCTTAGTCACCCATATGACACCAAATCAATCAATCAGTAACCAATTTTGTTGTTAAATACTCATTTCCCTTCATCTTCACTATCTTTACCTTGTCTATTAGACCTCTGAGTTTCCCACCTGCATCACGGAAATAGCCTCCTATATTGTCTGCTTGCCTTCAGTCTTCAGTATGCTTTCAATTCATCATCCAGCCCTTACCAGAGTGGTCTTCCTGACATGAAAATCTGATTTTGTAATTCCTTTGCTTAAAATTCAGTAACTCCCCATCACCTCCCAATTAATAATCTAAAGAAATGAGCCTTCTTTTAGAGACTCTTTGCTTACATCTTCCTTATCACACATCCTAAACTATTAAAGCTCAATAACTTTCAAGTGTGAGTTTAAAATATCTGGTTTACCAGGCATCACTGAAAAGACTTGGAATTTAGAAGTGATCCAGGCATCATTTGCTGACTAATCAAATGATATAGCTTAAACACAAACTCTTTGCTACTGAATTAACATACGGATTACATACAATATATGTGAGCTACTTTTATCACCATCATTTTCCAAATGTGCTTATTTGCTATTGTGATTAATAAAATTCCTTTTGAATGAAATTATTTGTAATATATTTCTCAGCTGTAGGATATTGAATAAAACAACAGTCATGTGCATTAGGGGCTCAATGTTTTGATGTTAAAAAAGGATCCACTCTTGACTATTTGGAAACTACTGCTGTAGTCAAGCCAAACTATTTGCAGTTCCTTGAATGGACAGACATTGATTCTGTACATGTAGCGGATTCTGTGGTTTGGCTTGATCAACCTTCATCCCACCTTATTTCTACAATGCCTTTCTGCGCTGCAGAGACTAGGAAGCTAATGGCTTTCTTTCTTGAATTCTGCAGCAAGAGTTCTGAATGCATAAAATAGATGCACTCCTGTGAGATTATTGCTTTTTAAACAGAACCGAGGCTGGGTTCCCACCTCCATGTCACTTTATTGACTTTTATTTTAAATAGGTATTTATATTTCCCGAGAATATTAAAAAATACTGTCTTGAGAACTTAGAACAATTCACTTTTTCCCTATATTTCATATTTATATGGTTCCCCAAGCATAGCCTCTTTCTTCTGTTTTCTTAGTCACCCATATGACACCAAATCAATCAATCAGTAACCAATTTTGTTGTTAAATACTCATTTCCCTTCATCTTCACTATCTTTACCTTGTCTATTAGACCTCTGAGTTTCCCACCTGCATCACGGAAATAGCCTCCTATATTGTCTGCTTGCCTTCAGTCTTCAGTATGCTTTCAATTCATCATCCAGCCCTTACCAGAGTGGTCTTCCTGACATGAAAATCTGATTTTGTAATTCCTTTGCTTAAAATTCAGTAACTCCCCATCACCTCCCAATTAATAATCTAAAGAAATGAGCCTTCTTTTAGAGACTCTTTGCTTACATCTTCCTTATCACACATCCTAAACTATTAAAGCTCAATAACTTTCAAGTGTGAGTTTAAAATATCTGGTTTACCAGGCATCACTGAAAAGACTTGGAATTTAGAAGTGATCCAGGCATCATTTGCTGACTAATCAAATGATATAGCTTAAACACAAACTCTTTGCTACTGAATTAACATACGGATTACATACAATATATGTGAGCTACTTTTATCACCATCATTTTCCAAATGTGCTTATTTGCTATTGTGATTAATAAAATTCCTTTTGAATGAAATTATTTGTAATATATTTCTCAGCTGTAGGATATTGAATAAAACAACAGTCATGTGCATTAGGGGCTCAATGTTTTGATGTTAAAAAAGGATCCACTCTTGACTATTTGGAAACTACTGCTGTAGTCAAGCCAAACTATTTGCAGTTCCTTGAATGGACAGACATTGATTCTGTACATGTAGCGGATTCTGTGGTTTGGCTTGATCAACCTTCATCCCACCTTATTTCTACAATGCCTTTCTGCGCTGCAGAGACTAGGAAGCTAATGGCTTTCTTTCTTGAATTCTGCAGCAAGAGTTCTGAATGCATAAAATAGATGCACTCCTGTGAGATTTAGATTTTTTAAACAGAACCGAGGCTGGGTTCCCACTCTCCTGGCTGTTTTTCTACTGGTAAGCAATTCTACAGAGATCCTTTTTTTAACAATACAGTGCAGCAGCATCAGGGCTGCCTTCCTGATCCTCATCAGAAAATGGCAAAGTGTTCTTGGTCTGAAGAAGTCCAGTGATAGCCTCAGTGGGACAGTACTATAGTCTTTTGGGAATCACTCCTGGTAGGCCAGCCTACAGCCTATTCTTCTGGCCCTTCCATGATTTTGTCCTAATCACCCATGGTCCTTTGCTTTCTTGAAATGACTCTATTGGTTTCTGTTTCCGGTTTCCTGTACTAAACCCTGATCAACAACAACTCTAGAAAAACACTGCTCTAACATGGAATCATGTCCCCTCTCAACCCCTCACACTCTTGCTCTCAATTCAAGTGTCTTCTAGGAAGCATTTACCAAATCCCTGTGAAATGCCTTCTTTTTTAGTCCTAGTCATAATCTTAGGATGGCATTTCTCACTACTGTATAATAATGGTCTGTATTTGCTCACTGTTATTGTTTAGTTACAGAGTTATGTTCACCTTCTTTGGGACCCCATGGAGACGTTCTAGGCTCCTCTGTCCATGGGATTTCCCAGGCAAGAATACTGGAGTGGGTTGCCGTTTTCTTCTCCAGAGGATCTTCCTGACTCAGGGATCAAACTGGTAGCTCCTGTATTGGCAGGCAGATTCTTTACCACTAAGCCATCAGAGAAGCTCTTATATTTGTCTACTAGTTTTCTATAAAAAATAACTAATAATTAAAAAAAAAAACTAATAAAGCATCTTTGCCTTCCTTTTTCCCAGGTTGGTGCACTATAAGGGCTCATGAAGTGAATGAATGAAGAAATAGGAATTACCATGAATAACAGTTAACAACCCATAAAGAAGGAAATGCAGTAGTATGTGAAAGGATACGTAGTTTCTCTTGAAAAATGGTACCACATGCAAGTATATGTAAAATAAGGCAGGCCTGAAATGCCATGTCTATATATGACCTCCTTAGACCCCTAACAACGACACTCACAAGGGCTAGACCCAGGGACTGGCAATTTTCCCCATAAAGGGTCAGACAACAAACATTTCAGGCTTTGTGGGTTATGTGATCTTCATCATAACCACCCAACGCAGCCCTTTTCAAGAGAAAGAGGCCATACTGCTAGTTGGAAAACTGACCAGGCACAGAGGGTTCAGGGAAACTGAAGACAGAAGACAGGCCACTGTGGGATGGGTAGGTAGCAGGTTTAAGAAGCCATGGAAAGTCACTTGAGGTGTGGCTCCGTGGTGGGTGGGTGGCTGTAGGTCTCCACACTCACCACCAGAATCTTAAATGTTTATACAGGGACCTTACCTGAGTTCAGTCATGGATTCAGTCATGACGGTCTCAGCTTCTTATTCTCTCAAGGCTTTGACCTTAGAACAGCTCTCACTGAGGGAATGGGTTGGCAGAAGGACATTCCAAGGCAGGGGAGCGTGTGCGGTGCGTCCAAATGCGCCGGATCCACTTGTAGGTCAATCCGCGGTCATGCCCTCTCCATGACCTTCTCCAGCAGCGCCCACGTGCACGCACGCACACGCACACATAAAACAGTGATATATAAGTAATAGGAATGGCTGTGTGTGGTCCTATAAATCTTTATCTCTGAACAATGAAATGTGAATTTCATATAATTTTCATGTCAAAAATATTATTCTTTTGATTTTTTTCAACTATTTCAAAAATGTAAAAAACATATAAAAATAGGTCAGGGTGGCAGTGGGTAATAAGGGAAAGCATCTATGGACTGTAGGGTTACTTTTGGAGATTAAGGAAAGGTCTGGGTTTGTAGTGTGGAGCAACTTTATGTGGATCTTTGTCTAATAAAGCATCTTTGCCTTCCTTTTTCCCAGGTTGGTGCACTATAAGGGCTCATGAAGTGAATGAATGAAGAAATAGGAATTACCATGAATAACAGTTAACAACCCATAAAGAAGGAAATGCAGTAGTATGTGAAAGGATACGTAGTTTCTCTTGAAAAATGGTACCACATGCAAGTATATGTAAAATAAGGCAGGCCTGAAATGCCATGTCTATATATGACCTCCTTAGACCCCTAACAACGACACTCACAAGGGCTAGACCCAGGGACTGGCAATTTTCCCCATAAAGGGTCAGACAACAAACATTTCAGGCTTTGTGGGTTATGTGATCTTCATCATAACCACCCAACGCAGCCCTTTTCAAGAGAAAGAGGCCATACTGCTAGTTGGAAAACTGACCAGGCACAGAGGGTTCAGGGAAACTGAAGACAGAAGACAGGCCACTGTGGGATGGGTAGGTAGCAGGTTTAAGAAGCCATGGAAAGTCACTTGAGGTGTGGCTCCGTGGTGGGTGGGTGGCTGTAGGTCTCCACACTCACCACCAGAATCTTAAATGTTTATACAGGGACCTTACCTGAGTTCAGTCATGGATTCAGTCATGACGGTCTCAGCTTCTTATTCTCTCAAGGCTTTGACCTTAGAACAGCTCTCACTGAGGGAATGGGTTGGCAGAAGGACATTCCAAGGCAGGGGAGCGTGTGCGGTGCGTCCAAATGCGCCGGATCCACTTGTAGGTCAATCCGCGGTCATGCCCTCTCCATGACCTTCTCCAGCAGCGCCCACGTGCACGCACGCACACGCACACATAAAACAGTGATATATAAGTAATAGGAATGGCTGTGTGTGGTCCTATAAATCTTTATCTCTGAACAATGAAATGTGAATTTCATATAATTTTCATGTCAAAAATATTATTCTTTTGATTTTTTTCAACTATTTCAAAAATGTAAAAAACATATAAAAATAGGTCAGGGTGGCAGTGGGTAATAAGGGAAAGCATATTTGGCCTGTGGGCAGGGGTTTACTTGTTTAGGAGATTAAGGAAAGGTCTGGGTTTGTAGTGTGGAGCAACTTTATTATTTTTTTAAGTGGATCTTTGTATGCCTTTCAATTTCTTCTCATGTAAAATGAAGATTATATTACTTATGCAATAACTATTATTAATATAATTCTGGTATTAAAATAATAATGACTAAAATGTTTTGAGATCTTGAGGACAGGGCTTGTCACTGATAGGTCTCTTGACATCCCCTAGCACTAGATTAATTTAAGTGCTTGACAGATAACATCTCATAATAAGGCCTTGAAGTTCTATGTGTTTGGCAAAACTCCTGGTGAGCAGTATGTGGTAAGAATACTCTTCCCTTCATTTATCTCATGAAAGGTAAGGAGGCAAAAATAATAAGTGGAAGGTTATCACCCCACTTTTGTTCCCATCCAAAAATGGACAAATCACCTTAACTGCAGTTTTCAATAAAGCAGATGTCAAGGGATTATAAGCCCACACATTATACCTGCTTTAGTTTCTAGGAGAAAATTTTTCTTGGTGTTTTTAAAAGATTTGTGGAACTAGAGGTGTGGAAGGGACACTTCCCTCTACTCCCCATCACAGGTTAGAATGTCTTGTACATAGACTGCTATAAAGGGTAGTTACTGGCAGGGCCAGGACAGATCCTGGTCTCTGATTACCACCACAGTGCTCTTTCTACTTTTTCAGGCTTTAAAAAAATGATGCTGCTTTCTTTTAATAAAGTTTGTCAAAGGTTAAGTCCAATCATGGTTTTATAACTAAATCACACGTTTCCCTGAGTTGCAAAGGATTTCTGTTATACAAAACACAGAGATATAGTATATAAAGAAGTTCAGTTTCTTATTTTTTATTGCTGACACCACCCATCACCCGAGATCCTAAACCAAGGAAAATGAGGGCTGAAGAATTTATGATCTTAGAGAATGGAGATGAGTTGAGGTCAAAAAGAGAGAAGCAGAAGAACAGTTCTTGCCGCCTAATGCGTAAGCATCATTAAGCTGTCTTCTACTGCTTTCTTATTGTATTTGAGAAATAAAGAAATAACATCCTACTTCTTTTAGGCATTCTAGCCTTTCACTTCTGCCTGGAATTTCCCAAGTATAGTGAGCTCTGCACAAATTCACACACACACACACACACACACAAAGACAGTTTCCACCTGCTCTGTGTTTAAACAACTCAGGGAGATCTGTCTTGATCACCTTATTTAATACTGGAACAACTCTACCTCTACATCCCATCTCCTAAATATTATTAATATAATTCTGGTATTAAAATAATAATGACTAAAATGTTTTGAGATCTTGAGGACAGGGCTTGTCACTGATAGGTCTCTTGACATCCCCTAGCACTAGATTAATTTAAGTGCTTGACAGATAACATCTCATAATAAGGCCTTGAAGTTCTATGTGTTTGGCAAAACTCCTGGTGAGCAGTATGTGGTAAGAATACTCTTCCCTTCATTTATCTCATGAAAGGTAAGGAGGCAAAAATAATAAGTGGAAGGTTATCACCCCACTTTTGTTCCCATCCAAAAATGGACAAATCACCTTAACTGCAGTTTTCAATAAAGCAGATGTCAAGGGATTATAAGCCCACACATTATACCTGCTTTAGTTTCTAGGAGAAAATTTTTCTTGGTGTTTTTAAAAGATTTGTGGAACTAGAGGTGTGGAAGGGACACTTCCCTCTACTCCCCATCACAGGTTAGAATGTCTTGTACATAGACTGCTATAAAGGGTAGTTACTGGCAGGGCCAGGACAGATCCTGGTCTCTGATTACCACCACAGTGCTCTTTCTACTTTTTCAGGCTTTAAAAAAATGATGCTGCTTTCTTTTAATAAAGTTTGTCAAAGGTTAAGTCCAATCATGGTTTTATAACTAAATCACACGTTTCCCTGAGTTGCAAAGGATTTCTGTTATACAAAACACAGAGATATAGTATATAAAGAAGTTCAGTTTCTTATTTTTTATTGCTGACACCACCCATCACCCGAGATCCTAAACCAAGGAAAATGAGGGCTGAAGAATTTATGATCTTAGAGAATGGAGATGAGTTGAGGTCAAAAAGAGAGAAGCAGAAGAACAGTTCTTGCCGCCTAATGCGTAAGCATCATTAAGCTGTCTTCTACTGCTTTCTTATTGTATTTGAGAAATAAAGAAATAACATCCTACTTCTTTTAGGCATTCTAGCCTTTCACTTCTGCCTGGAATTTCCCAAGTATAGTGAGCTCTGCACAAATTCACACACACACACACACACACACAAAGACAGTTTCCACCTGCTCTGTGTTTAAACAACTCAGGGAGATCTGTCTTGATCACCTTATTTAATACTGGAACAACTCTACCTCTACATCCCATCTCCATTTCTCTGCTCTTTTTCCACAACACTCATCCCACTAAGCATACACCATAATCAACTCATTTACTGTGTTTCCTGGCTATTACATTTCTCCCCTCAACTAGAATGTAAGCTCCCTGATGGGAAGGATTTCTGTTTAGTTCTCTGATTGTTCACCTCTAATAGTGCCTTGCACATAACAGGCACTCAAGAAATATTTATTGAATAAATAAACAACATCGAGAAAATGAATAGAGAATTAAGACACATCTAGGCATATTACATGGTTACATCTGAAAAAGATTTGGACATGATGTAAAGAAATGATGGGGACAACAGAACCATAAGAAAGTAAAGGAAAAGAACACCCATTGAGTGCTACAACATGCAAGCAACAATAAGAACAGCTTTAAGTCTATTACCTCGTTATCAGAACTACTATTATCTTCATCTTAACGTTGATGAAACTGAGGCTAGGTAACTTGTTCAGGTTCATACAACTGGTGAGGGGTGGGTGGAGCCAGGAAAGAATACCCACACCTGACTGCAAAGCCCATGTGTGAGCATTGCTTTGTAACAGACTATGTAATACCACACCTGTGAACCACAGTGCTGGTGGAGCCAGCTCAGCATATAGGCCTGATTTTATTAAAGAGGCTAAATGAACAGGTTTCTATTGTTATGTTGTGAGCATATTCATGTTGAGGAGGTTTTGCCTTTTTTAATCTTTTTTAAACCACGTAAAGAATGTCTATTTTCAGTAAGGGCTTCCCTGATGGTACAGTGGTAAAGAATCCTCTTGCAATGCAGGAGATATAGATTTGATCCCTTGGTGGGGAAGATCCCCTGGAGAAGAAAATGGCAACCCACTCCAGTATTCTTGCCTGGGAAATCCCATGGACAGAGGAGCCTGGTGGGCTACAGTCCATCGTATTGCAAACACTCAGACACAACTGACTGACTGAACACACTGAACATACACACACATTTCTAATAAAGCTAGAAGCATCTCCTGGCTATCTGGTGATTAAGACTCTGCACTGCCAATGCAAGGGGTGCAGGTTCAATCCCTGGTTGGGGAGCTAGGATTCCACATGATGTGTAATGTGCCCTTTCCTGCAAAGGTAAATTATAATTGTTTCATCCATGGATTAACCCTCTAAACCACGGAACTCAAATATAAAAACTTGTCATATTGCCTGGGCAATAGAAGATGGCTTAGCGAGTTAACTACTCACAGGTTCAACACATTGAGGCAGCCAGCATCAGACCCACCTCCTTGGCTTACTTACCTCTTTGCCTGCAACCACTTAGGCAACATAAAGGTAGAGGTTTCTTCCTTGACTTCACAGGCATCTTTCCTTTTCTGTTCTTCACCCTATAACTTGAGTTGACTTTTATACATATATATGTTTTCTCTTTACACAAAGAACATGAAAATATAAATTTTACTGACTTCATGGCTAACAAATTTCTAGAAGCAGAATCAGACAGTAATCATCTGGTTGATGTGGTCAACCTGGATCTGAGATGACCGAGATGGAAGGGTCAGGGCTATATAGGTTGAGGTGTCATGGGGATACATGCCAGGGATAGCTGCAACTTAAAGGACAGAGGGAAGTCGGGATAGAAAGTTCAGCTTTAACCAGTTCGACCATGGGACCGTGGAGACGGTTGCCTAAATCAGGAGTCTCTAGGGATCCTAATCATGCACATATTCACATCTGCTCCTCCCCAAGCTGTTCTCAAATTTTCAGTTAAGGGGGCTTTTAATCTTTTTAAACCACGTAAAGAATGTCTATTTTCAGTAAGGGCTTCCCTGATGGTACAGTGGTAAAGAATCCTCTTGCAATGCAGGAGATATAGATTTGATCCCTTGGTGGGGAAGATCCCCTGGAGAAGAAAATGGCAACCCACTCCAGTATTCTTGCCTGGGAAATCCCATGGACAGAGGAGCCTGGTGGGCTACAGTCCATCGTATTGCAAACACTCAGACACAACTGACTGACTGAACACACTGAACATACACACACATTTCTAATAAAGCTAGAAGCATCTCCTGGCTATCTGGTGATTAAGACTCTGCACTGCCAATGCAAGGGGTGCAGGTTCAATCCCTGGTTGGGGAGCTAGGATTCCACATGATGTGTAATGTGCCCTTTCCTGCAAAGGTAAATTATAATTGTTTCATCCATGGATTAACCCTCTAAACCACGGAACTCAAATATAAAAACTTGTCATATTGCCTGGGCAATAGAAGATGGCTTAGCGAGTTAACTACTCACAGGTTCAACACATTGAGGCAGCCAGCATCAGACCCACCTCCTTGGCTTACTTACCTCTTTGCCTGCAACCACTTAGGCAACATAAAGGTAGAGGTTTCTTCCTTGACTTCACAGGCATCTTTCCTTTTCTGTTCTTCACCCTATAACTTGAGTTGACTTTTATACATATATATGTTTTCTCTTTACACAAAGAACATGAAAATATAAATTTTACTGACTTCATGGCTAACAAATTTCTAGAAGCAGAATCAGACAGTAATCATCTGGTTGATGTGGTCAACCTGGATCTGAGATGACCGAGATGGAAGGGTCAGGGCTATATAGGTTGAGGTGTCATGGGGATACATGCCAGGGATAGCTGCAACTTAAAGGACAGAGGGAAGTCGGGATAGAAAGTTCAGCTTTAACCAGTTCGACCATGGGACCGTGGAGACGGTTGCCTAAATCAGGAGTCTCTAGGGATCCTAATCATGCACATATTCACATCTGCTCCTCCCCAAGCTGTTCTCTTCAGTAACAGGGATAAAGTAACAGTTTAGCTGGAGCCACAACTAGCAGGGAAAGGCAACTATTTCTGAAGCCTAGAAGAGAAAGTAAATCACTTTTAATCAAGTGATTTGGAATGGTTGTTAAGGCATAAAGAACAAATAGTTTTATGTCCTGTGAGGGTTTTAGGGTATCTCCCATAAATGTTTTGTACAAGCTACCATTTCAGTAATAGGCAGCACCTGATGGAGCCTGGGCAGTAGAGCTGACTTGTGAAGTACCATTATTTATGTGGTCGACTCATTCTTCAGCTTAGATGTTGATTAAAAAAAAAAAAAAAACAAGCTGTGTTGGGATATTTAAAATTGAGAGATTTCCTCACGCATCAGTGCCAGGAATCTGAATTTGTAACAAGTCACCTGAGTGATTCTGATGAACCACATTTAGAAAGATGCTGTCATAAGATGGCAGAGCAGTAAGGATGCAAGGGTGACTTGGAGCTAAAAACAAGTTCTTGTTCAACCACAGACATATTAAGAAAGCTAAACAAGTCAAATTAGAAGAGCATAAATACTCTGCAATTCTCTAAGGTTATCTGAATAACTGTGAACATCACTAGCTTTTGTAAAGAAAACAGAGGGAAATATTTAGTCCATTCTACCCATTGTAATTACTGTGCCACCATATTAAATTTTAGCAATCTTCCGAGGCTGGCCCTTCCAGATCCCTCAAGTATTTTAACTATCACCCTCAGAATGTAAGATTTCTATTTATCTTCCAGGGCTCTATATCACTGGACACAAAACATTACTCTATATGACAAGTCACACTTTAAGTAAGAGCTCTATTATTGAGTGTCAGAGACTGTTTTCATACACAGCATCTTATTTAATTCTCGCAATAAGCCTGACAGGTAGGAACTATCATAAACCTCATCTTAGAGTCTACAAAACTGAGGACTAAGGCTCCGCTGATTTAAGAAGCTTGTCCAATGGACGGAAACCAAGTTTCTGAGGCTGAGCATGCTGTAGTATATACAGATGCATACATATAATGCTGTACACCTGATCTTTGTTTAACATTGTAAAGCAAAATTACCTCAAAAAAGAAAAGAAATTTTTTTTAACTTTATTCAAAGTCACATAATTAGTAAATAGCAGAGCCAGTGAATAGTAAATAGTAAATAGCTTATTTTGATCTTTCTGACTCCAGAAGCACCAGCTCTTAAGCTCTAAGTAATTCTGTCTCCACTGGAAGTCTTCATCCATACACACCCTATGAACATGCACAGATAAAGCAAATATCAATACAAATTGCATAGCTTACCAAAGATACACAATCCCAGTAGAGTAACAGGTCTATTTCATAAGAAATGACATAAAATCAAAATGTAATTATGCCTCTTCAAAATATAAGTACAAACTAAAATCTACATCAATATCCAGTGCTTGCCATTCTTACCAGACATGCTTTACTGATAGAAATGGCATTCTTGTTGCCAGCATGTAAACTCTTTTTGTTGTTCAGGTAGCTGCCACCTGAAACCTCCAATGTGTCATATTTCCTGATATATCTTCTTATAACCAGTAATACTTAAACTTTTTTTTCCTGAATACTACTAATACACTTAGCATCTTACTGAAATTTCTGAAGCAAACCAAATAATCTCTCCCAACCACTTGCACACAAACCCTAGAGTTTGAAAGAATAGTCCTGACCACAAAAATCATAAACGGACATGTCCCAAAGTGGTATTTTCTTTTACATAGAACACAAAGCCAGTGTAAAGATTCTATAATCCAGCCTTTTTTCCTTAGCTAAGGAAAACCTCTTCACTCTTTAAAGCAGCTAAACCTTCAGTACCCTCAGATCCTGCATTGGTCCTCTACTTTTAGATTCCTCCAGCACTGGAAACTGCCTCCATCCCTGATTGCCAGGGACATTTTATAATAATACTGTATATCACATCCGTCTCTGCTGCTGGACCATTAACTCCATTAGTATGTGGGCCTGTGCTCAGTGACTCAGTCATGTTTGACTCTGCAACCCGATGGACTGTAGCCTGCCAGGTTCCGCAGTCCATAAATTTTCCAGGCAAGAATACTGGAGTGGGTTGCCATTTCCTACTCTAGGGGGTCTTTCTGACCTAGGAATTGAACCTGCATCTCTTGTGTCTCCTGCATTGGCAGATGAATTCTTCACCACTGTACCACCTGAGAAGCCTCTATTAGCATGGACTGCATCTATTGGTTATCTCTTACAATAACCACAGTGCCTGGCCCAGAGAAAGCACTTAATACATGCTGTTGAATGAATTAAGGGATGCATGACCCATGAAACTCGGTGGCTCCTAGAGCTTAGTTCTTTCTTCCAACCTCACCAGGAAAAGAGTTTGAATTTTCGTGGATGCTTCTTTCTTCTTTACCTCACTTAGGATGGAAAAGCCACGGTTTTGCAGATGACCACTGAGAATCTGGACAAGTGCCTCTCTACTTATCACTTTGGAATACTTGTCAAATCTCCAGCTCTTCCTCTTTCAGAGCGCCAGAGACAACTCCAGTTGGTGAAGACAGATACAATCTTCAAACTGGGAAGGGAAGACTGGATAGAGTGATGGGGGAGGAAAAAGTGAGAGCGTTCTGTCGCCTGATTTTCTCTTGTGAACAGACCATGTAAGACGGGAAAGAAGCAATGGGACTCTACTGAGCAATTGAGGAATAGTAGGAAGATACATATTGGGTTTCCCTGGTGACTGAGATGGTAAAGAATCTGCCTGTAATGCTGGAGAAATGGGTTTGATCCCTGGGTTGAGGAAGATCTCCTGGAGAAGAGAGATAGGTTGCCCACTCTAGTACTCTTTTTTTTTTTTAAAAAAAAACACATTTATTTATTGATTTATTTTTTGGGGGGTGGGGTGGCGAGGGAGAGGTGGCGGGTGGGCCGCTTCTATTGGTCTTTCATTTGTCTATTTTTCATCCGTCTTTGTTCTTTGGCCCATGTGGGCCTCCCATCGCAGTGGCCTCTCTTGTTGCAGAGCACCGGCTCTGGGCGCATGCGCTCCAGAGCTCCAGCTCAGTAATTGGACACATCCGTCCAGCCGCTCCACAGCACGTGGGATCTTCCCAGGCCAGGGATCGAATCGGCGCCCCTTGCACTGCAAGGCAGTGTCTTTACCCACTGGACCACCAGGGAAGCCCCCCACTCTAGTACTCTTGCCTGCAGAATTCCATGACTCATCCATGGCGTTGCAAAGAGTCAGACATGACTGAGCGACTTTTCTTTGACTGTTTTTTGAAGGCAGTATAGCAAAGGAGGCCTTGTCTTGCTACCACCACTGACTTTGTTTCCTCTGGAGCAGTTGGGGACTTAGAGGACAGAGAGACCCTTATCCCTCAATCTGATGCTGGGCACCCAGATGTTGCTGAAATCTACTTAAGGAAAGGTTTCTTTTATGTTTATTTCTTTCCACTCTGCAACCCCTAGTCAGATCAAAACTAAATGCAAAGTCAGAGTAAAGGTTGGGTGACTTCTGAAGTCAAGTCATCCCCATGTAACTTCTCTGCGAATATATTTTCCTTCCTTCCCTTCCTATTTCTTTCCTTCTTTTTGCTCTTCTCTCTCTCTCTCTCCTTCTATACTGTAATAAGCAAAGGTACTCATTTCATTTTTCCTTTTCTCAAACAGCAGTGGCCAAAGGTCAGCACTTTAACAGACTTGTAACAGACAATCTGATATTTGGAACGAGCACTTCAGCAATCCAACAGGTTATAAAGTTTTGTTTTGGAATGAAGAAGATGGTATTGTAAGAGAAAGTGTCATATGATGGAAAAGGAAATTATCCCTTTCCAGATGACTAAATCCTCCTAAGACTTCTCCACTATAAAAAGGCTTCAGCCTGATTTCAGGTAAACATATTTAATGCACTTTTCTGAGCACTGTCCCACTGTCCTCTTAAAGCCCTTTTTTCTGGACTGCCATCCTCAATAGATTTGCTTTTTGTCAATAACTTCATATGGGGAGAGTGAGACCAAAAATAAATTCACACAAAAACTATCACTGAACACAATCTCCTCCTCCTCCTTACTTTTATCTCTATTACTTCAAAACATCTTTGTTTTAGTCAGCTCCTCTACTGTATGCCTCTCTTGTCTGTCCTATCCCAATTCAGGGAAAAACAGCCTTCCTCACAAGCTGTACTTCCCACATTGCAACTATACTTTCAGAAAATGTCCCTGGCCTATTGCTTATCTCTGAGCCCTGATAATCTCTCTTCGTCTGGGGTTTAGGGTTGTTGTTCTGTTCTGTTGGTTGTTCTTTGCTATAACTTTACCTGTGTGGTGAGTCTAATAAATCCTCCCTTTCCTTAGCAAGTTTGAGTAGATGGCTGTACTAGGAATGTAGTAGAATGTAGAATGTAATAGAAAGGAAATAGAATGTAATAGGAAGTAAAAAAAATAAGTTTAACAAAATTTAAGAGATCACACAGGCACTCTAAATGTGTTCAGATTTCTAAGTTCTATTGAATAATACCCAAGAGCCATGACAAAATATGCTGCTAAGTTTGCACTGCCGAAGAATAATGGAAACCCGTTCTGGAATGAGTCAAGGGATAAACCAAATAAATGAACAAACATAGAAAGAAATATTTTATGTCTAAATATATGTGGGTATACAATCAGGCCGTAAACACTCTAGTTAAATGTCTTGGGATTAGTAGGAAATAGGTGGATTCTGCAAATTACAGGGTAGTAAATGAGGCACTGAGTCCAGATAATATTCTAGAAAGTGCTATGTAGTAGAATGCCCCTTATATTCTCCTACCCTTGTCCTCATGATGGAGGATGATTTCTGCCTAAAAACACCAAAGGAACACCATTATAGGCAAGTCCTGCCCCTCACCCAGTGGCACCGGCACCTGCAGAGGCCATTTGCTTTTGTTTCCATACCTGGTTATCCTTCCCACCCTTGAGTTCTGTGACAGACCCCAATATTTGTACAATTAAATTCCCCTTTTTCTTAAGCTTATCTCAGTGGCTTCATGGTCCTTGGAACAAAATGAAATCTAAGATAGGCAAAGGAAGGAAAGATCTGTGAGTACTCAAAAAAAAGGACCAAGTAATGGCTAGAAGCCAGCATGGGGTCCCTAAGACTGGCCTAAACCTTTTTCTCTTGAGTAACAAGAGAACTGGTAGCTCAGTCGCATTGTGGCTGTTGGAGATGTTATAAATCTCTTGTTTTCACCTGCTTAGTACCTATTTGCCTTCTTTTCTCAGTAGTACTCCAGTTTTACTTTGGAAAGCTAATGGCCTTCTTTGCATGCAATCTTTTTTTTTCCTACTTTTTTAAAGTTTACTTTTGTTTTCAAAATATATTTGATACATACAAAAGAATAATGTAACATCTCTATGTTATAAAATGAACACGGTGAATTCAACAAGAAGCAGAATGTTACCGACACATTTGTTTTGTTCAGTCACTCAGTTCTGTCTGACTCTTGGAGACCCCATGCAGTGCAGCATGCAGCCCTCCCTGTCCTTCGCCATTGAGTCGGTGATGACATCCAACACACCGCATCCATCTAAATAATTTTGTCCTAACTTAGCCCCTGCTGCCTCCCCTTCTCCTCCTCCCTACACCAAGGAACCACATAGTCTTGATGGGAGGATTCACCAAAGCATCCTTTTCTACTTTCACCAGAGCAAGCACAAAACTTGGATACAGGCAAGTGGATTCTTCGATTCACTCTCTTTAGTGGCATAAAAAGGATGGAAAAAACTTTGAGCAAATTCATCATAATGACAATATTCTCACCAAAGTGATCTGAGTCCCTGGAGTTGACAGAGCCCCTGGCTTGTGTAATAAAGCTCCTGCATGATTGCTATTTTGTATTATTTGGGGGGGATGGGTTAGGGAAGGAGGGGAGCGGGCAGGCCACTTCTATTGGTCTTTCGTTTATCTATTTTCATCCATCTTTGTTCCTTGGCCCCTGTAGGCCTCCCATTGCTGTGGCCTCTGTTGTCTCAGAGCACCAGCTCTGGGCGCATGTGCTCCAGAGCTCCAGCTCGGTAATTGGACACATCAGTTCAGCTGCTCCACAGCACATGGGATCTTCCCAGGCCAGGGATCGAATTGGCACCCCTTGCACTGCAAGGCGGTATCCTTACCCACTGGACCACCAGGGAAGCCCTGTATTATTTTTTTAATAAATTTCTTTAGGTTTAAATTTTTTGAGGGGCCCATCTCAGTTCCCCAACCAGACTGGGGTCATAGCAGTGAAATTTCCAAATCCTAACCACTAGACCACCAGGGAACTCCTAGGTTTAAATTTTTTGAATTTAGGTGAAATTAGGGGGCTCTATCACAGGTTCAAAAATCATGGCCAAAAAGAAGAAAAAAACCAAAAACCATGGCCATGGGAGTGCTGATTAATAATCAGTGTTTACCCGTTAAGAGCAAGTGCTCTGGTATATGCCTTTTGTTGTAGTCTTGTTTGCTAAGTTGTTTCCTACTCTTTGTGACCCCATGAACTGCAGCACACCAGGCTTCCCTGTCCTTCACTATCTGCCAGAGCTTGCTCAAACTCATGTCCATTAAGTCAGTGATGCCATCCAACCATCTCATCCTCTGTTGTCCCCTTCTCTTCTTGCCCTCAATCTTCCCCAACATCAGGGTCTTTTCCAATGAGTCACCTGTTCACATCAGATGGACAAAGTATTGGAGCTTTTCTCCATCAGTTCTTCCAATAATATTCAGGGTTGATTACCTTTATGATTGACTGGTTTGATCTCCTTGATGTCCAAGGGACTCTCAAGAGTCTTCTCCAACACCACAATTAGAAAGCATCAAATGTTTGGCGCTCAGCCTTCTTTTATGGTTTAACTCTCATATCTGTACATGACTACTGGGAAAACCATAGCTTTGATTATACGGACCTTTGTTGGCAAAGCATCTGCCTTAGAGAATAATTTTTGGGGGGGGGCCGGGTTGGGGAGGGGGGTGGACGGGCCATTTCTATTGGTCTTTCATTTATCTATTTTCATCCGTCTTTGTTCTTTGGCCCTTGTGGGCCTCCCATCACTGTGGCCTCTGTTGTCACAGAGCACTGGCTCTGGGCACATACTCTCCAGAGCTCCGGCTTGGTAATTGGACACATCTGTCCAGCCACTCCGTGGCAAGTGGGATCCTCCCACGCCAGGGATCGAACCCACACCCCTTGCACTGCAAGGTGGTGTCCTTACCCACTGGACCACCAGGGAAGCCCTAGACAATAATTTTTAAAATGACTTGGAAAAATGTAAAGAAGGCATCAAATTTGTGAACGAACCAAAGATGGTGAGATCAATAGCAAGTATGCTGAATGAAATAATCAGCATACAAAAAGATGCTGGCAAAATAGAATTCTGGGCTGAACGTCATCAGCTAGAGGGAGAAAAAAAAGAAAACTTTACCATTTATTGAATAGTTATATGAAAGCACTGTATTAAGTATTTTACATGCATTATTTTAATCAAATCCTTTCTATTACTTTATGAGTGACATATGACCCTCGCCTTTAAATATGAAGAACTGAAGACAGGTTATAAAGTTTGTCCACATAAATTACTAACTCTTGGAGCCATGCTCTGAACTCATGTCATTTTAACTCTAAAGCCTTGGATCTTAACCACTACACAACAAAAGGGTTATAAAGATTCATGCCTCAGTTTCCGCCCAATAAATTATATAATAGAACGGAGGATACATGGCTTATTAACCCACATTTCAAACAAAAGGTGGCTTTACCTTTGAGAATAAGCATAACAGTCAGCAGAGTGATGTGACTGCCAAAAAAGCAAGTTCCATGTTGGGCTGCAGTAATAGAAATTTTGTATCAAAGAGAAGGGAGCCATGGTCATTCTGTACTGCACACTGCCTCAGCCCCCACCTGCTCTGGGTAGCCCACTTGAAGGAGTAAACAAAGACAACAGGCTAGGTTTGAGAGAAGACCAGGAGTCAGGAATAGGAAGCATGATTTCAAGAACTTGGGACTATTTGTCTGGAAAAGGCTCAACTCAAGGTAGGAGGCAGTCATGAGTGATGTCTTCACATAATTCAAATGGCACATGGAAAAAGGGTTAGATTGTGCTATGTGGTAACAAGGGTCATTGAAAAAGAAACAATGGATAACACTTAGGAGGAGAGAAGATATGTTAAAGATCTGGAAGAATTCTGTAGCGGTCAAAACCGACAGAAGATGAAATCAATTGTCTTGGGAAGAAAGGAGTCCCGAGTTGGATGTGTTACTGATCACCTTCCCTGTTCATGATGCTGTTGACGGTTCTAATGAGATGGTGGCTCAAAGGGCTGGCTAATGCTAGTGCTTACTGACTTTATTATCAAAACCATTAGTGTAAAATCATCATCCACTTAGAGACCTGTCTTTATGGTATGATCCTTAAGTGACTTCTTGGCTACTCTCCCTTCCCCTTCCTCCTACCTAGGGCAGAGTTTGCAGAATTAGGTGTCTAGAACCTTAGTACTACCCCGGCACTACTGCTGACTGTATAATACTGAGAGAATCATTTAATTTTTCCCTGCTTCTTTTTTTTTATCTTTAAAAGAAGGTCCCTCTAACTGTCTCACCTACCTCACATGGATTTTAGTGAGTACGACAAGCTAACTCAAATAGGAAGGTGTTTTAGAAAATTTAAACAATATGCAGGTATAACCATGATGACTATAATGTATGCTCTGGTCACCATATACCTGGGACACCCAACATTCTCTAGCACCTGCCTCATCCCTAGTCTTCTGATCCTTCTTAAAATTCAGTCTCCTTTATCTGTTTCTTTTTGCTTGTCTTGTTTATTTGTCTGATAAATCTTTGTTGAGCTATTGTAACATGCTTGGCAATGTACAGGCTATTGCGCTAGCCACCTCGAAAACAAAATGATGAGACATCATCATATTCTTAAAGTGTTTGCCCATCAAACAGAGATATCTTATCGATATACAAGTAATGTAACACAAGGTAAAATATCCGAATGCCGTAATAGTACTATAGATGAAATAGTACAGAAGATCACAGCAGAGAGGGAATTCCAGGATACTGTGGCTAGCACTGCTAGAGGAAAGCAGAGTATTTTCCTCTTTCTATCCCCATCTCTACTGTGATCCAGTAGAAGATGGTTCTCTTCAAGATTATGACCTCCTGCATCAGTCTTGAGAAGTGGTCCAACTGTCCGAGTTCTAGTTTTCAGTCCTTTTACATTGGCCTTGGGGAAAGAGATGTGACTTTCTCTATTTTTCTCTTGAAAGAGAAAAAAAGTGAAGCTCAACAAAGTCAAGAACAAGTCAAAAATTGCTTTGTAAGGCAGACCCTCCCTTCTCCAACTATCTAGCATTTCAATGCACAAAACAAGGCTTGTTTCAAAGAATAATTTATTACAAATTTGCCCTTTTAGGTGCTTAATAATGGCCCCCAATACGATGTCTGCTTTATCCTGGGATCATCATCCACTTAGAGACCTGTCTTTATGGTATGATCCTTAAGTGACTTCTTGGCTACTCTCCCTTCCCCTTCCTCCTACCTAGGGCAGAGTTTGCAGAATTAGGTGTCTAGAACCTTAGTACTACCCCGGCACTACTGCTGACTGTATAATACTGAGAGAATCATTTAATTTTTCCCTGCTTCTTTTTTTTTATCTTTAAAAGAAGGTCCCTCTAACTGTCTCACCTACCTCACATGGATTTTAGTGAGTACGACAAGCTAACTCAAATAGGAAGGTGTTTTAGAAAATTTAAACAATATGCAGGTATAACCATGATGACTATAATGTATGCTCTGGTCACCATATACCTGGGACACCCAACATTCTCTAGCACCTGCCTCATCCCTAGTCTTCTGATCCTTCTTAAAATTCAGTCTCCTTTATCTGTTTCTTTTTGCTTGTCTTGTTTATTTGTCTGATAAATCTTTGTTGAGCTATTGTAACATGCTTGGCAATGTACAGGCTATTGCGCTAGCCACCTCGAAAACAAAATGATGAGACATCATCATATTCTTAAAGTGTTTGCCCATCAAACAGAGATATCTTATCGATATACAAGTAATGTAACACAAGGTAAAATATCCGAATGCCGTAATAGTACTATAGATGAAATAGTACAGAAGATCACAGCAGAGAGGGAATTCCAGGATACTGTGGCTAGCACTGCTAGAGGAAAGCAGAGTATTTTCCTCTTTCTATCCCCATCTCTACTGTGATCCAGTAGAAGATGGTTCTCTTCAAGATTATGACCTCCTGCATCAGTCTTGAGAAGTGGTCCAACTGTCCGAGTTCTAGTTTTCAGTCCTTTTACATTGGCCTTGGGGAAAGAGATGTGACTTTCTCTATTTTTCTCTTGAAAGAGAAAAAAAGTGAAGCTCAACAAAGTCAAGAACAAGTCAAAAATTGCTTTGTAAGGCAGACCCTCCCTTCTCCAACTATCTAGCATTTCAATGCACAAAACAAGGCTTGTTTCAAAGAATAATTTATTACAAATTTGCCCTTTTAGGTGCTTAATAATGGCCACCCAATACGATGTCTGCTTTATCCTGGGATCAGGCTGACATTGCTTTTATATGCAGAGATGCTGGAATTAGTAGAATGCCGACTAAAAGGAAATTGCAAACACTGGGTAAGTAAGTTGCAATAGATTTTATGAACTTCATTTGATGTGAGGGTTAAGTCTTAGAAAAGTTGTTTCTTGGATTTTATTTAAAAAATGACACTTTTATTATTTTTTTTTCTTTTACTGCTTTATTTTTGGCTGTGCTGGGTCTTTGTTGATGTGTGGGTTTAGCTGCTCTACGGTATGTGGGATCTTCCTGGATCAGGGATCAAACCTGTGTCTTCTGCATTGGCAGACGGGTTCTTATCCACTGAGCCACAAGGGAAACCCAACACTTTTATATATTATGTAAAATATTCAGTGTAAACAGTTGACAGACTATTAAAATTATATGTAAAGTAAAAACAAAAGTCTTAAAGAAGTTTCTATAAAGCAGTGTAATTGGCTTGTATGTGTGAAAGACAAATAAAAACAATATTTATTAAATAGCATCTTCCAGGCTTAAGTATTTTATATGGTTTGTTTCATTTATGGAAAATCTTATTATCCCTTATTTACAAACACGGACACTGAGTCTTGGAGTGATCAAGGAATTTTTCCAAGGTTACACAGTTAAGGAAGTGATGAAATCAGATTTTGGGTTGGGATTGAATAAAGAAATAATGTAAGGTAAGGAAATAAAAGGTTGTGCATAAATGTATACACATGTAGCTGTAAACACTTGTTTGTGTACATTTACATATATTTAAATTTACTCTCCTCAAATTATTTTATGTGGCTTACAACAAAGGACTCATACAAAATGAAATTAAGTAAATAGATAAGGCCATGAGAAGGAGGAATATGCTAACCATGAGCTCAACCTGTGATTGCTCATCAAATGTGAAAACAAGAAAGGAAAAAACCCTTTTTTGAAAACACTTTGAAATGTCATTTTACTCAGGAAATCAACAAGTGCTTTTTCTTTTTTTGTCCCTTAACATTTATTTATTTATTTATTTTTGGCGTGGGTGGGGAGAGAGGGGGTGAGAGGGGGTGGGCGGGCCACTTCCACCGGTCTTTCATTTGTCTAGTTTCATCCATCTTTGTTCTTTGGCCCGTGTGGGCCTCCCATCGCGGTGGCATCTGCTGTCGCAGAGCACAGGCTCTGGGCACATGAGCTCCAGAGCTCTGGCTCGGTAATTGGACACATCGGGCCAGCCGCTCCGCGGCACGTGGGATCTTCCCAGGCCAGGGATCAAACTGGCGCCCCTTGCACTGCAAGGCGGTGTCCTTACCCACTGGACCACCAGAGAAGCCCTCAACAAGTGTTTTTATTTTCATAATCTTACATTATAAAAATTAAAGTCTCTAAAAGATATGATTTTTCATAGTTTTAATTTTAGGGTACTATAGACATTTAAAATTGACTGATACTTATTTTGAAATAAGATAATTAAAATTCTAAAAAGTATTTCCTAAATGGAAATACTACATGCTTCTCTGGTGGCTCACTCCATAAAGAATCTGCCTACAGCTCAGGAATCCAGGGTTCCGTCCCTGTGTTGGGAAGATCCCCCAGAGGAGGAAATGGCAACCCACTCCAGTACTCTTGCCTGGAGAACCCATGGACAGAGGAGCCCGGTGGGCTCCACAGCCGGTGGGTTTCCACAGAGTCAGACGCGACTCAGTGATTAAATTAGCACCAAAATACTACATAACATTTAGTTCTAAGCTTCTTCCCCTTACCTCATGGCAAGGCTTTACTTATAAGAGACTGGAATTCTATTCCATTACTTCTAGGAATAGGCAATTTTCCTTTTCCTAAGTTCTGGTGTGTTCAATGCCTACCTAGCACGTGGATCCTTCTCAGTAAATGATTTGTAAAAGAATACTGAATAATGACTTCTACTGCCACATAATGCCCAATATGCCACCAATATATAATATGTATTAAAAAATGTGCCATTATTGGAACCTAAAGATTCTGTGGACCCGTCAGTTTTCCAATAGCAATAATGACTTCATTATTCATTTATATGCCATTCATTTACAAACTATTCATTTATACGCACTTCTTTTGTATCCTTCCTGGTCAGTTAGCATCTTGCACTGTCAGAGGTCTTCAAACTTGAAGACAAAAACCCTACGGTATGTGCTAAGACTATATAATAAAGAGAAAATGTTAAAACTCTTGTTTAAATTTTATTTGATTTTTGGCCGTACCATGCGGCTTGTGGGATCTTAGTTTCCCGACCAGGGATTGAACCGGTCAGACAGTGAAAGCACTGAGTCCTAAACACTGGACTGCCAGGGAATTTCCTTAACTTTTATTTTTATCTCATTATTTTTAGCTTAGTTTTTATTTAGCTTTTTCATTTAGTTTTTATGAACATATGCTTTGTAAAAATAAATAATATATCCCTGCAGTGGTACCTTTGAAAGACATATACAGAAATACACATATATTGAGGGTATTCACTCAGACATTATACTGATAATGTGTGAGCTAAAAGTTTAAAAATGTAGCTTTAATAATTCTGCTAAGGTAATTATACTCCAACCAAAAAAAAAAAAAAAAAAAACAAAACCAACTTTGCAACCATAAAGAAATGATGAACATTCTTCTATGACTGGGGTTGAGTGTAGGGGTAGGGAGTGGGATGGTCTTTCCTTTTTCATAACATGAATATACTAGCAAATAATTCACAACACTTCACTCAGCAATTAAACACGACAACTTGTGTTGATTTTTTTCTCTCTCTCTTCAAAACCCAGGGCAGTAAAATCCCAAGAAAGTTTTTCTGCCATTTCCTCTATCTGCCCCTTGTCCCTGAAGTTTGTCAATTGGAAGGAAGGAAGGATTGTCAAGTTATTCAAAATCTATGTTGGGTATTAAGAGTCCTGGGTTTAAGTTCCTTCATCACTGGTATTCTGTGCAATCTTGAACAGTTCCATTTCTCTTATAGATAAAACAGAGATAATAACACTTTGCATCAATCTCAAAGCCGTGTGTAGTGTGTAAAAGAATGCTTTGTTCCTTCCATCAATTAAATGTAGAGCATATTTAATATAATCTTTAATACCATAAGTTTAAAATGCTACTCCTTTATATACTTTCCCATTTAAGAAATTATTTTCCTTTAAAAAATAGGCAAAACATCACTTTCCTAAATACCACTGTTTGTCTTCTAAACTTTGCAAACTTAAATTTTCTCTGTATATGTTTCTGGTTCCCATTTTTCCACACACACCACATATACACTCATTCGATAACTTTATGGATGTGAGAGAAAAATCTCAAGATAACATAAGAAAATATAGAGGGATTTGAAATAAGGTCTCTTATCAAGCTTTCTTTTAAGTTTTAAAGCTACACATCTAGGTCATAAAATTGTGGTGTTTATTTAATCTTCAAAATGTTTGTGTTTAAGAATAATTCACATATTTAAATCAGAAAGAACATGAAGAAAACATCTAGGGCCTATGATAATGCCTGGTACACAGTAGATGCTGAATAAACTAGGAGACACTTCCTACTTTAACCTTAAACAGAAAAAATGAAACCCAGACCCCAGACTAAATCTGAGCATTAAAGGGGCCAGATTAATTGCTCGAGATTGTTTAGTGAGTTTAAGAGTTAGGTCAAGAATTTATTTCTCATAGTTTCCAGCTATTGTTTTTCCCAGCAACCTGTTGACTTGCTTATATAGGACTGTCAAATATAATCTGTCAAAGACACATCATGGAAAAAAATCAGAATGAAAAGTCCTTGTGTTCACCCTCTCCCAAAGTCACTCGACATGCCCACTTATGATGTGAAATATGTAAAGTAAATACATATATATATATAATATGCAAAATATACATCTTGGACATATTAGCTCAAAAGGCCTATTTTTAATGAAAAGTGTCAATAGCTAACCTTTCAAGACTTACTCTACTTTCCAGCACCGTTTGTAGGTGCATACAAGTGATCTGCAGTCCTCTGACCAGTTAAAAGTAAAGTGGCTGTTTCAGCAAAATGATTTTCTTTGTTTCTGTGTACTGTTGTGTTGATTTCTCTCAATTTCCCTAAGAATGATGCATTAACAACCTCAATGCATTACCATCCTAATAAACTTATCTTGCACTATTTTGGCCTATGTAATAGCTAACACATTGACAAAAGAAATCCAAGCTGATCAAAGCTTTCCTGACCACTTGTTAGCCAGGTCATGCTGTAAAATCATAACACAATGCACGCCTCTTCCATGGGGCACCACAAGGCAACGATTAAAAAAAAAAAAAAAAACCCTCACTTCCATATCCAGTGGAGTTGTAGTTTATTACTATAACCCTCCCAAGTCAAAAGGACACCAGTTTCAAGCCTTGCAACTTGGTGCAGACAGGATTTTTCCCTCTCAACCGACTCCGCTGGGCCTTTCTACCTGTCTTCTCCTACTGTCTACAGGTCCCGAACATTAGAAAATAGAAAATGTGATGTATTTAATCTTCAAAATGTTTGTGTTTAAGAATAATTCACATATTTAAATCAGAAAGAACATGAAGAAAACATCTAGGGCCTATGATAATGCCTGGTACACAGTAGATGCTGAATAAACTAGGAGACACTTCCTACTTTAACCTTAAACAGAAAAAATGAAACCCAGACCCCAGACTAAATCTGAGCATTAAAGGGGCCAGATTAATTGCTCGAGATTGTTTAGTGAGTTTAAGAGTTAGGTCAAGAATTTATTTCTCATAGTTTCCAGCTATTGTTTTTCCCAGCAACCTGTTGACTTGCTTATATAGGACTGTCAAATATAATCTGTCAAAGACACATCATGGAAAAAAATCAGAATGAAAAGTCCTTGTGTTCACCCTCTCCCAAAGTCACTCGACATGCCCACTTATGATGTGAAATATGTAAAGTAAATACATATATATATATAATATGCAAAATATACATCTTGGACATATTAGCTCAAAAGGCCTATTTTTAATGAAAAGTGTCAATAGCTAACCTTTCAAGACTTACTCTACTTTCCAGCACCGTTTGTAGGTGCATACAAGTGATCTGCAGTCCTCTGACCAGTTAAAAGTAAAGTGGCTGTTTCAGCAAAATGATTTTCTTTGTTTCTGTGTACTGTTGTGTTGATTTCTCTCAATTTCCCTAAGAATGATGCATTAACAACCTCAATGCATTACCATCCTAATAAACTTATCTTGCACTATTTTGGCCTATGTAATAGCTAACACATTGACAAAAGAAATCCAAGCTGATCAAAGCTTTCCTGACCACTTGTTAGCCAGGTCATGCTGTAAAATCATAACACAATGCACGCCTCTTCCATGGGGCACCACAAGGCAACGATTAAAAAAAAAAAAAAAAACCCTCACTTCCATATCCAGTGGAGTTGTAGTTTATTACTATAACCCTCCCAAGTCAAAAGGACACCAGTTTCAAGCCTTGCAACTTGGTGCAGACAGGATTTTTCCCTCTCAACCGACTCCGCTGGGCCTTTCTACCTGTCTTCTCCTACTGTCTACAGGTCCCGAACATTAGAAAATAGAAAATGTGATGATCTTTGTGTGTCTCTGTAAAATGTGTGTATGTGTGCGTGTGTTTGGGTGTAACGGGCCTTCTGTTTGGCCGCGCCGCCTGTCCGTCACGGAGCGGGCCAATGGCAGGCTGCCTTATATAAAATGAGTGTTTTTAGTCTCTCCGGGTTGCATGTACTGTATGTGGAGCAGTGTACAGTGAAGCGGAGGCAGAGCGGCTCCGCGAGCTCCTCTCCACTTTCCCATAGAGAACCCCTGACTGGCCACTGAGGGCGAGCCACACACACGCCCTCGCGCCCTGCGAGCCCGCGAGGTAAGTGCCCCCCATCCCCAGCCCTTCCCGGGCGCTCTCCCCGCACTTTCTGTTTTCCTACTCACTTGCGAGCCGCCGGGCTGCAGCCCCAAGGACTCCGCGGCAGGAGCAGCGGCGGCGGCGGCAGCCGGTAGGCTGGACTTGAGGAAGACGGAGGGAACCCCGCGCGTCCGGAGCCGCCGCCAACCGGCCGGCTCTCCGGGCACTTTCCCCCTCCGCCAAAACTTTGGGTCGGGAGAGGTCGAGGGCGAGGGTCGCGGCGGCCGCGCCGGCGGCGGGCGGGGGGCGCGGAGGCAGTGCCCTGCGGGCGGGAGGCTGGGGGCCGGGCTGGGGAGTAGTAGGCCAGCCGGTGCCAGGCTGCGTTTGCAACCAGCACCTCTCGGCACACAGGCAGCGCCGCCCGAGAGGGGCACGGGAGCCGGGGCGCGGGCAGGAGCTGCCCGAGGAAAACAACAACAGAGCCCTCACGCCGGCGGGCGGCTCGTGGCCGCCCGGGGAGCCCCAAACTTCATCTTGGCGAAAGTACGTGGAGCCCAGCCTGGGCTCGGCTGCCGGGGAGGTGGGGCCTGGGGAGTCGGGGCAGGGGAGGAAGGTACGAGCAGCCAGCCCTCAGTGGATTTATTGAACGTTCCATAAAGGCAACGATTAAAAAAAAACCCTCACTTCCATATCCAGTGGAGTTGTAGTTTATTACTATAACCCTCCCAAGTCAAAAGGACACCAGTTTCAAGCCTTGCAACTTGGTGCAGACAGGATTTTTCCCTCTCAACCGACTCCGCTGGGCCTTTCTACCTGTCTTCTCCTACTGTCTACAGGTCCCGAACATTAGAAAATAGAAAATGTGATGATCTTTGTGTGTCTCTGTAAAATGTGTGTATGTGTGCGTGTGTTTGGGTGTAACGGGCCTTCTGTTTGGCCGCGCCGCCTGTCCGTCACGGAGCGGGCCAATGGCAGGCTGCCTTATATAAAATGAGTGTTTTTAGTCTCTCCGGGTTGCATGTACTGTATGTGGAGCAGTGTACAGTGAAGCGGAGGCAGAGCGGCTCCGCGAGCTCCTCTCCACTTTCCCATAGAGAACCCCTGACTGGCCACTGAGGGCGAGCCACACACACGCCCTCGCGCCCTGCGAGCCCGCGAGGTAAGTGCCCCCCATCCCCAGCCCTTCCCGGGCGCTCTCCCCGCACTTTCTGTTTTCCTACTCACTTGCGAGCCGCCGGGCTGCAGCCCCAAGGACTCCGCGGCAGGAGCAGCGGCGGCGGCGGCAGCCGGTAGGCTGGACTTGAGGAAGACGGAGGGAACCCCGCGCGTCCGGAGCCGCCGCCAACCGGCCGGCTCTCCGGGCACTTTCCCCCTCCGCCAAAACTTTGGGTCGGGAGAGGTCGAGGGCGAGGGTCGCGGCGGCCGCGCCGGCGGCGGGCGGGGGGCGCGGAGGCAGTGCCCTGCGGGCGGGAGGCTGGGGGCCGGGCTGGGGAGTAGTAGGCCAGCCGGTGCCAGGCTGCGTTTGCAACCAGCACCTCTCGGCACACAGGCAGCGCCGCCCGAGAGGGGCACGGGAGCCGGGGCGCGGGCAGGAGCTGCCCGAGGAAAACAACAACAGAGCCCTCACGCCGGCGGGCGGCTCGTGGCCGCCCGGGGAGCCCCAAACTTCATCTTGGCGAAAGTACGTGGAGCCCAGCCTGGGCTCGGCTGCCGGGGAGGTGGGGCCTGGGGAGTCGGGGCAGGGGAGGAAGGTACGAGCAGCCAGCCCTCAGTGGATTTATTGAACGTTTCGTGTGCGTCGGTGACCGGGAACAGCAGCCCAGTTGCTCGTTCATCTGGAGAGTTGGGATCTGGGTGTTCCGGCCCCGCAGATCGGTGCCCTCTCACCCCCCAGCCCTAACCAAATGCGCGGCGAGTAGAGAAAGTGCTGTTTTAGTGCCAGAGTGGCTAGGAGGAAGAATAGAGGGAGAGGGGGAAGAGGGCGAGGGAGAAGGGGAGAGCGAAGAGGGAGGGAAAACCGGCGGGGGGGGGGGTGGGGTGGGGGGGGAGGAGGGCGAGAGAGAGAACCGGAGAGAACGGGAGAGAGAGAACGAGTGAACGGGAGGGAAGAGAGGAGGGGGAAGAGGAGGAGGGAGGCTGTGTCAGGATTTTGCTTGAATGTGGGATTATGTTGTGTCAATAAGTTTAAGGTGGAGAGAGCGAAGCTGGGGGTGGTGGTGGAGGGGAGGAGGAAGGCCTTGGCTGTTTAAAGTCTTATTTCTGAAGGTAAGTTATGGCATTGCATGGTCGCGATGACAGAAAACTTGCAGATCCTTTCTCCGGGGATGGGGTCGATGCCTCCAGAAAGAGCTCCCCAGCCCTCTGAAGCCACACTCTTGTTATACTGTTATTTGCTGCGATCCGGGTCGCTAGTAAATTACAGAAATCAGACTCGAGGTTTCTTTTCCTCCTCCACCTCGTCTCGCTCGCTCACCCTCAGAAATTTATTATTATTTTTTTATTTGGGGGTATTGTATGAAACTTAACGTGAGTCCTGTAATTTACAAGGACCCTGAATCCAAGAATCTGGAACACGTTTATATGTGAAATATACGCGATCATTTCAGCTAAATGAGGAAGGTAAAACGAAACGATGCAAAAAGCTAAGACACAACATGTACGACAGAGGAGTGGGGGGGGGGGAGAGGGAGAGACTGAGAGAGAAGCTATTTTTTGCTTTCCTTTCTACAGAAAGGAAAATAAAGCGTGCATTCCCCTTCCCTCTCGGTGTGTAGGGTCTAGTCAATATTTTAACTGTCTGAGGACAGATTAGTCCAGGTGGATCTCGTTGAAAAGTTTCGCGAGGTGGGGTGGAGGTGGGGGGGGGCACGAAGGGGAAGGTGGGTGGAGGTGGTGGGGGATGGGGCCGGAGCGAGCTCTGCCTCTGCTAATGGTCATTGGCCTGGGGCTTTGAAACCATTGCCTGTCCTGCTAATGACACGTCCAGTTCTAGTCTCCCGGCCGCGGACGCCGGGCTGCCGGGGACTGGGGTACTTTCCCCGCGCGGGGAGGGGCGTTCTTCGTCATCCCCTGGGGTAGCCCACTCGCGGCGTGGGGCCCCCACGCGCGCCCCCTTTCCTGCGCGCCGCCGCCACCTCTGCTCGCGCGACTTTTGTAGCCAGCCCGCGGCGAGGGGGCGCAGGGGGTCCCCGGCGCTGATGTCCCCGCGCGGCCACCCCGCTACCGCCCCACGCGCGCCGCGCGGTCCAAGCCCGGAATGGCAGCGCCGGGCCGGGCGGCCGTGCCTCCCCGGGGGGCAGCGGAGGCAGCGGCGGTGGCGGCGGGATCTTCGCCGGGGCCCGCGGGAGGAGGCGGCGAGGGAGGAGGAGGAGGGGAAGGAGGAGGAAGAGGAGGAGAGGGAGGTGTTTTCTCCCCAGACCGCCGCCAGTTCGGGCGGGGACGGGGACACCCCACTCGTTGCTCCTCCGTTATGGAAAGGTGTTTAGCAGACTTTTACGCCCGGAGTGTGGGATTTACACTTCATTTTTTTTTCTCCCCCCTCTTCCCCAAAGCAAGATGGACTCTATTCCCTTTCTCTTTCTCCCTCAGCCTCTGTCTTGTCAGCCTTTAAGATCGACATTTTGTACTAAGATGCAAACTTGATGGTGACCAGCAACAAAGCCTGGGTGGGATCCCTCGCTCCCTCCCTCTCCGTTTCGCAGCTTCCCCCTCCCCAACCTCGAAGACCTGGTGGCCCTGCACTAGACGCCGGGGGCTCTGGCGAATGTGTTCCCCGCTCGGTTGCGATCTCCAATCTCAGGATTGTGACTGGGGCCGGGCGTTTGGGCGACATATGTGGCCGCCCGGTTCTGCAGGGCTGAGGGCTGCGCTACCTGGACCCACTGCCTTCGCCTTGCCACCTCAGGCCGGCTTCTAGGCACGGGGAGACTCGGACAGCCTGTTTATTGCCATGATTTGGTTTCTGGTGCATTTCTCCTGGGGGCGGCGATCTCTTATTCAAGTTGATGAATGATCACCGTGTGGGTTTTGGGTGTGCAGAATGGATCAACTTTCTGCCATGTACATTACCGGGAGCAGGGAGAAAGTATGCTGGAGACACCCTAGAATGCCAGCTGGGCTAGTCTCAGCCTCTGCCCTTTGAAAACAGGGATCTTTTTTTGCCTCAAATGCCCCACAGTTTGCGCCTAGGGGTGGGGGTGGAGAGAAAGAGGGGTTGGTGGGGCGCTGGACTCTTGGTTTCGGGGTCCTTCCTTCCTAGATGTTGCGGGAGTTGGGATTCAATTGTAAAGCCTTACCATACTGATGATGTACCTTTATTTGATACTTTATAGGTCACTATCATATGACAGACTTTGCCGCAGTTCATCTTCCTCCCTGTGTACTTTCCATTTGCTTTCCTGAGTAAGTATGCAAACTCTTCACGGGGAAGCAGGATGGTATTAGCAATGCCATAGGGTCCTTGCTGTACACATAAGAAGATGCCTTATTGGGGTTGCAGCACCCCGGAAAACTTGTCTCACTGAATTTCTCATAGCAGAAGCCAATTTATGATTTTTTAGTATTTAGAATTTAGCTACGATTATTATTATTTTAAGATAGTTTAGATGTGTTTCACATTTTTCTGCAAGTTAGTGTCATTTGAATAGTTTTTCATTGATAACGAAATTTTACATAGAGTTGAAAGCCTAAGAAATTTAATACTAGATAATATTGTAGAAAGACTGTAGCTGAGTGGAGAGAATTCTTAAAACCCAAGGAAGCATTGGCCAAAAGACCTCTCTAAATAACAGTGACATTGGCTTCCTTTTAGACTGGGGGTCCTCGCTCCCTCCCTCTCCGTTTCGCAGCTTCCTCCCCAACCTCGAAGACCTGGTGGCCCTGCACTAGACGCCGGGGGCTCTGGCGAATGTGTTCCCCGCTCGGTTGCGATCTCCAATCTCAGGATTGTGACTGGGGCCGGGCGTTTGGGCGACATATGTGGCCGCCCGGTTCTGCAGGGCTGAGGGCTGCGCTACCTGGACCCACTGCCTTCGCCTTGCCACCTCAGGCCGGCTTCTAGGCACGGGGAGACTCGGACAGCCTGTTTATTGCCATGATTTGGTTTCTGGTGCATTTCTCCTGGGGGCGGCGATCTCTTATTCAAGTTGATGAATGATCACCGTGTGGGTTTTGGGTGTGCAGAATGGATCAACTTTCTGCCATGTACATTACCGGGAGCAGGGAGAAAGTATGCTGGAGACACCCTAGAATGCCAGCTGGGCTAGTCTCAGCCTCTGCCCTTTGAAAACAGGGATCTTTTTTTGCCTCAAATGCCCCACAGTTTGCGCCTAGGGGTGGGGTGGAGAGAAAGAGGGGTTGGTGGGGCGCTGGACTCTTGGTTTCGGGGTCCTTCCTTCCTAGATGTTGCGGGAGTTGGGATTCAATTGTAAAGCCTTACCATACTGATGATGTACCTTTATTTGATACTTTATAGGTCACTATCATATGACAGACTTTGCCGCAGTTCATCTTCCTCCCTGTGTACTTTCCATTTGCTTTCCTGAGTAAGTATGCAAACTCTTCACGGGGAAGCAGGATGGTATTAGCAATGCCATAGGGTCCTTGCTGTACACATAAGAAGATGCCTTATTGGGGTTGCAGCACCCCGGAAAACTTGTCTCACTGAATTTCTCATAGCAGAAGCCAATTTATGATTTTTTAGTATTTAGAATTTAGCTACGATTATTATTATTTTAAGATAGTTTAGATGTGTTTCACATTTTTCTGCAAGTTAGTGTCATTTGAATAGTTTTTCATTGATAACGAAATTTTACATAGAGTTGAAAGCCTAAGAAATTTAATACTAGATAATATTGTAGAAAGACTGTAGCTTGTGAGTGGAGAGAATTCTTAAAAACCCAAGGAAGCATTGGCCAAAAGACCTCTCTAAATAACAGTGACTGGTATTGGCTTCCTTTTATTCTGGGCACTCTTTTCTTGGGGACTTGTGCTGTTTTTAACAATTACCTTGTAGTGGGGAAGAGTAGACTGGGCAGTGTAGTCAATTTAGCATTTAATGTACCAGCTTGATTGAAAAAGCAAACTGTCCTAATTGATCATAATTTATAAATTTGGAGACATTGGTTATATTTTGACAGTCTGTATACGTGAAAAATAGCGACTTTGAAATCTGTTGCTGAGTGCCTTTTTCAGATCTATGCCCCCAGTTGGAGAAGTTGGTGAAATAACCTGGGACAGTAAGTGCCTAAAAAGTTTGTTTTTGAGAAGTAACCGTCTAGGTGAAAACTGAGGGGCTTAACATTTGAAAGCAGCGTGGTAAGCCCAAGCTTTAGAAAACCAACGTGTAATTTTGCTCCTCCACTGCAAGAAACACCTCAGGTACTCTTTAGTTGCTGATACGTTAAGAAAACTGGTCGTACTAAATTGTGTACATCAATTTCAGTGCTTTGTAATATTACCATAATGAAGACAGACTGTATTTTGTGAATGAAAATGGACTTCAATTCAGTTTTCCATAAAAGAAAAGGGACCTTATTTTGTTTTATTCTCTAGCTGCTGTGATACTGTGTATGTTAGCAAAAGATTGTCTTCATATCGAGAGGACTTGAATTTGAAGACCAAGCTTTTCTGATAGTTTCTATATGGTAGCAAAGTATACTTTGAAAATATCATGTTATTTGGAATATTTAGGAAAGTCTCCTAATATGTCACATGCATAGCAGGCCAATTGGAGTGGTCAGAATGAGCTCAGTCTGTAAGATGAATGTAGTGCACACTGAAATATGGGGATTTCAGCATCTTTGACTTTTTTAAGCTTGTTTGCAAGAGAAGTTTTCATTTTTAAACGTATGGCAAGAGTATTCAAAATGCATTCCTGATTACTAGGAATACCACATTTGTACATGATTGAAAGCCTAAGAAATTTAATACTAGATAATATTGTAGAAAGACTGTAGCTTGTGAGTGGAGAGAATTCTTAAAAACCCAAGGAAGCATTGGCCAAAAGACCTCTCTAAATAACAGTGACTGGTATTGGCTTCCTTTTATTCTGGGCACTCTTTTCTTGGGGACTTGTGCTGTTTTTAACAATTACCTTGTAGTGGGGAAGAGTAGACTGGGCAGTGTAGTCAATTTAGCATTTAATGTACCAGCTTGATTGAAAAAGCAAACTGTCCTAATTGATCATAATTTATAAATTTGGAGACATTGGTTATATTTTGACAGTCTGTATACGTGAAAAATAGCGACTTTGAAATCTGTTGCTGAGTGCCTTTTTCAGATCTATCCCCCCAGTTGGAGAAGTTGGTGAAATAACCTGGGACAGTAAGTGCCTAAAAAGTTTGTTTTTGAGAAGTAACCGTCTAGGTGAAAACTGAGGGGCTTAACATTTGAAAGCAGCGTGGTAAGCCCAAGCTTTAGAAAACCAACGTGTAATTTTGCTCCTCCACTGCAAGAAACACCTCAGGTACTCTTTAGTTGCTGATACGTTAAGAAAACTGGTCGTACTAAATTGTGTACATCAATTTCAGTGCTTTGTAATATTACCATAATGAAGACAGACTGTATTTTGTGAATGAAAATGGACTTCAATTCAGTTTTCCATAAAAGAAAAGGGACCTTATTTTGTTTTATTCTCTAGCTGCTGTGATACTGTGTATGTTAGCAAAAGATTGTCTTCATATCGAGAGGACTTGAATTTGAAGACCAAGCTTTTCTGATAGTTTCTATATGGTAGCAAAGTATACTTTGAAAATATCATGTTATTTGGAATATTTAGGAAAGTCTCCTAATATGTCACATGCATAGCAGGCCAATTGGAGTGGTCAGAATGAGCTCAGTCTGTAAGATGAATGTAGTGCACACTGAAATATGGGGATTTCAGCATCTTTGACTTTTTTAAGCTTGTTTGCAAGAGAAGTTTTTCATTTTTAAACGTATGGCAAGAGTATTCAAAATGCATTCCTGATTACTAGGGAATACCACATTTGTACATGCGAGGCACATTATTTTGTTCACTGGAGCAAACTTTTAATGTTAGTTCTTTCCCAATGGAAATATATTTGACCAATTCAAAATTTAAAATGGGAATCAGTAATTTCCAGAATAAAAGCGATCTAATGAGTTCTTGCATTTCTTTGAGATATCAAATAACTGCTTCATTAAAACAATATTTTCAAGCAAAACCTTGGTCGTTGAAGTCAGTAACTTTTATAGTGTTAAAACTTGAAGTGATGATTTTAAAACATCACACTGACAGTGAACTACAAGTTATTTGCATCTAAAATATATTTATTAGATTTAAGGCTCAGTTTTCACAGTAAGATTTTAGATAGCGGTTTTGTTCTATATTGCCAAGAGTTTTCAAACTTCCCATTTTATTATTCTGCATATCTCTATTAAGTTCTGAAACTGAAGTCTTAATTTGCATTTCACATTTATTGAAAGATGGGTTCATCTGTGATGTTTCTTAGTGGTATATCTTTGGAGGTACTGTGTCGGTTTCAGGAAGAATCTTCCCCTAAGGAGTTACTAATGAAACTTTGCAATTTTGACACCTTTCTTTATGTCCATCTTGATCTTTATATCCAGATTAAAAAAGAAATTTCAGGTTTATGAGTTTGTGAAGTAGCCAGCTTTCGACGTGTCTAGCTCTGCTGTATGACTTGAAAAGTGTAAAGGACCTTTGACCTTATAGACTTGATCTTTATACTTCATCTATTGAAACAGATTTGTTTAGACATTAAATTTAGAACATAGCTCTGATAGCTAGGATGAACATAGAATTATGGTTTGCTTGTGTTGTGACTATGTAATTGATAACTTCTTTTTGTATATAGTTGAAGAAGGAACAACAGCCTTAAAAGAATGTGGCACAACTCATGAGAGTCTAATTCAGTAGCTAAACTATTTATAAGGCCATATTTTTCAGTAAAATTATAGGCGTTATTTCTAATTATTAATCAGCAGCCAACATACTTAGTGTTTATGTTTTCCTACATTTCATAAAGAGTGTGGTTAAAGCAAGGGCCATATTTTTTAATAGGATCTTACCATGAATATCAATGACTTTAATATTAGAAGTCTTTAATAGAAGTAATAAAGACTTCACAGTTCAGCCCTATTAAAGGAACTTTTTGAAAATAGCCTCACTATAGATGTGCCTATTTTTTGCTGTACTAAAAGAAACCCCTGAAATTACTAGTCCCTTGCAGGAGTGCAGAAATGTTTAAAATTGTGTTTTTAAATGTTCTGAATTACCAAATACAGGCAATTAATATTGGCGTGTTTCATCACCACCATTGTGGCATATATTTTAAAATTTAAGCTTAAGCAGGTGTTTAACTTAAGACATTTTTCTTGAACTTGCAGTTTGAAGTCCACCTCATTTTTAACATTTCCTCATCAAGAGCACCTTTTAAAATAGGTCTGAGTGGTATCTCTCCTGTATTTTTAGTCAGCTTCCTTCCTCTCACTATGAAATGAAAACAGCCCAAACTATAAAAACATTGTAATTTCACTCCTTCGTTTCTATTACATGCCCCAAGTAAATCAGATGCAAGTGGTCCTCAGGCTACACTTTGAGAAACACTGCTCTGAAGGTAGTAAGAACTAAGGCTAGAGACTGAATGGACATTCTTCCAGCTTGAAGATTCTGTGGCTGTAATTCCATCAGTGAATTTGTACTACCTCAAGGGCAGTACCGCACACTGTGTCGAACTGTCGAGATTTCTGTATTTTAAGTCATACCTGAGGAAAGCAGTTTTTGAGTTCAGCTTTACTCAACATTTATATGTGTTCATATTATCCCTTAACAAGGCAATTACAGTTTCTTGAAATTTAGGACATCATGGTAAAACTGTAAAGATATACTCAGAAAATCCTCATGTATTAATGGGGAATGTTTTCTTTTTTTTCTTTCAAAGGAAAAGATAACGTGAGAATTGAAAATAAGTACCAATTACACAACAGAAATTCAAAAGAAGACAAGCCAATAAAGAATTCTATCTAAAAGTATATAGAAACAGAAAATGAATGAATAAGGGAATGAAGAGAATGAAAGATTTAAAGGATTAAATATAAACCATGAAGCACTGATACACCTTCCAAAATATAAACTTAATAAGTAAAAATATGTGAGTCAGTTCAAGGATCTAGATAATAAAATAGCTTCAGATAGTGAGGAGGTTGTATGAAATATAAAGTAAAAATTAAGAATGAATTGGATTTTATGAAATCTTAGAAAAGTGAAAACTATTGTAAAATATTGATTAAATAATTAAACCAGTAGTTAAATATAGCCCTTGGGTGAAAAGATCAGGGAATAAAACAGAAGCTCCTTGATTGGTATAACTGAGATCCTGAAAAGACAAAGACAAGTTTGGATATTTTGCAAAGGGAATAATTAAATAAATGATCGATAACTTATTTCAAATGGGGATAAAAGTTGCTTAAAGCAACTGTTTATCTCAAATGTCTTTGAGCTATATGGTAAGAAATGCTGTTTGTATTCTAGTACACATAATAAAACCTGGAACAAAAGTTTCCTGAAATGGAACTAAAAGCAGTACTCTGGTAATTTTCTATTCTTATGTAATCTTTATAAACCTAATCTGTTCCAAACTATTTTATTAAAAAAAACACAGGCTGCCATTCATGAAATTTATTTTATGACTTAAATTTAAAAAACACCAATTTGCTTGCAAAATATGGAACTCCCCAGGCCTCATCTTCAAATTCTGATTCAGTGTATGGGGGCAGGGCCTAGGAATCTGCATTTTAGCTATTACTGCTGGTAATTCTGAGGCAGTGTAAGGTCCTCCGGTACTCTTTGAGGACTCATATAAGGAACTGATGGATAAAGATCGAATGGGAGTCACGTACTTGAAGGAGGAATTAAGTGTTCATTGATCACTGAGGTCTTTTCCAGGGTTTCAAGATTCTATGGCTGGTGTTTTTTTTTTTTGCCAGTATGTTTACAATACTCAGAGGACCATCATCATTGTCCGTAGATGTCCCATCATAGCAGGTACAGTATATGGAGCAGAGGCGTTACAAACCAAGAGCCCTGGGTTTCATTCTTGATTCCTCTCAAGCTGAGGAACTTTGGGTTTCTATGGACTTCAGAATAAACTTCCATTATCATATGTGCAGATGGGCATCTTGTATATAGAAACAGAAAATGAATGAATAAGGGAATGAAGAGAATGAAAGATTTAAAGGATTAAATATAAACCATGAAGCACTGATACACCTTCCAAAATATAAACTTAATAAGTAAAAATATGTGAGTCAGTTCAAGGATCTAGATAATAAAATAGCTTCAGATAGTGAGGAGGTTGTATGAAATATAAAGTAAAAATTAAGAATGAATTGGATTTTATGAAATCTTAGAAAAGTGAAAACTATTGTAAAATATTGATTAAATAATTAAACCAGTAGTTAAATATAGCCCTTGGGTGAAAAGATCAGGGAATAAAACAGAAGCTCCTTGATTGGTATAACTGAGATCCTGAAAAGACAAAGACAAGTTTGGATATTTTGCAAAGGGAATAATTAAATAAATGATCGATAACTTATTTCAAATGGGGATAAAAGTTGCTTAAAGCAACTGTTTATCTCAAATGTCTTTGAGCTATATGGTAAGAAATGCTGTTTGTATTCTAGTACACATAATAAAACCTGGAACAAAAGTTTCCTGAAATGGAACTAAAAGCAGTACTCTGGTAATTTTCTATTCTTATGTAATCTTTATAAACCTAATCTGTTCCAAACTATTTTATTAAAAAAAACACAGGCTGCCATTCATGAAATTTATTTTATGACTTAAATTTAAAAAACACCAATTTGCTTGCAAAATATGGAACTCCCCAGGCCTCATCTTCAAATTCTGATTCAGTGTATGGGGGCAGGGCCTAGGAATCTGCATTTTAGCTATTACTGCTGGTAATTCTGAGGCAGTGTAAGGTCCTCCGGTACTCTTTGAGGACTCATATAAGGAACTGATGGATAAAGATCGAATGGGAGTCACGTACTTGAAGGAGGAATTAAGTGTTCATTGATCACTGAGGTCTTTTCCAGGGTTTCAAGATTCTATGGCTGGTGTTTTTTTTTTTTGCCAGTATGTTTACAATACTCAGAGGACCATCATCATTGTCCGTAGATGTCCCATCATAGCAGGTACAGTATATGGAGCAGAGGCGTTACAAACCAAGAGCCCTGGGTTTCATTCTTGATTCCTCTCAAGCTGAGGAACTTTGGGTTTCTATGGACTTCAGAATAAACTTCCATTATCATATGTGCAGATGGGCATCTTAATATTTGCCATGCAACAGTATGAGAGTTATGTAAAGACAATAATGTCTGTAATGACCCTTATCCACAGTCAGTACTCAATAGGATATATTTTTATAGTTATATTTTATCTCACCCCAACTCCAACCAAGTTTGAAATTTCTTAAGGCCATTCGTTTCAATTTTGTTTCCTCCAAAGTAATTTTCAATTCTGGTATCAATAAAGCACTGGTTCATTTTTAACTGGATGTGAGGTACTGGACAAGCAAGTTGTTACTGAAGGAAATAATAGGAATAAACAGAAGGAAAAAAGAAATACAGCTGAGGTATGCCACATTTAAGTACAGTGCTTCGGGTTTGGGCAGTGATTCTACTGTCTCTTTAAAAAAACAGCACAGGACAGGACACCATTTAGAATGGTTAGTTGACAGCACTGGGCATTTTCTTAGGTGATTTTGATACATCTTGGAATGTCTTAGAGCATCAATTCTCAAACTTTCCTACCAAGACACATGTGGCTGATGTTTTCACGTGGGGCACTATGATTTCCCTGGTTATAGACATAGATAAAGTATGCAATTGACTTTATAGGTAGTTCACAGTGTGATAAAGCCACTTCTTTCCCTTTTAAGAAATTATGTCAGAAAATAAGTAAGAGTGATGTTACTATAATGAAAACCTTGAATACATTTGCATATATGCTTGTAAAATCCTTTATAAACTGTGGTGGGTTAACTTTTTGTAACAAAATTACTTGGGGGTACTCCTCACAAGTAATTAACATGTGACATGCCTTTGTGTCACGGCATGGCATGAAGATTGAGAACCATTATATCCAAAGTGCATAACAAATTATATCACACAAAATGGCACTTAAATCACAAAGAGGGCCAGACTAACAAGATGGATGGCAAATACCCCAAATCCATGAAATCTTGAACAGTGTGAAAATCAGAAGCCAGGGGAAATACAGCCTGTGGTTAAATGCAAAGGAAGTGCAATAGACTCCTTGTCCTATAGGGCTCAAACTTGAATGCTTATGGCCTCCAACAGACATTTATTTTTAAGTAGTCTCAATGTTCATTTAATTTATTTAAATAAAATGGAATAACTTTGTATTTCTGAATTTTGGCCGCACCCTGTGGCTTGAGGGGTCTTAGGTCCCTGACAAAGGATTGAATCCGGGTCCTCAATAGTGAGAGGTTGGAACCCTGACCAGTGAACCAGTGAATCAGGGTATTCCTTAACTTTTTAGAATACATTTGCCAGGAACATCTGCCTACTTGGCTGAATTTTAATTTGCCTTACTTTTTTATCTCTAATAAATGCATAAACTGTATCTTGCCGGAGTGATATTGGATATACATTCACAATCCTATATCTAAAAAAGTCTCTGAAAAACTAAAAAGGTTTTGTTCTTCCAAAAGTTTGACATCAAAACTCACTTGTCAAAGTGAGTCAGGCAGAACCTGACCCAGAGTGTCATGGATCTGTTTAGAATAGTTTTTAAAGCATACTTAAAATATTGACATATTTTGGTACAGGTAGTAGTACGGTTGATTATGAGGCGCTGTCTTAAGTTGAGCGAGGAGTGTTGCATAGGATATGTTATATGCTCCATCTGCCCTTTTTAAAATCCACAAAAATGTGAAGCATACTTGGACCTAAGGGTTTTATATAAAGGACTGTGATTTTATTGTAGGAACTTCCTTGGTCCACAAAGTGAAAATATAGAGTATTCCTCCCCATTTAGCTCATGGGGAGGAATATACATGCACATGCATGCTAATCGAACCTCATCTTTCTATTTTGACATTGTGATTCATTTTTGGTTGGTGTAGTTTTTAGTTTTATGAAACAAACACAAACACACTGATAGCTGTAGCTTTGAATACTTCTACCATGTTGAACATTGCTCATAACAGTGAACGAAATTTAGGTTACTTTCATTATGGTTTACTCTTAGGAGAAATTTTATGAAGGAGTTATATTTTCTTCATTGCTTTGCTACTTGAATGTTTCTTTCCTTCACTCAGTAAGGTAAAAATGAAAGTGTTTTCTGCAAATTTGGTCTCCCTCTCAGGTGAGATGTTTCTGGGTTGTATTGTTTTATAGAGGTTCTAGATATCTTTATTTTCAATAATTAACTGTGAAATGCTGAATTAAGATCTTTTATCTGTACTTCTAATTTCCTATTTAAAAAACGCTATAAAATGGGAAAGTATGAAGTGAGAGTCTATATGACTCTCTAGGAATAAAGTAGTAGCTGTATCTGAACTATTGCTATGATAAGACTTAAATCCATCTTCATTTGGTAGATTAAAATTGTTAATGGCTATAAAAAGTTTTTTTCAACTTACTATTTGTTGATGCAGCTACATCCTTTGGTGTAGGAAAGCTACAAATTGAGTAATTCAGAGGGAGTCTTATTAACAGTGCTGATTCTTTTAATATTAAAAAATGCTGAATTGTTTCTCAGCTTTTGGTGCACCTCTCAAAACTCATCCAAGTGTAGAGTTCTCATTGACTGAAAAGAGAATGTGGTGAAGCATGGAACAAAATGAGAAAATAATTCTCTACATCCAGCTGTCAAACTTTGATTGTATTTCGTGTTACTGAAGTTACCATTCTTTTCTTTCTCTCTCTTACATCCTTCCTTTCCTCCCCCCACTCCCCTTCCCCTTTATCTGTCCTGTTTCAGTCGGTTATTATATTCACTAATGTGCATCTGTGATACTGTCTAGAAATGTTTGAGAATGAGAATGTTGGGTTACACCTTTTTTTTAAACCATTATTTGATTTTAAAGATTTATTTGTAGCTTTTGAGTCTTTTTAGTAGTCATCAATGCATATAATGAAGTTGTCATTTATGAATTCAAGACCTACACAGTCCCTTACATAGGTATCAGTTAGGACGGGTAATTAGGAACCTTTACCGGGGCTATCTGAAGTAAAGGCACCTGTTGTTTTTATGAAATAAATTCCTTATCCAATCATTTTTGTTTTTTAGAGTGATAGTGTGATTACATGGTTTTATGTATATTTAAGGGAAAATTAAAAGCCGTTTTTGGAAGAGTAGCCCAAATAGTATTTCACTTTGGGAGGAAGGGAGAAAGATAATTTGCTGTCAAATGCTTTACCGCTGAGCTGAACCCCTTGGGAGAAAGATATTTGAATTGAGGGCCTCCTTATGAGATATGTTTTGTTTTTACTGCTTTGTTTTTCACAACAACTTTCTGATGAGAGGTGACCCTGTTTTAATGATGAGGAAACTAAGTCTCAGGTTAAGTAATTTGCTGAAAGTGACACAGCCAGCAAGTGACTATGCCAGGCTTAGAATACCTGTTTTGCTGTGCCACCCTCTCCTAGGCTTATTCTTTATTATTTACCTGACTTTAGGACCACATTCCAAAAGGCTGGAAATGAAAGACTTCAGGCTACTTCTAGCTAAAAATTCCCTCTGATTTTTCTTTCTCCTAAAAGAGTGATCATCTTCATTCTGAAGTGATAGGGCTTGGAATACTGTCCTCTGTCAGTCTTAAGAAAGGTATACGAGAAAGTCTCTGAGCTGGGGCTAGTTGTCCATTTTCCTCTGTGAGGTCACAATCAAAGACCAGACCGGCCTGAAGCTTACTTTATAAACTGATAGTTAGAGAACGTTCTTTCTATTTGGTACATCTAGTATAGGAATGTCTAATACTCCAGTTACAGGTTTCACTATTAATTCCTCTGGTACAGTGGCAGCCAGCAATCATCAATCATTCTTCCCAAGGAGTTTTTTTGGGGGGCGGTAAATAGTCTATATGTTTTTTTTTAATAGTTTTTTTTTTTTTTGCCACTTCTATTGGTCTTTTCATTTGTTTCCATCTTTGTTCTTTTGGCCTGTGTGGGCCTCCCATCACAGTGGCCTCTCTCGCTGCAGAGCACTGGCTCTGCAGCATGTGGGATCTTCCCAGGCCAGGGGTGGAACCGGTGCCCCTTGCACTGCAAGGCGTTGTCCTTACCCACTGGACCACCAGGGAAGCCCCTAGTCTATATGTTTTTACTCTGGTACTTTTAAATGCTTAATCAGTGAATATATTTTATGAAAGGAATTTAACTGTTTAATATAATGTTATAAAATGGTTTTTCGGCATTTGCTTTGAAAAGAAATTCAGTGTTCATGGAACAAATTAATAAGCAGATTTCATAGACTCTTTTCAGAGTGTCTGATGAGCAAACATGAATTAGAGGGTTAGTCAGAAGTTACCAGTTGTCAAAGCGACTTCTGGGTACTTTCGATTTATTTTACCTGAGAAACTTATTTCTGCTGTGATAAGTAGAAGAGATTTTATGAATTACAAATTTATATACATGTAGCAAATGATTTAAAACTACAAAGTAATGTTGCTTTTTTTGTACTAATAGCCCTATTCATGTGAAATTAAATTCTTTTATCTTTGCAGAGTCAGAGCATAATTCAGATACAGAAAGTAATGAATTTGTTGTTCTTTTAAAATGGCTTCTTTTTCCCTGACCCATGAAACCTAGAAATAGGGTATTTTTTGTTTTTGGCAAAATAGCTTTTGTGAATGATAATCTTATGAAGAATACTCTTTCTGGGTACTGGGTGAGTCATGCCTTGGTGAGGGTGTGTTGGGCTTCTGTTTCTTGGCTTTCATCCCCCCCACAGTAAAGCACTTACATACTATTCTCATTCAAATAAGCTGGTAAACTGAGTAAGTTCTGTGGCATCTAGCACATTTCTTATAAATTGTTTTCTTGGGTCATGTTCAAAGACCATTTTGCATGTTAAATAATTTGGTCTAGTGTAGGTGAGGTTCAGATAGCAAAACCAGTTACTGATTTAATTCACTGGTCAGAACTGGGCCCCTGCAGTGTGTTGATGCTGACTTACACTTTGAGGATTTGAAGATGAGCAGCTCTTCTCCTCAAAGCAAGTATTTTCTACTGGCTGGAAAAGTCCAGGAGATATAAATATATATAAATTGTTCTGACAGATACGGCATAAAATAGTACTGAATAAAAACCACTTAAACGCTGGCTAATTCCAACAGAGGAGCTGACATTGAAATATAGAAGGAGTTTCTTCCTGTGGCACTGCGTATGTCCTAACTGTCATTAGGTTTGTAAACTCATTTAGTCCAAGCACTGGCGTGGATTTTAAATGCTTAATCAGTGAATATATTTTATGAAAGGAATTTAACTGTTTAATATAATGTTATAAAATGGTTTTTCGGCATTTGCTTTGAAAAGAAATTCAGTGTTCATGGAACAAATTAATAAGCAGATTTCATAGACTCTTTTCAGAGTGTCTGATGAGCAAACATGAATTAGAGGGTTAGTCAGAAGTTACCAGTTGTCAAAGCGACTTCTGGGTACTTTCGATTTATTTTACCTGAGAAACTTATTTCTGCTGTGATAAGTAGAAGAGATTTTATGAATTACAAATTTATATACATGTAGCAAATGATTTAAAACTACAAAGTAATGTTGCTTTTTTTGTACTAATAGCCCTATTCATGTGAAATTAAATTCTTTTATCTTTGCAGAGTCAGAGCATAATTCAGATACAGAAAGTAATGAATTTGTTGTTCTTTTAAAATGGCTTCTTTTTCCCTGACCCATGAAACCTAGAAATAGGGTATTTTTTGTTTTTGGCAAAATAGCTTTTGTGAATGATAATCTTATGAAGAATACTCTTTCTGGGTACTGGGTGAGTCATGCCTTGGTGAGGGTGTGTTGGGCTTCTGTTTCTTGGCTTTCATCCCCCCCACAGTAAAGCACTTACATACTATTCTCATTCAAATAAGCTGGTAAACTGAGTAAGTTCTGTGGCATCTAGCACATTTCTTATAAATTGTTTTCTTGGGTCATGTTCAAAGACCATTTTGCATGTTAAATAATTTGGTCTAGTGTAGGTGAGGTTCAGATAGCAAAACCAGTTACTGATTTAATTCACTGGTCAGAACTGGGCCCCTGCAGTGTGTTGATGCTGACTTACACTTTGAGGATTTGAAGATGAGCAGCTCTTCTCCTCAAAGCAAGTATTTTCTACTGGCTGGAAAAGTCCAGGAGATATAAATATATATAAATTGTTCTGACAGATACGGCATAAAATAGTACTGAATAAAAACCACTTAAACGCTGGCTAATTCCAACAGAGGAGCTGACATTGAAATATAGAAGGAGTTTCTTCCTGTGGCACTGCGTATGTCCTAACTGTCATTAGGTTTGTAAACTCATTTAGTCCAAGCACTGGCGTGGATTTTAAAAATCAGACTTTTAACCCTAATTTGGCCTGGCTTTTATTTAATTATTAGTGCATTCTTTCGGCTTTTAGTCTATTTAAAAGACAGTGACTTTTTTTTTTTTTGATGAAGTTTTCAATCTGCATTAAGTTACATTTCAGTTCAGTGTTTCGGACTTTTTATTTATATTTACTTCTTAATTTATTGCTATTGATGTCACAGTCTGTAGGACAACACTTTTGATGTAAAGAGAAGGGTTTGAGAATTCCATGTACTTTACACCAAATCACGTTAAAAGTGTAGTGCATAGAATAAGTTTGAGCTATGTGTTCAAACACATTCCAATAAAAATATCGTCAACTGTTGTGGCTTAGCACTGCTTCTTACTTAGATAAATTACACTAGTTATAAGTATATGTATTAATAAGATCTGAAGCCCAGTTATTAAACACAGCATGAAATTCTAAACAGGTGAAAATGTACTTTTCTATCCATGAGCAATTGTAGATTAAGAATTATGCTCAGTGCTTCCATCAAGCGGTTTTCAGGTTCTCCAGAATGTTTTCAACCTTGATTTACAACTGTGGTGTCTTCTCATGGCTTAGTAAGTTGTGACCTGGAATACACACATGAGTTTGGTCCTCTTTCTCTTTTATGCTTAGTAATCTGGCTTCTGATCTTTGGATTTCCCTTTGACTTGATCAGGCCTTCAGTATCACATTTTAAAATCAGATGACTTTTGTGTTTGTTACACCTCAGAATGTAGGCACTTTCACCCAGTTTTATTTGTGGCCTCCTTCTGACTGGTCATTTCTGGACATCAACATAGTTTAGATTAAAACTTTTGTTTTGAAAATACTGCTCGAAAATAGTGTTCCAAATGTCAACCCTGGGTGCTTTAATAACAAATACATTCATAAACAAAATCGTAAGGAAGAAAATGATCTGGAAAAATATTTCTTCATAAGCTCACACCATTGATAATGACCCTAATGTTTACATTAAAGAAGCAAAGAGGAACGGAGACACACACGAGAATGATTTGTGAGTCTTCCGTTCAGTCACAGAGCTGTTCGACATCATGGAAGTAGTTAGTCAGATCTCTTTTTAATAGTCCTCACTATGAGAATCAATTTCTTTTTTAAGTTTTGTATATGGATATGCATTAAGTTTTATATATGGGCTTCCTTGGTGGCTCCGATAGTAAAGAATCTGCCTGCTGTGCGGGAGACCCAGGTTTGATTCCTGATTTGGGAAGATCCCCTGGAGCAGGAAATGGCAACCCACTCCATTATTCTTGCTTGGAGAATTCCATGGACAGGGGAGCCTGGTGGGCTACAGTCCATGGAGTTGCAAAGAGCTGGACAAAACTGGTGCACTAACACATGCGTTTTTATCTTATTTGGTGCTTTACATTATTTGCCCCAGACAGCATGTTCAGATTTGTTGTAAAGCCCAGGGTTTTCAAAACTCTTAATGATTTTCTGCGTACAGCCTCTGCATAAATTTAAATCCATACAGAAATCTTTTGTAGCTTGAAAGGTCTTGGGACTCAGTCTTGAGGGTTGGATGTAGCATTATGCATCTGAGGATCTGGTCTCACACTCACAGTGATGAGTTTACTGCATCATGAATCAGTGTACATTTTACTTCTTTAATTTTTTTAGGTAACTGTATGTATCATTCCTGACGTATATTTCAGCTACAGCCAGATGATCATAAAGTCTAATATATAGGTCCTAATAATTAGGGTGATTGATGCTTTTCTTCATTAAAGATGTTTTCCTGCCAGGTTTTGACATGCGTAGTTTTTCAAAATTAACTATATGTTCTGTTGACAGATTATAATTTCAGAACGTTGCATATATGTTTCTAATTGATCTTGAGTTAGCGGTGGATACTTGAAGTTCTACCATTCCCAGGTTCTAGCAGTAATCAGTGATCTGTGAAGTGCCCAGGGGGAGCTGCATAAAGGAATCCAAGAACTGATCATTAGAAGAGCAGTCTTTGGGAAGGCAAATGATTGGCCTCTATCATATCTATTTGGTCATTCTGGGTTCTGTATATTGATTTGTCTTTATTTTATGCAACATGTATTTATTGAGTACTTGTTATGTGTAAAGCTGGAGTAGGAATTCTGGAATAAAAGGGTGATAGATCTGGCTTCAGGATTTCTAGTATGGCAATGATACACCTGTGGAGTAGGAAATAAAGATGCTGTAATATCCATGGGACCCAGGGATGATGATACGGTTGTTAGGAGACAATTAGAAAAATTGGGGTGGATGTGAACTATGGTTATTTAGCTTAATGTTTAGGCATCCTCGCCAGAATGCTTTTCAGGCTAAGTGGAAAGCCCAGGCGAACCCCATCCTGGCCACCTTCAGTTGTGTCGTCATCCAAGCTAATGGTCTCTGGACTTTTAAGTGTTATTTTACTGAAGGTAGGAGAATTTGACAATGTGTCCTCAATATCTATATTATTTATAACAAATATTAATGGTAGTAGAACATTATTTGCCCCAGACAGCATGTTCAGATTTGTTGTAAAGCCCAGGGTTTTCAAAACTCTTAATGATTTTCTGCGTACAGCCTCTGCATAAATTTAAATCCATACAGAAATCTTTTGTAGCTTGAAAGGTCTTGGGACTCAGTCTTGAGGGTTGGATGTAGCATTATGCATCTGAGGATCTGGTCTCACACTCACAGTGATGAGTTTACTGCATCATGAATCAGTGTACATTTTACTTCTTTAATTTTTTTAGGTAACTGTATGTATCATTCCTGACGTATATTTCAGCTACAGCCAGATGATCATAAAGTCTAATATATAGGTCCTAATAATTAGGGTGATTGATGCTTTTCTTCATTAAAGATGTTTTCCTGCCAGGTTTTGACATGCGTAGTTTTTCAAAATTAACTATATGTTCTGTTGACAGATTATAATTTCAGAACGTTGCATATATGTTTCTAATTGATCTTGAGTTAGCGGTGGATACTTGAAGTTCTACCATTCCCAGGTTCTAGCAGTAATCAGTGATCTGTGAAGTGCCCAGGGGGAGCTGCATAAAGGAATCCAAGAACTGATCATTAGAAGAGCAGTCTTTGGGAAGGCAAATGATTGGCCTCTATCATATCTATTTGGTCATTCTGGGTTCTGTATATTGATTTGTCTTTATTTTATGCAACATGTATTTATTGAGTACTTGTTATGTGTAAAGCTGGAGTAGGAATTCTGGAATAAAAGGGTGATAGATCTGGCTTCAGGATTTCTAGTATGGCAATGATACACCTGTGGAGTAGGAAATAAAGATGCTGTAATATCCATGGGACCCAGGGATGATGATACGGTTGTTAGGAGACAATTAGAAAAATTGGGGTGGATGTGAACTATGGTTATTTAGCTTAATGTTTAGGCATCCTCGCCAGAATGCTTTTCAGGCTAAGTGGAAAGCCCAGGCGAACCCCATCCTGGCCACCTTCAGTTGTGTCGTCATCCAAGCTAATGGTCTCTGGACTTTTTAAGTGTTATTTTACTGAAGGTAGGAGAATTTGACAATGTGTCCTCAATATCTATATATTTATTTATAACATATATATGTAGAGCTGTTAATGTTATGTGAGGTAATCAACTGTAAATGCTTAGAAATGAAAAGTAAATTGAATATAAAAACATTTTCTTGAATATACAGAAAAATTATACTATTGCCTACTTATCTACTCCAGTGGGCTACATCTTATTCATGTTTTGGGTCTCAAGGACCCCATTTTAGACACCAGAGGTCAAAATTGGGCAGTGTCACACCAAGTTTCGGTAAGTTCCCTGAACTCAAGGACTCTGGCTTCCTCCTGTGTCCTCAACACCTGGAACCTGTTAGGAGTCCAGTGGATACTGTTGAACAAACAGTGAAATTAGGCTGGTTCGTAGGGATGATGAGAGTCTAGCTCAGCACCAGAGGTCTGAGAAGAATAGAGACAGTTTTTGTCTGGTGTTGTATCTCCAGTACCTATAAAAGTGCAGGGACTCAAAAAATACTAGTTGACTGAGCTAAGGTCTGGATAGTGTGTAGCTCAGCCTGAGGGATCTGCCAGAGGACATAGAAGGGCCTGCAAAGATAAATTCCAGGAGGTCCCCTAAGCAGGACAGTCTATGGAAGTCAGTAGGCAGAAAAATAGAGCCAATGTGGGGAAACGGGTTAGTGTTAAGTAAGAATGTTTTGGAGAAATGACTTCGATAACCTCAGATCTTAAAAACTGTGACCCTTGTCAGCAGTAAGATCTGGATTTTACTTATCCTTGTACCCATACTGCATAGAACAGCCTAGTGCTATCTGATGCATTTTTGTTGAATTGCTCTGTTTTATACTATGTTCTGAATATAGGAGGTTCTGCATGTTCAGGAATGGATCAGTGTAAAGATCAGAGGCCTGTAAATGAATCCTGCCCTGATTGAAGCAAAGCCAGCGATTCTGGGATTACCTCATAGGCAGACATGGTTTTAAGCCTTCGCAGTGTTGCCTGCACAGAGGTGCTCTGGTGACCACAACTGCCAGATTGACAATGTGTCCTCAAAGTAAAAATCTGATATAAAACATTTATTTCTGAAGGTTGGAGACTTTGACAATGTGTCCTCAATATCTATATATTTATTTATAACATATATATGTAGAGCTGTTAATGTTATGTGAGGTAATCAACTGTAAATGCTTAGAAATGAAAAGTAAATTGAATATAAAAACATTTTCTTGAATATACAGAAAAATTATACTATTGCCTACTTATCTACTCCAGTGGGCTACATCTTATTCATGTTTTGGGTCTCAAGGACCCCATTTTAGACACCAGAGGTCAAAATTGGGCAGTGTCACACCAAGTTTCGGTAAGTTCCCTGAACTCAAGGACTCTGGCTTCCTCCTGTGTCCTCAACACCTGGAACCTGTTAGGAGTCCAGTGGATACTGTTGAACAAACAGTGAAATTAGGCTGGTTCGTAGGGATGATGAGAGTCTAGCTCAGCACCAGAGGTCTGAGAAGAATAGAGACAGTTTTTGTCTGGTGTTGTATCTCCAGTACCTATAAAAGTGCAGGGACTCAAAAAATACTAGTTGACTGAGCTAAGGTCTGGATAGTGTGTAGCTCAGCCTGAGGGATCTGCCAGAGGACATAGAAGGGCCTGCAAAGATAAATTCCAGGAGGTCCCCTAAGCAGGACAGTCTATGGAAGTCAGTAGGCAGAAAAATAGAGCCAATGTGGGGAAACGGGTTAGTGTTAAGTAAGAATGTTTTGGAGAAATGACTTCGATAACCTCAGATCTTAAAAACTGTGACCCTTGTCAGCAGTAAGATCTGGATTTTACTTATCCTTGTACCCATACTGCATAGAACAGCCTAGTGCTATCTGATGCATTTTTGTTGAATTGCTCTGTTTTATACTATGTTCTGAATATAGGAGGTTCTGCATGTTCAGGAATGGATCAGTGTAAAGATCAGAGGCCTGTAAATGAATCCTGCCCTGATTGAAGCAAAGCCAGCGATTCTGGGATTACCTCATAGGCAGACATGGTTTTAAGCCTTCGCAGTGTTGCCTGCACAGAGGTGCTCTGGTGACCACAACTGCCAGATCATATTTAGCTGTTTATTTAAATGTCGTTGTTAACATCCTACCATCGACACATTATCAATGAAGAAAATGGAGTTTGTGATAGAATTATTTCTAATGTGCTGTCATCCTGTACCTTCTTCCCTCATCGCTAACACTGGCATCTGTCATGGGTCACCCTCATGTATACTGTTTCAATTAGGACTGAATGTATTTACAGATAAATAAAGCGAGGGAGTCTGTGTTTTCCCTCTTATTTTTGGAATTTTCTTATTCAGACTTCCTCTTTAAAAGTTAGTAAAAGTTCTAGTTTTGTGGTCATAAAATAAGCCTGTCATGCATTTTATTGAGCGTTGTCAAGAGTTGGGGAGAACAGATTTCCCCTGAGAAACAGCTATGGCATTAGCTCTTCCTCTAAAAGAGGCTGGCCCGACAAAGGCATCCTTCTTGGGCTTTGACATGCAGTCAAGCCAGGTACCCCCTTACTCCCTATGCAGTTCAGTTGCATTTAGGGCATGTTTATTTAAAGCAGTTTCACATCTGCACCATTAGTAAATTACTGTGCTCTAATTTGCATTTCTGATGTCTCGTAGTAAGCACAGCAAGTTCCCCTTTACCCTTATAAAAACAGTTTAGTCTGCCCAAGCTTCCTAGAGCTGAATAAAAATTTCCTCTGAGGGACTTCCCTGGCTGTCCAGTGGTTAAGATTTCGCCTACCAAATGCAGGGGTGTGGGTTCGACTCCTGATTGGGACACTAAGATCCCATGTGCTTTGTAGACGATAAGCCACAGTATTAAAACAAACAAAAGAACAAGCAATGTTGTAACAAATTCAGTAAAGACTTGCAGAAGTGGTCCAATCAACAACAACAACAAAATTTTCCCCTGAGAGCCCTCCTGTATCTGTAGCATAATATCCAAATAAAGATGTAAACTATTAAAACTTCTTTACTTTTACCCTTTTGGTCATTAAGTCGTCAAATCTTTATTCACTGTAACTTTGTCATTCTTAAAGGCACAGTAATAATAAATGTCTTAAACTTGTTATTGCAATCTAGAGTTCACACTGTGATTTCACAGACATCTTGCTTGCTCTGTGTGCTGTGAAATAGGGTATCATTATTCCCATTTTTGCAGATGAGGAAACAGGTTCAAAGTTGTCAAGTGGTTGGACCTGAGTCAGAGTTTGCAGTGGCTCCTGAGGCAAAAACCCTGTCTTCTGGCCATTCCTCTAGAAAACTGCCCACCACGAATAGCAGAAGTTACCTAACTCAAGCTAAGGTTTCTTTTTTCTTTTGCTTACTTTCTACCTGGTAAGTGATTGTAAATACCTGGAATGGCAGTGGCATAGAGAGTATGGTTGTTGGACTGTTGAATGCCCTGTGGGCTATAAAATGTCAGTGGAATGGGCCTCAAATTTCAAATGTATTTAAATCTATTTGTGTATTTAAATAAGTGTTCTCAGATCATGTGGAACAACTGTCCATTTGACTTAACTTTTTTTACAGCTTGTGATGGAAAATTAAATGCATAGGGACCACTCACTGACAAAGAATGTCCTTTGAAGTATATATTAGGATTCAGTTGCATTTAGGGCATGTTTATTTAAAGCAGTTTCACATCTGCACCATTAGTAAATTACTGTGCTCTAATTTGCATTTCTGATGTCTCGTAGTAAGCACAGCAAGTTCCCCTTTACCCTTATAAAAACAGTTTAGTCTGCCCAAGCTTCCTAGAGCTGAATAAAAATTTCCTCTGAGGGACTTCCCTGGCTGTCCAGTGGTTAAGATTTCGCCTACCAAATGCAGGGGTGTGGGTTCGACTCCTGATTGGGACACTAAGATCCCATGTGCTTTGTAGACGATAAGCCACAGTATTAAAACAAACAAAAGAACAAGCAATGTTGTAACAAATTCAGTAAAGACTTGCAGAAGTGGTCCAATCAACAACAACAACAAAATTTTCCCCTGAGAGCCCTCCTGTATCTGTAGCATAATATCCAAATAAAGATGTAAACTATTAAAACTTCTTTACTTTTACCCTTTTGGTCATTAAGTCGTCAAATCTTTATTCACTGTAACTTTGTCATTCTTAAAGGCACAGTAATAATAAATGTCTTAAACTTGTTATTGCAATCTAGAGTTCACACTGTGATTTCACAGACATCTTGCTTGCTCTGTGTGCTGTGAAATAGGGTATCATTATTCCCATTTTTGCAGATGAGGAAACAGGTTCAAAGTTGTCAAGTGGTTGGACCTGAGTCAGAGTTTGCAGTGGCTCCCCTGAGGCAAAAACCCTGTCTTCTGGCCATTCCTCTAGAAAACTGCCCACCACGAATAGCAGAAGTTACCTAACTCAAGCTAAGGTTTCTTTTTTCTTTTGCTTACTTTCTACCTGGTAAGTGATTGTAAATACCTGGAATGGCAGTGGCATAGAGAGTATGGTTGTTGGACTGTTGAATGCCCTGTGGGCTATAAAATGTCAGTGGAATGGGCCTCAAATTTCAAATGTATTTAAATCTATTTGTGTATTTAAATAAGTGTTCTCAGATCATGTGGAACAACTGTCCATTTGACTTAACTTTTTTTACAGCTTGTGATGGAAAATTAAATGCATAGGGACCACTCACTGACAAAGAATGTCCTTTGAAGTATATATTAGGATTCTTAACTGAGATTTGGATTATGTATTGCGGCCATTTTTTTCCCTGTGAAACATATTTATGAAATTATAATGAAAATTAATTGAAAAATATGAATAGATATCTAAATAAGATACACCCATTTCTGAAACACATTGTATTATAATGTGATGTCAGCTGGTGTTTTCAAGGAAGTGGTGGCAAGTACTAAAGTTTTTTTTCTTTTTAAATTTAAAAGGCATTTTAACTTGGCACTATGTAAAAAAGGTTTCACAGGCCAGTTAGATAGAGCATTCAATATAGCACTCTGCCAACTGTACAAGAGAAGATATTTCTATCCAAAAATTATGACAGGATCAATTATTCAATTAATATTTTGCATAATAGAAAGGTTTTATTTGTTAGGATCTTATCTCAAAGTTTCCAAAGTGTAAAAAGGCGTACCAATTGTTGTACTGTGGGAGAATGATGAAAGATTGATTGCATTAGGTCTCCCAAACCTTTTTTTATTTAGCTGATTTAAGGCCTGACACAAAAGAAATTCACTTAGAATATTTCTATAGATTCTTTTTGTTTCATTGCTTGATTTTGAATATTTATACTAATTCTAGGACATGGTGTAGTACTCATGAATAAGGAAAAAGTTTGTTGAAGAAGTGTAATTTGAAGAAAAGCCAGAGCATGTGTTTATTGAAGAAGGAATCTAAAGATGGAAAGGGTTAGAAACTGAACTATTCTTGACTTTGGCTCTTCATTTAAAATGAGGCTTAAAAATATTAGTCATGAGGATACTTCAGAGTTCTTCTCCACCTTCGGTTTTTAAGCAGTTAAATCGCATGGTCCCTCTCTTTCCACTTTGAAACAGGCTGGGAGGGAGGAATTATCATCTCTATTTTAGAAGAGGGAATTGAGTCTCAATTGAGGCTCAATTGATTCTTCTGGTCATTCTTCCGGTAAGCGGTGGAGCTGGCATTCCATTCCAGCTCATTCTGAGGAGGCCATGCTCCCACTCACTCTCTCCCTTACACAGCCTCTTGTGCTGCCTGTGTGGCCTTTGTACCACTGCATAGTGCCCTGTACTCAGCCTGACTCCTGTTGAATTGTAACGTTGAGGTTCTGGCCCAGGATAAAAGTACCTCTGCTCTTCTGGAGCACCTAGTCATAGTCACAGTTTGCTTGTTAATCATTTCTTAAGTCATTCTAAGTATATGGTAAACTTCTAAACTTAAAAAGGTGATGTTGATATAGTATTCTAAGAGGTGAAATATCTGATTTTTTAAAAAAATTAACATTATGCTGCAAATATAAAAAAAATATAGTTTTAGAATTCAGATAATTTGTTCTTATGTTGTAATTTTTTTTGGTGGGGGAGCTGAACCACATGGCCTGAGGGATCTTAGTTCCCTGAACAGGGATCAAACCTGTGCTCCCTGTAATAGCAACTCAGATTATTAACCACGAGACTGCCAGGGAGTCTCAGAATTTAAATAATTTACCTTCAAAGAGAATAACACAATTTGGGCTCTAGAAGGGACATTGTAGATGATCTAGGAGTCCTATATATAGTCCATCATTTTAAATTTGAAGACAGCAAGGCCCAGATTAAGGAACAGAGACCCAGGACATTGAATGGCAGAGCTGGAACTAAGACCTAAGACTTCTGATTTGGTGTACGGCTGGACGAATCTGCTTAGCTCAAAAATGATGTAGAAAATAGTTTTAGTCCATTAATGGCACCATTTTCACAGCAGGAATAGTGCCTTTTTCATTTTTTGGTGTGTTGCTTATAAATGGTTAAAACAGTAAAGAATGAAAATCTTATGTATTAATAGCGCTATATATAATATACATACTAACTTTGAAAGCATTTATTGTTGTACATCTGATTTAGTTAGTGTGTGCTGCATGCTCAGTTGCTGCAGTTGTGTCCGACTGCAACCCATGGGCTGTAGCTGCCAGGCTCCTTTGTCCATGGGGTTATCCAGTAAAGGATACTGGAGTGGGTTGCCATTTCCATAACATAATTTTGGTAGCTAACAGATACATGGCTTTGGTGTATATCCCTGTCTTCTGTGAAAACAGGAAGAATTTGCAAAACATTAACATATCGCTAAATGGCATGCCAGTTTATCAAATGCCATATGTTTATTACAGTCTGGTCTTAGGAAAAACCATCCTAGCCTTACAGCAGCTCATCCTAATCTTAAGCAGAAGAGCCATTGAAGTTATTCAAGGACTGTTGTATTTTGTTCTGACCAAGAAAGTGTAAAGCTGTTGATTAAGAGAAAGACGTTTTTAAACCCCAACAGATTTTGTTGTGAAAGAGTAATTGAACTGATTTGTGTACTTGAAAAAGACCATGTACATTGTAGCTTTTGGATGTTGATATAGTATTTTTAAAAAATTTTTTTCCCTTTTAGAATTCAGATAATTTGTTCTTATGTTGTATTTTTTTTGGTGGGGAGCTGAACCACATGGCCTGAGGGATCTTAGTTCCCTGAACAGGGATCAAACCTGTGCTCCTGTAATAGCAACTCAGATTATTAACCACGAGACTGCCAGGGAGTCTCAGAATTTAAATAATTTACCTTCAAAGAGAATAACACAATTTGGGCTCTAGAAGGGACATTGTAGATGATCTAGGAGTCCTATATATAGTCCATCATTTTAAATTTGAAGACAGCAAGGCCCAGATTAAGGAACAGAGACCCAGGACATTGAATGGCAGAGCTGGAACTAAGACCTAAGACTTCTGATTTGGTGTACGGCTGGACGAATCTGCTTAGCTCAAAAATGATGTAGAAAATAGTTTTAGTCCATTAATGGCACCATTTTCACAGCAGGAATAGTGCCTTTTTTTTTTTTTTTTTGGTGTGTTGCTTATAAATGGTTAAAACAGTAAAGAATGAAAATCTTATGTATTAATAGCGCTATATATAATATACATACTAACTTTGAAAGCATTTATTGTTGTACATCTGATTTAGTTAGTGTGTGCTGCATGCTCAGTTGCTGCAGTTGTGTCCGACTGCAACCCATGGGCTGTAGCTGCCAGGCTCCTTTGTCCATGGGGTTATCCAGTAAAGGATACTGGAGTGGGTTGCCATTTCCATAACATAATTTTGGTAGCTAACAGATACATGGCTTTGGTGTATATCCCTGTCTTCTGTGAAAACAGGAAGAATTTGCAAAACATTAACATATCGCTAAATGGCATGCCAGTTTATCAAATGCCATATGTTTATTACAGTCTGGTCTTAGGAAAAACCATCCTAGCCTTACAGCAGCTCATCCTAATCTTAAGCAGAAGAGCCATTGAAGTTATTCAAGGACTGTTGTATTTTGTTCTGACCAAGAAAGTGTAAAGCTGTTGATTAAGAGAAAGACGTTTTTAAACCCCAACAGATTTTGTTGTGAAAGAGTAATTGAACTGATTTGTGTACTGCGACGCCTCATGGTGGCCTTATTAAGAAACTACTGTAGTAACCATGTACATTGTAACTTGGACTGAATCCTCTCAAATGTACTTGCACTATACATTGGTGAATTAAGACCCTCCATCGTGTTTTCAAGGTTTGTATTTCTGTGTTTCATTTGGGAGAAATTAACCCCTTCTTTGCAGTTCAGGGAGGAAGTCTAGCATGCCTTAGCAGCATTGCTTCTGAGAGTTCACCTGCCGTCCTCCAACTGGGGATTTTCAGAGAATAAGAGCCAGGTAGTCCAAGCAGCTGCTGGAAAACACCCTTTTCTTGAGATATTCTAGTTTCAAATGCTGGAGAATTGTCATAATAGATTGATTTGCTAGAACAAGACACTTTCCCTTTCGGCAGGGAATTGTCATAATAAATACATAGAGCTGTGCTCTCTGATGTGAATGGCGCCCCCTAGGATTGTGCAGAGCACAACTTGTGCATCTGTACAGGAAGACCCTTCAGGCAATTGTATGTGAGGAGGTTATGTCTTTAGACATTAAAGTATCACGTCTAGAAAACTATAAATACAGTTCTCAAATATGAAATGCTAGTTATATATGAAGTCTTTATTTTTTAAGTTATAAACAGAATAGAAATTGTTTTTGTTGGAATGGAGTGGAAACATTTCTTTGTCTCTGCAGTATACTGACCAAAGGCTATATATTCTATTACACAGTTCTTGGCCCAACCAATTTAATACATTTTCAAAGTTAGTCTGTCTTTTAGAGTTCTGATTAAAGAAGAGAATTTTTGACCTTTATGCAGGAGCTTTCCTTTATTAGATGGGTGCAGTAATAGAATGCAGAATGACTTTAAGCATCCACCTCTTTTATCCATCATTAAAAGTTAATTGTCACATCATGTAAGTGCAACTTGATGGGATTTTTAACGTGCCAAAAACTGGCAACCTGTGAGGAGGAAAAGTATGCTCTGTGAGGACTTGAGTTAAGAGCATGAGAGGAAAAACGAAGTTTTTGTAAATCTTAATTGGCAGCTACCTGGAAATAAAAGCTTTTAATTTTTTTGGAGGCTGGTGATAGCAGATCAGTTCCTTATGTTTAGTTGGAAGCAGACAGTCTCAGAATGCAGCTTTTCTGATGTGAGGGTGGTTGTCTGGGTGACTTGGGATTGTAGAAGATTAATCCCCTACACGTTTGGAAAGATAATATTGCACTCACTATCTTTACTCTGGCCCATGGAGTTAGTTTCTTAACAGGAGCAATAATTAATGTTTCTCATTCTTATATAAGGAGTGGCAGTTGGTGGGATGTTCAGCAGGAAATCCATTACCCTGTTTGTAGTGCTTCTCTGGTTGAATTTGAGTCTTGCCCAGTAGGTAGTGATGATGCATTAAGTAGCTAAGACTACCTTTGTACTAGGGCTTTCATTCAGCTCGGGTGACATGACTTTAAATTGCTATGCTCCAAACAGAGATTTTGAACTGTGCTCTCCGACCAATCCTCTTTAGAGTCTGGGAGAGAGGATAGTCAAGTGTGGCTTGTTTGCATGAAACCTCCAGGTAATCCTTAACCTTTTACTTTTATTTTAGGTCCCACTACCCAGAGACCAGTTTCCCCGCACTGTAATGCCTAAACCTGTCCAGGGCTTCCCTGCTGGCTTCCTGGTTTACAGTAGACTGACTGAATAATGTGAAGTTTATTTGAATTAGCACCCCTTTCTCTGCCCTCTGAAGACTGGCTCTAAGACCTGGGAGCCACTGACCATCCATATTTTGATTCCTCAACTCTTTAGACTTTCCCGAGATGACATCTATTCTCTACTCATTCCTGGCCATAAATTACTGGTTTTAAAATTTTGTCTGTTGCCATAATTTTAGGAAATGTTAATGTATGTAACTTTAGGACCATGGTTTTTAAAACCCTTTGTCTGAACACTGGTTATTTGCTTTATGATGCACAGGACTACATGATTAAGTAAATCATTATCAAGTGGTTTTAGTGACAAATCTTAATCTCGCATGAGATGGATAATTTTTACAAGACACTCACATCCTTTTTGGGATTTCTTTTACTTTCTTTTTAGGTTATGATTATGAGAAGGATTTAGACTTCTGAGCTAAATAACAAAAAAATTACCTTCATAAAAATTGTAGTAATCATAATAATGCAAGATTTCTTTTGTTAAATATGCCTTATTAATTTTGGAGGCTGGTGATAGCAGATCAGTTCCTTATGTTTAGTTGGAAGCAGACAGTCTCAGAATGCAGCTTTTCTGATGTGAGGGTGGTTGTCTGGGTGACTTGGGATTGTAGAAGATTAATCCCTACGTTTGGAAAGATAATATTGCACTCACTATCTTTACTCTGGCCCATGGAGTTAGTTTCTTAACAGGAGCAATAATTAATGTTTCTCATTCTTATATAAGGAGTGGCAGTTGGTGGGATGTTCAGCAGGAAATCCATTACCCTGTTTGTAGTGCTTCTCTGGTTGAATTTGAGTCTTGCCCAGTAGGTAGTGATGATGCATTAAGTAGCTAAGACTACCTTTGTACTAGGGCTTTCATTCAGCTCGGGTGACATGACTTTAAATTGCTATGCTCCAAACAGAGATTTTGAACTGTGCTCTCCGACCAATCCTCTTTAGAGTCTGGGAGAGAGGATAGTCAAGTGTGGCTTGTTTGCATGAAACCTCCAGGTAATCCTTAACCTTTTACTTTTATTTTAGGTCCCACTACCCAGAGACCAGTTTCCCCGCACTGTAATGCCTAAACCTGTCCAGGGCTTCCCTGCTGGCTTCCTGGTTTACAGTAGACTGACTGAATAATGTGAAGTTTATTTGAATTAGCACCCCTTTCTCTGCCCTCTGAAGACTGGCTCTAAGACCTGGGAGCCACTGACCATCCATATTTTGATTCCTCAACTCTTTAGACTTTCCCGAGATGACATCTATTCTCTACTCATTCCTGGCCATAAATTACTGGTTTTAAAATTTTGTCTGTTGCCATAATTTTAGGAAATGTTAATGTATGTAACTTTAGGACCATGGTTTTTAAAACCCTTTGTCTGAACACTGGTTATTTGCTTTATGATGCACAGGACTACATGATTAAGTAAATCATTATCAAGTGGTTTTAGTGACAAATCTTAATCTCGCATGAGATGGATAATTTTTACAAGACACTCACATCCTTTTTGGGATTTCTTTTACTTTCTTTTTAGGTTATGATTATGAGAAGGATTTAGACTTCTGAGCTAAATAACAAAAAAAAATTACCTTCATAAAAATTGTAGTAATCATAATAATGCAAGATTTCTTTTGTTAAATATGCCTTATTAATTTAAGATGTATTAATTATTGATCATATTTGGAAAACTGGTTGTCTTGCTGGGCCTTTCAGTAAGTATACCTGTAAAACTATCCTATTTTATCACAAAATGTGATATGGTAATTGTACTTGAAAATAATGTATGGTTCCTTAATCCCTCCAATCCCTGCTATATATTCAGAAGGAAAAATGATTCTTTTGATTTGTTTGTTGAGTAATTTTACCCAACCAGTTTCTGTTCTAGTCTATTAACATAACTGCTTGGCGGATTTATTTGTTCTGAATTGTGAATAATGAGTGTTTTAGGTAAACTTCATAATGTTTAAGATAGTTCGAAAGATTAATCAATACTTATTCCCTTGCTTTAAAATGTGTAAGTGCTTTTCCAGTAACCATTGCCTAAACAGGCTGTTTTGTATTATAATATGAGTTAGTGCTAGAAAAGTGTGTGCCCTGACAACATGAAATAAAACTCAAACATTCTCAAAATTTTTAGATTTGCACTATAGATATACTATAAATAAATAGCATATAAATTTCCTTAGCTAAATTTAGGTTGAAGGCATGAATTATAGTTTCCTGTGGAAACTTAAGTTTGAAAGAATTTACGACAGTTCTAAAACTTAATAAATTAATGGTATTGGTGACCATTAACTAAATATTGAAATTATTTGAGCACAGAAGTTCTTACTTGTTGGTGATGGCTGTACCTTACATGACTCAACAGTACCTTTGCCAGTACTTTTCTAGTAAAGAAGCATTTGGGAGTTACTTTTGAAGTGGCAAATGAGTTATGTGGCTAAAATATGACCAGATATTTCCCAAATGCTCATGGAACCTAGTGCACATTTAATTTATAATCTTTAGGACCATGGTTTTTAAAACCCTTTGTCTGAACACTGGTTATTTGCTTTATGATGCACAGGACTACATGATTAAGTAAATCATTATCAAGTGGTTTTAGTGACAAATCTTAATCTCGCATGAGATGGATAATTTTTACAAGACACTCACATCCTTTTTGGGATTTCTTTTACTTTCTTTTTAGGTTATGATTATGAGAAGGATTTAGACTTCTGAGCTAAATAACAAAAAAATTACCTTCATAAAAATTGTAGTAATCATAATAATGCAAGATTTCTTTTGTTAAATATGCCTTATTAATTTAAGATGTATTAATTATTGATCATATTTGGAAAACTGGTTGTCTTGCTGGGCCTTTCAGTAAGTATACCTGTAAAACTATCCTATTTTATCACAAAATGTGATATGGTAATTGTACTTGAAAATAATGTATGGTTCCTTAATCCCTCCAATCCCTGCTATATATTCAGAAGGAAAAATGATTCTTTTGATTTGTTTGTTGAGTAATTTTACCCAACCAGTTTCTGTTCTAGTCTATTAACATAACTGCTTGGCGGATTTATTTGTTCTGAATTGTGAATAATGAGTGTTTTAGGTAAACTTCATAATGTTTAAGATAGTTCGAAAGATTAATCAATACTTATTCCCTTGCTTTAAAATGTGTAAGTGCTTTTCCAGTAACCATTGCCTAAACAGGCTGTTTTGTATTATAATATGAGTTAGTGCTAGAAAAGTGTGTGCCCTGACAACATGAAATAAAACTCAAACATTCTCAAAATTTTTAGATTTGCACTATAGATATACTATAAATAAATAGCATATAAATTTCCTTAGCTAAATTTAGGTTGAAGGCATGAATTATAGTTTCCTGTGGAAACTTAAGTTTGAAAGAATTTACGACAGTTCTAAAACTTAATAAATTAATGGTATTGGTGACCATTAACTAAATATTGAAATTATTTGAGCACAGAAGTTCTTACTTGTTGGTGATGGCTGTACCTTACATGACTCAACAGTACCTTTGCCAGTACTTTTCTAGTAAAGAAGCATTTGGGAGTTACTTAGTGGATGAATGAAATGAATGTAAGGCTAAATTCAGAGTTATGTGGCTAAAATATGACCAGATATTTCCCAAATGCTCATGGAACCTAGTCCAATTGATTTTTCTTTTTATTTTATATTTGCCCCGTCCTTCAAAAAATGAGTATAATCTCACAAAAGATTTTTTTGTGTGTGTGAAAAAAAAAGAAATAAAATTCAAATATCAAATGCTCTAGAGACAATGGAAAGTTACAACAAAACATTAAAATAATCTAAAGAAAACTTAGTTTCTTTCAAAAAAATGAGTAAAATCTGACTTTAACTATAACATATATTTACAGCCTATTGTATATCAAGCATTTCTAATGTGCACCTTCAAATATCTCATATCATAACAGGTTTTTACTGGTACATACAATTTACCCAGGCACCCACCTCTCCCCTCCTCCACTTCCTTGAGTTTTGAAGCTGAGGCTCCAAGTGGAATAACTTGCTGGAATCACACAGGAGGGACCTACATCTGAGTCCGGAGCCAGTTCTTTTCCAGTTCCTTTTCTAGAACTTATCCAAGGACTCCTATGCCTGGACTCTCTAATTTCTGATTCTTGGAATGGTTGCCTGGCTTCTTTTTCATGATTTAAATGGTATTCTGGATCCAGCCACACTCTCAGAAACCTAATTAAGTTGGTCTTTTAATATCTACCTGGGAGGCAACATGGTTTAAAAGTATCATTGTGTGTCAGACAAGCCTTGTTTAATGTCATCTCTGCCACCTCTTATTTGTGTGAATTTAGGCTTCGCACTTAACCCCTTGATACTTTGGTTTTCTCATTTATAAACAAGGAAAATAATTGTTACTTTAAAAAGTTATTTTGAAAATTAAAAGATAGAACCTATGAAGAACAGTCAGGTGCTTTGCATATAGACACTTAGCAGCTATGAATTATGTTCCTTTGTCAAAAAGTTAGTCCTGCCTGTGTTAGATTTCTTCAGTACATCTGTGTTTAGTATGTGTTCATTTGTCTGTGCGTGACCATTAACTTAGTTTGAGCACAGAAGTTCTTACTTGTTGGTGATGGCTGTACCTTACATGACTCAACAGTACCTTTGCCAGTACTTTTCTAGTAAAGAAGCATTTGGGAGTTACTTAGTGGATGAATGAAATGAATGTAAGGCTAAATTCAGAGTTATGTGGCTAAAATATGACCAGATATTTCCCAAATGCTCATGGAACCTAGTCCAATTGATTTTTCTTTTTATTTTATATTTGCCCCGTCCTTCAAAAAATGAGTATAATCTCACAAAAGATTTTTTTGTGTGTGTGAAAAAAAAAGAAATAAAATTCAAATATCAAATGCTCTAGAGACAATGGAAAGTTACAACAAAACATTAAAATAATCTAAAGAAAACTTAGTTTCTTTCAAAAAAATGAGTAAAATCTGACTTTAACTATAACATATATTTACAGCCTATTGTATATCAAGCATTTCTAATGTGCACCTTCAAATATCTCATATCATAACAGGTTTTTACTGGTACATACAATTTACCCAGGCACCCACCTCTCCCCTCCTCCACTTCCTTGAGTTTTGAAGCTGAGGCTCCAAGTGGAATAACTTGCTGGAATCACACAGGAGGGACCTACATCTGAGTCCGGAGCCAGTTCTTTTCCAGTTCCTTTTCTAGAACTTATCCAAGGACTCCTATGCCTGGACTCTCTAATTTCTGATTCTTGGAATGGTTGCCTGGCTTCTTTTTCATGATTTAAATGGTATTCTGGATCCAGCCACACTCTCAGAAACCTAATTAAGTTGGTCTTTTAATATCTACCTGGGAGGCAACATGGTTTAAAAGTATCATTGTGTGTCAGACAAGCCTTGTTTAATGTCATCTCTGCCACCTCTTATTTGTGTGAATTTAGGCTTCGCACTTAACCCCTTGATACTTTGGTTTTCTCATTTATAAACAAGGAAAATAATTGTTACTTTAAAAAGTTATTTTGAAAATTAAAAGATAGAACCTATGAAGAACAGTCAGGTGCTTTGCATATAGACACTTAGCAGCTATGAATTATGTTCCTTTGTCAAAAAGTTAGTCCTGCCTGTGTTAGATTTCTTCAGTACATCTGTGTTTAGTATGTGTTCATTTGTCTGTGCGTATGTATAACATATGATCTTACATTTACATGCATTTCTGTGTGAAAACAAAAATCAGAAGACAAGTGACTTTCTTGGGGGGTGAGGGTGGAATCCCATCATGGGCAGTATTATACATTTAAAGATAAATGATAAAAAGTTGTAGCACTTATTCAACAAGCATTTATTGAGCTGCTGCTATGGGCTAGCATGAATGGAAGATACCTTCTCATGAGGGAAAACAGACCATAAAATAAAACAAAAAAGCGGTATATGGTAGATGGGAATATGTTACAGGAAAAAAAAAAGCCAGGGCTTCACTGGTGTTCCAGTGGGTAAGGACACTGCCTTCCAGTGCAAGGGGTGCCAGTTCGGTCCATGGCCTGGGAAGATCCCATGTGCCACGGAGCAGCTG